>OU892282.1:20277491-21711979 GCA_917834065.1 Ceutorhynchus assimilis
CAAAAGGATAAATATCCGAGTGTATTGATACTTGCCTTTGCAAATTACCTTTTTCTTTAAATTTTGCATTGCAAATATCACATTCAAAAGGATAAATATCAGAATGTGTTAGTTTGTGTCTCTTCAAATAATCTTTTCCTTTAAATTTTGCTTTGCAAATGTCACATTTAAAAAGATAAATATCCGAGTGTGTTGAAATGTGCCTCTGCAAATTACCTTTTTGTTTAAATTTTGCATTGCAAGTGTCACATTCAAAAGGATAAATATCCGAGTATGTTGATACGTGTTTTTGCAAATTATATGGTATGCTGGGTTCGGTAATTGCATCTGCGAGCGAAGTGAGCAAAATTTGACAGATGTCATGTGATTTGACACGTGAAAAGGGATAAGTGATCACGTGACGTCTGTCAAAATTTGCTCATTTCGCTCGCAGATGCAATTACCGAACCCAGCATACCATATAATTTGCAAAGACACGTATCAACACACTCGGATATTTATCCTTTTGAATGTGGCACTTGCAAATCAAAATTCAAACGGAAACGCGTTTTAAAGATTCACAAATTAACACATTCGGATATTTATATTTTTGAATGTGACACTTGCAATGCAAAATTTAAACAAAAAGGTAATTTGCAGAGGCATATTTCAACACACTCGGATATTTATCTTTTTAAATGTGAATTTGCAATGCAAAATTTAAAGAAAAAGGTAATTGGCAAAGGCACGTATTAACATACTCGGATATTTATCCTTTTGAATGTGACAGATGCAAATGAAAATTTAAACGGAAAGGCGATTTAAAGATTCACAAACTAACACATGCTCTTGTGAATTTTAGAGTTGTGAAAGGATAGCTCTAATACTGGTGTTGCTTGCATCTGAGTGCAAAATCAACATGTCTTCTGATCGGGATAGGACAACACTCGACTTGTACATAATTCTCGTTTTAATTTTCTACATGTGGAATCGTATTCTTGGGTTCAATTGAATGTTGACTTTTCTTTCGTTAATCGATGAAGCGGAGCAGCTGTATTAGGGAATCCTTCTACAAATCTTCGATAATAGGAACACAATCCTAGAAAACTCCTCAGTTCATGTTTGTCGCGTGGTTTTGGCCCATCTCTGCCAGCATCTATCACTCCTTTCATAACTTGTATGCCAACTTCAGATACCACGTGACCTGAGAGTTCCATTGTCTTTTGAAATAGAAAACACTTCTTTGGATTGAGTTTTCAAGTTGGCATTCTGGAAGCGGTCAAAAACTTGTTTCAGGTTATTGAGATGTTCTTGGAATGAATTTCCCATGATCAGACATCATCCAAATATACCAGGCAAGTTCTCCATGTAATAAATTTCTTAACCAAAAATAAATGGAAGCATTTGAAAAAAATGCTTATGCTAAACTCACCAATATAAGCATTACATTCAAACTTACATTTATCCAGCTGAATGGGTCACTGAATGTCACTTTAAACAAATTCTCATTTGAGTGTGTTAATAAATGACTCTTTAAATTGTATTTAAGTTTAAATTTTTCAGTGCAAGTGTTACATTCAAATAGATAAATATCCGAATGTGTTAGTTTGAGAATCTTCCAATCGCTTTTCCGTTTAAATTTTGATATACAAGTATCACATTCAAAAAGATAAATATCAGAATGTGTTAATTTGTGACTATTCAAATTACCTTTCTGTTTAAATTTTGCTTTGCAAGTGTCACATTCAAATGGATAAATATCCGACTGTGTTAGTTTGTGAATCTTTAAATTGCCTTTCCGTTTAAATTTTGATTTGCATGTGTCACATTCAAAAGGATAAATATCCGAGTTTTTTTGCTCATTTCGCTCGCAGATGCAATTACCGAACCCAGCATACCATATAATTTGCAAAGACACGTATCAACACACTCGGATATTTATCCTTTTGAATGTGGCACTTGCAATGCAAAAGTTAAACAAAAAGGTAATTTGCAGAGCCACATTTCAACACACTCGGATATTTATCTTTTTAAATGTGACATTTGCAAAGCAAAATTTGAAGGAAAAGATTATTTGAAGAGACACAAACTAAGACATTCTGATATTTATCCTTTTGAATGTGAATTTGCAATGCAAAATTTAAAGAATAAGGTAATTGGCAAAGGCACGTATCAACATACTCGGATATTTATCCTTTTGAATGCGACACATGCAAATCAAAATTCAAACGGAAAGGCGATTTGAAGATTCACAAACTAACACAGTCGGATATTTATTCATTTGAATGTGACACTTGCAATGCAAAATTTAAACAGAAAGGTAATTTGAATAGTCACAAATTAACACATTCTGATATTTATCCTTTTGAATGTGAATTTGCAATGCAAAATTTAAAGAAAAAGGTAATTGGCAAAGGCACGTATCAACATACTCGGATATTTATCCTTTTGAATGCGACACATGCAAATCAAAATTTAAACGGAAAGGCGATTGAAAGATTCACAAACTAACACATTCGGATATTTATCTATTTGAATGTAACACTTGCGCTGCAAAATTTAAACTTAAATACAATTTGAAGTCATTTATTATCACACTCAAATGAGAGGAATTTTAAATGCAACATATGCCATGCCAAATTTAAAGCTAGAATTTTTTTAAAGTGACATTCAATGACCCATTCAGCTCGATAAATGTAAGTTTCAATGTAATGCTTATACTGGTGAATTAAGCATAAGCATTTTTTTCAAATTCTTTCATTTATTTTTGGTCAACAAATTTATCATTTGTAGCTTTAAAGTTGTATAGTTTGGTGTTTATATAAATAAATAAATATAATGATATGAAGAATTGTTTATAGTTTTTAACGCCCTAAAACACCTATGTTTTGTATTTAATTTGTAACTTTTGATGAAATATTCAAATATCACTATCAAATAGGATGCATTTTATTATCTCTGTAATAGTATTTCTTCAATTTTTTTTTCTTCATATACTTATATCGCTGGCATCAGTGAACTTCAACACAAATATTGAATTTCTAAGCTCAAAAACAATTGAATGAAGCCGTTTTTAATAACTGGGTTCGGTAATTGCATCTGCGAGCGAAATAAGCAAATTTTGACAGACGTCACCTGATCACTTATCTCTTTTCACGTGACATCTGTCAAATTTTGCTCACTTCGCAAGCAGATGCAATTACCGAACCCAGCTATTATACGCGGCTTCATTCAATTGTTGTCATAAAAAGTGTCACATTCAAAAGGATAAATCACAGAACATATCACCTCTAGAAAAGTATCTGCAATGGTATGTACCGGTTATGAATTACGGCGCCCTCGTTGACTGAAAACCCAACTAATCGAGTATTCTTGACAAAAAGGCGAATTGATTTTTTTCATATATTTTTATTATTTTTGTATAATTTTTAATCTTCAACTGCATTTGGCTTGCTGACTCCTCTTAGCTCTTTTCGCCTCATTTTTTTAAAAAGTATGACTGGCAGGAAGTGTCCGATGTCGAACATAGTGCAAAAAGAGTTAGTAAGTTAGCAAGAGACACGCAGTTATAGGTGGATCGCAAAGTAAATACGAATAATAAATAGAAATACGAACGAAGCGAAACAAACGAATAAATACAAAAAAATACGAACAAAAATTAGGTTTTTTTTCAACCAAAACTTTTTGAATTTTCTCTTTAACGCGCGTGGAAACCATTCTGTGCCGTGGGGTACAACAACACAATTTAAAAATTCAAATTTTGACTTTTAAAATGACAAAATAAATGACAAAACCAACCAACACAAATCACTGTCCACACCACAGATACCTGTCAATTTCTCTTATCTCCCGACAGTGTCGCCATCGTTGAATGAAAACCTAACTAAAAACCTTTGTCGCGATTCTTCCATTTGAGATATTTTTCTATAGGTGATATGTTCTGTGGGATAAATATCCGAGTGTGTTGATACGTATTTTTGCAAATTATATGGTATTTCATTCCCAAAAGCCATTTTAGAGCTACGTGATCCCTGCGAATCACAAAATTACTTCCGTCTTCCGTAGACATACTCATGGAAATGGTCGCCTGCTTTTACTATGGCAAGCAATTCTCTTCTTGTGGCACAATAATTTCGTTCCGGCTTTAATAAAATTCTGCTGTAGTACTCTACGACATGCTTTTATGAATTTTAGATTTGCGAAAGGACAGCTCTAATAGTTGTTGCTTGCATCTGAGTGCAAAATCAACATGTCCTGATCGGGATAGGACAACACTGGACTTGTACATAATGCTCGTTTTAATTTTCTAAATGCGGAATCGTATTCTTGAGTTCAATTGAATGTTGATTTTTCTTTCGTGAATCAATGAAGCGGAGCAGCTATATTAGCGAATCCTTCTACAAATCCTCGATAATAGGAACACAATCCTAGAAAACTCGTCAGTTCATGTTTGTCGAGTGGTTTTGGCCCATCCCTGACAGCATCTATCTTTCCTTTCATAACTCATATGCCATCTTCAGATACCACGTTACCTGAGAGTTCCACTTTCTTTTGAAATAGAAAACACTTGTTTGGATTGAGTTTTAAGTTGGCATTCTGGAAGCGATCAAACACTTGATTCAGGTTATTGAGATATTCTTGGAACGAATTTCCCATGATCATGACATTATATAAATATACCAGCCAAGTTCTTCATGTGAGGCCTCGCAAAACAAGATGCATCAGTCGCTCAAACCTAGCTGGAGCATTACGCAAGCCGAAAGACATCACGATTAACTGGTATAACCCGCTTCCGATACTGAAGGCAGTTTTCTCCTTGTCATCTTTGTATATTGCCACTTGCCAGTATCCACTCCTGAGATCCAAGGTGGAAAACCATTTGGAGCCCGATAGAGTTGTTAATGTATCATCTATTCTCGAGAGAGGGAAGCTCTCCTTCTTGGTGACCTCATAAGGCTTACGGTAGTCCACACGAAATCTAAGACTTCCATCTTTCTTTGTAACCAATACTACTGGCGCAGACCATGGACTATTCGACTCTTCAATAATTCCCTCTTGAAGCATTTTATCAATTTGGTTCTCCACTTCCTGTTGTTTAGCTACTGGCATACGTCAAGGTGGTTGTCTAATTGGGTATGCCAATCCAGTATCAATTTTTTGTTGGATTAAACTGGTCCGTCTGGTTTGATTATCAATCACAGATACGTCTGCTTCTTTAAGTCTATCTGGATCGAGGTGTTTCCATGATATCTTCAAAGTTTGCATCAATTTGTCTGTATCCAATTTCGGTTTCACAGAATGTCGTTTATCTGGTAGGTCACAGCGAAATTTGCTTAACTGGTTCGAGAGTTCCAATAATATCTCCTTTTTTATTTTTACTGTTTAAGAAGAAATATTGGCAATTCTTATCCTAATGTCTCCATTTATTCTTACTAGAGTCTTTCCAACGGAAAAATTTTCTGGTTTATCTCCAATAAAATTATTTGTTAATTCAACGCAGCACCCAGATCCAGGGCGCAAAAGTTTTTCGTACCTATCAACCGATGATCTGGCATGTTCCACTTCCGCTTTCGCTTGCCTATTTAGAACAGAAAAGTCAATTTTCGTGAGGTGGGGGGGAGTAAGAAAAAGTATTAGTATCAGGGGGGCTTTATTTGAAATGTGCAATTCAAATTCGTATCAGTAAGTCGCAATGTATGCGATGGTATACCGGCAAAAATTGCGGCTTACTCAGACGCATTTGAATTGCGGGAGAAATTATTATTGTGTATTTTATGTTGCGTTTTTGATGTTGTCCAAATCAGCTCATAACTTTTTACCAAGAAAACGCCGATAAGCCGATATTCAATTTACCTTTGTCATAGTTTCGTAATTTTATTGCGTCCTGTCAGTTTGACAACATCGCACGGAAGCAACATTGTATGGTGTAACCAATATATGGAGCTGACAAGGTTGCTTTTTATGAGGACGCAACAGTGGTCTAAAAATATATGAAAATCTGTATATTTTAAATTTGAAGATACAGAAAATCTACATATAGCCCCATCTATCAAATTCACTGGTGAACCAGTATACGCCTTAAGATACTAGATACCTCTTCGTTTTCCTGGAGACGCAACAATGTATGTTTTTGTACGGACGCAATAATGTTTGAGGATGTATATATATATATATATATATATATATATATATATATATATATATATATATATATATATATATATATATATATATATATATATACAGGGAGGGCCAGCGAAAACGAAACAAGGTCAATATCTCGTATTCATTGTTCATTGAAAAAAATCGCTCGGACCCGTCGATTTTTATTCAGAGGGGGAAATATTTTGCACATATTTTCAATGTTGTCACTTCAACCCACTCGCGGGGGTAAGCTCCAACCCTTAAATCTTAAATGGCAGTAGGGGTCAAGTGATACCTCATTTTAAAGGTCATCGAATTCTCTTTTCAACGGTGCCTATTTTTTTGAATTTGATGCAGTGGTTTTCGAGAAAACGCATTTAAAAATAGACGGAACTAGTACTGTTTTAGTCATTTTGAGCACTATCAATTTTGTAGTTATGACAATTTTTACTTAAGAAGAGATTTTATGTGTTTTTTTTAAAGTAGTGTGCTATCCAACTTGAAATCACAAGGTTTAAGTCTAGGTTTTTTTTATCACTCAATAAAATTCAACCAAATACATTCTAATTTTAAAAAAATTTTGAAAAAAAAAACTTAGTAAATTCAAAAAACTAGGCACCGTTGAAAAGAGAATTCGATGACCTTTGAAATGAGGTATCGCTTGACCCCTACCGCCATTTAAGATTTAAGGGTTGGAGCTCACCCCCTCGAGAGGGATGAAGTGACAACATTGAAAATATGTGCAAAAGATTTCCCCCTCCAAAAAAAAATCGACGGGTCCTAGAGATTTTTTTCAATGAACGACGAATACGAGATATCGACCTTGTTTCGTTTTCGCTGGCCCACCCTGTATATATATATATATATAGTCCGCGGCATGGTTCTTGAGCTACGACTACTGAATAGACAGAGGGAACAATGGGCTATTGCTGCGTTGTCATATCAATCATATTTATTAATACATGAAAATGAAGGAAATTTTATTGCAATTTTCATGTATTAATAAATATTATTGATATGACAATGCAGCAATAGCCCATTGTCCCCTCTGTCTATTCAGTAGTCAGTAGTCGTAGCTCAAGAACCATGCCACAGACTTTAAGTAGAAGCGCGCGAATATGCCATTAAGATGTGTAATTTTAACGGATTTGGGCGTGGCACCTCAAAAAAATTTCCGGGGAAACTGGTTTGCCCCCCCCCCCAGAGCCTTAGGCTGGATACGCCATTGAAAAGATTTATTGATCAAAAGAATCTGTTTTGTTTTCATGTTTTTGCTAATGAAGCAGAACATTGTTTTTTTTTTTTTAATTTGCCTAATTTTTGTCACTAAATAGAAATATTTTCACCATTTAACCTTCCTTCCGCACGCCTATGATCACTTAGGTGGGGTAAAGCAGGTAGAAAGCTTTCTTACAAAGCGGCGTTGAAATCCTTTAGAAAAAATACATTTTTCCCTAAATTTAAGGAAACGGCTTAGAATGGGCGCTGTCACTGGTATACAAATAATAAGAGATTTATGACTGGTATGCTCACTCTATAGTTTTTTATTCCTCTGTGATTCGGGCAAATTTCCCCAAAATTATCGATAATTTCCATTGCACTCGTGATATTACTATTGAGAATTTCATACATCAGATAATTGCATACTAACTGGTGCGAAAACTGGTGTTTTGACATTTTTTGACAAAAAATTTAAATTTTTGATTTATGAAATTCTCTCATTAAATACAACTCGTGCAATGGAAATATATTTATAATTTTCGACAAATTTGCACTCATGCGTTTTTAACTGAAAAAGGCACTCGTGCACTACGTGCACTCGTGCTCTTTTTCAACTAAAAATGCATTCGGGCAAATTTCCCAAAAATTATCGATAATTTCCATTGCACTAGTTATATTACTATTGATAACTTTTCCAGTCAGCCTTATCGAAGTTTCTTCTTTTGTAACATGGGTAAAACGTTCTACAGAAGTTATTATTGTCTTTTCACATTAAAAATTGAAATAGTTGGGTAATGATCACTATTACCACAGTCCTTTAGGATATCCCAAGTGGATTTAAGTGCCAATCTACCATTGGGAATTGAAAGATCCACAGCACTAAGGTCACGATTTGGGTTCTGTACAAGTGTGGCGGCTCCATTATTCATGATTACAAGATCTTGGTCTAGTATAAACTCACCTATATTTTTACCCCCTGTTTGCAGGGTTTTTGTCCCACATTGGGTGGTGAGAATTCAAATCCCCTATAAGTACACTATTTTGAAATACGTCGTGATTATAAAGATTACCAAGGAGATTTTCGTCAACTGAAATGTCACTATTGACATAAACATTCTTTATGAGAATATCCCCTACCTGAATTATAATATATTGAACATTTTCTGAATAGAAAACTTTAACTTGTTTGTAACGCATATTTTTTTTTGATGCAGGTAGCCACTCCGGCATACCCAGCATCTCTACGGGGTTGCCCAAAAGCGCCACTTTAATGATGTCTCTCCGACCAGTACAGCCCAAAAAGGCAAGGATTAAAATTTGAGTAAGAAATACACAGCCTGAAAGGGCCACCTGATAATGTATATAGGTAGGTAGGTACCTGTTCAATTCATTTGCATAATTTCAAAGGAGTTGAAAAAAAAAACTATAATTTCAAGAATATTATATTATTTAATGAGCCTATAATATAGCCATTATACGCGAGTCAAATACTATGCTTTATCTACGACTATTCATTTTATTAAGAAACTATAGGTAATAATTTGAATGCATCTATTATTAAATAGTCGTAGATAATAGTACATTAAAATACAAGTTTCATAAGACGTCATTTATCGCACAAGCCCTATATTAGAAAAAGAGCCGGAGGCGAGTTTTCTAAAGGGCGAGTGCGATAAAATGTCTTATGAAATGAATATTTTATACTGTTTTTTCTATTTTGGTATTGTTTAATTAAAAAAAAACAAATTTTTCTTGGAAATTTTATTCTCATATATTATTTCCTGATTTCATGTTTAGTTTGGTAACACTACATGCCAAATATAGAATTAAGGGTCGGATTCGATTCTACGAGTCGAGTCGAAATTCGTATCGAATTGTCAAAATAGCGATTCTATTTTTCGATTTTTTCCTACGTATTAAGCCTAGTACTCATAACTGCGAAATTCGCTTTTTTTTGACATTGCTCCGACAATTTGACGTTTGATACTTTCGCAGTTATGAATACTAGGCTTTACACGGTACGTCCGGAGCTGTCGTATTCGATATCGAGACAATTCGATTCGACTCGTAAAATAGAATCCGGGGGCAAATCTTCTATAAAATCGCGAATGATAGTTCGATGGCCATCAGTCAGCCAATGTTACCAACTTCCGGTAAGTAAAAAAGGAGTGTCACAAGGAGCTTCTTTTCGAAACTACTTTTAGTGTCGAAAAAACTTCGATATGAAACCAAAATAGGAAATAGCTATTTATACAATAAGTTGCGAAATGAGCGTCTTTTAGGCACGGGACGTGAAAATTGTCCAACGAGGCAAAGCCGAGTTGGACAACACGTCGAGTGACTAAAAGACTTCGTTTCGTAACGTATTGTATACAAGATTTTTCCTACTGGCGTTTCATAATAAAAAAACACTATTTTATTTCAATGTTTGTCACCTGCTTTTGCTTGACATCTTTCATGGTGGTGACTAATATTCATAATAAATACAAAACAAAATTCAAATCTGTGTTTAGTGTGTTTTTTATTTCTGAACAATGAATGACACTTTTAGGCACTAGTGCTTAAAAGTTACTTTTACGCACTTGAAAGTCACTTTTACGCACTTGAAAGTTACTTTTACGCACTTGAAAGTCACTTTTACGCACTGAGTGCCTAAAAGTCACTTTTACGCACTGAGTGCTTAAAAGAATGTCATTTCAAAACTAAAATGACAATCGAAAAGTTGCTATTATGAAACGTCAGTAGAAAAAATATATTTATTTACACAAATTGGCAGGAAAAAAATCATATTCATATTATAATGAGAAATTCTAGACATGTTATTAGTAGTGTACTGTACCAGTCAGACAACATGGATAGAATTGTAGGGTTAGTAATTTTAAGCAAAATTCATATATTTTTAGGGGGGGTTTTCCGATGGGTTGAGGAGCAAAATGCGTTAAAGCTTACGAAAGCACGGCCATTTTGTTTTCGAGTGATAAAAATAGGTCTACTAATGAGAAGTATACTGAAATTACGTAAAAAAATAGTGTGGCTAATCTGTGAGTATGGATAATATGTCTGGCAAGTCAAAAATTGAAGATCCGAAAATATTCAGCCAGAATCACTTTCCACTATCTGAGATAAGCCAAATTGCCATTTTCATATACTTTATGTTCTATTAGAGTAAATGTGAAATATTTATGTCTGGGAAAATAAGTTTACCTACTTCATGTATTTTTCATTGATCTTGTGAACCCATCTGAAAATTTTAGCCGGACGCAAAAATTCTTGTTTTGTATCACCAGGAGAACAAACTATTTGATAGACACCAACTGGGAAAATAAGTGCTAAAAAATTTCACTGCCTCCTGGATTATTCGTAAGTATTTGTCAATTTGGAGGGAAATAGACAATATACCAAAGGTTCGTAATGAACATCTTGAAAAACGTGAATAGTAAGCATATGATAAAAAAATGGGGTATAGTTCTCGAATGTTCCATCCCTCTCTACAGGATGAGTCACTATATTTTGACACCTACCTGCAGCCGTATTTTTTTAAAATCTGAAACGCCAGAATTTTTAATTAGATTGAACAAATGAGCAATGCAAAGTGAAAAAATATGTCGATGTTCACTTTTTTAAAATTGAATGCACTTTATTTTCTCTCAAATTCTGAAGGTTCTCATTTTTCTCATTCAGATTATATACATATAATATGTTAATGTTTCTTCCAATAGCTTTGGAAATATTTGGAGTTTAGTTATTCAAAGACCTATTCAGGAATCAGAATGTTTTGTGACAGGTGACAGGTAAATCAATGTAAAATATATATTTAAAAAACTACTGTTTTTGAATAAATAAACTCCAAATATTCCCAAAATAATTGAAAGAGACATCAACATATTATACAGGGTTTTTTCCCAAATGATAACTCCGGAACGCATCATCGTATGTTCCACTGTATAATTTTTTATTATTTTCTTCAACAAGGCCTTAAGAAATATAGCATTGTCGATTTTGTAATTTAATTTTCTAACGTAAAATGCCATAATATACCATGAGTTACATTTACGATTCGAAAGTTGACGTCACTTGAGCGAAAGTGGGGAAATTGAATGACACTGGTAGAAGCGGCATAAAGAGTTACCCACATTCTCAATTGGGAAGAAAATAAAGGGCATTCCATTCAAAAAAAGTGAACATCTACATGTTTTTTCACTTTGCGTTGCTCATTTTTTCAATCTAATTATAAAGTCTGGCGGTTCAGATAAAATGCTAAAGCTTTTGTATTTACACCTTTTACCCATCACCTGTAATTACGGCTGCAGGTGGGCGTCAAAATATGGTGACTCACCCTGTACAAATTATTCACAATCACATAAAAATTTCAAGTTATTACAAGAAAAAACAACAATATTTGGTAGCTCATCATTTATAATCAAAAAGTTCTCACCTTCATCGGTAACTAAATTAAGCTGTTGAAGAACACTATGAACTTATTCTATATAGATTTAGGTAATGCAGGCCATGCCTTTCTTCTTGCATTATATATTTATTTCCCTAACGAATCCGGAAAGTATCATTTTTCCGCACGCAGTTGTCGTTAGCCGAACGATGCGAAGCGGAGTTCGGATAGCAATCGAGTGTGGAAAAATTACTTTCCGCAAGTGTTAGGAACATCATTTTTCCTACGAGCAGACAACACACAAAAACACAAAAATAAAAACAAATATGAATCTATATTAAGCAATTAACAAATTTTTTTATTTATTATTGAGAATTCCATATATATGGTCAAAACCGACATTCCAACAATAAACTGACATTAATGTTTTGATCGTTGATTTGAACCAATCAGACTGTGATTACGTGACAATTGCACAGGGACTGGTGTTTGGAAATTTTTGGCCCTTTGTCATTAGCAGAGTAAAAAATGGTTGGTTTACTTATGTTTTCATGTTCGTTCACCATCAATTTTATTCACATTTTTACCATTTTCTCGGGAAAAACCCCCGTTTTGAGAAAGGTGGTCCCCCCTCCCCCTAGGTCATCCATTCATTATTAAAACTCAGAACCCTATGACTATTTATTAAATACCTGTTAACTTTTAAGCAAAAGAAATGCTCACCTGCCATAATATACCATGAGTTACATTTAAGATTCGAAAGTTGACATCACTTGAGCGAAATTAAAGCGAAAGTGGGGAAATTGAATGACAATGGTAGAAGCGGCATAAAGAGTTTTAGTTATTACTTGTTATATTTTTGTATGCATTGTTAACAACATTTTGTACTGAGAAAAATATTTGAGGGTAACTTCTACAACATATATGTACAGGGTGCTGAAATTTGGAGTGTTTTAACAGGAAAAACATACTTCCAGTCCAGATAGAGGAAAATTGACTTAGAGGTCATGGGATCGATTTTCGAGAAACGTCGATTGTCAAAAACCGTATCACGATATCTTCAATGGTACTATTGATACAGAGCGATTTTCGATTTGCCCCTATTGTGAAAAATAGCTATAAGTTCTTTATTTATCAATTTTTTTTATTTCTGTAAAAACATTATGGAGATACTTTTTTGAGCACAATCCAGTGGCGGACTCAGTTTTTTTCTATATCGCTCCGATATGGAGATATCGACCAGAGTCCGATATTTTTTAATGAAACACCCTATATATTAATAGCTCATTGGATAGCTGTTTCTGCTGATTTCAATGATATAAAGTTTGATAGGTTTATCTCTAACAGTTATCGAGAAAAAAAATATATCTGTTTTTGTCGTAAGGAACAATGTGTTAGAAAATGATTTAATATGTGTAAGGAAAATGAGGAAGGTCTCTTTCTAGCACATTATTTCTTAAGACTGAAACAAATATTTTTTTTTTCTCGAAAACTGTTAGAGATACACCTTTCGAACTTTATATCATTGAAATCAGCAAAAGCAGAGCTATCCAATGGGCTATTAATATATAGGGTGTCCTATTTAAAAAAATCGGACTTTGGTCAATATCTCGGAATGGGAGGGAAATAGAAAAGAAACTGAGTACGCCACTTGATTGTACTCAAAAAAATATCCCAAAGATGTTTTCACAGAAATAAAAAAAAAATTGATAAACAAAAAACTTATAGCCATTTTTCATAATGGAGGAAAATCGAAAATCGCCCTGTATTAATTGTACCATTGAAGATATCGCGATACGGTTTTTGACAATCCACGTTTCTCGAAAATCAATCCCATGACATCTAAGTCAATTTTTCTCTATCTGGCCTGGAAGTATGTTTCTCCTGTTAAAACACTCCAAATTGCAGCACCCTGTACATACAGTGTCCCCCATAATGTTTGCTACATATGGGGAAATTTTTTATTTGTAGGATATGGAATTTTCTCCTATGTGCGATCGATCCTGCATGTCCTATAACCTAAAAGTACATTTTGACATTGGTGACGTGATCACCGTTGTGGCGGCAAATTCGAAGATTTAGATATGGAAACGCAAAAAGTGGGGTTAGATAGCAAAATTTCGGAAAAAGTTATTTGAAAAAAGTGATTAGAATGATGTTTTAGGGCTGTTTGCGGAATTTGGAGGAAGAACAACAAGAAACAGGAAATAGCTTGTTTTTCGCCATGGATCTCTTATCAACTAATAATACTAATATTATACAGTTATTGAAATAGTCCAAGTACCTCAATATTTAATGTGCATTGGTAAAACAAACTTAAATTCTTCATTGGAATCATTTCTAGAGAATTAAATACAAATTAGCACATGAAACTTTTCTGTAGCAATACCCTCTATCTGGACAGATGAGTAAGGTGTCTTAGAGCTGCATTGAAATATCTAATAAAAAATCTCAATAACGAATCTTTTCAATTGTTGTATCAACATTAAGTTATTGGAAATCTCAGAAACTGTCAAGTTACAGGGTATTTATTGCTACAGAAAAATTTGATGTGCTAGTCGAATATTTTTATTTAATTCTCTAGGAATCATTCCAATAAAAAATTTAAGTTTGCTTCACCAATACCCATTAAATATTGAGGTACCATCGTCACCAAAAGTATCTGGGACAAAAAAAATGCATAATAATTTCCTGGACTGATTCTACTGTCATTCATTCCAGTGCATTTGATTCATAGTTTGAAAAATATTTGACAATAAAATTCATTTAATAGTACAAGAGCTAATATGATGCTGTCCCAGTTACTTTTGGTGACGATGGTACTTGATTGAGATCCATGACTAAAAACAAGTAATTTCCTGTTTTATGTTATTTTTCCTCCAAATTTCGCAGACAGCCCTAAAACATCGTTCTAATCACTTTTTCCAAATAGCTTTTATCGAAATTTTGCCATTCCACTCCACTTTTCGCGTTTCCATATCTAAATTTTCGAATTTGCCGCCACAACAGTAATCACGTGACCAATGTCAAAATGTACTTTTAGGTTACCGGATATGCAGGATCGATCGCACATAAGAAAAAATTCCATATCCTACAAATAAAAAATTTCCCCATATGTAGCGAATATTATGGGGGACACTGTATAGGTGATATATTTTTTCAAATTTCGACGGTGAAAATGCTCCAAACCTGTTCAATATTCTAGTTGGTAACACTTGCCGACAAAAAACATTCGTTTCAAGGATCATTTTGATCTGAGAAATTTCTTTTATTATTCACCAAACATCAAATGTAATATAACCGATCCTAAAGTTACTAAACTTGACCTTCTATCTCATCCCAGCAAAAAAAAATACAATAAAACTCCCAACACGAAACAGCCTTTCTCTCCCTCTTGTGTTCAATTAGATTTGACAAAGTTCCAGTGAAACCAGCCACCTTGGCTGGATAATTTAAATAAACAGAAGGATACACAACTAGAAAGTTGACTTGACTCTAATTTTTTAAGCGTTTCAGTTTATTTTTGTATCATTTTATTTCATTACAGTGAAACAAATAAAATGTTTCAATTTAGAATTAAAGACATAATATATTATACCAAATTATTACGTGTTTTAATCAAGCTTCACCAAAACCAACTAAACAGTTTTATAAAGTAGATAAGCGAAACCAAGCTTAAATTTATAGTTGAAAACATAGCGGTTTATAGCGCGTGATTTATCTAGATAGAAACTTTAGCTGTAAATGTAGAGTTGCCATAGAGCACGCTCGGATTTTTTTTTTTGTTCATTTGAAATTATGAGCTTGGTGAAAAGACCCGTAATGAAGTTGTCGGGGAGCGCCTGTGAAGTTGAGAAAATATGTTCGTGTCCTTTGAATCATAAAATTATATTTTTCGTTATTTTAAAAAAAAAAGTGTAATTTCCTAGTTATTTCAAGTTAGGAAAGTTTATAACTTTCCGCAACTAAAAATAAAATTGAATAGTTCTCTGTGTTGAAACCACTGTCATCTCAACGTGTTCCGTTTTACATCTATTTATAGAGGGGCCTATTATTATGCGAATACTCTAATGATACTGAATAGGAAGGGGTTTCTATGTTCCTACCCTAAGACTTACTATAGACTCCTCTCCTTTGATTTGTGCAGCCTTATCCAAGAAAGCCTAATATTATCTAGGAAATATAACAGCTATTGTTGATTGTTAAAATGAGAATGAACCAATTATTGAAGTTTCATTATTTGCATAAATAAATGTGCGTTGTATCCTAACACCGCACTCGTTAAGAAAGGAGAATAAACGAACAAATCCTAGATAAAATAGTCAAAGCTTGGCTCATTGTTTTTGTTTTGCACTACTGTTGCACTAGTTAATATTTATTAAAAATATAGACTGTATATTAATCCTTTACTTTGACTAAATTTATTTATTGAAACGGTTTTCTTTGACATCTAATTATATATATTTCAAACATGACATCCAGGTATTACTGGTATTAGGTACTAGTGGCAGAGAGGAAGTTCCGAATACTATTCTTGTAGTTGTAAAATTCATATAATAAACAAAAATTAAATAAAAAAATCAAAATGAAATCGTATTACGAATTGTGCTCAAACATTCCGCCCGCCTTGAAAGTACCAAGTACTTTAAAAGCTAAAATAATCTAATTCCTAATAAATTAACTAATTAACTCTAAAATGAACATAATACTAAAATAATGTCAAAAATCAAGCTTAATCACTTGGTAAAGCGCACACGCGATTAATTGCTCTAGTAAGAATTTACTTTCAATTTTACGACGCGAACGACACCATCATGTCCTGGACACAAAGAAAGCACTCTACCTAACTGCCATTGCAATGGAGGAGCGTTCTCGTTTTTGAGCAACACTAATGTTCCGACCTTTATTAGGTTTGTCGATTTCTGCTTCCACTTGATACGAGTCTGCAATTCAGAAAGATACTCCTTCTGCCATCTTCGCCAAAAGTGCTGTGTCATTGCTTGCAGATGTTGCCATTTTGAAAGTCGATTGATCGGAATTTCTGTAGCATTTAACTCCGGGAGACAAGTGAGGGGTTTTCCGATCAGAAAATGTCCCGGTGTTAACACCGACAAATCGTCAGGTTCGTGGGTTAGTGGACATAATGGACGTGAGTTTAATACACCCTCAATTTGTGTCAACACAGTGGTAAATTCTTCGAAGGTGAGGCGAGTTTCACCTATCACTCTTTTGATATGAGATTTGGCGGATTTAATTCCAGCTTCCCAAATCTCTCCGAAACTGGGAGAAGAGGCTGGAATGAAATGCCATTTAATATATTCATGACATAATTGATCAGTAATTTTTTCAGACTGCCTTGTTAAAAATTCATAAATTTTCAACAACTCTGTGTTAGCGCCTCTATAATTTGACCCATTGTCAGAGTAAACGTTAGCTGGTCTGCCACGCCGACTGATAAACCTTTTAAAGGCAGCCAAAAATGCTTCTGTTGTTAAATCTGACACTAGTTCAATATGCACGGCTTTAGTGGACATGCATACAAATAGACAAATATAGCCCTTGACAATTTTTGCTCCACGTGTTTGTCTATCCTTAAGCAAAAAGGGTCCTCCAAAGTCAGTTCCCACATTGGTAAATATATTGCCTGGTGTAACTCGTACCCTTGGTAGGTCACCCATAATGTATTGTGAATCTCTAGGAGAAACTCGAAAACATCGAATACACGATCTTACTACTTTTTTGCATGCATTTCTACCAGAAATAGGCCAGTATCTTTCTCTTATAGAATATAATAAGTTTTGAACGCCGCAATGGAGTAACCGTTCATGTTCTTGTCTTAAAATTTGCGTTGTCAAAAAATGATTATTAGGTAAAATTATAGGATGCTTAATTTCAAAAGGCTGGCAGGAATTTCTAATCCTGCCTCCAACTCGCAGAACGCCATTATCTAGAAATGTATTAAGTGACAAAATTTTACTAGATTTTCTCAATTCCTTTTTGTTATATAGCTTTGAATATTCGTCTGGAAAACACAGTATTTGAACATTTTTTATTATTAATTTTAGAGCGTTATCAATTTCTGCTGGTTGTAGCGGATGAGAATTTCGAAATTTATTTTTTAAATAATTTACAAATCGCATGATATACGCTACAATTCTTAAAGTTTTTTGAAATTTAGAATATTTTTCCAAAATAGAAATTATTTCATTACTATGATTAAATACTACAAAACACGAAACAGTTCTTTGTTCACAAAGGTTATCAATTTCAAGTTTAGGTTCTACTAAATTCCAATTAAATTCGCTTTCTGAAAACCATTCAGGGCCGTACCACCATAAAATTGATTTACTTAGAACTTCAATAGAAGCACCCCTAGATAACAGGTCGGCTGGGTTGTCACCAGACTTCACATAATGCCAATCTTCAAATTTAGTTAGAGATCTAATCTCACTTACCCTATTGGCAACGAATGTCTTCCATTTATTTGATTCATTCCTGATCCAACATAGAGTTATTGTTGAATCTGACCAGAAATAAGTTTTATTGAAATTAATTTCTAAAATATCAGTAATTCTTTTATATAAATTGGCGAGCAATAAAGCACCGCATAATTCTAACCGTGGCAAACTTACTTGTTTTATTGGAGCTACACGAGACTTCGCGCATAATAAGTTCGAAAGATAACTCCCATCAGAAATTGAACAACGTAAATAAATGCATGCTCCATACGCTTTAATGGAAGCATCAGAAAATTCATGAAGCTCAATTGTTACATATTGTGAAAAAATTGCAAATCTTGGAATTTTGAGACTAACGATATCAGAGAAGTTATTGTAAAATGAAGACCATATAATTATGAGACCTTGTGGAATCTCATCATCCCAGTCTATTTTCAACTCGATTTTCAACTTCCAAAGCTCCTGGATTATTAGCTTTGCTACAATAATAATGGGACCAAGCAGCCCTAGGGGATCAAAAACTTGTGAAATTAATGATAAAATAACACGTTTTGTTAATTTAATTTCAGAAAAATCTTCAATTTTGTTAATTTGGTATCTGATGTAATCGTTATTGGCATCCCAGTATATTTCTAAAGTTTTGTTCTGTTCGTTCTCACCTATATTAAGAATATTCACATCCAAATTTTTATCGACTTCAAATTTCTCTAATAATTCTTTCCTATTACATAAAAACTTTCTTAGGTGAAAACCATAGTTTGCTAGCAGATTGAAAATCTCTCCTTGAATTTTAATTAATTCTGATATTGAATTAGAGCCTGTCAATAGATCATCCATATAAAAATTCCTTTTAATAATTTTACTAGGCAATGGATAACTATTTTCATTATCATTTGCAATCTGAAATAAACACTTAACTGCCAGGTAAGGTGCAGACGCGGTACCATATGTCACTGTATTTAATTTAAATACTTTAACTTCCTCATTTATTTGTGAACGCCAAAATATCTTCCGATACTTGGTCTCATCAGGATCAACTAGTATCTGACGATACATTTTTGATATATCCCCGGTCATTACATACTTATACATTCGGAATCTGGTTAAAATAGAAAACACATCCTGTTGTAGAGTAGGACCACAATATTGCACATCATTTAAAGATAGCCCTGAGGTAGTTTTTGCTGATGCATCAAAAACTACCCGGCATTTCGTAGTAATACTGGTCTCTCTCAAAATTGCGTGATGAGGAAGATAATATCCTTCACTATCTATGTCATCACTTAAAGACATGTGACCTAAATCCTGATATTCTGACATAAATGATACATACTCTGTTCTTAAGGCCATGTTTTTATTTAATTTTTTCTCAAGTAGAAAGAATCGTTTAAATGCCATTTTACGGGAGTCGCCTAATAAATTTAAATTTTTCTTGAATGGTACCCTAACCACAAATCTGCCTGACATTTGGCTCCTGGTAGTTGTTTTTGCGAAATAAGCTTCACAATATTGCTCTGCTTCAGACAAAATTGATTTATTAATATTGAATTCCTCAATTTCCCAAAATCTTATAAGAATTTTATCAAGAGATTGGTTGAAGTCATTTAAATTGAAACAACTTAATGAAGAGTCATTGAAACTTGATTTATTGATAGATAAATTCCCTCCTATCACATATCCAAATTTGGTTTCCCGTAATATAGGTAAATTAGGTCCTAAGTGGAGTTGTCTAGATCCTAGAACAGACCAAAAAATATCTGAACCTAATAAAATTTCAACATCTCCTGCTACATTAAATTTAGGATCTGCTAGTTCCAAATTAGCTGGAATTCTTAGAATTTCCTTACTAAATGACAAAATCGGTAATTTTTCTGTAATACTTGATAGAACTAAACAATTAATATTCACTGAAAACTTATTGCCAATACAGGATTTTATTGTCAAATTTACCTGTGAATTTATGCTAGTTGAGGATTGACCTACCCCTTTCACAGCATGATTTATTTGGACCTGGTTCAATTTTAATGCATTACAAACATTCTGGGAAACGAAATTACTCTGTGATCCACTATCCAATAGAGCGCGTACAAAAATAGTTTTATTACCATTTATCACCTTAATCATGGCAGTTGAAAGCAATACCTGTGAATATGCTGACATGGCTGTATGCCCTGTATCAAATGTTTGTTGCTGTGTCTGAGATCCGACAGCACCGCGCTGACCCAAAAATGAATTTAAATAACTATTAGCTATCTGTTGGACGACATTTTCTTTTCCTGTTATACCTTGAGTTTGGTCTTGGGTGATTTTATTTTCACCACGATTAACTATTGAATTTTGTTCTGAATTATTATTATATGAATCCAAATGTAAAATGGAATTATGGGCTTTCTGGCACTTAGTACATTTGGATTTTATACATTTCCATGAAGGATGCTTATCATTGAAGCAGTTTAGACATAATTTTAGCTGCTTTATTGCACTTATTCTGTCATTTACTGATAACTTGAGAAAAGAACCGCATTTGAAAATACTATGAGATCCCTGACAATAATAACATTTGAAAATTTTTGTGAAGCTATTTTCTACTGATGAATAGCTACTAGTTAATCCCCTTGAATGTTTTTTATTGACCTGTTGTTTATTATATTTTTGAGACTCAGCATCTTGTCGTTGAGATGCCTCTAACTTTTCCAATACCTCACACTTATTTTTGAGGAAATTATTTAGATCTGACATTGTTACATAGTCAAACTTGCTTGACATAATATAAATTATAAGACTATCCCATGCATCAGTATTCTCACCTAATGAATTTAATGCTCTCAAATGCTTGGTGATCGAGTCATATAAATTTCTTAGGTCATTATACGACTCCTTAAGCAACTTAGGATGTTCATAAATAGCAGAAATATGATTGTGAATAATAAGTTTTTTATTTTCGAATCTCTCATTGAGAAATCTCCATGCAACATTATAATTAGCGTCTGTGACCTCTAATGACTTAATTACTTCGAGAACATCTTTGCTTAAGGAAGACCTTAAATAATAAAATTTCTGAACATCATTTAATGCATTATTTCCGTCCACAAAGGCGTTAAAGGAGTCTTTAAATTCAAGCCAATTACTGTATTGCCCATCAAAATTTGTCAGTTTAATCGGCGGTAATTTCACCAGAGATTGTAATGAATTTATATTTTGTGACGGTGCTGTCTGAACCGTAGAGTTGGAATTTGCACAAGGCTTATTATGACTATTTATCAAGGCATTCATTTCCCCATACAATTTAAAATATTTTTCTTCAAACTCACCTCTCTCAGTTTCGTCAGACTGAATCTCTGAATTATTTGCCCTGCTTGTTAGTTGTTCTATCTGAAATTGCATATCTTCAAATTCGTGAAAAAGAGGCTTTAATTTTTCAAGTCTAATTTGAATTTCATTTATAATATTATCATTTATCTTATTTATTTCTATTGCGTTCAAATAATTTTCTATACGTGTAACTTTACCTTTTAAAACGCCTTTTTTTAATTTTAATTTCGCTAACTCTTCCATAATTGACACAAATTGAAGGTATATTAAGCTTTACAAATTTTAATTAAAATTGACTCACCCAGAACTAAGCGAACAAACCCGCGTTGGATCACCACACTTTTCTGATTTCAGCTCACAGCCGATAGAGCTCGATTTTGCCTCGATCTTCAGCTAGTTTAGTGAAATTGGCTTTATTTTTGCCAATTTTGTGATTTTACCTGAGATAATCTCTTTATTATAGGATATCACTAGTTATTTATCCGGAATCGAAGGACCAATGTTTTGCACTACTGTTGCACTAGTTAATATTTATTAAAAATATATGCGGACTGTATATTAATCCTTTACTTTGACTAAATTTATTTATTGAAACGGTTTTCTTTGACATCTAATTATATATATTTCAAACATGACATCCAGGTATTACTGGTATTAGGTACTAGTGGCAGAGAGGAAGTTCCGAATACTATTCTTAGTTGTAAAATTCATATAATAAACAAAAATTAAATAAAAAATTCAAAATGAAATCGTATTACGAATTGTGCTCAAACAGTTTTTTAACTAACAATTTCCTTACTTTTTACATTTCAATATTTTTTAATTGAAATTATCATATAACGGATGTTTTTGAATTAGCGTTATATAGATTTTTTTTATTTTCAAAAATAAATGTTTGACTGATTATTCCACTCATGTGTTAGAAATCCCATAAGACAAGAGACGATTTTCAGAATTTCAGCGAAAATTCTCTTTTCCATTTGTTTAACTAGAGAGAATTACAGCGATAATTCTCCCATGTTATTGCATACATGGTTGTCATGCTAATTTTTGATACAAACAAACGGTTCCTGATAGCAACCATTTATTTGTATTGATTGTTAAGATGTTCAAATCGTTTAATACATATTTATTTCCATATTTTTTGCATTCTCATACGTGAAATAATCCTCTAAATACCACTTGAGCTTTAAAATGAACCAGATAATTTTTCACAAATGCCTCCCCTAGTAGGTTGTTTTATGGGAGAGAAAAATATACTTAACATAAGATGATTAGAGCATCGGAAATTCAAATGAAATTCGTTAGCTGAAATCTGCCGCATATTGTTAATACGTGTAAAGTGTAGACAAAGTCACTTGAGTCATCTTTAAGGGCCAGCTCTTCACTTGACTCAAAGACAAAGCGTTTTGAGCCGGATTTTGCAGAATCCTAATCTGCAGAATACGGATGCTGTTAGCCCAAATACCGCCCTTGTTCATAAATCAATTTTAAAAAATCTTTGAATTTTGAATATATGTCCCATATTGAAACCAGAATTAAATAGAAGTTATAGTAATACTGATCAATTTAACATGAAATTCGTCAAATAATAAATTGAGTAGCTTAACTTTGGGTACAAATTATAAGCATAAGATTTTGAAAAAATAATGGCTTCTCGAGGGAATCAGTTATGAGGAAATTTTGAATTGTTCAGCCAATTTGCATAAAAAGGCTTGTAAGTAGCTTCAATTTGCATCAAACAGTTTAGTGGGGCATCGATGGATCCTCCACTCAAATTTTTCAATGCAATTACCCACATCAGTCGGCAAAGAGAGCATCACCAGCCAGAAAAACGATCTTTAGCGCCAAAGGGACTGCATTCACCAATTTTCACAATTCACTGTTTTCTCAAAATTATTGAAATATTTTTGTTAGGGGACGAAATAGGTAATGCTCAGGAAAAACATTAGAAAAAAGAGATAAGATTTTTTGCCTTCTAAAATAATAAATATAAAGCCCAAATCGATACAAAAGGATGTTTTCAGGAAAATTGCCGTTAAATTTAACGACGCATTTTATGATCAGACGTTAGAAAAACTCAGATAACCAGTCCCCGACATAAAATATTAGGGGGATTGTATTTATTTACTTTTTATTAGAGGTCATTACTACTCTTAATCGAGTTTAAGCGCCTAAAAACCTTGGAGCAAAAAAAAGTCTAGTGTCTAAATCTACATTTTAATTCCGCAAAAACATGTTTTGGTAAATTTTTAATCTTTTGAGAGACATTAGCCCTGTTTCTGCAGAAATCACAAACCAGTCAGAGCGAATTTCATTGGTTGAAAACAGTCAGAAACAGTCAGAAAACTAGTTTCAACCAATGAAATTCACTCTGACTGGTTTGTGATTTCTTCAGAAACAGACCTATTCAAACATGATATGAAAGATAAAAGTACAAAAAAAAAACCTAATTAATAAAATGTGCAAACTCGTTGACCGGTAGAATAAATAAAATATTATTTCTGGTTTTGGTATTCTGTAGCAGTTTCCTTTAATAATTAATATTGCAAAGACATGCTTGTAAGGGCAAAAAGGGCCACCGGAGTACATTAAATATGCATATAGCTAAAACCTCATAAAATATTACGCAACATACTGATTAGGAGTTTTTTTTTTTTTAATTGTTGGAACGTAAATTCAGAGAGCAAAAGGAACCAAAACTGAATAAAGATAAAATAATATATTTTTTCCTATTGAATCTAGTTTAAATTTGTTCATTCCTAGAAAACTCTGCCTCCGAAGAAGATGCAATAGAAAATATGCATCTGGCTCGTATCTTTTTGGTAGGTATTCGATTTTAAAAAATAAATATTTTGTCAAAGCCAAATATAGCTCCTTAAAAGGAACTGTTCGAGCTTTATTTTTGTAGTTTGCACGCTTACAGTTGACCTACTTTGAAAATAAAAAAATACATTGATAATATAGTCTAGGGAACAAGAAATATCTGTCTTTTAATTTCAAGACAAAAAAAACTTTTTTTTAAAGATAACTTGGGTATTATTTATTAAACAAATCTTATCAATTTACCATGTAAGCTTGTTTAGTTTGAATACTTTATAAGTAAATGCTCAGAGGTATGGAGATTTATATCAAATGTCAAAAACCCTGGAAAGGACAGAGCTAATATCCGGGTAATGAAACCAAAGCAATGTATAGAACACTACAAGGGTAAATTACAAGAAATTAAACCCAAAATATACATATAGGGTGTCCCACGATGGATGGCGTATTAGACGTTATTGCACACAAAAAACCAACAACTTAAAACAAGAATAAGCAATTTTATTTGAGAATATCTTAGGATTCTATATCCGCAAGAAAATAATGTTTGTAATAAGAACATTATATTCTTGTTTAATTATCATCATAGATTGCGTTCAAGTCAATATCAGATCAAATAAATAATATACTTCTTATTTCGAGAACTTACTTAAACTTCATTTGAGAATACCACATTCTCCCAAAAAGTAACTTGTAATTTTAAAACAAGCAAAAACAATATTTACTTTAATTTTATTTTTCCTTGCAATAAACTACTTTACTTATTTATTATGAGATTTTTTTTTCAATTTAAGCAACATTTCTATTACCAGTGAAGTTATAATATAATCATTTTGAGATATGTTTTAACAAATCAAGTACATTGTATCATCAATGGAAGTTAATTTGAAACTTGGTTTAAAGGTATGAAAAATTGCTTTGATCCACATTGTAAATTAAATAATTATTTGAAAGTATTAATTTAAAATTATTCTGCTGTCATAAATAAACATGTGAATTTTTTAATTACATGATAGAAATTGTAAGTGAGCAAATTCAAGTATATAAGTAGAAGTATAGAGTTCAACTATAAGCAACGATCTGAGCTTTGAATGATTTGAAAGGGCTAAATGGATGATATTTATATTTTTAAATTCATAAAAAAAACAACTCTTTTATTTTAAAATGTCTTTAATTCACAAAACCTACATAAACACAACAAATATCAATTTTCAAACTAAGCCTAAGTAACATAATATAGAAAAAAAATACAGGTTCTTGGAAAATAAACATAAAGAATTCTAACATTATCAAAGATATTGATATGGTGATAAAAGTGTAGATATCTAAAAAATAAAGAAAGATCTAAAACAGATAAATATGCATTTTAATAAAGGAAGTAATACATTTGGTTCTTTTTAAGATTAATTTTTTACTACACGTCAGGATTTTTCAGATTTCTTTGACATGAACATACCTCGGGCAGCTCCCATTCCCGTAATTGATTTTCCATGGTACCTATATAAGTTGATACAGCACCATAAACCACACAAAAAGAAATCATATCAGAAAGAACCCGCAAGCAAACGTCGCATCAATTAAAAAAACACACAAACGATATAAAAAAGCAAATAATTAGAAAATAGTATAATGGCTCCTACCTGTTACTCTTCCCGGTTCCTGTCTATGCAAGTCTTTTGGCACATAACAAAATGGAAGGGATGAACCAACAGAAGTTTGTTTTAAGAATATAATACTCAAATACATGATATTTTATTCGAAATAAGTATTTGTTTTCAGTAATTTTAAAAGTTTAACTGAAGTATCAAATATATTTGGTACGAGAATATATTGGTTTGAAATTATGTTTTATTATATCAAATTAATAAAATCTAACGTGTTCTTTTGAGAATACATTTATTTGAGCTAACATTATACAAATACTTTAAATGAAAATATATTCTTTACTTGAACGAACATTTCAGATATTTTGTTAACTATTTTTAATTGTTTCCAATTTCTCCCTTTGAAGATATTTGTTTCATCTGATAAAAAATAGTTCTTGGAAAAATGAGAAAAAATATTTACTTGATCTGAGTAATCGTTTTTTTCTGTGTGGAAAACTAGAAGGCGGATCATTTTGAAAATTTGGCAACCGGGATGAACGACCATAATCTACACTTTAAAAATATTTTTGTTTATGCCGTGTTGCCGCTTCTACTCTAAACCAGTGGCAACATCGCTATTTTATATAGAACACCCTGTATGTGATTGCATATTTGGATTCTACGTAAAATTCTGAGCAGATATCATGTGATATACCCTATATCTAAGTTCAACTGTTTTGGAAATATTGACAGTTGAAAATTGACTTTTTACAACTTTGACAGGCTGTGAAACCTAAACGGTTAATTTTAGAGGAAAACCGATTTTACATTTCTATCTTAGATTCTAATAAACTATCATTTGACACCAACTTTGAATTTACCCGGAAATTAAATTTATTTGGAATTTTTAATCATGGATTAAATTTCAAAGTTGGTGTCAAATGATAGTTTATAAAAATCTAAGATAGGAATGTATGATCGGTTTTGCTGTAAAATTAACCGGTTTTACAGCCTGTCAAAGTTGCACAAAGTCAATTTTCAACTGTCAATATTTCCAAAACAGTTGAACTTAGGTATAGGGTATATCACATCAAATCTGCTCAGAATTTTACGTAGAATCCATATATGCAATCACATACAGGGTGTTCCATTTAAAATAGCGATGTTGCCACTGGTTTAGAGTAGAAGCGGCAACACCGCATAAAGAAAAATATTTTTAAAATGTAGATCATGGTCGTTTATCCCAAATGCCAAATTTTTAAAATGATCCGCTTTTTAGTTCTCCATAAACGTCTAATATGCCATCCACCATGGGACACCCTGTATATTAGATTCTCCAAGACATATTGAAGTACATGGAGAAGTTGAGATATCTGAAGAAACAGTAAAAAATGCTGTGAAGAAAGGTAAAGCTAGTGGCCCATTAGGGATATACTCCGAAATGCTGGAATGGAGAACTGATAAGCTCTTTAGAGCTTCTACATGTGGTATCAATAAATGCCTAAATGGACATCCTATTCCACAAGACTGGAAAACGGCTTTTACATCATCTATTCACAGGAAAGGAAATAAGCTGGACTGCAATAACTATCGGGGCATATCAGTCAAAAGCACACTAGGCAGACTATACGGTAGAATCCTGCGTAATCTCATTGAAGAAGATCATAAAGAATGAAGTTGATGATGGTTCCAGAAAACCGAAACGTGCTAAAAAAAATCTAGTCGCACACGCGTATTCTGCACAAAGAGTTGCTTTAAAAGTTTTTAACAGATTTGAGAAATTTTCGAAAATAAAAGATTTACAGCCTATTTTCAAAAAACCAACTTTTCAGTTTTTTCTAAATATCTCAAAAACCTGAATAGCTAGACCTAATATGCAAACGCTATTAAACGTCTAACATAATCGTCTAAAACGTATCGCATTTAACCCCCCACTAATTTGGGACACACTTATGTATAATTTCTAGCTTTTCAGCGGATGGAAGTGGAGTTGCATAGGTACCAAACTAGAACAAAAAAGATAAGATTTCGAGTTGTCTAATATATAAAATTCTCACGTCACAGTTTTAGTGACCTTAGTCCTCCGAAACGGCTTCACCGATTTTTATGAAATTTTATATATACATATACTAGCTGACTCGGCGAACTTCGTATCGCCTCTAAATTATTAAATACCTATTATATGTTGTGTTAACGTATCTAGTAGCTAAATTAAATTCAGTTTTTTTCGATGGTGAATTTGGCCTTGGTTGAAGAAAATTAATGTTTACTCTCTGGATCAGACATCACCTAAAATTAAAATTTTACATCATCCCTTTTTAGGCACCTTGTGGGCATTATTATTGTAAAGTCTACTACCAAATAAATAAACTCAGGCACAGGAATGTTCAAAGAATATAAAGAAAACAAAAAAAATTATCTGAATCGTCAATAACCACTGATTCAAAAATTCATATTATTTCACACAATTAACACAGGATCAAATGTAAAGAAAATGATGTCGGCCTGCACTGCCATATTGAATCACGTGATTTGGATTGCCTGATAAAATAACATAAACATAACCTATCATAATATTCACAAAATTGTACCCACTCTTTTCGGGATCGAAAACTAAATGAAGGTTTCTATCATATATCATAGATGGCGTCATATACGAAATGGTATTACAGTACAAAGGGTATTACAACAGTGACTAAATAAGCCTTATCTACAGTGGCGACAATAGAGCTCCCGCCGTCATTTTGTGCCCTACCTGTTGCTACTTTTAAATATGAATATATAGGATTTAAATGGACATCCATCATAAAAAAAAGAAAAACAACGTATTTGATGTACCTCATAATAGTCATCAAATACGTTGTTTTCAATTTTTTATGATAGATGTCCATTTAAATATTTATATTTAAAAGTAGCACAACATGGCACCGTTTTCCATATAAATATATAGGACTTTAAAGAATCAATCAAAAATAGGCCAGCAATTATCCTGACTATGAATGGTATATAATGATAGGACCGCGCAATCTGACGATAGAAGATATATATAATATATATAATAATAGCGCTTTCGACTTTTGTCTCAAAACTTCTCCCGATTGTTCAAAAAGCGATCCGAAATGGATTCACGTGTTCGACTTGAGCAATAAACGCTCTCAAAGCTCACACGGAGCGCTATTCCTTCTCCGTTAAATTCGATAGATCACAGGACACAATATTTAATAGGTATTTATTAAATTCAAAGGCGGTATGAAGTTCGCCGGGTCAGCTAGTATTTATATAAAGTTTTTACCACCATGTCAGAAGTTCAAAAAAATTTCAAAAATTTACTGGGTAGTAAATTATTAAGTTCCATAATAAAATCTTCTATATTATCTCAAAGATGCACTAATAAGTCACTATACTATATCCATGGAACCAAAAAAGCGGGCCAAAACACTTTCCGTGCGTGATCGAAGCATGATCGGCACGTGGCTTTGCATCTATTGGGCTAAAATAAACAAACCCCTCACGCTGGCCAATCGGATTTACCTGCAATCTGTAGGGGACTTCCAAGGTAGGGGAACTTATTGCTTTTGGCCTAATCGTTACAGGGTCGGAATGGTCATTTAGGTTTTAACGATCGGTGGTGTTACATTTTACCGGATATTTAGTAGTGATTTTTTTTATTAGTTTTAAAGTTTTAAATTATTAAAATGTCGGATGAAGAAGCTGCTAATATGTGTTTCAACACTCCACCTCAAAAGAGACCAAAAAAAGTGCCTTTCAATAGTAATGAAAAAAATTTAATTATGAACATTTACAAAAATGAAGTCGAAGCAAATCCCGAATTGTTAGTTGATGAAATCGTGCGAAAAGTAGGAAACATTGCTGGAGTGTCTCCAAGTGGTGTTTATGCCGTTATGAGAGAATCTAAACAAAAGCAATTATTTTCGGATTCAAAGCCATACCCCTTACGAAAGAAAATTATTGACAAGGTAGACGATTTTGATAAAAACGCTATCAGAAGGAAAGTACATCAATTTTTTTTCCGGAACCAAATGCCAACAATAGATTCAATTCTCAAAGATGTAAATGATGATCCTGATCTACCAGATTTCAAAAGGTCGACATTCCAGAAGTTGTTGAAAGAATTAAGTTTTAAATTTAAAAAAAGAGGGAGAAATAGTTTGTTGCTCGAGAAACCAGAAATTGTATTGTGGAGACGAGATTATTTAACGAAAATACGGGCCTATAGAAGAGAAAATAGGAAAATTTACTACCTGGATGAAACGTGGGTGAAGGCAGGCCACACTAAGTCTAAAGTTTGGGTTGATGAATCCGTAGGTTCTTCAAGGCAAGCCTTCTTCGATGGCCTCTCAACTGGGTTAAAGAACCCATCAGGTAAGACCTTATTAAACTCTTAACCTTAACGTGTGTGTCTGTGAACAAGATAATTTGCATTTGGATTAGGTATAGTCTATTTCATTGCTGTTGATAGCAAAAATCGAGGATTAGGGCCATAAAGTAATTGTATTCTACTTGGTTTACAATAACTTTATGGCCTAAACCTCGATTTGTAGGTACCAATACCTATTAGTAAGCGATGGTCAAAAAGGGTCTAAAATTACTTGTTAGCTATGAAAAATAGACCCACAGTATGTATCTACCTGTGTATTTTCCAAGAAAGTTTATTATTAATTATTTTCTGTATTCATTAAAATCGTAGAGAATTGGAAGGGTTTCATCTTACCGTTCGATCAATTAGTTAAAATTCAGGTAACAACGAAAATGTGTTGGTATAGTATGAAATTTTAAGTATGTCTTTGGTAACTGGTTTTCGATTATTTGTGTTTGGTTGGACACGATTAAATCAAAAAATTTTTTTGTCTGCCTCGCAGCCCATTTTATTCAGGAAATAGTCCAAAAAATATGTTTTATGCATGTAAATATTCTGTTTCAACTAAAAAAAAATAAATCTTGTTTCAGGAAAAGGAAAAAGGTTGATAGTGTGTCACATAGGAAGCGAAACCGGGTTTGTACCCGACGCCTTGTGGGCCTTTGAGTCGAAGAAAACGGGCGACTATCATGAGGAAATGGACGGCAAATCGTTTGAAAATTGATTTACCAACATAATTCCAAACCTAGAAGAAAATTGTGTAATTGTTTTAGACAACGCCCCATACCATTCAAGAAAAGCTGAACAAATTCCAACTACAGCCACAAAAAAGCCCTAATTCAAGACTGGTTGCGTTCGAAAAGTATACCATTCGAGGATAGCATGATAAAAGTACAACTTTTGCAGAAAGTGAAGGAACATAAAACCAAATATAATAAATACATTGTCGACGAAATTGCTAAAGCACATAATAGAGTAGTATTACGTCTTCCCCCTTATCACTGCGAGCTCAACCCAATAGAGCTTATTTGGGCGGACATAAAAAACTATGTTGCAAACAAAAATGTTACTTTTAAATTTTGCGATCTTAAAAATATTTTCAGTGAAGCTGTTTTGTCTATCACTGCTGAAAAATGGAATAATTGCGTAGGACATGTAAAAGATAAGGTAGAAGTGAAAATGTTAGAATTAGATCACATAGTTGATGAATTAGTTGATAGAAATCCGATAATAATTAATCCTAATGAATCTTCTAGCAGTTCTTCGGATTCTGAGTAACTGGACTAAAATGACAAAAGTATTTATTATTTTATCATTATTTTTTATTATTTTTGCGCTAGTATTAAATAAACATAATTTTGAAATCGAAAACTGTTAACCCGTTTGTCAATTGTCCTCCTAAAATAGAAATGTCCCCATTTTTTTGTACTTCATTAAATGTTATATGTATATACAAAATGGTTTTTGTTTTTCTTTATTAGTTAGGTACTTCACCGCATTATTCCTTCTAGCTACTTTATGCACGAAGATCAGGTTTTAAAAAGTGTGTACAATACCTACGATTTCTACTGATATGTTTACATAAAAAATCTATTTTTCAATAATTTCAAACAAATATTACCGAACTCCATAATCTGAGAAACTAGCATATTATCATTCTCAAATATTATTATTTAGCTCTATGAATGTCCCAGAGATCTTCATTTTCATGCTATCTTATGGGATTCCATATTTTCCTGCTTTTATGCTTTGTGGAATCTGCTTCAATATATTTTAGTATCTTTACCAACTGAACCATGGATCCGCCTCAGCTTCTTAGCCCATTTTGACATCACGATATATACTAACAGAAGGATATCTTGTGTGATCATAATTTTTCTGTGCAAACTTCACGCTATAATCTTGCTAGGTGATGAATGATTTGGATACTCTGCTACAAAATCAGCAGCACTTTCTCGATAGGAAACACCCCTTAAGGGGATTGAATGCGCCTCGGTGCCAAAATATTTTTTCCTGCGCGAAGCACCTAACGCAGTCTATCATTGTATTCTTCCCCCCCTATTAATACTCCTTAGTGGGAATGAGATGAACAAGGAATGCATTGCGTTCTTAGTTTCAACGTAACTTTTTAGCAGTTGAAGTTACATCAAATTTCTTTTTTGCATTCGATTTATAATATAGGGAAGAATGGCGCTATCTTTTTAGAAATCCGGTAATAGAAACGAGTTCTCGAAAAATTACAAAAATGTAATTTAAACTGGAAAAAAACGAGAAAATTAAGCAGTTTATGGTGTCTTTTTTATTTAGCGCTAATCTTATGTGTGTTAGCAATACAATAGCACAAACCAGAATCCCAAAAATCATCTAGTTTTTTTTGTAGAAATTTACTTAATTCTTCTTGTCATTTTGCCTGTCTCTGTTATACCCGCAGCAAACCCTATGGCTCTTTCCTCCGCCTGATTTGCGATAAATTTTAAATCGCTATCATGAAGGATCCAAGGCCAACCGGCCCAACAGTAGCCCAATGCAATAATCGCGATGAACCTCGCATCTTTATTAGCAATAACTTGTTGGGAGTCGTATAGTTCGACGTGCGTTACAATATATTTTAAACGGCGCATTCAATACCCTTAAGGCAGACGCTCACTGGAGCGTAGCGTACGGAAGCGCGGCGTAGAGGACTTTTTATAATACATTGTTTTAAATGGGAGTCTGCCGATCGGTGCGCTTCTGACAAGTGAGCGTAATCCCGTTTAAAACAATGTATTTAAAAAGTCCTCTCCGCCGCGCTGCCGTGCGCTGCGCTCCAGTGAGCGACAACCTTTAAGCTTGAGACCGCGTCAATCTGTTTGCCCAATATTTAAAACCACCATAATAAGGTTTCAAACGGCAAAACTGTGTCATTTCCAGTAGTCATCATCAAAGAGGTTGAACATTTATTTTTCTTATCAAATAAGATGCATTTTTCGAGGCATTTCTCAAAGCACATGGCCTAATATAGGATTACAAATATACAGGGTGTCACGAAAGGTTTGTTACAAACTTCTAGGGATGGTAGATCTCGTAAAAATAAAACTTTTTTTTCAATAAACATGTGTCCGGAAATGCTTCGTTTTCCAGATATACAGGGTGGCCCAAATTTCAGCCTCATCATTGGGATCTCGGTAACCGTAAGAGATACGGGGTCGGTTAAAAAATGGCAAAGTTGCGCAGTTTTATGACTAATGGAATGCCGTTTTGAAACTAGACAGATTCCGAATACTTCCGGAGATATTCGGAAAAAAACAAAATTTTGTAAAATCGTTTTTATTTTTTCCCGGGCTTATTTGAAAAGCAATTTTAAAATAAATGTCACTTCATCATTATCACTTTTTCCCCTTTAGAAGATGGTGCTACTAAATTTAAAATTCGACGTTTCGTCTTCAGGCGGCCATCCTCAACTTCCTTTTTTTAAATACGGACCTGAATTTTTTATTTGCGATTTTGTCATCTTTGCGCATCCTAAAACCGATACTGTTTATAATTTTTCAATAACACAGCAAAAAAAGCAGGTCCATATTTAAAAAAAAAAAATTCATGATGATTTCAGAGGAACGAAACGCTGGGCTCAAATTTAATACCGCCATCTTGTAGAGAAGAAAAAGTGACAATGGCAAGGTGAAATTAGTTTTTCACAATCTTTTTAAATAAAATCAGGAAAAAATGAAAACTATACGAAAAAAACATGAATTTCTCATTTTTCTTAAATTTTTTCCTGATTTCATTTAAACAGATTTTGAAAAGCTAATTTCACATTCCCATTGTCACTTTCTCTTCATTACAAGATGGCAGTATTAAATATGAAATCCAACGTTTCGTTCCTCTGGAATCATCATCAATTTTTTTTTCAAATACGGACCTGCTTTTTTTACCGTGTTATTGAAAAATTATAAACAGTATCGGTTTTAGGATGCCCAAAGATGACAAAATCGCAAATAAAAAAATCTAGGTTCGTATTTAAAAAACGTAAGTTAAGGATGGCCGCCTGAAGACGAAACGTCGAATTTTAAATTTACTACCACCACCTACTAGAGGGGAAGAAGTGACAATGATGAAGTGACATTTATTTTAAAATTGCTTTTCAAATAAGCCCGGGAAAAAATAAAAACGATTTTAAAAAATTTTGGTTTTTTCCGAATATCTCCGGTATTCGGAATCTTTCTAGTTTCAAAACGGTATTCTATTGGTCATAAAATTGCGCAACTTTGCCATAATTTAACCAACCCCGTATCTCTTACGGTTACCGAGATACCAATGATGAGGCTTAAATTCGGGCCACCCTGTATATCTGGAAAACGAACCATTTCCGGACACATGTTTATTAAGAAAAAAGTTTTATTTTTACGAGATCTACCATCCCTAGAAGTTTGTAACAAACCTTTCGTGACACCCTATATATCAAGCTCAATGACACGTTTACAAAATTAAACCGTTTGTTTTGCGACAAAAAATTGTAGGTTCAGATTTAACGCTGTTAAACTAAAATTCCAGAAGTTGAATAAAATCGATAAGTTTAAATACGAAAGCTAAACGAAATATCATAAAAATGCATCGCATCGCATCCATCCACTTGCCCGATCTGCCTCCATTTACCCTTTTGCTATTTCTTTTAGAAATGAACCATTAATTTTAGTGCCTCTTAGAAAAATTGAATCAGAGACGTAATCATGAGCAAAGTAATGTTTTAGGAAAAAGAAGAAGAGCAGTGCGGCTTTAGAGCAGGAAGATCAGGTACAGATAACGTATTTTGCCTAAAACAAGTCAGAGAAAAGAGATCTGCTAGACATTTGCATTTGGGAACGAGGGAACCCACCTCATAATAATTGTGAACCTACAAAAAGCATACGATACAGTCTCGGTATCCAGACTATGGAAGGTAGTAGAACAATCCAACATCAATCACACCTATATAGGGGTTCTTGAAGAACTATATGAAATCAAGAATTAGGATAGGTAAAAAACTCACAAGCACATTTATAGTGAATAAAGGACTACGTCCAAGATGTTGTATCTCTTCTACGCTTTTCAAAATATACGTCGCAGTAGCACTAAAAAATTGGAAGAGGAAGATCCATGGAATGAGTATAGATATAATTGGTAGGTGCCTGGTTACTCTTCAGTTTGCAGATGATCAGGTAATAAAAGCGAGTGACAAAGAGGACATGCAATATATGATTAGAAAGCTGGTAGAAGATTACCAAGAATGGGGCCTGAGAGTTAATAAAGGTAAAACAAAATATCCGTGTGAAGGCACCCAGAACAGAAACTTGGAAGTGGACAATGGTCAGGAAAATCTGCAATGTCAGGAATCTTATGGAGCAAGAAAATAACAAAGAAGGGAAAATTCAATATATACTAGACAATGATAAAGAGCAGTCTCCTATATTGTAACATGCTAAATGTTACTGTTTTTCTTTTTCCCATATATTATTTTATAAATTAAATAATCGCCTTGAATGCTAATAAAGTCTGCTGACTTCCATTATTAAAAGAACTTAAAAGAAGATTTCTGTCGAAAATAATAATAGCAATTAATAACATAGAGGGCACGCTTTGCGTTTAAATTTGAACAACCAGTTTGTTACCAACACTTTCCGTTGGCTTTTTTTTTAAGGAAAGCTCTGCTTGTTCAGCTTGTCTTTTCTTCGTCCCTTTCAAATTTTGCCGTTCGCTCTGAAAAGTCGACTCTGGCCTGGGGGGCAGCCATCTTCCTCAATTGTGATTACCGTTCTCGTGAAGAAAAGTACCTTATCAGCCATCAGGCACAAGTTTGGCGAAATAATAATGCGCAAAGCAAACTTCCGTTGATTACCGAAAAAATTGAAATCAAAAGCCTCGTGATTACCGTTTTATTCAAGTTTGAATTTCGAACCCTCTCGTGGTAAGTCCTTTTTCCTTTTTAATATTTTTTTAAGTAATGGTTGTTCATGGAATGCCTCTATTACTTGGGGTTTTCCGAGGAGCCGTTTTTCCGAGGAGCCGTTTTTCTCAACGAATCCATTTCCAACAAGCCCACATTTTCAAAGTTTACCATTTTCGTGGATCGTGGGCCTGGAGCTTTTGAAGGGATTCCTAGAGGAATCAAGTCCCTCATGTGTTGACACCTGTACCTCCATATTTGACGAAAACTGTGAACTCTAGTCTACCTTGATTCAAGGCTAGAATCTGCAACTTTCCTCGTCAAGCGACAAAAAATGGATGGCTACCGTACTCTACCTTTTAGTCGGAATTGAGGCTTTTATAGAGTTTCATTTATAACTTTTATTACCTTTTTTTTTGATGAAATCTACTTTATGATTAATTAACAAAATTAATTAATTTTTTTTTTCCTGATATGACAGTTAAATATATAAAGGTTGGACAACATGTTCTGAATTTAAAATTATCAGTATTAAGTGTTTTACCAACAATTGATTTTATCTTTTAAAAATATTTAATACTTGATTTTTAATCTCACTGTGAATCTGATATCGATATCACTGTGAAAAAAAAAAAAAAAAAAATACTATTTTGATTTGAAAATTGCTTGAGTGTTTTATTGGTTTTACCTATGTCAAGATTCCGTTGAGTTACATGCCTTATTTATTTCCTTTTCAGAATTATCAATTACTGTTTGCTGTTTTTTTTTTTTGTGTGTTTCTGTATTTTTACACTTCAATATTTTATGTAATTTACTTATTTATTTTTTAAATTCAGTTGCGCCCTTGCCTTATTAAACTATTGACCCACCCCTAATGATTATTCGCTAAGCAAACTGAGCATAGTATGGGGCTCTTGTTAATTCATTAACAAAAGGGGTTACAATAAGGAGCCGAGACTTGAAGAATTACGGACGAAAGAAGAAAGTAGAAGTAGTTGCAATGGATGCTGTTAGAAGATCCATGCAAATCTCACGAAGGGAGAGAATAAGGAACGACCATATAAAACAACAGAAGGTACGATAGTTTAGGATATCGAAGGAAAACAACGTACCTGGTACGGATAAGAAGAACGAATGCCAAATACCAGGTAGCCCAAGCAAATGTTGTATCAGCAACCAACAGGTAGAAAAAAAACGAGGAAAACCAAAACTAAAATGGCAGAAGATCATACAAAAGTCCATGAGTGAAAGAAATTTCTCATCAGAGGATTGCGATGATAGAAGAGGATGGAAATTGGGTGTCGGACAACGAAGAAAGACATTCTACAAACAAATTTTCTCATAAGTATAGGTAATATCTGGTTCCCTAGACCATTTTGATGTGTTTATGTATCCATATTAAAAACAAAGGTGTAATAGCAATCACAAAATACTTGAAAGGCTGCGAATGAGCTTCACTTTTGAGAAATTTTTTTGGTAAAAAACTGTCTAGAGCAAAAATTATTTGGATTATTTCACATTGCACACGGTTCGAAGTACTATTTCATTCTATATTTATTCTAGAAGCTGCTCATATAACTTTTTCAAGGATGTGAACGCTTGTCACATAACATTAATTCAATTAACTTGCTGTTCTACCACGTTCTGAGAATATTTCATACCCAACTTCAAAATGTCTATTTGTCTTGATTATGCATATACCGTCTCATGATAGTTAAGTACACGTTTCAGGTTTTCCATTGGTCTTGCGAATTACTTTTCTTTAAATTGAATGTATGTTTTATAATATTGCTTATTTTCCTTACCGAAAACTCCAACAGCTATATATTTTTGTTCTGTTTTCTAATTTTCTTAGGTACCTAACTATTCTACTAAATTCTCAGGTGTTCCACTATGAGCATATTGCTTGAAACTAGCGTACGTGGCATTTTTAACCTCCTTTTATGCCAACTTTATTTGAATTCAGCATACATTTGCTTTCTTCCAGGAACTACGTTAGTTCTTGGTATTATTAGAGTTTAATAAACTTACGTAACAGCTGCTATGGTTGCACGGAACCGTAATGAAGAAGATAAAACCTCTGCAAAATAACAAAATGCTGTCAAAGCTGATTATTTTTGCCTAAAACCCTTGTGTATACAATTAAATTAAAGTCACCGAGTTTTTTCACAACGTTAGAAAGACAGATCTAGCTGAACAACGAAAACTTTTGTAATATTTCACTGGATAAAATGTATCACGGGACCTTCGGGACCAGCCTGGTATTGTAATAAAAAAAAAACCACCGGAGGCTGAATTTGAGAAAAAAAAGGTAGATGGATAAGGAACATTTTTGCAACATTAAAATATCTCTATTCACAGATAAAAAGAGCCTAAAATAATATAAGCCTTTTCTACTGCCAGACACATCAAAAAGATTCCTCAGGATGCACTCACTACTTGTCCCTTAAGTCGTGAAAAATGAAAATGTTCTTACAGTGAGAGCCTTTGACAGCTCGCATGACAATGGGAAAATGAACACACAAAAGAAGCCTAAAGATGCTTTCCCCATATTGAACGTGTCTCTATCTGTAATCCTTGAAAGGACTTGTTACTTTTGTCGATTATTAATGAAGGTTCTCTCTAACTGATAGGGGTTTGAAGAGGAAATAGGGCCATGTACACGTTTATTATCTCATACCTTTGAGGATGCCAATTCCGCTTCTGAAAACCGCAAAAAGCAAAGACATATTGTAGCCTTAATAATTACTAATGATTGTTCGTAGTGTACACTACTGAGTTTTTGGATTTTCAAAACTCGTAAATATATGGGCGTTTACTATAATACAAAGACTTACATCGTAAAAATGGTGGCTAATTGAACTAAAGTGGACTCAATTATTTCCAAAATAGCCAAATCTCAATCATCAATCACTCAAAAAAGAAATGTCGCGATGCAAAATTAGAAGAGAAGACTAGCGAATTGCACCGTCTGTGGCCCTAACAATTATTTTTGGCTTGCATTTTAGCTCAACTTACCCAAACCATACAAATAATATATGTAGCTACTTTTTTCACCATGTGCGTGCCCTATTAAAAATTACTTAAACATTTCAAGAATAGAATGAGCTAAAAATTAAAATCACCAACGTTCATGCCGGAACGAACATTTATAGATATTGTGTTTATGCCGCCTGGAACTTGTTCCTTAATGTATCTAAAATTCAGTTCCCTTATCACGGTTGTGAAAATAAAAGTTCCAACCAGTTGCTTGTGTCCGTGTATTTAGCGCATATTACAAAATCAAAGGAAATGTAGGAACATTGATATAGGTAGGTCAACATTTCTATTTCTGCAACATATTTGATTTTACAGAGGTAAAAGGAAAAAGGAGGTGTTTAACCAGAATATTGACAAGACATTCGCAACCAACTTCCGAAAAAAAGAAGTCGACTAAAATTACTGACAGTGAAAAAGACATCTTCAGAAGTAAGAGGTGGTGTGGTAGAGGACGAAGTGTTGTCTTCCGTGTTCCTCCGATGACTGGATTCGACGTTGCTGGACCTGCGTTATTTATATCCAGAATTGTGGGCGTGGCTTGTATTACGCTATTTTCCTTGTCTCGTTCTCGGCAAGGAAGGGTATTTGGCTCTCTATGGCTTCTCTGTGGAGCCTGGTGTGAAAATGTTTGCTCCTATCCAATGCTTTGAGTCTGGTCGAAACGAATGACATGGTTTCTTTGTGTTAACACGTGTTCGGCGATTGCTAATCTATCTATTTGTCCCTGCTGATATTTTCTTTTGCGCTCTTTGACCCTGGTGTTGATAGAGCGTTTGGTTGTTCCTACATAGACAGATCCACAAGAGCAGGAAATTCTATAGACGCAAGCCGTTTCAGGAGATGCACTAAGATCCTTGGCCGATCTTAGACTTTGCTGAATTGTTCTTCTGGGCTTGTAGATGGGCTCAACGTTGTGTTTTCCTAGCGTTCGTCCTATGCGATCTGTGACATTTTTGATGTAGGGAAGAAAGGCTCTCCCTGCCACCTGCGCTGGTTCCTTATCATTTGTGCACTGTAACTTCGATCTTATAGCTTTATTTATCCCCTGATTGGAGTACCCATTTCCTTCAAGTGCTGATTTTAGGTGTTGCATCTCGCCCCGAAGGTATCTGGGTTCACAAATCTGGATTGCCCTGTCAGATAGTTTTAATGACTCCCCTCTATTGCCTAGGATTCGTCGGCTTCCTATATACTCGGTGTCCCAGTTTCCCTCAGGGTAATCTTTCTAAGAGAACGTCGAGGAATTCAATTTTTTTGTCCTTCTCAACTTCTATCGTAAACTGTATCCTGGGTTCTATCGAGTTTAGATGATTAGGGAAGTTTTTGAGGTCTGCCTGTCCATGGTTCCAAACAACAAAAGTGGCATCTACATAGCGAAACCAACAAGTAGGTTTCTTTTTGGCCGTTCGCAGTGCCATTTGTTCAAAGTGTTCCATGTAGAAGTTGGCGATAACCGGACTGAGTGGATTCCCCATTACGATTCCATCTGTCTGCTCAAAGAATTCCTTTTGCCATTGGAAGTACGTACTCGTCAGACAGTGGTGAAATAAGTTGTTGATTTCCTCCGGAAAAGCATATTCCAGATACTCTAAGGCCTGATTCACTGGTACCTTGGTAAACAACGAGACGACATCAAAACTAATCAGAATGTCGTTTGTTAGTAGAGTGATGTCACTGATCTTTCTGATAAAATGAGTGGAGTCTTTAACATAAGAGCTGGATGAGGGTTGTGAGGTATTTGGCTATGCTGTATGTGGGCGAATCTATTGCACTTACAATGGGTCTGAGTGGGTTACCTGTTTAGTGAATCCTCGGAAGCCCATATATTCTAGGTGGTAAGGCCTCAGATTTGATGAGTTTCCTTACGTTTTCCGGGTCCAAAGGTAGTGCTCGGATGAGTTGATTGGTTTTTCGCAATATAGAAGCAGTGGGATTGCGGTTCAGCTTTCTGTAGCTGAAGGGGTCTAGGAGTACAGAAATTTTTGATTCATAGTCGGTCACGTTCATGATTATCGTTGCGTCTCCTTTATCCGCAGGCAGGACTGGTATGTTCTTGTCTGTATTCAGGCTGCGAATAGCTTTCCTTTCCTCGTATGTCAGATTGAACTTTGGACTTTGGAGGTTTCACTAGTCGTAGAATCCTAGATGTTTCATTGCGTATTTCCTCCACGGTGGTTTAAGGTAATGTGCGTATGCTGGCTTCCACATTTGCTATGATGTCTTCGAATGGCAGGTCTTTCTGTAAAATTGCAAAATTGCCTCCTTTTTTTAGAACACTGGTTTCCGAATCAGTCAGAAAGCGTTGGGTCAGGTTGACAACTGTGCGATCATTGCCTGTGGGTTTTGCAGTGTTCAGTTGTTTCAAGGACTCCTGTTTGGTGAATCCATTCCTGAAGCAAGGCTCGTTCCGCTCGTTCGAAAATTCTGTTAGATTGGGAGGATTTAAAAAAAATTCGAATCTTCAGGAATTCCGGAACAACTTTCGAGTCTCTGCATCTTTGAAGAAACGGCTGGCGTCTATAGAATTTCCTGCTCTTGTGGATCTGTCTATGTAGGAACAACAAAACGCTCTACCAACACCAGGGTCAAAGAGCACAAAAGAAACTGTCAGCAGGGACAAATAGATAGATCAGCAATCCCCGAACACGTGTTAACACAAACAAACCATGTGATTCATTTCGACCAGACTCAAGCATTGAAAAGGAGCAAGCTTTTTCACACCAGGCTCCACAGAGAAGCCATAGAGATACCGAAACACCATAACAACTTCAACAGAAAAGAAGAGGGCATGAACCTTAACAAAACCTGGTTGTTAGTTCTTCGAAAAACAAAGGCCTTTCCTTTTCGAGAACGAGACAAGGAAAATAGCGTAATATAAGCCACGCTCACAAATCTGGATATAAATAACGCAGGTCCAACAACGTCGAATCCAGTCATCGGAGGAACACGGAAAAGAACACTTTGTCCTCTACCACACCGCCTCTGAAGATGTCTACCGCAGTAGTAGACGAAACGTTAGGTATAAATATTACTCGACCACGGCATTATATCCCGGAAAAAACTTTTTTAATAGATTTGACTGGCAGTGAAATCCTCCATTCTTTATTACTGGCAGTGTTCGAACATCCGTGAAGAAAGTGCAAACGAAGAAGCACAAAGAAATACTCTTTCAGATACAAGGGACGTAAAAAAGGCGAGAACGTTCTTCAACCAATCAGTGACAGTCCGAGACTCGCTAAATGAATCACAAAGTCAAATCTAAATATCAGAGAAACTAGAACTTATTGATAAAATCCTACTAGAGGAAGTAGTTCAAAAACTCTAAAGCTTTAAAAGAAGATCAGACCATAAGCGAGATTTTAGAAGTCTCAGGAGAGACTCAAAAAAGCATTCAGCTAACTCTACTATGGTTCTTCCGGCGTATGTTTCACCTAGGCCATAGCGTGTCATGTCAGAGTTATAATTATACGATATGTTGATAGGTTAGACAAATATACAATCTATGACGCAAGGTACAACATTCGCCAGAAGAACATTCACTAATCACTCTTCGCTTTAACCTAACTCTTTACAATAATTCTCCTATTTAAACTGACTACAACTTAAAAATTTTGCGTGATAGAAATAGATTCCAGAATAACCATGGCTTCGGCATTGCCTTACCCATGTCTTTTCGTAATACTGCAAATCTCACTATTTATTCTCGTGATAAGCCTTCAACTTCTCCAGATGAACCACCATCTCTTCTGCGTCTTCCAGTCAGATCCATAATTATCACATGTATTATTCTGCATCTCTCTACTTCTAGGAGTACTATGCCTTTCAGAGAACTTACAACCATGCTTTTGAAAATAATATCCTTTAGATCTTTTTTATTCGTTAAACTCGTAATTATCTTCATCATCCCAACTTAGCCACATGCTGAACATCTCTTTCTAGAATATCTTCCGGTTTATCAAGTTCTATGCTCACGTCTACCTGGTTCTTTTTCTACCTGTTCGTTGTGAACTGCCACTCTGCTAGCCACCTTGTTTGCGCCTGCGCGCACATTCAGGCACTGTAGTATTTTGTGTGTCTGAAGGATAACATATAAACTCTTGGATCAGCTGTCTTCGCTTTGATGTGGCTATCTTCCAATCGATAACTTCTCAGCTGTTCGGAGCACCGTTTTGAATCCGTTTCATATCGAAAGCTCCTTATAGGAATTCCTTCACGCTGATGAATTCTGAGGCGATTCTTGAATTAAACTAGTCATAGTCATCTGTGTTGTTTACTAGACCAATGTTTGACTTGAAAATCGTACTCTCGTTTCAACTTTTTCGTCGAAGGCGGAAGGCAGAGAATCACCAGAAGGAGAGCGGAATCTCTACTCTCTACGTACTCTACAATCCCGACTAAATGTCCTCTGCTTCCGCAGCGGTAAGATTCGGTGCTGCGCTCCAAGTTTCCTTTATTGATTGTGGTAACAACCCTTCATAATTCTTCCAGAAGTTCCTTCAGTAGTGTGTCTTTGGTCTCTCCTATTAATTTTTTTTCTTTCCATATTGACACTGTAAAAACTTCTCAAAATATACTTCGAACAAGCGCCAAACGGTTACGGGGTGGAAATAGAAATGCAGACGCATGACCTCTTGCTGAATGAAATTTATGAGTATACTATAGGCTTTGCAGATGAGCAAGTGCTAATTAAACATAATTAAGATGACCTAGAGTAAATTAATAAGAGGAATACGCCGAGAAATGGGGTTTGGAAGCAAATCTGACAAAAAAAATATGACCGTAGGAAGAGAATAACGGAACATAAAATTGAATAACGGGCAAGAAATAACACAATACACAAGGGTAGGAATGATACCAAAACTGATAATCAATTTTTTTCGAAACAGAAGCCACGTATTACCTCTCATCATCTTCTCCCACATAAAAACTTCAAAAATTTTCCCAATTGCAAAGCAGGCATAACGCATGACCATGACATTCACTTAAATAACCAAGAAACATGTTCTTATTATTTATTTCTTTTACAATATGTAATAATAATACATATTTTTGGTGCAATTATCCTATCCATTATTGCGGGTAGTTCCTTGGGATAAGGGATGATACCAGAGAGTCGCTTTCTAGTGATGCACTTTAAGCCCTGTTAAGCTGCTCTAGAGCCCCCCCGGCTGTTTATAGGCGATCCAGTGCATTAGAGTTTCGCGCAACTGAACTGTTCGGTTTTCCTCCCCCCTGCCCTCTCAAGCACACCTGCACTCCTGCTCACAATTCACAACCTTAGACCTTTTCTTATTTTTTTTCTTCTTGTCTTTATATATGTCTTAAGGCTTCCTCTTCTTGTTCAAATATAAAGTCCGGTGGCGAAGTCAAATTTCTCGTACCTTCAACAAAATTTCACCTATGGTTTCCTTAGCTCGAATCAATCTACTAATTAGCTCGCTAAGTATTGCACTTGGTTTGAAAGTTACCTAAAGGACAGATCCATTTATGTTGCACTGGATGGCCAGAACTGCAACTCTTACCAAATAAATGCTGGTGTGCCACAGGGAGCAATCCTTTCGCCAACTCTTTTCCTGATTTACATAAATGACCTCATAGATAAAACAGTAAATCCACTTTATTGCTTTGCAGACGATGGCAATGTAGTCTCCTCACTCATACCACCCACAGGTCTTTCCGCACGTGAATTCCATCATCTTAGACTAACTCAAATATCGCAGATAAATAACGACCTGGAGATAATAGAGGACTGGGCTAACAAAAACCTTGTACAGTTCAACGCGCAAAAAACCCAAGCAACTCTGTTTTCAAAAAAGACCAGCACCGGTGAGCCAAACATCATGCTATCTGGAAGTGCTGTCACATTACAGAGTCAGTTGAACATCTTGGGGGTTACTGCAGAGACCAACATGTCTTGGCACAGTCACGTGGCAGATATTGCTAAAAGGGCCTCCCAAAAGCTGGGGGTGCTATTTCGTACAAGACATCTGTACACACCAAGCCAATTGCTGACACTCTACAAAGCCCAGATTCGACCAACTATGGAGTACTGCTCACATATATGGAGTGCAGCACCCAAACATACCCTAATGCTTTTGAATACCGTGCAAAAACGAGCTATCAAGCTGATCAATGACCCCGCACTTACCCGTAACTTGGATGGTCTCGAACATCGCAGATCTGTGGGCGATTTATCTCTCTTCTACAGGTACTATCACGGAAAATGCTCTGAAGAGTTGGCACGCATGATTCCACCGAGAGTAGCACCTACCAGGCAAACCCGTCAAACAGATGGTAACCATGAATTTACTGTCAAACTAGAGGCACCAAGAACCTCATTATATCAGAATTCATATCTCTGGAGAACAGCATCGCTGTGGAATAAACTCCCTGCGACGGTTTTCCCTGCAGGTTACAACCTGAACCGTTTCAAGACCAACATACACCGACATTTCCGCACACTTGCCGCTTCTCGAGTGTGATAGGACATTTCCTTGCGAGTGCGCATATCCGTAAAAAAAAAATTAAAAAAAAAAAAAAAAAAAAAAAAAAAAAGTATTCCCGTAATTTACACAAACCAATCTACTAGTTGTCTTGCCACTTTCACTATTAACAACAAATTCAATTGAACTAATTGACTTCACAAAATTTCACTAATCGCTTTCACTCACCCTTCTACAACAGTTATTATCTTATTTAAACTGACAGCAACTCACATACTACGCCAGCCAGATACAACCTTCGGCGGCGCCTTGTAACTTTTAGTCCAGGTGATAAAATTTGGTGAAAGAACAAAATCCTTTCTGATGCTGCTAATTACATTACTGCTAAGTTGACACCAAAGTATGTTGGTCTATTTTCTATAAAGCGTAAATGTGGATCTTGGTCGTATGAACTACAGGATGACCATGGTAATTCGAATGGTGTCTGGCATGAACAAGAGCTCAGACCATTCCTTGATCCAACTACCAATCAGTCAGACACTGAGTAATCAACTTATTTTTTTTTTTTTCCCTTTCCTTTTCTTTATATCACTCCCGTCAGACCAAGGGCTAACTTCTGATGACAATCAACAACAATGATTATTCAAATCCCTTGCTATGGTACTCTCGGCAAGCCATACTGTCTTTAGATTTAATCATTAACATCTCACTGGCAATTTTAGCATCACCCTAACATGTCATTTAGGAATAGGATATGTTAGGTCCTTGAGGAATAGGTTTGTGGTTGTTAATGCAATTATCTTGCTGTATTCTTTATTGCTTGGCGAGCAAACCTATGTCCATCATAGTGTTATTTTATTCCTAATTCTTTTGTTTTGTTTTAAATTCCTTCACCTCCATTTGCTGAATCCTGATACACCTGATTGTCTTGGTTGCGTGATACTGTCTTGGCGCGAAACGGGACAGTTTCATGTCATTCGGTCGATTCAGTTCCCCGTTACTGCTTTTGTCAATAGTGTATTCACTTTTTATAAGTTTCTTGTGTTCAGGATGATGTTCTAACCTTTCTTTATGTTTACATATTTCCTTACCCTGTACCTGACCTTACCCTGTACCTAAAGTAGTTGGCTTATCTCTTATTTGCGTTTTGACTCAACTTTTTGCTTGTTGCGTTTACCTTTTGCCTTTTTGACGTTTAAATCTTAGTGGTCATAATTTCATAACTTCTTTTCTTTCCTTTACTTTTTCTACATTTCTTTCCTTTACGACTTTGCTTATTTTTGCCTTTACCTTTAGCTTCATTGACTTTGGTTATCTTACCTTTGTGTTTTTCAAGGCAAAGTAAGCGGATGTTCGTTCTGGAGGGACATATAACCTTTTAATTGTTGTACCTTGATAGTCATTTTGATTTCATTTCAATTATAAATACATATATTTTACATTCTTTATATTATCTTAGTTCTCGAGTTTGCTTAGATTATCGTCGTTTCTTTCTAACTTTCCCTCCTATCGTAGGAGTTTAGTTTAGAAAGAAGAAAAAAAAAATTAAAATAAAAGAAAATTTAATGGATACTTGAGATTGCAGGACAGAAGGTCGAAGTGCGTATGCCCTTGCTCAGAATTGCACAATTAGAAGTCGCACTCTCCAGGATGTTATCTGGCTCCAGCTCCTTACACTTCAAATAATAAAAATTAAAAAAAATAAAAAAATTCAAGAAAAGCTAAAACTAGGCTGAGTGCGTAAAACTAAATAAAAGTCAATATGAATCAAGTGCTATAGTCTGTTTATTTACTATTTGTGGTTATAGACCAGAATAAAACAATATATGAATTTAAAGAATTTAAAAAAAAATAGGATTAACAACTAAATTAGCAACAATACCAATCAAAGATTGAATAGCAACTATCTAAGAAAAGATAATCACTGAACTGTCATTAATTAATAAATAAAGTGACCTTTCAACGAAGGGTCAATCAACAAATGCAGTGATGGCTATACGACAGAAATAATTGCTATAGTCATAAACAATTAAATTAAATGTGAGTGAGAATCGAAAATGTTATTGTAACTCAATAACAAAATGAATAATAAAAAAAAAAATGTAAAAGTTGAAAATATAAAAAAAAATAAAAAATTAGTCGGAGCAGTTACCTTAGACTGATGTAACCAGGATTACAAGTAAGTTGACATAAATAATCAACCACCTGAAACAGGTTATGCCCAACTGAATTTCCTATAATAATTAAGTACTGTTGTTTGGTCTCCGTTATCACAAGTACGGAATTACACCCTGAACATACGGGTGTCGCAAACGGCCACAATAAGGAATTGAAAATGCAGAAAAATTCAAATTATTTCCAGCGGGAAAAAACGCTCTGGTACTGGTCGTGACGTCATGTAGTATGATTTGTCAGTGTCTGTCAGCAACCGTCCATCATACCGTGAGTTCGTCTTGAAACACTGAGCACTCGGAGCATTTTCCGTCTTTTTTTCTTATGATGAGAAGAACAGGGATAAAAGAACAAAACAGCAACTCCGAGCGTTTACTAGAACTCTACATAATAAATACCCGTTAGCTGTGTTTATTTACGTTTTTCTCTGATTTTTTAAAATTTTATCAATATTAGAATTGGTTTACTTCGCTTAAATTCAATGATTAGCTTAGCATTACATAAATAAAACGATATACCTATTAATTATGACCGAAGAAGGAAATTCCAAAGGGCAATCCGCCAATCTGTAATTTGTGATATGTTTATAGTAACAAAAGTAAGTAGGTATCTGTGCATTTGCCGAATGCTAGAGCAAAAGACACTGTAACCCAACGTTGGATCTAACGTTAGGGCCAATGGTTGGACACATCGTGCAGCGCCGGCTTAACGCAAAATCATACTACGTGACGTCATCCAGATTTAAGGTCGTTTGAAATGCTTTTAATTAGCGCGAAACTTTAAACATTTTTCACCAAGTTATTATTGAGTTTTAGGGAATAATATTTGGGGAATACTCTATCAAGGCATAAATAAATGATTTAAAAAAATAACAAAAATTTTGTAAAGTTCCCTATTAACCAGATAAGTCCTGGGTACTCGTTGTGGTTGAGATGGTCAAACCAATCTTAAGGTTCAAATTCACAGTCTGGAAGGCTTCTGTAACCGTCCAACTAGAAGGCTTAGGCTGGAGTGTAGCCTTACAGTTACAATCTCGGTTACAATTAAACGTGTATTGTTGTGTCACAATGTAACGGTGAGTAAAAAACCCTGTGGAAATGGGTTTTATTTGCCACAAAAATACTCATATCCGTTGGATTAGTAAGGATTCGACATCCTGGTTGGAATATGGTTTTTCCATGGCAGCTATTCACGAATTGGTTTTACAAATCCGAAGTCATCGGTAAAATTACAGCACTTTACGAAAACGGAATGCAACGTAAGGAAACTCAACGTACTATAAATTCAATTAGTGGGAAAATTAGGTCCAAAATTCCCTTAAGGGCGTAGACAAAATTAAGTTCTTCAAGAGAGACCTTTTTTCAGAACAACCAAATCGCAAAAAAAAGATTCATCACAAGTAATTGACCTTTTGTTTGGACGCCATATTGCGGTGCGCGAACATAGTTGCCAAAAGAAAAAAAAAATGACTAGCGGGCTGTCAACTTAAAAAAAAAAGTAACTATACATGATTGATCGTCGCTATCCTTTTTGTTTGTTTACTTTCTCTCTCTGATTCTATTAGCCTATCCAAAACACGTGACTTTGACAAGCAAACAAATGGTTTGTGTGCCTCTTCGCGGACATTTCTCTGCGTTTTTATTCTCCTCAAATTTCACCGATAGATTCACCATTTTATGTCGGTCATTGTCATTTTCCATTCACTAAACAAAGATAGCTAACTCATAAGTCACCTATTAAAATTCAAGTTTGACAGCACCTTGACTAGTCAGCCTATCCAAAACTGTCACAATGACGTGACAATGACAAACAAACAAGTTTGGATTAGATTTTCTCATTTATCATTTCAACTGCCACTTCCCAGTCTTGCCACTGTTAATATGTTCGAGGAGGTGGCGAGTGAGGAGACCCTTTTGCACAATAAAACATCCAGGGCCTTTACTTCAAAGTATTTGAGGAGTTACAGTGGTGGTCATACTTGTACAATATGCAAAAAATCATCAAAATCGAACAATAATGTGATTACAAAATTGTTTTCTGTAAAAACATGCGAAGAAGGTTCTCTTCGAAAACAGTTTTTCTGCGAACAACACAAGCCAGAAAGTAACTAAAGTGTGTTTTTTTTTAGATAAAAGTCAAAATGACATTATGTTGGCAATACAATGTAAAATTGTCAATGCTTTCAATTTTTTTATGTAGAAAAGGCTTGTGTTGCCAACATAGTTACTAAATTTTTGACTTGGGGAATTATCTTTAAAAAAAAACGCACTTTACTCATGAAGTTACTTTTTTTTTTAAGTTGACAGCCCGCTTGTAATTTTTGTTTTCATCGTTTGGCAACAACGTTCGCGCACCGCAATATGGCGTCCAAACAAAAGGTCAATTGATTAGCTGTCGAATAGCGTTTCCGATTGGTAAATCTAGTGCGGAACTAGTGCAATTTTTTCTGTTTCTGTCTTTTTCTCCTACAGGTCGATTGATAGAATGCAAATACACTCAGTGCGCACTGAATCTACCAATCGGAAACGCCATTAGATTTGAAAAATAGAGATGTAGCAAAGTAATGACAAACGTCAAAAAATATTCGTAGGTAATACCATAAGAGCTCAGATTTAGCCGGATATTCTTTGGCTTGGTCTCGAATACTTACTTTTAGGAAATTTAACGAGAGCTGTTCCGACAAATTTTTGATTTTGTGGAACAGATCGAGATAAATTGCATGAAAGTAAGTATAAGAGAGCAAACAAAAAAATATCCTGCTCAAAATCTAGGCTCGAATGGTATTTAGTACGGCAATTCCACGAATGCATAATCAAAATAAAATATGGAAATACTTTTTAAAATGAACAGTTATTGAAGGTACAATTAGAATAAATATTTTCCCCTTACAATTTGACTCTACAGAAAGAGAAGAAGACTCTGTGTTCTCAGGAATTGAATTTTCTATTTCGCTATTAATTCATCTTTAATTGTCCCAAATCGCTGCGTGTTGAAAATATTTTTAATTTTATTTAAAAATACACTTTTAATAAGCTAAAATGATAGAACTTGTGAATTTTTGTGACAATTATTTGACAGATGATTCAAAAACCAATTTTATATGCAATTGTTACTACGGTAACGATTTCATCAACAGAAAATTTATCCGATTTTTTTATCCAGTTACCTATATGTTCTCTTCCTTCCTATTTATCCGCTAGCAAACTACGATTTTTGACATTTCAAATGGGATTATTTATACATGAGTGGAATTGTCGATACAATTTTTACGTACCAAAAATTGCACACAACAATATAATCAGAGAAAAATTACAACAGCTGACAACTAATGATAATAACAACAAGCAATTATCCAATAGAACAATCATAATTTGAAGAATACGACATTGAGTAAGCGATCCGTGTTGCAAAACGTAAGTGCTTACTAGAAATGGATGATCACAAAAACGTTACTTATCGAAAGCTAATTCACAAAAATGAACGACATTCCACCAGTCAGCTGAGACACAAATCAAGAGTGACATGACTTAAGCGTCAAGTGTCATTATAAAATAGAGAGCAAAGAGAGCAATGAGAGCAATCCGATGGTTCATGGAACCCAAGATGGAACCGGATGCAGAACGAAATTCGGTACTGAGTTCAGCAACCGAACAGCATACGGTACACACTTTGAAAACGAATCAAGATTTGAGAAACATAACCCTAGAAATAATTGATTTATTTATATGAAAAATTGATTTTGAAATGGAATTAAAATATTGATTTAAAGCGAGGAAAATCATCAGTCATCACAAGAACTAGTAAGAAATGTTCGTGCAAATGTTTGGGAAAAAGGGGAATTTGTATATTTAAAATTCGATATTGACAAAAAAAAAAAAACATACAATTTCAAACCATTCGGCACCATATATACGCTACGACCTTCGAAGCAGTCGAGTTCGAGTAGTGCGAGGTCGCGTGTCCGTAGCCAAGACTACATATTTTGAATCAAAACCTCTCCAAAAATATTCATTAGAAACTCAATTATCTACCCGTTTTCGAAGTGACCAGTGGGATTACATTGTTTATGAAACAGGAGCTCCTGTGAGGCGCCAACACCAGCGCATAGCACAACCCTGTGCAACTCCAAGGTAGGTGCCTTATCTAATATTGCCTTTGTATGGTTCCGCGATCAAATTTCGACGCGTTTACAGTCCGCGGCTCTCCAGAATAAATTTCCCAACGTTTTAATCATAAACATTTTTTGGCCTTACGATCCGGATAACTTGGAACAGTAATAAAAGGGAAAATATTAGAAATTTGTACGTGGAAGCAAAGCATTGACCTTGGATTCTAAAAGTAAAAATAATATCCATTTTATCAATTTTACATAGGTAGATATTTTTCGGATTTGTTTATGTTATCGGGTAAAAAAAGAAAAGGAAAATAACTGTTTGCTATTTTGTGTTTTTTTTTTTGGACCATTCCACTTTGAATAGATTTACATTTGTTTATTTGCTTGTTGCTATAATTTCTCTAGACACTTTCGTTAATTCGTTGTTTACACTAGATAGAGTAATATAAATAATAACATTTTAATAATTTAAATTAGTGTTATTAAGTAATAATATTATCATGTCTTTAGCGAAGCTATCAAATAAAAGAACTGTCGCTATTAATCGAATTACAGAAGCTTATAATTTAGCGGTAAAAGCCAAAACAGATCCTTCACAGCATACATATTTTCAAGTGATTTATGAAAACATAGATGAGGCTTACGAGGATTTTAAAAAGCGCCACAATGAAATTATCGGTCTTATTGATTCGGACGCCGAATTTGAAACTCAAGATGCTATTAGAAAGAGTGCAGATGCATTTTATTTCAAAACAAAAACAATTTATACAGAACTGTTCCCAATTCACGCACATCCTGGCAGCTCAGTGTCGCTTTTAGGTCAAAACCAGCAAACAAATAAAGATTTAGATCTACCTCCTTTATCAGTGCCTTCCTTTGATGGAAATCCGCGAAAATGGCCTATCTTTTATGATGTTTATCGTTCGCTGGTTCATGACAATTCAAGATATTCGGATATACAAAAGTTCCAATACCTTCTTTCATTTTTAGAAAATGAGCCGGCCAACCTTTTAAGATCCTTACCTTTAATCGCCTCAAATTATCAGCAAGCATTTACAACTTTGGAAACCCGCTATCAAAATAAAAGATTGTTAGCAACGACGTACTGGAGCTCTCTTACTAATACACCTTCTTTAAAAAACAATTCTTCAAAAGAGTTAAGAGTACTACTAGACACTTTTTCAGAAAACACTGCGGCTTTGAGTAATTTAGGGTTCCCAGTGGACCAATGGTGTTTCGTTTTATTCAACATGTTATTACAAAAATTGGATAATGCTACTAGAATTTCTTTTGAATTAAAGTATAGTACTACCGAACTCCCAACTTTTCAAAATTTACAAGATTTCTTACTAAACCATTGCAAAGCTTTAGAGTCGGTTCAACAAATGCCATCGCAAGGAACGAACTGGACTCCTTTGATAAACAGAGCTCCGAAGCCAAATACTTCGAAAAATCATTCTTATGATCAACATAATCCAAACACATTTTTAGCCAACACTTCCTCTCATCCTAACACATCGGGGGAACATTCACATTCCCATCAAGGCCAACCTCGTTCCTCTTCGAATAGCTGTAAGCTATGTAATAACGCTTCACACCCGCTGTCACAATGCTCAAAATTTATAGCAAAATCACCTGCAGATCGATTCGCGTTTGTCAAGCAGGTAAACGCATGCTTAAACTGTCTTCGTCCTAATCATTTGCTAAGGAATTGTCCTTCATCCTTCAATTGTCGCATCTGTCGTTATAGACATCATAGTATGCTGCATCTTCCACAGACAGACCCTCTTCACTCGAGCACAAATTCTGCTACTTCCAGGAACTCATGTCCACCGGCTACCAGCAGTAATCAGTCCTCAACGTTGTCGCAAGCATGCATAACTGGCAATCCATCTCCTCCCAACGGACTTTGCACTGCTCTGTCAGTTACTGCATCACGTTCTACTACCGTTCTGCTATCAACTACAAAGGTTGAGATCTTGGATGCTAGAGGTAACTACAAGGTTGTGAGAGCAATCTTGGATAACGGCAGTCAGGCCAATTTTATTACCCAAACTTGCTTGAACCGTTTGGGGTTGGCTAGAGAGTCTTTAAATATACCTGTTTTGGGCCTTAATGAGTCCTGTTCTGCCAGCAACGGCATAACACATTGTAACATTCGCCCTAAGGGACAAGCCAGTCCAAACTTTTTCTTTGATGCCTTTGTTTTGCCTAAACTTTGTTCTGAAATGCCTTCGATTAAAATAAACCCGCAAGGTTGGGAGCATATTTCCAATCTTAAGCTAGGAGATGACCAGTTTCGCATACCTGCAGCGGTAGACATGTTATTAGGAGCCGATATGTGTGCGCAGATATTTAAACCATCGGGGAAGAAACTAGGAAATCCAGGACAACCAACTGCCTTCGAAACCGTCTTTGGTTGGGTTTTGTTAGGGAAAACCGAGAATCGTTTCCCCGCCTCGAGTTCTGTTCATACTTACTTTGCAGTAATGGAGCCATCTTTGGATTTAAGTCTTAGACGGTTCTGGGAAATAGAATCAATACCATCTAAAATCCATCTGTCGCCCGATGATCAAAGGTGCGAAGAAATTTACAAAACCACTACTATTCGAGATAAATCTTCGGGTCGTTTTGTTGTGAATCTGCCTTTTCGGCACGCAGAGCCAGATTTGGGTGACACTTTCTCTTTAGCCTATCGTTGCTTTATGTCACTTGAATCCAGGTTACTGAAAAATCCCGAACTCTATGCCTTATATTCTAACTTCATGCACGAATATCTAAAAAATAATCACATGTCTATAATTCCCAATGATCAACCAAAACCAGCACTTGTAAATTATCTGCCTCATCATTGCGTGCTGAAACCGGAAAAGGCAACCACCAAACTAAGGGTTGTCTTTAATGCATCCGCGAAAGGATCAAGAGGCCTTAGTTTAAACCAAACACTTTTGACAGGTCCGAAGCTCCAGACAGATATTCAGGAAATCCTGTTAAAGTTTCGTGTTCATGCTGTCGTTTTTCTGGCCGACATAAAACAGATGTATTTGCAAATTCAAGTTAACCCTAGTCACCGCGATTTCCAGAGGTTGCTCTGGCGCTTTCACCCTAAGGAACCACTTCGGGACTATCGCCTTAATGGTGTCACTTTTGGGATAAGCTCCAGCTCCTTCCTGGCTATTCGTACAATACAGGAACTTGCGAATCTGGAAAAGAAAACGTACCCTAGGGCATCTCAAGTACTACATGAAAATATCTTTATGGACGATATTTGCGTAGGAACCTCTACCACTGAGGAAGCCAAAGTGTTACAAAAGGAGTTAATTGCCTTATTAAGAACTGGAGGTTTTGAACTTCGAAAGTGGGCAAGTAATGAAACCCAACTCCTTTCTTCTTTAGAACCCTCTGACTGTCAAATGTCAGTTTCATTCGAGGAGGAGGACAACACTTCGATTAAAGTGCTGGGGCTTCAATGGAGTCCAACTTCCGACACTTTTTCTTATTCATGTCACCCTTCTCCTAAGCCATGTACCAAAAGAAATATCCTTTCAGAAATAGCGCGTATATTTGATCCTTTGGGGTTTATTGCGCCAGTAACATTCTTAGCGAAAACTATTATGCAGAAACTTTGGCTGGACAAGGATCCCTGGGATGAAACGCCCTCACAACCTATTGTTGATCTTTGGAACCAATACAAAAGTGAATTTCCATCTTTGTCAAGGATTTCTCTACCTCGATATAATTTTTCAAATAATAATCAACGGTGTCAACTGTTGGGATTTTGTGATGCTTCAGAACTTGGGTATGCAGGGGCAGTATATGTTCGGATCGAGCTGACCGACGGCAATGTTCGATCCTCCTTAACTTGCGGTAAATCTAAAGTTGCGCCACTTCAAACCAAATCTATACCTCGCTTAGAGCTCCTTGGAGCTACCCTACTAGCCGATCTTTTGAATTTTGTCATCCGTACATATTCGCCACTTGTCACTATAGATGAAATATTCGCCTTCTCGGACTCACAAGTAGTTTTGGCATGGTTGGCATCGTCGCCGCATAGATGGAAAAGTTTCGTGGCAAACCGTGTTAGCCATATTCAGGAAACCATTCCGGATGTACCTTGGTTTCACGTTCAATCTTTGGACAACCCTGCTGATTGTGCTAGTCGTGGACTAACTCCTAAAGGTTTATTGGAACATTCTTTGTGGTTTCACGGTCCTCCGTGGGTAACCTTACCTCGCGCTCAGTGGAACCTTAGAGAGTTCAACAGCGAGCACATAGACCTGCAAACAGAAGCACGGGAAGAAGAGAAACCCACGGTCTTGTCGGTAGTAATAGGAAAGTCTTACTTTGAAAAATTGATCAATAGGCACTCTTCCTTACCGAAAATTATTAAAATTCTTGCCCATTTTGTTCGGCTAGCCTACAATGTTCATCATAAATGTGACCGACTTTCTGGGTCATTTTCTGCCCTAGAACTTCACGATACCTTGCTAGTACTTGTTAAGAGGGTCCAAGAGCAATCGTTTTCGGACTTAATTATACAAATTCAAACCAATAAACTGTTGCCTAAACCCTTTCGCAAGCTTGCCCTTTTTTTGGATGCTAGCGGGTTTGTCAGAGTGGGCGGAAGATTGCGAAATTCAGACATTTCCTTTGAAGCCAAACACCCTTTACTTCTGCCCCGTACTCATCGTCTCACCGATTTAATAATCGAACAAACTCATCAAGAAAATTTTCACCCCGGACTGACTACACTGCACTATTTATTACGCCAAAGGTTTTGGATCCTTTCAGCCCGTAGAGCTATCCAAAAGGTTCTATCAAAATGTATCAGGTGTTTTCGTTTAAAACCAAAGGCTTATACGCCCTATATGGGTGACCTCCCTTCCTTTAGAACCTCCCAGCTCAAGTGTTTTTCATATTCCGCGTTGGATTATGCAGGCCCTCTGAAGATAACCCTTGGTAAACATCGTGGAGCGAAAGTTTCCAAAGCTTACATTTGTCTTTTTGTATGTTGTGCCACTAAGGCCATTCACTTGGAACTGGTATCTGACCTCACTACCGAGGCATTTATCGCTGCTTTGAGACGCTTTATCGCTAGACGCGGAGTCTGTGTACAACTTTTGAGTGACTGTGGCTCCAACTTCGTAGGTGCGGTTGGTCAACTTGAGGAACTTTCAAAATTCGCTGCTAGCAGTCTAAAAATAAAATGGCACCTAAATAGTCCCGGTTCCCCACATTTTAACGGCCTTGCCGAAGCAGGCGTCAAGTCGGTCAAGACCCACTTAAAAAGGGTCATTGGTGATCAAGTGCTGACATATGAGGAATTGTATACCTTGTTGACTCAAATTGAAGCCTTGCTAAACTCGAGACCTATCAGCGAACTGAGTTCCGACCCTAATGATTTGCAACCATTAACGCCCGGTCATTTCTTGACGCTGGAGCCCCTCAATTCCTGTCCAGATCCCGATTTATCGCATTTAAAGTTAAATAGACTTAACCGTTGGCAATTACTGCAACGCCTTAATTCCGATTTCTGGAAAAGATGGCAAGCCGAGTATTTGCATACTTTACAGCAACGCTCAAAGTGGACCACTCCCTTTGCAGAGGTGAAACTCAATACTTTAGTTCTAGGTCCCCTCTGCATTGGTCTTTGGGCCGCATAATCGCATTGCATCCAGGCAAAGATGGCCATGTAAGAGTGGTTACTTTAAAAACACAACATGGGATACTCAAGCGTCCTACAGTTAAGTTATGTCCATTGCCGACTAACTAATATTTCACTCCTTAATCCGTAGATTAAGGTCTTTATGTCGCGTGCTGTTTTGAATAAATTTTTTTGTTTTTTTTTTTGGGAATCCTAGGTTGTTTTGTTTCCGCAGTATATGAATTTTGTTCTTATCGCGTGTTTTTTTTTATACTCGCGAATTTTGGCATTTTAATGTTTATTTTGGATTGGGAAATAAAACTCTGTTTTAAGTGGGCGGAAAATGTTCGTGCAAATGTTTGGGAAAAAGGGGAATTTGTTTGTATATTTAAAATTCGATATTGACATAAAAAAAAACCATACAATTTCAAACCATTCGGCACCATATATACGCTACGACCTTCGAAGCAGTCGAGTTCGAGTAGTGCGAGGTCGCGCGTCCGTAGCCAAGACTACATATTTTGAATCAAAAACTCTCCAAAAATATTCATTAGAAACTCAATTATCTACCCGTTTTCGAAGTGACCAGTGGGATTACATTGTTTATGCAACAGGAGCTCCTGTGAGGCGCCAACACCAGCGCATAGCACAACCCTGTGCAACTCCAAGGTAGGTGCCTTATCTAATATTGCCTTTGTATGGTTCCGCGATCAAATTTCGACGCGTTTACAGTCCGCGGCTCTCCAGAATAAATTTCCCAACGTTTTAATCATAAACAACAAATGAAAATAGAATTTAAATATTAAAGATGAGAAAATTTACAGGATCTGCAATTACTGTAATTATTGTTGAATTTTATAGAGAAAAACTGTGAACAAAGTTATAGGAATTTTGAGTGGAAAACTGAAAATAAGTATGAAATAGCAAGTCAATTTTGGCACGTTACACGGTTTGTATACCATTCAATCGATTAATGCATGAATCTCATCAATTCAAATGAAGTCTTGCTTATTTTAAATCACACCATGGAAAGAAGTTTCTGAATAGCAATAGTTGTGCTCCGGTCGTTACATTGGCAGCGGCTTCTTAACCAATGTAATATATTCTTGAATAAAATAAAATTATTTATTTTCTACTTAACTATTATGGATTCATAATACCTAGCAAACGGAATACGTTAACATACCTATAACAACCTGACGGCATTATAAGCCCAGCGGCCCGCTTTTACGGGCGTTATGATCTATAACGCCCGCTTATAATACCTCGAGGTGTTTTTGCTGTTGTTGTTTCATTAATTTGCACTTTACCCTAGACAGCCACCAAATGTCCGACCGAAAATAATTTTCGGTCTGGCCAGGATTCGAACCCGGTCTACTATCAACGTTTTCCATGTAGTCGAATGCGTTAATCCACACGACCACCGTTGCCTTATGAGATGTTTATAGATATATTAATTTATTTTGTTTCTAGGTACAGGTAGCTACATGTCAAAATACAAAACAATATTCTATCACACAATTTTCACTGATTTTGGCCAGAGGCCCACGGGATAGTTTCGCCTTCGGGCATTATAATCTACCTAATCCCCTTGGTACATAAATAGCTATTTTGTATTGAAAATGTTTTTTTCTCCCCATTGTACCTACCCTCACCGGATACGTTTTCTCGCCAGCCAATACTCGAGTGGTTTTTGCCGAACTTTAAAGGCTTCTTTGCCCTTTCGCTACGATGAGTTGTATCTTTAGCGAACTTTATATAGTAAATCCTCTTACCAGATCCATAAATTGTCAGATTTTTTTGTCCAACTCCGACCCGCAATTTCAATGTATCAGAATAACCACGAAACCGTACTTACAACCAGATTAGGCAACATCATCATACACAGAAAATTCTAATCTAGCAAACGAGCATATCCGGAACTAATTAGTGGCAATATTGCGGTTTATTGAAGTCGAAACCAAATTAATTGGTAATGTTTATTGGATCATGTAGGTAAATAATGAATAGGTATATTTGGCTTTTCCTTGTTAAAAAATAACACCTAACCATTATTATTGGTTTTCATGAGGGACATATAAGTTACGGAATTTGCCGGAACTAAAAGCAATATTAGAAGGGATATTTGAAGTCATCACTTTTTTATTGCAAATAAAAGTGGAATATTATGACTTCTGGACCTCCAATAAATTTATGTTCACATGCCATAATATTTATTGGCTTTGCTCAGAAAAACGAAAAGCAAAATTGAATTTAGTTGAATGTTTTAAATATGAGGGAATATATATATATAAATTTGTCCCGAATCGAACATAACAAAATCCAGTAGAACATGTAAAATTAAATTTTCACTCAAAAGCCAAGCATGAAGCTACCATAAAACACAATCGTAAATTTTCTCTCTGAAAACGTCGAAGCCCAATGTATATTTACTGACCATAAAAGCTCTTGTTTCGAAAACAATTCCAAAACTATCACCTGCATCTTCCATCAGACCAAACAAAGTAGGTAAGCATAATGATCATCAATATACTTTTCTTTATTGGAACTGCCTGGTTTATGATGCAACAAATTTCTACTAGATGCTGCCATCTAGCCAAAAACTTGCAGAAACTTTTTGGCAAATAAAAGTCCATACTTCCAGAATCCAGCACCTATTGAGTTTTCAATGTTCTTTCGCCAAACTGATTATTTCCTCGATGCTAGAAGTGCGACATCTGTGAGTCTAACGCTACACTGGACATTTACTAGGCAGAGGAAAATCGATGAGAATTTCCACACTGGAGGTTTTCTCCGCAAGGGAGAAAATCAATAGGGTTTATTCACAATGGCTCTCGTTAGTAGATGGCGCCAACGAAGGGCAAAATGTATTGTATATGCTCAAAATAAAGACGAAGTTGAAAATTTCTACTTGAAAATGCGCTAAAACAAGGCATTATGGCGTGAAAATTTGAAAAAAAAAGAGATTATCACATGGAAACAGATGTCCAAATAGCCCAACAGCAAATAGTAGTTGAAAGATATTTTGCCTAGCATCAATAATAAAATCAGGTCAGACTGATGATGGCTATTCCATGTTTCTGGAACCAATATTATCAATGGAAAATCTGTTAATAATCTTGGCTAACTTATTGCTATGCAAAGTGGTTATTAGTTTTACAGTATACAGTACAGTAACACAGTTTCTAGATTACCACCGTACCACAGAATCCCATACCTACTGAGAATTGAATTCCATTTTGAATAGATTTAAAAGTTCAGATATAATTATTAGATAAAGCAGCCATCAGTGATAGCCATGGAAATTGGAAAAATGCTTTTGGGCATGCAACAAAAAAGGAAATCAAATAGGTACCTTAATAGACTATGAATATAGCAATCGAAATCCGAGTAGAGCATTGTTGTAATTTGCTACCATAGTGTTATCATTGTGGGGTTCGGAATGTTCAATTTTTGTGTAAATATTTTAAATAATATATTGAATCATTTTCGTACAATTATTTATGCAAATTATGATAGATATTACAAAATTAAATAATTATTTGATTATTGTTGTTGATGTGAAACTGACTAATTAACTAAAATGATGGTCTGATGAGACCTATAAGGATACAAATAACCTCTATTCAACAAATAATTACGTATGCTTGTTCGTATATATTAATAGAATATTGAAAAACATTCATGGATATGCTGTAAGAAAAATGGAGTTTCAAGCAAATAAAATATTTATATAAGCCAAATAATTATAATAATAGTTCTTTAAGTACTAAGGGCGGTAAGTGTCATCTACCGCTCGAGAGTGTTTGAACTTCAATATTCGAGGGTACTTAACGACACTTAACGCCCAAAATACTTGTAACTCGACTTGTAACGTTTCAGATAAAAGGTCGGTTCCACTGAAAAATTGGCAACTTCTGGATTTGCAAATCTTCCAAAAATCAACAACTTTTTTTTATGATTGTCCACACCGATTTTGTTAATAATATATGTAGTTATAGTTGTTGAGTAAATATAATAAATTATTTGAGTTGTTTTATATGCTGAAAAAGACGAGCGGTAAGATCAACTTGACACCCACATATGCGGGCGATAAGTTATATAAAAAATGCCCGATCGTGCATAAGAGGTTCCTGCACATCGTTCTCCGTTAATGATTAACTCCATCTGTCTTCACTTCGATAAAATGTTGAGTAATGAGTAGGGTGTTTCTCTTTCTGAGTTGAATCTTCATTGTTTATATAACATTCGAATCCTTTGCATAATCTTCATTTATTTATATCACTAGGTATTCTTGTTAATAACTAGAAACCATAGCATTTCACCCTCTCTAGGGGAATCTTGACCTTGACGTGGTGAGAGGGCTGAGTAACCTTTATCCAGGCAGCGATGTCGGCGGTAGCTTAGCTACCGGCATGGCCACCCATGCCGATAAGGATCAATCGGAACTAAGGAACGTCTAGTTGAATTAGAGTACGAATTGGAGAAAATAAACTGGGACATTGTAGGACTAGCCGAAACAAGGAGAAAAGGAGAAGAATACCTCCATCTGGATTCCGGACATACTATGCTCTACAGGGGGAAGGATGATGATAACAATGGAGGAGTTGGAATATTAATAAATAAAAAACTATCGACAAACTTGAAAATCCTGAAAACAATATCTGACAGAGTAATATATGTCGTAATCAATATAAATAAAAATATAACGCTAAAATATATACAAGCTTATGTTCCAACTTCCTCACATGAAGATGACGAGGTGGAAACGGTATACGAAGACATAGCGAGAGCAATAAGAGAGAACCCAACGACGCACACTATTCTAGGAGGAGACTTTAATGCAAAAATAGGCAGAGGAGCAGAACCAACGGAAACACACATAGGACAGTTCGGACTCGGCACCAGAAATGAAAGGGGAAGAATGTTAGCAAACCTAGAAAGAGAAAGACTCTATCTGATGAACACTTTCTTCCAAAAGAAAGAAAAACGTAAATGGACATGGAATAGCCCAGATGGACAAACCAAAAATGATATTGACTTTATATTCTCCCGCCATAAACAGATAATCCAAGACGTAGATGTAGTCAACCAATTCAGCACCGGCAGTGATCACAGGATGGTAAGATGCAAACTGCTCATAAAAACAAAAATGGAAAGAAAAAGAAAGATGAAACAAACGACGAAGAGAGGAACTAGAGGAAAGATAGCAGAAAGAAGGGAAACATACAAACAAAGGCTAAAAGAAAACTTTTCCAACAATCCAGGAAAAACAGAAGAGTCATTAGATGATAACAATAGGAGAATAACAACAATTATAACAAAAACAGCAGAACGGATAATAGGCCCCCTACAGAAAACGCCGGACAAACTGTCGATAGAAACGAAACAGCTACTAGAGAAAAGGAGAAAACTGATAACCGAGGGTAAAAGAGACACTATTGAATACACAGAAACCAACAAAACAGCAAGAAAAATGGCGAAACAGGATATACTAAAACATCAAACGAAACAAGTGCAATCCCTATTAGAACAGAACAAAGGAATAAATATATTTAAAAGACATAACACACCTAAGAAAGAGATAACTAAAATAAAAGATGCGAAAAACAACATAGTAGAAGACAGACAACAGATACTAAAAGTTGTGGAATCTTTCTATAGAGATCTGTACGAATCTAAAATAGGAAACACAAGGACAAGGGAAGATAAAATACGAATAGTAAATGCAAACTCAGAAGAAATGCCGGACATAAATATGGAAGAACTGGAGAAAGGGTTATCCCAGATGAAAAATGGTAAAGCGGCAGGAGAAGACAACATTCTGTCAAGGAAAGCGATACTAAGACGAGACAAGAACTAGTGAAACTATTCAATAAGTGCCTAACAGAAGAACATATACCCAGAGATTGGGAGAATGCTGTAGTTGTTCTGATCTACAAGAAAGGTGACCCGACTGATCTCGAAAATTACCGGCGGATAAGCTTACTATCACAAATATATAAATTATTTACCAGAATAATCACCAACAGATTAGAGCGAAAACTCGAAGTTTACCAACTAAAAGAACAGGCTGGATTCCGAAGCTGTTATAGCACGACAGAACATCTACAATGGAAAATGATAGGAGAATTAGAATGGGATGGGCGGCTTACGGCAAGTTAAAGTACATCTTCAGCATGAATATTCCAATGACTTTAAAATCAAAAGTCTATAACGAGTGTGTGTCACGTATGGCTGTGAGACCTGGGTGATAACCAGAAGAATTAAACACAAATTGGAAGTTCATCAGAGAGCCATTGAAAGACGAATTTTAGGAATTTCCCTGAGAGACCACAAAACAAATACATGGATAAGGGAAAGAACCAAAGTCTCCGACATAGTAAAAATAATTGGTTCGCTAAAATGGCAATGGGCAGGACACGTGGCCAGACATACAGAAAACTGGAGCGGGTATATCACTAGATGGAGACCTTGGGAAGAGAGGAGAAGTGTTGGAAGACCCAAACAAAGATGGTACGACGATATAAAGAGGGTTGCAGGCTTGAATTGGTACTGAGCTGCGCAAAACCGAAGACAATGGTCAAATTTGAAAGAGGCGTATATCCTAAGGATAGAAAACGGCTGAAAATGGAAAAATGGATAGCATTTCAAACACATCCCCATGGACAGTGTGAATGATGCATCGGGAGAAACATGAATATCGTATACCTAAGTAATATTTATGCACGATCGGGCGGTAAATTCAACTTACCGCCCGTCTCTTTCAGGAGATAAATCAGCTAAAATTATTTATAATATTTAACCAACAACTATACCTTCATAATATGATTACCAAAATCGGTGTGGATAATCATCAAAAATATGAAAGTTATTGATTTTTGTAAGATTTGCAAATACAGAAGTTACCCATTTTTCAGTGAAAACACGCATTTATATAAGAGAGAAGACTGTTGATGTATGGAAACAATGTCAAATGAATGCCATTTGCAGGGTGTTAATAAATAGTGGGATCAAACTTCTAGGATAAATAGTACCTACTCATTAAAATAAGAAAAACGTTAATGGAAACATAGGTCCGCAAATGCTCAGTTTTCGAGATACAGGGTGTCAAAGCTTGAAAAAATCGGTATTTCAAAATCCGTTTTCCGAATTTCTTCAAACTTGGTAGATTTATTTGTAATGACAAAAGGTATCTTTTGACTCAATTAGATTTACCCTAATTAAGCCAGTGACGCCCCAGGGGGCAACTACGTTGGTAAAAGTAGAAAAAAAACTGGCATGTAACTATTTTTTTAAATCTTTGATAGGTATTTTTTTCAGATTAAGCAAGTCATATTACAGTCAAAAGATACCTTTTTCCACAACTGTCAAAAAATGGTGATGTTTGCACACTGATGATAATTTGCGAAGTGACACTTTTTTTCCCCGGTAGATTTTTTTTAACGTTCGCATGACGCCGTGCGCGAAATGATTTCCCGGTAACTCAGGTAACAAATACCTGACACCTGCCAGGAAACCAAAAATAATTGAAATTCACCTGCCTTTGATTTAAAATGCAATTTAAACTTCGAATGATCGATATTTAAATGGATTGTAGAAAAAATATTATTTGCAACTCGTCGCGAAATATTTTGGTGATCTCGACTTTTTTTTTCAGTTCTCGATCACCAAAGTAGCATTTCGCGCACTAGATACAAAATAGCTATTTTCCTAACGAGTGCGGGAAGAGAAATTTTCGGCACGAGGGTGCGAAGCGCCCGAGTGCCGGATATTTCTTCCCGCAAGAGTTAGGAACTATATTTTTTCTACGAGCATACTAAAGCTAATGTTACGGAGAGTTTAATAATTTAAATAAAATGCGATTATGCAGAAGGTAGAATTAAAAATGTATTGAAAGGTATTCATAAAAAAGTAAAGGTACAGGTATAGGTGTATCAACAATACAAACAATTCCATGTCACAATGATTATTTCAAACTCTTCCCGCACCGATGCGGGAAGAAAGTCTTCCCGCACAGCAAATCTTGCGGGAAGAGCCATTTCCCGCACGCTTGTAGAAAAATAACTATTTGTTATCAAAAAACCTGCCAAATATGAAAAAATGGAAAAGGGATTTTTGAGCTAAAAACCGATTTTTTCTTCAAACTTTGATACCCTGTATCTCGAAAACTAAGCATTCGCGGACCCATGTTTCCATTAACTTTTCTCTTATTTTAATGAGTACTATTTATCCTAGAAGTTTGATCCCACTATTTATTAAAACCCTGTATAGGTTAAGTAATTTTATTTTTGAACTGGAAGAGTCCGATGTGCCTGAAACGTAATAAGTATTTTGGGCGTTAAGTGTCGTTAACCACCCTCGAATATTCTTGGGCGGTAAATAACCGCCCTTAAAGCTTAAATGTCTATAAAATTGCATCAGGTATCACTCAATAAGTGGTTCAAAATTCAAGAATAGGATTGGCGAGATGAAATCTTCAAATGTTAGGTAAATTGTCTAACTAGGCGATAGTGGTCTCTTCAGAGCAGCACTGGGATTTATTCCTTGAACGCCTCTTGCTATTATTTTTGATAGATAGAGATGCCTACCTGGACCGCAGAATGAATACCCGGGCAGGTGTAGGGAGAAAAGTCAGAAAGGTGAAAGTGATTCCACTTTTTTAAGATTTGATAGAAGTGATCATATCACTTTCCTGTTCAGTTCTATCACTTCTATATTTTGGAAGAGATGATGGCAGTTTGTAATGTGCCAAAACTGCCCATGACTATTTCACATTTATTTTAAGTTTTCCATTCAAAATTCCTATACTCAGATATCTAATTTTTCCCTAATTTTATTAGGCTTTGTTTACATTTTTCCTTTATAAAACTTCAACATTAATTACAGGAGTTGCAGATCCTGTGAATTTTCTAATCTTTATTATTTTAATTTAATTTTCAAATGTGACTAGTTCTTGTTGAGACTAATGATTTTTCTCGATTTTATTCAATATTTTAATTCCATTTTCCAATTAATGTTCAAATATTTCTTGGGTTAGGTTTTCTAAATCGTGGTCGGTCCGTTCACGAAGTGTGTACTGCACGCTACACGTACTCTGTTCGGTTGCTGAACTCAGTGAAGTCTGTTTCTTTTTTTAAAGATAATTCCCTAAGTCAAAAATTTAGTAACTATGTTAGCAATACAAGCCTTTTCTACATAAGAAATTTGAAAGCATTGAGAATTTTACATTGTATTGCCAACATATTGTCATTTTGACTTTTATCTTTAAAAAAAAAACAAACTTTACAAGATTTAGTTCCGCATCCGGTTCCATAAACTACTGGATTGCTCCCTATTTCATAGTGACACTTAAGTCATGTCACTTATAATTTGTGTGCCAGTTGACTGGGGAAGTGTCGTTTATTTTTGTCAGATGACCCTTTCATTAGTAATGCTTATGAAGCATCGATTCATTGGTAGGCGTTTACTTTTTGGCAGTGCGAATTAATTCACTATCGTAGTATTCTTCAAATATGATTGTTCTAGCGGTTAATTACTTGTTGTTGTTATCATTAGTCATCAGCTGATGTCATTTTTCTCTGATTATATTGTTGTGTGTAATTTTTGCTACTTACAATTTTTCCCGATTTCTTTTTGACATTTGTCGTAACTTTACCACATCTCTATTCTTCAAATCTAGGACAGCTAATGGACCTTTCTCATTTTACCTGTGCTGCGCGCGCATCTTGTTGGTGACAGATAATTAAATCGTCAATTTACTGAACATGGTCTGACCCTGACGTATTTAAGCTAACCTCAATAATCAATCAGTATCAATCAATATTGCTGAAAATTAATACAAAAACTGTTTATGATACAATGGTTCAAATGAGTTGAATGAGTTCTTGTCAGAATTAGGCGAAAAAGAAGTGAAACCTTTCTTTTCACAAGTTCCCAAGCAATCAAATTGTAAGAAAATAATAGTTCCGTGCTCTCAACCCGAATGAAGACGATTTAAGTTGGGACAGAGATTTGAGGGTTCGTAAAATAACGATTTTTATATCAAATACAATAATAATGTACAATTAAAGGTTTGCTGCAAACATTTTTGCTGCGGTGGGTTTTCTTTCTAATTAATGTTAATACGTATTTTGTCATATTTACGTTTAAAAATAAACAAAAACAGAAACATAACCGAAATTGCACAATTTGACAAGTGGAACCAATCAAAGTCATTCCACACAGGTATCGCGCGTCATTATATGTGTCTTTTTCTTTATTGCAGAAATCTTAATAAACTATCCTTGTTGTTCATTGCATGAGAAAGGTCCGATTTTGGACTTAATTTTCTCAGTTATTGAAATTATGGTACATTGGGTGGTATGAATAAAAACGAAGTACGTGCTACTACTGCAAGTATTAGTATATTCTTCGCAGTATTTACTTCACAAAGAAGCATTTACTAATTTTTGGTAGTGTCGAAATGTAGTATCTACTTCGTTTTGGAGTAAATACTACGTAGAATATACTAATACTTGTAGTAGTAGCAAGTACTTCGTTTTTATTCATACCACCCATTGAGTTGCCTTGCGTTACGTTTTGTTTTCGTAAAGTGCCATAATTTCGTCGATGATTTCGGATTCTTACAACCATTTTGGTAAAATTTGCTTTGCACGTTTTTCCCCACAAGGGATTCTGAACCTTCTCTTGTTGATCATTAGTGAGCAAGCCAAACAAAACCACTATCAAAGTAAACTCATGCACTCAAAAAAAGTAGGTCAATTATAAATGAATTGCGTAATAGAAATAAGCATTCTAAAGTGGAAACAAACATTGACCCAGACTTACTCAATAAACTTTACTGTAGTCTAGGAGATAATTTAACATAAAGTATTTCTTCTGACATCGGCCCCTTGAGTTATCTGGATGACATTGAGAGGTGTGATTCTTTTTATTTTTTCCACACTCACATTTCTGAAGTCAAACAACTACAAGACATCTTAAATAAAAAGTCTTCCAGTGAGGTCGAACTATCAGCTGAGGTTCTGTCCAAACTTCGCCAAACAATGCCTTTGAAGCTCTTTCAGAGGCCATAAATGATTCCTGGAATAGGAAAGTCTACCTTTCATGTTTGAAAAAAGGTTTGGCAATACCACTGCACAAGGGGGAAGAGTTTAACGAGCCTAGCAATTTTAGACCCATTTCCCTGCTTTCTACATTATCCAAAGTCATCGAAAAGATAGTGAAGGGAAAGGTTTGGGATTACCTAAAAAAGTGTAGTCTCATTTGTTGCTACCAATTTGGATTTCAGCCGTCTAGGGGCTGCAATTTTTATCTTTCTGGAACATGTTTATACCAATATCAACAACAAAGAGGCTTTGGCAGCGGTCTTTTGTCATCTATCAAAAGCATTCGACTGTGTGGATCACGATGTACTGCTGCAGAAGCTGGATAGGTATGGTGACAGGGGTACCGCTTTCGAATGATTTCGGTCTTACCTAAGTGGGAGGTGGCAGGTTGTTTTCAGCGCAGGTGATAGCTCGTCGGCGAGGGGAGTAACGTGTGGAGTACCTCGGGGTTCTGTCTTGGGACCCTTGCTCTTCCTAATTTACATCAATGACATGGTCAAACTGAATATCTCTGGAATATTTACCCTGTTTGCCGACGACACATCTGTCTTGTGGCATCATAAAGACGTTCCTACCCTAAGATTCATCATCTCTCAAGACCTCAAAAAATCAAGTTATGGTGTGATGCCAACAAATTGGCATTCAATATGAAAAAAACAAACATTGTGGGCTTTAAATGTGACATATCAGGAATTAATTTGGCAGATGTGCCTCTTGCTCATAGTGATTCAACGAGGTTCCTGGGATTGGTTATCGAACAAAAATTTAAATTTGAGGACCATATTCTCCAGCTTAGCAATAAACTATCTTCTGCATGTTTCGCCGTCCGCACTGTGATGGCTGAATTGGGCTCTGGAATGGCAAGATCGGTTTATTTTGCACTGTTCGAGTCCCTATTGCGGTATGGAATTGCATTTTGGGGATCTGCTAATAAACATCACTTTTAAATAGATACATTATTCGTACTGCAAAAAAAATAGTGCGCTTTATTTCGAAAGTTCACCCAAGAGAAAGCTGCAGACCTCTCTTCAAGTCACTGAAGCTAATGACCATGACATCCTTGTTTATCCTCGAGATTTGCTCACTTATATTCAAGAGGAACTCTGCTGGTCAATGCGTAACACTGCATCGTATCCGCCGTGATTTGCATCTACCAATCCCAAAATCGCAACAAAATGACAAAAAACTCTCTCATCTATGAGGGTAGAGAAATATTCAATTCCTTAGCATTTGGGTTGAAGCCAGTAACGACAATAGAATCGTTTAGAAAAATTATTAAAAACACTTCAGTTTTTCTATTAAAGTGTGCCTACTATAGCTTGACTGAGTTTTATGATGACCCCCCATTCTAGACAATTGCATTGGTTCTCTTTGGTTTTAATTGTGCTGACTTTGTGAACTGTGGGAAAACTTTATGTATTTAGTGCCTTGTGTATGGCTTAATGCTTGCTTAATTTCATGCTGAATGTTGAATTTTATATGATTTTATTATATATTATTTTATTTTTTTTGTTTGTTTTGTCTATCTACTTCAACCAGCTTGACTACAATTTTATACCTTTGTCCTCTATATTAAATTTTCAAATTATATATTTTAATTTGCTTTATATAGATTTTAAGTTTTCGTGTATAGTCATGCTTTGTCAATGGGAATTGTAATTCTTTTTCTGGGCAATAAAGTACTTTTTGATTTGATTTTTTTGATTTACCAAGTTTAATAATTAACTTAGTTGCAATGTAAATTAATGTTTTTTTCCTGTCATTCTGTCTATTCATAAAGTGCCTGGCTATACCTAAGGTTAAGTAACAAATACAGTGTTATACATACAAATACAGTACAATTTTTCTCTTAGGGTTTTTACAGCTCACGGCTACATTGTAACACAACACAACATGTTCAATTGTAGCCGAGATTGTAGGGCTATTTAATAATAGCTCTAGTAATCTAGAGCTTACGCCTTTTATTTGAACGGTACACCAGTGGCGTATTTACTATAGAAGCTGGGGAAGCACAGCTTCCCCTCGAGGATTTATTACGAACACTAAACTAAACTCTATGTAGACATTTTCAAAAAGAAATATATGAAACTTGTGACTGGCTAACTGGTTCTGAAATTATAAGTCTTTCCTGCCCTGTACTTTCACCATCTTTCCCCACAGCTTCCCCGTCTATTAAAAGTCTGGACACGCCACTGCGGTACACTATCTTGAATTTGAACCTTAAGATAAGACCACCTTAACCACCACCAGTACCGAGGACTAACCATTTTAATTGTATCTGCTGCTACCATCTGAGACATATTGTTATCGTACTTTAGTTATCCTACGTTTTTTTATTTATTTCCATTTGAAGTTACTGATTGATAGTGAAAAAAAACAGTAATTCTTATAGGTAATTTAGCTAGGCGTAACCAGTTTCATGTGGTTGATTATTTATGTAAACTTACTTTATTTTAGTTGACTTAATTTTAAGGTATGTAACTGGTAACCGTTCCAATAACTAATTAATATTAATTTTTTTTTGTTTCTCTATTTTACATTTGATTCATTTGGTTTTTTTACCAACAACTTTGGTGATTCAATTTTTTTTCTACTTTATTTAATTTGTTGATGACTATAGCATCTAATTTTATTATATTATAGCCATTACTGTATTTGTTTGTCGATCCTTAACTTGAAAGGTCACTTTATTCGATAATTATTGACAGTTCAATTATTTGTCTTTTCTGGAATAGTTACTCTATTCACTCTTTGATTGGTATTGTTGCTAATGTAATTGTTAATTAATCTTTTTTTTATTATTTCAATACATCTATTGTTTCATTGTGGACTATAACCACAAAATTAGTGGGTAGGTAAATTGTGACTGATGTTATTTTTATAAAATCAATATACAGGGTAAACCATTTAAAACGAAACAGGCTAAATATCTGATGCCGCTTTTTTTTTTAAATCGCTCGTCTGTACACTTAATTTGATTGTGTGACTGTTTGAAACATTTTCAGCACTAACTCAACCCTCTAGGGGGGGTCGGGCCAACCCTTACCATTCGAAATGAAACAGGTGGTCGAGTGATACCTGTTTTAAAAGAGTGTTCAATTTTCTTTCAAATGACATCAAATGATAGAGAATTGATCGCTGTTTTGAAAGAGGTATCACTCGACCCCTTGCTCCATTTGAAATAGTGAGGGCCGTTGATCCCACCCCGCCTAGAGGGTTAAAGTTGAAGTACTAAAAATGGTTGCAGAAAACTTCCCCCTTTGAAAAACAAATTACGTGTGCGAGCGATTTTTTTGAAAATAAATGTGGCATCAGATATTCAACCTGTTTCGTTTTAAATGGTAGACCCTGTATATATTTTTTTTTATTCAATAAACAGACTCTATCACTTGAATTATGTTGACCTTTATTTGATTTTATTCAACTCAGCCTCATTGTAGTTTTTTTTTTTTTAATAATTAATTTTAATTTGAATTGTAAGCACCTGGAGTCAGATAAAATCCTGGAAAGTCTGACGCATCTGTCCTGAGTTGGTGGAGCCCAAAAATTAATCCACCCCTACTCTCTGAATTGTTTAATTCTGAGTTAGGGCTTAATTTGCTCCCAATTTCAATTCTTTTATTTTTCACTTTCAACTTAAAAAACTTCTTATCACCGAAAAAGCGTGGCAGGTTTTAGAGACAGAAAATGTTCTTTATTCAAGGGATCATTATCAGTTGGAAGGGATTGAAGTGAAAGTGATCGTAATATTACAAATGAATAAACCATATGTGCATTCTTCACATCCTTTCATGCGTTCAACTAAGCTTGGAAAATAATTGAAACATCAACAATTCCTCTACCAGTGTTCCTACGAATGTCGTTGTCTGTGCAACGGTCCTCATCGGAACAAACTATTTAATTAAGTAACCACTCCAGTTGTGGAGAAAAATAATTTTGAAAATAACTAGAGCGAAATATAAACTCACCAAGAAAATTTGGAAATTATAAATGGGGTCTGAGATTACGATCACATGAAACATTTTTGTTTTGGATGATTATTATTATGTTCCCTCCTAGAATTTGCGTTTGAAACAGTGTTGTTCTCCATCTTATTTTTGCCATTGTATGTTGTGCTACCTTTTCGGTACATGTTTAGCTTTGATGGATTTGGAGGTTTTTTCTTTTTAGGTGTCCGTTTTATTTCTTTTTTCACTCGTACATCTAATGAACTTTTTGATAACCCTATATGATTCTTAATGCATTCGCAGGGTAGGTACCTCGTAAATACAATTTTTTGTTTTTATTTTGATCAGACATTTTCTGTGTCACGGCTGAGTTGAATACTGTTCTAACTTCGTATTTTCGTCCAATTCTTCTGAAAGTCCTTTGATGTATGGTATAATATATAAATGTTATTGTAGCTCGGGGAGAAAAAAGTAAGCTAACCAGTAAATGTCTTTAAAAGAGAATAAATATAAATTGTGGAAATATATAAGTATTAAAATTTACTTAAAAAATCTTTTATTAGATAATGGATTTCCACCAAGTAAAAGCCGATTCAATCAAAAAGAATAAATATTGTAGAAGTAAATTATAGAAATATTTTCGTAGTAGAATGTAAGTAGAAACATAAAATTTGGTCCTTTATAAAGTTTCTGTTTAGCAATTTAATTCGTTTTTCATCTTATGATGATGAATAAACCAAAAAAACTGCATTTATCACCTAATAAATTGACCGATCCTGGGATTTTTATTGGAGTTTCAAAATTTTAAACGGTCAGGAACTTTCTCAAGGATTAGATATTTTTCAATGTCTTTTATTTCTTGGATTTAAAGTGTAGATGGTAGTATTGATTGATGTATCTGCTATTTCTGGTTGTGCGTAAGTACCTAGATATAAAAATGGTGAAACTCCTCGTGTTACGATAAATTTATCATTTTCGTAACATGTTCCATGTCTCCTAATTTTCATTATAAAGTTGTATTTTCGCCATTTCAGAATCAGCAAAATAATAATTGATAAGTAATTTGAAAAGTATCTAAATTCAATATATCAGTATTGCCACCTATCCATAAATAAAATGAGCATAAGAACGCAAATATCTGTTATTGAAGTAAGTATTATCTGGCTAGCCAAACCGCGAACTGCAATGGAATTTGCTGCTTTGCCAAACTTGACGGAAACAGTAATAAATAAGTTGGTGACATATTTTTTTTTTTGCTATATGGGCATGTGTAGTATTTTGAAAAAGAAAAAAATCTGGCAACATTGCGAAATGATGGATGTGGAGAGGCGTGATTCTATTGGTTAGAGAGAGGCATGATTCTATTGGTTAGAGCCTGAACGACAGCACAGTGGCGTGGTTATTGGCGAAACTTGAAAAAAAGTTCTAATAATTTTATTCGTTCATTGCCTTGGTGTTTTCGGTGCCACTGAACCCAAAGACATGGCTTTCATCAAGCGGTGTCAGTTGAAGTGTCAGTGAATATTCTTAGGTCACGCCCCACTCTTCTTCCCCCTTTCGCCCCTATCAACTTACCACTTGCCAGACTATACTAACTTACCGCCATCTAGTACCTAATAAAGGACCCCGCAACCGATACATGAGAATTTCGGAACCATACGATTTTCTTTAAATTTTGATATGTTGTAGATATAGATAATTACTTCACAAAAAAGTAAGTTAGAATATGGTGGCTGCCCCCGTTTGGCTACAGTGGCATCCAAAATTTACGGCCATTAAAATACAATTTTGCATTTTGATGCTAAAAATGAGCTTATATTCGATGGATAGTAACAGCTGCGGGTATACAAAATAATTTTTAGTGTTCAAGTCCAGTGGCGTACATTGGAATATCAAAAAAATGTGAAAAATCTTCTTGTGCGGTGGTAATTGGAAAAAGTAATTAGGTTATCAGACTAAAAATAAGTTCATATTTAATAAATAATCACAGATGCTGATATTTGAACTTACAATACAATAATTTTAATCCAGTGCCATAGATAACAATATTGAAAAATTGTGAACAATATGCTTTGTGCGGTGGTGATTGGAAAAAGTGATAAGGTTATCACCTATAGGGCTGAAAATAAGTTCATATTTGATAAATAATGACAGGCGGATATTTAATCTTACAATACAACAATTTTCATCCAGTGCCGTAGATAACAGTAATACAAAATTGTGATAAATATGCTCTGTGAGGTGGTCATTGGAAAAAGTAATTAGGTCATCGGGCTAAAAAACAAAAAAAAATCATGTAACTTTCAACACATCGATCACTTGAAAATAATTAATTATATTACCTTATCCTAAAGCTATACTGTTAACTTTCCAGCTGCAGGACGATGATCTCGGGTATCTTGAACTACATTCAACAATCTCGTTGAAGGATAATGCACTTCATTTACTTGGTGTCTTCCGTATCCCAAGTACCACAAAATGCGGGATACATGCACACCTACACACAGAGTTCTAGCTCCTGCTTCACACGTGCAATAGCAAGATGTGATAGGATCTGCTATGGGACCCTAGCATTCGATCCTGAATGTAAGCTGGATATCACGAAGATATGGAATCGTCAGATGTGGAAACTCAGGTAATTCAGCATCTTCTATTGGAGTCCAAAGATCTTGTCCAAATCTGCGATTAATATTTTCTTCCTCTTCTCTTTGTTAAAGAAAATTCGGCTCTCTAGCAAGTTAAAGCATTCTCTCTGCTCTTGCAACGTCAGCTCCATGAATATTAATGGGACCATGAATTCTTGTTTATCACGCGTGAGTAAACAGATTCCAGGTATCGTTAGCTCCAGCTTACATGCAGGATCGGATGCTAAGACAAAATGCAAAGCAGTTTGTTCTTGAAATACAACAAAATGAACCTACACTTATATGGACTCGCCTTTTCTCACGATTTACTTAAGCAACTGACATACTTCATAAATTATTTACAATGTTGACTAAGTAGTAAATATTGAGGGTCCCCTACCAGATCCTATTACATCATGCTATCGCACATTTAAAGCAGGAGCTAGAACTCTGGGCGTGGGTGTGCATGTATCCCGCATTATGTGGTATTTGGGATACGGAAGGCACCAAGGAAATAAAGTGCATTATTCATCAACGAGATTGTTGAATGTAGTTCAAGATGCCCAAGATCGTCGTCCTGCAGCTGGACAGTAAACAGTATATCTCAAGATAAGGTTATGATAAAAATTATTTTCAAGTGATCGATGTGTGGAAGGTTTTATGATTTTTTTTTGTTCTGTTTTTCAGGCCGATGACCTAGTGTGAGGGAAGGTCCTGGTTAAATAGGATAATAATTAACTCCACTTCTCAATGCAAGACTCTATTAAACATAGTAAAGATACAGCAAGATAGAAATCGTAATGACAACATAATGACAATTATAATAATTAATGATCAACAACATTTGATAACCATAGGTAACGACTGATAACCATTGTTTCTCCCTTGGCTGCTGACACCTTGTTATTTCCTGCGACAGCAGGTTGGGTTCACAGTGTCACAGTATCCCAATATTGTACAGTGGTTCCCACAATCGGCCGTCCTCGAACGCGATTGTCCTCGATCGCATCACTGGAACAAAAGCAAAATTAAACAGTAAAGTTTGTTTTTTTTTTAAAGATAATTCCCCAAGTCAAAAATTTAGTAACTATGTTGGCAGCACAAGCCTTTTCTACATAAAAAATTTGAAAGCATTGAAAATTTTACATTGTATTGCCAACTTAATGTCATTTTGACTTTTATCTTTAAAAAAAAAAAATAGATTTTATTTATTTTTTGTATCGTATGTATTTTTATTTTTTATTTTCAACTGTTTTATGAATGTATTTGTAGCTAGTCTAACATTTATTGCCAGTGATATTGGGTACAATTGCCATCAATCGGCAGTCTACTTTACAGTTGCCAGCAATCGGGCAGTCTGAGTTACATTTGCCAGCAATCGGGCACTCTTAGTTACTGTTGCCAGCAATCGGGCAGTCTTAGTAGTTGCAGTTGCCAGCAATCGGGCAATCTTAGTAGTTACAGTTGCCAGCATTCGGGCAGTCTTAGTAGTTACAGTTGCCAGCAAACGGGCGGTCTTAGAAGTTACAGTTGCCAGCAAACGGGCAGTCTTACTTACTTTGTATCTAAGGTCTTATCTTAAATAGCTTCATGTGCTCAAGGCACACCGTTGCTTCGTATGGAATTCTACATCTAGTAGCATGGATATCTTCTTTAACCATGTAGCGGTCATTAGGTAGTACTTCTATTACTCGAAACGGACCTTTGTACGTCTCAACTAGTTTCTTGCTCTCGTTATCGTTGCTTGGTAGACTTGCTATTTTTGTTAAAACAAGATCTCCCACCATAAATCCGTTTGATTCTTTTCGTTTGGTGTTGAAACGTTCATCTTGTTTCTTCCGATTGATCTCCATTTTTCTATTTGCATTTTCGCGAAGTTTGGTCACATCTATAATTTCGTCTTCACTATCTACAAAGCGATCTCCATCCATTCTAAGTCTTGTACCAAACAGTAGCGTAGCAGGGGCGGTTCCTGTGATTTTATGACTAGCACTATTTATACCTTGTTGAACAGCAGTTAAATTGTGATCCCAGTTGTTGGCGGCAATATCAGCCCCCAGTGTAGCAAGAGAGTCGATAATGGTTTTATTAGCTCTCTCGACCTGTCCGTTACCTCTTGGCATTCCTACAGCAGTATTGAATAGTCTTATTCGTTTTTCTTGGGTGAATTTGGAGAATTCTGAAGAAGTAAACGCTGACCCAGCATCACAAATAACTCTTCTTGGATTCCCAAAAATTTTAAATATTTCATTAAGCTCTTGAATGACGTAATATGACATTGTACTGGGAACTGCTCTTACAAACACAAACTTGGTAAATGCATCTATAACCACTAGTAAATGCTTGTTTCCATTCATTGTTTTAACAAAAGGTCCTATATGGTCCATATGTAAGGTGTGGAATGGCTTTGCGTGTTTGGGAATAGAGTGTAGCAACCCTGGTTTTTTTCCACTTATACTTTTATGGTAAAGGCAATTTAAACATGAGGCGATATACTTTTTTGTGAAACGCTTCATTTTAGGAAACCAGTATCGTTCTCGTAGCCTCTCAAGCGTCTTTTCTAAGGCAAAGTATCCAAAATCATCCTGTTTTAGTTTTACCACCTGCCATCTGCATTTCTTTGGGACAACCCACTTTCGACCTCTATCTGTTATTCTATAAATTCTATTTGCTCGAAGATCGTATTCTTTGAAAACGGATTTGTTTTCATCGTAATCTCCTGAAAGAAGGATTTCCTTTATACTGCGAATTTCATGATCTTGATCTTGAGCCTCTTTAAGCCAGTCCGCCTCTGATATCATTAAGACATTGAAGTCATCAGTTGTCGTCGACGCATTAGAATTACGACTTAATGCGTCGACGTGTTGCATTTGTGTGCCTGCTCTGTGTTGTATATTGAAATTGTACTCTTGCAAGCTCAACATCCATCTTGATACTCTCGGAATTATCGTTTTTTTTGACATAGCATTTTTCACCGCACTACAGTCCGTTATTATAGTAAATTGCATACCTAACAAATAATGTCGAAATTTTTCTACAGACTTTACAATTGCAAGTAACTCTAATTCAAACGAATGGTATTTTTTTTCATCGGATGTAGTCTGTTTACTGAAGTATGCTACTGGTTTTTCACCATGTTTTGTACTTTGCATAAGTATACCCCCTATACCATCCTGACACGCGTCCGTTTAAAGAGAAGTGTTCTGTAATGGATCAAAAATTGTTAAGATTGGTTTTGAGCTTATAACTTGTTTTAGATCATTAACGATATCGGTATGAGTGTCTTCCCATTTCCATTTACAATCCTTTTTTAATAGTGATGTAAGCGAACGTGTCTTGGAAGCATAGTTGGGTATAAATTTGCGAAAATAACCCACAAGTCCTAAAAATTGTCGCAATTGATGTACTGTCTTAGGCACTAGAAAATGTTGAACTGCTTGGATTGTCATTATTTACACTTACATTTCCTTTGGAAATGATATATCCCAAGTATGAAATTTGTTCTTACAAAAATATAGATTTTGACAGCTTAATGGTTAAACCGTACTCCTGGACAATTTGTAGGACCTTTTCTAATAATTTCAAACCTTCTTGTATTGAATTCGACGACATAATGATATCATCTAAATATGGGACTACACCAAATTCCCGTAACGGCTCAAATATTTCAGTCATCATTTTTTGAAAAATGGCTGGTGCATTACTCAAGCCAAACGGAACCCTTAGGTATTCATAGAGTCCTTCGGGTGTGATAAATGCTGTTTTATGAGTTGATTCTGGACTTACAGGAATTTGGTGGTATCCTGCGGCAAGGTCGAGTGTTGAAAAATACCTATATTTTCCTACCGAATCAATAAGATCTTCAATCAAGGGCAGAGGAAATTTTATTTGTTTTTCCGTTATTTTATTAAGGGCCCTATAGTCAACTACCAGCCGTTTACTACCATCTTTCTTATTCACTAATAAGGCGGGACTTGCATATCCTGATTTACTTTTTTGAATAATACCTGCTGACAACAATTCTTGAATTTGTTCTCTCATAATTCCCTTGTCACTTTCTGAAAGTTTATAAGGGCGTGAACATATACAGGTTTCGTATCTTTGAGTTCTATTTTAAGTAAAGCAGAATGTGTTTTTCCCAGTTTGTCCATTGATACGTACATGCATGATTCGAACTTGTTAATTATCTCGTACAATTTGTTTTTATCGGTATCAGTTAGGTCCCCATGGCGTATATCAAGACGGCACGTAGTTTCCGGCGCAGGCTCTGTTAAAGATAGATTTTGAAAAGAAAAATTATCTCCTATTCTCGTATAGCAAATGTTTTCATTTTCAGTGAAGTTACGACCAATTATCAGATCGGTATCTTTACTTAACTTATTAATAACATAAATCTGTATATTAAGGCAACAATTATCTATTAAAACTTTAGCAGTGACACATTCATAAACCTTGACTCGCAGGCCTGTAAATCCTGAGAGAGAAACATTGTGATCTAATTTTTTGATGGGTAATTTTAATCTTAATGCCAAATCACGATTTATTACTGAACAATCACTCCCCAAGTCTATAAATGCCTCAATTTCTATATCATTAATTTTAATAGATTTATGAAATTTTTTTGATGAGGTTTATTTGATCATTTTTATATTTTCAGTTTTTGTATTATCAAACTTCGTATTTTTTTCTGAATTCTTTTTTCTACAAGCTGTTTCAATGTGTCCTAATGTTCTGCAATAGTTGCAGACTTTGCGTTTATGGAGACACTGATCTCGTAAATGACCTGGCTTACCACAAGAATTACAATTGCCATGAATTTTGGGTTTAAAAATACTTTTATTGTGACTATCCCTGAAGTTGTTCTGGAAATCCAAGCGATTACTACTACTTGGTCCAGGCTTTGACAGATTTTCAGTAGAGTAAGTCTTATTTCGCAAATAGCAAGCCAGCTCATTCACGGTTTTAATTTGTGCGGCCTCTACTGCAGTCTTAATATATTGATCGCCAATTGAACCCAAAATTAAGGAAATTTTATCATTTTCTGAAATATTTAGTCTCATATTATCTATTTTTGCCAAATGAAGGAACAAAAACTCGTAAAGAGATTGATTTTTAGTTGGTTTATGACTCATAAGTTCTTGAAACAATGAATATAAATCTCGCTTGCTTTGGAAAGTTTTTAATAGTTTTTCACGCCACGTGTCCCATGAATACTGGGCCCAATTAATGTCGTTCGATATTAAACTGTGGTACCAAATTTGTACCTTTTAACTTACTTGTGGCTTGAAAAATAGTATCATTTGACGACCAACTGTAAATTTGTGCATTATGGTCGATAACTTGAATCCAGTGCAAAATATCGTCTTTCAATGGATTAAATTCAGGTATTAAAGTTGATACACTGATTTGCTGTTGGGTCATAGAAAGTGAACTTAGTGAAACTGCCTCACTTACCCCTGCTACATGGCTACTTTTGTTTCGAATTTTTTTATTTTTATCCTTTTTGTGGCTTCTCTTGGACTTACGACGGCGTCTACGATTGTTACTGCTTGAACTAGATGAATCCGAATCCATCGTAGATGAGGGCGATGTGGATGAACGTTTTCTTTTGTGATGCGGCATAATTTCCTGCAATATACACGCAAAAACACAAAAAAAAAGACAAATTCTTATCCCACTTCTGATGTGAGGGAAGGTCCTGGTTAAATAGGATAATAATTAACTCCACTTCTCAATGCAAGACTCTATTAAACATAGTAAAGATACAGCAAGATAGAAATCGTAATGACAACATAATGACAATTATAATAATAATGATCAACAAGATTTGATAACCATAGGTAACGACTGATAACCATTGTTTCTCCCTTGGCTGCTGACACCTTGTCATTTCCTGCGACAGCAGGTTGGGTTCACACAATGGTTCACAGTGGTTTAGTATCCCAATATTGTACAGTGGTTCCCACACTAGTTACTTTTTCCAATCATTACCTCACAAAGCATATAGTTAGGGAGACGACCGCATTTTTCCTACCCCGATCGAGTTATGTGTCGACACTATTATCAATATATAGTATTATGTGCATCTATTAACCTGTATTCCTGCCTGAGAGCAAATGCTGCCGGAAATATCTTTTAACAAATTATTAACAAATTGAAAAAAACGTAACACTACCCCCATCGAGTTATGCCCTAAGTAGGGTATCAGATTGAAGGTCTCGATGTCCCCTATCTAAAAAGTCGATCCTGCCTCGTGAGAACTTGCCGGAAAAGGGTGGCAGGGCAGCTAATTGGGGCAAGGTCCCGCGGTCTTAGCTTTGACACCTATCAAGTTTTGCGCTGAATGATGTGTCAAATTAAAGGTGTCAATAAGTTGATTTAAAGTCTCTTCGCACAGAAATCCCAAGGAGTGAATTTCATTGTTTGAAACTAGTTTCCTGACTGTTTCTAACCAATGAAATTCGCTCTGACTGGTTTGTGATTTCTGTGCGAACAGACCTTAAATCAACTTATTGACACCTTTAATTTGACACATCATTTAGTGCAAAGCTTGATAGGTGTCAAAGCAGAGACCGCGGGCCCTTGCCCCAATAAGCTGTCCTGCCACCCTTTTCCGGCAAGTTCTCACGAGGCAGGATCGACTTTTTAGATAGGGGACATCGAGACCTTCAATCTGATACCCTACTTAGGGCATAACTCGATGGGGGTAGTGTTACGTTTTTTTCAATTTGTTGATAATTTGTTAAAAGATATTTCCGGCAGCATTTGCTCTCAGGCAGGAATACAGGTTAATAGATGCACATGATACTATATATTGATAATAGTGTCGACACATAACTCGATCGGGGTAGGAAAAATGCGGTCGTCTCCCAGACTAATATTTCTCACAACTTTCTATAGAAGATTTCATTATGAATGACTTTGGCAGAAAGTCGACAAACAAAGTTACATAACCTATAAATAGCATTGTCAATGTTATTAATTTTTTTTCAATTTTGGGCTTAAATTTAATAATTATGGCAGTTTTGGAAGAACGTGATATGTTTTATCGAGAGGCGATGAAGCGATGTGTGTTTGGTGATTGTAAAAGTGATGTCGAACGAGTTCCATTAAATTAACGACCCCATTTGCCTCTACTGGAGTTTTAGGTAACACAGCACCTGTCACATCACTTTCTGTTAATTTTATCAAACGTTTTGCAACCAAAGAAGCCATAGCGAATGCACCAAATACTTACGAAAGCGTAGATTTGACAAGATGCTGTGTTACCTTAAACTCCAGTGGAGGCAAATGGGGTCGTTAATTTAATGGAACTCGTTCGACTATCACTTTTACAATCACCAAACACACATCGCTTCATCGCCTCTCGATAAAACATATCGCGTTCTTCCAAAACTGCCATAATTATTAAATTTAAGCCCAAAATTGAAAAAAAATTAATAACAGTGACAATGCTATTTATAGGTTATGTGACTTTGTTTGTCGACTTTCTGCCAAAGTCATTCATAATGAAATCTTCTATTACTGTTATATTTACGGCACTGGATGAAAATTGTATTGTAAGTTCCAATATCCGCATCTGTCATTAATCAGTTAGGTATCAGATAGAATTTATTTTTAGTCCGATAAGTGTTAACCTAACTACTCTTTCCAAGTACCACCGCACAAAGAAGATTTTTCACAATTTTTTAATATTCCAATGTACGCCACTGGACTTACATACTAAAAATTATTTTTTTTACTACTAACCTGAGAAATAGTCATTATTCAATATATTTTTTTAGGAAAAAATTGAATTTCTCTCCCTAGGTTAATAATGAAAATAATGAAAAAATACCTAGGTCAATAATGAAAATGACGTCATGAAGCAAGGATATTGTCATGTTTCTATTGGTCCAATTTCAATTTCATAGGTCAATTCAAAAAAAATACAGGTTTCTGTAGGTACATATAGGAAGTTATCATAGGCTGTTGTTAGAGGGCAGCACTTTCAAAAGGGCGTTCAAAAAAATAATTAAGAGCACAGATTTTGAATATTTTTTTTATTTTCTACTAGTAGTGGTAAAAAAAATTCTATATATTCCTCGGTAGAGAAAGTCATTGTATACCTTACACATTATAAACCTCGGCGCTCCGCGCCTCGGTTTATAAAAGCGCTCGGTATATAATGACCAACTTCTCTACCTAGGTATATAATATACCTACTATTATTTGCAATCATATATGTAATCTTGTCATTAATGACTTTTTAAAAATTTGGAAATGACACTTTACCTGTGTCACTTCCGTCTTCGATTTCCCTCACCGATTTCCCTATTCGACTTCCCTCACCGATTTCCCTCACTCTAATTTATTTACCTTTGCTGGCAACGATGAGAACATGTCAGGTAAAAACGTCAAAGCAGTGAATGACACATTTTGGCATGTTTGTTTTATTTTTTTAATATTAAAAAAATTGATTGACTATCATAATTAATGGTGTGCTTGCAAATAAAATAGTATACAAACCTCGGAGGAAAGTTTTCATTTCTGTCTCGAGATTAATAGTCAGTCGAGACTATATAAATCTCTCGACAGTAATGAAGCACTTCCCTACTCGGTATGTAATATACTATTGCATACCCGCAGCTCTTACTATCCATCAAATATAGGCTCATTTATAGCATCAAATTGCAAAATTGTATTTTGATGGCCGTAACTTTGGAATGCCACTGTAGCCAACCGGGGAGAGCCACCATATTCCAACTTACTTTTTTGTTAAGTACTTATCTATATCTACAACATATTAAAATTTAAAGAAAATCGTATGGTTCCGAAATTCTCATGTATCGGATGCGGGGTCTTCCCGGTCGGGGATTATTCCTCATTGATATTTTCAATTTAGGAAATTATGTTTATCCTGCTTTCAGCAAATATATATGCATATTTGTGTCTTTCTCTAACTTCTGACTCTGAAATGATTATTTTAAGCTTGATGACCTAATTAATTAGTGGTTTTGTGTTTTTAACATAACCTTAAATTTAAATCATTATAATTTGTAATCAATTAGAATGATTCTAGTGTGTTTTTATCTATTCCCATTTAATCAGCGTGGTGTTTCATTAATGAAGTGAACCAGATATCTTTTGTGTGTGTTGAGCTACCTCAATGGTGTTGAGTGTTCTCTTCTGATTGGTCGATGGTTACTACGCAGTTAACCTTCCATTGGGCGCGCGAGTTTTATAACATCATTAGTCGCGCTGCATCACAGAGATACATATACGAAATCATTGATAAAAAAAAATTGAACCATCTGATGAATTTCGGTTTTACAATTTCTATGTATTGATTCGGGTACTCAACAATCAAAGATAGAATATTTTCACTGAAAAAGAGATTCCAGAAGTTGAATTCTATTTTCGCAGTCTTTGTAGTTTCGCCCACAACGCCCGGCAGCTTTAGCATAATATAGGTACAAAGCCGAGCGCACCCGGAGTTTTTTGGAAATTCCAAATTTCCAGGTAGAAGTACGACCATGTAATTTTGGGAAAGTTATGAGTATAGGGTGCCTGAAGATTACTACAAGCCATAAAATTATAGGGTTTTTCCTTTTTGATTTATTTGCAAAAATAATAGGCATGTATCTCTCAGATACACGCGCGACTAATGGAGGGTTAAGTATAAAAAAACACGAGACTGGTTTTCTTCAAGGAATTTGGTTCTTGAAAGGCCTCTTATTTGGCAGACCGCTGATCAGGCATGTCGATTTTAATTTTTTTTTTTTTTCTTCAGATTTCTAGATTTTCCCTTAATATTTTTCAATTTATTTCACCATCAGTGTCTACTATCACTGTTGGGTTTTTATCACCTGATAGCTCTTGTCTTATCTACCTTTAAAATATAAATATTAAATTAATTTTTTTTTTATATTGTGAGCCTCCATTTTGTGTGATGCCACGTTGTTCTGAGGAGAGCCATTTCAGAGTTTTGGCTGATAAATAGGTATTGCTGCTTTGGTATCTACATTTAATTGTTAGTGTGGGATTATTGGACCATTTTCTCTAAATAGAGTGGGTGCAAACCGAATTTGTGTGTCCATCCCTATCAACATTTTACTGAATCCAGGCAGAAACCTATCTGGCCAATTATTGTTAGACTCGCTCATTATCTTCTCGAGCATCTCAAGAATTTTGACAGTTCCTTGGATTGAATTTATTTCACCCTCAGCTTTATCTTGCAGTACCAATAGTAGGTACCTTAACTTGGAAGGAAAATTTATCTTTTTGGGGAAAATCTAGAAAATTATTTTTTTCTGCGATTGACAAGAAATGTCAGGATTTTTGACCGGTTGACAGGTCGCAAAACTCATTATTCTGGTATTTCAATTATGTTTCAATAGTTGCTAAGGAATCAATGAATAACAATACAGGAAACACTTTTCCGGCCTAGGCTGGGAAAGTGATTCTCGTACTGCTGAATAATTGGAACTAAAAGACAAACATTTACCAGGTATTGAACCGATCGCAGAAAAAATAGTATGTGTATTTCCGTAGAAAAGCACATTCTCGGCCTTCGGTTTTTGCCGGCCTCGGCTACGCCTCGCCCGTCAACTTACACCGTCGGCCGAGAATGTGTCACTTTTCCACCTAATACACAATATACTATTTTATCTTGTTCAATTTTTCTTACATTTTATTTTTATTTTTGCGAGTTCAGCGACTGCTCGAGAAGCAGCATTTTGCTCAATGTTAACAAGCATTTATTTTTAATCTTGCCGTACTTACTTACCTACCTAATTATTGCTACTTTATTTTTTATTTTTTTATTTTTTTTAAAATTAAATAATTGTTTTTTTCTTTTAATATTTTTCCAATTTGCAATAGTTGCTCATACCTGATTCTGTTGGAAAGGAGTGTTTGCACAGCAAAAGTTTTATAAAATAGTTATTTTCCTAACAAGTGCGCAAAGTGATACTTTCCCGCACAACAAAAGCAGTTAGACGAACGACGCGAAGCGGAGTTCGGATAAGCTTTGAGTGCGGGAAAGACACTTTGCGGAAGTGTTAGGAACAATATTTTTTCTACGAGTATCTTAAAAAAGTAGACTTTGAATTGTTAAAATATTAGAAAAATCAATCAAATCAAAATCTTCAAAAATCGTTTAAAATCTATTGGAATTCCTCAGAATATTTTTTAAATTAAATCCCCAAAAATCTTTTAACATCTTCTGGAATTTCTAGAATACCAGCTAGAATATTTCCATGAGAGTCTCTTAAATATCAAAAATTCTACAAATTCCTAGCAGTACAGGCTGGTCCAATTTGGACACCTTTGATAGGAAACATCATGTTAACTAAGTGCTAATTTCAACTAAACCCCTTCATTTTGAGTATTAGTTTATTCAGAATCCATCAAAACATTGGAAAATCAAGTATAACTATATGGTAATTATGCGCCACAAAAATGAGTGCGCAAAGAGTTTCCGTGCGCAAAGTTCAACTTTGCGCACGCAAATGAGTGCGCAAAGTGATTACGTTGCGCACGCAAGTAGAAAAAACTAATTTCAGATTAATTTTCTTTCTTTGCAAGATACTCGCTCAGGAATTTAATATTCCAAAATTTGGTGAACCTGATGCTGTGATTTCTTTTCTGGGTTCCTATTCCTCAAGATCATTTGAAGTCTGGATCAGCTGCAGTGACGTCACACCAGCAATCTATCCTCGTTCGATATAGGAAACAACCTGAAGAGCTCCGGATTGGAAAAGGTAAATACCGTATCGAATTTACCGGAAAAACCAAGCTGTTATAATTTTCAAATATAAAAAAGTAACATTGTTACTTACATTGTTAACAAATACCAAATAAAATTATTGTTTGTTGGAATTTGAGTGATTTCATTTGCACATAAAGGGGCTACACGTTTTCTTTATTTTTGAATTCCACGACCCTTTAGGTTCTCTTACTTTTAATTACAAATAAGTAATTTATTTGTAACACACTGGAAAATAATGAAGAGCGCAAAACATCTGTCTTGGAAGAAACGGCCGCCCACATACAAAAGAAACAGCCAGAATGGTTTAATGAGAACGACACTGAAATTCAAGACCCTGTAGAATAAAAAAAGAAGAGCGCATAATGCATGGAAAAGCGATCCCCCAAGTCGACCGTAAAAAAGGCAATGCCAACAATTAAAAGCAGAAGTTCAAAGTCAAACGCGAGCATTAAAGGATCAAATTTCACAGAAACCAATACAACAAGAACTGAGCGAGGTCCCCAGATTAGAGGACGTGGAAAAGGCAATCAGACAACTAAAAAAAAATAAGTCAGCTGGTAATGAGGGCATTTCTACTGAATTCTTTAAACAAGAAGGGCCCGCACTAGGTGCGCAAACCCACATCCTAATGGGTAAAATCTGGATTACTTGCCGAACTAAGAGGTCAATTGTACGTCACTGAGATACTTCTAGGTTGCACAAACATATTTTCGAATTCCAAAGCAATCAATAAGGGAAAATGCAAATTTCATAATATTGTCACAGATTACTTACATACAGATGCGAAAGAGCTGCAAATTCGTGGTTCAAGATTAATTTGATAGACATGGGCTGGCCGCACCAATGCCACATCAATGTATTTTGAACATATTTATTATATAAATGTGGAAGCTCAATAATATAATATTATTTCCTTAATTGGTTCACAAACAGCAAAAATAGTATATTATATACCTAGGTAGAGAAGTTGGTCATTATATACCGAAAGATTTTATAAACCAAGGCGCGCAGCGCCGAGGTTTATAATGCTTGAGGTATATAATGACTTTCTCTACCGAGGAATATATAGAATTTTTTTAACTACTGCTAGTAGAAAATAAAAAATTTGTTTAAAATCTGTGCTCTAATTATTTTTTGTGAACGCCCTCTTGACAGTGCTGCCCTCTATCAACAGCTTATATAACTAACCTATGTACCTACAGAAACCTGTATTTTTTTTTCAAATTGACGTATGAAATTGAAATTGAACCAATAGAAACATGACAATATCCTTGCGTCATGACGTCATTTTCATTATTGACCTAGGTATTTTTTCATTATTTTCATTATTAACCTAGGGAGAGAAATTCAATTTTTTCTCAGAAAAATAGATTGAATAATGTCTATTTCTCAGGTTAGTAGTAAAAAAAATATTTTTTTTTTACCCGCAAAAATATGTAAACACACAGGCTGGAACATGCTCACGCACTCGGCCACGTTAATTGTCCTGACGCGGGCGATCTTTATCTATGCGTCGGGGCGCTGGCGGCCCGGCTTGGCCACAGAATATCGTGGACGACAAGTATACGTACTTTCGCATCTGTATTAGGTAATCTGTGATATTGTTTAGAACGAAATAATAAAAGAAGGAAAATCAACTTGGAGCGCTAGTACAGCAAATGAACTCCCACACAACATCCATAAATTACTGGTACCGGAGTATAGGCATAATCTCTTAAGTAAATCTATAGTTTTAAAGTAAAAATACATTTAAGATTGCTTGTAAGTCTAAAACTAAAGTTTTAGCCGTGACAGCGTAAGCTAGCTTAAATTAATGTGGTTCAAATTCTAAAATTTTAATTCAGACTACTCAGAGTCTATAGCTCTAACAATAAGTTTTGGGGATACAACAAATTAAAAATTAATAGTCAAACTTCCATAGAATTGAAAATTATCAGAACAACACGAACTAAATTTGCAATAGATATCTCCTATTAATTCCACTAAAACAAGATATAGCAATCGATATAGAAGGGCTTAATTAATTAAAACCCATTCATTACATGACAGAGACACTAATTGATCGTTAGCGAATTGAAACGCCTCGCGACGCCTAATTGGCATATAATACATGTGCGTGAATAATGCAAAAACAGTTCATACCTATTTATTCGATTGACAGATTTAATTGCCAACAAGAACGGTTTTTCATTAAAAAACTAGCGCACTATTGGCCTTTCGAAAATGTCTCTTTTTCAAAATTTAAAATGAACAAAAAAAAAAAGGAATTAATCGCTTTTGGTGGATCGTTACTGACCGAAAAAACTCATTAGTATCGAAGAGCAGAACAATAAAATGTATCGATTGTAGCATTGCGAAACTAATTGGCTACTTTTGTATAGTTTCAGAAAAATCTTTTTCCACTTCCATTTCAGTAGTCATTGCAAAAATGCACTGCATAAAATTCCCGACTTGGTTGGCGTTCAATATTTCAAAGTTGGAGAGAGCTGAAATAAACATTGGCTCCTCGAAACTTACAAAGGAAATTTTAAATAGTTGAGTTTCAGGAGGGCTTGTTGTTGACAGGAAGAGAACTCATTTAGGAGGTTTGAAGTTTTGGATAAAACTTCAAAAGTTCGACGATTTTTTTTTTGTTCGAAAACTAGACAATAAATTCCCGACTCTTAAATAGTTGATTCTGAGATTCTCAACGGCTCACAATGTGATTGTTTATTGGGAAAAAACTTAGATATTGGCACTCTGGTGTTAATTGAAAATTCCTATTTTAAATAATAAAGTGTGTGGGTTTGATACGCACAAGATGACTTAATTTTGCTAAGTTCTTATAGACTTATTTTCTGATGCAGATGCTTTATTGGAATCTCAATTTCGTATTCCAGGATTATATTGTATATTTCATTAAAAAATTCTTTGGCGTAGGAATCATCTACCTACAAATTGAAAAATCTTGTTTTTGTTCTGTTTTCTTTCAAAATTTTATGGGGTTTGGCACACAATTTATTTTCATAATTCAGTCGATTTTGTGGATTAGGTTTCAAAATCAAATTTTATAAAGCTTTATGAAAATAAACAGGCAGAGAATATTTTATGGAAGCTTATACCTTAGTGTATCAAAGAAGAATCACTTCAGAAGTTTAAATTTGTTCGAAATTGCTATATAAAATTCTCAATCTCAATAAAGTAAAAGTCAATAGAAAGATTTATTTCTTCAGTAACTCAACTCATTCAGTATTAGGATTCTGTTCATATTATTCAATACCTTTGTAGTATTGAAATTTAAGCTTGATAAAATAAAATCCTTTCTGTGAAGTAATATTACAAGTTATTGAAATGTTCCGGGCATAAACTAATAAAACCTGAAGTTGTTAGATATCCATTGGTACTGGCCCTCATAGAATGCAAATAACCCCAAAAGGGAGGATTTTAATATGGAGGTAATAAAGGGAAGGAAAGTAGTGTTACGAAAATGCAACGGTATTCTGCTGACAGACCCGGGAAATAGTTCAATCCAGGACCTGAGATTATTTATGATCATGACGGCACGCGAGGATTCAGGAATTCTATTGCCCGATTGTGTTATTTAGACAAACAAGCATATTATAAACTCGACTTTACTCATGCTATTTTGAGTATAAAAAACGTGTAGTTTGTAAGCTAGAAGTCAGAATGTCTTGTTTAAATCCCAAAATATCTCTTACTAGCTTTCCGAAAAGATATTCTAGACGTGGAAGAAATTCAGAAAGCAAAATAAATAGGTATATTTATCATTGGTTCAAACGACAAACAAAGGTTGAATAATTTCTAGTATCAAAAATCAATATATCATAACTGACTTTTAGCTAGTCGGGTGAGGAATATAGAAAGACGCGTTACACAACTTTCTGATTTAGATGTTTCGTTTATAATGGGAATTTCATACAAACTCTGACGTAAAAATTTATATTCCTATGTTAATTTTTTTTTGTGGAAACATTTCAGGAAAAACGTGAGCCAATAACTTCCAGCTATTATAAGAAAAGCATGTCTCAGCGACAGCTCGATATTCTATATGGGTAAAGTGAGTTTTTCGAAACTGGTTATTTTGTATCTAGCTAAGCTCATCAAAAAAACTCAATTTTGAATTAAAATATGGTTTGCAGAAATTCAATGCGCTAATTACGTGTTACAATTCCCACTTCTTATCACCCTACCAGCTTAGCAGAAATAACCTATAAATGTAAATTCTTCGTTTTAAAACTAAAATATTTCAATATTGTTTTGGCTGAAAATGGAGATTGTGATATTTATCAATTACAAATTACTCATGGACATCGACTTGATAGGCGCAGTCGGTAGAAAAGTAGTGCAAGAGTTGCACGTCGGAAATTACCCGTATTTTCAACCCCTCAAATGCTATCCAGAAGCTTGGATCAACCGCACATACCCAATAAATTCCAGGCGAGCTGTTGAAATCGAGAAAGCATAAATAAAAACATAACCAAGAACTGTAAGTGCCTTGTATTAGTTTTTGTCTATTTTTGATTGACAAATTAGTACACAAATTAATTTTATGTGCGAACGGGCGTAAAAGTGCACTTTTACGCCCGCATTTTAAAGCGTGAAGTAGTTCTTTTACGCCCTAGGGCGCCTTTTATGCCCGCGGGCCTGAAACTTCTAAAATTTCAAAAATAAGCAAAAATTCAACGTAGTTTTTTTTTTTAACTGTTTGCATTTATATTGCTTAGTCCAAAAAATACCAATAGAACCATGTCCATCGACTTGTTGGCCATTAAAACATGGTGCGACTCTAACTCTCTGCTTCAACGCTGCGAAAACAAAAGTTCTATCATATAGAAGTACGATGCAACCTATTGTACAGGGTGCTGCAATTTGGAGTGTTTTAACAGGAAAAACACACTTCCAGACCAGATAGACGAAAATGACTTAGATGTCATGGGATTGATTTTCGAGAAACGTCGAATGTCAAAAACTGCATCGCGATATCTTCAATGGTACCATTAATACAGGGCGATTTTAGATTTTCCCCTATTATGAAAAATGGCTATAAGTTTTTCATTTGTCAATTTTTTTTATTTCTGTAAAAACATTATGGAGACACTTTTTTGAGCACAATCCAGTGACGGACTCAGTTTTTTTCTATATTTTTCCGATTTCGAAATATCGACCAAACTCCGATATTTTCAAATGAAACACCCTATATATTAATAGCTCATTTGATAGCTCTGTTTTTACTGATTTCAATGATATAAACTTCGTTAGGTTTTTCTCTAACAGTTTTCGAGAAAAAAAAATTATATGTTTCAGTCATAAGAAACAATGTGTTAGAAAGAGACCTTCCTCTTTTTCCTTACACATATAAAATCCTTTTCTAACACATTGGTCCTTACGACAAAAACAGATATAATTTTTTTTCTCGAAAACTGTTAGAGATAAACCTATCGAACTTTATATCATTTGTTTGTGTTTCATTTGAAAATATCGGAATTTGGTCGGTATCTCGAAATTGGAACGATATAGAAAAAAACTGAGTCCGCCACTGGATTGTGCTCAAAAATGTGTCCCCATAATGTTTTTACAGAAATAAAAAAAATTGATAAATAAAAAACTTATAGCCATTTTTCATAATAGGGAAAAATCGAAAATCACCCTGTATCAATGGTACCATTGAAGATATCGTGATACGGTTTTTGACAATTGAAGTTTCACAAAAATCGATCCCATGACGTTTAAGTCAATTTTCCTCTATCTGGTCTGGAAGTGTGTTTTTCCTATTGAAACACTCCAAATTGCAGCACCCTGTACTTAATAACACTACTACTATTGACGTCGTTGATTCCGTAAAGTTTTTGGGCCTTATTATAGACAAATTCCTAAAATGGAATTCGCACATCGATTCTTTATCAAAAAAATTAAGTTCCGCTTGCTTTGCGATAAGATCAGTTTCCAAGGAACTCAACTTGTCAACTTCTAGAACAGCCCACATAACAAAATTGCATCCTTAGAATGTATTAAGAATGTTCTTTTTTTAGAAGGAATGTGCCTAGAATGTTCGCCAAAACCATTGCGAATGTCCTGAGAATGTTCTGAGAAAAGATTGTAGAAATACTGTTTGCAATACCCAAGAACTTCCTGGGAAATCCATTAGGATATTCCTAGAATATACCTATGAGATTCTCAGTACATCCTGAAAAGAATATTCCTGTTTGATTCTAAAAATATGCTCGAAATGTATATTCTCACATTCAAAGAATGTTTCTATGACATTATAGTTATGTTCTCAAAAGAATATTATACCAATCTGCTTGAAATTTTCTTAGAATATATCTACATATATAATTCTCAATATGCATCCTAGACATAACATTCTTGGTTGATTCTAAGGATATACTTGGAATGTTAATTTTCGCTTCCAAATAATGCTGCTTTCAGCCCTTTTATATTAAAGGCAGTGAAAGAGTTGTTGGAAAACTTCTCTGGAAAACACAAGTATTTAACCAAAGCTCCGGTTTCGAGATTGTTATGCTCTCGTCGAAGCACGCCAACTGAGAGAAACAGGTTCCAAGGTGATTCAAACGCGAGGCAAGATGTAGATCTTTAATAGCGCCTGGCTCCCTCTCTTGGAAAGTCCTACAAAGCAAAAGAAAAAGAATATACCTATAATATTCTTAGTAGGTTCTAGATAGAGCATTATTGTTTAATTGTTAAATCAAGATTTTTGAGTCGGTACTTTAGATAATTAGGTGAACAATATGAAAATATTCTTACCATGGTTACCTACCTACCTAAACTTCTCAGCATAACTTGATAGGAATATTCTTAATACTTGAGAGAGATAGCCGAAAGAAGATTTTTTCGGGTACGTTATAATAATGTTCGTATGACAATATTCAAAGATTGTTATATAAAGTAGGTTCTTAGCACAATCTTTCAGGTAGGTGCATAGAAGCAACATTCCTAGTACATGAATAGAACGTCCAAAAATGAATATTTCAATCAAAACAATCTTAGAATATTCATTAGACATTCCTAAAAGAACATTCCAAAAAGCACTTTGAGGGAATATTCTGAGAATATGAATGTTCTTTCACTGTTATGTGGGAGTCTACTATGCCCTTTTCGAATCACATCTTCGATACGCCCTTCCATTCTGGGGTTCGTGCTGTGCGACTCAATTTGACCGTATTTTTAAATTACAAAAGAGAGCTATTAGATATTCCCTAAAATTAAAAAATAGAGCTCATTGCCAAGATTTTTTCAAAAAATATAAAATACTAACACTTCTTTCACTTTTCATACTAGAATCAGTCTGCCTTATCCGCAAACACCTACCGAGTATTTCAGAAAGGCCATTGCATAACTATCCACTTAGAAACGCGGAGCATGATCTTTATCTGCCAAGTCCATCCTCCGAGTTAATTAAGAGCTCCATTCTATACAACGCAAAAAAAATGCACAATCATCTGCCAGTAGTCATCAAGTCCATAGCATCTCTTCTTAAATTTCGCATAGCTCTAAAATCCTATTTATCAGAGAGAGCCTTATATAAAGTAAATGACTTTTTTCTGACTTAATTTTGAGCGTTCCACACACTGAATCATAGTTTATAGGTAATTTGTTCATGTTATATTTGTTTATGTTTATATCATTTTATTTTGACTTTGTATACATGTAGATGTATATAATATATATTTTTAACTTTAAGGCTTTGTCTACAAATTATGTTATAATTTTTTTGACAATAAAGCATTATTATTATTATTGTAAAATTTCATTGAGACAGAATTAAAACAACACATTTTTAATATTATCCAAAAAAAGGAAACGAATTGAATTGAACATTGGACAATTGAAATAAATTGAAAAAGGGTTGAGATATCGAGTGCCTTGTCCAGGAACTGACACAAGTGTGACATTTGAAGATGAAAATTTAACCAATATCGTTAACAAATTGCAAATACTTGTTAACAATCGGAAACGCCATTAGTAAATGCATTACAAACGATTTAAAATGCTTTGCGAATAACTTGTCAAACTAGGCAAAAAATAGGTACATATTGAAAGATACCCCACACGTAAATTAGTTTAATATTTTTGAGAAGTTATACGGTAACATTCACCAGTGATCAAATAGCGGAGCACTCAAAATTCTAAGCTGGCTGACTGGGAAGCTTCCGTTCAGTACATGTCAAACAGTTTTGAGGAGCAGAAAACCAATTTTGAGAAAGTCTTGGATGAGTTAAAGGTACTCAGAAAAGAAAATAGTGAATTAAAGCAACGTATGGCTAGACTGGAGACCAAATTGGATGAAATAGAAACCAAAGAAAATCAGTGCAACATTATTGTGGCGGGTGTTCCAAGACAGCCTGATCCTTGCCCGAATAAAATCGTGGGCAAAATTTCAACGTCCATGAACGTACAAATGCAGGAACAGAGCATTTTGGACTGCTATAGGATCAGCAACATAGAAGATGGACCAATTTTAGTCAAATTCAGCAATGTACATTTGAAAAAAGATGTACTGAAAACAATAAAACATATGAAGGGAACAACAGTAAAAAAATGTGGCTTGGAAGGAACAGAAAAGAAGATCTATTTGAATGAATACCTACCCATGAATAAAAGGTTCTTGTTTAAACAAGTAAGAGAATTTAAGCAGAATTAAGGATATAGAGCGGCCTTTTGTGTAAATGGCACTATTTTCCTCAAAATACAGACCAAAATGCACCAATAAAAATAAGATCTGAAATGCAGCTATACACTATTGGAAAAGACTATAGATTTGCACAGTATAGAAAAGAGAAGGGAGATATCAGATACTTTGATATGTTTTAAAATTATATCTAATTACATTGACTGTTCAGAATTACTTGAATTAATCCAATTTCATGTGCCTTCACGAACTTTGAGGGAAGGTAAAACGTTTGAACTGAAATTTCACAGAACTTCCTATGGCCAGAACTCTCCTCTGACCAGGATAATGAGAACAGCAAATTCATTTCATGGCGATCTATTTAACATAAGTCTCAATGCCTTAAAGTCCAAACTTAAAAACAAACAAACTCCGCCCTTCTGATAGCTTTATTAATTTGGAAAATGTCCGACGTGTACGATTGGGTACAACCCGTTTATATGATGAATAAATAAATAAATAAATGAATAAATAAAATGATCTTATGTGATGCTGTATTATCGCCTACAAATTAATTAATAGAATTATTATTATTGCCAAAGAAATATAGCTGTAAAATTCATGGAACCAAATAATATATTAGACGACTTTAAGGCTTGTGAAACATACATATGTGATAATATAACTGGGACATCTTTCTTTAATAACTCTAAGCATGATATAAATGTAATACATGTAAATATTAGAAGCATATACAAAAACTTCAACCAATTTTTGGTCTTCTTGGAGTCCACAGAGAAGGACTTTGATGTTATAGTGATGTCAGAGACTCGCCATTTATACAATTTGAGTGATTTTAACATACCAGGATATATTGTAAATTATAATAATAGTTCATTAAACAAGTGCGATGGTTGTGTTGTTTATGTGAAACAGGAATATTTAGTTGATAATCAGCTTGTGATTGAGAAACACCTAAAAATTCTTAAAGCTGCAGTACAAAAAAATAATGTAGCTGTGGATATATTGGCAACATATAGAGGTTTTCCGACAACTAAAGAGGAGTTTATAGACAATTTAAATAGTATATTTGGAAGAAGCAATTTTGATCAAGATAGAATGTATATTTTTGTTGGAGATATTAATATTGACTTACTAGACACAGACATGGATGCAACAAACAACTATTTAACGGTTCCGCAAAGTTATGGCTTTTTCAGTAGGATAAATAAGGCTACTAGGATGGTAGGTTATTCTAAATCTTGTCTTGATCATTACTTTATAAGGTGCAAAAACGCCTTATTTCAAAAAACAAATGCTGTTATATTGGAGCACTCTCTTACAGATCATTTTCCCATTCTGCTCAATGTTTCATTAGAGAATAGCATTTTAGTTGATAAAAAAGATAAGTTTTGTAAAATAATTGATTATAAGAAGCTTGATAAACTGATGGAACGAGAAGAGTGGGGGAGTGTACTTGTGACAGATGATGTGAACTTAAGTACTGAGCTTTTTACAAATAAACTGAAAGAAATTATTACAAAATGTACTAAAAACAAGCTAATTAGCAGTAAAAAAAAGAGGTTAAAACCATAAATCACTAGTGGCATGCTGATTTCAATAAGAAATAGAGACAGACTAAAAAAAGAATGTACTTTAAACAGAAATTGTAACCTTGTTCTCTTAAATAAATATAAATTATACAGAAATATGCTCTCAAAATTAATACAAAATTCAAAATATTTTTATTATAAAAGAATGGCTCAAAAAAATGCACAAGACCTAAAAAAACTGTGGAAAGTAATCAAGGATGCCACCAATGATCAGGTACAGAATACAGAAATAAAAGGTTTATTAAGCCAGGAAAACATAGAGTTAAAGGATAAAAAACAGATTGCCAATGAGTTCAACTCTTACTTTGCCAACATTGGAAAGAAACTGGCGGATAAAATCACGCCATGTAATGAGTTGGGTAATGTGGGGGGTGATAGGGGAGTCAATTATTATTTTTTTTTATGCAAGTACAGAGAGTGTGATTCGAGACCAGATAGAGAGTGAAAAATTCAGTGAAAGGGGGGGGGGGGGAGGATTGCATATGGTCCAATATAATCAAAAAGTACAGCGAAAAGATTGTAAAGCCACTCTATCATATAATAAAGAATGTTTTTGCTACTGGAGTTTTCCCTGAAGTTCTAAAAAGCACTACAGTCATTCCACTTTTCAAACAGGGGGATAGGAAAAGTGCAGGTAACTATAGACCAGTAGCCTTAACAAGCACAATAAGTAAAATAATTGAAAAATGCTTCCGATATAAACTGCTAATGTTCCTTGAAAGGAGTAATTTATTACATTCTAACCAGTTTGCTTTCAGGGAGGGTTCCAGTACGGAAAATGCACTATGCAGAGTCACAGAAAAAATTATAAAAAGTCTGGATGAAGGTAAAAAAGTTATTGGAATTTTTCTAGATTTGCAAAAGGCCTTTGACACTGTGGCTCACCCAATTCTACTGAAACGCTTAGAAAAAGTTGGTATTAGAGGAATTCCAAATTATCTAGTCAAATCGTATGTAACTAGAAGAAAGCAAAATGTAAACAATGCAGGAGAGCAAAGTGATAAACTGGAAGTGGAATTTGGTGTGCCGCAGGGTACTGTGCTGTCAACACTATTATTTAACATATATATAAATGATCTTATGTATTTACTTGATGGTATTTTTTGTTTTGCTGATGACTCGGGAGCAATAATTAGTGGAGATGACTGGGATTCTGCAAAGGAAAGTGCAGAAGTAGCACTATATATTATTAAGAAGTGGCAGGACTGCAGCTTACTTTCACTGAATATGGAAAAAACCAAATTTTTGTATTTTTCACTGTTTTCTCGTACATTGCCAAACTTTCAGGAGCTTATTATGGATGAAACTAAATGTAATCTAGGTGTATTATGTAACTGTGATAGGGTAGTGGAAAGAAAATATTCAATAAAGTACTTGGGAATAATTCTCGATGAAACCTTAATTTGGAAGGAGCATATTAAATATGTAACTAATAAAATCAGGAAGCTCATTTTCAAGTTCTATGAATTGAGAAAAATATTATCATTTTCAACTTTAAAGACAGTTTATTTTGCCCTAGTAGAGTCTATTATTAATTATGGGATTGTAATTTGGGGAAGCGCGGGCATAACAATCATGTCTAAACTTATTATAGCTCAAAAGTGGGTAATTAAGGTAATGCTTTTTAAAAAGAAAAGATATCCTACAGAACTGGTGTACAGGGACAGTAATGTATTGACTCCTAATCAACTCTATGTCAAATCAATTATAAGATTTATGTTGAAAACTGAATATTATAAAAACAGATTATGCCATGGCATAAACACAAGAAATGTAGCCCAGAATAATCTTTCCTTACAAACTGCTAGACATGCATTATGCCAGAATCATGTTTATTATATAGGCCCAAAGGTTTTTAACTGTTTACCACAAGAGATAAGGTGTAGACCGTATCATAAAATAAAAAAGGAAATAATAAAATGGATAGTTGAAACCAATTATAGTATTACGTTTATCGTGTGAGACTTATATCAAAATGTACTATTAGTTTTAATTGAAAAGATAGGAAATATGTTAGTATAGGGAATTTATTGTATTTTTGGGAAAGGAAGGTAATGAATAATTTATTTTAAATTTTAACCTCAACCTCAATTTATTAAAATGATAGGTAAATCGGGTGCACACACAGTATTTTGAATACCATTGTGCACTGAAGTTGTTAGCTTTAGTTAAGTTAGATTAATAATTGATAATGTATTATGTACTCTATTCTATTGCTGATAATAAATAAATAAATAAATAAATTCTTGTTGGTTAGGAATTAATTTGTTTGAAATTAAATGCTTCCACTATACCCAAAGGGTAATTGGAAATGTTTCACTGTGGAAATTAGGATGAAAACACCCAAACAATTATCGAATCAAACTTTGTAAAGAAAAAGCATGAATAGCCTCAAAGTAGGAGAAAAAACAATTAATATCATTATCAGGTGGATGATAGATATTTTCAACAAGTGAATTATTTTTGATTGTCCTAACTTCAATCCAAATATGTTTGATGTAGTCACCTCCCTACATTCCTGGAGGACAGTATTAACTTTTGTAGTATTTTCTATATTTATAAAGGTACACTGATCCGATACAGGTGATAATTCAAATGAGGACTAAATAAATTTAACGTAAAATGTAAATATTTTCCAGCCCAATAGAAATCTATGTTGCTTCAAATAATTCATTATTCATTGCCATTTATTCAAATGAAAAACCCCAACGCAATTGAAATTCAGGTTTATAACATGTATTTGCATATTAGAAAAAAATAGAGGATTAATTGGTTTATTATTGGTAAAGCTGAAAAATGGCTATAAGGTACTCTATAGTCTAATGCTGAATACGAAGAACGTTACAATCATGCTCTGATAAATTGTAACAAAATGGAGGAAACGCGATCAATTCTCTGGAAAATAAGCCGTTTTTAAAGTTGGAGGAGACACATTTTTGGGAAGACAACGCAGCAGGTACAGGTTTTCTCCTAACTAAGTTGAAGTATTTTCAATATGAACATCTAAACCGGAGTCGAGAGGATCCACATACATGCCTAAAAACCATTAGCAGCAACATAAAAGTTACAATCTGAAAGGTCACTCATAGATAAAACCACCCTATTTGTGTTATCTCTGTTTAGAAGCCTATTTGTTCTGAACCATTGATGGGCCTGCCCCTGCGCCGGCGCCGCCATAAAACCCTCCAAGACACTGTGTAAACAGTCCGCTGACCCTAACACTGTGGTTCGTCGGCAATGAGAGTATGCCATGTTTCTACATATATCCGTCATTGCTAGATAGTTTATATAAATTAAAAAGAAATAGTACATGGACCGAAATGGAACCCTGAGGCACTCCAATCATCATATCTCTCTTCGCTGATGCCACATCCGCACTTCTAATCATTTGTCTCCTACCCTGCACGTACGACTCCAAAAGCCGTACACTCTCGTTAAAGAAACTATAGGCCTGAAGCTTACGCAAAAGGATTCCATGATTGACTCAGTTGAAGGCTTTACTTAGGTCGCAGAAAAGCACAGCACTGTATTGATTTGAGGGAAAGGACTCAAGTATATCCGAAACTAAGTTGAGAACAAACCCCACGGTATTCTTGCCTCTCGAAATCCAAACTGAACGTCACTAAAAAGATAATTCTTCTCATAAAAAAGTCTGTGATATGTCTTGCCATACATTTCTCCAGGATCTTAGAGACGATCGGCAGCAAATAGATTGGTCGAAAACTACCAGGTTCACTACGCCTTTTTTACTTTTTTAAGTCTGGTATTATGTCACGAACATCATTGAAAATATCAGGAGAAAAGCAGAATGACTCTAAAGTCTCCTTTCGAATATTCACACAGTGATGAATCCCAGGGTCAGGAATATTCCTCACCAAGTCCGAAGCAATACCTACTCAAAAAGTAGAAAACCCCTGGGTCCTCAAAGATCACACACTGGCGCGATCATGACGCGATATGGCAGTGGCGGTAGCGATATGTCAGCTTACCGCTGCAGACATATCGCTACCGCCGCCGCCATATCGCTACCACCACCGCCCTATCGCGCCAGGATCGCGCCAGTCTGGGATCCTTTCTTCTTGAAACAGGGAAGCAGCGTTCCCAGTTGCCAGTGTTCCGTCTTTGTTACCTATATTATCATTTGCATGTCATAAAGAAAGACGGAACACTCGTTCTCCTGGGAACGCTGCTCCCCTTTCTCAAGAAAGGGATCCTGGTGTTATGTTATCAGGTTCAGCTCGCACCATGCCCTGACAAATGTTTTTATCAAACAGCTGCCACATGCATTTAGAAGGGTTACCTGAGGAGCGAATTAAGTTGTCATTGAACTGGCCTTTAGCTTTACTAATTTCTGTTTTATAGAGGTTTTTAAATTCTTTGTGTTGCTGCCTTGCGCCATTGCTTGGGTAATTTGTGCTAAACTCTCCCAACAGATGCAACTGTTTCCTCATCTTCCGAACGACCAACGTATCTTTTCTCTGGAAAGCAGGACAGTTACGCATACGTATATATCAATATTGAAAATTTTCGTTGATATTGAGACTAGAATCAGTCACAAATTCCATAAAGTTTAGGCGGTGGAATATCCATTTGGACTGCTAATTTCCAACAAGATAGATTTAATTCCCAACCAGGTTATTTGGAAGTACTCTTCTTAAACTTTGGCTTAATTTGAATCGCTGTAGCAAAAACAAAACTACTAACCTAAACTAGACCTATATAACCCAAAAAGGCTTGTGTAACTTTTATAATATAACAATAGCCATTTCGTGTCCTTTGTTTAAATAGTGGTGAATTTCGTGGGTTAGAGGACTGGACAAAAAAGAAACTACCAGATGTGTGGCAACGTTTCGGTTTATATTAAGCCTTTTACAAGCCCTAGAAATAAAGATATCGGTACTTTAGCAATCTTAAAATAATTTCAAGAAAACAAAAATTTTCTTTTTAAATTCTTTTTTTTTATTGATAACCTATTTCACTTATTTAAAGTACTCCTCAGCGTGTTTAAATCCAACATTCAAAAACGCGCGTGTTTTAAAGTTACCAATGACAACATCAACAACCAACAACCCGAGAAAGTTCTAAATGTCAACTTTTTAATTATTGATTTGTCAGGAGTAGGTTAGGTACTTGTAGATAACGTCAAATAATATGTAACAAGTGTCAAGCACAAATTTAGCATTCTACATTAGGTATTAGTAATTTATGATTTGAACGTATACCAATAAAAAAAAATAGTGTAAAGTATTCGTGGATAACTGGTCTTTAAAACACTTGCTCTATCGCGCGTGTTTTAAAGACCTTAATATCCACTTATACTTTAATATACTATTTCAAGGTAGTAATAAAATATATATATAAAAAAAAATTCAATGCTTACTCAATCTTTGGGATGGAACAAAGCACCTTAACCATTTCCTTTTTTTTTATATGTATATGTATGTAATTATTTAATTCAAAGTAAAATTATTAAAATTATAACTTCTTTCACTGGTTTTCATTTTCTTCGAGGTTATGTCATTACTCAACAGTCAGCAGATGGGCTTCCATTTCTTTCAATCATATATTTGGTGTGTTCGTTGTTTTTCCATAACTGATCCTTTTATTTATGTATAGGTTGACGATACAGTCCTGTTCGTTCCTCATGACCAGCTACAAGCACTTTTCGAGGCTTTTAATAGCTTCCACCCATCACTCCAAGTTACCATGAAAATAGAAAAGGAGAAAAAAAAATTGTTTTCTTGATATGGAAATTCACAACCAACCAGATGGAACTGTTATAACAAATTGGTTCTCCAAACCTACCAGCTCAGGTCGGCTTCTGAACTACCTATCAAACCATTCAATTTCAAATACCTATAGAATAATAAATGGGCTGCTACATAGGGCCATCAATTTAAGTTATCCAGCTTTCTACACAGACAACATGGAGAAAGTAAAGAAACCATTATTGAATAACACCTACCCCTTAAATTATATTAAGAGAAACATTAACAAGTTCAAAACAAAAACTGAAAATAACAGAAAGAATCAAGTGAACAAATACTTTAAATTTCCGTACATTGATGGACTTTTCCAAAAAATAGGAAGATGCTTTGATAGAACTGAAGCTAAATTAGTTTTCTTTAATAAAAGGACAACAAATCTTCTGTTCACACCGCTGAAAGACGAAACATCACAAGGGAAAAGAAGCTTGGTAGTGTATAAAGTACAATGTGAATGCCAGAAATATTATATTGGAGAAACAATGCAATATTTAGACAAAAGAATGCAACAACATAAATATGATTGTCGCAACGACAGAATACTTCACGAAGACAAAACTGCATTGTCCAAACACCATTTTCAAACAGGTCGTCAATTTAAATTCAATGAAGTGGAAATAATGTATTCGGAAACACAAATTTACAGGAGAAAAGTGAGTGAGATGATCCATATAAGTTTGAACGACACAGTCAACATTAAAACTGACACCACCGACAGGTTAAGCGGAATATACAGTAACATTCTTCAGATTAACAAGAAAGTCAAAAACAAAGAAAAAAGGGACCCTGACTAGACAGAACATAGTTCCTCTTCTGAACTTGATAGGAATATTCTGTGATATTTATTTAGTTTTTTTTAACATATTTTTGTATTTTGTATCCCGAGTTAGAGTGCATGTGTGTTGTGTTTTTTTAGCTTCTGAAAAGTAATAATTTTAATAAATTTACTTTGAATTGAATAATTACATACATATAGGTACATATAAAAAGAAAAAAAAAAAAAAAAAGAAATGGTTAAGGTGCATTGTTCCATTCCTAACGAACTTACAATACAGGAGATCGAGTGAGCATTGAAATTTTTTTCTATGTATGTATATTTTTCTATTACTTCCTTGACAAAGAATTTTGAAAGAAAAATTTTGTATTTTTGAAATTATTTCAAGGTTGCTAAAGTGCCGACATCTTTATTTCTAGGGCTTGAAAAAGGCTTAATATAAACCGAAACGTTGCCATACATGTTGTAGTTTCTTTTTTGTCCAGGCCTCCAACCCACGAAATTCACCACTATTTAAACAAAGGACACGAAATGGCTATTGTTATATTATAAAAGTTACATAGCCTTTTTGGGTTATATAGGTCTAGTTTAGGTTAGTAGTTTTGTTTTTGCTACAGCGATTCAAATTAAGCCAAAGTTTAAGAAGAGTACTTCCAAATAACCTGGTTGGGAATTAAATCTATCTTGTTGGAAATTAGCAGTCCAAATGGATATTGCACTGAATGTTGTTGTGGCATTCAGACCCTCAGAATTTTATCAAACTGCTCATAACTGTTGCAAGTGATGAAAAAAGTTTCTATAAATTAAAATTAATGGAAACATACCTAAGATCATCTATGTTCCAAGAGAGGGTAAGCGGTTAGCAATGATTGCTATGGATCATGAAATCGGTAATAAGCTAAAAATGGATTATATGCTTAAATATTTTGCTGCATCCAAAGCTCGACAATATTTTAATAATATCCTAATATGTAATTTTGAAAAAAAGGTACCTTTATACCCTAATAGCACAAAAGGTTCGATGGACATTTTTTTAAATTCAGTTTAAGGTCGAAATGTCCGAGGACTAAAATAGAAGTTCTATAATCGTTTGTTCAAGAACGTTTTAAAAAATGACAAAAAAGACGAAATATGTTCACAAAACGTTCCTGTTGCAGGTCGTTTTTAAAACCAACAATAGCAAACGTCCTAAAAATGTTTTTCAAGTAGGTATTGTCCATGTCAAAATGTTTTTTAAAAAGGTATAAAAGGCGTTTAATTCAAGTTTTTTTAAAAAAACCTCCATTAGGAACAATAATTAAAGAACGACAGAACGTTTTATTCATAAAAAAGTCATACAGGAGACATTTTACAAGGGTTTCTGATGGTCGTTTTCAAGAACAGTATTTCAAACATGTATTTTAAATAAATATGAATGGATGTCTGGAAATTAATTCGACTTAAGTCATTTTTAAAAGATTGTTGATTGTTTTTAACTTTGACATTCGCACTATAAATTATAAAATAATTCTGTTGGACGTTCTTGGATACTTTAAAGGGCGTCCAGTGGATGGTCTAAAAGACCTTTGAAAAACATTGTTTTCTTGTTTTCAAAACGTTCGTATTTAAAACGTTCTGATTGTAAGATTTTATTTAATTGAACGAAATCTTTATATTGTATAACGAACAAGTTGGCTCCTTGGAAAGAAAAGTTCAGTTCCGAAAGCCCAAGAATGTCAAACAAAGGGTGCAATAAAATGGGCAGTAAGAGAACAATTGCAGGCGGCGGGGAGAGAGTTTTGCTTTCGAAGGGGTCGGTTTGACGCAGGTAGTCTGGTACCCTTTTCGGTTGGAGGTAGATGTGGTTCGAATATTGTGCTATTAAATCGAGAGAGTATTTTTCCTTACGCAATTGGCTTTTATTTATTTTGAATTAAATAAACATTACTAAAAACTTACAAATCAGAAGTGAGATTACCCCTTCACGTGTCGCGTTCGGAGGATTTTTTCGCGAAATTGTGAGCGCGAGCGTGAAAAACAATGGGCCGATCCAAACATCGCAAGTCCAAGGACGAGCCTTGTGATCGTTCGCGGAAGTCGCGAACGGAGCGAAAGCGAAAGCGCAGGAATAGTTCGTCGAGTAGTTCCTCGAGTTCATCGAGCAGTTCCTCGAGTTCGTCGAGTGTCGAGCGCGTAAAAAGTAAGCTAAGACGTTTAGAAAAGTTAGAACGCGTTGTGAAAATGAACAATGATGTGAGCGTGACTAGCTTTGACAGAGAAGCCTTTCCCCCTTTTGATCCCCAAAATCAGGATGGGTTAAGTGTAGAAAAGTGGGTGAAAAAGGTGGATGATTTAGCGGAGCGATATGAGTGGAGTGACCTAACCGTTACTAAGCTAGTGGCAAGTCGGTTAGAGGGCATGGCTAGATACTGGTATGATACTGAAAATAAACTATCATGGAGTTGGGAATGCATGAAGGGTAAGCTAATTAAACAATTTAAGCGCCCACTAGCTTTCGGAGTCCTTTTAAAGGAGGCCGCAACTTATGAAGCTAAGCCCGGACAAGATATGGGTGAGTACTGTCTTGTGAAATTAAATAAACTGAAGGCATTGCAAATACATATTCCGCAAGAATATTTGGTAGACGCAGTTATAAGCGGAGTAGCTAATGAGAATATTACACAGGCAGCTAGATCGTCTAGATTTACAACAACATCGGAGCTGTATTCGTTTTTAAGTACATTAAGAAACAGTACGTCGAATTCGTCAAAAGTTAAAATAACTAATCCGCAACCAGGCTCCTCGAAACATGTTCAATCAAGTGCCCAACTATCTGGGAATCAATCGAAATTGAATTGTTTCAATTGCAAAGGAGATCATTATGTCAAAAACTGCCCTAAACCTCTAATAAAATGTTATCTGTGTAAGAGAATTGGACACAAGCAAGCAGATTGTCAAACAAAATCAAGCAGCTCCAGAAATAAGTCTATAAATGAAGTTGAGAGAGGCGCCGTACAGAATCCTTATGTGATGCCTATTTTTATTGATGGTCAAAAATTCAAATGTTTGCTTGATACTGGCAGCATATGTTCTTTAATACGTCGAGACGTAGTAAATAAGCTGGGCTTACCTCTCGATAGTACTTCCCATAATCCGGTGTTAAAAGGGTTCGCTGGAGAACGAGTGCTTAGTGCTGGGATGACACATATAAAAATAAAATTAGGAGAAGCCACTGCTCAATTGAAAGCTATAGTTGTGGAAAATCACCAAATGAACCATCATTGTATCATTGGTTGTGATTTCCTGCAATTGCCCAATATTCTCTGGTATAAACTTGGCCAAACCATGATCATCAAAGAATTAACAGAACTTAAGTTATACTCAGAATTGACCTGTTGTGAAGTAACTGGGAAAAATGATATAATTACGATTGGTAGTATCTCGAAAAAGGATAAAAACAAATGTCAGATGCTGCTCGAAGAATATAACGACAGAATAACCACTTCTATGGCGACATTAGGTAAAACAGATTCTGCAAAAATGGTGATTAATTGCTTAACGGAGGACCCAATTGTTTACAACCCATATCGAATGTCAGTGTCGGAAAAGAAAATACTTCAAGAAATTTGTGAAGAATTGTTGCAAAATGACATAATCAGAGAATCTGATTCACCATATGCGAGCCCTGTGCTCTTAGTGAAAAAGAAAACTGAAGATTATCGTATGGTAGTGGACTACCGCAAACTAAATGCAGTGACAATTAAAATGAAGTATCCACTGCCAGTCATTGACGAGCAAATAGACAAGCTAGGAAACAACAAATATTTTACGGCACTAGATTTGGCATCAGGATATTATCAAGTCCCCGTAGATGAAGGCTCCATTGCAAAAACGGCCTTCATAACTCCCGATTCTCATTACGAATTTTTGAGAATGCCATTCGGGCTTTGTAATTCAGCAGCAATTTTTCAAAAGTTGATGAATAATGTACTTGGCAAGCTTAAAAACTCAGTAGCATTTCCGTATATAGACGATATAATAATTCCCTCAAAAACAGTTGAAGAAGGATTAGCCAATCTAAAACAGGTGTTGGAAGCACTAAGACGGGGAAATTTGACTCTCAAACTGAAAAAATGCAAGTTCTTCCAAACTGCGATAAGTTACCTAGGTCGAGAAATATCAGAAGAAGGTGTGCGACCTGGGCGAGAAAAAATCGAAGCTGTGTTAAGAATTCAACCAGCTCAAAACGTGAAACAAGTTCGGCAGTTTATAGGACTAGCAGGATATTTCCGAAAATTTTGTAAGGATTTCGCAAAGGTATCACAACCTCTCACGATGCTCACAAGAAAAGATGCAGCCTGGCATTGGGGAGAGCAACAACAAAATGCTTTCGATGCCATAAAAAATAGGCTAGTATCCAGACCCATATTAAATATCTTTGATCCAGAATTGTTGACAGAACTTCATACTGACGCTAGTTCTGACGGATTCGGTGCAGTACTAATGCAGATAAAAAATGGAATCGCTCACGTAGTTGCTTACTACAGTCGCCAAACGACTATAGATCAGAAGCACTACCATTCATATGAGTTGGAGACAATGGCTGTCGTCTATGCCCTAAAACATTTTAGAACTTATCTTGTAGGACTCCACTTCACAGTCATCACGGATTGCAATGCCTTGAGAACAGCACTCTCCAAAAGGGACTTGATTCCCAGGGTTGCTAGATGGTGGTTAGAAGTTCAGGATTACGATTTTGAAATCAGATATAGACAAGGAGCCCAAATGAGTCATGCAGATGCCTTGAGTAGATACGTAAATATGGAAGTTAATATCGTGGATATAACGGAAGGTGACTGGATTGTAAGCGCTCAGTTACAAGACGAACAAGTTGATAGAATTTGGAAAATACTAAGATCTGGATTGAAAAACAAAGCCAATAAGAAATATTTTGAAGAGTATGAACTGAAGGATGGTATAGTCTTCCGCAAACTTCCTACGGGTGAAAAACTATGGGTAGTACCTAAGACAGCGCGCTGGCAAATCTGTATACTGTGTCATGACAAGAACGGACATGGTGGAATCGATCAGACTGTCCGAAGGATAAAAGAAAATTATTGGTTCCCAAAAATGCGTCGGTTTGTTACCAAATATGTTCGAGCGTGCCTAAACTGTTCATATTATAAAAACACTAGTAATAAAAATCAAGGACGATTGCACCCCATAGAGAAGATACCGGTGCCCTTTCACACCATACATGTTGACCATCTGGGTCCTTTCGAAACAAGCGTCAAAGGTAACAAATACTTGGCAGTTTTCGTGGATGGGTTCACGAAATACGCCATTGTGGAACCAGTAAAATCAACAAAGGTGAAATTCGTTGTGAGAAGTTTGGAAAATATTATGTGTATATTTGGTTCTCCAAGTCGCATAATAAGTGATAGAGGGAGCGCGTTTACATCCAAGACGTTCAAGTTGTTTTGCGAAAACTATGGTATCAAGCACGTGTTGAATGCTGTAGCGTGTCCTAGAGCAAATGGACAGTGCGAGAGATACAATAGAACCATCTTGAATATGTTGGCTACGATGAGTATGGAAACTAGCAGTGATTTATGGGATACGCACGTAAAACGAATCCAGAGCGCCATGAATAGTGCGCATAATAAAGGGATTAATACGACTCCCGCAAAACTTCTATTTGGTTACCAGCCCAAGAGTACAGTGGAAGCGTCGTTGCTAAATTCGATCGCAAATGAGTTTCACCGACTAGACCTTGAAGAATTAAGGGAAAAAGTCAAAGATCACATAACGATTGATCAAAGAAAACAGAAAAAGAGGTATGATGAAACTAGGAAAAGTGTGAAAAAGTATAAAGTTGGAGAATTGGTCTTGATAAAGATATCTAGCGATCCGAGTACCGGAAGTAGCCGAAAACTGAACGCCAAATTCAAGGGCCCGTTCAGAGTTACGAAGGAGCTATTTAACGATCGCTATGAAGTTGAAGACCTCAGAGAAGGTGGTAGGAAAAGGCGAACTACCGTGGCTACGGATTTGATGAAGCATTGGGTAGCTGTTCAATATGATTAGTGAAAGAGTAGAAGACGTTCTTCTTCTACTCCTAAGTATGTTTATGTAAGTTAGTTTAAAAAATGGGTTGCCGCCCAGCCGGAAGGAGTTGTCGCTCCATAAAAATGAGTTGTAGCTCAACCGGTATAGAGTTGTCGCTCTGTGAAATGAAGATTGGGTTGCCGCCCAGCCGGAAGGAGTTGTAGCTCCATAAAAATGAGTTGTAGCTCAGCCGGTATAGAGTTGTCGCTCTGAGAGTCGAGAATCGGGTTGTCGCCCATACTTGTTGGGAGTTGTAGCTCCCTGAAGAAGAGTTGTCGCTCTGGGAAGGTGCAAATGGGTTGTCGCCCATACGTGAGGAGTTGTAGCTCTATGGACTTGAGTTGTCGCTCCAAAGATGAGTAGTCGCTCTGTATGTGAAGTGGGGACTGTTGTCCCATTGATAGATGTATTGCCCCCAGTTGTAAAACCATTGCAACCATGGTGATGAGAATTTTTTATTGTGTAGTAAAAAAAAAAAAAAGTTAGATTTATAGTATTAGCTTATCAAACCTAGAATAATTAGTGTTTAGAAATATTGTGTTGGTTGAGGACAACCACTAAGTTTAGGATGGCCGAATGTAAGATTTTATTTAATTGAACGAAATCTTTATATTGTATAACGAACAAGTTGGCTCCTTGGAAAGAAAAGTTCAGTTCCGAAAGCCCAAGAATGTCAAACAAAGGGTGCAATAAAATGGGCAGTAAGAGAACAATTGCAGGCGGCGGGGAGAGAGTTTTGCTTTCGAAGGGGTCGGTTTGACGCAGGTAGTCTGGTACCCTTTTCGGTTGGAGGTAGATGTGGTTCGAATATTGTGCTATTAAATCGAGAGAGTATTTTTCCTTACGCAATTGGCTTTTATTTATTTTGAATTAAATAAACATTACTAAAAACTTACATGATGTCCGATCGGATAGGTATATTTTTGGATGGGATTACTTTTAATTTATTTTTTATGTTACTTGTTTTCCTATGTTAGTTTCTTTTTGTGGTTACGTTAGACATGATAAAATATGTGTGGTTTTATTGCTATGATGCTATGATTTACATTATTCTGTTATTCTTTTTTTTTTTTTTTTTTCATTTCAAGGTAATTTCTCACATTATCCCTAAGCGGGTCACGGGATGGGGTGGCAAATTTACTCATTGCCCGGGGTGACAAAATGCCTAGAGCCGGCCTTGTTCTCTGGCCTAAATACATATTAATCTAGTTACTACACTTGCCGTAATAGGACGCTCGTCTGGACGGCGACAGATAAACGAATATCATGGCTGCTGAAGGCAGCCACATCAAAAGTCCAAATATCATCCGTGTGCCAACACTATGGATAAACTGGAAATGTATATCGTAAGAACATGCTGAAGACAGCGAAGTTAACGAAATTGACATTGGCTAAAGGCCTCAGTTATCATAGCCCTAGAGGATTAATCAAAGATAATAATTCTGTAACACACAATTTTAAATGAATGACAATATAATTGCTGCTAGAGTCGATGTTGGCACACAGAACAATATCATTTAGAAGCAAAACTAGTGTCAGAGAAAATGGAGAACCAGGATAACACACTCCTAATAATTGCAGCCGGAGGACACCAGTTGCAAATTTGGCAGAGTGCTGAGAAGCACGTTTTGTACTTAGTTGTAATGGAAAAAAGCCCAACTTGGCGATGTACGATAAAGGCCAAAGTTGCCGGATGATTAACGTCATCAATAATTTTAACTATGGAGTTTCTGGTTAAAAATAATGCCATCATAGACTTTTGGCTGCTGGTACTCGGCAACAGCGACTAAATAAGGGCTCACCTGGAAAAAATAGTAGGATTTAGTTTTATAGCCTATAGGCTAACTTCATGTATTTTGTATCGCTGATTCCGAATTTTTCACTTCCCACCAAAAAATCTCAGCGGAAATCCCATTTCGAAAATATCTATATATATTTTTTTTTTTAATGCAAATACAATAAACAATAAATGTTTTTTCCAATGACTAAACACATAAAGGCGCTAGTGCGTCTTCAAAGTTGCTCTCTGATGCATCGAGGCAGCCGCGCAATCAACATTGCCAACCCTGGTTTAATATACTGGGTTTCCGCAATAACTTGAAGTAGGTACCTGGGTGGACCAAATGGGGAAAAAGTTGCGGAATCAAGTGCCTATAAATACTCTGTCAATTCATCAACTTCTTAGAATTCAGAATAGCAACGGATATAAGTACATATAATGTTCAATGGTTTCCAAAATCTCCATTTACCTCAAGTTATTTCGGACCACCTTGTATTTGAATGACCCAAATTACTTACGGATTCAGGGTAAAATTTTCCAATATGCCGTCAACTATTTTCTGGCATGATACCGATGCTGAAATTTTTAGGTCTTTGGTGATATCTGAGTTGGGTGTCGTGATGGAGTGGTGTGAATCTAATAGGCTGGCTTTTAATGCTAGCAAGACTAGTATCCTAGGACTCAGGTGCGATGTGGAGAACCTCTACTTCGAAGATGATTGTCCCCTTCAGTGTAAATGAGTGCCGTTTTCTTGGGTCTGCTTGACTGATTGATTGATTTTTTCTATTCTTTCATGCATATGCTCAGCACTGCAGCCTTAAAGACTTATTGCGTATCCTTGCACATTCCCTACTCCTACTCATTCATTTCCTGCAAGTTGGGTCTGCTTATTGACGTGAATTTTCGATTCGAGGCAAACATTCTCACTATTTGTCATAAACTATCATCTGGGCCAAGAGGTTTCAGGATTACCGGATAATACTTTTACCTGTCACGAAACGCGTTACGCAGCAACGCCACGACTCCGAAGGAGGAGTGGTGTTGCTGGTAACGCGTTGAGTCAGGTAAAAATATTAGTTAATCACCAAAAGGTTATACAACGAACTGAAATTTATACTTTAAATGTAAATTTTTTTCTATAATAGAATTTGCTATAAATATTGCCACCAAGCGCGATTATTCCGAAAGGCTTATCACTTATTAAGCCTCTCGTGTCATATGGGAATAATGTACAGTGAATTGTATAATCGTGATAATTTGCACTAGTGCAAATTATCGCGTAATTCGGAGATGATTGGTTCAATTCAACAATCAAAACATGTCAGTTTATTGTTAGAATGTCAGTTTTGACAGATTTATGAAATTCTCACAGTCATATATTAGCTTTTATTATCGGTTTCTTTTTTCTTTATCATTATTCATTATCTAATACTTATGTCTCGACTTATGTATTATTACAATTATAAAGGACCCCGCACAGCTCTTATGGGATTTGGGATTTCCGCCAAATTTAACCAAATTCTTGTATGATATAAATTTGACCTTTCTGATCAATACTTAGCATTGGCCCAACTTGATCCTATGTCTAGTTTTTGAGATACAGGTAGCTTAATGTCCAAGAAATGTACACATTGGTTGGTCAGGTATCCTCACGCTCAGGTGACAGGTAGATGTAAATGCATTAAAATGTGTACATTTCTTGGACATTAAACTACCTGTATCTCAAAAACTAGTCATATGATCAAGTTGGGCCGATGCTAAGTATTGATCAGAAAGATCAAATTTATATCATACTAGAATTTGGTTAAATTTGGCGGAAGTCCCAAATCCCATAAGAGGTGTGCGGGGTCCTTTATTTCATTATTATCCAGTAGGTACTAATCGATATTATAATATATTGTGGATTCATTAACGTTTAAACAGTTTATTTAACTTTTAATTTCAAATCAATGACAATGCGGTAGTTTTACAAGGTATACTAGTGTAAAATCTTTAGGTAGGTAGTCAAATTCAAGTTTTATATTTACCTATTTTGAACTTTAATCACAGGTAAGAAGGTTGAGATCACCCGAAAACTCTGACCCCTTGATTTCATATAGCATGTTTTTGACATTTTAAACTGCCTAGGGATTATTTATTACCTTTCCGCATTGATGATTTTTTTATTGATTTAATTAATTTTTAGTCCAAAATTAATAGATAGTAAGGTATCAAGGGTATTATAGGGATATTAACGCTTGCGGTCAATGGTGTATTTGCCGAGGGCCTCTGGCCCGAGGGATATACGTTGACCGTAAGCGTTAATGTTATTTTCATTTTGACTTCAGCACTTGCACTTTAAAAGTAAGCCTCATCGTAGGTATCTATTTAATTGTTTTAAATTTCAATTTTTATATATATATATTTAAATTTAGTATTGATTCCCGTAAGCTGCTTAATTTTTTTTTTATAAAATTGGATACTGAACAATAATCATATATTATATCACAAGAACTTTAAATTTAATAGATTAAACTATGCAACATATTTTTAGCATGATTTTGCTTAGAAAATAGTTGAATGCACAATAACTTAAGGGGATTGAATGCGCCTCAATGCCAAACTATTTTTTCCTGCGCGAAGCACCTAACGCAGTCTATCATTGCATTCTACCTCTCCTATTAAGACTCCTTAGTGGGAATGAGATGAATGAAATAAGGAATGCATTGCGTTCTTAATTTCAACCTAACTTTCTAACAGTTGAAGTTATATCAAATTTCTTTTTTGCATTCGATTTATAATATGAGGACGATCCGAAATCCGATAATAGAAACAAGTTCCCGAAAAATCACTAAAATGTAATTTAAACTAGAAAAAAACGAGAAAGTTAATCACTTTATGGTGTTTTTTTTTTTTTAATTAGCCCCACTCTTATGTGTGTTAGCTATACAATGGCATAAATCAGAATTCCAAAAATTATCTAGTTTTTTTTTTTGTAGAAATTCAATCAATCCTTCTTGTCATTTTGTCTGTCTCTATTATACCCGCAGCAAACCCTATGGCTCTTTCCTCCGCCTGTTTTGAGATACATTTAAAATCACCGTCATGAACGATCCAGCGTCAACCGGCCCAACAGTAGGTCAATGTAAAATAATGCAAAAAATATTTGGATAATTTAATCCGTTTAAATGTATAGGTCGAGTGGTATACGGCTAGATTAATTCCTGAATAATTAGGAATAAAGCCAACAACAAAGAGTTCTATTTATTATAAAATGTCAGAATATTTCTATCAAAATTCTGTCAAAAAAGGTAAACAAAAATTTAATCGCGAATAAACAAGCTCTTGTGCAATAATCACTTATTTAAACAAAATTCATTTGAAAAATGACGTTGTCTGATGGGTCTATTTTATAATGAATGAAATAATCACCTTTAAAAAATTAATTTATTTCAATGTTTATGAACAACAAGTTCGCCATCAGGTCAATAAATTATTGTTTATAGAATTCCAAAGCTTGTGTTTTTATTGAAGGGGTTAAGTGTCAGTTAGGTATTGGATTTGTTTTACCTTTTCAGATTTTTGCATTTATCTTTTTAAATAATAGCCACTTATATGAATAATGTCTAGTTTGACAACCAAAATAATGTTATACAAACTAGTGTCGCCCTCTCTTTACTGTAGCAACTCCAAGGACCACCCCAAGCTAAAGAACCACTGACCATAGTCAAGCACAATTATGAGCATTCTTTTGTTCTGACAAAAGAGCCTTAGAACTCATAAATTAAATGTAGACATAACAGATTGGTTACCAAGTCCATAGAGATGAAGAGAACATCCACATCATTGAAAACTTCAAAGGTGAATACATCAAATAAGTTTTAAGTGGACTGTGTTTTTGTTCGATGGTTTTGTTCGACGAGCAAATTTAATCTGGTCGAGCATCGGAGTTGCACACACACCTCGATTTAGTTTGGCAAAGATCAGTCATGTTAAAAGGTTTTTTTTTATATTGACAATATATAAATTTCTTTAGTTACGCACCACACACCTCACAAACAAATAACGGGTGTAGAACCAATTTGACCTCAAAGCCTGAGGTTTTGAGCTCTTGCTGATGAATATCTGAAAAAAAATGCAAGGAGGTTCCAATTTTCTTTATTGATTTTGTCGCAGAGTATCCATAATATCCACTATCACTACCTTTTTCTTTACCCTAAGTATTGATGAACATTGCTAGGTTTATCTTGTGAGCCATGACAGTTTTCTACGACATATCCATCTTCCGCCCTCAACTTTTCCCTGGATGCTCAGGCGAGGGATGTGATATTTGGTGCCTCGCATTATAATATGTCCAGAATAACTAACCTTTCTTATTCTTATGGTGTTGAGAAATTCTCGGTCCTTAATCAGCTGTCCTAGTACCTCTTCATTGCTGGTATGGTCCAAGGGATTTTGAGGATTCTCCGATAGCACCATATTTCAAACGCTCCTATTTTGTTCATGGTGTCAGCTTTAAGTGTCCATGCCTCACGTTCGTGCAAAACAATGCTCCATACGTAACAGCTGAGTGTTCTTAGCCGGGTCTGGACTGTGAGGTTTCTATTGGTGAGAGTTGGCTCCCATTTATTAAATGCCCTACGTGCCATTTCAATCCTCGCTTTTACCTCTTCGTCGCACGTAGCTTCACTGTTCAGCTAGCTCCTTGAGTATTTGAAATGTGGAACTAGTTCAATGTTGTGTCCATTGATTGTAATCGGAGTTGGTTCGATGTTTATTTTACCTACGGTCATCCATTTCGTTTTCTTGATGTTTATATTAACACCCTATTTCCTTGATTAGTTCTTTGATGGTTTCGGGGCCCTTTAGAATATTATGTATGTTTGAGGTCTTCGATGGTTGTTTCTTTTTTATTTTATTTTACGCCTAGTACTGAGCAGAGCAATTTATGATCAGAGTACACGTCAGCTTCAGGATAGGTTTTCATTGACTTATTGCAATTCCGGAATCGCCGATTGATCAGGATGAAGTCGATCTGATTTCTTACAATGTTGTTCTGTGTCCGTTGGGAGGACGATCATGTGTACAGGCCCCCAATTCTTGAATAATCTCGCATACGAATATTGATATAATTTCGAACGTTCCCTATTCAATTTACGTTGCTGTCATTCGAATTCGATTCAACTTTCGTATGCGAGAATATTCAAGAATTGACCCCCAGTCTCCTGTATGAAAGATTGTACCACGTATTTGTAATCACGAATTCTTATTCCTGGCAAAACTGTACAAGTCGTGTTCCTCTGTTGTTACGTATTCCTAGGCCGTACTGTCCGGTGGCATCTTCTGTTGTTTCTCTGCCCACTTTTGCATTCCAATCTGCCATAATTATAGTGATTTCGTGTTTTTTGTCTTTAATTTGTTGGTAGAACTCGTAGATAGAGTTGTAGATATAATTTGACTGAATTCAATTTTATTACTGTTAAACCAACATTCAATACACAAAATACACACAAATACACAAAATAATAAATTGTTAAGTGATACTTGAGTTTATTTTGTACTAGAATGGACTACTTCTAGGATCCAACTTGTTACGTTAAAATTTTGCCTTAACGTAACTAAATATTTCGAATGAATTCAGTAATTAATTCAGTTATTTGTGAGGGTATTTATAAAGCTGTATACCTGAGGATTAATGTTTTTCAGTGATTGATAGGTTGCTCATTGAATTTTGCTAGATTTTTACCTTCTGTTTGGATGCAAAACAATATCTAGTTGTTGATTAAAGGTATATTTTTCAAGGTAATAATGAGTGAATTCTTTGTATTCAGAGGCCAGGGTAGTTTTAGGATAATAAAGCCCTACTGTTAGGATAGGAATCCACTTTATTTATCTTTCGAAAGTTTTCTAAAAGGCCCTAAATGTCGGTGAAAAGGTTTGTTTACTTTCAAATAAATATCAATTGTCAACACTTACGAATCTCGTATTTTCCTTTATTAAAATTTCTGCAACAACACAAATCACTTTAGCACACTCTAAATCGATTTTCCATCCTTATTTCCTTTATTTTTCGCATTTTCAAATGTTTATTTTTCTCAAAAATATAGTGGGGTTATAAGACACTTGTGGATTCGTTTCGGGCAGCACTGTTGCCGACGTACTTCACCGCTGTGGGTAATAGGGTCACTGTAATTATAATCCCTAAACAGTCACTGGTCGTTTTGATAGATTTAAGACCGAAGACTAGGTAGATGCTGATTAATTAGTGTTAATTGGTGTTAGGGGAGAGAATTTGATAACAACTTTGAGTTTTGTTGGTCATCATTGTGGTTTGGAGTGTTCTGTTTCAAGCTGATTGTGTTCCGTGCCAAACTAGGTGTTCCGTCTTCCTAGTCGAGATCGGAAATCTGGCATCAGAGGACATCTTAAAAAAAAAACTGAAATTCTAGAAACATTTTCATATTGAGCCTACCTAAAAAGTCGCTGAAAAGGGATCCTTCTCTTTTAAATTCGCACGTTGAGCAAACAACAAGTCCTTTGGCAGATTTTACCAGCGGTTCTCTTGGCAACGTTCCTTGGAACATCCACCTTTTTGTGGGATTTTGAAGACGCTGGGATTTCAAGTGGTTGCTGGCTTAAATTGGTTTTGGGATGAAAGCTTTGGATTTGGTCGTACCCGTATTTGTAAGCCAACCACACAGAATTTTCTGGAAACCAAGTCTACGCCATTTTGTTGGTTTGTCGTGTGAAGAGCAGAGCCACGTTTTGTTCAACTAGCCCAAATTGTAACCAGGTAATTTTAAACGTTTTTACCATTCTCATATTCACCTTTTCGTTATCAATATTTAGATTAACTTATCTGTATTTTTGTAAATATTTGGGATTCAATAAAAAAGGGAATTTGACCTCCACGAGGCCATGTTCAGACTCATTAATCGTTTAAGGGGCATTAATGGGCTTATTAATTAAGGGGTTTTTTGTTTAAGATAACCTACATGTTTCAGGGGTTTTTGCTTATGTAATTCCAATCATTTACATACCATTTGAGGGTTGGAATTTTTCATTTTTTTATAAGTATGAAGGAGTTCTAAGACTTTTGTACTCTTTCAGGGTTTTTAGGATTTTTTTAGAATCTTTACCATTGGGTTTTCCTGTTTGACGGTTTACTAGTCTTGCAGTTGAGGTGTCAAGAGTACCCACAACTCTGAATTGAGACCGAAATTCACATTTTTAGAAGGGAGTCAATAGAAGTTGATGGGGTCTGTTATGCAGGTTGTAAGGCTGTCAGGAGACAGTTATAGAAATGGGTGTTTAGACTGCAGGGAGGACCAAAAGGGGTGATGTAACCGTACATGTATTTAACGTGTCTTGATTATTGTTTTGAATTATTATTGATGGTACTTGTATTTACTTGGCATATTTCCAACGTTGTTTTACTGCCTTAATTATTACAAGGGTGTACAGTACCAATGATTTTTAATGTACTATATTTAAGGTGACATTTTTGTACAAACCCACCCCGGTATACCATGGTATAAGCGTGCACAGGTTTTAATTATTATCATTAATATCTTTATATCCTACTGAACTATTAAAACCATTTAATACCTTGGTTACGATAATCATAAACAGGGTCTTAACTCCCAAGGGAGTTAAGGATTTTCATAACTCCCAAGGGAGTTAAGGAAGGGAGTTAAGGATATCATAACTCCCAAGGGAGTTAAGGATTTCCATAACTCCCGCTTTTACCTTGAATAGGTAACATTTTGACAAAAAATAGTAATTTTGATTTATGGCTTATTCCTTTATAAAAATAGACAGAATACAGTAAATTCAGTAGGATATAAAATTATCTATGTACCACGGGAATTATCAGGAGTTAATACCCACGGGCAATTGGTGTCCCTCGGGCCGGAGGACCTCGGGACACAAACGTTGCCCTGGGGTATTAACACCTGCATAATTCCCTTGATACATAAATAACTATTAATAACTATTTGTTCTCTTGCACTCTCATTGAACTAAGGTAGTCAAACATTTATTTCATTGGTAAATCTTAAATTTATTGCATTGTCTTTTATAAGGCCACATTGGTCCTTACTACATTTTGGTAATTCTGACATTCACTTTTAATAATAATATACAGGGTGTCCCACGGTGGATGGCGTATTAGACGTTTATGGAGAACTAAAAAGCGGATCATTTTGAAAATTTGGCAACCGGGATAAACGACCATGATCTAAACTTTAAAAATATTTTTGACCATGCGGTGTTGCCGCTTCTACTCTAAACTAGTGGCAGCATCGCTAGTTTACATAGAACACCCTATATCTGATTGCATATTTGGATTCTATGTAAAATTCTGAGCAGATTTCATGTGATATACCCTATACCTAAGTTCAACTATTTTGGAAATATTGACAGTTGAAAATTGACTTTTTGCAACTTTGACAGGCTGTAAAACTTGAACGGCTAATTCTAGAGGAAAACCGATTTTACATTCCTATCTTAGATTTTGATAAACTATCATTTGACACCAACTTTGAACTTAACCGGAGATTAAATTTAACTGAAATTTTTAATCATGGATTTAATAAACGTCTAATACGCCATCCACCGTGGGACACCCTGTATATTGTGGTATTTTATATATTGCCTCCTATTGGCCTTTTGAAATTCCTTTGCAATTCTAAACATAACCCCCCCCCATTTTATTAAATAGATTTATAATAATTGTTTTTAGATTGGACTCTTATTTTTATCCCTACTGACCTCAACCAAACCAAGGTAAAATTGTTTTATTTTATAGGATAGGTACATCGGGTAGGTACATTTTTATAGGAATTTTGGAGATCAGGGACTTTCTGTTTTAAGTCCGCGGATTGTATTTTATAAACCAGTGGCGCCCTATTAAGCTAACTTTTAATATTGAACCTACTCCCACACCACTGAGTAGCCGCGAGCACTTTGTTGCGCTGGCCGCATTCCGTAAGGGTGTCTTACTGTACCTAGGCCTATTGTGGTTTATTAATTTAAATTTAGTATTCAAACAGTTTAAGGGTAATTTTATGCGCAACAAACTATTTCTCTTTCGGTATGCTTATTTGATTTTGAATCTTTGTTTTTTAATGTGGCTCTTTGTGTTGTCGATCCTTTTTCGATACTATCCTCTGTATATGAGTATAGGAAATAAAAATTGATTGAATAGTTGTTCAGATGTTGAATCTACAAAAATGAGACATTTCAATTTTTGCTACAAAATTCTTTAGTATAGTCGGAAATATCGTCATGCTCGGCGTTGTTTTACATCAGCCGTAATTGCAGGAGCTTGCAATCTCTTGTACTATTCCAAACCTCGACGGTTCAAACACCTTCCAGCTGTTAGTCTCGGAAGTCCAATTCTCTTTTGCATATTGCTTTCAGACAAATGAATGCCGGGTCTGTTTTATTACGACACAGACAAGCCTCATCCAATTTATTTTGCGGTGTTACTGCATGATCTGTTCCCTTTTTTTCCTAACATAGCCTTCCTTGTACTATGAAATTTACTGGCAATTCGCTGGCCACCACAATTTTAGCCATAGTTAGATAAACACTAGAATTTCACCTAAATTATACAATGAAAGAATTTCTATTTTTTGCGAATATGGCAATTTTGTCTAAGTATAAAATTAGGTACGTTCGATTTTTTCTGTTGTGTTTACAACAGGAGTTTTCAGTAACCATTTGTCAACCGATTCGGTTTTGGTTAACGTTTGGTTATATTCAGACTATAGCCAAAAGATGTCGCAGAGATAAATATATACGCCAAAACATACGTGTGACTATAAGATCGGATTGCATACCTGAATTTACACCCGGAAATGACAATTTGAGTGCAAAAATGTGGTTAGATAAAATAGATCAATGGAATGAGCAAACAATAATTTGTCACATGCAATCAAGACTTTCAGGACTCGCAAAATCGTGGAACAATAGTTTACTAGATTAAACGTGGACTGAGTATTTTTTTGGAAAATCATAGTTGTTACGTTGTTGCCAAATTAGCAATAAAAACGCAGTAGATAGATTATTGATGGCATTAATGATCCTGTCATTCAAAACGGGCCCAAAGCGGGCAGATATAGTGAGCCTGAAGATCTGTACCGAGATTAATTGTTAACCTTGGGTACAGTGGAACGTCCACGTGCCCAAGATAAACAAAAGTTTGGTACACATAAACATGCTGGTCAAAATTAAAAATTTTCAAAGGATAGATACGGTGGTACAAAGGCTCCAAAATTTTTGAACTTGGAATTAAAATGCTTTCATTGCGATTCTTATGGCCACATATCAAAATATTGCAGAAAATCACGTCTTGAGTGCAAAAAATGTAAACATTTAGGTCATGCCGAGGCGGACTGTTTTAAAAATCGAGATTACTCAAAACCTGGAACTTCCAAAGACGTTATGAATTTAGACGAATCCCGGACAACGAACACTAATTATATCGTAGTATGCAGAGTTAATGGTAACATATGCACTGGATCAGGCGATACAAGATGTGCGGTAGTTACGCTACGGCAAAGTGATGCTCAGCGTTTTGGTATTAAATGGCAACCCTGTAATATACAAATCAATAGATACGCCGGTGGAAAATGCCAAACTCTGGGTAAAACTTAGGTTTCTTTGGAAATAGACCTTATTAAGCGAGATGTTGAAGTACTTATTGTGCCAGATGAACTACAAAATGTGTCAGTGATGATCGAGCATCAGCCTTTATTTAACCAAGTAAACGTTGCACTGGTTCTAAAGGATGACAAATTAAGAATATTTGACACAGATAATATGCAATTACCTGAAATTGGAAATTTACCACCCAGTAAAATCAAGATGACTGTTTTGGAAGACATAGCAATACCGCCGAATTACATTGGTCATGTGAAGATCGCTTCAAACGAATCAAACGACTACAATGGAGAAGTTGTTGTTGAATTTGGAACCAGACTCAAGCCATCTTATGAATATTGTATCCCAAGGTGTATAACTTCTTCGCAAAATGACGTTTTACCAGTGATGAACTTGTCCTGCAACGTGCTGGATTTCAAAGCAGAAGAATTAATTGCCAGGGGAAAGCCGTGGAATTAATTGCCAGGGAAAAGCCGTTTACAAGAGAACAACTTTGTAAACGAGGTCAGCATTTTACAAGTTGGCCATACTCACAATTTTTAACCTTTTACGTTATATGATTTGAATTATGATAATAATTTATCAGAATCTGAGGCAACGTGTCTCCTTAAACTTTCAAATATTTACCGTCATTGCTTTGCTGAAAATTTTAATGGGTTGGGTTGTTTTAAAGGTTGTGAAATGTCAATAAGCTTGTTAGACAGTAAACCAGTAAGTTATCGCCCTTATCGCTGGTCTTTTACTGAACGGGAAAAAGTGCGTGGTATTGTTCAAGAACTTTTAGACAACGATATCATTCAGGAATCAAATTCCCCATATGCGAGTCCTATTTTATTGGTCAAAAAGAAAACAGGTGAGATGCGTAGACTACCGAACGTTTAATGCAAAAACGGTTAAAAACGTATTTCCGCTACCAAGAATAGATGATCATCTTGAACGTTTAAGAGGAAGCAAGCACTTTACGTCACTTGATATGGCATCAGGCTACCACCAAATACCAATGGCTGCAGAGTCTAGAGCAAAAACAGCATTCATTACGCCGGATGGGCATTATAAATATACACGAATGCCATTTGGATTAACAAATGCTCCAGCTGTATTTCAGCGAATTATTAACCTAGTTCTTGGATCATTAGGATTTAATACAGCACTGGCCTACATGGATGATATCTTGATTCCGGCAGTTGACTTTGACGACGGATACAGAGCTTTATCAGGAATCTTAAAAGTATTTAGTAACGCTTGACTTACCCTACGCATGACTTGGTGTTATTTTCTTCGACAAACCATTGATTATTTGGGACCTGAGATATCGGCAGAGGGTGTAAGACTAGGAAAATCGAAAATAACTGCAGTAGAGAAGTTTCCAGTTCCTAAAAATATTATATATTTTTTCTGTGACAGCTCAAACTGATACTGTGTACTAGTAGATATACTAGGCCGGTTCCCGAGCGGAAGTGACCTGTCATTCGTCGTGGGGCCCGCGCCCGTCATCAGAGAAGTCCCAAATTGAAGGGGCCTAACCCAGGTGAGCCTGTGCCCCATTCCAGGGCCCCATTTTTGTCGTGGGCCCCATTTTTCGTCAAGTGGAGGGGCCTAACCCAAGTGACGTCATCAAAGGGGCTACATGCTTGTCCCCGCTGCTAGACCCGTGGCCCCCATTTTTTCGTGGGCCCCATTTTTTTTGGCAAGCCCCAATTTAAAGAGGCCTAACCTAAGTAGCAAGCCCCCAATTTGAATAGACCTAACCCAATAAGTGACGTCATCAAAGGGGCTACATGCTTGTCCCCGCTGCTAGACCCGTGGCCCCATTTTTTTTTTCGGGGGCCCCATTTACATGAACTCATAACCTGAAATGAGATACCCCATACGAGATGACAGGTACGTGCGACGTTGTCGAAACTAATAATGTGCGACGTTACCAATAAAATTTCCCTAAATCTAGGGAAAAATCGGAAAGGGGCCACTTGTCTCCGCAGCTAGACCCGCGGCCCCATTATCCATTATCGTATATGAAACCAATACAGGCCCCCAAATTTTGAGGCGCACGTAGCCTAGAACTCATAACCTGAAATTTGATGTCCCATATCTCGTGCTGGTAATTTGAAATTTGTACAACGTACCTAGAACTCATAACCTGAAATTTGAAACCGCGTATCTCGTACCTGGTACCTCGTACCTGGTACCTCGTATCTGGTACCTCGTACCTGGTACCTCGTACCTGGTACCTCGTACCTGGTACCTCGTACCTGGTACCTCGTACCTGGTACCTCGTACCTGGTACCTCGTACCTGGTACCTCGTACCTGGTACCTCGTACCTGGTACCTCGTACCTGGTACCTCGTACCTGGTACCTCGTACCTGGTACCCCGTTACTTGTAACAAGATACACCGTACTGGGCCCCCTTTTTTCGTCGTCGTCGTCGGCCCCATTTTTCTAAACTAAAATATGGTCACATAAAAGACAACATCATCATCATCATTGAAAAAATAGTGCTCCAATTTGAGCCCCATTTTTCACGGACTTGTAACGATTTAATTGGGGGGCCCCAAATATTATTTTTAAAATAATTATAATTTCTACCGTTCTCATAAACAGCAAAAACAGCAAGTGTGTGAACTTGCTTAATCGTGCTTATCACACGGAAGCCGCATTTCCTGCGACGATAATAAACATTGTTGTTATTGTTGTTCTATATTCATTTAAAGTTTAGTAAGTTATTCCAGCGTTCTTAAGTGACACAACGTTTTTTCAATGCTCCAGTTTCAAAAACATTTTTCTAAGAAAATCTCATTCAAAGTTGGGCGTTGGATTATTTGAAGTTAATTGTGTTTATTACTAAAAAACTATGTAAGTAATTTTTTCATTAATCTTAATGACCCTGATAATAATACATTGGTCTATTTTTTTTTTTTTTAGAGACAATCATGAATTTAGATCAAATAAACCAGGCGGCTTGTATTGAAGAAAAGCCCTATATGAAATTGAGGGACCTAGTTCCAAATCATCTGTATCCCATTATAAGTATAACAGTTGTTAACTCTAAATTTGGAGAAGTAGCAAAAGTAGACTTGGAAAAATGTACCTATCACATTTCTACCACAACGTTCAACCGAACCGATTAAACAAAATCTTTCGACCATTTCGAGGCTGGGAAATTTGCACTCATTTTCAAGTCTATGAAAGAGATTCAGGGACTAAATCCAACGGCGATTTTTGAAATTGTTGAATTGTAAGTTTACTATAATATAAACTATCCAATTGAAACTAATTATTTTAATTTTAGATTGGTTGGAAATGAGAAAACAACAAAACGCGAAACGCAGCTGGCTGGCCTGGTACCTACTTGTTATTCATTTTCAAATTTTAGTTAGATTCATGTTAAATTCTAGCGTCCTTAGGTGACACAACGTTTTTCAGTGCTCATCCAGATCGAATTTTTCAACGAAAATTTCATTCAAAGTTGGGCGTTGGATTATTTGAAGTTAATTGTGTTTATTGCTAAAAACTATGTAAGAAATTTTTTCATTAGTCTTAATGACCCTGATAATAATACGTTGTTCTATTTTTAGTTTAATAATAGAATCAAAATTTGACTTCGAGGTTTGGGCTCTTGGAACGTGTCTTTGAAATTGTAAGTATATTATTTTTATTATATAGCATACAGTACATTTTTTCTCTTTTTAGATCTATTTTCAGTGCTCATCCAGATCGAATTTTTCAACGGAAACTTAATTCAAATTGGGCCTTGCCTCAATTATAATTGATTGTGTATTTAGTGCTAAAAACTATGTAAGTAATTTTATCAATATTCTTAAAGAGCCTGATAATAATACGTTGTTCTATTTTCCATAGGCAAACATGAATTTAGATCAAATAAACCAAGCCGCCTGTATTGAGGAAAAGCCATATTTGAAATTAAAGGAACTAGCCCCAAATCATCCGTATCCCATTATAAGGATTGCAATTGTTAATTCAAAATTTGGAGAGGTAGCGAGAGTGGAACTAGAAAAAATATCACTTTTCTCCCACAACGTTCAACCGAACCGATAAGACAAAATATTGGTTAATACTTTGAGAATGGGAAATATGCACTAATTTTCAAGGGTATGAAAGCAATTGAAGGCTTGAATTCAACAACCATTTTTGAAATTATTGAATTGTAAGTATACTATATAAATTATTGAACTGAAACTAATCATGTTGATTTTCTAGATCTAATGGAATTGAGAAAGCAACAACAATAACAACACCAACAACAAAACGTCTCAACTAGACCACGAAATAAGAAATCAGACTAGTCGGAGAGGATTTTTGTAATTATATGACAATAAAAGCACTTGTTATTATCTAATAATTGTTTTATTTATAAAATATTATACAAGTTATTGTGGGTTTTGGTACTTCCAATATAATTATACAATACATATAGGTACATTCTTAACACTACATGAACGAATACTAATTTTATGATAATTGAAATCAGTGGGGCTTATAAACCAGCTTGGGTACTTTACCTACTGAAAATTCTAAATTAATTATAGTTAGAGGATTTACATTAATTTTAACATGAACTTTGATTAGAAATTCTTGTTTAACATAACCTTCAACGTAAACAGTATCAATGTCTTTTAAATTGTCCTGAAGCACTTGATTAAGTTCTCCATAGTCTACACAGCCTATATTGTATGGAACACCATGAATATTGTGGGATACATAGTTGAGTTCTTTCTTCTGGGCTTCATTCAACTCACGATGTCGAATTTTTGGTTCAAATACGGAACTTCTAAGCAGTTTCCCATCACAAAAAGCCAATTCTTTAACTTGAAAAATCAGTAGAAAAGTAACATTGACCGTCCAAAAGCACAAACTCAATCCTTTTCTGCGAATGCTTGATAGTCACTGGCTACATCAATGTTCTAACGTTACCTGATAAAGGTAAGTATTCAAACACCCGATCATGTACGATTATACAACAGGCTCGTGTATCTTCCGAAAAATTCTCTGAGCTTTGGAACTCTAATTTGACATCAGTCGTGTTGCTTTTGAGGGATTCGTTCTGTTTTGAGCAGTCTATAACAAATAATGCCCTGTTGGCAAAATTGGGAAGGTCCAGCAATGGTTCACTATTGGTTTTACACAAATACGTGTTTTGAAATTCGGTATACATCCGGTATGCTTCTGCAAACTGTTTGTCATCGAAATTAAGATTCAGTGATTCATACGGATAAACTTCAGAGTTTAGATACAGCTTGACATCTGTAATGTCTAAATTATCGAAAAGAGTAATATCATACCGAGGATTATCTTTTCGGTTTTTCCGGAAAAACACTATGATATATCTGGCTCTCTCGGACATTGATTTCACAGTCCACACGTCTCGCTTGGATTTTCTCAATGTAGGTAACTCATGAATCTCCCAACTTCTGAATGGAATAAATATGGGTTTGTTGTTCGAAATATCTTCCAGTAATTTCAATTTTAAAACATCGTTTGGATAAATGTGCCTCACCCTCAATTCTACTGTGTCTAAAGTAATTTTTGCTGTTTTATCTCCAGTCGTATTGATGTAACAGTTATCATCATTTCTAGCTCTGACAAGTTTTATTTTCTGTCTTCCCATAATAGCCTTATTGTAATCGGAAAAGATATTTAGTAAAATCTTCAAGGGTATCAGGAAATTAAATTTGTTCCCCGCTAAAGATTTCACTTCACCCTTAGGCCAATTCCATCCAGCTCGATCGAGTGCTCTACTCTCTTGATCGTTGAGACATAAAATATTCCTCACTGTGCTAGTAAGCCCCGGATCTCGAATTTAATCAATTTCTTTTCCATTTAATTCATAAGTGATAGATTCAAATAGGAAAGCACCTGCATTAATTGTTAGATTACATTTTCCTGTCTTTCCAGCGGTAACGTCTTCATTAAACTTTCCTTCAATGTAGACTTCGGATTGGCTGATATCTATAAATGCATCTTGTTGATTGATAACAATTTCTATTTCATCACTATAGTTGAAAGAATTGGTGAAACGATGGTAAGTATGCCATTCCTCTCTCGCTACGGACTCATCGGTGTTGACCGACTGAAATATTTGCAGTTTTCCTGATACGATATCCATATTGGGAAGCCAGAGATCTCAACCCAATCAAACTTTTATGTGTGAGCGTTTGCTTTGACGGTTGACTGCAGACTGAGCTCGAGTTATTAACACCACTGTTTAAATAGTCACCAGTTTTATTAAAAACCAGGACCATATTTCTTAAGCTCTAATCTCACTATGATCTCCTCTCCTCGGAAATTAACTGGCCGTCCTTCTTGATCAAGTATATTAATTGTTATATTATCTATACTGTCCCTATTGATAGGTAGATATATCAAGTTTCGAGGATCTATTATAATTCGGTATCCAGGATCCACAGCTGGAGTAAATTCGTATAACGTATGTGAAGGATTACTATTGAAGTAGGAACCAGAGATGATGTTGCACTCTATCCGTATACTAGCCACCGATATTATCTCAACTGGCAGATCGGATTCGTGTAGATAATTCTTTTCCAGAGATTTTTCTGAAAATCCCAAAAGTTTTCCTATACTATCCTCAGCTTGAAATTAATATCATATATAGCCTTTAGTTCACACTTCAATGTATTGTTGTTTGGTTTAAGAGAAATATTTTCTGTTGTAGTCGTACTTAATTGTTTTTGTAGATAGGCTTCAATATCGGTAACCTCGTACGACCCGGTTGGGATTTCTATTATTTGTTGTTTTCCTGTAACGCTATAGTAGAACTTGTTTCGACCTGGTTCAATGTTGGGAATGGAATTCCACGTACTGAGTGAGATGAGAGCTAATGAATAGTTATAACTAGAATCAAGCTTGATGGGTGGTGTAATATCAACACTCAAGCGACTTGTTCGACCTTTCAACGTGAATGTCTGAGACATAACTGAAATAAAATCAAAACACAACTACTTTATATAGATTTATTAAACAAAAAACCAAGTACAAGATGTCCACAATTGTAGGAGTTATATGACTGATACTGATCATAGTTGAAAAGTATCTTACAATTTTTAAAATAACGAACGAGTTCTTTTGGTGGATTTAGGTTCCCAAAACTATCAAAGTAAACAACAGTGTTTTCCTTTTTCTTATAAGCTACCCAATGTGATCCCGATCCCATATTCGTATCCAAATTAAGAACCCCGCATTCGGTTTTCTTTGAAGACGATGGTAAGGTATCTCGCATAAACACGCCTCTAAAATTGAAAATTTTAAGTTTTTTAACGTATCGCTTGATATCTTGATCACTTAGTGGACGATCGGGTAGCTTTATTGGAAGTTTTTTGACATCTTTTTCAGGTAAAGTCCATATCCGGTCTTGTGTTTACTAAGATATAATCCACTCCCTTTTTTTCCTAACGCAATAGCTTCCATCATTTCGTTGTCTCGTTTGGACTCGACAAGTCTATCTTTCGCAGAACGAGCGTCATTCACTGCTTTTGCCACCCCTGCCGCGCCCCCACTTAAAGCGCCCAGCGCGCTAAGTCCGGCAAACAGAGGTATAAGAGGAATAATTCCACCTACTTTTGGTACTGGGATAACTCGTGGAACTCGAATCTTTTTGGGTCCACCAGCTTCTTTGATTGTCTTACGAGCTGCTTGAAGCGCCGATTTAATAAAGTCTTTTATTCCTCTACCACGATGCTTTACTTGCTTTCTAATATTAGCCACAACATAGGATTTGAATGGTTTCAAACTTTTCGATCGAGCCATGCTGAGTTTACATTTAGTTTTCTTCTAACCGAAATTGCGAAATCCTATCCTTTCACCCGTTCCCACGATATATTTTTTAGCACTTTATCTGGCCGATGTCTGTATTGTAGATCCGTGAATTTCAAAAGAAAGCTTGTTGATGTAGCTATTTAAAGGACCTACACTCGATGGTGTATTCATTAAGAATGAAACAGAGGTAGAGTGAACATTGTTTATATACGATGCGGAAGATGAAGCAGAAAATCAACATAAAGATCGATAACTTTGACATTAATAAGTCCACTAGTGTTAGAAAGAGACATGGAGAACTTTTACCAAACACAATTAGAGCAATAATATGCGGGCCAAGTAATTCAGGGAAAACAAATGTTATGCTTAGTATGTTAACCGATGAGAATGGACTTAGATTCCGAAATGTATATGTATATTCCAAGTCATTGGACCCAGAGAAGTATAAGTTTCTGAAAGAGGTGCTCAACCGTGTTGCTGGTATAAACTTTTATGGATACAGTGATAATGAAACCGTTTTAGATCCGCAAACAGCTAAGTCAGATTCGGTGTTTATATTCGATGATGTGGCTTGTGAGAAGCAAGACAAGATAAGAAACTATTTTTGTATGGGCCGCCATAATGCTATTGACTGTTTTTATCATTGTCAGACGTATTCAAAAATACCTAAGCAATTGATTCGCGATAATGCAAATATGATTATAGTATTTAAGCAGGATGACACGAACCTGAAACATGTGTACGACGATCACGTTAACACAGATATGTCTTTAAATACGTTTAAAACTATTTGTTCTGAATTTTGGAAAGATAAATATGGTTTCTTAGTCATTGTTAAAGATGATGATATCACGAGCGGTAGATATCGAAGTCAGTTCAACACCTATATATCTCCATAGAAGACAAATTCTCCTCAGTATCCCTTAAGACGTCGCTGTGTACAGACCCCTGCAATAGCTGTACCGTAGCTGTCTCTGAACTAGTGTAGCTGTCTAAAAGCTGTCTCCTACCCTGCATAGCTGTCTAAAAGCTGTCTCTAGACCTGTATAGCTGCCTAAAAAAGCTGTCTTCTGACCTGTATAGCTGTCTAAAAAGCTGTCTCCGGACCTGTATAGCTGTCTAAAAAGCTGTCTGCTGACCTGTAAAGCTGTCTTTAGACCTGTATAGCGGTATACGGACCTGTATATAGCTGTATACAGACCTGTCTCCGGACCTGTATAGCTGTCTAAAAAGCTGTCTGCTGACCTGTAAAGCTGTCTCTAGACCTGTATAGCGGTATACGGACCTGTATATAGCTGTATACAGACCTGTCTCCGGACCTGTATAGCTGTCTCAAAAGCTGTCTGCTGACCTGTAAAGCTGTCTCTAGACCTGTATAGCTGTCTAAAAAGCTGTCTGCCGACCTGTAAAGCTGTCTATATACCTGTATAGCGGTATACGGACCTGTATATAGCTGTATACAGACCTGTCTCCTGATCTGTGTAGCAGTATAAAAGACAGTGTAAAACCTGGTTGGAAATCATGGCTTCGGTTCCAAGCGAAAATGATAGGAATATCAAGGAGAAAATACTGAACGCTGCTAGATCTATAAGAAAAAAGTATTTGGCTTTAAAGCTGGAGAGAAAAGAGGAAGATGAGGCACTTGATAGGATAATAAACCCTATAACTGAACCTCTAAGAGAGTTTGTTGAGAAAACGGTTGGCAGAAAAGTCCAAGTTAAACATGAAAAAGTTAAGCTCGAAGCTCCTAAAACATATTTTGAATCTGAACCGAAACTTCCTAGAAATGTAGAGTTCCAACCAGCAGAGATTATTGCTCAAACGAGTGAGAATTTAAAAAGTGATGATGATGATGATGATGATGATGATGATGGCGCTGAGGATGTCTTTTATGAACCCTTACAACATTTGAAAGAAGATCTACAGAAATCAATTCACGATAGATCAGGAGCGTATGAAGAATTTTTAGATCAGTATCCCAAAGTAGCACAAGAGTATGTAGATAGATACTATAAACAATCAGATGAAATAGACCATTCTTATGGCTTGAAACATGATATGAAAACCGATGATTGGTCTATGGGATCACAAAAAGTCAACTTTCTCCCGAATGGAGATATTAAAGTCGGGGCTGTATCTTATAAAGGAACGCAGGGCTTATATGATCTTTTATTTCTGAAAAAGCCGATCTATCAGACAGAGGATGATAAGTTGCAGTTTACGGATATTCTAAACAGGACCAATGTTCATCGAAGAGATTTTGATCCATCCAAACAAGTTAAAGGGTCCACATCTTCAAAATATAGACAGTTTGTTAAACCTTTGGTCTCATCATCATCTGAAGCAAAAAGGCTTAAATCAAGTAACAGTGCCTCGCCATCTGGCCGAAATCTATCTACAAGATCTCAAAATAAATCCGGAAGTGCTTTATTATTAGAATATAATGAGAAACGAAAACAATATGTTTATTACGATGACGTCAACGAATTAATTGATAGACTTGTTAAATTGGATGCATCACAAAAAGCTGGAAATACCAATAATATCAATGAGATTATGAGTATTTTAGAGGAACTGGCTGAATTGGGTGTGATTGAGTTTAATAAATAGTTCTACATGTGTTATTTTGAATCATTATAGGGTTAGCCACTTTCAAGTTTAGATCTCTTAACATTTATGTACTGTGAGTCACAACGAAAAAAAAAATGAAAACTATTACAAAGGCTAGGGAACGGGTGGTTGAAGAACTACATAAGCCAGCACGTAAAAAGTTTAATCGTAGAAGATTTATACAGTATGGTCTGGATGATACTTTTGCCACCGACTTGGCTCAGCTTGATCAGTATGCTCGAGAAAACAAGGGATTCAAGTACATATTGGTTGTTATCGATTGTTTTTCTAAATTTCTGTGGACTAGAGCTGTAAAATCGAAATCAGCGCATGTCGCTAAAGCTATGGAGAGCATTTTGAAAATTTCCGGAAGAATACCCAAGAAACTTATTTCGGATAATGGAAAGGAATACTATAATATTCAATTTTCGAGTCTAATGAAGAAACATGGAATACATCATTATAGTTCGTTTAGTCCTCTAAAAGCATCTATTGCAGAGCGAGTAATTCGAACCATCAAAGAAAAGTTGCTTAAGCAATTTACATTAAACGGAAACCATAAATGGATCGATTTATTGAAGCCTGTTACCGATGCATATAATGACCGCAAACATAGCACGATTAAAATGAAACCAAGCAAAGTTACTAAAAATAATGAAAAAACACTACTTAATACTGTTTATAGTCATATTAAGGTAGCTGGAAAACAGAAATTCGAGGTCGGTGACGTAGTTCGCATAAGCAAGTTCAAGCATGTTTTTCAGAAAGGATATACCCCAAACTGGACTACGGAATTGTTCCACATAGCTAAAGTGAGAATTACAAATCCAACAACATATTTGTTAGAGGACTTGCAAGGTCGGCCTATAAGTGGTGGTTTTTATGAAGTAGAACTACAGAAAACAAAACAACCTGATGTGTTTCTTATAGAACAAGTATTACGAAAGAAAGGAAATAAAATGTATGTAAAATGGTTGGGCTTTGAAAAATCTCATAATAGCTGGGTTGACAGGGATAAAGATCTAGTTTAAAAGCGGATTTAAACGATTTGCAACTCATTTGTAATACTGAGTGTGAAGTATCAAGTTTGCAAAGAAAGTAGTCCTTCTCATTCACATAACTTAAGTCATAATCATAAAAATAAGTATTGTACGGTAATTTAACATGACAACACCAGCAGATATTGATTGTACGGATAGTGAAGATGAGAGCTGCTCAACCTGTTCCTCACCTAATTGGAAGTATGTCAATAGCATGTTTTTGATGAGTAAACAAGAAATCATGAAAAAATCAACATTTTTGGGGGAGACTTGTTATTCAACCAAGAATTTCAAAATAATTTCTGGAATAAGTATTGCTCGAGGACTAATTCCTAGCCTAAAAGTCACAAGTACAATTCTAAATCTACCTGAAGAACAAGTGTCTGTTTCGTTTAGCTATATAGAATGGTCCAAATTTCTGGATATTGTTACATCCTTCATGGAACTTTCTGGAGATGGTAGTGATGTCATAACAACTGTTTCATTATCGGATACCATCATTGTTTCTACAGTTATGTGTTTTGGAGAGAGAATTATCAAGTTAACAAGCGGAGAAGTTGATTTATGTTTTTGTATAGACGATATAGAATCCATTTCATATATCCGAGAAATAATAGATTATAGGTTAAGTTTACTTATAGAACTAGATTTTAGAACTTTTTATGATAATAGTTTAAAATATTATAATGTAACCACTGTTAACGAAAATAATTTTTTAAGTGTCATAAAAGAATATTGTAATTTAAATATATGTGAATTATCCTATTTTATGTTAGAATTCGTATACCTCAACCCGGAAAAAATAGTTATGGATTTCAAGAAATTATGTGTTTTAGATATCTAGTGATGTAATAATAAGAATGTGAACTTGTGCAAAATAATTTTTATGCAATAAATTCTTTAAAAACATTCGTTATTTTATTTCCATTTTAGTTTTCAGGATAAACTACAAGAGAGAGAGAGAAAGAGAGAGACAGACATAGAGAGAATAAGAGTTTGTAGCAGTAGACATTCAATTTAGTATCATCATGTCTGTCGATAAGTTTGGTCGTTCACAGCGCTTAAAAACTGTTAACGAGTATAAAAATTTGGTGTTGAAACGACGTTTGGAAAACCAATCACAAGATTATGCAACGAAATCCTATATGGATAAATCATTGAGAGAATTTTTGGAAAAATTTAAAACAGATTCTGAAAACCAGAAAAAAGTCACTGAGTCACCCTCACAAGAATTATCTGGAAAGTATAAGCAGATAGAATCTTTAATCAAAGATAATCAAAAGAAAATTGAAACTTTGACAAATAAGAGCCACTCGTTTGAAAATGATTTTAAAACAGTGAATTCTTCAATGAAAGAAAGTCAAAAGAAAATTGAAAGTTTAGCCACTATGAACCAATCGATTGGCACTGATATCAAAAATAAATTGGCTCCAAGAATAGCTGCCTTGGAAGAACAACATAAGTTATTTAATATAACACCTTCATATATAAGTATTGGTGACAAGAGAATAGTCAGAGCTTCCAAAGCTATAAACGATAACGATTTAATCACGAAAGGTCAGGTGATCAAAATGATTAACGAGAAGCATCCTGTTTTACCAGCAGCAGTGGCGAATAAAAAGGGAAAAGGAAAGGGAAACTAAAGATGAAGAATAGAACGGGAATCAACTGGAATCACACTACTTGTATTTATTTAGTTTATGCTCATAGAAAAAAGTCAATGTTCTTGATGTTTCAATAAATTAATTTTACGGGAAGCCTGGGAACTTTTTTGATACTGTGGGAAAATCTCTAGATCGGCGGCGCCTTTAATTTGAAGTTTCGAAGGTTTGACCTAGGCGAACCCCAATTTTGAGAATTTAAAAATGGATCCGAAATGGGATGGAGTATTTTCATCAACTTACAGATTTGCAAATGGACCAGCAACATGCAAATTGGAAAATTGTTCCAAAACCAGTGTATCAAGAATATAATATTGGAGACATTGTGCAAATTATTTATAATCCTGAGAAAATGGACATTGTCTTACACCACAAGAACGAAACTTCTATATCATTCACCTTCAATGAATTTGAGGAATTTTTACAGTTTCTCGATAATGTAAATGATGGTTGGTATGATGTAAATTTCTACATTGGAGAATTCATTTATGTTAGCTATTGGAATGAGGAAGAAAGTAAAGGTCTGACTATGGTGGATATGCGAACAATGGGAAAAATTTATTGGAATGAAAATCATCTTGATTTAATTCTAGAACATAAATATAACCTGTATGATATTTTTCTTAAATAAAAAATTGAAATAAAAAATTTATTCTGGCCTATTTCTTTTTCTCCTATACCAAAACCACAATAAATATCCCATAAATAAAACAACTACCTATGTAGAAATATAAAGTGTTTTTTTTCTATCAATATTTCTACAACAAAAAAAATAATAAATTCCTCCTGAATCATTATGTCTTGATCTTGTTGATGCGTTTTGACGTTTTCTCGATGCCGTTAACTCTAAAAATTGAAAATGTTTTTAGTATTAATTTAATAATTTATATGGTATACTTACAATTCAACAATTTTGAAAATTGGTGTTGGATTCAGGCCTTTAATATCTCGCATGCCTTTAAATTTCAATCCAAATTTCCCAGCCTCGAAGTGCTGAATGTTTTGTTTAATTGAATCGGTTGCACGTTGAGGAAGAAAGGTAATGTTTTTATCCATTTCTACTCGGGCTACTTCTCCAAATTTTGAATTCACTATAGTCACACCCCGAATTGGATAGGGATGCTCTGGAGTCAAATCTTGTAGCTTTAAGTAGGACTTTTCCTCAAGACAGGCTGCTTGGTTAATTTGGGGTAAATCCATGATTCTATTATTAAACTAAAAACAGAACAACGTATTATTATCAGGGTCTTTAAGAATAATGAAAAAAATTACTTACATAGTTTTTAGCACTAAATACACACAATCAATTATAACTGAGGTAACGCCCAATTTTGAATTAAGTTTTCGTTGAAAAATTCAATCTGGATGAGCACTGAAGAAAAACTTTGTGTCACCTAGGGACGTTAAAATCTAACTAAAATTTGAAAATGAATAACAACTACCAGGCCAGCCAGCTGCGTTTCGTTATCGTCGCAGGAAATGCGGCTTCCGTGTGATAAGCAAGTTCGCACACAAGTTGCTGTTCTTCTTGTTGTTTGTTTATGAGAACGGTAGAAATTATAATTATTTTAAAAATAATATTTGGGGCCCCCCAATTAAATCGTTACAAGTCCGTGAAAAATGGGACCCAAATTGGAGCACTATTTTTTCAATGATGATGATGATGATGTTGTCTTTTATGTGACCATATTTTTAGTTTAGAAAAATGGGGCCGACGACGACGAAAAAAGGGGGCCCAGTACGGCGTATCTTGGTACGAGGTACCAGGTACGAGGTAGCAGGTACGAGGTAGCAGGTACGAGGTACCAGGTACGAGATACGCGGTATCAAATTTCAGGTTATGAGTTCTAGGTACGTTGTACAAATTTCAAATTACCAGCACGAGATATGGGACATCAAATTTCAGGTTATGAGTTCTAGGCTACGTGCGCCTCAAAATTTGGGGGCCTGTATTGGTTTCATATACGATAATGGATAATGGGGCCGCGGGTCTAGCTGCGGAGACAAGTGGCCCCTTTCCGATTTTTCCCTAGATTTAGGGAAATTTTATTGGTAACGTCGCACATTATTAGTTTCGACAACGTCGCACGTACCTGTCATCTCGTATGGGGTATCTCATTTCAGGTTATGAGTTCATGTAAATGGGGCCCCCGAAAAAAAAAATGGGGCCACGGGTCTAGCAGCGGGGACAAGCATGTAGCCCCTTTGATGACGTCACTTATTGGGTTAGGTCTATTCAAATTGGGGGCTTGCTACTTAGGTTAGGCCTCTTTAAATTGGGGCTTGCCAAAAAAAATGGGGCCCACGAAAAAATGGGGGCCACGGGTCTAGCAGCGGGGACAAGCATGTAGCCCCTTTGATGACGTCACTTGGGTTAGGCCCCTCCACTTGACGAAAAATGGGGCCCACGACAAAAATGGGGCCCTGGAATGGGGCACAGGCTCACCTGGGTTAGGCCCCTTCAATTTGGGACTTCTCTGATGACGGGCGCGGGCCCCACGACGAATGACAGGTCACTTCCGCTCGGGAACCGGCCTAGTATATCTACTTGTACTCAACCCATTTTAACTATTTATGATCCTAATTTAGAGACTGAGTTACACACAGATGCGTCAAAATGGGGACTAGGAGGCATATTGTTACAGAAACAACAAGATGGCAAATTGAGTCCTGTGTTGTATTAAAGTCGTCAAATAAGCAAGGAAGAGCAGCGGCACCACTCCTACGAGTTAGACACATTAGCCGTCGTTAATTGCATGCAACGATTTCGTGTTTACCTTCTAGGGGTCCAGTTTAAAGTAATCACTGATTGTAGTTCAGTACAAAGCACTTTTAAGAGATCTGATACCAAGAATAGCTAGATGGTGGTTGATTATTTCTCTGTTGAATATCGGCCTGGCTCTAGGATGGCACACGTAGATGCCTTGAGCAGACATCCCGTTGATGAACCTACTGATGTAGAAGATACTGATGTTCTGGCTATAAATATTACTGAGCTCGATTGGATACCATCTGTCAATTGTCGGATGATCGCTGTAATTATTTGCATCAGCTCCTTTCGGAACGTCCGAAGGATGCAGAAGAGAAAAATATTCACAAGGAATATGTTCTAAAAGGCAACCGTATTTTTAAAATTACAGAAGATGGTAATAAGTGGATGGTACCAAAAAGAGCAAGAAAAGCCATTACGTTTTACTATCATGACTCAGCTGGCCATTTTGCATTAGAGAAAACTTTGTCTGCAATTTCTCAAAATTACTGTTTTCCCAGGATGCGCAAGTATGTTTCACGATATATTCAGAGTTTTTCAATGTGCGCTTATAACAAAAAATCATCTGGAAAACGTCCTGGTGTTCTGCATCCAATAGAGAAAATTGCTACTCCGATGAACACATTACATCTGGATCATTTGAGTCCATTTGTGAAAAGTTGCAAAGGAAATTCATACCTGATTGCAGCAGAAGATTCTTTAACTAAGTACTCGTTTACCAGAGCAGTTCCAAATACCAAAGTGGGTCCTTTGATAAAATTCATGAAAGAGACAAGTGACACCAAAACGAATAATTTGTGATCAAGGAACTTGCTATTCTAGTAAAACTTTTAAGGAATACACTACGAAGTTTAATATCAAATTAGTTCAAAATGCTACAGCAACACCTCGTGCGAATAGACAAGTCAAAAGGTATAATAGAACTTTGCTAACACGAATAAGATCAATGAACGGAAATGGGATGAAGACTTTGACAAGGATAAAGTTTGGAATAAATTCTACTTTTTGGAAAACCACTGGAAAAAGTCTTCAGGAATTAATGTTTGGATACCGACCAAGGGGAAAAGTAGATTCATTTTCAACGAATGAAATAGCAAATGATGATAGAGTAAATGAATTAGAGAAACGGAGGGTTCAAGCTAAAGCTGCTATTGATCAAGATCAAGCAAAACAAAAAGAAAGATATGATGCATACAGATTGAAGAACCGCGAATATGAAATTGTACAACAAGTTATGATGAGACGAAATGTAGCATCAAACGAAGGGCAAAGTAGGAAGCTATTAGCAAAGTATGATGGACCTTACATTGTGACAGCTGATTTAGGCAGAGATCGATATGTGATAGAAGATTTACCCGGTTCAAAGAGATGTCAAAAGAAATACAGAGGAAAATGAGCTGTAGATCGTTTGAAGCCATTTAAAGTTTTCATGAAGAAAACGTTTCTTCAAAAGGAAAATATTCCCTATAACAACGTGTTCATGAAGAAAATGTTTCTACAAAAGGAAAAGATTCCCCAAAACAACGTTTTCATGAAGAAAAGGTTTCTTCAAAAAGAAAAGATTCCCAAGAACAACGTGTTCTTCAATGGAAAACTTTTCCAACGATGTAGGTGGCGATGGAGAAAAAGTTTCTTCATGGGAAAAAGTTCCCAAAAGGCCACTTGTTGAGGAGGAAAACGTTTCTTCCGTGGGAGAAATTCCCTTTGAATCAAAAGTTGAGAAGATTTCTCCGAAGAAATACAATACGCGCGCACGGATGGTGGGAAATGTTCCCAAAAGAGATGCATCTCACCATTAACATTTATAAATCATGAAGAACATGTTCTTCCGGCAGAAAACGTTTCTGATAAGTCACAAACTTCCTAAAAATCGAATGCTGAAAGGCAAAGTTATAAAAATAAAGGAAGAACACAAAAAGTCAAAGTGGTTAGAGAGAAAAAAGTTTTCTCTGTAAACAAATAAGTTACCTATAAAAGTCAAAGAACAGATTTTCAAGAGCATTGCGTGGGAGTTGTACCTTCAGCTTCAGAGCCAATAAAGGCGTGTGATAAGGAGTTATTAATGTATTACGCTTCCAGCAATGTAGAAAATAGTTCAGTTGATTTGAGGCAGTTGGTTGATAATCATAGGATACAAGTTGTTCGTTGTGTATTTGTTTTGATAGGTTGACGAGGACGCCAGGAAGGGTAGCTGTGGCCGACTGTAAGACGCAACGACTTGCTCCGCCACTGAAGTCAGCTGTTTACGCACGCTGCTTCCTTATTAGAGAACTGTTATGAGTAACTCAGTCGGTCGACGTGGAAGGCAACGAGAGGACGGTGCTCGGCGTGCATAATGTAGTTTTCTTTGTTGTTTTTGAGTTTATTATTGTTGTTATGTTTATTGAATTGTTGATCGAACAGTGAGGGCTTTAATGAAATGTAGATTAAACACACACCTGTAATTAAGAATATTCAATGTATGTCATACTCATAAAGCCCAAAAGATGGCGCATTGACTCTTATCCGACTTATCTGATCTTAAATGATGAGCCAATAAAGCCTGTTTATGTAAACATTACATACATGATTTTATGTACGATTGCGACTGGTTTTTATCAAAAATTGAAAAAATTGAATGAAAAAATTAAAATTCGAGTATACCTGTTTCACCTTGGCAGGTTGTCAGGTAGTCCCAGTAAGCAATAAAGTAGCACTTTATTTTACTAGTAAAATAAAGTATCACTTCATTTTAGAGTAAAATAAAGTGCTACTTTATTGACGCAAAACTGTTCTATAAATAGCACTTTATTGATCAATCGGACATAAAAGATTTTAATTTTTTTGAATCCTAATTAATTATTCTGCAACGTTAGCTCGACAAATCCTAAATCCTCAAACATTTGCTTGCAATAAAGTCACTCTTCCAAAGCAGTTAAACAAATATTTTCATCAACAGTATTGGAAAACTAATTTTCAAGAAACAGGGACGTGACTTTCGTGCTTTAATTAGCATTAGTGATTTAATCTTAATTAAGAGAGTTATTTATGTACCTAGAACTTAGTTTCAAAAAGTTTTTACTCTGATGATATTCACTTTTAGGTTTGTTTTTTCAAAGCCAATTTCCAAGTTTTTTTTTTCTCTTTTGCTTAAACATGAAAGTTTTCATAGAGGTTCTCAGAACTTATCGACAAATTTCATCGTGCAATATATAAAAAAAAGGCTGGAAAAAATTCGGACATCATAAGGGATCGTGCAAATCTCAATTTTCGTGAAGATTGTAACTGACCTTTATCGTGGGTGGGTATGGAATGGAAAAAGGCGCGTCTGAAAATCTCAGAATTATGTTTTTCATCCTTTTCGTTCCGGTATAAATCGTAAATAATATGAGTTTATCTTGTTCGTCGATTTTTCAGTTTCTCTATCTATTTGAAAACAAGTGGAAGAGATGAGCATTCGTTTTTCTTTAACCATTTGAATAAAATATTACAAATGTTTCTTATGTGTTTAAAACACGTTCTCTTGTGAAAATGTGCCATGACAAAAAAAGCGAATTTGTCGTCTTGGGCTCATCTGAAAAAAAAAAACAAACAAATAACTCTACTGGTGAGTTGACATATCATCTCAAGCTGAAAAATATGGTTCAAGAAGGTCTTGCTTCAAGAAAATTGAAAACTAATCCTGGAAAACCAGTGGTGCAAATCTTAGAATAATTTTAGTATGACTTTAGACCTTCATTGATGTTAGTGCAATTCTTCATCATATATACACAGATATAAGTATTTTCGTCATTTATATACCAACTGACTAACAGTCGTTATTCAATGCTTAAGTATTGGTATGAGAATTCAGTAAATTTTTTTGCTTATTTAATATTTCACTACAATTTTCCTAGAAAACTTTCATCCGTTCATTTTTCCTTTCCAATTTCCGAGAATCACGAATTCTCCCCTTTGAATGGCCATGTGTCTTGCATTTGATTAAGATGGATAACCCGATGCTCCATTCGAATGTCCGTTGCTATAAGTGGATGAACACAGAAAATATTTTTTTCTGCGATTGACTACACTGAAAAAAAAAGGTACATAAATATAACCTAAAAGTACATTGAGCCAGTGAATCTCGTCATTAATATTGAGCCGGTGAACGAATTTGTTAATATTATGAAAAGCTGTTCGTTAAATAGATGAAAAAAAGGTTCATTGATTTAACGGTTGAATTCATTGTCGCAGAGTAAGGATTCTATCATGTTGACGTATAGAATTCGTTGCCTGAGTGAAATAACTTCTTCAATATAATGTACAAATAACATTGGTTTAATGAATCGAATTTTCAATTTAATGTATGCGGTTTCATTGGCTTAACGTATGAATGCATTATCCTAGGCTCAGTTGCATGAACAAGAATATTCATATTATGGGTTCTCTGATCTCTCGCTCTTTCCTGCGTTTCCTCTTTTCGGTCTCGTGTCTGCGTCGCTGTTCTTCAAAAGTTTGTTGTCCATCGTGGACTACTCGACTCCGCGATGGCCTATTATTTGTCCTGGACTGTTGCTGATATCGATGTGGTACTTTGCCAAAATTTCCTTTAGAACATCTTTGTAGCGTTTTTGTTGACCTCCTTGATTCTGTTTTCCATCTTTCAGCTGACTGAGAATATGTTGGGGAAGACGTGTTTCGGGCATGCGAACGAGGTGACCTATCAAGCGAAGTTATTGCTTGATGATAAGGGCTTCCAAGTTAGTCGGGTTGGCCTCCTCTAAAACACTAATGTTCGTTCGTCGATCTGGCCATTTAATCCGTAGGATCCTTCTTAGGCATCGCTGGTGGTATTTTTCTAGGCTTTTTATGTGTTTTCTGTAGGTGGTCCATGTTTCGCAGTTATTTATGTAAGTGTTGGTATTACAACTGTATTGTAGACACGAAGTTTGATCTCAGCGCTGATGTCGTGATTGTTGCAAACAATGCAAACTCTGTCTAGAAGTCGCCCAAACGCCGCGCTAGCACACTTCAAGCAATGTTGGATTTCAGCGTCAATGGTTGCCTGCGCTGAGAGATGGCTTCCGGGTAGTGTCCCACGTTCTGCAATGTTTTCCGTACACTATAAATGAAGAAGTTATTCCACTCAATGAATACCTGAATTCCGAATTTCTTCCAAAAAGAGTTGAATTTAACACCAACACAAAATATAATTTCCGGATAATGAACGATATACTGTCGATAATATGGAGTTTGGGTGTGTTTAATGAATTCTATACGTTAGCATGACGAATAGTTCTATATTAAAACTATTAAATTCATTAAATTGATGAGTAAAGTTCGTTAGTTATAAACGTTCATTAAATCACTAACACATTCGTCAAGCTGATGAAACATATTCATTAATTAATGAACTCTTGGTCATCGATTCAATGCATAACTTCATTGACACAATGAAGAAAGTTTTATAAGCATGATGAACAAACTTTTTGGGATAAGAAATAATCATTAACACAATGAATGTGGTTTATGATTGATTATTCATAAAATCAAGAAATAGAATCACTGATCTTCAAAGAAAGTTCCTTATACTGATGAAAGTGTTCGTTCGAACAATGAAAAATGAAAATTCACGGGTTTTATGATAATAACGAACATAAATTCGTTACATTAAGGAACGAAGTCATTAGGCTATGAACACTGATTAATTGGATTGATGAAATATTTCATTTAATTAATGAAAAAAAAAATAACAACCGCCATTCGTCAATATTATGAACGATTTTTTTTTCAGTGTAGAAATGTCACCATTTTCGACCGGTTGACAGGTCGCAAAACTCAATATTCTGGTATTTTAATTATGTTTCAATAGTTGCTAAGGAATCAATGAATAACAATACGGGAATCACTTTTCCGGCCTAGGCCGGGAAAGTGATTCTCGTACTGCTGAATAATTTGAACAAAAGAACAAACATTTAACAGATATTTAACCGATCGCAGAAAAAATAGTATGTGTATTTCGGTGGAAAAGCACATTCTCGGCCTTCGGTGTTTGCCGACCTCGGCTACGCCTCGCCCGTCAACTTACACCGTCGGCCGAGAATGTGTCACTTTTCCACCTAAATACACAATATACTATTAAAAATACAGAAAACAACACACTCTCAGCAACAGCTTGATGTTTTATGGGTATAATATTTTTTTCAAGAAAGTCGATGAAAATACTCTCATACAGGTACTATGAAGTGGGCTGGTAAGTTCGTAGATGAGTCAGACTTCCTATTTTTATAAATAAATATAAATGTAATTTAGGACAATTACATAACCCGTGTGAGGTTTGCTAGTCCTCCATCGGGCGCCTCCCCAGGTGGCGGATAGGGCAATGCCTCTCAGATATGAATGGTACCGGGGAAATTAAATACCCGGGGCGGACCAAGACTAGCACTGCAGCGTCTGCCTCAGAGTGAAGTGAACAACTGAAAACAGCGTCTGTCCCAGAATAGGCGGCTGATACAAAACTCACCAACCCGCCTGGCAAGCGTGGTGTTTTACTTGCCATTACCCCCCTTTACATACCATGGCGAATTTTGGAACTGGTCCCCAGGTGGGTGGGAAATCTCCCGACTCCCACACTTTTATGGTCTGCCTCACGGAATCTGATAAAATATACGATACATTAACGGAAACCATGGTTGGGGTAGGAAAAGAAATCGCACAAAAAGATAAAAAGAAGGAAGATTGCATATCAGAAGAGACAAAGAAATTTATGGAAAGAAGTCGGAAACTGAACGAAGAAGGGAAAAGGAAATCGATAGAATAGGTACACATAAATCAATAAGACCATCAGGAAAATGATAAAAGAAAACAAAAAAAAGAACCAAGAAATAGAAATACAAAGAGTCATAGAGAATATGAATATGAAATGCCTAAGACCGACACTAGGAAGATACTAAATAAATAAAATAAAAGACAAGAACGGCGTAGAAACTAATATTAAGGAGGATATCATAAATATCACACAACTTTTTTATACAGAACTATATCAAACAAAAAAGCAACCACCGCAAGAAACCGTAAAACAACTACAAACTAAAATAAACAATGTAAACTCAGAACTACAACCCGAAATAAGTAAATCGGAAATAAAGAGGGCTCTGAAAGAAATGAAAAACAGCAAAGCACCGGAAAAAGACGGAGTCACGGCAGAAATACTAAAATACGGTGGAAAAACGGTTATCAATACTCTCTATACCTTCCTAAATAAAATACTGAAAGAAAAGAAAATCTCAAACAACTGGAATGAATCCATAACAATCATCCTTCATAAGAAAGGTGATCGAACAGACTTGAAAAACTATCGACCTATAACACTCCTTAATGTAATTTATAAGCTCTTCACAAAAATTCTCACCACCAGGCTAACAATAAAATTCGATGGTTATCAATCGAAAGAGCAGGCCGGCTTCAGAAAGGGTTTCAGTACAGGCGACCACCTATTTACCATGAAAATCCTAATAGAACGAGCCAACGAATATCACATCCCACTATATATTGCATTTATCGACTTCGAAAAGGCTTCTGATAGTGTTGAGCACTGGGCAGTGAAGGTCTCATTAATTAGTAGCAGAATAGACTACAGATACACAGACCTAATAACTAACATATATAGCGAAGCAACAACAACTATCAAAATCCATGAAGGAACAAAACCAATACCCATAGAAAGAGGTGTCAGACAGGGCGACACAATATCACCCAAACTTTTCAACCAGGCCCTGGAAGATGTTTTTAAAAAACTAGACTGGGAAGAAAAAGGTATAAAAATATGCACTTGAGCAACTTAAGATACGCGAACAACAACACTTGAGCAACTTAAGATACGCGGATGATATCGCCCTAATAACTGATAAGAAAGAAGAACTGACGGAAATGCTGGAAGAACTTGAAACAGCAGCTAAAAACATAGGTCTCAATATGAACTACGCTAAAACTAAAACAATAACGAACACAGACGATGACATCACGATCAGAATAGGACAGGAAAAAGTAGATCAAGTCGACGAATATATACAGGGTGTCCCATGGAAAACAGTCCACCCCGATTTATTCGATTTGGGATGAGAATCTGGAAGAACGCTCGGATACGTCCATGTTTGATTTGAGGGGGAACTATTTTTCAGTTTGTTTCATCCCCGTAGCTTCAAGGGGATAGGGGTCATGTCATACCTCTTTTTAAAGGTCTCATCGAGTTCTTCATGGCCTTAGAATTTCGACTTATTATTTTCATCCGTAACGAAATGACAGCTTGTCAAAATCTTGGAAATAGACTATTGTTTTAGTAGGAGTAAAAGCGGTACTTACCTCCCTTTATAAAAATACGAGTAAAAATCCCTACATTTTACAATTCTCGTGTGCACCTAATTAATAATGATGATAGAAAACTTCAATTTCAAGTATTTTTAGTAAGGGACGTCAGTATCGCTTTTACTCCCACTGAAACAATAGTCTATTTCCAAGATTTTGACAAGCTGTAATTTCGTTACGGCTGAAAATAATGAGATAGAATTCTAGGGCCATAAAGAACTCCATAAGACCTTTAAAAAGAGATATGACACGACCCCTATCTCATATACAAATTTGGGGGGTTGTTCTCCCCCTAGCTAGGGAGTTGAAGCTACAGGGATGAAAAAAACTGAAAAATAGTTCCCCCTCAAATCAAAAATCCATGTGTCCGAGCGTTTTTCCAGATTCTCATCCCAAATCGCATAAATCGGGATGGACTGTTTTCCCTGGGACACCCTGTATATATCTAGGACAGATTATTAAACTCAACAAAGCAAACCAAACAGCAGAAATCAAGAGACGAGTTAGATTAGCTTGGGCAGCATTCGGCAAATTGAGCTACATCTTGAAAATTAGAAAATATCTACAATACCTCAAAACCAAAGTTTTTATTCAATGTATACTTCCCGTTCTAACTTATGGATCCCAAACATGGACACTTACAAAGTCAAACATAGATAAAATAACAAAAGCACAAAGATCAATGGAAAGACAAATGTTACATGTGAAACTGATAGATGAAAAGAGGAACGAGTGGATAAGAAATAAAACGAGAGTAAGAGACGTTAGAAGGGAGGTAGCTAAACTAAAATAGAAATTCGCAGGTCACAATATCAGACAAAAAGACGACCGATGAAATAAATTTATCTTAAGCTGGAGACCTTGGGAAAATAAAAGAAGTAGAGGAAGACCCCAGGTGAGGTATGCTGATGACCTGAAGAAGCACGCTGGAACCAGGTAGATGAACATGGTAACAGACAGAGAGGAATGGAGAAGACTGGGGGAGGCCTACGTCCAAAGATGGACTCAAGAAGGCTAAATAGATAGATAGATAGATAGATAGATATAGTCTGGCAAGTGGTAACTTGGTAGAGACGAAAGGGGGAAGAAAAAAGGGGCGTAGCCTAAAAATATTCAATGACACCTCAACTGACACCGCCTGATGACAGCCATGTCTTTGGGTTCAGTGGCACCGAAAACACCAGGAAAATAAACTAATAAAATTATTAGAAAAAAAATCTCTAGTTTCGTCAATAACCACGCCACTGCATGCTGTCGTTCAGACTCTAACCAATAGAATCATGCCTCTGAATAATCACGCCTCTCTACATCCATTATTTCGCAATGTTGCCGGATTTTTTTCTATTTCAAAATACTACCTATGCCCATATAGCAAAAAAAAATGTCACTAACTTGTTTATTATTGTTTCCGTCAAGTTTGGCAAAGCAGGAAATTCTATTGGAGTTCGCCGTTTCGCTAGCCAGACAATAGATAGATAGACATAATATACATATATGACGATAAAACGATAAAACTAGCCCACTAAACTGTATTTTTTCCCAACATAGATTTTCACATTGACAACTTTGAAACCTAAACAATGTCGCTTATTGGTCGCAAGATGCCATTTGTACGAGATAGGTACATTCTAAAACGGTGTTTACACTAGATGCAATGCAATTTTAAACATGGCATGCAATCGGCTGCACATGCAATTTTATGTCTTCTACCGTTTACATAGGATGCAATTGAATTGCATGCATGCCAACTTGAAAAAAATGACATAAAACAGCTGATTTGATTTATATTTTTATATTGTATTCATATTTTTGGATTTTGCAAATTAATATCAATTTTTGAATAAAAATCTTTTAAAAATGTATGGTGGTAGTAAGCAAGTTTGACGAAAATGGCATGCAACGTGCAATAAAATTAGCGCAGGTTCTAATTCCATACAATGCAATGAAATTACATCAGCTGATCAAAAAAGAACAAAGTGCGCATGCCTTCAGGCAAGAAATTATTGCATTGCACGAGATTGCATGTAGTGTAAACAGGCTTTCAAACTGATTCCAACCTGCAGGGATACGGCACTTTGCGACCAATCAGGGCCAAGCGGTATTGTTTATGTTTCAAAGTTTATGAGTTGAATTACTTTAGCCTAACTGTTCTCTGGTATAACCATACTAGTTTATAAGTTGAATTACTTTAGCTCATCTGTTCTCTGGTATAACAATACTTTTGAAGGCCTTGAACTTTCAAAACTAACAAAATGAGATCATTTTGTTACCAAGCCTGAAATATTTATTAAAAAAATTACATTTTGAATTAAATTCCAAACGCAAAATCAGCTATCGAGCCAGCCATGCACAAACTAAATGGATTTTTTAAAGCGTCGAGGTCTGATTTCATGGCGGGAGTTTTAATTAAAATAGCCGCAATTTTAAAAAAGCATATGAAACCGTGCTGCATTTCTAATTAGTTGATTACAGTTTAGGAATATCAAAAGATTAAATCTATTGGTTATTGGCAACTAAATGTTTTAATTTTGATTATATGCATTTGTAGAAAGCGGGGATAATTGACTTTTTCAGTAGTAATTTGTAAGACTTTTGAATTTATTTTCATCGTAGGTCTGTGTATCTTAGCAAAATGGCCCACTGCAAGATAACTTCAAATTCAATTCAAATTCAAAATAAGCTTTATTATCCAAAATACAAAAATAGTCTCATTGACAAAGCAAAACTAAAATTATAAAGTCAGTACATAAAATTAAATTAGACATAAGACAATAGGCGTTTAACATGTAATACGATAAACACAAAAATGAAAGAAAACAAAGAGTAACGATAGAGTAGTCGTCGTTCCAAAAAAATCTTAATTAAACAATAACAATAAAATATTACACATTAAAAAATATCAGTATAAAACTCATCTACACTACAATAAGCCTTACCAACTAATATCCCGCGTACCTTATTCTTAAACATTTTCAGTGTTGGAGAAACCTTAACCTCATTGGGTAGATGAATGTATATTTTTTTACTCTAGTATACTACAGACTTTTTAATTGAAGTTGAGTTAGGTACAGGTAAAGGTATGTCAAGGAACTGTCGAGTATTGTAACATGAGTTAGGACATATTAAGTTTCAGCCTTAGGAGATAGATGGAAGCACCTCTGGCATGACACAGGCTAAGGCTCATATTGATGGACCCTCTGCGTGTCTCGCCAAACAACTACTGCGCTTGAACAGATGCGAGATACGGCTAGTGACTGGGCTCCTACCGGACACTGGCACCTAAGACGCCATATCCACAGCATGGGCATTACGGACGATCCGGAATGCCGCTGGTGCATGGAGGAGGAAGAAACGGCACACCACGTCATTGGTGAGTGCCCAGCACTCACGCGCGCGAGGTTCAAACACCTGGGCAAGTTGTATTGCTTGCCTGATGAAGCCAGGGTGCCTGATTGGCTTTTCTAAGGACATAGGCCTCTGGTAGAACTCAGTGGGGCACGACAGGTCCACCACAGGAGACCTATGTGTACTACGGTGGCGGCCTCCCACTCTTTCATTCATTCATTCATTAAGTTTCGGCGATTTTTATCGACAATACAAACACTGTCTATAATAAATAAACGATATAGTGTCAGGATTTTATGACTCAAAAACAAAGGTTTGCGTGAATCTCCTGGTCTTGCTCGACCAAAATATCTAACTGCTGGTTTTTTCAGAACAAATAAGCTGTTAAGCAGACCCAGACTAGAATTGCCCCAAAAGCAAATACCATATCCGAGACGTGACTCAGAGAGTAGTATACAGCTCTGCCCATTGATGGACCCAATTCCTTGACCGTAATCTTGATCGCATAGCATTCTGAAGCTATTCTTGCCAAAACAACAATATGCGATTCAAATCTAAGCTCATTGTCTATTATAAGTCCGAGAAACTTAGTGTTGAGGCGACTCTCAATGGCAGTATCTCCAATAACTAAACCCTCCACACCTGACACTTAAAGCTTACAATGTTTGTTTTATTAAAATACAGAAGCAAAAGGTTTGCGTCACACCAAGCCTTGATTTTCTTCATATCATCAGAAATAATCTCATTCAAGGAGTTCAAGTCTTTACAGTGCCACAATATAGTGGTGTCATCCGCGAAAAACATAAACATTCCTCCAATGTCAATCAAAGCAACCAAATCATTGATAAATAGAAGAAATAGAGTTGGACCCGAAACGGGCCCCCTGAGGAACCCCCCAGTTAATATTCTGACTCATTAAATATTCAGACTTCATAAACACTTTTTGGTGCCGTCCAGTCCGGTATGAATCGACCCACGAAAGTGTCACCCCTCTGAAACCATAGGAATGGAGTTTGCGCAAGAGAATCTCATGACTAACATAGTCAAACGCCTTAAACAAGTCACAAAACGTCACCGCGGCATTCCACCCCCGTTTATTCGCGAATAAAAATCTTCCAACAATCTGAACATTGTATCATTAGTACTCTATGCTCTTGAAACCCAAACTGGCCATCATTAGAAATAATATTCACATTCATAACTGAGGTCATTAGTGATTTAAAATTTTTTTTGTAGTATAAGTATCGTTCAGCAAGATTGAAGGGTGTGAATTTCCATTATATCTTCTTTTAACAAATCTGCTGAAAAACGAAATGAAAAACAAATAGGACCTAAGTTGTGAAAACTTACTCAATTTTACTTACTTGACATGCGCCCGATATTAGCAAATATTAGGGAAATTTAAGGGACGTTGTGATATGTAAAATAAACGAAAAATTTGTGAAACGTCTAATTTATTAGGTCGGCATACACACACGTTATTTCGCGCGGTTTATCGTGGCGTGTTGGGATGTAGCGGTTTGCACGCGCGAAAGAACGGCGTGGCAAAAAAAGTGTCATGTTCCTAAGGCCGGCATAGACACACGTTCTTTCGCGCGGGTTATCGTGTCATCTGCAAAAACCTGTGAAAAATCATGTGCGTGAGTGAGGAGGTCTACACGCAATGATATAATGGGAAGGGATTTCAGACGTGCTTTATAGAATGGGAAGGGATTTCAGACGTGGTTTCATCTGGAATGTGACGTCTCAGTACTCAAGTACACGATAGTGCAGTTCATAACCGTGTCCACACGCCATTCCACGTCACGGTTTTGAGGCTAGTACAAAAACAGGAACGCCGCGTTGCAAACTATTACGTTGAAAATTACTACATGACAACATGCACTTCCAAACGACACGATAAATGACACTTTTTACCCATACACATACGGTTTTTCCTTTCCAAGTGATACGCCGCGCGTAATCACGTGCTAAATCATTTGGATACTTTGTCAAGTGTATGGAACATGACGCTTTTTTTGCCACGCCGTTCTTTCGCGCGTGCAAACCGCTACATCCCAACACGCCACGATAAACCGCGCGAAATAACGTGTGTGTATGCCGGCCTATTATTAGAAAAACGTACTGTTCTCGACCTGAAACTAACGAGGGGAAAGAGCACGGCAGAGAAACCCTCGATCTAACATTCCTCAAAAATCGAAACATACTGGATATTCGCTCGTCAGGGTAGGAAAATATTGGTAGATTCAACAACATAAAAATGAAAAAAATAATACTTGTATAAATTGAACTCTGAAAAACAAACTAACAATAATTATTCAACTGACCTGTGAAGGTTCCATATGACACACAAACTAATCACAAATTGGATTGAACAATCAGTTTAATACAAAATAAAAATTGAATAATGAACAAAAGCGGACAAACAGTCCAAGACACAAGCTTCTTCTCTAGTCTTTCATTCTCTTCTCTACCCTTCGGTATCTTTTTGTGTGGCGCGTATACGCTCGCCCCTACTTGCCAGCGCATACATGGTTGCAACATTTACCATTTGCTTTTCTTTACTAAACGTTTTTAAAAAAAATTAGGATTTGAAGAAATAATATTTCAAATAGGTGGTTTTCCTCATTTCCAATGATCCTTGAGAGGGTAGACAACAATGAAATTGGCCGGTAATTTGAAGGTTCATCCGTATCACCTCCCTTTATAAAGAGGAATAACCTTGGCTGATTTCAAACAGGTGAAGAAAACCCTTGACTCCCACGAAATATCAATTGCTTGTACCAATATACCCAGCACAGTGTCGGGCAAGTTTAAAAATATTTTTGCTGACACCCCGTTATCACCCGAGGAATTTTTATTCTTGACACCAGAAACAAGTTCATTGAGGTTAGTCGGCAGGAAGTGACAAGAATTCTCCACCGATACACCCGACAGATAATGAAGAGGATCAACAGATGGAATTACATTCCCAGTAAGATTTTAGGCTATAGAGCAATAAAAATTGTAAACAGTATCTGCGGATAGTTGGGACTCACAAGCATTTTGAGTAAGCCCATTACTCTGGCAATATCAGTCATTATCCACCAACTCTCTCTTTGTTTATTTGCAGCTCTATGCAAACGGCCAGAATAATATATGTGTTTCGCTCTTTTAATTATACTTTTATAAAGCACACGGTATCTGTTAAAGTAATAAAAAAATAGCTGACTGTCAGTATACCTTCTAATCATGTGAAGAGAGCGTAGTTTATCCGAGCAGACCCTTAGGCCTTAAGTAAACCACGGCTTCTTATTTTTAATTCGTATTTTTCCCATGGGAAATACTGTTTTAAATATATTCAATAATATGTCATGAAATGTCTGAATGGGATCATGGGAAGCAAGGACACCATCCCAAGAAGCAATTATAATTAACTTGACTGAAAATTCTACCATACTTATATCCAGGCATACTCTGCTGTGGACAAGCTACAAACTCACAAACAACGGCATTGTGGTCGAACAAACCAGCTTCAATCACCGAACAATCAACAGTGTTACAATCAAAATTTGAACTCACACAATCAATTGTGTGTTGTTGGTGACTTTACATGCATTTATAAATTAGGGGACTCCATTAATAAGTCGTATGGTAGATATAGAATTTGAATCTTCAAAATTATTCTTAAAGTGACACAATAAAATCGCCGAGCTAGAACTTGATATCGACGAAAGTAGGACATCCAAACCACGAAAAAAGTCATTTACATCTGACAAAGGTGAAGACTATAGGAAATATTGATCCTTAGAAAACACCATTGAAAATTTGAAAACTGCATTATATACCTAGGTAGAGAAATTCGTCCTTGCGCATTATAAACCTCGGCGCTTCGCGCCTCGGTTTATAAAAGCGCTCGGTATATAATGACTTTCTCTACCGAGGAATATATAGAATTTTTTTTACTACTGCTAGTAGAAAATAAAAAATAGGTTTGAAGTCTGTACTCAAATTATTTTTTCTTGTCGGAAGTGCTGCCCTCTATCAACAGATTATGGTAATTTCCTATAATATACATACAGAAATCTGTTTTTTTTTTTTTAAATTGACAGTTTGAAATTGAAATTAAACCAATAGAAACCTGTTACGGTATGACAATATCCTTGTGTCATGACGTCATTTTCATTATTGACCTAGGTATTTTTTCATTATTTTCATTATTAACCTAGGGAGAGAAATTCAATTTTTCCCCAGAAAAATATATTGAATAATGACTACTTCTCAGGTTAGTAGTAAAAATAGTATATTATATACCTAGGTAGAGAAGTTGGTCATTATATACCGAAAGCTTTTATAAACCGAGGCGCGCAGCGCCGAGGTTTATAATGCTTGAGGTATATAATGACTTTCTCTACCGAGGAATATATAGAATTTTTTTTACTACTGCTAGTAGAAAATAAAAAATTTGTTTAAAATCTGTGTTCTAATTATTTTTTGTGAACGCCCTCTTGATAGTGCTGCCCTCTATCAACAGCTTATATAACTTCCTATGTACCTACAGAAACCTGTATTTTTTTTCAAATTGACGTATGAAATTGAAATTGAACGAATAGAAACATGACAATATCCTTGCGTCATGACGTCATTTTCATTATTGACCTAGGTATTTTTTCATTATTTTCATTATTAACCTAGGGAGAGAAATTCAATTTTTTCTTAGAAAAATAGATTGAATAATGTCTATTTCTCAGGTTAGTAGTAAAAAAAAATTATTTACAGGTTGTAGTTGATTGCATTTCAGAAAGTCCTTGTTCACACCAAAATCATAGAGCCGAAATATGAATCAGTGATCATCATACCTGATATGGAATATGGAACGGTAACTATTCAATACATCCAAATTTTAAAACTTATAGAAAATGCAATTTCAAAGCGGTAGACTGCCACGAGAAACTCTTGTAGCATTTTCAATTTTTTGGCTAATATGCTACTTTGTTTTTCTCTAGTGGACATGATTCCATATAGAACTATAAAAAAATAAATGAATAAACGACTATCTTTTCTATGCCCAGATTTTATTACCTTGAGTACTGCCTTCTACTAGAAAGTTTTTGGTTCAGGTTTGCAATTTTGGTTAATTGATCTAGGAAGATTTGATTCAGTATGGCAGGGCCCGCTGTTATTGATTAGAATCTTATAAAAAGGAGAGAGTACCATCATCTCTAGTTGGCAAATTCAATCAATAAATAATCTAAGGTTGTGATAATTGTTGTTTACTCTATAGGGCAATCCAACGACCTGTCAAAATGAAATTCAAAATTGAGGCCAATGCCTTTTTATTTAGAAAAAATGCCGTTTTATTGCGATTTTTGATTTGTATAAAGTCTGTAAAATGTTGATTTTTCGGAAAGTGCATACGTTATGTATGTATTTAGTTGTGGGACGCATTCTAATCGCGAGAAAGTCTCGTTTTATGCAGTTCCTGCAGAGACAAAACACAGGTTTTGAACGGAGAAGAACGATTTGTGTGTACTTTGTACGGTAAGGGCTTTATGGATTGTAGCAAAAAAGAAAAAATCTGACGAAATCCATATTAAAAAACCGAAAAGTCTCTCTACATAAACGGTGTATGGATCTAAGCCATTTACTATCCTCTACATCAGCTTGTGTCGATTCTAGGCTGGATCTAGATTGCTCTTAGTTGGGGCTTTGGTAGTTTCCCTTCAGCAACCCTTTTGGTACCACTCTGATAGAACTACGTTGAGTTCTACGTTAAACAGATAAAACGTGGATAGGACTTCCATAGGACTCACTCACCATAGCTTAGTCTGGAACAAACTTGGAACTGCTAACTGCTTCTGTCTGGATCTACAATGAGGCCAAACATGCAGATAACCACACTTTAGGAACTTCTGAGTTGTCACATACATTTGAAGATAATTAACACTTGAATAGATGTAAGTTGCACTTTCTACTATTTAGGAAAATCTTATACATATCACTTTATACTGGATTACGTTCAGTACGTGCCCCTTAAATAAAATTCTAGAATTTTACCCTGAGGTTGCCCAAACAATAACTTTCGCCTTTCTGGTGTTTAATTTACCTGTTGGTAAAGTGTAACCGATACTGTATTTTTTTCATCATTCACAAGTGTAAATACCAAACAGTTTTAGTCATGTTTACTTAAAATTCATACAAGGAACCCATAAACCCATGGCCTCCGAATTGATGCTGACTAGCCGTACACAGTATAATTAGGCATTTGCCAAATAAGTAAGTTATACTCTTTGATCAAGCAGACAATTAGATTATAGGCGAATCAAATAATTAACCTAGCTTAGTCCACGAAATTAGCCCAGAAGCCTATACTCAATCATCGGATTTTACCAACTCGACATCTTTAACCAGTATTGAAGAACCTGAAACCCAATTTACTAATCAAGTGTTCTGTGCAGGCAATAAACTGAATCCACGCAATGTATCACCTACAAAAAAAAAAGAAACGAAAGCAGCAAGTATCCTGATGCACCAATTCTGATGCTTTAGTTGACACTAACGGGAAGTTCTGAAACATATCAATCCGAAATTTTTATGTCATCGTTTTTTTCACATTGATCCGCTCACAAAAGATAAAATCTATACTACCCCTAAGCGGTACTATGAGCGGAATAAATTAAGTGACGCCTAAAAATAAACAAATGGATGGGATATCTGTGAAATTCTTGTGGTTATCAAATAACTTCTCCTAGTTGGAATGAGGCTGTCCAGATCGTCAGAACATCTTCCATGGTTATAGCCATAGAATAACGACAAGTCAGCCACCTTGCTTCTAAGTTGGAGAGATTGCAATTAGTCGTGGTTAAAGTTACTACTTAGTACTGCATCTGCCAATAAATGCTTGGGAGCATCGCTCCAGATGTGAAAACATCCCAGAGACTCCGTGTCATATGGAAATCTACATATCGACAGAATTCTATAGGCTGTGCGCTGTGCGGCATTCGTCGTGTCGAATTGTACATGGCACGGAGTCCCACCACAGTATTCCATACATGGTCTGATTTAAGCCTTATGAAGGAGAAGAAATTGTTCAGAACTAAAGAAGTTTTTTGCACGAAAAAAAAACGTAATTTTGAAAAGCGGTTTTGGCGATCGAAGATACATGGTCATGCCAAGACAAGTTGGTCGATGCGGTCATCCCAAGAAGAGAGACTGAGGGGTTGATAGAAACATTTTGTCTCGACATCCTTAAAACTGCGCTATCATCGGCGGAAAATTTCTTTTTTGAGAATACTGTTGTTTGAGTTTTGGAAAATTGAATTTGACTAGACTGTTAAGGCCCCTGTTGATAGTGGTGTCAAGATCACCATTGATAGAGCTAATCTATTCTTGAGAGAGGTGTGTAGAAGTGGTGTATGCGGTTTGTCCGAAGAGAAAAAAGCCATCAAGCTAATATCGTCCGCAAAGCTGTATATGAGGTTTCTTGGCACATTCAACAAATTACTTATAAAAAAGTATTGGGGATAGAATTGAGACTTGGAGAACTCTGGCATTTATAGGCAGTGTATCAGAAGACACACCATCGACCACATCATGCAGCGACCTGCCATCCAAATAGCTCCCCACCCAAAGGAAAAATTCGTTCGGAAGATCATACGATGGAAGTTTGCTGCGGAGACCTTTATGCCAAACCCGGTCAAATTTTTATTTATTTATTTATTTATTCAAATGTTGATTTACAATGGGGTAAGGTTTGCCAAATTTTTCAATTTTATAATTACTTATGTTATAAAGATGTGAAGCATAATTTTCTAAAACAGTTTTGCAATTTTAATACCTTAATCCTTAATCCTAAACTTAATTTATTTATTATTTAATGAATATAAATTAAAAATTACAAAAATTGGATTCCATAATTTATTACATATAGCCCATTACATTGATGTGGTTCTGCAAGGCATACAGATGCCCGTGTGCAGAATTTAAGATACATTACTTGACTTAATTTCTAGTACAGTTCAGTAGATTTATAATATAACTAAGAATGATAACCACTTAACATGGAGCTCCTACACAAAATGTGTCAGAAGTATAACAAATCAAATAAAAACAATAAAAAGCATTATTTATTTTTTATGCTACATCTAATAAATTTTTTCACATCCCTATCTTGTGTTAAAGAGGCTGGAACCCTGATAAAGTTGAAATTTTTAGGCCCCTGATAGTAGAAAGAATTCAACGATAGAGTTAATCTGACTAAAGGCTGAGTGAATTTTAGGAAAGCTCTGACATTTTGAGATATTGTTAAATTAAGTTGCTTTTTGTATTTGAAGACTGCATTGCAACAATGCAGTCTGTGTAATGCTTCCAGATGCTCAAATAACGGCCCAGATGACTGCATGTGCCCAGCTCTCAATATAACGCGGATGAAACATTTTTGCACAATTAAAAGTGGTCGCTTATTACTTTTGTAAATGCCCCCCCAGATACTTATTCCATAGGTTATTACAGATTGCACCAATGCCATATACATCATTCTTAATGTACTTTGGGGTACCACTCCACGAAGAAAATAAAATGTTGGTAGAATAGTATTCAGCTTTAGTTTTACATTAGAAATGTGAGTCTTCCAGGTCATATTTTGGTCAAGGGTCAACCCCAAGTATTTGATTGATTCAACCTGCTCAATTTCGCTACAGTTACAATGAGTAAGTTTACATTCCACACTGTGAAACCTAAGGGGAACATGAAAGCGAAACTGATTCCTGACAGAGAAGTTGACAAATTTGGTTTTTTTGACATTGACACAGAGCTTATTAATTGAAAACCACTCAGTCAGTATTTTCAGATCAAATTGTAATTTTTCTAGCAGATCTTCCCGGGTATCGGCCTTATAAAGTATTGCAGTATCGTCTGCGAATGCAGCGACCATGCCTTTCAGTGAGGAGTCGCACAGGTCGTTGATATATTGTAACGGGCCAAAATTGCATAAACATTTCTTACCTACTTTCAATTTTATATTCAAGATTTCCTTAAGTTTTTCAACATTTTCTCTCAATTTCAATTGTCGTCAGATTTCCTAATTTTCCATAGTCAAATTCTATTTGCTGTGATAGTTTTTTTTTCCTCATTTAAATCCATATTTTAATTCAATTCTAAATAAAAACAAAGCAATGTTTTGATTACTATTTTAAATTCGATCATCTGTTTCATCCAAAAATAATTAATTCATCTGTCAAAAGTATGTCGTGTTCCGTAATCGTGATGTACCGTTTTCAGCTGGATGTACCGAGCTACTCCGTTCGTACTAACTGTTCCGGTTGTGGAGCGCTATTGATCTCGGCGCAAATTCGAGCGAACCCAGAGTTGCGCATTGGTTCGATGTTCTTTGAGAATCTGGAACGCACCCTGTGATTTCGTTTCTTTGACTTTTGATTGTCAAAAATTTCTGTCAACCAGCGGTGGAGTAGTGATGTTTTCAGTATCGTCGATTCTTCCTTGAGCTCTCTAATTTTGAAAACGGAACACTTACTATATTTTGTATTCTTCAAGTTTTGATTGTTTTATGGGATGATTATTTGTTGTTGATATCATAATTCATTAGCCGTTGTCGTTTTTCTCGGATTATGTTGTGGTGTGCAATTTTTGGTAAGTGAGAATTCTATCGATTAATTGTTTATGTTTGTCGTTATTCTGAATCATCTCTAAGTCCTTTAGGTGAGGTTAGCTTATTGATTGAATGTGCAGCACTTTCTCTTTTCACGTTGACTGCTTTGGAAGAAACAAGTCCTCCAGAAGAATTAAGTTTTTTTTCTTCACCTTAAAAAGGGATTTTGGGCCTGATTTTCTTCTGAATTGAATTTATGGCACACTGAGTTATCTTGCGTTGTGTTTTACTTTCGTAAAGTGCCATAATTTTCGCCGATGTTATCGGATTTAAAAAAAAACAGTCGTTGTGTTGAAAGCTGCCCTAAGGAGTAGAGAATAATCTCACCTACTCCAGGATATTCAATCCAGACCTCAATCCAGATTCCCGGAGATTCTTGAGGCAGACAAACCCTAATTCCATCAGGGTTCTTTCACGAGGGGTTATACTTTACCATCGAGTATACCCTCACGGTTATAACAATAGACGTTCAATTGTAACCGAAATTGAACCAAAAGGCTAACAGACACCAGCCTAAGTAATCGGACGGTTACTCAAGTCATCGATCAAGTTAACCACAACCAGTAGCCAGGACTAATCTGGTGAACTGAATGAACCACCATCATCTGGAAAATTTTGGTATCGTACTAGTTTTAGTTATCCTAATTGTTATTGTTTGTTTACATTCTGTCCCTATTTGTACACCCGGTGATCACCTCGGTATTTCAGGGAATAATTCATTGCTGGCCCCAGTGTGGTAAATGAATTATTAAAATAGGTAACTTAACTAGACGTAACCTGTTGAATTAATGTCAACTTACTGGTAGTTCTGGTTACGTAAGTGTAAAATAACCGCTCCAACTTATTAGTCATTAATTTATTGTTTTTTTTGTTTTATTTTTCTCTTCAATTTCTATTTGCAACTTTTCTATTTATACCTTTTTATTTTTTTTTATTATTACTTAGTTATTGAGTTTCAATAACATATTTTTGCATTTAAATTTAATTGTTCTTGACTATAGCAATTATTTAAAAACGTATAGCATTTCTGTATCTGTTGGTTGACACTTCATGACAAGGTCATTTATTAATTGCTAATTTACTTGATTATTATTATTATTTTTTTTTTTCTTAAATTCAAATTACTGTTCATTGTGGTCTGCGGCCATTTGGTGAATAAATAACTGTAGCACTTGATTTCTTGACTTTTATTTGGTTTTATGCACACAGCCTGGTTTTGCTAATATTTTTATTAATTATTATTTGGATTGTAAGGACCTGAAGCCAGATACCATCCTGGAGAGTCCGACTCATCTGTTCAGAGTCGGTGGCGCCCAAAACTAAAACCCACCCCTACTCTCCGAATTATTTAGTTCTGAGCTAGGGCTTAATTTGCACGCACTTCGACCTTCAGTCTTACAATCTCAAGTTCTTCATTCAATTATTTTTATTTTTATTTTCATTATTTTTATTTTACTTTTTTTTTTAATTTTTTTTTATTCTCGACTTTAATTTTTTTTTAAATTTATTTTTCTAAATTTATTTTTTTTTTTATGAACTTTTCTTAACCAGCGAAAAAGCGTGGCAATATATAAGAAATAATGTTGGAGACAATACTGATCCCTGTGGGACTCCACACTGAAGTTCAAGTTCCTGGCTTAGTTCATCTTGTACTTTTACTTGCTGTTTACGGTTAGTCACATAAGATTCGAACCATTTAAGGGCCAATCCTCTAATTCCTGCGTTGTGCATTTTCCCCAACAGAACATCATGTGAGAGAGCGTCAAACGCTTTGGATATGTCTAGAAATAACCCTGTAATGTATTTATCTTCCTCCATGGCTTTTATTATTTGGTTAGTGAAACTTATTAGAGCTAGTTCGGTTCCCCTTCCCTCCAAAAAACCGTATTGATATTTTGAGAAGAATGAGTGTTTGCTTAAGAAAGTTTTTAGTGTTTTTAAAACAAGTGTTTCAAATAATTTGGAGAAAACAGAAACCAAGGCGATTGGTCTGTAATTCCCTGCCTCTGTTTTTGTCCCCCCTTATGTACAGGAATTATGATTGCTTTTTTGAGGCATTCGGGAAAAATTCCTTCAAGAAGTGACTGGTTATAAAGCTCCGATAGAATCTGGGATATATCATTTTTAATCTCTTTTAATATATTGGATGTGATCGAGTCTGGACCTGGCGCCTTGTTACTTTTTAATGAATTAATACTTTCTATTATATCTGACTCGATGAGGGGTGGAAAAAAAATGGAGTGATTTATATTTTTAGAGCTGTTTACTAATCTTGACCAATCTCTTTTAACTTTTTCATTTTTCCCTGCAACTTTTTTTATATTTTCTACAAGATACTTATTGAGTAAATTTGCGATTTCTTTCCTATTAGTTATTACCTCTTCAGTGTTTGGATCTTTGATTCTAGTAACATGATCTTTATTATTGTTAGAATTTGTAATTGAATGAATAGTTTGCCATTGTTTTCTAATGCTATGTTTGTTCCTAAGTAACTCGCTTTCGTAATAAGATTTTTTTGATACAGTTATTAGTTTTTTTACGTTATTTCTATATAACAGATACTGCTGCCTGATAATTGCATTTGAAGGTTCCTTTTTATGTTTCTTAAATAATTTATTTCGTTCTCTTATACTTTTTAATAAGCCGCTGGACATCCAGGGTTTTATTTTTTTGTTGTAGCTGGAAAACTCTTTTTTTTCAGAACTTTCTGTTACCATAGTTTTCAATGAGTTTAGAAATCTGTCAAATTTATTATTTATATTTGTGCTACAGTCCCTAGTAAAATCCCAATTGAATCTAGATATTTTAAAACGTAGTTTGTTATAATTAATTTTTACATTATTTATTTTTGACACCTTGACCGTGTTATTTCCAGTGTCGGCAGGTATAACGCCTAGAATAGTATAGTGGTCTGATATATCTGAGTGAACTATAGCACTGTGTAGTTCATTCTCTTTACATTTTATAAATATGTGGTCGACACAAGTTCCCAGATTATCGTTCGACCGCGTAATGCCGTTTATACACGATGTATAACCCATACTGCTAAGAAGTGCTTTGTAATCGTCTATACTTTCTGATAATATGTTTAAATTTATATCTCCTGTATAATAGACTATTTCATTTTTATTAATATTGTTTAAAATTGGCTCTAACTCTGCAATGTACGCTTTCATATCATAGTCCAGAGATCTGTATAACCCTAATATTGAAAGTATTCTATTATTGTATATAATTTGAACATTAAGTGCTTCTGCTGTAGTCATGTTTAAAATTTCCGCTGAATCTACTTCAAATTGGTCGGTCACGTATATAGCGACACCCCCGGACCTTCGTCCTTCCCTTGTAGCGAAAAATGCATTGTACCCCTGTATACCATATAAACTTTGTTCGTTTTTTTTTATCCATATTTCAGTTAAGATAATTATTTTAGGTTTCTGTTTTAAGTAATTTAAATATAACAAAAAGTTTTCAATATTTACCCTTAGACTGCGTATATTGAGAGTTAGGCAAACAATTCCATGCACTCCTGGAAAAATCACTTCTTTATTAAATGGTGATTCCACAATTGTTGTATCAACTTCCGTAGTTGGTAAAGCTAAAAAATCATCCATAACATTGGCCATTTTTAAGTTGAAAAGGCAAAAAATTCAGTGTATTACTTAGTATTTAATTAGGTATTAAGAGTCCTGCTTTTGCAGTTGTATAAGATCTTCTTCCCTTTTGATCCACAGATGACGGTCGTTGTCAGTTTTTCTTAAATAAATTTTCCCGTTTCGTATCCAAGCATATTTGTAACCATTTTCCTCTTTGAATTTTCTTGTCTTGGTAAATAATTCCTGTTTGGCTCTGGTTAGGTCTTCGTTAAAGTATAATGTCTTCTTGCCAACGTAGCCGCAATCCTCCATTGTAAACTGACCAACCTCTTTTCTTTTTTTAAGGATAGCTTGTTTTAGGTTTGTACTTTTCAGTTCCACCAAGATTGGTGAGTTTTCTTTTTCGGCCAGTCGCTTACAAGTAAAATCTGTTGTATCAATTTTAACTCCAACCTTTCCTATAAGTTTAGAAACAACAACTTGCGTGTTTTCCTCCACCTGCCTGCAGGCATTGATAATTATTAAATTTCGTTCCCTTTTTTCCTGTTCCGTATTGTCAATTTTTTCCTCTAGAACACTTATTCTGGCTTTTGCTTGTTGCAGTTCCTTTTTCTCCTCCTGAAGAGAATATTTTATTTTTTTGTTTTCTCCTTGTAGGTCATCCACCGTGTCGGACATAAATTGCAGTGAATTTTGTAGAGTTGTTATATCACTTTTGAGAGCTTTTATTTCTTTTTTCATATAGTCGTGATTTCTTTCCAGCAGCCTCACTACATCTGTTATTGTATATTTAACATTGGGGTCTGCGTTTTCCTCTTGTCGAGTCTCATCCTCACTAGACTGCTCATCTGAGCTATTATGTACTAATACAGACTTTCTAGTACTACTACTGGGTACCGTGCATCTTCCACAATACCAGCTTTCTTTACTTTCTATCAGGTTGCGGACCTCATTATGACTTAAGGCCGAACATTTCTGACATAGCCATTTTTTACACTTTCCAGAACACAGTAGTTTATATTCCGACTTGATAAAATGTTTATTGCAAATGCCACAGTACTTCACCTCCTTAGCTGTGTTTACCAATAAATTTTTTTTGGGCGGCATTTTGACGATAAATGTTGTTTACAGAAAGGATGCCTACAAAAAACACGTTTGTTTAAATAAAGATTTAGGAATGTTATTTTTTGTTTAAGAACACATGAGGAACTTTCGCGTTTCTTTTTTCTATTTCCGAGCACCACCACTAGAAAATAAGCGTATTAGATGACGCTTTTTTTCCTCTTTCACCTGATGCCACTCTTCACTAAAATTTTGCTATAAATCATTCCAAAACTTGTTCTTTTCACGGAGCGAAAATAATACGTCAAGACCACTGAACTGAATACAATTACAATCCTTGGAGATGTCCAATGCGACAATTCTGGATTCGCCATGCTTTTCGAGAGTCTAGTTTCAAACATGACTTACGTCAGCAGATCCCTTGTTGATTTTTTAAAATGGGACTCGTACTGTTTTTCAGAGATGAGCTGGAACATTTCCAGATAGATGAGAAAACGCTTTAACTGTAAGAGAGTGAAAATATTTCTCTGCGGGATACTTGACTGGAGTGTAAAATGTAGGTACCTACAATTCCATACCTTAGGAAATTATTTCGATAACCTCTTGTGAAGCCTTGGAGGGATTTTTGGATTTAAAGCAAACAGTTCTGGGCCTTCGCAGTTTGCAGCTCCATAACGCCATACTCTACGAGGTATTTGAGCAGGAGCCGAGGGTATAACAAACGAACTTCGAGCGGAAATCTGAAGTCTGATTTGCCCAAAGATGCAAACACATCGATCTTGTAAAGATCGGGATTAGTATTAAGGAACAAATCGAGTAAGTTGGCCTGTTGAGAAACCAAATCGGGAATACGTGTGAGCTTTTCTGTGAATATACCGTAATATTCAAGTACTTACTGGATGCATATTAATGTCCTCCACTGCTATTCAATCCTTCATAAATATTCAAATCTAACTAAAACTCCTTCAAAACCTATGTTCTGGTGCTATGATTCTGCTCTTGAAGCCTCTTTCACGTTGAATACAAACTTGCGTTATTTTTAAATTGCAGAACCATTGCTACGTTACCAAATCTCCAGGATTCCCAACTGGTGTTGGGAAGAGACGTCCGGGCTTTCCTACAAGCAATAATTTCCACTATCAAAATTAGAGATCTCTGCTGGAAAGTTCCAGTCTGAAACAACAAAAACCTCGACTACTGGAAGTGGTCGTTTATTATTATTAAAAGCCAGCGTTATTTGGAACGTCGCAAAGAGAAAAAGATGAAGATGGTTTTTCGGATGATATTTTAGTACAAATTTCAATTTATACAAGATCACAACCACAAATGCCTTCTTTTAGGAAGAGTAGATCGTCATTTAAAAAGGTTTGATGTACTTCTTGTGTACAAGGTTTATCTTTTATAGTACATATACAAGGTGTTTCACGAAAATCGAAACACTGGCGTTTTAGGGTATTTTAGGGTCGAACTAATTATTTGATTTCTAAAAAAATACGCAGTTGTGGCAAGAATCAATTTTAATTCTTTTAATATTATGCATAATGAGCCCAAAATTTTATTTTAAATAAGTGAACAATTTATTTAAAACAAGGTATCGACCCATCTCCTCTATCTAAAAAACAAAGGTGAAAGTCACCCCACCTAGAGGGTGCATCCTAGCAAAATACCGACGGGGTCAAAAAGTTTCCCGCTTGAATACAAAAATCACGTGTCCGAGCGTTTTTTTTTTTTTTTTAATCAACCTCAAAATACCCTAGAACGCCTCTGTTTCGATGTTCGTGAAACACCCTGTATATTTTGCAATATACTTACTTTGCCTAATATTATCAGAATATACCTAATACGATACACTACTGTCATTTATCTAAATGTTTACACCAAACACGCCACTTTAAAAAACGATACTCTTCATTGTAGCTTTCCTAAGACAATAAATATATAAAAAGTTTCTAACAGGGCGACGTCAAAGCCATAAAATCTTATTTAGAAAATGGAACAAGGCGCAGACAAGTGAGGGTTAATGTTCTTTACGTTTTGAGGAAAAATGGTTCTATTAAAGGGCCCATTTTTTTTTTCGCATGAGAATTATACAGGGTGGGGCACGAAAAACTTTCCACCCAAGTTTTCTCAGGTGTTAAGTGATTAATTGAAAATCGCTCGAACACGTCAATTTCTATTTTTTGGGGGACACATTTTATTGGTATTTTCACCCCCTACCTGTCAACCCCTAAGTGGGGTGACAAGCACCCCCAAAATTTCAAATGGAAAGAGGGGTCGAGAGATGCGTCATTTGATAGCTATTTTCATTAAGATTATATCCCCGAAGTTTCAAGTTGCTACTATTTACCCTGTCGAAATGGCGGCTTGTCAAATTTAGGAAAAATCAATGGGAAACTGCTGTGTGGTTTTTACCTGTTACTTACGCATAGGTGTAACAGGTAAAAACTATACAGTTTAGATTATCGAAAAAAAGCATTTATCCTAACTTTGACATGCCGCCATTTGGGCAGGGTAAATAGTAGCAACTTAAAACTTCGGGGATATAATCTTAATGAAAATAGCTACCAAATGACATATCACTCGACCCCCCGTTCTATTTGAAATTTTGGTGGTACCTGTTACCCCCACTTAAGGGTTGACAGGTAGGGGTTGAAAATACCAATAATAATTTCTAAAATTTTGCTATAAATCATTCCAAAACTTGTTCTTTTCACGGAGCGAAAATAATACGTCAAGACCACTGAACTGAATACAATTACAATCCTTGGAGATGTCCAATGCGACAATTCTGGATTCGCCATGCTTTTCGAGAGTCTAGTTTCAAACATGACTTACGTCAGCAGATCCCTTGTTGATTTTTTAAAATGGGACTCGTACTGTTTTTCAGAGATGAGCTGGAACATTTCCAGATAGATGAGAAAACGCTTTAACTGTAAGAGAGTGAAAATATTTCTCTGCGGGATACTTGACTGGAGTGTAAAATGTAGGTACCTACAATTCCATACCTTAGGAAATTATTTCGATAACCTCTTGTGAAGCCTTGGAGGGATTTTTGGATTTAAAGCAAACAGTTCTGGGCCTTCGCAGTTTGCAGCTCCATAACGCCATACTCTACGAGGTATTTGAGCAGGAGCCGAGGGTATAACAAACGAACTTCGAGCGGAAATCTGAAGTCTGATTTGCCCAAAGATGCAAACACATCGATCTTGTAAAGATCGGGATTAGTATTAAGGAACAAATCGAGTAAGTTGGCCTGTTGAGAAACCAAATCGGGAATACGTGTGAGCTTTTCTGTGAATATACCGTAATATTCAAGTACTTACTGGATGCATATTAATGTCCTCCACTGCTATTCAATCCTTCATAAATATTCAAATCTAACTAAAACTCCTTCAAAACCTATGTTCTGGTGCTATGATTCTGCTCTTGAAGCCTCTTTCACGTTGAATACAAACTTGCGTTATTTTTAAATTGCAGAACCATTGCTACGTTACCAAATCTCCAGGATTCCCAACTGGTGTTGGGAAGAGACGTCCGGGCTTTCCTACAAGCAATAATTTCCACTATCAAAATTAGAGATCTCTGCTGGAAAGTTCCAGTCTGAAACAACAAAAACCTCGACTACTGGAAGTGGTCGTTTATTATTATTAAAAGCCAGCGTTATTTGGAACGTCGCAAAGAGAAAAAGATGAAGATGGTTTTTCGGATGATATTTTAGTACAAATTTCAATTTATACAAGATCACAACCACAAATGCCTTCTTTTAGGAAGAGTAGATCGTCATTTAAAAAGGTTTGATGTACTTCTTGTGTACAAGGTTTATCTTTTATAGTACATATACAAGGTGTTTCACGAAAATCGAAACACTGGCGTTTTAGGGTATTTTAGGGTCGAACTAATTATTTGATTTCTAAAAAAATACGCAGTTGTGGCAAGAATCAATTTTAATTCTTTTAATATTATGCATAATGAGCCCAAAATTTTATTTTAAATAAGTAAACAATTTATTTAAAACAAGGTATCGACCCATCTCCTCTATCTAAAAAACAAAGGTGAAAGTCACCCCACCTAGAGGGTGCATCCTAGCAAAATACCGACGGGGTCAAAAAGTTTCCCGCTTGAATACAAAAATCACGTGTCCGAGCGTTTTTTTTTTTTTTAATCAACCTCAAAATACCCTAGAACGACTCTGTTTCGATGTTCGTGAAACACCCTGTATATTTTGCAATATACTTACTTTGCCTAATATTATCAGAATATACCTAATACGATACACTACTGTCATTTATCTAAATGTTTACACCAAACACGCCACTTTAAAAAACGATACTCTTCATTGTAGCTTTCCTAAGACAATAAATATATAAAAAGTTTCTAACAGGGCGACGTCAAAGCCATAAAATCTTATTTAGAAAATGGAACAAGGCGCAGACAAGTGAGGGTTAATGTTCTTTACGTTTTGAGGAAAAATGGTTCTATTAAAGGGCCCATTTTTTTTTTCGCATGAGAATTATACAGGGTGGGGCACGAAAAACTTTCCACCCAAGTTTTCTCAGGTGTTAAGTGATTAATTGAAAATCGCTCGAACACGTCAATTTCTATTTTTTGGGGGACACATTTTATTGGTATTTTCACCCCCTACCTGTCAACCCCTAAGTGGGGTGACAAGCACCCCCAAAATTTCAAATGGAAAGAGGGGTCGAGAGATGCGTCATTTGATAGCTATTTTCATTAAGATTATATCCCCGAAGTTTCAAGTTGCTACTATTTACCCTGTCGAAATGGCGGCTTGTCAAATTTAGGAAAAATCAATGGGAAACTGCTGTGTGGTTTTTACCTGTTACTTACGCATAGGTGTAACAGGTAAAAACTATACAGTTTAGATTATCGAAAAAAAGCATTTATCCTAACTTTGACATGCCGCCATTTCGGCAGGGTAAATAGTAGCAACTTAAAACTTCGGGGATATAATCTTAATGAAAATAGCTACCAAATGACATATCACTCGACCCCCCGTTCTATTTGAAATTTTGGTGGTACCTGTTACCCCCACTTAAGGGTTGACAGGTAGGGGTTGAAAATACCAATAAAATGTGTCCCCCAAAAATCAAAAATTGACGTGTCTGAGCGATTTTTGATTAAACACCTAACACCTGAGAAACTCTGGGTGGAAAGTTTTTCGTGCCCCACCCTGTATATCATGGTTGTTAAGTGACACTTTCTTGTCTACCCAGAATGGATCATTGTATAAGTTTTAATCCAAACATTAATGTTTATGTGTTATTATTTGAAGCAAAGCGTCCTCAACAAAATCGTTGCATGAAAATGAGATTCTAAACACAAAATTGATCTAAAAAATAAAGCAATTTGCCATTCGATGCAGCGGTTTTATTTTTATAGTACCGATAGCCGCCTTTCTTTTACGATGCATATCTTTAGGATCCCATAAAAATTATGATGGGAATGTAGAATTGGAGGTTGAAAATTGGACAATTGTCTTACCATTCGGTGATTTCGGAGTAGGTCTGAACTTACCTGAAAAAGAAAATAAATATTAGTAATTGCTAAATCGAGAGTTTGCGAGAAACCTCATGGGTTTGCCTCGCAGTTAATTAAATTTGGCGGAAGGGCGGCTTCGCGAAACCATGTAAGCCATACGAATATACATATAAACTGAACGGTAGATTACTATGAAAAATTCTGAACATGGTTTTTTGGCGCCTACGAATTGCTGTATGTAGCTGTATCAGCATTTTTATCAATTCCATGTTCCATTACTAAACAAACAACCTATTTTAGAGGGGACAAATTATTTGACAAAAATTTCACGTTCCATTCATAAAGAAACAACCTATTTTAAAAGAAACAAATTATTTGCAAAACAATGGAATAAAAACTGCGGTTAGCATGGACATGGGTTCAGGCTTCTGATTAAACAATGCAAAACTGCAAATGCGTGTCTTTCGAACAGGGGTACCATTAACACCTAAACTCGAATTTTGGAGTAAAAAAAATAGGTTGGAATTAGATTGAGAAAAAGATTTTTAGATATAGTTTTAACGAAGAAACAAGTCGAATTTTTGGACTATAGGTATTGGACTTCAAATTTTTAAAAAAATCTAATTCCGGAAAAAGTCCAATGTCAGATTTAGGATCCGCCCTAGCACATCAATACGATTCCAGGTTAAGGTAGGGATTTAAATATTGTGAGCAGCGTGAAAATTGCATTCGATTTTCCAACCACATCCTCAGTTATTCGTTCAGAAGACATGAAACCTAGAATATAAAGTGCGACAACTGAATGAACCTTGGCAACGTATGAAGTAGCAGAGGGGAAAACGAAATTCTATACTATACGACGCGACGGGTCCCCGACGTGGTGCATTGCGAAAATTGCGGTTACCCTGACGCGACGGCCCGCGTATATGTATATTTAATCTCGCGCCAATCAGGAGGGTTCCCTGCATTCCTTCAACATAGGTTCATTCAGTTGTCGTACTTTAATTATGCTTTTTATTATTTTCAACTTCCTTGTTTTATTATTTTGGGTTTCTTGCTTATTATCAAATGTATTGCTTATCATTGAGTATATTTTTTGATTCTTGAACAAGCTGGAGTTTCCTAATATTAATTGAGCTTTCTTATCAGTCTCTCTTTTTTCTATCTCTTGTTACATCCTAAATGTTACTGACTTTTTTTTTCATATATTATTTTATAAATTAAAATGCCGCCTTGAATGTTTACCGTCTGGTGACTGCCATTATTAACCTTCAGCAACTGGCACTTCATTTATGGAAATCATTACTGGCGGCGGATTGTGACTCCGCATACTATATTTCAGGCGATTATCAAAATATTATTATAGTTTTTCATTTATTTAATAGTAAAACGTCGAAAAGAAGTAAAAACCTTTATTTTGCTGCTCAAAAATACATCAAAATCAAACAAAATGCTTACATTTCGGAAACTTATAAATTACTGTAAAATAATAAAAATATTCAAAATCAACGGAAGTATTCATTCAACAAAAATACATATAAACATATACATTAAAACTGTTCGGAATAACATTCAGTACATAAACATGTCAAATGTTCAAGGCACATAAACTTTCCACATCTCTGACAGGAGAAACGTGTTGGCCGATTCTTTTTTCTGTCGCAGTATCTGCAGCGGCCTCTTGTATTTGGCGGAGAAGTAGGTACAGGAATAGCTATTTCTCTTATTCTGGATGGTATAGTCCGGGGAATACTACTTAGAGATGCACGAAAGCGAAGATGATGTTCAGCCAACTCGGACGACAGCAAATACAAAAATCTTCGGCGTGTTATATTTTTGTCTGGATTTTGCAGATTGAACAATACCATGGAATTCACTCCAGCTATATTCAGCATTGAGTAAAAAATAACCATTGGCCATCTTCGTGTGTTTCGCGCACAATCATAAGCTGCACACATTTTGTCTAGAGTGTCTACCCCACCTTTTGTATCAATATAGTCCATTATCATTTCAAGCCTGCCTGTTCCAGGGTGTAGGTTATCGTCGTGATGAAGGGTCGATATTAGTAGCACATTCTTGTTTTTTTTTTTTGGAATATATGATATCGGGTCTTCAAAAAAAAAACCAATCAAAGATTGCTTTGACTACAAAAACGTACGTCGCATTATTGTTTCTTTATTGGTCAGGATTTTTGACATGCCATTTTGACAATAAAGTTCATTGACAAAATTAAAGAAAAATATTGCTAAGACATACGTTTAAAAAACCATAGCAATCTTTGATTGGTTTTTTTTTTTGAAGACCCGATACCAACGTTATGTTATCATGATAGGCAAACATGCTTGATCCTATCGGTCTTGTGATTGGATTTGAAATTTCTGGAGGTAGTTCCCTTTTTTTTTTTTCCTGATAGTACCCAGAAACGTGAGTTTGTAATCATTGAATAATGTGCGCAAAAGTGGGATACTAGTGAACCAATTGTCACAAGTTACATTTCGCTTTGAATTTCTAATCGGTTCTACTAGTCTTTTTACCACGGCAGATGGTGAATTATCCAAGCTAAAGGGGCTATCCGGTTGTCTTCCAACATACACTTCCAAGTTGATGGTGTAATAAGTTTTTGAGTCAACGATAGCATAGACTTTAAGACCATTCCTGTTTGGCTTACTTGGAATATATTGTCGAAATGAACATCTTCCACGAAGGGCAATGTTTTTTTTTTATTCTCCGAACTGTGAATTTAATTTGATATCACATAGGAAATATGCACTTATTTAATTTGAAAATTACTTGATTGTTTCATTGGTTTTACCTATGTCAAGACTTGGTTGAGTTATATGCCTTATTTGTTTCTTTTTCAGAATTACCAATTATCTTTAGAAAATTAATTTTTTTTAGTAGTGTTTCTGAATTTTCACACTTACGTAATTTAATTATTCATCTATTCCTACAAATTCAGTGGCGCCCTGAGCATTCTGTACTTATTTAACTATTTACCCACCCCTAATAATTATTCGCTGAGCAAACTGAGCATATTATGGGCCTCTAGTTAATTCGTTAACAAAAGGGGTTACACTCTATATAAATATACATGCACAAATCGATTGAAAAAAAAAAAACTTATAAAGAAATTGAGGCTGGAACAGTGAAGTGTTAGTATTAACACAATGGTAAAATAAGCTCAGTCAGTGCAGCAAGAAAATAGAAAATGTCGATAGGAAAACAAAGTAGAAAAAAGTAGTAGGAAAAGTAAAAGTAGAAAATTTACGCCTTATATTATCGGTTTACCAATAGAAACCTTGATTTTATGATTTCTAATTATAATGGACCTAATAAAAGTGCTTACCTCTTTAAATAAACAATTTTATATTTTAGTATTTCTTCTATTCTAAATGTTTTTATCATCAAAATGCTTTAATTTGAGGGCGCTTTGTTATTTTCAGATCTAGCATACTTAATTTTCACAGAAAAATTTCACGCGTTTGGGTTTTAGCTGCTTGGGTACGAAAATCAAAGCCTTTCAATATTTAAATAGGTACGTAATAATGATCAAGTAAACTAGAAATAGATTGACATATTGTAAAGATAAAGTACTGACTGGATGGACGGAAATACAAAATATAAAATTTTAGTTGAAAGAAAGAGAAAGATCAAATAAATATCATTAAGGTTGAAGGCGCATGGGTAAAAGTTCCACTTTGGTTGGTATTACCAGACATTTACGGTTTTGCAAGGTACCCGAAATGATCTCGGGACGTAAATTCACAGTTCCGAGGACGATGCAGGCATGTTAACGTTATTGCAAAATCATTCTTCCTTTTTGTAACAACGTGGTGATGAAACGGTGCCTAAACGATTCCAACCAAATTTAAGGTTCTCTTTGTAGTAGAGGATACGTAGGGCGACTAAAATTGCTGGTTGGGTAAGAGCAGAAATCATTTCGAATTTGAAACAAGCGGAGACCAACGGTCCAAGACTCAGACCAGTACAGCAGCTATTTGAAGCAAATTTAACAATATCATTGAATTTACGAAAATAAAGGGTAGGTAGATGCAAACGAGATGAATAATCCAACAATAACAGCCATTGAGAAAGCGGAAAATGAATGCCAAGCAAAAAACAGAAATTGAGCGAGAGATCAAAACGATGGAAAAAGAAAGAAACCTAGTAGATCAGCATTCGAGAAACCCTGGGCGAGGAGCTCGACTAGAAAATAACCGAAATGTAGAAGAGAAGAGAGGAATGCACTGAGGAAACACTTCGCGGATGGAAAGAAGTATGGTTGGATTTTGACATCATTAGAGACGTTTACACGGCAATGTTGAAAAAAAAAGAGGCATTATATGAAAAAAACAGAAATTCCCAAAATAAAAGACGAAGGATCTGACGATATTCCAGATATGTCCTTAGAAGAAGAAGAATTGGTGTCCCTCGGGCCGAATGTCCTCGGGACACAAACTTTGCCCTGGGGTATTAACACCCTCATAATTCCCTTGATACATTAATAACTATTATATCCTACTGAACTATTATAACCATTTAATACTTTGGTTACGATAATCATAAACAGGGTCTTAACTCCCAAGGGAGTTAAGGATTTCCATAACTCCCGCTTTTACCTTGAATAGGTAAAAATTTGACAAAAAATAGAAATTTTGATTTATGGTTTATTCCTTTATAAAAATAGACAGAATACAGTAAATTCAGTAGGATATAAAATTATCTGTGTACCACAGGAATTATCAGGTGTTAATACCCACGGGCAATTGGTGTCCCTCGGGCCAGAGGCCCTCGGGACACAAGCTTTGCCCTGGGGTATTAACACCCTCATAATTCCCTTGATACATAAATAACTATAACGTCTCTGGCGTGCTGACGACATAGTACTGGTAACAGACTAATACTGAGTCAAAAACGATGCTGCATGAGCTGCAAGTTGATTCAAGGGAGATAAGGTTTACACCGACAAAACCAAGGTACAGATTTATCTGGTTGGAAGTAACAACATATCAATGACTCAAATATAGAACAGTTACTGAGGAAAACCACCTATTAACCATATTATTTCTTCGAATCTTAACTTTTTAAAATGTCTACTATAGAAAAGGAACAGAGATAAAAATTACTTCTTATTGCAAGAGAATATATTATCTTGGCTGTTGATTATCTTCAATTGAGGACATATATATTCTTGCCAAAAGAGATTTCATGTTTTTCGTAACATTTCCCAATTATCTTGACAAATAAGGTCCTGGTTCTAAGGCAGCCGTCTTTAAGAATTAGATTTTTAATTTATCGGTTCTTGTCTAACGAGTAGGTCCTTATCCCAAACCCACGTGCCCTTCGCGGTCGGAGTATCCCTGTTCCCCAGTGGTTCTGATTCAGATCATGTTCACATTTATTAGTTCACAGAACACATTAGTCGTTATCGGTTCTTATAGTGTCTGCCGCGTCCACACATGATTAATGCAATTACAGAAATTTAGAGTGAAGTGTGCGTGAATAATCTTAAAAAGGAGTTCAGTGGAAAAAGATATAGCCAACTGTGAATGAACAATAGTATATTACATACCGAGTAACAGAAATGAAAACTTTCCTCCGAGGTTTGTGTACTATTTTATTTGCAAGCACACCATTAATTATGATCAGTCATTAAATTTTTTTAATATAAAGAAATAAAACAAACATGCCAAAATGTGTCATTCACTGTTTTGACGTTTTACCTGACATGTTCTCATTGTTGCCAGCAAAGGTAAATAAATTAGAGTGAGGGAAATCGGTGAGGGAAGTCGAATAGGGAAATCGGTGAGGGAAATCGAAGAGGGAAGTGACATAGGTAAAGTGTCACTTCCAAATTTTTAAAAAGTCACTAATGTGAAGATTACAAATATGGTTGCAAATAAACCATTTTGTTGTTTAATTAAGATGCCTAAGTAAGTAGGTACCTGTTTTCAAAACAAAATAAGGTTTTCAGAAAATCCTTATTAATGTATTATAATAAGTTTGTTTTCTCTTCCTTACCAGAATCTCTGTTTTTGTTGATCAAAAAAATTTTAGTTTTGCTTGCTTTGATATAACTATTGGTCTACGATATTTTTGTATTTTTTACGTAATATATAAGTTTATTTCCAAGATTATCTTTATTTTTCCTTGAAAACCTTAACTGCGTCATTATTGAATACATAAAACAAGAATTCTTCATTAAAGGGTTCATCTTTTTTCATAGTGATGTCTTGAGCAATCAAAGTTACCTACCCTTAATTTATAACAAATGTTCAACAGCCTGTGGATTCTTTTTTTAAATAAAAAAATATACCCAAAGTTTACCAAATATCAGAAACACACGACAACCTAAGTTATATTTTGTGAATGTTGGGTATTAGTGTTTTAATAATTATTTTAAAATCAAATTTTGGGCGTGATTTAGGGTTAGATGTAAAAGAATGAATGGATTTAGGAGGTCAAAGGCCACATATTGATTCTTGAGTCGAGAAATTATTTGTTCACCGAAGATGGTTTGTATTTGGAGTGAGTAATATTACTTTACCAGAATTTATCGCCAGAGCATTTATTTATTTCTATCAAGAACATGTCTTTGAGGTTAGTAACATCATGTACATTTGCAAAGATCATGCGGCTTTGAGTCAAGATTAAGATTCTTGGACCAAAGGAACGATTACCTTCAGATCAACTAATTATTATTTTCTTCTATCTTAGAACAAGATAATGAATCCTTTATTTCTCTTAGAATTAGGTAATATATTCTTATAATTGGGAAGTATTAATAGAATAAAGCCAAGGATTTGGTTGATTTTTGTTAAGGAAATATTGATTTGGCCATATCCAAAGACATGGCGGCATTCGTTCAAAAGCGTTTTACTTTAAGTTAAGATATCCTTTTTATCTGTGAAATGGTAAATGTTGCAACCATGTATGCGCTGTCAAGTAGGGGGCGAACGAAGACGCCGCGCCACACGAAAAGGTACCGAAGGGTAGATAGAAAATTAGAGACCAGAGAACAAGCTTGTCTGCCATTGTTCATTATGCAATTTTCATTTTGTATTAAACTGTTCAATCCAATTTGTGATTAGTTTGTGTGTTATATGGAGCATTCACAGGTCAGTTATTTTTTTTTGAGAGTTTAATTTATAAGTTTTTTTTTTTTTTTCATTTCATCTTATTTTTTTATTTGTTTATAATATTTTTTATAACATGTGCATTGTTCATGTATTTAACAAAAATCGTTTCATGCTGTGAATACCGATAAAAAGTAAATTAAAACCAGAGAAATTATGTACTGTCTTTTGTGCTGGGATTTTAATTTTTGGTATTGAGAACGTGCATTAGGGCCTTATTGAATCTACTAACATTTTCCTACCCTAACGAGCGATATCCTAGCAAACAAATTGACAAATCAATCTAGAGATATTGGCTCAAAATAACAACTATAGCTGAGTAGCCTCCCATACAGGACCTCAGTACCTGCTGGTGAAACTGGCTAACTAACCAAAAACACTTCAGTATTGAATATAGGCAGTGTTGATTTAATGTAGTATGTGTAATTGAAATTTTAGCACAAGAACAGGGATGGTACCTAATTGAAACTTTCATTGACTCACTTTTTATTAATTAATTATTAAAATGACACAGTAACTTTTGATTTTTGAGGAATTTTAGATCGAGGGTTTCTCTGCCGTGCTCTTTCCCCTCGTGAGTTCCAGGTCGAGAATGATACGATTTTCTAATAATAAGTTAGCCGTTTCACAAATTTTTCGTTTATTTTATATATCACAACTCTCCTTAAATTCCCCTAATTTTGCTATTGTCGGACGCATGTCCGGTAAGTAAAATTGAGTAAGTTTCCACAACGTAGGTCCTTTTTGTTTTTCATTTTCGTTTTTCAGAAGATTTGTTCAAAGGAGATAATAAAAATTCACACCTTTCAATCTTGCTGAACGAACCCGGGTATGTTATACAACAGTACACTCCTATCCAGAGTATATGATCCGTTTTAAAAGGGAGAACCAAACTCCGAACTGTCAAGAAGAACTGGACTAAATTGGACTGCTTTTGGAAAGTTGAGTCATGTACTAAAATCCGATATTTTCATCTGTCTGACGAGAAAATGTTCCAACCAGTGCGTTTTAACTGTCTTGACACGCGAAGCCCAAACCTTAACACTAACAAAATGCAACGTTAGAAAAATCAGACTCACTCACAGGGGTACGGAGAGATCAACGCTAGGTCAATCCTTCAGAGGCACAGTTTCAAATAGAGTAATCGGGAAACACTTAATAGAAATGGATGGGACTGTTGACAGGTGGACAAGAAGAACGACATAGTAGCACTTCGAAATAGAGGAAGTCCGCCTACTTGATGGTCAGATTATCTCAGCCGAATGTATACCAACTGAATGAGAGCAGCACAAGACACAGACTGGTCCAAGTTTCTACGGAGACTTATGTTCAGGAATGGACGAATGAAGCCGATTGATGATGATTATCGAACCACAACTAACGAAATAACACAAACGCAGTTAAACTTTCATAGGTTATACCTGATTCTTTTCGCGAATGTAATCAATAAATACTATGGAATACCTACATAGTGGAAACTATTAAATTTGAGCTATTTCTAGTTTTTCATTTGCTACAGCTTGATTCCATTTTTAATATCCATCATAACTTTCGCAAAATTTGCAGTTCTTGTGGCGTTATTCCATTGCCCAATTAACAGTAAACTTCAAAATTTCGCTTCGTCAATCAATATAAGTATTGATAATTTTAATGGTGTCATAAATAGACACCCATTAATTTTAATCCAACGACAATCACAGTTTAATGTGCAATAAATATCTAGTGCATGAAAATTGCAATTTAAACTATTTTATGGCTTATGTTCACTATTACTTTTGGAATATGCGCTTTATCAAATGCGAGGGCGTATAAAAATTGCATCATTACCCCAAGCCAGGATATTATTATAGAGGGAACGTTTTAAATATTTTGTTGAATGTCTGGTATATTCAAATTTTGCCCTCGTATAGCTTGAAGTCAGGCTTTTCATAAGTGCTTTTACAATGTAAGAGATTGACATAAACATCTAGAGAGCTTGAGAAAATATACACTTTTTTACCTCGTGAAGCACGTTTTATTTAGACGCCTAGTTTTCTCTTCAATCTTGTTAAAGTTATGTCAGCAATTTCCTAATCAAGTGGCACATAAAATTGACAACCAGAATCAAATTTTCATTAAACAAAATTTCCGAGATGTGTTCATTGAAACTCAACATTTCCAATAAACATACTAAAATTTTGAATCAGTCACATTGATTGGTTGGTATGCATTTTGTTGATTTTCAAATGAGAGACTGCATTTCCATTTTGCAGATAGAGCTTTTTATCAGTGACATTTTATTGGTATTTTTTTTTTTTTTTTGTTGCTAGCTTTTTGATTCAATTTACTTTGGTGTTTGGCGAACTTTTTATTAATGCTGGCAGAGTATTTGAAAAAAAAAGCTTGTTCTCGTATAAAGTTGACTGAAGTTTAATAATAATAACTCAAAAATATAGACAAAAAATTGGGATATTATGGAATTACAATTCTTTGAAATCCATATTAGAAAATAATGAACAACCCTGAAAAAAAAAGTCCTGGGTCAGGTATATAATTATCGAATGCAATACCACAAGAGGTTTCAGGATAACCGAATAATACCTCTACCTATCACGAAACGCGTTACACAGCAACACCACGACTCCGAAGGAGGAGTGGTGTTGCTGCGTAACGCGTTGAGTGTCAGGTAAAAGTATTAGGTAATCCTGAAATATCGAGTGGTATTCAAAAGGTTATACAACGAACTAAACTTTATTACTTTAAAATTTAAAAAAAAAATCTATAATAGAATTTGCTATAAATGCCACCAAGCGCGATAATCCCAAAAGGCTTTTCACTTATTAAGCCTCTCGTGTCATAATATAGGAATAATGTACACTGAATTGTATAACCTACCTAATTGAAAATTTACGTCTAATTCAAAAATGGTCTGATTAACTTGCTGCTTATTGAGACTATCCAACAATAATTATTGCCCTAAGCTAATATAATATAAGTATCCTATTTGACAGATGGTAGTTCGAGAAATATCTTTACATAATTACGAATTATTAGGGATTATAAAATGTATAATCATACTGGTCCTTCCAACTTGAGCAGAATCACTATTCAGTGATCTTCGTTAGTAACTTAACCGCTCAATATATGACGAAATAGATTGATCATGAACTAAAACTTTGATATCATGAATTCATCATAATTATTATTTTCGTATTATCGACAAATCATTTTCAGGATACTTCATACTTGGAATTGTAGCTGAAATACCAGGTGGTTGTACTATATTTTGATTAGTGATTCTCAAGAATGTACTAGAACATTTGCATTTGAAATATAATTCTTCAGATGGAATACTTCCAGAATTAGGCTTTTAATCGAATAGTTTTTTCTGCTACCTTTATTTGGGATAGAGAAAGAGAAATACAACTACGTTATTTCTTATAATATTTTCCTCAAAAGATAACTAAAACGTTAAATTTCTCAAAATGCTAAACACTTATATTTAACAAATTGAAAATATAACAATTCTTGGACGAAGAGATTTATAGAGACGCTTAAATGGCGAATTGTTCCCATTAAACTTTCCTCTCAAGCAATCCGGCCTAAAGTTCAGACACAATATGTCAACAGGTCTAGGTTCAGGTCCCGAACTCTAGGCTATTGTTACTAATTCATACCCCATGATCGAACTACTACATTTTTGTTTTGGACAGGTTCCAATTTAGAAACAGATGGCTGAACGTTGTTCCAGAGAGCCAGAGTGTAATAAACGAAGTTTTCGCTTTAATTTCTGGCCCGTTGGTCTAATGGGAAAATATTGTTTGAAATGATGTGACGCGGTGCTTTATCATTCATTATCAGGAACAAAAAATCGGTTTTCAGGTTTTGACACGTTTGGGACTATTAGGAAATATGGTTATTCATTTCATGTCTAAAGTAGGTACGAGCTTTTAGAATTTTGTAGGGTGTAAACAGAGTCGCAATTTCATAGAGGGTGACATGTTAAATTAAATTGAATTAATGGTTTTTAAGAATTGTTAAAGTCGTTTCCACAATGTCGAAGGATAAATAGCAACCTCCTGCTTGTGATAACTTATTCAACAGCTCTCTAACCTTACTTTTTTTTTAGTTTTCTTCAGTAGTAAATTCAAGTACCTTCAGGATTTTTGCTTTTACTTAAAACAAGTCGTGTTAGAGAATGATAAAATTCTATACAACTGAGTTGTCTAATAATACAAAATCCACTTTTGGTGTACGTCGTGGGTCTTCCTTGCCAAAAGTGTAGACAAAATGCTAATTTTCTATTAAATTTTGTATGGAATAATGAAGCTCAGACTCAAAGTTCTAGCATATTCAATAATAGGTTCTTAATGCATACCATTGGTGAACCGGTAACCCGCATGTGACACTATTGTCAAAGCCGATTTGGTTTAAATATTTGGGTAGACATATTTAGGGGTAGGGTGTTGGGATACCGTTTTTAGAATTGAAATTTTTATGGTCACGATTGTTTCAATATGCTGGAGACATATATGATACCATTTTCTGTTTAACTTCTATAACAATTAGAGAATATTTATTTACATTCACCAGGGAGTTGCCAATTTGAACATTTATTTTGGGAAGAAATAAAAATGTTGTTCTTGATTTCCATTGCTCGTTACTATGTTATTTGTAATTCTTCTTTGTTCTCCATTTTCATCAGTAGCTAATTATTAGTTATCCAGCCAAATTTTCACTTCTTAAGCGCTTGAGGAATGCATGTCATCCTCGACAATCATATGAACGAAAGTTCTGTAACTTCAAGCTCTATCAGTAATAATTTTGAGGAAAACCACCTATTTAAGATATTTCTTTGAATCTTAACTTTTTAAAAAAACGTTTACTGTATAAAAGTAAATGTTGCAACCATGTAATGCGCTGTGAAGTTTATGGGAACGAGACGCGCCGCAACAAAAAAGCGTACCGAAAGGGTAGGTAGAAGAGAATGGGGAACTAGACGACTAGACTAGAGAAGAAGATTATCCCTTAAGAGTTTAAGACGCTTATCTGCCATTGTTCATTATTCAATTTTTATTTTTATTTTGTATTAAGCTGATTGTTCAATCCAATTTGTGATTAGTTTGTGTGTCAAAAGGAGCATTCACAGGTCAGTTGAATAATTGTTATTTTGTTTTTGAGAGTTCAATTTATACAAGTAATATTTATTTTTTTCATTTTTATGTTTGTTTATAACAATTTTTATAACAAGTGCATTGTTCATGTATTTAACAAAAATCGTTTCATGCTGTAAACAACACCGGTGAAGAGTAAATTAAAACCTAGGATAATTCTGTGCTGTCTTTTTTGCTGTGATTTGGTTTTTGGTATTCAGAGCGTACGTTAGGGCCTTGTTGAATATACTAACACTTTCCTACCCTGACAAACAAAAGAAAAGAGATATTGGCTCTAAACAACAACTACATATAGCTGGGTAGCATCCCGTATGGGTCCTTTGTACCTGCTGGCAGACCGGCTAACTAACCAAAAACTCTTCAGAATTGAATATAGGTAGTGTTGATTGAATATAGTGTGTGTAATTGAAATTTTAGCACAAGAACAGGGACGGTACCTAATTTAAACTTTCATTGACTCACTTTTTATTAATTAATTATTAAAATGACACAGTAACTTTTGATTTTTGATGAATATTAGATCGAGGGTTTCTCTGCCGTGCTCTTTTCCCTCGTGAGTTCCAGGTCGAGAACGGTACGATTTTCTAATAATAAATTAGACGTTTCATAAATTTTTCGTGTATTTTACGTATCACAACCTCTCTTAAATTTCCCTTATTTTTCTATTGTCGGGCGCATGTCCAGTAAGTAAAATTGAGTAAGTTTCTACAAAGTAGGTCCTATTTGTTTTTCGTTTTCACAAAACCAAGGTACAGACTTATCTGGTTGGAAGTAACAACATATCAATGGCTCAAATATAGAACAGGTACTGAGGAAAACCACCAATTTAAAATATTATTTCTTCGAATCTTAACTTTTCAAAACGTCTACTATGGAGAAGCAAATGGAAAATGTTGCAACCATGTATGCGATGTCAAGTAGGGGCGAACGAAGACGCTGCGCCACACGAAAAGGTACCGAAGGGTATATAGAAAATGGGAGACTAGAGAACAAGCTTTTCTGCCATTTTTCATTATTCAATTTTTATTTCGTATTAAACTGATTGTTCAATCCAATTTGTGATTAGTTTGTGTGTCATAAGGAGCATTCACAGGTCAGTTGATTAAATGTTATTTTTTTTTTGAGAGTTTAATTTTTACAAGTATAATTTTTTTCATTTTATGTTATTTTTTTGTTTGTTTATAATTTTTTTTATAACATGTGCATTGTTCATGTATTTAACAAAAATCGTTTCATGCTGTGAACACCACAGATAAAAAGTAAACTAAAACCAAAAGAATTATGTACTGTCTTTTGTGCTGGGATTTTAATTTTCGATATTCAGAATGTGCATTAGGGCCTTGTTGAATCTACTAACATTTTCCTACCCTGACAGCGAATATCCTAGCAAACAAATTGAAAAATCAATCCAGAGATATTGGTTCAAAATAACATTTATAGCTGAGTAGCCTCCCGTACGGGACCTCAGTACCTGCTGGTGCAACTGGTTGACTAACCAAAAACTCTTCAGTATTGAATATAGGTAGTGTTGATTGAATGTGGTGTGTGGAATTGAAATTTTTGCACAAGAACATGGACGGTACCTAATTTAAACTTTTATTGAATTATTGAATACTTGACTTAAATTATTGATTATTGATTATTGACTCACAATTATCATAAAAATTACACAGTATGTTTTGATTTTTGAGGAAGGTTCGATCGAGGGTTTCTCTGCCGTTCTCTTTCCTCTCGAGAATGCCAGGTCGAGAACGGTACGATTTACTTTAATAATTAGTGCTAGCGGTACACCTCAATATTTGAGAAAATCCTGCAAATTGTGATAAAAGCAACAAACTTGGTAAATATGTTTTTGAGACAAAAATAAAACATTTTGCCCGCAGCACCCATCAAAATTCTCATGTGGGCCCATTTATGGGTCCTTGGTGGGCTCATAGTGGCTCATAATTTGAAAAAAATTGTCGACCAATTTCAATGGAAAAAAACTAATTTTCGAGTAATTTGGGAATGGTGGATTCAAATTCATAGCTATTTTAATTGGTTCCAGATAACGGCTGAACCCCGAACCTCCAGAAGCAGTTACCTGTATTTATTTTTTATGTTAACTTAAAATCAATATTGGTTAAGGGTCTCATCTTCCGGATCCAGCTGCGATCTAAAAATAAAAACAAATATGTATTTGGATTTTTGGAAAAAAAGTTTACCTTTGGTTTGAGCAATTGGACATACAAGTCTTGCATGCTGGAGTACATACCAAATTGTATCGACTACAACAACAGCGCATAGTCCCACAATCTGTTTTGCACCCACATCTATCAAGTTCTCTAAGAGCCAACCGAACTGGCGGAAGTTCAGACCACAATGGAACCAGCAAATTCTCAGATTTCTTCCAACCCCATTCCATGGAAGACGGAGGCTCACAATGTTACGATAAATTTATCATTTACGTAACATGTTCCATCTCTTCTTATTTTCATTATAAAGTTGTATTTTTTTCATTTCAGAATTCAAAATAATTTCCAATATTCTAAAAATATCCATTAAATTCAAGTAATACAAGTGCTGCCATCTATCTACATTTGCGTAAAGTGCAAGTTTGGTGCAAGTATCAAGAATTGATTTTTTAGTACTGCCATCTAGTGCGCGATGATCGATCTGATCTATATTTCAAAGTATGATTTCTTATTTCGCATTTTGGCAGTAATTTGTATTTTTTGAAAGAAATTATATTCAACTCACTTTTAGCAAATGGATATATTTCTGTCCTTTTTTACCTTCTGATTTTTAAATATTCATTTTTGGCTTAATGATCCAATTAATTAACAGTCTTTTATCTTTGACATAACCCTAATTTAAATTATTATAATTTGTAAACAATTAAAATAGTTTTAGTGGATTTTTATCTATTTTCGTTTATTCCATGCGGTCTTTTCATTGTGTTTTCATTTTGAAGTGAATATGGTCTTTCGAGTGTACTCGTTTGATTGGTTCAAACTGGCTGGAAGGCAGTAAGTATAAAAAACACAGAATCGTTTTCCTGCTAGCTTGGTTCTCTAAAACGTGCTCTTCTTGAAGAACACTCTGGCCAGGCAAGTCCTCTATTTATTTTTATTTATAATTTTGTGCTTTGAATTTCTCGATCCTCCCCTATAGATTTTTCAATATTCAAATTATCGTATCTTTATTAAGTTTTTACTGATAAACCTTATCTTATCTGTTTTTTGAAATATAAATATTATATTTTAAATTTTTTTTATCTAATTGTTGGCTTCCATTTTGTGTGAATTACTTTGCTTATTGGTTAGTGCCACGTTTTGTTATAATTGGTAAGTCAAGTCAAGACAGCTGCTCTGGCTTTCAGAAACAATTTTTAGTGAGGGAAAATTGGACCATTTGCTCTAAATAGAGTCGGTGAAAACCAAATTTGTGAGTCCATCCCCATTAATTCTTTATTGAATCCAGGCAGAGGCCTGAACAACCATTTTCTGCTTGACTCCCTAAATTATTATCTTAACTAGAGGGTGTAATTTTTTTTTTAATAAAAATCCAGACAGTAAAAAAGTTTTAGTTAAAACATCTCAAGAATTTTGACACACTCTGGATTTGATTAATTTCAACCCTAGGTTTATCTCGAGGTTTATCTAGTATCTGTGGTAACTAACTTAATTCGAGGTAAGAATTTTGTCTATTTGGGGAGGAATCCAGACATTTGATATATTTTTTTTTTACTTACCTTATTTTTGCTCATTTTTTTTTCTTGTACTTTTGCCTGCCAGAGCTGTTTTTCAAGGAAGCAGCATTTTGCTCAATTATAACGAGCATTATAATCATTATAATTTATTCCTATTATTATTCTTATTTTTTTTTATTATCTTACCATTAATCTTAATTATTTAATTATTTTTTTTTATATTAAAATATATATATATATATTTTTTTTTCCTCAACTTGCAATAACTGTTCATACCTGATTCTGTTGGAAGGGAGTGTCTGCACAACAATCATTTTATATTAAATTCCAATTTAAATTTTCTTTGCAAGACGCTCACTATTTCGACAGAATTCAGGGATTTATTATTCCAAATATTGGTGAACCTGATACTGCCTTATTCTTTTCGGGGTACCTACTCTGCATAAAGATCACTGTTTGGAGTCTGGATCAGCTGGAGTGACGTCACCCCAGCAATCTATCCTCTTCCTGGATACAGGAAACGACACGAAGACCTCCAGTTCACGAAAGTGAAACCCCAACACCCATTGAAGTGCTCCGGATTGGAAAGCAGGTACTTGGTATCAGATTCACCAAAACAACCAAGCTGTTAGCAGTGACATTTTACATAACATTGTATGTACACAAAATAAAATTATTGTTTGTTGGATTTTTGAGTGGTTTCATTTGCACATAAAGGGACTACACGTTATCTTATTTAATTTTTCTTTGAATTCACGACCCTAGGTTATCTTTATCTGAAAGTATACAAATCTAGTTTTATTTGTAACAACAATCGATATTATGTGCTTGGCCCCATTAATGGCCAGCTTGGTAAGATACCCTTTTAATATGCTATTTTAGTGCTGAAGAGGACGGAGGAATTGGTGTGACAGGTTTGTCGCCACGACAAAACATTTCCTTCCTTGCTTTATCAACACTCGTAGTGCATAATTGAGGATCATATATTTTAACTGTGAATTCTTCAAGCGCTTGTATATTCATTTCAGATCCGGTTTATTCATCTTCAGATAAACTTGCTTGTAACTATCTGCAAGATAAATTAACCATTATTCAATTCTATTGGTCGGCGGATACCTGGCCGACCAATGGGATTAAGATTGTGCTTTTATCCCTCAGATTGCATACCTGACAGTTTATCAGCAGGTGAATAAACCGGCCCTCAGAGAGTTGTTTCTCAAGAGGAAAAGGCTGTCCCAGATACTGATGTATTAGTTATTGCTATGTCATTTCACCATTCGCTGTCAACTTATGGTCTATAAGAACTGTGGATTCAGTTTAGTGTTGGATCCAAGCGAAGGTACATAGCAGTTCACAATATAACGAATGGTTTGGGAGTAGAAAAGGCTGCAGCTCTTAGTGGATTTTAAGCCTTCACAGGGTGTGACTCAGTTTTTTTTTTTACTTCTAAGCGGAAAAAAGCGCGTGGGGGGCTTGGACAGGGAATCCTATTACTGCCGCATTTTTAAAGATGCGACAGCCTTTGCCTCTTGAACAACTTTCTGAAATTAATATACAAGCGCTTGAAGAATTCACAGTTAAAATGTATGATCCTCAATCATGCACTATGAGTATTGATAAAGCAAGAAAGGAGATGTTTTGTCGTGGCGACAAACCTGTCACACTAATTTCTATGTCCTCTTCAGCACTAAAAGAGCATATTTTAATGGCATCTTATCAAGCTGGCCATATATGGGGCCCATGGAATGGGGTAGGAAGAAATCTGAGAATTTGCTGGTACCATTGTGGTCGGAACTTCGGCCAGTTTGGTTGGCTCTTAAAGAGCTTGGTAGATGTGGGTGCATAACAGATAGTGGGACTATGCGCTGTTGTTATAAACGATACAATTTGCTATGTACTCCAGCATGCAAGACTTGTATGGCCGATTGCTCAAACCAGAGGTGAACTTTCTGAATGTACCTACAATTATTTTTTTGAAAATGAAGAGAAAGGTAAATTCATTTTTTGTTTTTGTTTTGCGAACATTCAAATTAGATCGCAGCTGGATCCGGAAGATGAGACCCTTAACCAATATTGATTTTAAGTTAACATAAAAAATAAATACAGGTAACTGCCCCTAGGGGTTCGTGGTACAGGCGTTATTTGGAACTTTTTATTAGCTATAAATTTGAATTCACCATCCCCAAACTACTCGAAAAATTAGTTTTTCTCCATTGAAATTGGTCGATAATTTTTTTTTCAAATTATGACCCACTATGGGCCCACCAAAGACCCATAAATGGGCCCACATGAGAATTTTGATGGGTGCTGCGGGCAAAATGTTTAATTTTTGTCTTAAAAGCATGTTTAGTAAGTTTGTTGCTTTTATCACAATTTGCAAGATTTTTTGACGTACCGCTAGGACTAAATAAAGTAGATGTTTCACGAATCTTTTGTTTCTTTTACATACCACAGCTTCCCTTAAATTTCCTTAATTTGGCTGGGCGCATGTCCAGTAAGCAAAATTCAGTAAGTTGCCACAACGTAGGTCCCATTTGTTTTTCATTTCGTTTTTCAAAAGATTTGTTGTTTAAAAGGTAATAAAAATTCTCACTGTTCAATCTTACTGAACAAACCTGGGTATGTTATACTACAATTTTTTTTAGTGATGAAAGAAATTTTCAATCATGTTTTCAGGAGAAAATACTATAACAATTATAAGCCTTTTTGATCTGGAGTTATAAAATACAGAGTAGGTAACTCTCCACAAAGTACCTATTTTAAAGATTTAAGTGAAACATTTCAATTCCTTCCTTTCATTTTTCACAGCTGAAGTGCCTATGATATACATCTTAGAATAAAACTTTATTGTTGAGATAAAAATGAACAGAGAAAGTGAATGACGATCCGACGCATTGATGCACATTCGTTTCAGTAATTTCTCTAAATATTCTTGGAGTTAATCTAACATTTACCTGAAAACAATTTGTTCCTCCTCAAATGTAATCTCAATCTTCGATGATTCAGTGTTTGAAGATAGATTTCCCGTTTTATTAAACCGGGAAATAAATGATGAGATTTTTTTTTAAATATCATTATTCAAATTTTTCTATTTATATTTAAATATAGTTAACCTGGTACCTAATATAGTAGTTATATTCGATTGCCAGCGTTGACAGGCTGAAGACGTGTTCGCTTGATGAACCGGAAAGATTAGCGAGCCATCAAATAGGCACGTTTATTCAATGCACCATTTATCAGAAATCCTACGCTTGTCAGACTATATAATCTTTCTCATATACTTTCAAGCAGCGTGTCTTTATATGTTCTTTCTTTTTCTAGTAGTGACAATGATAATAAATCATTTTCAAAGGCAGAAAAATATACCGCTAAATTAGGATTCAGTATGTTTGTTTGGTAATCATTTACTGCTATATTCAGTTTCTGAGATATAAACACAAAAGCTTTGGAATAAAATCCAAAATTATCTTTGAACGTTTTCAAAAGAAAATAAAATGGAATTCCTTACAATACCTCCATCCCCATTAAAACGACAAAAAGTTTTAAAAAAACTAACAAGATCTTTGAGCACAATAAAAAAAGGTTTCGAAAAAATTTAATTTGCTAGATTAGGGATCATTTTCTATTATAAAGTAGAATGATTTTTCTAAAAGAATTTTCTTTTTTCGCCTTGTGTTTGTTTTCATTTGCAATATAGAGCGTACATTTTGTGTTGCCCATGTTGAAACGAATCCGTAAAATGTTTATCTTGCAATTTTATTGGTTTTGCACCATAAATAGTCGGTGCTTAAAATCGATTTTACGTGATTTTGAATTGTGATCGAAATGATTGATGAAAATTCAACACTTAAGTTTGAAATAAAACCTCACATTTTGTTATTTTCATGTAAAGTATGTTTTGACTGTCCTCTCCTGAGACCGGCCTTTATTTTCCCAAAATGTTACTTTATATTTACCCTAGTTTATTTTATACCTAATCGTTTATTAATCGGGATTGATGCAACATTTGTCGTAAAAATGCTTTTACAAATTTATTTAAACAAGCGGCTGCATTGCAGCAATCATCGAAAATTTCTGAACAGGAAAATTGCTTGATTGACGGAAAGTATTTTGAAAAACAGAGTACGCATTCTTCCGGACATATGTGGATATCCTAAATCAGAGCCATCCATTGACTACTTTCACAAGAAGACGTCATTATTGTTTGACGCATTTTTGTTTGATAAAGAAAAATATCTATCAATAAAGACTGCAGTGGAGTGCAGAAAAGTGAAAAAAAGTTATAGTAACCCGACGACACGTTTTTCCACCAATTGGCTTCATCGGGTCGGTGTAAGCTAGTTAAAGAAAGAATACGAAACATAGGAACCTCGCCAAGAGCACGTAATGCATTTTTAGCTTTTAAGCCAGAAGAGCTCAAACTTTTAAGGCGACAAATTAGGCTTCACCACGGTGGCCGAATCAAAATGCGGTCTGACGTGGGAATCGCTAAACCACCTTTTTTGCACTCTACTGCGGTGTTTTATGAAAAATAATTTCCTTTAAATAAAGTGTTAAATAGTTTTTATTGCCTTCGGCTACGACAAACATTTTTTTTCATGAACCATGGAGAAGATTAGTATGGCCACTCTACAGGTTACAAGTTCGCATAAGAATGATTAATAAACATAGATATTCTTGATATAAAGAAACATGGCCAAGAACTCCCCCAAAATTAGAACACAGGTCAAATTTCTAATCACTTCGGTTATTACCGAGCAACCAGTCCATCATGCGTCTTTGAAAACTTTGTGCAAGGTTATGATGGGGTAAATTGTGTATTTCTTGTTCTCCTCAAAGAGTTTGTGTCTTGCGTCAGGAAAAGAATATATGAGTTGATGTCTCCTTGTCTTCATCTCACAATCTGCAGGCGTTTGGTCTGGTACAGTTGAGTAATATGAAGATTCTTCCTAAGGGGACAGTGTCCTATAATTCCCACCACAGTTCCAGTCTTAGACAGGTCAGCCGCTTGAGTCGTATTTCCACTTACAGACACCTGTCAAGGATTCTCTTTTTGGCTTTCTTTGTTATACTCAGAGAAGGATCGGGTGTGTTAGTCCTATTGCCCGTTCCTTTTTAGCCCTGTATTATAGCTTTTGCGGGATACTCCGTAGTTCGGTTAACTTATTGTAACATCAAGAAACCTCACTCCTGTCCACTTCATCAGTAGCACAGCACAGCAGTTTTCAAAAAATCAGTTGTGATGGTAGCGATGCATTGTGGTTTTCAAGAAGAGAGAAACAAATGCTTCGATATAAATTTCTTTCTCGATGGGTATAGCTTGAAAATTGTCAGTAACACATAAAAAATCTCCTTTTTTCAATCCACAATAATTTATTATAATAACCTGAAATGTAATACGAAGCAAGACAATCGCAAAAAATAAACTAATTATTCTAACCTTTGACATTCAATGACTAAAATCGCAAGCGTGATATCGATGAGGACTTTCAAGGCGTAATTTGTGATGACAGAATAAAGAAAAATGCAAAAATCTAGCCGATTGAATTTTTCCTGCAAACGGATTCCAATGTGATTGGACTAGGAATCTGGTGCAGCTTATGAAAATTCCCCCAGCAATTTATGTTGCTATTAAAATTTTATGTAAGCTATTAACTCAGCAAGTTTCTAGTCAATAGAGAAACTTCATTTATTAAACGCAATGCCAGTAATGTGTTATATATTATTATAGTCTAATAAAATAATGATTTATTTTATTGACATTTTAAGTTTCAGCGCAGTATATCATTTTAGTAAATTGAAAATACAGTACCTATATGCTTTTCACTTATTATTGGCGTAGCATTATCCATGGAAATTTGACAGGTTGACCCTCGTATAATAATGACATTTGATGACAAAATATTTTTCAAATTTCAGGGTTATAAAACAGAAAGCCGAGTTGCCGGAATGTGTAAAATATCTGAGTAAATTCAAATAGTAAAATTATTCAATTTATTAATTAAACGTAACCATAACAGTAAGCTCAATAGCATAAATATGTTTTTGCAGTAACTTTTTTTTCGGGTTTGGTTCAACGGCATTTCTTCTATTTTTATTTTTTTATTTCTTCTTCTTCTGGACGTGCCTATCCCTTATGAATGTCGGCGATCATCGATTATTATGGCGATGTCCACTTAAGGCCGCGTTAATGGCCGCCATGTTTAAACTGTGATTGGTTGATTTTTCGAAACTTGTTTTAAGGTCTTTAATAATAATAATAATAATAATAATAATAAATTGATCGATTATCTACAATTCCTTATCACGGTTTTTCGAGATTCAGTTTTTTTTTAACTTAAAAATCATGTTCGCAACCACCAAAACAATTAAATGTGTTGGCACGGCAAAAAAGCTACATTGGGAGCATCATAATTGTATATTTGTCTTTCTCTGTCACTAAGTGTTTCACCGACAAACAGATTTTCTTTTGGACAAAAAATAAAATATTGAACCGTATGTGTAGAGTGACGCAGTCGTCATTTTCGAAAACTAAAGGACATGGCACGGATTAAATGGAAACTAAAGGCCAGTCGATTTTTTTTAAATTTTAATATGTTGTAGAGTGAGGGAAAAGAAACAAAAGTTACCATGGGCCCATTGTGCCCCGACCAATAGGAGACCCACTAAATGAGTTTAAAGAACACTTTAAAAATATAAATAAAACATAAAAACACACCATCTACGCTTTATTCATACTACTATAACTATGCCTTAGAATTCTATTATGTTATGGATACATCCTTTTCGCGAAAAAAAGAACAATTGAAAATCACGAATTTGTCTGGGGATGGCAACAAGGAAGTGATACCTGTCGATATAATTTTTTGAAAGATATTTTCTATCTCTTCCTTCTTCTTGCGAGGGGGAGAGGCGTTAAAATCTTGGGTATTTTTATCAAAACCAACTTTTTAGCTAAAAAGACAACAATATAAAACATGAAAACCTTAGTAATTTGCCATTTTCGGTCATTTCCAAGCTTTCTTTAAACTCATTTAGTGGGTCTCCTATTGGTCGGGGCACAATGGGCCCATGGTAACTTTTGTTTCTTTTCCCTCAATCTACAACATATTAAAATTTTAAGGAAATCGACTGGCCTTTATTTTCCATATAATCCGTGCCATGTCCTTTAATCATGGTAGCCATTAACGCGGCCTTAATTCGCAGCAATATGGAAGAGTTGTGGCGAGCTTTTATCAAACAATGCTCTGAGATTTTTCCGTCACGATATTCTTCTTCTTCCTGGTCCTCTCTTTCCAAATATCTTCCCTTGCAGGATCGATTGTAACAAAACCTTATCTTTTTGAAAGGGTTGTAAGGCATGGGAGGGTGGGTAAGATCTCGACAATTTTCACATAAGGCCATTTTTTGAGAAAGTGTTAATATACTTTATGCACGAGCGGGCGGTAAGTACTACTTACCGCCCGCGTTTGCGGGCGGTAAGTTGAACTTACCGCCCGCTATTTTCGTGTCATCAAACACTCTCGAATATTGGTGGAGGCCACTAGTTCAATTTAATCCGTGTTGTCAACTATGGAAATAGAAATAAAACAAGAATTATAATTTATTATGCACCTCAACAACTATAGTACATAGGTTTAATATTAATAGAATTTAAATATTATTATTTTTTGTTAACATACAAATTAAATATACAGTTATGTGAATTATCTATCACAACACCTCCTTTTCTTATGTGCTTATCAAGAACAACCGTATTTTCTGTATCATTTATCAGAGAAACAGGATGAGGTTCATCGTTTAGTTGTCTGGATGTTGTTTGGATCGAAGTCTTACCACTTGTTGAAGGAGTTTGGTGTAAAATTTGGTCTGCGAATTTCAATTTGCTCTCTATGGAGTCCTCGATATAACCCTCGGCAACCGTCGAGGATTTCCAAGCTCCATGTCTTTTGAGAGCTAATACTTCTACGCCGCTATTTGCAAGAAGCGTCGCAGAAGTTCTGCGAAAAGCATGTCCAGTGTATTGAGAAGGATTTTGCAAATTTAAAAATGTGGCAATTTGTGCTGGCCATTTTCCTATGGTATTCTTTCCTACAACTTGATTAGTGCAAAAGCCGTTTCGAATTTTTAAGAATAACTTGTTTGATTTTGCGGTTTTTTGTCGTAGTTCGATATATTTCCTACAAATCTCCAAATAATCCACTCGCTGGTCTTCTTTACCAGTGATGGTGAAACTCCTTTGAATATTGGTTTTTGTATTGGGTATTTTAACAAAAATGAACGTTTCCTGATTATCTATGTCTTGTAAAGTCAAATTACATAATTCCTCCCTTCTGCATGCTCCAGCTACACCAAATATCATGCCTATCTACGAAAAAACAACAAATTAATTCTTTGCATTGTTAAAAACACAGGTAAATTAACTCACTTTCAAAATCAAGTATCTATCATCTGGTGCCTCCATTAGAAACCTGTATAAATCCTCCTTTGTGAAAACTTTAGATTTTTTCGGTGTATGGCCAACGTTTTTTCTTTTCAGAAAGGCAATTAAAGTTGCGTATTTCGAAATGTCAACATTTTCCTTCAGAAAAAGTGTCGCCTTCAGCATGGAATACTCAGCCCATAAGCTTCCAGGTGATTTTAACTTCTGATTTCGGTGTACAAAGTATGCCAAAAGCACTTTCTCCGAAACAGCCCAGTTTTTGTCAACGCACCACTTCTTAAAGATTTCAAAGGTTTTTTCGTACCGTTGCCTTGATTTTTCCGGAATCACAGCGTCACAACCAATATTCCAAGCATTTTCCAGTTCACTATCACTATTTTCACTCATATTTCTCCTTAAATTTCAAAAAAGCGTATTTGCAGCTTGCAACCGTATTGTTTGAAAGCGAGTTTTGCGTAACTAACACAAATAAACAATTTGAGAAGCACTATAACAACCATACCAACCATTAGAAACAAGTAGTCCAGCCAACTATAATAATAATAATAATTGTTATAGATAATGTGCGGTGGTGGATAACCATGGAAATAAGAGTTGTGATTTTTGGAAGCGTTGCAAATACAAAAGTTGCCAATTTTTCATTGGGAACGCGCCTTTATAGGAGGAAGACAATTCTATTTTTGAAAATGTCAATTGGATGCCATTCTATAAATTAAGTTTTTGAACTGGAATAGCCCGATCGTGCATAAAACGTAATAAGTATTTTGGGCGTTAAGTGTCGTTAACCGCCCTCGAATATTGAAGACCTCCGCTACGCGTCGGTCTTCAAACAATCTCGGGCGGTAAACGACACTTACCGCCCTTAATACTTAAATAACTATAAGCCTACATTTTCAGTTAGATAACCTCAACTATAGGTTACTTAAATGATGTATTAGAGAATCAATTCAAGAGGCGGGAAATATTAGCGTGTCCATTGTCTCCCAGTGTCCCGATCTTATCCACCTGTAACGTGCCTAAATTAATGTAAAATTACCTTATCAAAATTATTCCATTGTTTTGCAAATTTTCTATATCAAGGACAATTTTTCCATTAACTGTGCCTTTCTTCATAATCAAAAATCTTAATAATCCTAGTATATAAAATCAAATATTATTAATTATTTGCATATTTGCCGAAAGTATATAATTTCTAGCTTGGGATCAGCTGTTCGAGTAAACAAGTTGTTTTTGAGATCGATGATCTTTCCGGTTAATAATTTTACCGGTTCAATTTTGGTAAAAACATGTGAAACCGCCTCGCCGTACGAAAGTATTTATGGGTGCGACATCTATCTGTTCAATGGCTTATCTCTTATAATTTTGGTATTTTTCTGTAATTACTTCCGTCTAACAAGTTTGCAATTTCAATACTGAGGGCACTAAAATCTTTAGTATTCATATCATGGGTATCGACTTTTGATCGATAACAATTTCACTTAAATTAATTTTTATTCACTATTGTTACTAATTGTTGCTACTAGTGCATTTAGTTTTGTCCTATTTGTTAATATCTAGAGTTGGTAATAGTTTTTGGCACGTTTTAACTCCTTCCACAGCTCCTTGGCAAAATATTTAATTTCTAGAATCAGTATCGATTGTCATGTTTTCGCTCTATTCCTGGCCGAAATTTTATAGAGTTCAATGTCAAGTACCCCATTTCGCTATACGAGGTGACTTGCAGGTTTATTGCAAGAAAGGTGTTTTTTTTTTACATCCAGCTTTCAATTGGAAAAGAGATCAGGGTTAAATAAGTAGTTACCTTTGCCTTTAAGTCTACCCTTTGGGGATTTGGACCCTGCATCTCGCAAGTATTAAGTTACAGTGCTTATCTGTTGCGTTTTTGCCTTTGAATCTATAACTTAAATCGTCGTTGTACGGATTTTGAACCAGTTGTGCCTGGAAGTGGAAGCCATTTCGGTACCGTAGACCTGAGTACCATTATCTTGCCAGAAAACCCTGTGGGACAGGGTTTTTTTTTCAATCTGAGCTTTTCTCTCCGTTTGAGAGTTACGTTACGGTCCCATTTACCCCACCGAACTGCTGCTTGGTAGAAATTCAAGTCCATCAATTGGATTCCACCATTAACCGGTCTCACAAAGCCAATCCCTGAGACCTGCTCATTTCATCAAGCCCTGAGTGAGAACCAAGGAGTCAGCAGCTGTTTTGTGGTATCGTAACTTAACAATTGATTATAATTATTTATTTTTTTTTACCTTTCATTCTCTTACCTTTTTTTTATAAGTTTAAATTTGTACCTTTAATAACTTAGTTTTTGTGTTGATAATATTTGTCAGGTTGTCAATTGATCAACAACATATCACCAAGCTTATCTATTTATTTTCCTCAAACCAGTTGACTTAAATTCCATTCATAATTAACGTAAATTCCATTTATAATTAACTTAATTGCACTTTTCATAACCTCATTGACCTTATCTGAACTGCAATAGCTAGATTCAAACCCAATCATTTAGATTTAATAGGTGGTTATAATCAACCAAATTCTAGCAATTAAATGTTACATAATTTCATAACAATTTAATTGAAGGTGTAAACCAGAGTGATATTACAAACTATTGCAGATATTAACAAACCGGTTTATATAATATATTGGATTATTGACAGTGATTTATTTTATATTGACTTGAACCCGGATTGCCCTTGTAATTTCTTTTTAATGGACTAATGCCTAACTAACTCTAGTTTTTCTTACATCCGAATTGAAGTCAATAGTTACTAATATCTAGGTTGGGTTATTGATTTATTACAGGATTTAACCGTTATTTAACTGAAGTGCTTATTATGAAAATTTACGTTTAATTGAGGTATTACTTTGCATATAATTCATATTGTTCAGCTGATTTGAGTTTGGTATTGAACTACAGTTTTTAATTTCAACTGATTTATTGACTTTTCATATTTATTACCTGAGTATTGAACAACCGATACTTAATTACCTAATTCATTTATCTGAATATTGCTGACAAATTATCGAGCAATTATTGTATTTTTTTTTATTAAATAAATTTAACTCTTGAATCTTTATATATTTTTTTCATTTGACTCTGGAAGCTCACTCTTGACTACCAACCAGTGGCGTTACTTTGATTGGACTGAATATTCACTGGTTAATTATTTATTTATTTTATTTTATTTTATTTCAATATCCTATTTTATTTTATAATTTTATTTTTATTTTGTTTTGCCTATATCATAATATCTTGGTCTTTGGGTCCAGCCAACAGCCTGGAGAATACTGGCCATTCTGTCCAAGGTCAGTGGCGCCCATAAAAATAACCCACCCCTACTCTCCGTATTTAATTTCTGAGCTAGGGCTAAATTTGCAACGTCCTAGACATCCAATAGACCAATTCTTTTAATTTCATAATTTCAATTTATTTTAATTACATTTCACTTTTTATTCATATTAACAAAAAAAAACGTAGCACACCGTCCCCTTAGGCCCGGTACTTTCACCTCAGTATAAATATAATTTATTCGGCGAATAACTATCTATCGGATAAGTAAACCAGAGGTTGCTATCTGTAGTATATCTCCGAGGGGTATTTTCAGGTAAAATTATCCTCGGGCTAACAATCCGTTGCTGGTACCTTCAGTATTTCGGCAATGCTAGTGTTACCAACCAAAGAAAACGAAAAGTGAGAAAAACTTATGGGAAGTTGAATGCTTCAGATAAAGATAGAATATATCTCTTGTCTAGTTGCTTGTTTTTGTCGTGCCGCCGCATTCCACTCGTCATTTGACTGATTTGTGGTGGATGTGAGTTTGACATTCATTTGTTTATGTTTTTTTTTGGAGAGAGAAGGTGCGTTTATGTTGAATAATTTTTGTATCGTGTAGTGGGAGTGGCTGATTAATCTTCCATTAGTCGCGCGTGTATCTGAGAGATACGATACATGCCTATTATTTTTGCAAATAAATCAAAAAGGAAAAACCCTATAATATTTATGGCTTCTAGTAGTCCTTAGGCACCCTATACTAATTACTTTCTCAAAATTACATGGTCGTACCTCTACCTGGAAATTTGGAATTTCCAAAAAACTTCAGGTGCGCTCGGCTTTGAACCTGACTGATACAACGCGGCTATTCTAACAAAAAATAAAACTTTTAAACTTCAGAGAAATGTGTTGAGTTTTTTCCCTTTGCTATTCCATCCCCAATCATGTTTTGAAGGGTATCATCAGCAAGGGGCTTTCAAGAGCAAATATTGAAATACTAAGTACAAAAATGAAATTGTAAATAACAAAAAAAAACACACGAATTTTTCAAGCAAACACAAATCTTAGAAAATTAGGTCATCAGAATTCTGTGTTGTCACCTAAATCAGAGTAAACACACTGCGCGAGGAGCTATTCGGCAGATAAAACCGGTTATTCTTAGGTCTGACCACAAGATACGTTAACTAAAGGTTAGCCCGCATTTATCTGATAGATATCACTATACGGAAGTGAAAATACACTCGTTTTTCTTATATCTAGGATATTCTCTAATCTGGAGAATAAATATCGCTATCTGCAAGTGAAAGTACCGCGCCTTATAGTTTTGTCAAAGTAATAGTTCAAATTCAGATCCGTTTTTATTCCGTCTTATTCAGCTTCCACCATTTCACTTGAAGAATTAGATACCTTCTCAGATTCAGACAACATTTCTGAATCCGATTCGGAATCGGATTCTCCAAGAGAAATAATGAAAGGAGGAATATTTTTGAAAGGTAAGTCTCCCATGTATTTTGTCTGGTCTTCTGAAATAAGTCTGTCACAATGTCTACAAAAATTCGTCCACATGTCTGAGGTACATTTTGAAAGAGACTCACGCCATACCCTCGCAACCCTATTCGTGGATGGTGGCTGCGAAGTTATAGTTTTATTATAGAAGTTCTTACAAAACCCCCATGCCATTTCAATAGGATTATATTGGCAATGATAAGGAGGTAATCTAAGAACTTCGTGTCCGTGGCTTTTCAAAATGTCGTCAATTTTGTATTGTTTTGGTCTATTCCGAAATGGTTGAGTTAGGTCTCATAGTTGTTTTTTGGTAATTTTTGTGTCGAATTCTACGTTATGTTTAACCAACCATTCCTGCATTTTGTCTTTCTTTGAAGAGAATGAAGGTGGTTCATCCTTCTGCTCTGAATGATATGGAGCGTTGTCCATGATTATTACACATTTCTCTTCAAATATATTCAATGTAGGAATTAGTTGATCAACGACCCATTTCTGGAAGATGTCCGCGTTCATGGTATTGTGGTAGTCTCCGTCATTGTTTCTTGAATCTAGAAAAAAATCGCACCCATCTAAAAACCCAGAACTACTCCCCGCATGCAAAATAGTAAAACGTTTCCCCTCTGACTTAATTTTGGATGGGTTGCTTTTTATATCAGATTCGTGTATCCATCGACGAACTTGAGATCCATTTTGGTAGATCCAGCTTTCATCTAAATACACGGATCTGATATTTTCGTTTGAATGTTTATATTGGAGGTATTTCCGCAAAAATGTAATTTTGGCAGCAAGAACATGTTTCTGATCACATAAAATTTTGCGTCCATTTACTAATTTAAATTTATATCCCATAGATTTTAAAATTTTATATAAACTTGTTTGCCCTCCCTTAAATCCCAAATTTTCTTTTGCGTATGTCAGTAATGTTTGTAATGTAAAATATTCATTTTTAGAATTGTATTTCCAAATTTGTCGTTGTAAATCTTCTTTAAACATTCGGTCCATAATGGTCTCTGTCTTTTTCGGTCGGCCTAAAGGTTTTTTGATTGTATATTGTCCAGTTTGAATTGAATAGTCCTGGTTCCCACCTAAAATTTAAGGAAAATGTTGGTTGGGTAAGAAATGGCTTCACATCTACATTTAAGTTATACCTACCTCAAATATATCTGCAAGTTGGGCTTCAATTGTTCCCTGGAGAGCCTCTGGTTTATTTTTTTTTAAATAACAACATTTTAATATTTCCCTTTTTTTTTCTTCTGAGATTATTTTCGGCATCTTCAATACGAAAGAAATTTGACAATGCCGAATTTTAAAAAATGTCATTAGATTTTGCAGGTACGCAAAATAGTTAGGTACCGTTTATAATATAGCATTATTGAAAAATGCATTGAAAAATGTGACAAATTTGATTTGCCAGATATGCCAGAAAATTTTAATACCGCGGCACTTACGAAATTATGTAAACCACACTTAAAACTGTCTGGAATTTGACATATACTGTCATTATTATACGAGGGTCAACCTGCCAAATTTCCATGGATAATGCTACGCCAATAATAAGTGAAAAGCATAGAAACATAGTGTCTTGTTAACTATGATACAGATTTTGCCATCAATAATAAACTCTAGGTTCTAAAAATATCCCTTTTTCCCATAACAGTATAAAAAACTTTTCTCTCTGGGGTGCCAGCTTTCATCTTCTCGAAACTTGTTAGGGCTCCCATAAGTTTACCCGATTTATTCTTTTACGGAAAGTTGCATCTGTATCGATTCGATGGTAAAGTCGCCATAAGCAACAGTCGAGTGAAAATTGTTGTGGAAAAAACTGGGTCAAAATGGCCTTTCTTTCGACAGTGATACTTAAACACAAGAGGCTATTATTATTCCTGATACTTGTTGACAATTTTCCTTTAAAAGCCTCCATTGATGGCTTCTGCACCTAATCTCTTCAATTGTCTTGCGCACAGGCCAATTATTTGAATTTATGGAAAAAATAATTACAAACTGCAGTCGGTGGCCATAGGAAGTCATTGAAGTGCCAAGAATTTAGACAACAGGTAGCAATATCTTAATAAGTTGAATAGAGTTTTAAAATGTCACCACCGGCATATTAATTTGAATGATTCATTAAAAATTTTAAATTTATTATAGTTGGCAGAATCGTAGAGTTTTTAATTTGGAGTTGCTGTGCACAACGAGAAAATTATATAATATATTGCCGTTAAGCGATTTTGAATTGGGAAAAATATTCTATTTATTTCGATCAAAGACGAGAAAACTTGAAAACGGAAAAAAAAAAGTTTTCACAAAGACTCAATTTACAATTTACCCACTATATTTTATTGATTTCATCTATCAAATGTGGCATCTCCTGGTTTGGGAGGCGGGGGAAGGGGGGCGGGGGGAGCGCGGAACGTTGGCAGGTGATGGATGGCCGAACGACATTGTGCTATGTAATGTGCATCGCAACCACGTCACAGTTATCATCGAATTCGTAAAAAGGTGAAGCTGACCAACCCTCCAATCTAAAGTCATGTTATTCGTGGCGAGGGATGCGTGGCCATTAGTTATCATTTAATTATTTATTTATTTTATTTATGTATCAATTTTACGAGATCACCCCATTACAAACATATTACAATTCTAAATGAAAATACGTTGAAAACGTCTATGTTTTGATAACTATTTATAGTTATTTATACACCAAGTGAGTTAAATGAATGTTTATTCATGAGAAGAAAGAAAGAAGAAAAATTCTTCGAATGAATGAACATTTTAACTCACGTGATGTATACAAAATTTTATCCCATTTTGTGGAAATTTAAAAAATAAAGTACAAGGAAAAATGCCGAGAGTGAGTTAAAAATATTTTAAATCACTGAGGTGCCAGATTTTTAGTTGAGCAGAGTGACTTAAAATGCCGAGAGTGAGTTAAAAACTTTTTAAATCACTGAGGTGATAAACGTCTAATTACCTTTATTGTTATGCGTTCAATAATGTCACTTTTAAACGTCAAAATGGGATAAAAAAACTTAAAGCTCTATTAAATAAATTATTACAACCGTAGTTTGTTGGATGATAATCAATGAGAAAAGATTCATACTATCTAAAGTTTCGTTGTGGAACGGTAATCTTTATTTGACTAAGTAGATTCGGACATTGTGTTGTTATTTAAAAGTTTGTCAAAAATTATGTCAAACTATAATCTTATCCTGCTATTATCCGTTCACAATCCGATGTCCACAAGTAGGTACAGGTAAAATCACCTTTCAATGCTATTTGATAGGATAAGGTGATAAATTTACCTGCACCTGTGGACATCGGATTGTGAACAGGATATATGTTCCAAGGTTGAGTCTATCCAAAATTATATTTCTATTGTAGTTTCCACCCCACATACCCAAACCCAAACGATAAGGAGCATTCTTTAAAAACTTATTTTGTACCTTCTCCAAGGTTTTAATGTTATTTAGATAATTAGGTGACCACAAAACTGATCCAAACTCTAAATGAGATCTGAAAAACGAGCAATACACAATTTTGCATGCATTGATGAAGAGATGCATACAATTTCTCAGCGTAAAACCAAGCATTCGCAAACCCTTCTGCTTGAGATTCGAAATATGATTGTTAAAGGTGAAATTATAGCTAAAGGTAATTTCCATCTTTTTCACATGTTCCGCGTATCTTGGCGTATTATTATTTAAAACATAATCAGTCACATAATTATTGAAACCTCTGTAGAAGGATATATAGAAACACTAACTGACCCGGCCACGCGTTGCTGTGGCTTCTAGTCAGTGATCTTAGGTAAATTTGAAGTATCCGATACTTTATTTTCAAATGCTTGGATACTCTGGATACTTTTTTTTTCTCCCGCTCCACTATCCTCAGAGTGAATCCGCAAAAATAAGAGCTGTTTTCTCGCTTTCACTTGTTCGACATTGGTTCAAAACCGATTTGAAACAGTCAATAGAAAGACCATTGCCCGTTTCAAAAAAGTGGACGCAAGAAAACGGCTAAGGTCTAGCTAGTACCCCTAGCGGTAAAATTATAAAATCCTCCAAAATTTACAGAAATCTGTAATCATGCAGCCTGCAGATTTGTAATTCGTACGAAATCCGTGCGCTATTCTACATTTACATAGACTTTGTGGCTGTTTTCTGTGGGATTCCCCGCTAGTTATAGACCGGTGCAAAACGATTTTCTCCCGTCTGCCATTAAGGATGGTTCTTCTTTATGCAATAAGAAGTGGAATGGCTGAAATTTCAAAGAGCCCCGCGTGTGACAATACAATGATATGCTAATTTGAAAATGTAATGAAAAGTGGAGATTTGGATCAATATTATCCTGTCTGCTACATATTGTGAAGGTAATTTAGACAAAAATGAGTACAAGGAAGCTAAACGGCAGAAACCCTAGGTTAGTATAAAGTGTCATATTACTAATTTCAAAATGTCGCCAAAATCGGACATGTGGATCAACGACCTCCCGTCTGCCAAATTAAATTTATATTGCATTTACGATTTAGAGATCAATGAGGAAATGGCAGAAAATCTCGGTTGTTATAATAATATTTAACAATTTTTGAAGTTGTATCGAAATGCTGAGATGTTGAAACAATTTTCTCCCATCTGCCATTTGGAAGATGAGTTTGACATGCAAAGTAAAATCCAAGGAATGTATTGGCAGATGTATCCAAGGTATATTAACAATTGGCAGAAACAATAAAAATGTCAAAATTTTTCAAAGTTGAGATCAATTTTTTCCCGTCTGCCAGTAATTTATATCAAATTAGCTACTACTAAAAGCTTAAATTTCGACTGGCAGAAATTGCACGCTGATACAAGTTCTTATAATTGATTAACAAAATTGGAACAAAAATTGTTCATATCATGCCACGCTTTTTCGCTGATTAAGAAAAGTTCATAAAAAAAAAATAATAATAAATTTAGAAAAATAAATTTAAAAAAAAATTAAAGTCGAGAATAAAAAAAAATAAAAAAAAGTAAAATAAAAATAATGAAAATAAAAATAAAAATAATTGAATGAAGAACTTGAGATTGTAAGACTGAAGGTCGAAGTGCGTGCAAATTAAGCCCTAGCTCAGAACTAAATAATTCGGAGAGTAGGGGTGGGTTTTAGTTTTGGGCGCCACCGACTCTGAACAGATGAGTCGGACTCTCCAGGATGGTATCTGGCTTCAGGTCCTTACAATCCAAATAATAATTAATAAAAATAAAAATATTAGCAAAACCAGGCTGTGTGCATAAAACCAAATAAAAGTCAATTCAAATCAAGTGCTACAGTCGTTTATTTATCAAATGGCCGCAGTCCACAATGAACAATAATTTGAATTCAAGAGGGAAAAAAAATAAAATAATAATAATCAAGTAAATTAGCAATTAATAAAATGACCTTGTCAAGAAGCGTTAACTAACAAATACAGAAATGCAATACTATAATTGCTATAGTCATGAACAATTAAATTTAAATGCAAAAATATGTTATTGAAACTCAATAACCCAAATGAATAATAAAAAAAAAAGGTATAAATAGAAAAGTTGCAAATATAAATTGAAGAGAAAAATAAAACAAAAAAAACAATAAATTAATGACTAATAAGTTGGAGCGGTTATTTTACACTTACGTAACCAGAACTACCAGTTGACATTAATTCAACAGGTGACGTCTAGTTAAGTTACCTATTTTAATAATTCATTTACCACACTGGGGCCAGCAATGAATTATTCCCTGAAATACCGAGGTGATCACCGGGTGTACAAATAGGGACAGAATGTAAACAAACAATAACAATTAGGATAACTAAAACTAGTACGATACCAAAATTTTCCAGATGATGGTGGTTCATTCAGTTCACCAGATTAGTCCTGGCTACTGGTTGTGGTTAACTTGATCGATGACTTGAGTAACCGTTCGATTACTTAGGCTGGTGTCTGTTAGCCTTTTGGTTCAATTTCGGTTACAATTGAACGTCTATTGTTATAACCGTGAGGGTATACTTGATGGTAAAGTACAACCTCCTAAGTAAAACCTCGTGAAAGAAAAACCCTCGTGAAAGAACCCTAAGAGAAAAAATTGTTATACACACTGTATTTGTAATTGAACCAATAGCGAAGCACTTCATGAATAAATTGAATCAATAAGAAAAAATGAAACTATAATGATTAGTTTCCAATAGCAAATTTACTTGATAAAAGACTATAGCTCTTGAAAATTATTTTAATAGAAAAATTGAACATTAAGGTATTAATTAATTAAATCAGATGAAATCATAATAAGGCTTTGATAGCAATTGAGAAAAATGTGTCTTGAGTTTGCAAAAATTGTTATAAGGTTATGTTTTTTTTTTTACCTGATGGAATTAGGGTTTGTCTGCCTCAAAAATCTCCGGAAATCTGGATCGAGGATTGGATTTCCTAGAGAGAGTGAGAATCCTCGACTCCTTAGGGAGGCTTTCAACTAAATTAAATTGAAAAAGTCAGAATCTACTATAGGAAAAAAACGTGTAAGCAGCTTACCACACATGGAGTTGTAAAAATCCGAATAAATCGGCGACAATTATAACACTACGAAAACGTAAGGCAGAAAGGCAACTAAAATGTTATAGCTTCAAATGAGAATTTAGGGTCGAAATCCCAAAAAGGCGAAGACAATCTTCATAAAGACTCTAATTATCCAACGTCCAGATGTGAAAGAAAATGTGCTCCACATTCAATTAATAAACTAACCTAACCCAAAGGAAGGAATTCAGACTTAGAGATGATCGAGAACAACGACAAACAACAACAAACCAATCGACAGAATTCCCACCTACCAAAAATTGCACACAACAACATAAACTGAGAAAAATAACAACGGCCGATGAATAATGATATCAACAACCAACAATTATCCCATAAAACAATCAAAACTTGAAGAATACAAAATATAGTAAGTGTTCCGTTTTCAAAATTAGAGAGCTCAAGGAAGAATCGACGATACTGAAAACATCACTAATCCACCGCTGGTTGACAGAAATTTTTGACAATCAAAAGTCAAAGAAGCGAAATTAATGGGTGCGTTCAAGGTTTCTCAAAGATCAACGAAACAATGCGCGACTCTGGGTTCGCTCGAATTTGCGCCGAGATCGATAGCGCTCCACAACCTGAACAGTTAGTACGAACGGAGTAGCTCGGTACATCCACCTGAAAACGGTACATCACGATTACGGAACACGACATACTTTTGACAGATGAATTAATTATTTTTGGATGAAACAGATGATCGAATTTAAAATAGTAATCAAAACATTGCTTTGTTTTGATTTAGAATTGAATTAAAATATGGATTCAAATGAGGAAAAAAACTATCACAGCAAATAGAATTTGACTATGGAAAATTAGGAAATCTGACGACAATTGAAATTGAGAGAAAATGTTGAAAAACTTAAGGAAATCTTGAATATAAAATTGAAAGTAGGTAAGAAATGTTTATGCAATTTTGGCCCGTTACAATCATGAACGTTTTCAACTCGTCTGCCGTTTGTTTCAGTGATATGTAGTTATGAGAATATGCATATTCTCAATATGGCAGAAACCGCAATGAGCTACATACGTTGCACAATAGGCTCGTTCAGTGAGGTTTCATTAACCACGTTTTTTGATATTTTTATGGAGTATTACTCACATATAGCACACAAAAAAAAATTCAGCGCAATTGGATAAATATTAAAAAAGTTATGCGGCTTTGAATAATAAAACATTATGCCTCAGAAATTCATCGCTTAGAGATGGTATGACGTCATCTCTCGAGTGAGAGATGCAGTTACGTCACCGCGTGTTTCAAAACTTTCAAATTTGGCGCTTTTTGATAATTTATTTAAATATGAACAAGGGCTCGGAAAATGATGAAATTTTGCACAACTGCTAAACTCAATACGCTCTTTTAGAATATGTAATAAAAAAAATATGCTGTACGAGCCTATTATTGTTAAATTGCGAAAAATGTTTATGTGGCCAAACAGTTTTCTCCCGTCTGACAACCGATTAATTAAAATTAAAGTTGCTCTCAAGAGTCAAGACACCTAATAAATATGATAAGGCAGAATAATAAAAAATTGTATCTTTAGGAAAAAAAAAATGTTTTATTCATCAACATTATCAAAAACAGCATCTCCATAATTATCATCAGCATCATCATTATCGTTTTCATTGTCATCTATCCCTTCGGAGTCACTTCCATCACAACTGATGTCACCTTTTCCATTATCATCATCATTATTGCCATCATCCAAATCTGATAAATCGCCAAAATCTTCGTTTTCATTAATTTCTTCTTCACTTTCATCCTCATCAGGAAAACCTTTATGTGTGATAGGCATTGAAAAAAAATTATAACTTGTATTGTCCGTCGATTTTAATCTGATACTCGGACGGAATGTGAGCTGGTGGCTCCCTACATTAGAACGCCAACGGTAACCTGACGTCACCTGTTTTTGCCATATGAAACACCCTCTCTCTCCTCATATGGAAAGTGTCAGTTAAAAATCGACGAACAATTTGTGAGATTTCAAACATTTGTACAGGGTCTGTTCCTCATAATTAGTGCGGCTCCTACAACTTAAACAAAAGAAAATACAAAAAAAAAGTTAAATACAAAAGTTGTAGGGTTTCATCTCTATTATGTTTTGCACATGTCAAAATGGACAAATGACAGGTGTCAACTGTCATAATGACAGCACTTGCATTTTTTTAAATAGAACACCCTGTATATTTTTAGCTAGAATGATAAATTTTTTTCTCCTGATTTCAAATGTGCCATATATGTTGATATTTGGTTCAGCTGTTTTTGCGCTATTTCATTTAAAAATTGCATTGAGGAAGCCTCATCATTGATATTAGAAACTGAGCAGACCTAATTTAGGGTAATGTAAATGCATGTTTAAACTTGAATAGCGTAAAAACAGCTGAACCAAATATCAATATATATGGTATATTTGAAATCAGAAGAAAAAAATCTATTATCGTAGCTAAAAATATACAGGGTGTTCCATTTAAAAAAAAATGCAAGTGCTGTCATTATGACAGTTGGCACCTGTCATTTGCCTATTTTGACATATACGAAAGATAATAGAGATAAAACCCTACAACTTTTGTATTCAACTTTTTTCTGTATTTTCTTTTAAGTTGTAGGAGCCGCACTAATTATAAGGAACAGACCTTGTACATAAGCAGTCATTTTGCTTTTTGATAGGTATTCAGTTGTTTTGATAGTAACTCTACTCAATTAAGTTGGCAGACGGGAGAAAATCGCAATTTAATAACCATAAGTGCAACTTATGTAACTTATTGCGGTTTCTGCCATATTGAAAATATGCATATTCTCAAAACTACATTTCACTTAACCAAATGGCAGACGGGTTAAAAACGTTCATCATATGAACACTTTTTGTCGTAATTTTGTTCATTGTTTAATAGGACTTGTACCAGTCTGCAATTTCTGCTAGTCAAAACTTAAGCTTTTAGTAGCAACTTATTTAATATAAATTAATGGCAGACGGGAAATAATTGATCTCAAATTTGAAAATGTTTGACATTTTGAAAAATTAAAAATAAATATCTGTACCACTTCAATTTTTCTGCCGATGTAAAGGTGCATTATTTATCTAAAATCCATTGTAACAAAACATGTTTTAGGCGGGAGAAAATTGTTTCAACATCTCAGCATTTTGAAGCAACTTCAAAAATTGTTAAAAACTATTATACCAACCGAGATTTTCTGCCATTTACTTATTGATGTATTACATCGTGAATGAAACCTAAATTTAATTTGGCAGACGGGAAATCTTTGATCCACATGTCCGATCTTGGCGACATTTTGAAATTAGTAATATGATACTTTATACTAACCTAGGGTTTCCGCCGTTTAGCTTCCTTGTACTCATTTTTGTCTAAATTACCTTCACAATGTGTGGCAGACGGGATAATATTGATCCAAATCTCCACTTTTCATTACATTTTCAAATTAGCATATCATTGTATTGTCACACGCAGGGCTCTTTGAAATTTCAACCATTCCATTTCTTATTGCATAAAGAATAACCACCCTTAATGGCAGACGGGAGAAAATCGTTTCAAAAAAATGGTCGTTATGCACCGGTCTATTATGCGTCATTCCCAATTCTCAACAATCCCAACACATAGTTTCCAAAGTATCCGATACATTTAGTTCAAGTATCCATTCGACACCGATACTCCCAAGTATCCAACTTGCACATCACTACTAAAAATGTTTTAATTTTCAATCGATCTGAAACCCTACGGGATTGAGAATAGAATGTTATAGACTGTGAGATAGTGGCTGTTTAGTGGAGTAATTTTTTTTGTCTGGCATTTTGAGGGCTGAATGTGGCTTCTAAGCTGATGAGAATATGGGTGATTTTAATGCCGGCCTCCCGTTCGAAAATTTGCAGAAGTAAAAAATTGATTTACATGAAGATTTTTTTTTAATGGTCTCAAATTTTCTGGCTTTTAAATAAAAGATTGACATTGATAAATAATTCACTTATGAAAAATATCACATGCTTTTCAATAGCTGAAAAAATGGGGATAAGTGTCAACTTCCAAGAGAAAAGAAAAGAACCTTCCGCGTTTACTTTTTGTCTGGCAATCGAGAGAATGAAATTTTTTGTTGTGAAAATAACGCTGAAAAATCGCCAGACGGTAATCACAGTTCGAAATCGAGTTTTCCGGCGAAACATTCTGTGGACATTTCGAACAGAAGGCAGGCATTAAAACCACTTATATTCTCATCAGCTAACTAGTCACATTCATCCCTCAAAATGCCAGACAAAAAAAAATAACTCCACTAAACAGGCCCTATCTCAGGGTCAAATATGAAATGAAAGGACCGCGCAATCTTCCGCGGCGAGCTTCATAGAAGATAGGTATATAATATAATAGCGCTTTCAACTCAAACTGCTCCCGATTGATCAAAACGCGATCTGAAACGGCTTCACATGTTCGGTTTTAAAACGGCGAGATTCACGTGTTCGATTTGAGCAGTAAACGCTCTCAAATCTCGCACGGAGCGCTCTTTCTTGCTCCCTCAAATTAGATAGATCAAAGAGTTTGATCAAAACAATAAAGTACGTTCGGCTATTGATTTCAAATAGGGTGTTTAGGACTGAACCACTTGGGAAAACTCGATGACTTTATTAATTTGACAGGAACATATATGCTTAATAAATTAGCAATGAATTCATAGAATATTTCCACTATAGTATCAATACTACTATCGGTCCTCCCAAATAGTTCCTTTCATCCAACGCTACATAAGCCATCATTTATTGCTCTATAATTAGCATTTGTGACGTTTTATTTTTGACACTAGATTCTGCTTTTCCTTGTTTCTGCAAGATCCCCAAAATTCCTTATTTCTAAATTATATTTTTAGAAATTGCCAATTTTCTTTCATTGAATTTTCCATTATTGCTTATTAGCTGATTTATTTTCTGTTTTAGATTCCGAATCTTTCCCTATTATTGATTATTTACTTTAATTTTCAGTAATTAAACATTGTTATCAATTTTCAGCTGATATGATGCATTTTTGCAGATTATTGTGTTCTACTCTACAATGCAATTGTCACTCTTGCTGCACTGGCTATTTACCGGTACTTCGAACCTTCGAACAAGCGTCGAGTACCATCCGAAAACGACCTTTATTTTTGTGTCCTTCATATGTCATTCCGTCAAGTTCGATACTGACTTTCGGTTGAGGGATGATTTTATTGATTCGGCGTCGATTTTTTCATCTGGATTCGGGTAAATAGATTGGATTAATTAATTCCAATCCGGGCATTGTGCAGTTTCTATCTTATCTAATTCGTATTGTTTTCCGGTTAAGCGTTATGTATTAATCAGTGTTTGTCGGTCAAAAGTCAATTTGGTTAATTCGTGAGGCAGTGCTTTACTTAAATTTTAATTATGTGATGAAAACTTGTTACATTCGATTTCCGGCGATTAAGTATATCGACTTCCTAGAGTGATTAGTTCCATCTCTATTTTTCCCCTCTTTATTTCGTGAGGTGTGAGGCACCATTTTGCTTAACGAGAAAGACTGGGCCTTTTTCAATTCCATCAGCCAACAAGAGAGGTTTGTCTCCACAGCCATTTGGATTTTATTCCCAACCTTATTGGAGGGATTTGGGCAGTGAGACACGTTTTTGGTTAGCCTTTACCTTTGGTTTTTGTAATATTCCTTTGCAAAACCAATTTCCTACGTGGGATTTATTGCTTCTCTTGAGGGCCAGGCGGTTGATTGAGGTAAATATTTTATTATCTTTTAGAATTTTAATTTTTAACTGGTACACATTTTTCAAGGGAGGTTATCTTGGACTTGATAAAGTTATTTGTCCAGTCCACCGGTCATTAACACCAGTGTCTTCTTTGTTCTAACCCTCACGAACATCAGAAGAGGTAAATATGCGCATTTTATATTTTTTTCGCCGAAATTCTTTTGTCAGAAGCCTAACTCAGGTTAGGAAATATTTTTGGTTCTAAGGCCTGGACTAATTTCAGGGTCCCATCCTGGGGTTACAACTCCCATCATAGGGTTACAATAACCCCATCATAAGGTTACAACAATCACATCACATCACATAGGATTCTTCCTGGAGCTCTACTCTACACAGTGAGGGGGGCTTTATTTGAAATCGATCGCAAATATTTGCGTGCACGTAAAGTTGCATCAATTTATTCGTATACGCAACTTGTTATGTGCGAATAGCTTTATTTGAAATTGACATTGGCACTCGCTCGCTGCGTTGCCAGTTTTCTTTTCACAAAATGTTGAAAATCTACCATATAAAAATGAGTGGATTTTTGAATTTTACGATATTGTCGGGAATTAGCCAACGGCAGAAAAATAATTCTCCGCCTATGGTTATGACTTCTCTATGGCTTGCCTAGTCTCAACAGTTCCAGTTGAATCCTCCTCCGTATGAATGGTGGGATTTTGGAAGTTGACGTAGTACCAATGGGAGGACAACAGGATTACATCTAGGAGAGTGGGAATGTGTATGAGGGGCGAGTTTTCCGCTAGTATTATTGCAGACTAAGCTGGAAATGTGCTAAGTCAGCCCTAATTTTATGATTGTCTCATTCTAACTTGTGTTTTAGGGATTAAACATGTTATTTATTAATTTTGTACAAATGGTAACAAATCATGGTACGACACTGAAGGTAGGATAGTGAGGGTAATTTTCCTGATAAAAATTTTGTATAAAAATGCATTTTGGCGTAAAGTGGGTAGCTCTTACTTAACTCTTTAGTGCAGAAAGTTACTCTGCTAGTTTGCATTTTGAAATTAATATAGCTCAGTTAAATTTATTCAAACTAGTGATGGAAGCCTACAACTTCATTTCGGAAAAACTCTACTTTCCGCCAACACCGTAAGTGTTATTTTATTTATTATTTCTTTCTCGAATTGTAAGATTTAGAAGTTACATATTTTTGTCTTATATTTAATCCCATTATTCTAGCAAGTAAGAACTTATTTGAAACTTATGATTATCTTTATTATTTGAACTCAATATCCAATTATCTATCAAATAATTATATTTTCGCTTTGCTTCGCTTCGCTCATCTTATAGAAATAAATTTGATTTAAACTGATTATCTAAACTGCTGGAACTTCGATACGAATAAGGAAATTTTTGGCCTATTTTTGAAGTCAAATATCTCAGAAAGTATGAGATATTTGATTACGGTTTGAAGCATATTGGGGCGCCTTGCTTGGAGTTCAAGGTGTATGGTATCGTGCTGATAAACAGAAACGTTATCTTCAACATACAGGGTGGACAATAAAACAGTGCAAAGTTTGACAAATTTCAGGACGTCGCCATTTCTTTTCAAACATACTCCTGCTTTTTTTCTGGGTTTTAGAAGAATCAGTAGTTCAATGGTAAAAAACAACTTCAAGGGTTTTTGAATAAATCTCGTAGTTTTGCAGAAATTTCAGTTTAACTGAAAAACGACTTTCATCACCCTGATTGTTTGTCTCAGTTACTCAAAACAATTTTCTTCATCACTGTTGGTTCAACGTTTTCGTCTTTTTTTGTTTTAAGATTTTATACAGGGTGAAAAAAAAAAAATTTAATACTAATTATTGGGTGGTCCATAAAGATAATTGCGCCTCAGAGTAACTAAAGATAGCACGTAACATGAACTGCAATTTATAGGATAGGGGGCACAAGTTTTCTTTGTTAATTGATATGGCACCAATCTTTCTCTGCTTTATTGTATAACCATTCTGAGAGCAAAATATGATTATATTATATTTCTTAGGTGGAAAAGCTATCCTGTTCTCGAGACACCGAGATATTTGGTGAGTTATTAGCACGTACCACGTCATAAGGAGGCTACTTATACAGGGGTGGTAAAAAATACCGGAGCGGAGTGAATCTCTTCAAACCCACTTATGCTGCTTCCCCAGATTTCGTTATCTGGAGGTTTCTGGGCAAACGAAATTGGACAATGATGTAGGGTAAAGCTGGTAGATCTGACAGCAGCGCCGATATCATTGAATCATTTAATTTTGTATGTCCGGAATCTTTCAGATAAAGAAATTTGAGCAGTTTTTTTTAAGCGGGTTTGAAAGAGATTCAACTGTTCTGGTACTTTTTACCACCCCTGTATAAATAGTCCCCCTGATGACATGGTACGTGCTAATAATTCACCAAATATCTCGGCGTCTCGAGAACAAAATAGCTTTTTCACGTAGGAAACATAATATAATCATATTTTGCTCCTAAAATGGTTATACGATAGGCAATTTATCGCGAGGATAATCAAACATAATCTGATTATGCTGAGTTATTTGATACGTCAATTGTGTCATACTTCCCTTACCCCCTCTCCATCCAATTCTGGGCCTGCAAATGATGTTACTATCATCAGCTTATAGTAATGACGTCACCCGCAGACCTCTATGGAATGCTTGCGATTCAGGCTGAGCTAGTGAGTTAATTTTTTCGTCGATTTTAAATGTAGAGAAGGTGATTTTCGGTCTGTTCTCACAGAAGAAATTAAGTGTTCTTGATCCCCGAGTATCCCAGAATTTGATGGTAGGGAAGTTAGGGGAGCATGACACAATTGACTAATCAGATAATCCAGCATAGCATAATCGATTATACTTGATTATCCTCGCGAAAAATAGCCTAATAAAGCAGATAAAGGTTTGTACCATATCAATTGACAAAGAGGATGTGCCCCCTATAAATCGCAGTAGGTACAGTCATGAGCACAAAAAGTGGGACACCCGACTGACAGGTCTTGTCATTTTTCGCTATTTTGCGTAAATTAGTCTTTTCTCTACAATCGATTTTTTGTCAAATATGACAATCCCTCTCATTGCCGTAGGTATAGCTGGTGAGCCAGTTTTACAATAGGAAAAAACGGGTGTCCCACTTTTTGTGCTCACGACTGTATATGTTACGTGTTTGGACGCCTACTATCTCTAGTTACTCAGAGGGGCAATTGTCTTCACGGACCATCCAATAATTAGTATCAAAAACTTACTTTTTTTCCACCCTGTATGAAATCTTTTTGAAACAATAAAAGACGAAAACGTTGAACCAACAATAATGAAGAACATTGTTTCCTATAACTGAGACAAACAATCAGGGTGGTGAAAGTCATTTTTCTGGTAAACTGAAATTTCTGCAAAACTACGAGATTTATTCAAAAACCCTTCAAGTTGTTTTTTACCATTGAACTATTGATTCTTCCTGAACCCAGAAAAAAAGCAGGAGTATGTTTGAAAAGAAATGGCGACGCCCTGAAATTTGACAAACTTTGCACTGTTTTATTGTCCACCCTGTATGTTGACGATAACGGTACTGTTTATCAGCACGATACAATATACCTTGAACACCAAACAATGCGCCCCAATATGCTTCAAACCGCAATCAAATATCTCTTATACTTTCTGAGAAATTGGACTTCAAAAATAGGCAAAAAAATTCTTTATGCGTATCGAAGTTCCAGCAGTTTAGTTTATTTTGAATTAATGGTTATTAGAAGTTTTGGATAGGAAAACAAGGAAGATCTTGGTAAGAAAATATAAAAGTATATTTTCGCTTTAGGATCGGATTTCTAACAAAAGTCCGACCCGACAATATTTTCACAGAACATATTTTGGCTGACGGTGACGTTTATTTTACGATGACCTTTATTTATTATGATTTTTTTGATGTTTTGAGGTTAGAATTTTCTAAAATATGTTTCGTGTTTACTTATAAGCAATTTACCACAAAAAATGAATATTATTTCACCTAGCCCTATTCCTGTAGATAGGAAAAAGAGCTCCGCAAACGCAGATGCGGAGGAAAAAAGGCTTCTTGCCCAGTTTGTCAGAGAACGCCCCAACTTTTACCAAAAAGTCCAGTAAAAAAATGTTGCAAAAGCCTCAGCGGTATTATACGGTGCTCGGTGGAAGATGCTTTTCTTGGCGCCACTAAATAGCCCTGTAAAGCCTCATATAAGTCTTCAAAAGTAGCTTTATTTAGCCGAAATTTTTTTACGAAAGTCCGGTCACTTAGGACGAAGGAATAAAATCGCGGCCTTACTGCGAGGTTTTCGTTAAAAGCCTTCGCTACTTCAAGACGAGCCAGCCCATTGTTGTTAATAACGTTATTAAATCATATATTATTTATAAAAATCACCACAATATTCGAATTTATTTGAAGTGAACCATCAAAATTAAAATAAATCGAAATAAATTGACAAATCGACAACACAACTTGCGTGTGCGAGCTAGATTTGCGATCGGTACACCCCCATGCGCAAAAGTTGCGAGTGGTGCAAAGTCATATCGCTCGCAGTGCATTTCAAATAAACCGTGCACCAGTTTTCAATCGCAAATAACGTCATTTGCGTATACGCAAAGTTGCATCAATTTCAAATAAAGCCCCCCAGATCAGTTCCAACATCTGTGCAGTACAAGTACTCTTTTTGGTGGCATTTATTTCTCCACGCTAGATATTTGCTTGGTTGATTCATTACCAACCAATCGAACAGATACCTACTTACACCAAAATTCAAAACCTAACGAATTGATCAATAACCACCGAACGGTGAAATACCTCCAGTGAAGGATTGAAGATAAGTGAACGTACTCCGAACTACACTAGACCCAGCAAACACACTACATACTTAAAACGTCCATTTTATGTCATATTTACGTCCGTACGTCCATATGACCTATTCAGAACATTCAGAACGTACATAAGACGTACACTTTTGTACCTTTTATGTAGGTACCTACATATTTAAACATCCATATTACGTACAGTTACATCCACCATTTTGGTTTTATGTTTAAAGTTTAAAATACAAACAGATCTGTAGGAATTTGAATTTGAATTTTCAATTTCGCTCTCATTTATGGTCATTTTGAAATTTGATAAATGATGACGTAGTTGTTAGGGTAAGTATAGTTAGCGAAAGAGAGGTGTAATATCCTTGTTCCGAGATTGAGGTGTTGTCTTTATCTCTTATGTGAGGTGGCGAACGACACGTTAGGTTAGAAGCCTGTTAGAAATTTTGTGCAAAAGTTATGTGAAAATTATTTAATAAAGAAAATACAGCAACAATTTAGTTAATTAGACCCATCCCTACAAATTCAGAAGTGAGATAAGCAAAAAAGTTGATGTGTTATTGTGATGTTGATGGATGTTTCCAGAACAGGAGGTTAAAAATTAGTTCTACTGTAGACCTGCTCTAAGGTTGTTATAGACAGAATATTCCCAATTTATTAATAATAAATTAAATTCAGTCAGTTCAGTGAAACAGTGTTGTGCTAATTAGTTTACCAGAGTCCCAACCCAATCAATCCTTAACAGAATGTTGTTGCAGTTCTTTTAAGTTATGCTTTATTTATGTAGGTATAGTTGCAATACTTTTGAATTACCTAATGTTTTTCTTCTGTTGTTATTCCAGGTTTAGTAAGCTAATAGAGAATAAATAATAAACGATTTGAGTAAAAAAATCCTCTTTTATTTGGTTTGCAATATGGACTCAATTAGGTCTTCAAGATGTATCATGGACGTTCTTTATGGCTCTTAGTTGTACGTCTTTAAGACGTATTATGGAGTTGACATACGACTTGCCCATTACGTCTTCAAGACGTACTTGGCTCTAAAATCGACGTCTTACAAACGTACAGTATGTCATAACGTTACACCTTATGTACGTCTTTGGAATGTAATTGTGTTTGTTGGGGAGTGAGTTGATAGTGTGTAAACAATTGACCTTTTGTTTAGACGCCATATTGCGGTGCGCGAACATAATTGCCAAAAGTAGAAAAAAAAATTACTAGAGTACCGTCAACATTAAAAACAAAAGTTAATGAATAAATTACATTTAAAATTCAAATTTGCCGCCTATTACGAATGTTTTTGAAAAGAAAAGCCATCAATTTTAGCTTGTATTGGGCAGAATAGAAATAATAAGGATAGCGAGGATCGATCATTTAGTTACTTGTGTTTTCAATGTTGACAGCCCGCTAGTAATTTTTGTCTTCTTCTGTTGACAACTATGTTCGCGCATCGCAATATGGCGTCCAAATATAAGGTCAATTATTTTTATTTTTTTTTCCTATTCATTTCATCTTTTTCGCTTCCCTTTTAATTAACAATTTTCACAAGCTGAGTTTTTGTTTTATTTGTATTAATTATAATAATTATATTCTCTATAATAGTGTCACTGTTTTGCTATAACCCCATCAGTTTGTGAAAGTTGATTCTATTTTTAGTTTTAGATTTTTTAATGTCATTTCTTTAATCGTTACTTGAACGTTAATAACGATTAATTTTTATTTTTAATTATTTGCGCAAGGGGGTGATCACTCGCAAGTAAAATCTTGCTTACCATTATTTGTCGTATTTGTTATTGATTGCATCAGTCAAACAGCAGTACCTAACCTATTTGTCAAGACCAATAAATCTCAACAATAAATCAATTATAGATCTGTATTGAAATATTGTTGTTTTATTATTTATTTCTACAGCTTACAGTTATCTTCACAAACCTTCAACTTAAAATGCTCAACATCGCAGGGTTGTCCTATTTAGCCTGTAAAATAGGTGGCGCCGAACTCACGTTCCAGTCGGGCTTGGAACACTTCATGGATCCAAGAGTTAAGTTGAGGGATTGAGTAAGCTAATTGTGCCAGAAAGTAAAAGTGTTCCACATTTTTGGAATCATAATTCATATTTTAAGGTTCCAGTTTTATGGTTGAGTAAGTTGAACGTCTAAGCCAAATGTTCGTTTTTTATTGGTAACAATATGTCCACAGCAGGTATCACTTCCACAGTTTGTAGACGAGTGAACATAAGGTCAAGAAATCGATTCCTATTATTCTGGATCTTTTGGGACAAGTTTGAAAACTTGCTTTCACAAATTATATCATATACCGGGGATCCGGCGTGGGTTCACTTCTACTTCCCCAGCTATTCGTAGGAGCTACATGGACAAGAAGAAAAAAAATAGGGAAGCGCGGGGTTACACCACAAAAAGCCAACCGCTAACAGAATGAAACATAAGACGGTCAGCGTGCGAAGTCTTGTCACCCTCCGATATCACCTCAGAAACAAGGGGAACTGCAGTACGGAAGAGGAGTATCGAACTCACGGAGAAGAAATCCGAAGATGCTTCTAAGCCATGAAGAGGCCAATACACTCAACCACGCCAGAAGAAACACTACACACTAAAAGCAGGCATGATGGCCAACTATACCACACCAACCCAAGTGAAAACACATCACGCTAAGGGAGCGTCTACGGCTTAGAGGGGTTGTTAACTAAGGGACACTTGGAGCCGTATTGATCCAAGAACCTTGGGTTTACTTTGAGCCGGTCACAGGTCCACCAGATAGAGAGGCTAACGTAACCTGGGGCAGTCGGTGTGACGACCACAGAGTATGCATTTCCTCAATCGAAAAAATCAATAACTTATATCTATCAGAATTCGCGTCGCTGGGCCTGGTTACCGTTCGGGTAAACCAGTGATAAGGTTTACCACACCGCGACTGTACTGGCATCAGGGTACTCTGCTGGATATGAGCAAGCACCATCAGAAGAAGTACAGAGAGTAGTCGAGTACTGCAACAGGCGAAACCTATCGTTCCTGTGCCGTGAACGCACACAACCTGAAATAATCATCTCCTACGTAGACTTTTAAATAATACCAAACGAGACAGAGAAGGCTGACTGGGTACAATAAAGAAGTAAAAAAAGCCAAACGAAAAAGCTAAAGACTTCTGTGAATTCAACACACAAACTCCCTTAGCAGCCAGGCTATATAAAACCCTGGCAAAAGGCAGGGCGCAAAGACTACTGATACTTGAAAACCCAGACGGTAGTCACACAGAAAATGAAGAGCAAAAGGCTGTTCTGTTACTGGAACCTAACTTTCCGGGAAGTATACCCAATGACACTGAAGAAAACAGGACAGCCATGCAAGAAAATTAGGAGGTTACCAAGAATATTAAATTTTCACTCCTTAGAGAGCAACTCCTACCAATCGCTGAAGTCACCTGGATTTGGTGCCTTTTTCCAGAAAAGCTACAGAGAAGGTCAAATTAAAATCATGCCGTTGTTCAAAGTTATCAGATCAATCAAGAATGCAGTCCCATTGATCTGCGAAATACAACCCACATAACAGCGAAAGTACATTCATATTCTCAGAATATTTCCTCAAAGTACTTTTTGGAATGTTCTTTTAGGAATGTTCAATGAATATTCTAAGATTGTTTCGATGGAAATATTCATTTTTGAACGTTCTATTTATGTACTAGGAATGTTGCTTCTATACACCTACCTGAAAGATTGTGCTAAGAACCTACTTTATGTAACATTATTTGAATATTCTCATACGAACAATATTATAATGTAGGTACTCTAAAAAATGTTCTTTAAGCTAATATCTCTATCAAGTATAAAGAATATACCTACCAAGTTGTGCTGAGAAGTTTATGTAGGTAGGTAACCATGATAAGAATATTTTCATATTGTTCACCTAATTATCTAAAGTACCTACTCAAAAATCTTAATTGTACAATTAAACAATAATGCACTATTTAGAACCTACTAAGAATATTATAGGTATATTCTTTTTCTTCTGCTTTGTAAGACTTTCAAGAGAGGGAGCGACGCGCTATTAAAGATCTACATCTTGCCTCGCATTTGAATCACCTTGGAACCTGTTTCTCTCAGTTGGCGTGCTTCGACGAGAACATAACAAGCTCGAAACCGGAGCTTTGGTTAAATACTCGTGTTTTCTAGAGATGTTTTCCAACAACTCTTTCACTGCCTTTAATATAAAAGGGCTGAAACGAGCATTATTTGGAAGCGAAAATAAACATTCCAAGTATCAAACAAGGATGTTATGTCTAGGATGCATATTGAGAATGATATATGTAGATATATTCTAAGAATATTTCAAGCATATTGGTATAATATTCTTTTGAGAACATAACTATAATGTCAAAGAAACATTCTTTGAATGTGAGAATATAGGTACGTTTCGAGCATATTTTTAGAATCAAACAGGAATATTCTTTTAAGGACGTACTGAGAATCTCATAGGTATATTCTAGGAATATCCTAATGGATTTCCCAGGAAGTTCTTGGGTATTGCAAACAGTATTTCTACAATCTTTTCTCAGAATATTCTCAGGACATTCGCAATGGTTTTGGCGAACATTCTAGGCACATTCCTTCTAAAAAAAGAACATTCTTAATACATTCTAAGGATGCAATTTTGTTATGTGGGAAGCCACCAGAATTGCAGAAAGTGACCTAGGTATGTGAACAGACCATGCAAGTCTGTACAACTAGAGGATGATCACACGGAGGGGTACTCTCACCTATGATATGCAGTTTAATGGTTGCGTCTAGTATCTTGAGTATACTGACCGATCAGGGCTTCACCGGCTTTGGATACGCCGAAGATATTACCATTAGGGCCAGGGGCAAATTCGAAAGAGCACTCTGCAACCTTATCACTTCAAACCACGAAGGAATGTTGTCAGTCAGTAGGGCTGAATTTTAACTCAGCGAAAACCGCACTGGTAACATTTACAAGAGGAACAAAACTCCCAAACCCTAGAAACATTCACGTCAATGGAAGTAAACTTAACTCGATACAAGAAGTAAAATTTCTAGAAAACAACCCCAGATTCTAAACTTATCTGGAACCGACACTGCTCTGCAAAAACATTGCGGGTAAAAAATGGGACTGTCACGCATCAATTCTGAGATGATGTATACTATGATAGTCAAAACTTATCATTACTTACGGAGCCGTAGCATGGCATAGCCGAAACCAGCTAGTAGCAGGAAGGAAACACCTGGGAAAAAGACAAAAACTTGTGTGTCTCTGTGTAGCATGATCAATGAGATCATGTTCAACTGCGGCATTAGAATTAAGACCACATCACCTTACATAATAGTGAATCGGGCTGCTAGTGGCTCATGTCTTAGACTACCGAAGATCGGTATCCAAGGAAAAATGCACCCTGGCAGAACTTTTCCTCTCCCAAACTGAGCGTTTTGGATCTACCAAAATATAGGATTATTAAGAAATTTAGCTTCGAGAAATACTTTTCCATCGAACTGCGCTCGAAAAATATATAGGACTACATAGATACCTACACGGAGCCAATGGGCAAATAACTAAGCATCCTTCAAGCGGAACTGCATGCAATCGGAAGATGCGTGCCAGGCAGCTATTAGAGCATTGATTTCGAGCAGTCATCATTTCTCAAGATGGAAATGTCTGCAACCTTGCTCTGGTCGCCTATGGTTGAACCAAATCCAAGCGTCAGTAAATGACAAACTGGTAATTTTCATTACAACCTATCGAATATCCTCCGTGCATGCGCACTGGTCCAGGTAGAGCGTTTCAACCAATAGGAAGGCTAGTGTTTTTTTACAATTTGGGTTATTAAATGTCATCTACTGCCGCTTGGATTTGAAAATGGTGTAGACACATAGCTAGTGATTAGGGCAACAAATGCGCACACATGTTCGAGAACGAGAGTTTCTAGAGTCCGCGTCAGCAGTAAAGACTACGGTGACGACACAGAAAGCTGCGCGAAGCGGGTCGGATCTCTCTCCCTCGTCTATCTCTCGCTGTCTGCCGTGACCTCGACCGTGAGCTGAAACCAGCAGCGGGGTATCTTTTTAGACAAAACTTGGATAGAAAATAAACTAAATAAATATACCTGCTGGCCGTACGACAATGAACCACGTGCTTGGCGTTCGGCAGCAGCACCGATCGATACTATAGTTCGGTTAGTCTTCAAAATTGGGTTTGTGCGCAATTGACGCTGTGCTACTACTACCTTCACTCGGCGAGAACCATTCTGCGGCCTCGTGAAGGCGAATTTCCAAGGAATGCTCAAAAAAGCTAAGGAACAAATAATGGCTAGACCAGCCACGACTACGACAGGCCAAGGATATATTAAGCAACTTTAGCAAAAAATATCAAAATTGCTGGTCAATCGGAACACTGCAGACATAAGGAACAAATACAGAAGAAGAAGTGAAGCTGGAGAGGACTTCACCACCTTCTACTAAACTGCTCTGGAACCACTGAATATCCTAAGATTCCTGAAACGCTCAGGACTAGAGAGGCTGCTTTGAGCAGGGAAACTCAATTTAGCAGCAGAAAGAGGGATACAATAGATCAACCTGGCTCGCAGTGCAACTGACACCTTCAGAACATACGATACAATACAAATGAAATCTTACCTCCACGTGAAACCTATTTTTACCCACGAGCGTGCGGTAAAGTTTACTTTACCGCACTTATTTGCGAATGCAAAGTAGCACTTTACTGCACACTATGCGGTAAAGTGGACTGCAAAGTGTGCGGTAAAGTTAACTTTACCGCATAGTATGCGGTAAAGTAGACTTTGGTATTTATGATTAAAAATCCTTTCTTTTTCAGAAAATTGATCTTTGATCATTTCTAAATCTAATCTAATTTATATCATCAATTAATCTGATTCATTAATTAATTTTAATAATGCCTTTTTTGGAGATGTAGATGCTCATAGGTAAAATTTTGTGCGGAAAGTGCCTTCACCGCCCTTAACGGCTTGCCGTTGCGTGCGGTTAAGTATCACTTTCCGCATTTGTTAGGTAAATAACTATTATAGAAATTTGAACGATCTTTTTAAAAAGTGTGTGGATATTCCATTCCACTTTTCCCGTTGGATCTCTCTTCAGGTTAAGAAGTAGTTTGACGTTTACAATGACAAGGCATAAGTTTGAGCATTTCACTTATATCTACTGGTGGGATCCTAATTGATTTGTCTTGGCGTAGGATACTGAGAAAGCGTTCTTCTTTCCTTTCTTGGATAAATTCTTGAATTATTTTTTGTCTGTGATTTTTATTGCTAGTGGCCTCTGATGATAATGTTGTTTCGTTCGAACAAATACAGAATAACGCTTCAATGAACAATTTCTTTTGAGTTTCCTAAAACAGCTTGACAAAATATTTGATGTTCATGTATTTGTGAGCCCCTAGAAGCGCATAAACTGGGATTGCAAAAATAAAACTAAATAGAATATAATTAACTTGAAACACTCCGGAAAATACGAGACTTTTCTCTATTCGAGCGCGAGTCTTTTTCAGGGTGGATGATTTTTATGTCAAGGGGTGAATAAATCACTTATTTCGCCGTGCTGTGCTCGGATATATTTGTAGGAAAATATGTTTTTGTTCAATGGAGCTTTTTCCTTCTTGTAAACAATTTTTTGTATATTTTTGTTTTAGAGTAAAAAGCTTTTTAATATATTCTAAAGACGTTGCCTCCGGTTCAAATGTCAGCTTAAATAAAGTGCGGTCTCAGTATTTGAAACGGAGACAAGTGCAAGTCCGTGCTATAAAATGCAGGAAATTCGACACGGCTATGAGACACGTTGTAGCTATTAAATTTTATTTGTCAATTTAAAATTGAACACCGCTCTTGACAGTTTCCATATTGTTGGATAGAACACTTTTATTCAAGTAGCATCACGGAGAAAATTTTCTTAGAAAAAAAATAAAAAAATTAAACAGCATTAAAAAAAAGTACGTACTGGAGATTATATATAAACTTGATAAGTATTCTACTACTTCGGGAATCTCTTACCAACGATCTAAGAGAATCTTATCTCGAGTCCCAAATTAAACACGGACCATTAAGAAAAGGAACATTATACTGAAGTTTTGTTTGTAGGGTCATTATAGATCTCGTCGTCAAAGGATTTCGGGTCGTTTCGTGCATAGTAGACGGGGTCGCCACGTATACATATATATTACGGCAAATCCCAGGTTAACCCAAGCAGAGATGTGGTTTTTGGTACATGGGACGTACAAGAAATGACTCGAAAAGTGACAGAAATTATTCACAAAGTTGGTAGAGAATAATTATACCAGTACTAGCAGGAACAAAGAAAGAATGGGAAGGATCCGGAAATGTAAGTAGTCATACTGTACTTATATGTATAACGAGGTAGGATAAACGCGCCCAAGGAGGAAAAAAATCACCAAATGGGAAGCCGTAAACGAGAAACTGGCAAAAACGAATCCTATACTCGCGGGAATTTGTGGGTCACATATTTTTTTATTGGTATTGCCATGTAGTTTAAGGTTTCAGTTGTTTGCCGCATGCCAATTGCATATTCCGGAAAAATGTATGTATATCATACGAGTTTTTGAAAAGCCTGCCGCAAAACTGGCAACTTTATCTCTGCAATATGTTCACTAAGATACTTGACAGTGGCAAAATACCGAGTCTCTGGACCCAGGTTACATTTTCTATGCTATTCAAGAAAGGTACTCGTGACGATCCAAGCAACTAGGTCGATCGCTTTGGTTAATTGTACACTCAAAGTCTTCACACAAATTTTGCATCATTGTGGCTTGAACAACATCCAATTATCCCTGAATCTCAGTCGGGCTTCAGAAAAAAGCGAGGCTGCATTGACAATGTCTTTGTTAAAACTGCTTTAATTCAAAATCATCTTCGACTTAAAAAGCGGAAAATATATGCTGCATTTATTGATTTTCGCCGCGCATTCGACACTATCTGCCACTCTATTCTGTGGTCAAAATTATACGAGCTCGGGTTTAGTGCGCGATTTATTTCCGTGATAAAAGACCTATATGATAATGCTTCTGTTAAAATTATTGCTACTGATGGTCAGACGAAATCTTTCAACGTAGACTCCGGGGTTTTGCAGGGGGAATCATTAAGCCCGACCCTCTTCAGCGTCTTCATTTCTGATATTTAGAGTTTAATTTTTCAGAGAGGCGTGAGAGGAATCAGTATTGATGCGCACGATATACTTATGCTGCTGTTTGCAGACGACTGCTCTCTGGCTCTGCTTGCTTTAGAAAAATGGCTGAACAGACTGTATTGCGAGCAAAACAACCGTCGGGAACGATCCTTAACATGACCTCCAGGGTGAGGTTGGGATCCTTCTCGCCAAGTAAAAAGCTATTTCAAACTTCTGTATTGAACTCCTTCACAGGCTGTTTACCGGTTTGGAGCTTGAGATATCCGGATATCTTAGAAAAAATTCAGACGAGCTACTTTAAGTCCTTATTATCTCTCCCGAGAAGTACCAGCTCAGCACTTGTTAGGCTGGAAGCCGGCGTTACACGTTTATCTTTTTTTATATTTAAAATCCCCTTAAACTTTTTTATTATGTTACTTTTCATGGGAGATGAAAGATTGCCAAAAGTTTGTCTAAAGCGACTTATTCATCTAGATACCAACGCGCCTTCGCTTAAATATAGCTGGATATCCCAGTTCAAAGGCTAGTTCGTGGAAGCTGGACTTTTACACCTATGGACTCTTGATCCCTACATTTTAAAACGTAATCGATCTCAAATTTTGAATCTCTACCAGCAAAATTGCTCCGAGTCTGATATTCGTATAGCAATAAATGCAACATACACCATTTTTTATAGCACGTTTGACTCTAGCATGCTCACCTATCCTAAGTACCTTGACTTTAAATGCGATTTTTCGGTTGCTAGACTAATTTGTCAAATTCGCACCAGCAACAAGTTTTTTTGCAGACTTAATATAAAAAATATATCCTAGCAGTTCAAGCAGGAGGACTTATGTTCTGTATGTAATATGCAAGTAGCGGAAACATTTCACCACTTATTTTTTGTCTGCCCACTATATAAACACTTGCGACCATTAAACTGGAGTGACGAAAACTTTGCTTTAGCTCTGGGTGACTTAACCCTCAACTCTGCTAAAGAAATCTATAACACCTGTTGCAAATATTCTAAAGCTAAGATCGTTCCTGCGTAACGAATGAGGCAACGATTGTATTAAATTGTGTAACATTTTTGTTTTTTCCTTGTTTTCCTGGTGATTAGTGATGGTGGGTACTTTTGAACTTCATTGCACTATATTTAATAGTTATTTATGTATCTAGTGCGCGAAATGATACTTTGGTGCTTGAGACTGACAGTTTTTTGTCGAGGCGTAAGCCGAGACAAAAAATCAGTCGAAAGCACCAAAGAAATTTCGCACACGAGTTACATACAACGTTTTTTCTACAGACGGAATAAAAATCATTTCGGGTAATACCAAATTAAATAAATAACACAAGGAAATTCTATTTGATCACAGCCTCTTTGTTTGGTTGCTACGGAAAAAAAAAATTAATACATATTGACCACATATTGACACTACTTGTCAAGGTTTTTGTCAAGTTTTATGTCCAGAGGCCAGAGTTTTACTGAAGCGGCATATATTCCCAAACAATATTGTTTTAGAATGGAAATTCCAGAAGAATTTGTTCCTCGTGATATCATAAATGCAGCCAAATCTGCAGTTGCAAACCTTTTGTCAGAAAAATCCAAAACACAGTATGAAAATGCTTATAAGCAGTTCAAGGACTGGTGTTCACACAAAAACGTAAAGCAAGTGAGTGAAATAGTAATGTTAGCCTATTTCGAGGAAAAATCGAAAACAGTTAAGTCCCCTACCTTGTGGGCATTGTATTCGATGTTAAAATCAACACTAAGCATTAAAGAAACCATTGATTTGAAAAAATTTTTGAAGTTAGTGCCATATTTAAAAAAAAAATCTGTAGGACATCAGGCAAAGAAATCTAAAGTCTTAACAGGGGAAAATGTGAACCAATTTATCACAGAAGCCGACGATGAAGCTTATTAATTATTGAAGGTGATTTTATCTGTTAGATATTATTTATTTGAAATTATATCAGCCTTGTTTTCTAGGTTTTGCTGATTATTGGCATTTCAGGGGCCTGTCGTCGGGACGAATTGGTTAAAATTACCATAAATGACGTAGAGGATTCCGGCAGAGTATTAATAGTTAAAATACCTGACACCAAAACAAATGTTCCACGAACATTTACAGTGACAGATTCCAATTACATTCAGCATTATCGGAACTATCTGGCCTTACGCCCTACTCATGCATCAAGTAATCGTCTGTTTCTAAAATACCATAAAGGCAAATGTGTCAACCAAGTTGTTGGAATAAACACCATTGGGTCAGTTCCATCCATTATCGCAAAGTACCTTCAGCTTCCAAATGCCATGTCCTATACCGGCCATTGCTTCAGAAGAACTTCTGCAACACTCCTCGCAGATGCAGGAGCGAATATGACTTGCCTTAAGCGCCATGGAGGATGGAAGTCATCCAGTGTTGCTGAAGGATATATTGAAGACTCTCTAGAGAATAAAATTAAGATTTCTAATAAAATTTCGAATTACTGTGAAGCTGAAATGCCATCTACGTCTGCTTCTTCTAGTACAGCACAATCTACTGTGACGAAAAATATCAGTGATTCAACAGAAAACAAAATTTTGAACAAAACTCTGGATATTTCTACCCAACCCAAGCAACACATTAATTTGATTAATTGTATAATATACGTATAATCAACCATTTTTCGGTGATATTTTAGTTTTGGTATATTCATTAAACGTTTACAAATGATTTATCGCCAACGTATAATTTGTAGACCTTAATAGTCCAGGAGGTGGCGCCAAAAACATGCAAGAGTTTTCGCAAGGCGGATATTTTCAAAATAGGTCGTACTTTAGTGCTAGAATGCTAGTGTACAGTCAGCACTCACAGTTCCGGGACAGCTGGCTCTGGGACGCGGGCAAAGTTGTAATTTTAAGAAGCATCTAAACTGTTTTCTCAAAGCTCAAAATTTATAGAAATTTTGCACATTATCTGTTTGAAGGTCACAGATAACGTATGTAAATCGTCAGACGTCTAGTTCGTTGCAAAAAGGGGGTCAGACGTCCTCAAAGTTTTTATTTTATGGCATTTTCTTCATATATATTTGTCAAATACCTGCAAAAATATATTTTGACAGGACACCGAAGAAAATGCCATAAAATAAAAACTTTGAGGACGTCTGACCCCCTTTTTGCAACGAACTAGACGTCTGACGATTTACATATGTAATCTGTGACCTTCAAACAGATAATGTGCAAAATTTCTATAAATTTTGAGCTTTGAGAAAACAGTTTAGATGCTTCTTAAAATTACAACTTTGCCCGCGTCCCAGAGCCAGCTGTCCCGGAACTGTGAGTGCTGACTGTACACTAGCATTCTAGCACTGAAGTACGACCTATTTTGAAAATATCCGCCTTGCGAAAACTCTTGCATGTTTTTGACGCCAGCTCCCCAACTATAAATAAACATATATCATATACTACTTTATTACCAGCAAGTGTAGATTTGGGAAAACTAGATATGCTGTCACGCAAATTAGCAGTTAATTGTTAATAAACAATGTCACTATTTTGTTAAATTTGAGGAAAGGTTCATTTTTCAACATCATGATTTTTTTAAAGTATTTAATAGACGTATTACATCCAATAAAATTTTACTTAAAAATAGATGTCTATGGTAGACGGAAAAGTAGGGTACATTATGGGTATTATAATCGTGTAAATATATACTTGTTTATTATACCTGTTATATTATACGGCCATACATAATTATCTTTTACATTTTACTCACGATAAGGGGTAAATAATCCCGTTATGATTAACTAACTGAGGCAGTATACCATGTATTATATTCCTGTCAGAAGTTTACTGAAAACCCGGGCATGAGATAGTTTATAGTTTATCATATTTGTATAATCAAAGTATAGGAGCGACCAGCGACAAATATGAAAATTCAAAGGAAGGCGGCAAACATGCGAACTAATATTTCTATCACGCTCTATTCCATCGTAACTGTGTATTTCCATATCGTTTTTTCCTCCCCCTTCACCTCAGACCGATATACTTTTCTCTTATTTGTCAGTTGCCATCGCCATTGCCGTGCCAACCTATCCTATATCCTATGAGTATTTTTAATACCCCATCGGAATTTTCATTTGTTTTGGAAAATGTGTTACCCACACTGAATAATAAGTCGACGTGCCTTTTTTTCTAGTGATTTTGTGTCCCATTCAGTTTTCATTTGAAAGAAAAGGGAGCAATAATCGATTAAAATTCAAAAATTGTATATTTCCCGCGCTTGTGTAACCAACATGGAGTGCTGAAAGCACAGACCGGCCAACCAATCAGCTGCTGCCTGTGGCTGAACCACGCACGCGTCGTGCCGATCGCCCTTCATCTTCATCGATTGAGATCCATTTTCGTTAGTCGTTGTTGATAGCCGGTCTACAATGTGCCCGTGAGTGCGTAGTGCTTGCTTGCATGCTGTGACTTGCGAATCGTGAATTTTTAGCTGCCCCTGTTATTAGCAGACTGATGAATCCAGTAAGTGGAAAATTATTGGTTGTTTAGAATGAGGAATAGGTATTTATTTGAAAAACCTGGCATGTGTGCTATTTTTTTACAAAATTCAGCCATTTCGATACTTGATTTACAAGCTGATATTTCGTCGTTTCGTTTTCCACACAGGGGGGGTTTATTTGAAACGTGCAATTCAAATACGTCTGACTAAGTCGCAATTTGTAAAGGTGAAATTCAAAAAAATGCACATGTGGCTTATTTGAAACTTTCGTCAACGTATTTTGCTAAATTCGTCGACGCAAGATTGCATTTGACATGCGTCACCCCTAGAGCTAGTGCATTTCCAAATTGCATGCGAAAGTTTCTTAAAAATTTCAGTTTAGTCGATAAAAAATATTCTTGGCCTCATGGAATTCGCAAATAATGTTAATTTAAATGCTCTAGAAAGGGTCGAATTGTATAACAATAACCGCAAAGGCTTCAGAAATCCAAGAATAGATGCAGGCATTAACAATGCTTAGGTAATGACGGGGAATTAAAAAAAAAAACTTTCGACTTTCAAAAGAATGTTTCGAGATTCCTTCCATGAAAAGGAGTTCGAAAATTTCCCCGACAAAAGGGCCGGATTTTTGTTCAAATATTCGACCGAGTGTTTTTTTTGTTTTTTGGTAACAAATCCGGACCTTCTCTTATTGGCACTTGCCCCCGCACTTTCCATCCTTTTTGCGGTATTGCCTACACTTATAGAAAGAATGAAGAATGAACTAAGATTATCAACAAAAAAAACGAAAAACCTCCAACTAAACACGAAACTTTATGCACAGAACATATCACCTCTAGAAAAGTATCTGCAATGTTATGTACCGGTTATGAATTACAGCGCCATCGTTGACTGAAAACCCAACTAATCGAGCATTCTTGACAAAAAGGCGAATTGATTTTTTTCATATATTTTTATTATTTTTAAATAATTTTTAATGTTCAACTGCATTTGGCTTGCTGACTCCTTTCAGCTCTTTTCGCCTCATTTTTTTGAAAACTATGACTGGCAGGAAGTTTCCGATGTCGAACATAGTGCAAAAAGAGTTAGTAAGTTAGCAAGAGACACGCAGCTATAGGTAGATCGTAAAGTAAATACGAATAATAAATACAAATACGAACGAAACGAAACAAACCAGTAAATACAAAAAAATGCGAACAAAAATTAGGGTTTTTTCAACCAAAACTTTTTGAATTTTCACCTTAACGCGCGTGGGGACCATGGTTTACAACAACACAATTTAAAAATTCAAATTTTGACTTTTAAAATGACAAAATAAATGACAAAACCAACCAACACAAATCACTGTCCACACCACAGATACCTGTAAATTTCTCTTATCTCCCGACAGTGTCGTCATCGTTGACTAAAAACTTAACTAAAAACCTTCGTCGCGATTCTCCCATTTGAGATATTTTTCTATAGGTGATATGTTCTGTGACTTTATGCACGGAAATAATCAAAAAAGTTGTTGACGGTAAACAATTTCAAAGGACACACATCTTATGGGATTTTGGTGCCCGGTCAAATTTGATGAAATTTTGGTATGTTGTTCTTCTTGAGGTCCTGATCAAATGGGTCCATGGGCACAAATCAATCTTATGATTAGTTTCTGAGATACAGGGTGTTTAAAAAGTTGAATAGTCGATTTAAATTATGTGCTAACCAAGCTATTTTTTGGGGTTTTGCAAAAATGGTTAAGGCGGAACAATACTTTTACATAAATAAATGCTTCCACACATAATACATTTAAACGATTTTGTATACAGGGTGTATCACACGTTTTTATTTCAATTTTTTTGACTCAATTCGTTTCGGAATAGGTAGGTACTTTTAAAATGATTTAATGCAATAAATAATTTTGAAATATTTTTCTATTTCTATTTATACAAAATTACGAATATTTGAAACATCGTTGCAGTTTTCCAGCTATATTTAACTTTGCCAAATTCAGGGTGTCTATACTCGAAAGTTGACTGCATATGAAAAACTTTATTATTTGGCATTTCTCACATTATGTTCTTGATGAAATGTTCTGCTTTATAAAAAAAACTTCTGCTTTATTCCAGTTAGCCATGCTGTCAAATATTTCATTCGATTATTTGGTTGCTAGGTGATGATGGCAACAGTCAGAATATTGACGGTTACTGATATTTTGTGCATTCGATCAATTATTTCTTCTTTGTTGAATTATTTATTTTTATATACATATTTTTATTTATTTTTATTAATATATACATATACTTATATATAATTATATTAAAATAAGTGCTCTTAACGGTATTTGAAATGGCATTTCGTCTCAGATTCAATTGTTATATTTGTGAATCTGTCAATGCTCCTCGACAAGTAATTCCTTTTGTCCAAAATGAGGAGCTTAGAAACACGGCGGTTAAACGGAGGCAAGAACTGCAACTTTTGGACGAGCACCCGAATGATAACTCTCGAATATGTTTCACGTGCTATCAAAGTATTTTAGAAGAGCTTCAAGTTTATGCTGAGGATCCCGATCCAACTGTTTTCAAGGTACTTTTTAACCGCCGTCCTAACTGTATTGTTTGTAATCAAGAGGCTTTCCAGCGTATTTCTTTAAAAGCCAGAGTTGTCGTATTTGTAAGAAAAGACATTTTTATTCCTGATGGTTCCAGAATATATCCCGGTCATTTGACTATTGATCAACTGGTGGTAGCTTCCTTGCAAAATGGCTTCAGGGGTATCACGAGGCCTTATACACTTAAAGGTTCCGAATTAAATGCTTTCATTTCTCAACTTGGAACAACGTAAATGATTTTAACAAGTTTGATGATGAAAGTAATTATACAGATGATGAGATGAAATCTTTGACCTCATCAACAAAAGAACAGTTCAACGCTGTTTTTGATAGTTGTAATAATGTGGTGATATATAACAGGTCAAAAGTAATAACAAAAAAAGATCTTATATGTTTTTTATGTAAACTTAAACAAGGTTTATCACATAATTTTTTAACTGCTATGTTTTCATATCCAAGTAGACAAACAACGAGTCTCGTCATTGCAAAAGTTACAAGTTCTCTAGCAACCTTTCTGAATCAAAACTTAGGATATGATCATATGTCACGCGAACGATTCATTAGAGAACATGTGCGACCTCTTTCGCTAAACAACTATATAATCCGGAGCCTCAGCTACCAAAAGCTATTGCTTTTATTGACGGAACGTACTTGAAAATTCAAAAGAGTAGAAACTTTCAGGTTCTTAGGAAATCATTTTTGGTACATAAATCATATCATCTCTTGAAGCCGGCTTTAATTGTTTCCCCAGATGGTTACATAATAGATGTGCATGGGCCATACTTTTCAAATTCTCCTCACAACGATACAAGAATGTTAACCCACGAATATCAAAATGATCTTGGACAACTTCGAAATTATTTTCAAGAGGGAGACATATTTGTACTTGATCGTGGTTACAGAGATGCTCAGGAATTCTTACAAGACATTGGAATTCGAGTTGAAATGCCCGCTCATCTTGGCCGAAGATCTCAGCCAACAACAGCTGAAGCAAATCAGTCTCGGCTCTTAACAAAATGCAGATGTATAGGCGAATCCCGAAATGGACATCTGAAATCAATATTCAAAATATTCAGAGACCAAATTCCTAATACTAGTATTCCACACATTCGCGATTACATCAAGATAGCATGTGCTTTAATAAACAAATATCATCCCTCAATTGTTATGGAAGAAGCGACAGAGAATTTGGCCCATGAAATGTTATTGAAGTCACAACAGTGCAACATATTGCAGGAAAGACTGGAAAGAGAAGGATTACTTCGGAGGCATGGAATATGGGAACCTCTTACTGAAGATCAGCTTGATTTTCCAATATTACCCATAGAAGAACTTCAACATCTAACTTTCGGAGTTTTTCAATTGCGTTTAGCCCCATCATACATTCAAGACAATAACCAAAATGATGGGAATCATTGTTTTGAATACGATACGAGATTAAACGATGCTAATTTGTTACGAATAAGAATGAAATCTCGGCACAGGAATTCTGTTAAGTATCAGCTTTTCATCAATTACGACACAGAAAGGAATTTAATATTGGGATATTATTGTTCATGTCGATGTGGTGCCAGAATAGTTGGAATGTGCTGTCACGTTGCTACTGTAGTATGATTTCTAAGCTATGGTCGCCATCAACCGGTTATTAATTTTCCAAGCGGAGATATGTTTAGGAATGTTAGGGATGCTGCAGCAGCAGATGTAAATGATTTGCCAGACATTGTCCACTAACAGTGATTGGACAACCCCAAATTACCCACCACTTCATTTCTTCAATAACGTAGGTATGTCTAAGTTGTTTCTAGGCTTCACACCGTTGCCGTTACCCCAGACTTCTCTTGATCTGGCGGTCTACTCTACGGCCGAAAGCTACCGGACTTTAATATTACTTTACTTAAGTGACATTTTGTGTGATAACTTATTATATTACATTGATATTTGCTTTTTCGCATTTAAATATTTAGTGGTCGGCCTCATTGGCCTTATGACTGTATCAAGTAGTTTAGTTAAATGCTTTCTGACCTGAAGAATGTAGTTGTTTTAACTTCAATCCGCATTTGCCTTTCAGATTCAGATTACTGATTCTAGTAACTTCTCCAGGTGAAAAAAGCCTTAGTTTTAGTGTGTAAAGACCTGGACCTGTTATGTTTTTTCTGTTTAAATAATATTTTGTAGCAGCTGGCAAGAAAATATGCTATATCATTTATAAATGTGATTTTTTTTATTTCATTGATTATTAAGTCATACCTAGATTTTATTTTAAAGTCCATGTCGTAGCAGTTTTTCAGCCTTTACGGCTCTCTGCTTTTATTATTGAAGCGAGCAGCATTTGCCATATTCTGCTGCACGGGTGTCCCTATTTCAGGGTACTGTTCTGGGAAAGCCAAATATTTAAGTTTTTTATATGCATCTAACTGGTAAGTATTTCAGAAATGATTAGACCAAAAAAATTGAAATAGAAACGTACGATACACCCTGTATACAAAATCGTTTAGATGTATTATGTGTGCAAGCATTTATTTATTTAAAAATATTGTTTCGTCTTACTCATTTTCGTAGAAGCTCTAAGAAATAGTTTGGCTAGCACATAATTTAAATCGACTATTCAACTTTTTAAACACCCTGTATCTCAGAAACTAATCATAGGATTTATTTGTGCCCATGGACACATTTGATCAGGACCTCAAGAAGAACAACATACCAAATTTTCATCAAATTTGACCGGGCACCAAAATCCCATAAGATGTGTGCGGGGTCCTTTGACATTTCAATGCATCGTTCCGTTTGGTCATATGAAATTTTCTAACAATGTCATTGGTTGGAATCTTTTACAGGACACGTTGCCAAGTTGAGTAGTGCAAATTTAAAAAGTCACGAATTACAAAATGCACAAGATTTCAAATAAGCCGATCGTGAATTTTTAGAATTCGTCGACGCGCATATTTCGACCGACTGCGTCGCATGTGAAAGATTTGCACGGATTTCAAATAAACCCCCCCAGGTACAAACAATTGACCATTCCAGTATTCCTCTGGCTGAGGGAAAACCGATATTTTTTTTGTAAATTTTGAAATTTCCTAGGTTAAAAACTAATCGGAAAATGCCAAAATTGTAATTTTTGGTTATATTATTTGATTATGTGTGCTCCCCAGAGCAAATTGTCATAGTAAAGTCATCTCATCTGTACTGGAATGGTCAATCCTTTTCGATTTTTTTTTTTTTCCGTTAATCAATAATTATAAATGAGTTGCGGGATAAATCATGTAGGTAGACAGGTACATAGGTAATATGTTTTTTTTTTTTTCAATACTTAGGTATAAAGTTATTGTTGTTTTTTTTTTGAGAATGGTATACTTCAAACATAAAATCTACGTATTAATACCGTATAGTTGCACTGCCATGAGTGACCCTGATGGAAAATAACTCACTTATAATATGTAATTATTTTCAGAAGCTACAAAAATTTACTTCCAAGAAGAGAACCAAGTGGGCATCACGGCAGGAGACATAACAGATAAAAATATTGGACAAGCATGCCAAGATTTATTTTTTTAGATTTTTTGTAATAACTATGCAATAACTTTTCGAAATATATTATTTGTTTCATAAATGAACTCTTCCATTTATTTTAGTTAATTAAACGTTACTGATAAAGAACAATATAAACTTTATCAAATTCGTTGCTTCAACGTATGATATAGTTTATATTTCAATGTTTAAATTATATCAAATTATAGCGTATAATAAAATGATTATTAAACGTATCACATATACAATTATCATTGGTGTATTATATCAATTGAATTAACGTAAGTTTTAAATTAAATATACACGTTTTAAATAGTAAATTATTAAACATAATTTCTATACATTTATTATAAGTACATCATAACAATTGAATTAACGTAAATTCTATGATAAATATATACGTTTTATACCATAACCTCATAAACATATTTTGTATACGTTTATATTTGGTACATAATTATGGTACATATCGACTTATATCAGGCGGACATTTTAACTTATTATAGCAGGCAATAGTAAACCATAAATATACTTGTGGTATAAACAAAAATTATACGTATATTAAACAATTTTGTTTTGCTTGGGAAGGAATAAATATCGGAACATGCAGTGGTTGTACCATTAATTTTAATATCAGTAGCAATAATTAGTTTACCAATTATTTGTTTTAATTTTTTTAATAAATTGGGTTGTTTAATTTTCTTCCATTTTTTTTTTTTAATATTACCACTGTTGGCGTGCACGAAGTATTTCGTGCCCTAGTGCGCGAAATATTTTGTACACGTCGTCAAGGTAAATAAAACCAATGTGACATTTTTCGAACGGAAATGAGTGTGAAAATGTGATCATTTTTTGACGTCTGTAGAAAAAAGTTTTTTTTTTTTTTGTTTGGTTATTGGGTTTTCTTTTTGTTAATATTATGCACTTTGTTTGTTTTACTAGTATTTAATTTATGCTTTTACGTGAACTCATGTTCATAAGAATGTATTTCTTTTGAGAACATTAAATAAATTGAAATTGAATTGAATTGAATATTCCGGAAAAATGTGAAAAACCGCGAAAATACGGAAAAATGGATTTTTTAAAATTTATTCACATTTCAATTAAATTTTTCGGTGGAGAAGGGGTGTTTATAAACTATATATTGTAAATGAATTCTTCCCTCACTTTTTCATAGCTTGTTTATCGGGAAAATAAAATTATTAATTAAATTTTCCATATTTTTTTCATTTGTGAATCTGAAACTCAAAAATAAATGAAAATAAACGAATCAGAGAATTCCAAACAGCAACATCTGTAATCAATTGGTTTTTTCTTCATCTTCATCGTCCTAATGTGGTATATACATCGGTAAAGTTAACGGGTCACCGTCAATTCGTCGAAAATCAATCTGTCGTATACGTCAATTTGTTGCAAAGTAACGTCGACTAGCTCGTCTTGGGGTAAATTGGGTCAAACATCCCTGCCAACGTGTTAATATTTAGTTTAATCAGTTTAATCAGAAATTATCACTTACCGATAATAACCCGGTTAGTTTGCAATGTGATGTCTGATTTAAATTGCAAACTAACCCAAACTAACCAGGTTATCATCGTTAAGTTTGGTAATATCTAATTGAACAGAAAAACTGTGAATTTATACATTTCAACATTATACCTGAAATACGACGAATTGACGTATACGACAAATTACCTATACAACAAATTAGCAATACGACGAATTGACGTATACGACGAATTAACGCTACGAGAAATTGACGTATACGACGAATTGACTCTACGGCGAATTGACGTGTGCGACGAATTGACTTTACGGCGAATTGACGTATACGACGAATTGACTTTACGGCGAATTGACATAGACCCAGAGTTAACTAGCTCTGGCTCATTTCCATCTTCAAACTCATCTGGATGATAGCTTTCCATCACATCGGTTAGTTTATGACCTTAATTTCGGCTTTAACCATAAGCAGGTTTACGTGACGTTAATTCCCTTTACTTTAGGGACCAGACAAACTTACGCTTACTTACAGGGAAACGCTTACCTATGTCACTTGTGGCGACCTCAGCTATCAGTCGCAAGTGATCTAAGTATACTACCAACTACGCTGGTCTCCAACTTGTGGTAATTATTGACTCTAGAACAATACGATTCTAAACGGTAAAAGGGGTAGAGTCAACAGAGAAATCACAATTAATTTTATTTGAACGAGTTACACTTTAATACAATAAATATAATGAAAAAGGGGTGAAAAGTTGAGAAATTTCACTGAAGGTGATGGTATGAACAAGGATTAAAGACCAAATGTAGTTATTTTAAACACGAACAAGGATCGATTAAAATATCCTTGTAGGCATATGTCGAGCACAGTCAACAGTGTACAATTACTTATGGATCAAGTACAAATTGACATATTATTAACCTGGCTGAAGTAGGGGAGCCCGGAATTAAATAAATTACTCGAAGAAAGGAATTTTTTAAACTTTTATTACGAATGTAGGTACTTAATACAATGAGCGATATAAATAGAATTGATTTTTAGTGACATCCTCTCACTATTTATTGATTAATCAATTCACGCCGACTGTGTTCGGCTAACGTCGGATTGAGGGTCCACGGTGGGTGGATTGGTGGCTAACGGTTGGAACCGTACGTCGGGTGAATCGAGTTTGGGCTGATTACATAACTCTTCCCCCCTTAGAACGGAGCGTAGGGCAGCGACGGTTGGCTTTGGTCCTATGAACAAACGGTGGATTCGCTTGCGTTTGATAACTAAAAATAATAGTAAGGTTAAAAACAGAAGACCGCAGACTGACTGCACGGTCCAGGAGAGTACTTCGGGCAGAGTGATTCTTTGAACAGCCTCTAGATGAGTGCCTCCGGGTATGCGGATTTCCTCTAAGTGAATTTGGAGTGACGGCGGTAGTTCTGGCAGGGCGACTTGCGGAAGCTGATACGGCAACGGGTCAACACTGCAGTTGCGGTTTACAATGTACATGTTACATTTCCATGAAGTAGGACATCCAATGGTCGCGGGATCTCTATTTGTAATGACAACAAAGTTCTGCGTAATCTTGGAGTAGTCCATTGTATGAAGTAGTTTGACGTGCAGACAACTTTTTATTTGTTGATCGAAACTGCAATTGCTTGGTCTAGGATTACTGCAAATATATTTTGTTTCCTTGTGCAAGATGCACTTATCATACCAAACTTTATTAGAGTAAAATTCAGTAGGATTAAGTAGCATTGTATCATCCGCTCTTGGAAGTGGGAAGATCTGATTGAGTGATTGAACTTGTGGCTTTAAGATTGGTATCTTTAATATAAGTCGAAGGACCGAATTATGCATGTATGTAATTATGGTTGATTGTTCTAATGGCTCATAAGGATGGTTTATAGAGTATAGTAGTTGGTCCTCATGATAAGTCTCTAACAATTTAGTCTCTATAAGAGTGATTTCTTGTATCTCTAAAAATTCAATATTGACCAAATTTAGACGAGAAAGGCTAATTGTGAGAGTAATTTTTCGTAAGAACTCTGCTTGGTTTATTTTATTTAGGGCTGACTTCGCAAGAATCAAGTCATTGTTTATTTGGGCGGTAAAAGATAAAAGTCTGTCGTTTATGTTATTTGCGACATGAATGAATTTATTTTGTGTTGTTATTATGTTATTCTGATTCTCCTCAATGTTAGCAAAATGACTTTTAATGATATCTAAATCATCATTATCTGGGTTACCGGTGATAAATTTGATGACTGAACCTAATCCGTTAATTAGTCCACGTTTACGTCGGTTATTTTGACGTCGGGTTAGCATTGCATTTGATTTCTCACTTCTTTTAGATGTCGGTCATACAAGGGCTGTAAAAGTGGGTTAATGTGTGTCTGATTTGGAATAGGGAGTTCGTGTATTATTTCTTGAAAGGGTTGCAGGTCAACTGGAATAAGAAATCTATGATGATGTGATATTTCTCTCTGAGTTCGAATCTCTTCGGAATAGTAGCGTTATGGTCATCTGTTAAACATTGCACCCTTTGTGAATGGGTAGAAGGAGTTAGGGCATGCACTGCCAATCTGTAACAAGGGAATTATTTAGTTTTTCTTAAACGTTTAAGGGACTTAATATTCATTTTAAGAGGTTTTTGTCTTGAATCCTTAGCTTGAATGGTATTTCCGGTTTGTTGATTAACAATAATAGGTTTATTTAGGGATAATTTGTTATATTTTGCTTTAAAGCTGGAATATTCCCGAGAATTTTCTTGTATGTCAGAAGTAGAGTCTTGTCTATTTTTATTTGTCTTGTCCAGATTACTGATCATTCTAGAAGATGTGTTTCTATGTACATGATCAAGAAAAGGTTGCATTTCCATTTTTCTTTGTTGAACGTAATAATCATATACAGGGAAATCCTCATCAAAAGCGGGTGTTGTAGCGTAAGGTCCATATAGTATATTGAAAGGGGTGTGACCAGTAGAAGCATGAATACTTTGATTGTATATTGTCACAGCGGTGATAACTAAATTGTCTACGGCTTCTTTTGGAGATATTTGTATAAGTATTTTTAACTTTTCTGTAAGTGTGGAATGAAACCGCTCTATAGGAGAGTTGGAGCTTGAGTTTCCTATAGCGATAGTGTGGTGTTCTATTCCATGTAATTTCAAGTATTCTCTGAACATAACGGATACGAAGGCCGGCTCATTGTCTGTGACTATCTTTTTCGGAAAGTTATGATGAGCAAAGAAGTGTCTCATTTTGTTTAGAATCGACGGTGTGGTTTTATCAGGGATATGGTATACTTGAGCAAATTTACTAAAGGGATCTATCAGGGTTAAAAACATATTTCCTTTTACAAAATAAATATCAGCATGAATGTTCTCCAGAGGCTTTGTAGGAAGTATTGGCCCTTCAAAAGGGACCTTGTAGGGTCTTCTTTCGTACTTCGCTTGTTGACAAATATCACATTTATTTATAAAAATGGTGATTTTGTTTTTTAAGTTAGGGAAATAGACTATTGATTTTAAATGCGTGTATGTTTCCGAGATACCGTTGTGGTTTTTGTCATGATACGATTTGATTGTACCTTGTTGTTCGTCTTCATCTATTATGTCAGCCAGTTTAATTTTTGTCAAACGTATATCAAATTGAGTGAAATTTTTACTCAGTACCCCCTCCACCAGTGGTCTAAGTTCGGGATGGTACAGATAAAGCCCATAGGTTGTAGCGGGACTTATAAAAGCTAGAAAATGAGCAGGAATGTCCTCGTTAGGAGTCTCGCGAGTTACACCAAGAACATGAATAGGTTTGTCAAATCTTTTGACTAAGGAGTACTTGTTTTTGACGGCATATGTAATTAAAATTTGATGTTTGAAAATATTAACTGGTTAGTCTGAAATGGTTAATCCACAGGAGATGTTTTCGTCTTGTGAATGCACTGTATTGTCGTCCGTAGGGCATTGTTCGGGAAGAGTGTTGTCAATTGCCATAGGCGCCAAAGAATCGGTTTCGGCCTTGTTGTGTATGTTTATTTCTACACGGGAAAGGGCATCTGCGACTTTATTAGCAGCTCCTTTAAGATGCTCAATATCGTACTCGTATTCGTCTAATTTAATTTTCCATCTGATCAATCGCGAATTAAGAGTTCTTAATTTACTTAACCATACTAACGGATTATGGTCTGTTTGTATTAAAAAACGTCTGTCATACAGGTAGGGTCTAAAATGCTTTGTGGCTTCGACTATAGAAAGAAGTTCTCGTTCTATAGTTGAATAATTTTTTTCGGCGGAGTTTAAAGTTCTGGAGTAAAAAGCAATAGGGTGTCCGTCCTGTGATAAAACAGAGCCAAGGGCTATATCGGAAGCGTCTGTAGTGACAGTAAATTTTTTTTCGAAATCGGGATAAGCCAAAATTGGTGATGAAGCAATTAATGTTTTGCATTGTTGAAAGGCTTTAACATAAAATGGATCATTTGGGTCTATTTTTTCACCTTTTCGAGTACATTTGTTTATAGGATAAACTATTTCAGCGAAGTTTGGGATAAATCGTCTGTAGTACCCTATTAGACCTAGAAAAGATTTTATTTCTTTAACGTTAGTGGGTATAGGATATTTTTGAATTGCGTCGATTTTTTTTGGATTAGGGGAAACTCCCTGAGGAGTGACTATATGACCCAAAAATTCAACTTTTTTTGTAAGAAATTCACTTTTAAAAGGCTGAATTTTAAGATTGGCTTTTGTAAGATCGTCAAAAATTAGTTTTATGTCGTTTATATGTTGTAAACTTTTAGAAAAAATAATAATGTCGTCGAGATAAACAAAACAACGTTTATAAATATGCTTGCTCAATACTTCATTCATGACTCTTTGGAAGCTGCTGGGGGCGTTTTTAAGACCAAAGGGCAGTCTTGTGTACTCAAAATGTCCCTGCGGCGTCGTAAAAGCTGTTTTTTCAATGGATCGTTCATCCATTAAAATTTGGTGATATTCCTGAGATAAATCAAGACACGAGAAATATTGCGATTTACCTAAATTATCTAAGATTTCGTCTATACGTGGTAAAGGAAATTTGTCTTCTATAGTTTGTTCGTTTAACTTGGAATAATTTATTACCATTCTAACTTTCTTTTTACCTGAAGCATCAGGTTTTTTGTCTACTATCCAAGCGGGACTGGAATAGGGAGAAATAGAAGGGCGTATTATTTTTGCGTCTAATAAGTCATTTACTTGTTTTGCGATACCTTCTTGAATACTTTGAGGATAACGTCTTAATTTGGTATACACCAGTGTTTCCGTAGTGGTACGTATAAAATGTTTTGTATGTGTAGTAGCAGACAAGGGCGTATCAGGGGTATGAGACAATTGGGAGTATTTTTGACATAATGCTAGGATTTCTTTCTTCTCTTCATTATTCAAATGTTCGAGACGTAGTAGGGAAGTATCTAATGGAACTTTAGGTAAAGACGGTGAATCAATTATTCCATAATCGTTCAAATTGTGGACCTCTATAGGATGGTCAAATGTAATATTTGCTGGCAAATCAGGCCAATAAATATGTCCATTTTGTACTTTATGTATTGATAGGGGGATATTGAAGTCGGCTGATGTAGGCATTACAGCATATCCGGATATTTGTGTGACAGGTATCAAATTATTTTTTGTATTTTGAAGACTAAAGGGCAAGGTTTTATTGAAAAGGGTAATTATTTGCTGTTCATAATTTAGAGTTGCACCAAAATGTTTTAGATCACGGGACCCTAAAAGAACATCATATTTGTCGTGCCATTTTAGTATGCGAAAATTTATAGAGGTACGAATTCCTATTTCGGAAAAAATGGGAAAACTTATGTTTTCATGATTTGTATAGGTTGCAAATATAGTTTTCACGGTAAAAGTATCATGAAATTTACAAGCGTCAGGAAAGCGGTCCGATATTTCGGGGTTCATTATGGAATCTGAAGCGCCTGTATCCACTAAATTTTTTAAATTTAATTTAGGTAAGAATATATGTGGAAGAGAAATATGCTGAATGCTATTGAATTCAACTATGGGGCACTGTTGTTGGAAGCCAGCATCTGAAAAGTTTCGGTTTCAGTTTCGTCAGTGTTATTCATAACATTTTCGGAGTCATGATTGTAAACATTGTTATCGAAAACATGGGTTAATTTTTCATCAACAAATTCAGGTTGTTGATATCCAATTGCTGACACAAAGTTATTGTCGACCTCGCTACTTGAATTTGCGTCCTTGAAATCTGGGTCAGTAGAATAATAACTAGAGTAATTATGTGGATCAAGTTCGACGTTATACAAATTTTGTCGATTCGACGAAGTTCTGACCGACATTGGTTCCCAAATTTGATTATTTTTTATTTGTTGATTAATTGGAGGGTTATATTTAGGAGAAATATTTTGGTTACTTTGATTTGGAAAATTACGATAATTAGGATTAAAAAATCTAGGTTGAGGATTCATTTGATTCCTAAAATTAGATGGTCCTGCTTGGGTTAGGTTTTGCCTTTGGAAGGATTTAATATTATTATTATTGGCTGAAGGTCTAACTACCGTATTTGATCTACTTTGAAGGGCACGATGTCTCATGAGAATTTTGTTATATTTTTCGCAGTGATCTATGCACGCGCGTAATGTGGAAACTTCTATATTGCTTAGGGCTTCACGGAAGGGTGAATTCAAGCCTGCAACAACTGTCTGCAGAGCTTCTTCACGGTACATGTCATTGTATGCTTCTGCTTTAGCAGGATCTTGTCTGTGAAGATGAGTTTGTTGCATTAGTTCGTTGAGTTTTGTGTTAACACGTAAATAGAAGTCCCTGTATGTCTCTGTGGGTTTTTGTTTGTCTTCGGTCATTTCGCGCAAAAGGCAATTTCTAGTTTTTAATTGTCCAAATTGATCTAATAGAGCAGCTCTAATGGCATACCATGTACCAAAACCATTTGGGATGAACGTATGTAATTTGTTATTTCTTATGTAAGTGTGAGCACTACCTGTGATACGTTTTAATATGTGCAAATTCAGCAAATATAATTGTGTATTAGAACACATAGCAAAAGTTTGATTTAAAAATAACTGAATTACTTCATCAACCCCTAATATAAATGTTGAAAGAGTGTAGGTTGTTGGGGGTCGAAGGATGGAATATTTTGAACAAATGAGTCCAATTCTTTGTTGGTAATGGTAGGTGTGGTTGGGGGGGGACATGTCTATCGAGTGTGAGGAATCAATAGGCTGTAACAAATTAGCGTTACTTGAACTAGCTGGTAATTGAGATATTACCGGAGTAGATTCAATCCTTTCAGATGTAGGAATTGAAGGGCGAATTCTATTTCCGCTATCGTTGAGAGGAATCAGAAGAGATGGATTGATGTCAATGTATATATGGCGTTAATTAAGTCGTCTACAGGGTCTGACATAAAATTGATTTAAGAATGAAATTTGATAAAATTCGGGGAATATACGAAAATAAGTCAAATAATCACAATCAGATTTCACAGTTCCAAAAAGCAGATATACTTACACCATCAGGATAAAACACATTGCACAATCACTATTTTTCTCAGCAGTACAGATTCGTGTCGATAGTTAGTTAATTATTTAAAAATAAAAGTTACTGATTGATACAGAACTCTAACTATTCTGCTCGCAGCGCCAATTAAATAAATTACTCGAAGAAAGGAATTTTTTAAACTTTTATTACGAATGTACTAAATACAATGAGCGATATAAATAGAATTGATTTTTAGTGACATCCTCTCACTATTTATTGATTAATCAATTCACGCCGACTGTGTTCGGCTAACGTCGGATTGAGGGTCCACGGTGGGTGGATTGGTGGCTAACGGTTGGAACCGTACGTCGGGTGAATCGAGTTTGGGCTGATTACAGAACGGCATACCTAAGCTTTAAGAGGCCTTTTCTTCAAGGGATTTTGAAATTTCGAAACCAACTTAGGACATGCCCTGCTTTATTGTTTAAATAACATCCAAGAAAAGTTTGAGACGAATATTATCAGAAAAAAAAATTGCTTTTGAAGCTCAAAAAAAATTTGTCAAAATGACCATTCTGCCCCGACTATGGGGCAGAATGGCCCTATCTTGGGGCGGAATGGTCATTATGGTAAAATAATGAAGTAACCGTATTTTTGGGAACAAATGAAACGCTCAAATATTAAATACACAATTTAATAGAAATGTTAAACTTATTGCCAGATTTTGTAGACAAGCACAGTCTCATCGTCGTCACTATCAATACCCGCGCAAGTATTAGGAGCCCATTTTTTGCAGATTGAGCAACCTTCTATAGATTTTGAGTAAAAGTCTCCACAGTAGAGGCATTGGGCATCATCACTTTCACTTTCGCTGGAAGAATTGTTTCGACGTTTACAGGAATCGTTGTGTTTTGTTTTTTTTTATTTATTATTCTTTTGCATAATCTTCGAGCGAATAAATTTTTTATTTTTGGGTTTTTTATTTATTGTCAATTTATATTCTGCTATTGATTCATCTGGACTGCATTCTATTAAAGACGATACCTATGCGTGAATCTCTTCTTATAATTGAAAAAATTCATATGACTGCTTGCTTTTATTTTATGCGGGGCAGAATAATGGTACCCTAGACTATTTCGCCCCATAATTTAATGCGGGGCAGAATGGTACCCTATAGACCATTCCGCCCCGATCCGTTCTGCCCCGAATTTGGTTTAAGTATATTTTCAAAAAAATAAAACAATATCATTCAGAAAAAATATCAACACTACCACCACTAATGCTTGAAATCATGTACTACGTGAAAAATATAATAACAATGACTTATTATTTGTGTACAATACTTACTTTGTCATTAAATTTCGCAAAGAATTATAAAATTTATTCACAAATATGGACATGTATGAATTCCGTTAGACTAAAGTTGTTTTCGCACTGCCATTTATCAAAGTCTAGGGTATGGGTTGTTAAAGGCGATTTCGATTTACTTTTTTGGTTGCGGCTGGTGTTAGGAGGCCTATTCCGTTGTGCCCCGGTATGCCGTTCTGCCACGGGTTCCCCTAAATATTTATGCAAATACCTATATTTACATTGTGTATTATACAGGTACGTTTAAATTCTGAAGTGTGCGTAATACCTCGAATATAGGTCATTATAGCCATAGTTAACAGGGTGCGTACCAATATTATAGAATTATCACATGTTACATGGGCTGTAGCATAATAATAATGTTAAATGTATGAGTTTTACTCATTGAGCCTAATGAAAAAAACTATTTTATTTATTTATTTATTATTATTGCAAAACATTACATAATTTATATAATAGCCAGTATGAAGAGCACGATGAATTTTAAAAATTTGTGTGTGCTCCCAACTGACAGATGTTTGCTCAAATACTAAGTTGTTTAAGTATTATAATTATTCAGTTTGAATCAAACCATACCAGTTCATTACCAATCAGATCAAAACTTTGTTTCACCCAGGCTTTTATTTTGTATTTATTTATTTTAGATCCCTGCGTAAAGGAAAACGATTGTAGGGTGGTACAAAGATCCGATTTGGTCACAGCTCTGGTGCATATACAATGGCTAACCGTGTTTTTAAATATGTTAAAATTGAAACATTGTAAAACAGTAGATCGGTAGGGTACATTTTTGTCTTAAATAACAACACCTTTAAAATATATTTTTGTGCCTCTTTTAAAGATAACAACACAGACTCACATGCTGAGCTCCAGCATAAAATACCACAATTTAAAATGGACTCAGGTAAAGCGAAGTGAACCATTCTAGTCAATTTTAGAGGTAAAATATACCGAATCTGTGAAAACTTAAAAACCAGGTTCCTTATTTTTCCTCTCACATAATCCATAGGTGAACATCCCATTTAAAGAAACATGAATTGAAATTGAAACTAATGAAAATGTCAATCTGTGTCAATCCAAATAGATTAAATTAACTAAATAACCAAAACACTAGATACTTCTCTAGCTCGACTGAAGCTCTTTTGAAGCAGAGCCCGCTTCGGCGAACAAAGTGTACTGCAGTTAAACCATAAACTCGTGAAGGGTCACTAAATCCATAAGAGTAACAATTTAAATCCAGGAACAGAAGAAGGAAAAAAATTTAAAAAAAACCTGAAATACAAAGCACGGTCTTAGTACTCTAGCACGATAACAATAAGTTAATTTTAGCTTTCCTCCGGGGAAGGTTTTTTGTACTAGGACTTATAACGTCGTCCAATCTTTCTCTTCTCCTTGACACAAGATTGCGACAGTCAACAGCTAGTGGTCTTTCTAGTGGAGCTGTGACTAAAAGGCAAGGAGAGGGATACATGAATTTAAATTCCAGAAGTACCTACTTTGTGGAGACTGGCCACAATGATGACACCCGAATCCCCACAATTAAAAAAAAAAAAACAATACATATAAGGAAGAACAAACTCACCAAAGATCTTACAGCTCCCAGCCAACGTTGAGTGTTGGGTTGGTTGTGAGCTTGGGTAATAAGGCTCGAATAAGAGTGTAATGAGTGGTGGGTAGAAGTGCGCTTCAATCCTCCAATAAAGAGTGTAGTGATTCCGCCATTTACACAGAAAATGTCCACTAATGCAGTACATAAGTATACTCCTCTACAGGGTGCCAGAGTCTTCAAATCTAAATACTAAAATCCAACTTCTTGGTAAAAAAAACTCTTCGGACTACGTGCGCGACTTTTCTACCCATAATCCGCTCAACAACTAAGACAAAATGGAGACTCGGGATCCCATGAGGTTGCTCGAAATTTACAGAATGCCGAAAGTGGCAAGGCGGCCATAATTACAATGATTCTTCTTTTCCAATCCACCTTTCAAAAAAATAACACATTCCATATTTCACAACATAACCCCTAAATTATGCATTGACCATACAGCTGAAAATCACAACAGGAACCACTGTACACTCGAGGTCACAATTGTCACAAATGAAATCGCCTTGAACTCGGAGTACTCCATTCAAGTCTCAAGACAACCGACACGCATTCGACCGAAAATCGAGTGGAAGCTCCCATCTGAAGCCACCTGACTTGATTTGACAGAACCAATCAAAACAGCTGATAGAAAAAGAAATTGAACTCGTAAATTGTTCATGATAAATAAATTGTTATAAAACCCAGAACCCAGAAGATAAGATAATTGTTGTCGAACACCGTAAGACAGATCTATGATAAGAAAATACAAGCCTGTTTGATCTGCAAAGGCCAAGATCTCAATAAATATAACCAAAAGAATGATAGGTGACAAATTTTCATCTGTTGCTTTACTGAAAATTGGAACAAGCATCAAAACAGAGCATATCGCGAAATACAGTTGCGTCAAACAAAAATGTGACATTACAAGTTCGGGCGACAACGCCCGAACACGAATTTACAAGGAGAACCTTTAATCCAATCTTTCCAATTTCCAGCCATGTCCCACTGTAGTTGGTGTTATGGGCTTAGCTTAGCGACGTGGGCATTATTCCATATGTAGCACTGGTGGTTTAGACGACTGATGAAGTTTTCAAGTGAAGCTTTGCAAGGAGGTAGTGGACTCAATTCAACACCTTGTGTATTTAGCAATGCAGAGATCACTGTGGGAGAATGTTATTGTGTGAACAAATCTTACCGTAGCTTATTTATATCAGTCTATCCTCTATTACCGGACAAGTAACAGACGCATTCCTTTAGGTCTATCACTAACTTGTCTGTAATTGTAAAGCCCGCATTATATTTGTATATTTTTTCGTGTATTTCTACTTCACTCTATAAGTATAAACTCATGGAATCGATGGAGTAAATGATGATACAGAGGTAGCCTCGAAGAAATCAGCAGAGAAATATTATCAGTCAGTACTTCTAGAGGGATTAGGAGACATATACAGTAGAACAGATCGAAGTTTGCATAGTCTCATCATTGACCGACATGGCAACAGTCAAACATGCAAACAGTCGGAATTGAAAATCCAAAATGACTTCCCCCAACATAATAACATACACGGCCCAGAATGTTAAATCAATAGTCGATTATTCCAATTACATTACAAAAAAACAAAATTGAAAATACAGGATGTTATAGTCCTACTTGTACAAACAAGCGGAAATTGAACACTAATTTCTGAAGGCTAGAATGCTGTTTGTTAATAAGAGACAAAGCTGGTATTAGCAATACTAAGAGGACAGCATGGGCGAGGAGATCGATCAACGGGAATGCAATCAAAAAGCATAGATCACGACTAGGGAAATGTGAGACATATGGAAGCCCAAGTAAAGAATACCAAACTATTGAAACAAGCGCTCACCAAGCAGCAAATGAAGCACTAGGTCGAATAGAAGACAGCCTTAAGGGGATTGAATGCGCCTCGATACCAAAATATTTTTTCCTGCGCGAAGCACCTAACGCAGTCTATCCTTGTATTCTTCCCCCCCTATTAATACTCCTTAGTGGGAATGAGATGAATGAAACCAGGAATGCATTGCGTTCTTAGTTTCAACGTAACTTTTTAGCAGTTGAAGTTATATCAAATTTCTTTTTTGCATTCGATTTATAATATAGGGAAGAATGGCGCTATCTTTTTAGAAATCCGGTAATAGAAACGAGTTCTCGAAAAATTACAAAAATGTAATTTAAACTGGAAAAAAACGAGAAAATTAATCAATTTATGATGTCTTTTTTATTTAGCGCCACTCTTATGTGTGTTAGCAATACAATAGCACAAACCAGAATCCCAAAAATCATCTAGGTTTTTTTGTAGAAATTTACTTAATTCTTCTTGTCATTTTGCCTGTCTCTGTTATACCCGCAGCAAACCCTATGGCTCTTTCCTCCGCCTGATTTGCGATAAATTTTAAATCGCTATCATGAAGGATCCAAGGCCAACCGGCCCAACAGTAGCCCAATGCAATAATCGCGATGAACCTCGCATCTTTATTAGCATTAACTTGTTGGGAGTCGTATAGTTCGACGTGCGTTACAATATATTTTAAACGGCGCATTCAATACCCTTAAAACAGAAAGCTATACTGGTGGGATGAAGAGATGAATCTAGAAATAGGGGATAAGATTCCACACATACTTATCCAAAAAACACGTAAGTGTGGTACAGTGAGAATCATTGCAATTGGCACACACTTTATAAACATCCCCCGTAATTTGTCAAAATTTTACTTTTTTGACACACAGGTAATGTCAAAATCTTGTCAGATTGATAAATCAGTGGCGAACCTAATTAGGCAATTCAAACCACGTGACATTCAAGATGGCGTGGCGGCCACACATGGGCCAAAAAACACAAAAAAATATATAGTTTCTGCCCGAATTAATAGTTAAGGTACCTAGTCAACAAATATTTTATTAAATAATGAAAATCAAAGTTGTAAGCAAAACTGTATGCAAAATAATTTAAAATACGCATAAAAACATATTCAAAACAAACTTGCTTGGCCGACACGCCACATTGAATTTTCCTTTTTGACAAATGGATTGAATTGCCTAATAGTTTTAATGAACTGTGTGTGTGGGACTGGATCAGACAGTCTCAATTTACAAATCACGTGCCTGTCAAAATTTCGGAGCAAATCGACGAAAAAGATGACGAAAACGAACACGGCTCATATTCTATTAGTCATTGTCGTTAGTTTTTCATCATTGTGAATGTCGTGTATAATTCTTGTAAATCATTACAATTTAATAGACAAGTTGGATAAACTCTCAAGACCTGAACGATGCGACGCTGATCAAAACTCCCAAAAGCTGCACAAGAGTGGACTCACTGGAAAGCAACTTTCAACAATTTCATATCATCCGTTGATAAGCTATAAAATGATGGAAACTGAAACTCTTTGTGAACTATGTAAGCCACAACTATGAGCACATTTCCTGCTGTTCTTCTTACTCAGAAACTATTAAGAATTTGGATTCAATTTTCATTAAACCTGAAAATAAAATATTTGCCAGACGCTGCCTTACCTCTAAGAAGTAGCAACCTGGAGAGACTGTTGATCAGTACTTACAAGCACTAAAACATATAAGTAAAGACTGTATCTTCAAAGCTGTCAGCGCTGAAGAAAGTCAAAACGACTATATCCGAGATCATGGGCGCCCGGAGGGGGGGGGGGCATCTGCCCCCCCTGGCTTTCAATATAAATACTTAAAAATAAAAGAGAAAAAAAAATTAATTATAATTAGGTATTTCCATTTTTATTTTTTTTTAATTTGAATTCATCGATCATTAATGAATGAATTGGTTAATAAAGATTTTTATGAAGAAGTTATTAATAGGTTTGGGAGAGACTCAAGAAGAATCCAATTTGCATTTACCTAGACGGAAAAATGTATTTTTTTAATTTGGAATATTCCATTTACGTTGTGTTGTTTTAGTTTTGATTACAATATTTTTAAATTTTTTTCCTACACGGAAAAGTAAAAAGTAAAGTAAAAATATCAAAAGATACAGAGAATTAACTTTTTTTCCCGTCCGAAATAAAAGTATCTCCAAATTGTTTTATTTTTTAATGTTTATTATATTAGTTACAATTAGCAAAATTTGGGTGTGGCCCAAAAAAAAAATTTCCGCCTGCGGTGCGCTTTCCACGATTCCCCCAAGAGCAGTTTATTTGCTTCCCCCCTGTGACAAATTCTGCGGGCGCCGTTGTCCGAGATCCTTTCATTAGTGGCTCAAGCTCTGTCAAATTCGACAACGATTATTGGAGAATACTACTTTGAAACTTGATGAAGCCAAGAATCAAGCTCTATCTCTAGAATCGACACAAAAACATTCAGAAGCATATACCGGGTGTTTTTCAAAAGCCGCTCACCCCTATAAATTTTTTATTTTTAAAAATAAACAAATGAAATTTGGTATGCTTATTTATGATCCGAAAGTGCATTATTCGACATTCAATAATTTTTTATCACTTCCGGTTTGACCGGAAGTGACCCTAACTTTCTTATTTCAAATGAGACGCCAGGTATATTTTCCCTAATTTCAATAGAAAACTACATTACGAGTACAATGACACCTTATTTGTCACTTTTTGACATTTCATTTCCAAATTATTTAAATTTTTACTTTTTCATCTAGAGCGCCATGAATTAGTTAAAATTCTTAATTTTGTTCCACGGAACCTGGGAAAATTTGTTTTGATCTCATTTTGTATTTTATATCCTCAACAGACTCATTTGAAGATAGTAGAAGCGCATTTTTGGAATTATATCCATTTTTTCAAATGGAAAGGGTATGGCTATTAGCATATTCCGAGAGAGCATTTTCTAACGAACAATTTAGTACCACACAGTCGCTAGTTTATTCAAATATTGAACTAAAATTTTTCAAAGAATATTTAGAATGCTAGGAAAATTCCTCATTTGAGTGATGAAGTAGCGATTGTGTGGTACCGAATTACTCGTTAGAAAACGCTCTTTTGGAATATTGTAATGAGCCAAACCCTTTCCATTTGAAAAAATTGAGATAATTACCAAAATGCACTTCTACTATTTTTTAATGAGTCTGTTGAGGATATAAAATACAAAATAAGATCAAAACAAATTTTCCCAGGTTCCGTGGAACAAAATTAAGCATTTTAACTAATTCATGGCGCTCTAGATTAAAAAGTAAAAATTTAAATAATTTGAAGATGAAATGTCAAAAAGTGACAAATGAGGTGTCATTGTAGTCGTAATGTAGTTTTCTATTGAAATGAGGAAAAATATACTTGGCGTCCCATTTAAAATAAGAAAGTTAGGTACATTTCCGGTCAAACCGGAAGTGATAAAAAATAATTGAATACGCCAAATAATGCACTTTCGGGTCATAAATAAGCATACCAAATTTCATTTGTTTATATTTAAAAATAAAAAAGTTATAAGGGTGAGCGGGTTTTGAAAAACACCCGGTATAGTCTAGGAGGCAGTGACGATTTTCGGCATTTATTTTTCCAGTCAGACAACATGGATAGAATTGTAGGGTTAGTAATTCTAAGCAAAATTCATATATTTTTAGGGGGGTTTTCCGATGGGTTGAGGCGCAAAATGCGTTAGAGCTTACGAATGCACGGCCCTTTTTTTTCCAGTGATAAAAATAGGTCTATAGTATTTTTAGTACCCATTTAGAATAATTTCATCCTTATTTATCAATCACGAATCAGATGAAACAAAAAATTACCAACAAAAACGAACGTCGATTGCTAATACGTCAATTTCATGTACAAATAGGAAATTCCTAACCTAATTTTATTTGTGTTTTCAAGAAGCGACATACGTTTAGTCACTAGAACAACTGGTACTTCTAAATGGGTATTAAAAATTCCATACGTATGAGAAGACTGAAGTTACGCAAAAAAATAATCCGGCTAATCTGTGAGTATAGATAAAACGTCTGGCAAGTAAAAAATTGAAGATCCGAAAAATTTCAGCCAGACTTACTTTCCACTATCTGAGATAAGCCAAATTGCTATTTTCATATACTTTATGTTCTATTGTAGTGAAATATTTATGACTGGGAAAATAAGTGTACTTGTATTTTTCATTGATCTTGTGAACCCATCCGAAATTTTTTGCGAAACTCAAATATTCTTGTTTTGTATCACCAAGAGAACAAATTATTTAATATACACCAACTGGGAAAATAAGTGCTAAAAAATTTCACTGCCTCCTGGACTAATAGCATCTCTCAAGGTGTGATTAACTCAATTCAATCTAAAAGTAGAGAAACACATGAAGTCCATGAAGAAGCTCCGCTGCTACGAAAGTGTACAAATGTTATTTCTGTGGAAGTACTAAAAGACATTTTCGCACGTTATGCCCTGCTAAAGATTCTACGTGTACTGAATGTGGTGAACGTGAACATTTCTCCAAATGTCTAAGCAAAAGAAAAGTCAAAGCTTCTGCCTCAAATATATCTGCTTCTGGGCTTCTTTGTGCGGCACATGGAAGTTTAACCAAATGCCTTATCAAAATTAAATTAAACAATGTGGTTGCTGATGCTTTAGTAGATACAGGGAGTTCTGAAACATACAATAATAATAAAACTTTTGCCTCATTTATCGATGTACCTATACATTCAAGCACGGGATATATACTAATGGCCACAACAGCCTTACTGTCTCAAATATCAGGTCATTGCTTTGTAGACTTAGAAATGATGGGGCATATACATACAGAAAATAACATTTATCAGTTCTTTCTGATTTATGTGCTGATGCCAATATAGGTCATGCTATTCTTAGACAGCATTCAACCCTTGAAGTATCTTTTGGAGGTTCTAAGCCTCTCTCGTATATTGACAACTCATCATCGATTTGTAGTTTGGCATTCCTAAAAATTGATCCGCCTACATTATTTTCAAATCTATCAGCAGACTGCAGGCCAATTGCAACAAAGTCTAGACACTTTATTTCTACTGAAATAAGAAACCTTTTTTTAAATAAAATCATAGAAGAAAGCAACTCTCCTTGGCGGGCACAGGTGATGGTAACGAAAAATGAAAACAAGAAAAGGATGGTGATCGATTACTCTCAAACCATTAACAAGTTCACATTTTTAGATGCTTATGCTCTGCCCAATATTGAAGATATTGTTCGTGCTGCGGCGAAATTAAAGATTTATAGTACTATAGATTTACAACGTGAGTATCACCAAGTTCCCATACGTGACGACGAAAAGCAGTATACTGCTTTTGAGGCAGATGGTAAATTATATCAGTTCCAAAGAACTCCTTTTGGTGTAACAAACGGAGTTGCGTGTTTTCAGCGGATAATATACTACATAATAAAATCAGAGAATCTTGAAGGTGTCTTTGCATATTTAGATGATATTACGATATGCGGTATAAATCAAGCAGACCATAATAAAAATTTAAAAGAATTTTTACTTGTAAGAAAATACAATTTTACCATAAACGAAAAGAAAAGTTCTTACCTACTCCTTAAAATCAAGTTAGACTTGAACCTATACGAAAACTACCTGTACCTGAAATTTATTAAAAATAAGGCTCAGTTAAGCTGGCCCCCCCCAGTTGAACTTTTTTGCTCAAAAAGCTAGCGCAGATAGAGGATATCTAGCGCAGGCTAGCGCACCACTTTTAAAAGCTAGCGCACCAACCCCCGCGGAAATAGCAGAGGATGCGATCGGGGGGGGGGGGCAGATTAACGCTAGCCCCCCCCCCCCCCCCCCCCCCAGTTAATTTTTCTTGCTCAAAATGCTAGCGCAGAATAAGGACACCTAGCGCAGGCTAGCGCACCACTTTTAAAAGCTAGCGCACCAACCCCCGCGAAAATAGCAGGGGATGCGATCTGGAGGGATAAATTTTAAAAAAAAAACAACGTGTAATCATACTCGAGAACTAAAAAGCGGATCATTTTAGAAATTTGGCAACCTGGATAAACGACCATGATCCACACTTTAAAATTATTTTTGACCATGCTGTGTTGCCGCTTCTACTCTTAGCCGGTGGCAACATCGTTATTTTCAATGAAAGACCCTGTATCTTTTTAAATTTTCGAATTCGGTATATAATTATGAACAACTTTTTTTATTACCTTCCTATACCTATCTGTCGCCGTTTTTCGGGAATAAATTAATTTCAATTTTTAATTAATTATTATGTCCCTCCTATAAAACAATTTTGAGCTGTAATTTGGGTTTTCCCTGTAGGCATTTGATCTTTCGCTCACATCTTAGTTCAAGTATACCTACAGGATGATCCCGAAATTAATTTTTGTCGGTAACTCATAAAAATGCCAGTTTTTTTTTTAATGGAACACCCTGTATAATAATACGGATTTAAAATGTTGATAAAACTAGCTTTCAGGCTATGTATACTTTGCCCATACCTAATTCTTAATTTTTTTTTTTGGAGCCCATATATAGGAGGGAGATATTAAGATTTAGTCCTGTTTTCGTTAAAAAAAAATGAAATTAATTACATATTCCTGAAAAGCGGCGACAGATAGGTATAGGAAAGTATTAAGAAAAGTTGTTCTGTTGCTCATACAGGGTGACACAAGGAATAGGGAACAGCCTATAACTTTTTTAATATATAAGTTGAAAATTTGAAATTTGGGGAGCTTAAACGAGGCAACTTTTTGAGTTTTTTAGAAGTAAATTGCGTTACAAGTCACTTCCGGTTTAACCGGAAGTGGCCATAATTTTTGATTTTCAAATAGGACATCCGGTATTTTTTAAGTTTTCTGGCATCAGCAGATCATTTTAGGTATGGTAGGACCATTTTTGGCAAATTTTTAACAAAAAAAATAAAATAATTTGAGTTAATTTTTAGAAAAAAAAAACTCGGCGCTGCCACTGGTGTAAATTGATTTAGTTAGATATTCTTAATATCAGGAAAGTCTGTACCTTCAATTTTTTGCTAACTGAACGCCATAATTTCAGATCAAGATTAAACAAAGAGGTGTTTTCAAGGTATTCCATATTTTTCAAATGTAACCACGCTGGGACATTTTTTTCCCTATTTTTCGATATCAACATTTTTAAAATCCGCTGAAAAAAAAACTCAACAACTTTTGAAAAATCCAAGCAATTTTTTTTTTTGGTTTTGTTATAAATCTTTCAAAAATGTTGCTATCATACGTAGAATGATCTGCTGATGCCAGAAAACTCAAAAAATACCGGGTGTCCCATTTGAAAATTGAAAGTTATGGCTACTTCCGGTTTAACGGGAAGTGACTGGTAACGCAATTTACTTCTAAAAAACCCAAAAAGTTGCCTCGTTTAAGCTCCCCAAATTTCAAATTTTCAACTTATATATTAAAAAAGTTATAGGCTGTTCCCTATTCATTGTGTCACCCTGTATGTGCCGAATTCAAAAATTTAAAAATATACAAGGTGTTCCATTTAAAATAGTTGCTACTGGTTTAGAACAGAAGCGGCAACACCACATGGTCAAAAATATTTTCAAGGGTAGATCCATCATAGTCGTTTATCCCGGTTTCCAAATTTTCACAATGATCCGCTATTTAGTTCTTAATAAACTAGGGCTGTAAAAGTAACGAAAATTTTAATTAATACTCGTACGTATTCGTTACTTTTGATATTAATATTCGTTACTAAATATTCGTTACTCGTTACTTCCGTTACTCTAGTATTCAGAGGATAGGAAAGATACCTACCTTCGAAAAAGTAGAAAAGTGACTCATTCGCCATTCGCATTTGTTCCGATTATCGAATAAGTATTGTCGGGATTCGTATTTTCAATATTTGACAATAATAAATATACCCAAACTGTCTAAAAATATTTAAAAATTTGTAGAATTACCTATATGAAAAATCTTTGGTAAATGTTCAAAAAAACAAAACATTTCGTAGAGATGCGACTGATGCAAGTCACGGAAGACGGCCGACAGTAACGAATCCGTATTTCAAATCCGAGATAATACTCGTTACTCGGTAACGAATACATACGGTTTGTCACAGCCTTACAATAAACGTCTAATACGCCATCCACCGTGGGACACCCATACATAGGCCGAGTTCGTTTTTGTCATCTTTTCCGTCGATTTGCTCCGAAATTTTGACAGGCACGTGACTGGATAAGACAGTTTCAAGTTACAAATCACGTGCCTGTCAAAATTTCGGAGGAAATCGACGAAAAATATGACAAAATCGAACTCGGTCATAGGGCAAGAATCGTAAACTCTACAGGATTGCTCAATCGGCTAAATTTGTTCACAATTGCTGTGACGTCACGCGCATGCCGGAATTTCAAGATGGCCGCTGATACGAATGATGTTTAGTTTGTGCTGACAACTATTTTATCGTAAATTCGGATTTATCTAGTGTTATAAGTGTAAATTTAAAGTTTCATTTAATGTGTGTAAGCATAAAAGACTCGTGGCTGAAAATACTCGCGAAAACCCCAAGCATTTTCTGGTTTTATAATACTGGATTTGTTGTATCAGGACATCGCTCTTTTATTTGTGTGTATTGCTAGTTAGTATTTCCTAGTCAAGCATTTGTTTTGCTTTTTTTTTATAAATCAAATATCTACTTAGTTGTAAGTTTCCTTTGCATGTAATTACTAATAAAAATTAGGGTTTGTGAAGAGTGAATAAATAAATATGTAAATAAATTCCTTTACTGGCGCGTTTACTATGAAAACGCATGGAAAATATGGGAAACTTGCAATGTTTTTCTGGAATATGATTATGAGAATCTAAATTAGGTATCACTATTTGGCTTTGTGAAATAAGCTCACTTTGAATGTCCATATTAAATCGTTCTAGTACCTATTAAATTAATGAATAATAATTGAGAAGTACCTAGGTAGGGTCAGTAAAAAATAAAGCACACTATTGCAACCCCGTTTCGCTTATATTTTGATATTGAAATGCAAAAATTAAACCGGCTCGGCACCCCACATTTGGTTTTCTACTGTTTCTCAACTGTAGTCAATTGTGCCCGTTTTGTGCTCAATTGTGCCAGTATTTATGCGAATTGTGCTCATTTTCATACACAAAAAAAACATTGAAACGAATCCGGGGGCCAGCTTGACTCCAGCCCTTCGTTTTTTTGACTTTTTGGCAATATGTTTGGCTAATTGATAAACAAAAGCAAACAAACTCGTCTTTCTAATTAGCAATTAGCCAACCACTCAAGCCCCAAGGACACAAGCTTTTGAAGTCTGCTAATTTTAAAATCAATAAATTAATTACAAAATACAGTAGTTTTAAAAGGAAATAACCTCAAAATAACAATTGTTCACGTTTGAAAATGCAAGGATAGTGTACTATCATAAAAAACACAAACCGAGCAAGGACTGCGTGACGTCATTCGCATACCGCCATCTTCGATGTTTTTATGAACGTTTGTCTTATGGGATTGAGCAATCCTGTAGAGTTTAGGATTCTTGGCCATAGGGTACATTCAGGCGATACCAGCGGCTAAGTTCAGCCACTCAGCAGGAACATTATTCTCGAAACAGGGAAGCAGCGTTCTCATGAGAACAAAGGTTCTGACTTCGTCATATGTATTCATGTTTCCATATTTAATACCTTTTTAGAAGTACCGGTTGTTCTAGTGACTAAACGTATGTCGCTTCTTGAACATTAGGAATTTCCTATTTGTACATGAAATTGACGTATTAGCAATCGACGTTCGTTTTTGTTGGTAAATATGTATAACACTGACAGCGACAGAGCAATCGTTCTCATGAGAACGCTGTTCCTCGGTTTCGAGAATAAAGTCCCTGCTGAGTGGCTGAGCTTAGCCGCTGGCACCGCCTGATTAGTCGTGTTCTTTCTACTCAGGATCTCACTTATTCTCATTTTACTTCACTTACTCACTTACTTACATATGATTTACTCGAATAACCTCACCACTTCATCCCAAAATGAGATGAGACGAGCCGTAGAAAGAACACGCCTAATGTACCCATATATTATACGATATATCGATACGTCCGCGATGATGGAGCACATCGATACAAATTTGTCATATCCATATGACAAATATATAATTTGTATGTCAGAATTTCATTTGCCATTTCATTATTGTCAATAGTTTCAATATTAGGTGGGTTCGGCTTGCTCACTCCGTGCCCTCCGAGTGACTCCATTCGCACTCCAGCCGATCGGGTATTGCTTTTTGGCATATTAGGGGTGACTCCATTAGCGTTCGACTATACGAAGTGAAGTACATGGAGTTCACTCAAAAAGTTCCACCTCGGAGAGAGAATTTTTTAAAGTAAGCATGCGCCGAAGTGAAATGTGGAAACTGTCAAGCTTCTTGTGTTGTCACGGTGTGGTTGTAGGGGGGCTAGCGTTAATCTGCCTCCCCTCCCCTAACGATCGCAACCCCTGCTATTTTCGCGTGGGTTGGTGCGCTAGCTTTTAAAAGCGGTGCGCTAGCCTGCGCTAGGTGTCCTTATTCTGCGCTAGCATTTTGAGCAAGCAAGAAAAACTAACTGGGGGGGGGCTAGCGTTAATCTGCCCCCCCCCCCCCCCGATCTCATCCCCTGCTATGAGCACAGGGGTTGGTGCGCTAGGTCTTAAAAGTTGTGCGCTAGCCTGCGCTAGGTGTCCTTATTCTGCGCTAGCATTTTGAGACAAAAATATTAACTGGGGGGGCTAGCGTTAATCTGCCCCCCCCCCCCCCCCCCCCCCGATCGCATCCACTGCTATTTCCGCGGGGGTTGGTGCGCTAGCTTTTAAAAGTGGTGCGCTAGCCTGCGCTAGATATCCTCTATCTGCGCTAGCTTTTTGAGCAAAAAAATTCAACTGGGGGGGGGGGGGGCAGCTTAACTGAGCCTAAAAATCAAGGGACACTCGTTAAAGCAACTTCGGCTTTCGAGAGAATGTCTCTGGACTTCAAAGGCCCACTTCCATCTCATTCAAGGAACCAATATATACTCACTATTATCGACGAGTATTCTCGCTTTCCATTCGCCTATCCATGCCAAGACATGACTGCTGAGATGGTGATTCGGTGTCTAAGCAACTTATTTTTCATTTTTGGAATGACTGGATATATTCACACAGATCAAGGATCTTAATTTATGTCAAATGATTTTAAAAATTATCTTTATTCAAAAGGAATATCTACAAGAAGATCGACACCTTCTAATCCAGAGGGCAATGGTCAAACAGAATGGTTCAATGGCATAATTTGGAAGACGATTACTCTAGCGGTTCTAGAAGATGCATTGCATTCGATCAGGTCTCTTTTATGTACAGCAACTAATTCTACTCCACATGAAAGAATGTTCTGTCATTCAAGAAAATCAATGAATGGTTCAGCAATACCTTCATGCCTAACTACTGGAAAAATTTATATGAAAAAGCATGTCAGACAATCAAAGAACGATCCTCTCGTTGAAAAAGTAGATCTCATTGAAGCTAACCCTCAATATGCGTTAGTTCGACTTTCAAATGGACGAGATGCAACGGTTTCGCTGAAACATTTAGCTCCATGTGGTGATGAAAGTCTACTGCAATCGGAAAATAATGCTGATAACCATGTTTTAAATATGCCTATTCAAGCAGAAGAAAGTGTAGATTTTTTAAAGGAACCTATTCCCACAGAACAAATGCGAGACATAGAACAAGAAAATGTTAGTGAGATAATAAACCAGTCTCGATCTATTCACTGTGAGCCACAACTAGAAAACCAGATCCATTGTGGATCAAGAACTAAACAATCTCCCAAATATATTAACGATTATGTTGAAAAATTAATAATTATTATCATATTGTATTTGTCATTGTCATTAGTTTTTCATCATTGTGAATGTCGTGCATAATTCTTGTTTAATAATTTCTAAAGGTAATTAGGTAAGTCATTACAATGTGAGCAAGATTAAAAAACGAAATTTGGACTAGACGATGCCAGAGAATCTAGCAGAGGTTCAAGAAGATAATTTGCCCGATGTGATTGAACCTATTGGCTGACACTTCCTCATGGTTTGAAAAGTCTTTATAAATCTCAGGAATAGAAAAGCTTCACCGGGTTACCGGGTAATATTCCGGCAGGATTGATTAAATATGGCACAATAGAACAATCGTATCGAATACAAAATCCTTGGGGAAACCAGAACTCAGTTTTGGATATAGGACACCGAATTCACTTCTGCGAGGAATATGGATATCCAGGGCTAAAAATTACGTCTAACAGTACAATGACGGATAAAGCCATAAAATCTCAAATTAAACAGGGAAGAAGGGCAATATCCATGTTAAATGGAATACTCTGGGATCATAGTAACATTCAACGCAGGAGTACCTATGGCCAATTAAAGACAAGGCCAAACTCAAAAGAGTTTTAAGTGTTAGCAAAATAGATTTCTGGAGATGTTCAATTCTGGCCTATAACCTTCTTACAATTCGACAATCAAATGATCGTGAAAATCACAGTTGCCGTAGTTCTAGCTAAAGCGACTAATGCTGCATAGCTGCTCTAAAAAACTTATCATATCGGTGCTGATTGACTATTCATGATGACGCTCGGCGAAATAAATATCACCCTCACAGAATTAGACAGTTGCAATTTGCAAATGACCAAGAGAGATAAGCTGATCACAAAAAAATTGTGTATTTAATTTCCGATATTGCGGGAGTGACGTCTCAATAATCTCTTGCGGATCACTGCTCTTCTGATTGCCCGAATTCATAGTCTATCGATAACCTTTTTGGCATTAACAAATCGCCAAAATGGTAGAATCATTAATTGAATAAGTGGAGTTAAACGAGCTTTTTTCTTTTCATTCAATAAACTTTCAAAGTCATTACTCATCCATTTGAAATTTTAATTTTTTTTTGCGGAAAAAATATTGGCACAAGCATCCTTATCTAAAGAAATTAATTGCATCGTTATGGTAGTTATTTCATTACATCCTGAGCACGTAAAGGAAAAAATACCGCTTGAATCAAGACATTCTCGTATTTTCGCTGAGAGGTTCATTACGAGAGAAGATCTTTGCCTTATTCAAGGGAAAAACTTTATTCGAAACTTCGGTATAAACCGAAAAAAAGACATCGATAATAGGCATACGAGAAAGTTTTCGTTACTTGAGAAGGAATTCATTATATTCGAGAGTTGGAGATGGATATAGTCAAGCTCCAATGTTAGAATCTTTAATCTATAACATGGAGATACATTTCATCCAAATAACTTATTATACACACGTACACAACTTGACAGAATTACTCAAGAATCAGAAAAAATAAAAAATGTCTTGTGCCCCAAGAGGCTTTAGGTAAATAATGTTTTAGATTTATTTTTACGTATTCAGGTGTTCAGAAAATCACAACGTATGCTTGGGTATATTTTTATTTGCGAACGTCAAACACATTATCCAGTAATCGTGAAACATTAGCGTTGGAATCTTATTTAAGAGGAAGTCGTCTAAAGTGAGAAACTGCACAATAAGACAAATTGTTGCGCATAAAATTACCCTTAAACTGTTTGAATACTAAATCTGAATTAATAAACCACAATAGGCCTAGGTACAGTAAGATACCCTTAAGGAGTGCGGCCAGCGCAACAAAGTGCTCGCGGCTACTCAGTGGTGTGGGAGTAGGTTCAATATTAAAAGTTAGCTTAATAGGGCGCCACTGGTTTATAAAATACAATCCGCGGACTTAAACCAGAAAGTCCCTGATCTCCAAAATTCCTATAAAAATGTACCTACCCAATGTACCTATCCTTTAAGACAACTTTACCTTAGTTTGGTTAAGGTCAGTAGGGATAAAAATAAGAGTCCAATCTAAAAACAATTATTAAAAATCTATTTAATAAAATGGGGGGTATGTGTTCAAAACTGCAAAAGACCAATATGAGGCAATATATAAAATGCCACAAGATACATAATATTATTAACTGTAAATGTCAAAATTACCAACAGGTAGCAAGGACCAAGTTGTATTGGTCTTATAAAAGGCACTCTAATAAAGTCAATATTTACCAATGAAATGTTTAACTACCTTAGATCAATGAGAGTAAAAGAGAACAAATAGTTATTAAAGATGTTAATAATCATAATTAAAACCTGTGCACGCTTATACCATGGTATACCGGGGCGGGTTTGTACAAAAATATCGCCTTAAATAGAGTACATTAACAATCATTGGTACTGTACACCCAATGTAATAATTAAGGCAGTAAAACAACCTTGGAAATATGCCAAGTAAATATAAGAAATACCATCAATAATAATTTAAAATAATAATTAAGACACGTTAAATACATGTACGGTTACATCACCCCTTTTGGTCCTCCCTGCAGTCTAAACACCCATTTCTATAACTGTCTCCTGACAGCCTTACAACCTGCATAACAGACCCCATCAACCTCTATTGACTCCCTTCTTAAAATGTGAATTTCGGTCTCAATTCAGTGTTGTGGGTACTCTTGACACCTCAACTTCAAGACTAGCAAACCGTCAAAGCGGAAAACCCAATGGTGAAGGTAAAATCCAGACTAAAACCCTCGCTAAAAAGCCTAAAAACCCTGAAAGAGTACAAAAGCCTTAGAACTCCTTCATACTTATAAAAAAAATGAAAAATCCCAACCCTCAAATGGTATATAAATGATTGGAATTACATAAGCAAAAACCCCTGAAACATGTAGGTTATCTTAAACAAAAAAACCCTTAATTAATAAGCCCATTGATGCCTCTTTTGGAAAACGATTAATGAGTTTTTTATTGAACATGGCCTCGTGGAGGTCAAATTCCCTTTTTTATTGAATCCCAAATATTTACAAAAATACAGATAAGTCAATCTAAATATTGATAACGAAAAGGTAAATTCGAGAATGGTAAAAACGTTTAAAATTACCTGGTTACAATTTGGGCAAGTTGAACAAACGTGCTCTAGTGCTTCACACGACAAACCAACAAAATGGCGTAGACTTCGTTTCCAGAAAATTCTGTGTGGCTGGCTTACAAATACGGGGACGACCAAATCCAAAGCTTTCGCCCCAAAACCAATTAAACCAGTAACCACTTGAAATCCCAGCGCCTTCAAAATCCCACAAAAAAAGGTGGATGTTTCTAGGAACTTAGCCAAGAGGACCGCTGGTAAAATCTGCCAAGAAACTTGTTGCTTGCTCAACGTGCGAATTTAAAAGAGAACGATCCCTTTTCAGCGATTTATTAGGTAGGCTCAATATGAAAAATTTTCTAGAATTCCAGTCTTTTCTTTAAGATGTCCTCTGGTGCCAGATTTCCGGCCTTGACCAGGAAAACGGAACACCAGCTTGAAATGGAACACAATCAGCTTGAAACGGAACACTCCAAACCACAATGATGACCAACAAAACTCAAAGTTGTTATCAAATTCTCTTCCCTAACACCAATCAACACTAATTAATTGCTTATAGAAGTTATTAAGCAGCATCTACCCAGTCTTCAGTCCAAAATCTATCAAAACGACCAGTGACTGTTTAGGGATTACAATTACAGTGACCCTATTACCCACAGCGGTCAAGAAACGTCGGCAACAGTGCTGCCAGAAACGAACCCACAAGCGGCTTATAACCCCACTATATTTTGAGAAAGTAAACATTTAGAAAATGCGAAAAATAAAGGAAATAAGGGTGGAAAATCGATTTAAAGTGTGCTAAAGTGATTTGCGTTGTTGCAGAATTTTTAACAAAGGAAAATACGAGATTTGTAAGAGTTGACAATTGATATTTATTTGAAAGTAAACAAACCTTTTCACCGACATTTAGGGCCTTTTAGAAAACTTTCGAAAGCTAAATAAAGTGAATTCCTATCCTACCAGTAGGGCTTTATTATCCTGAAACTACCCTGTCCTCTAAATACAAAGAATTCACTCATTATTACCTTGAAAAATATACCTTTAATCAACAACCAGATATTGTTTCGCATCCAAACAAAAAGGTAAAAATCTAGCAAAATTCAATGAGCAACCTATCAATCACTGAAAAACATTAATCCTCAGGTATACAGCTTTATAAATACCCTCACAAATAACTGAATTAATTACTGAATTCATTCGAAAACTTCAGTCACGTTAAGGCAAAATTTTACGTAACATTTTCTCCCCTTTCGTCATCAAAAAAAAAAATGGTTCCTTACAACTACTTCTAACCTAACTATACACTTCATAACCTAACCAGTCTGTGGACAATGAACATCATCCCACCTATGCATCTGGTGATTCTTTCAGGTCCTTTATATGCCACACACCTTTTGAATTTCCAAACTCATCACGCAACTCATAAGTCCAAGGTGATAAACGCTTGTGAACAGTAAAAGGCCCAAGATAATCTGGTGCTAGCTTTCGAGAATAGAATTTACTAGCATCGGACAAAGAATAATTCTTGCGATAAACAAGCTGATTCGGTAAGTACTCAACATGACGACAACGAAGATTATAACGATCAACACTCTTTTTCCCAGCAGCCTCCAGACGACGCCTAATATCCTCAAACATCTGATCCATTACAGCCGTACGTTACTGTACAGGGTGGGCCAATTTGGACACTTCCTTATGGAAACACCCTTTATTTTTAGAGATAGATCAAAATTAACCCCCCACTCTGAGGCTCAAATTTCATGAAATTTTGATTGGTGCAAACCGCTTTTTGATATCTTCAACCGTTTAGCCGCTAGAGGGCGATTCTCGATTTTGAGCAATACTGTGAAACCTTCATAACTTTTTTGTTTATGAAAATAATTGATTTCCGTAAAGACTTTCTAAGAGCACTTTTTTGAGAAGAATTCAGTGACGTTTTCAGTTTTTTTCTAATTGACTCGGATTTCGAGATATTGACCAAAATCCGATTTTTTTCAATAGAACACCCTATATATTAATAGCTTATTGGAAAGCTCTGCTTTTGCTGATTTCAATGATATAAAGTTCAATAGGTTTATCCCTAACAGTTTTCGAGAAAAAAAAAAAATTCTGTTTTTGTCATAAGAAACAATGTGTTAGAAAGAGACCTTTCTCGTTTTCCTTACAGATATAAAGTCTTTTTTCAACACATTGTGTCTTATGACAAAAATCGAAATAATTTTTTTCTCGGAAACCGTTGGAGATAAACCTATCGAATTTTATATAATTGAAATCAGCAAAAGCAGAGCTTTTCAATATAGGATGTCCCATTGAAAAAAATCGGATTTTGGTCAATATCTCGGAATCGGAGCCAAATAGAAAAAACTGAGAACGTCACTGAATTCCACTTAAAAAAGTGCTTCCAGAAAGTCTTTACAGAAATGAAATATTTTCATAAATAAAAAAGTTATGAAGGTTTCACAATATTGCTCAAAATCGAGAATCGCCCTCTAGCGGCTAAACGGTTGAAGATATCAAAAGGCGGTTTGCACCAATCAAAATTGCATGAAATTTGAGCCTCAGAGTGGGGGGTTCATTTGTTTCTATCTCTAAAAATAAAGGGTGTTTCCATAAGAAAGTGTCCAAATTGGCCCTCCCTGTACACTAACTTCAGAAGTCTGGTCTAACTGTGGAATATCCTTCTTATAATCATCGCCACGAAGAATCATACGCCGACCAAAATTTACAAAATAGGGGTTAAGTTGGGTGGTATCGTGAGTCGAAGTGTGTTTAATTAGAACAATTAAACAGTGATTAACCTTCGCCGGCGTAATTTGACCGACTTCGTATATTTATATTTTATTCAATATCACGGTCAGCTTGCTATATGAGATTTTAGTTAGTCACAATGTTTGGGTAATATAAAAATATCCAAAACATTGTAAGTTGCATTCCAGCATGCATTTAAATAATTACGGTCACAATGTTTTATATTTTTGCAGTTTTTGTCACGATTAGTTTATCAAAATTCAATATAAAAAGGGATGTAAGAGTCGAAATAAATCAGTATTCATCTAGCATCGAAAGGTGTTTTACTCAAATCGTTTCCTGTGCCCAAGCCTTCTTGGCCACCGCAAAGAATGAGGCTGCTCTTTGACAGAAAACGATACAATCGTCCCGCTGCTCAACCAAGCCGAGTTGGGCAAGCGTAATCTGCGAGCTCAGCTTGCACATTGGTCCTTCGAGCCTAAAAACAGTCCAGAAGACTCGCTGTCCGTCCACAACGTCCGTCCATACAGCCAGTCCAGAAGACTCGCCGTCCGTCTATAACGTCCGTCCATACAGCCAGTCCAGAAGACTCGCCGTTCGTCCATACAGCCAGTCCAGAAAACTCGCCGTCCGTCCATAACGTCCGTCCATACAGCCAGTCCAGAAGACTCGCCGTTCGTCCATAACTTCTGTCCATACAGCCAGTCTAGAAGACTCGCCGTCCGTCCACAACGTCCGTCCATACAGCCAGTCCAGAAAATTCGCCATCCTTCCATACAACCATACGTCTGTCCAGAATAAATAGTCATCAAAACAATCCAGTCACCTGTCAAACACAGCCATGGCAGAAAAAGAAGAGCTTGACCGTCTCGCACGAGAACAAGAAAAATCAGGAATGCAAATCGTTCAACTACTGAGTAACTGCAAGAAAGACTCAGTCGATAGGAAAACCGAGGCCTACGTCCAAAAGCACTTGACCAATTTGGATGCGATCTACAAACAATCCAGAAAAACGAGGCCGCGATGATAAAAATAAAAGGGTACAGCGAACATCGCAATATACACAACAATTGTATGCCAAATTCGACGAGTTAAAGACCTACTTGCTAACATGCCCAAAGGCCAAACCTACAACAATGCAATCTGAGCCATCCAACGTCAGCATCCAAGAGAAACGGATTAAAACGCAAAACTTCAAAATACAGCAATTGGAAGACACTCGCGCCCAAATAAGGTCGGAACTGACGCTAGAAAAATCAGAATTCCGCTATAAAAATCTGATGGATTCAAGCAAAAAACAATGGGATGCAATTCAAAACCTGCATGAAGAAATCGCCGTTAGTGAAGATAGCCATCAAGATAAGTACTTCACTATGGATGTGTACAAACAAATCCAGAGCCAATTTGATGATGTCGTTGAAGCGTTAGCGGCAAAAATCCAGCAGAATGTCGTCATTCCACCTCAACAAATACTGGTTAATCAACCACAACAGAACCTGCAGCTACCAAAAGTGCAAATTCCAATTTTCTATGGAGGGTATGAAAACTGGTCTTCATTTTTCGACATCTTCAGAAGGGTCATCCATGAAAATTCAGCGTTGAACAAAGCCGACAAGATGCACTACTTAAAAACTAATACCAGGGGAGAAGCAAGCAAGCTAATCCAACATTTAGAAGCAATTGCGGCCAACTACGATTCAGCATGGGACCTACTACAGAAGCGTTATGAGAACAAAAGGCTTCTAATATTTAAACTCCTAGACAAGCTGATAGACCTACCAGAAGTCTCGAAAGAGAACGCCGAGAAGCTAAAGCAGCTGCATGACGTCACCAGTGAGTGTCTACAAGCACTAAAAAATCTAGACGTCAAAATTGACACCTGGGGACCCATAGTAATTCGAATGCCAATGAGAAAGTGGGACTCCGAAACCAGCCGTCTATATGAACAAAGTCTTGAGAAGCCTCACGACGTTCCAGAGTTAGAAGAATTTATGAAATTCTTGGAAAGAAGATTCCAGTCACTAGAAACTATTCCAGGATCAGATCGGAAGCCAAGCTCAGAGAGAAAATACACTAACTCAAGCTGTCTCTTCTGCCAAGACCAACACATGACGTACCACTGTCAGAAGTTCAAAGGAATTTCAGCACAGGAAAGAAACAAATATGTTCAAGAAAAACGCATCTGCTACTCAGCCATGACATCAATAAGAGATGTTTCAGCCATGCAAAATGTAGTATCTGCAGTCGTCAACACCATACACTTCTACACATGGAAAGACAGCAACAAAATTCCAACAGGCAGGCCAACTACGAAGAAAGACGCACAACTTCCCAACCGCGAAATACTCAACGATACCCACCAACAAGAAGAGCAGAACAATACCCACCAAGAGGCGCAATGTCTAACCACGCCAGTAGAAATGAAGAAAACGTCCTACACGCCACTGATCTAGTAGAAGTGAGCACATCAAGTTCCCCTCAAGTCTTGAGGATTCTTATTGATCAAGGGTCACAGATATCCATTATTACTGAAGAAGCTGCAAATCGGCTGGGATTACCACGTCATAGTATCAGAGCACAAATCTCAGGAATTGGTGACGGAGAACCAAAAGTCTCTAAATGGTCTATTGACGCACAGATCAAACCACGATTTATGAGTACGTTCTCCATGGATGTCAATATGATTGTCCTTCCAAAACTTACTCAATCCATGCCAAAACGACACCTACACATAAATAGCATAGATAGTTGGAAGAATGAAGTGCTAGCCGATCCAACATTCATGACACCAGGTGCAATAGATGGTATATTAGGCGCAAAGGAATACGCCAATATCATTTTAAACGGCATGCAAAAAAGTACAGAAGGCCTATTGAAACAAAACACAGAGTTAGGATGGATCGTTTCTGGCCCAATAGCATCCGGATCTCCCGCAATCCAAGTTGTTAGCATGATCACTCACTATGAAGAAGATAGACAGCTAACCAAGTTCTGGGAAATTGAAGAAATAACCCAAACACAGCCCCTAACAGAAGAAGAGCAAGCATGCGAAGAGATTTTCGAGGAAACCACAACTCGAGACTCTGAGGGTAGATTCATTGTTAGAATCCCATTCAAACAGTCAGCAGATGTATTAGGTCACTCTAAACCAAGAGCCGCAGCAAGATTCAAGAACATTGAGAGAAAGTTACATCAAGATCCCAGTTTACAAGAACAATATTCTGCATTTATGAAAGAATACATAGTTGGATCATATGAAGAAAGTCACCCGACATGAAGTGAATCAAGGGAAATATTACATCCCTCATCAAGCAGTCATCAGAGAAGCCAGCACAACAACGCGACTAAGAGTCGTTTTCGACGCATCGTGCAAAAGCTCCACCAACATCGGCCTAAATGACATCATGTACGTCGGCCCAAGACTTCAACAAAACATCGCAGACATACTGCTGCGTTGGAGAAAGCATGAGATTGTGTTCTGCGCAGACATAGAGAAAATGTACAGGCAGATCCGAATTCATCCAGATCAACAATTCCAGAGAATATTATGGAGGGAGCATCCACAGCAACCAATGTATGAATACGAACTGACCACTGTAACCTACGGTACAGCCTCAGCACCATATCTAACCATCAAGACACTACAGAAGCTTGCAATCGAAGAATCAAACAAATTTCCGGCAGCAAGCCAAGCAGTATTGAGAGACTTCTACGTCGATGACATATTATCGGGAGCAGCAGATACAGAATCAGCCCTAGAACTACAAAACCAACTACTAAAAATGCTCAGCCTTGCTGGATTCAACCTGAGAAAATGGTCTAGTAACTCACCGGCATTACTCCAATCAATTCCAGAACAGTTCCGAGAACAGAAAATACAAGAACTACCTCAGGAAGATTTCAAGAAATCTCTGGGCGTACTATGGTCACCAGCAGACGATACCTTCAAATTCCAAGTCAAAGTCTCCGAGATACGCGAATTAACAAAACGACAAATTTTGTCAGAAATATCGAAGCTATTCGACCCCTTAGGATGGTTGTCTCCAATCGTAATACAAGCTAAACTCATCATTCAAGACTTATGGCTAAGAAACCTGAGCTGGGATGAGCCTGTAGATGAGGAAATATCCTCAAGATGGATACAGTTTCAGAGCAAAATAAAAGAAGTAGAAAAAATCAAGATTCCGAGGTGGATACATCTGAGAAAAACAAAAATTGAACTCCACGGCTTTTGCGATGCATCAGAAAAAGCCTATGGTGCAGTGATCTACAGTCGGATAGAAAAAGAAGATAAGCGAATTATAACACTGCTGCAAGCAAAATCAAAAGTCGCTCCAGCAAAAAACAGAACAACCCTACCTCGCTTGGAGCTATGTGCAGCAGTCCTACTATCAAAACTAATTCAAAAAACTAAGATAGCACTTCAAATGAGTGATACCCTAACCTTCGCTTGGACCGACTCCATGATCACTCTTGCCTGGATAAAGGGTGACTCTACGAGATGGAAAACCTTTGTGGTAAATAGAGTTTGTGAAATACACAGAAACGCCCCTCAAGTATCCTGGAACCACGTCAAGTCCCAAGAAAACCCAGCAGACATCATATCCAGGGGATTAGACCCAGACAAACTACAATCAGCTGACCTGTGGTGGAAAGGTCCTCATTGGCTAACATTTCTCCATGAAATCCCCATAACAGACAACATTCCCGACATTCAAGAAGAAGTAAAAGCCACATGTCACAAAATTGAAGTTACGATAAGGAGCGATATATGGGAACGCTTCTCAAACTTGACAAGGATGCTCAGGGTATCATCCTACTGCCGTCGATTCATCAAAAAAGAGAAAAGTCTTACTCTATCCGTTCAAGAAGTTCAAAACACTTTCGAAAGAATCATAAAAATAGTCCAACAGCAAGAGTTTACCGAAGAATACAAGTCTTTACAACAGCAGAACGCAGTCGAGAAGAAAAGTCAGCTACAGACCCTCAACCCATTTCTCGACAACAAGGGCATAATCCGAGTCGGAGGCAGACTCGAACACTCACCTCTTCCCTACGACCAACGACACCCGATGATTCTTCCATACCATTCTCACATATCTATGTTGGTGGTGAGAAACGCACACAAGACCACGCTACATGGAGGCAACCAAGCGACATTGTCGTACATAAGAAGCAGATTCTGGATCATCAACGGTAAGCGGGCCGTCAAAGCAGTTATAAATAAGTGCATTGTATGCATCCGTCACAAAGCCGAGACCGCACAGCAACTCATGGGACAACTTCCGAAATCGAGAGTAACACCAGCACCACCATTTACAAACTCAGGAGTGGACTACGCTGGACCGATTCAAGTCAGAGCAACAAAAGGAAGAGGTCACAAATCGTACAAAGGGTATATCGCAGTATTCGTATGCCTAGCAACCAAAGCCATTCACCTAGAAGTAGTCAGTGACATGACAACAGAGGCATTCTTAGCAGCACTTCGACGTTTCACAGCCAGAAGGGGACATTGTGCAAATATGTACAGTGATAACGGAACTACATTTGTTGGAGCAGTACGCCTATTCGAAGATGAAATCACAAAATTGTAACAATCACAATCTGTGCAAAATACAATCGTCAACTTAGGAACACAATGGCACTTCTTTCCACCTGCAGCCCCTCATTTCGGAGGACTATGGGAGGCAGGTGTAAAATCTATGAAGCACCATCTCAAGAGAGTTATTGGAGAATGCACTTTGACCTATGAAGAATTAACAACGTTGGTGTATCAAATCGAAGCATGTTTGAACTCAAGACCACTCTACCCGCTAACAGAAGACACAGATGATTTCAACATCTTGACCCCAGGACACTTTCTCATAGGAAGAGAACTTCTAGCTCCACCAAACTTAGAATCGACAGAACATTTTAACCTATCTCAACGATGGAGACACGTGCAAAGGTTAAAGAAAAATATTTGGAGCGCATGGTGCACAGAATACCTCACCAGACTGCAGCAAAGATACAAATGGAAGAATCAGACCAACAATATACGAGTAGGAACAATGGTCCTAATCAAAGAAGAAAATATAAACCCAAACCAATGGCCTTTGGGGAGAATTATAGAAACTCACCAGGGTCAAGATGGAGCAATCCGAGTGGTAACAATAAAGAAAGCAGGTGGCTCACCACAAAAAAGACCGATCCACAAGTTAATCCCATTACCGGGAGCCAGGAAGAAATCATCAGAGCATCGAACTACCAAACAAAGTTCATGATCTCGGCCCTCACAAAATTCAACGAAACAGAAGCCAGAATCACGAACAAACTACATTTCCAGAAACGACTCAACGAAGGAATAGAAGCTATCAACAGCATGCAGAGTTGGTACAAGCAAATAGACACTAATGCCCTTAACATTCACCTATTGCGTGCATACCAAGTAGCTACCAACTTTATCAGCGAAACCAATGAGCACTATGATAAATTGCTGAACATCAACTTCAACAGGGGTACGATATATGATCAAGTTTCACCAGCATATATCAACGCCGTCATTCAAAAATTCAATCGGAAGCTCCCAAACAATCTAAAGATTCTTTCGGCAGCAGTGTCCACAAGATTAATCACCAACAACACGCACCTCAAGGTGTGTGGATATTTTCCAATAGTTGACGTGACAGAATTCACCCTATTGAAGGCAACACCGATTCCACTCAGAATTGAGAATGAAACATACTGGGCGTTGGACCTTCACGATGATTACACCGCCGTCGACTACAACAGTCAAACATACTTTCAGCTCCATGAAAGCGACCTCCAACAGTGCATGCAGCCCTACCCACACCAGCTCATCTGTTCTCCAGTTTCTGTTAGAAACATTGAATCTAATCCGTCCTGCGTTATCGACGAAATTTATGAACGACCGCAACCCAGACATTGCCATATACAACAACACAGGCTAAAAGGCATCCTCTGGAAACGATTATGTACAACGAATACATGGATGTTCATCGCAGGATCGTCTACAACAATAGCGGTGATATGCAACGGCGAGCGGGAAGAGGTAGGAATAAACACAACGGGAATAATCCAAATTTCTCAAGATTGCACCATCCAGACAAAACAGAACATTCTAACTCCCATAAGAAGCGCAATCGTTCCAGTGCTAGGCAGCTATGTAAAAGCTGTACTGTAGCCTCTTTTTTAACAAAAAAGGTACTGCAGTGGCAGCTGTTCGCCAGAGAGCATAATTAGGGTGGATAAGGAGTGTCTTTAGTGGGCGCCAGAAGATTTAAATTTTAAGTTCCAAATCCTCAAATGAATTTTATCAAAAATTGCATAGTAAAAGAAATCTGAAAAATAGGTAATCCAAAAATAATTATTGTAACAACTGTCTGCACTTAGTTTTGTTTATTAATTGAAACTTTGATGTTTGTTAAAGCCTGAGTGCAAAAATGTATATCCCTCATTAAATTCTTAAACCTAAAAAGCTGAAATTTTCCCTAATCCTTATATCTAAAAAAAGCTTAAATTTTCCCTAACAATTCATTGCACCCGGTGCAAGGTAACAGTACAATATAACCCTTGACTTTTTGGCCTGATCAGGACCTCAACTAATTAATTGAATCCAAGAATCCAAGACATAAAGTTGACCTTATAATTATAAAAAACCTGTTTAATCCATGACCAGCTAGGGTGAGTTCAATTAAAAAACCCTCATAAGAGCCACCATGAAGACATGCCAAAAGGTGCTGGAGGCTGCGAGCTGCACACTGTCGTAGATAAAATTGTAGTGGTTTTTGGTGACTGACACCACTACAGTTGGAGCCCCTCGGTAGATCCTAATAATTATATTTATCTTTTATAACAACCCTTGCATGGTGATTTAAGGGATTATCATAGCCGAAGCAAGCTTACCTTGAAAATCAAGGATCTGGAGACAAAAAGAGTGGCTCAACCACGAAAATATTGATAGAGGGCATCTCCCAGGCCATCCAAATGCACTTCAATCTATAATACAAGACGAAATTAGGCAGGATGCCTTAGATAAACTTGGAAAACCAAACTTACCGGCGATGATCTCAAACGAGGTCACGGAACTTTCTCGATAACACAAGGGAAAAACATTTTCACGAGCACTAGGCCACTACGAGCAATTAACCCTTACTCATTTAAGATGAAATTCGAGGAAACTGGCAAAAATTTGACTTTCTGAAAGGATGAGGGATAAAATTATTATTAAAGGGACCAGTACGACTGTACCGTCCGAGCACCTTCAGAAAAGTGGCTTAGAGAACGACAGGAAGGTATGACAGGACATTCGGAGCATGAATTTAGCAACAAACTTAAGGGCCTGTATACAACATTAACTTAACTTGAAATTATTTACATCTTGTTATTAAACCTCAAATATAGCCTTAATGGTAACATTGTAAATATTGCTCAATATTCTTACAAAATAACAATAATAATAATAATAATAATAAACAGTTTAAGATTATCAGCTGAAAACAATATTAAATTTGGCGAGTAGCAAAACCAAGGTTACAACTGAGAGAGGTTGTCTGGTAAAAATACATTTCAACAGTTAAGCTACGTCATCAACGGTACTGTACAACCTGCTGTTCCAAGACATTTTAAATAAAATTCCCAACTAAATACTAAGTAGCTTTCAAACGCTACACTACCCTTCTCCTTAAAAAAAAAAGAGTTATCGCAGATGACTATTTTTTTCAAAAAAAACATTATCTAACAAATACGATAACCGAAATCTACAAATCAATGAAACCATAGAATTGAAATATGCACTCTGTCAAAACCTAAAAGTTATAAATTTGTTTTATTGTCCTGTATTATTTAATATCTTTGCCTTTAGTCATGATAACTTACGCGTATCACTCGCCTTATAAAAGGAGTCACAATTGATAGGTCATTATCGGGAAAATCTCAAATCGGTAGGGGTCTACTAAAGGTAAAGAAACAGAACATGGTTCTAGACAAAAAACAGATTTGGTAAGTCCATTGACAGGAGAAGCGGAGGAAACATGAAAGTATTACTAATAAGAAAGTTGATGTGAAAAAGTGATGCTCACATATCATCACAGATATTTACACTATATGTACACCTTACAATTACAACCCACTGCACCATAACTACTTTCAGATAGTCCCTATGGACTCGTAGGTTACACAATGTGCAGAAAGTTATGCAATTGAAAAAAAAACACTTTGTCTGAAGGTAAATGGAGATATATGTATAGGTAAAATAGTAAAAACAGACAAGTGAATTGAACTTCCAAAAAAACTTATCTTAGACATGATTATCCTGAGACACTCCAGGATCAGAATGTTGAGGTAATAAGATAAAAATCTATAAAGGTAATATTTAAATAAGTCCGCAAATATACGCGACTGCATTGAGGTAAAAAAATGTTAAGGTATCTATGATTCCAAGAGGTAAAATTTAGATATTTAAGATAAAGGAATCAAACTGAGGTAACCAATCTCCAGAGATAAAGCCAAAAGAGCAAAACTATGTGGCTTCTTATGAGATTGTAGGGATAGACAGAATGAGGTAGAGATAGATAAAATAAGGTAGAGATAGATAAAATAAGGTAGAGATAGATAATTGAGGTAGAAAAGAGAAAGAAACGGGTGCTAAGGTATACAAAAAAAATAATAGAGCATGGCTCTATCTTTCTTTCAGTTTCAGCACTAATTGCTCGCGACAAGGCTTTATTATGGGACTCTTTCACATTCCTTGCATTAATTTAACGCCACTTTAAGGCAATTACCAAAATAATAATTTAAACCAAATAATAAAAAACTAGCACAATGCCACGACAAGGCGTCACATGAAGCTTTTACTTCAAACCCTTGCTTATATTTAACGCTACTTTAAGGCGTGCCAAATAATACCTAATAAAAACGAAAAAACAAAACGACTGGTAATTATAGCCACGACAAGGCTTTTCAATGGAAACTCCATATACCTTGCAACTTTAACGCACTTTAAAGCTATGCCTACTTCTGCGTTGCGAGAGGGAGTCATGCCCGAGACAGAGGAAATTTGAGAAAGAGAACAAGAATTCAATAGTAAAAGGCAGTTCAGATAATAAGAAATATGGTCTTAATAGGAAATGGAGGTAGAAGTTAAACTAATTTGGAGATTTAGGTCTCCTCAGAGGTATCAGATGACGAATCAGCATCTGAATTTACAGAACCAACATCATTGCACGGTCACAAATCTTTTACGTGCCATTTGCCTGCCCTTGAACCATCTATGTTTTTCAGTTCATAGACCACAGTGGAAACTTTCTGTACAACTACACTGAGAATATGCTTAGGGCTTAACTTAGCTGCAAACTTGTTCGCTGCACTAGACTGAACTTTATTAGGACGCCAAACTCTATCTCCAACTTTGAAACTCAAAGGTCTTCGGAGAAGATTATAGGACTTAGAATTCCTTTCATAAGCTGAGTGAAGTTTCTGACGTACCTCAAGAAATAATTTGCGAAAATCAACAAGTTCCCTAGCATAATTGTCTCTATCACCAGGAAGCAATTCTACCTTTTCATCAAGTGGATACTCAGAATAAAAATTTCCAGAAAGAGGAACATGTCGGGCAAAATTCAAATAACAAGGAGGAAAACCAGTAACTTCGTGGACAGAGGTATTAATTGCTTGTCTAATTTCAGCAATGTGAATATCCCAATCTTCATGTTTCCGGATATAACACCGAATGGCAGTACCAATGGTCTTGTTTGTTCTTTCAACAAAATTACATTGCGGTGAATAAACAGGGGTATACCATTGTTTAACGTTGAAATCTTTACAGACCTGCTTGAAAGAATTACTAACAAGATTTGGACCATTGTCACAGATGAGATATTCAGGAACTCCATAGTTGAGAAAAACTTCGTCTTTAAGATACTTAATAATTGCTGGTGACTTAGAATTCTTAAGAGGAAAAATTAGAGTGAATTTTGAGAACCAGTCTGAAATTACTAGAAGCCACTTGTTACCCTTTCTGCTACGAGGAAATGAACCAATGAGATCCAGAGCAATAATCTGAAAAGGTCGTTCCGCTACCTTTTCTTTACCCATGAAACCTGGCTTAGCACGATTTGAATGCTTCTGCGCTCCACAGACCAAACATTTTTTGACAAAACCTAAAACGTCAGAACGCATATGAGGCCAGTAATATGACTCTTGAACACGATATAGAGTTTTGCGAAAACCGAAATGGGCAGAGGTAGGTGGATTATGACAATTGTCCAGGACTTTATTACGATGACTTTTAGGTACCAAAATTTTCCATTCACGATTATTGAAGGTATAGTAAGACTTAGAAGGAATGAATTCATAAACCATAAGATTTTCCACTTTCCATTGAGGGAATTTTTCTGGAGATTCAAGAATTTTGGAACGCAAAGAAATATACCAGGGATCGGCTTCAGAAAGATCGAAAGATAAAACAGAAATTTGAGTTACATCACCAGATGTAGATGGTTTACAATCGTCTTGGACTTCAACATCAGAATCGAGTGAAGAATGAGGAATACGACTGAGAGCGTCTGGCACAACATTTAGGGCACCTTTTCGGTGTACCAATTCGAAGGTATGCTGTCTAAGCTTAATAAGCCAACGAGCGAGTTTCCCAGCTGGATTCTTCAAATTTTTCAACCATAGAAGACTGTAATGGTCTGTGATTACCGTGAAACGAACCCCTTCAATCCAAGGTCTAAATTTTTCTATACAGAAAATCACTGCTAAGCATTCACGCTCAGTGACAGAGTAGTTACGCTCAGCCCGAGTCAAAGCTCTGCTAGCATAAGCAATTACACGTTCTTCACCATCCACATTTTGTGTCAGAACACCGCCTAAACCTACGTCAGAAGCGTCCGCTTGAACAACAAACTCTTGAGAGAAATCAGGTTGAGAAAGAACCGGTGCGGAAACAAGTTTCTCCTTAATGGTGATAAAAGCCCTCTCAGCCCCCTCACTCCAGGAGATAGCCTGTTTTTTCTTTCTACCCTTTACAAGTGAATTAATCGGACTGACAAGAGAGGAAAGGTCCTTAATGAATCTTCTGTACCATGAGCACATACCTATGAAACGTTTAACCTCTGTAGTATTTTGAGGACGGGGATAATTAACCATGCTTTCAACTTTTGACGGATCAGTAGCTAAGGAATTGTTACCAACAATAAAACCAAGGTACTTAAGGGATGTTTGAAAGAAATTACATTTTTCCAAATTAATCGTGAGACCAGCGTGTTCTAGAGGATTTTTAACAGTTGCTAGTAAGTCCAAATGATGATCCAAGGTAGGAGAACATATCAAAATATCATCAAGGTAAGAGAAAATATAAGGTTCATATTTCGGACCAAAGATAGCATCAACCAGTCTTTGCTGAGTTTGTGCAGCATTGCACAAACCGAAAGGTACAACATTAAATTGGAAATGTCCCCTGCCAATAATTGAGAAAGCTGTCTTCTCTTTTGAAGACTCGTCTAGAGGGATTTGCCAGAAACTTTTTCTGAGATCGAGGGCAGAAATAAACTTGGCATTACGCAAGTTATTCAGAATTCTATCAACATGAGGTAAGGGATAAGAATCGTGTTTACTAATATCATTAAGGAAACGACCATCAAAACAGAACCTGTATTCTCCATTAGCCTTCTTAACAAGAAGAACTGGAGAGCTCCAAGGACTTTCTGATTCACTTATAACACCAAGCTCCAACATGGAATCTAATTCTTTATTCAGGACATCCTGCATATACGGGGAAAGAAAATGTGGTCTTCGCTTGAATGGTTTATGGTCACCTGTATCTATTGTTAACTTGATTTTATCAGTTCTGCCAATTCTGTCATTGCTATCTATTTTTTTGAAAGAATCAATTACACGTTGAGCCCTTAAAGTGTCAGGAGGAGAGAGATCATGTAAAGAGAAAAGTTTACTAAAAGGAAATGAAGAACTATTTAAATTATTTCGGGCTTCTGACATAGAATTTGGTATTTCCCAACTATTGTTACTAAAATCCAAAATCAAATTAAACTTTCTGGCAAAATCACTACCAAAGATAAAAGACAGAAGGTACAACCAGAGCTTGAATAACTTGACATGAATTATTAATAAAAATTGGTAAATCAACAACACCAATCACTTGTTGTTGTACACCATCAGCAGTTAAAATTTGCCTATCAGTTATAGGAAATACTTTAATTTTGAGAAAATTTAAAACCTCTAATCCTTCAGCTCCTATAACAGAATTGGTAGCACCAGAATCAAGCAAGGCATCAATCTGATTCGGACGGAAATATAGGGCCTATTATCAGGTAACTTGTCAAGAAATAAAGGAAGAGCCTTACCTGGCTGAATAGATTTCTTATGAAAACTTGAGATAAAGGAAAGCCATTTATTCCACTCTTCCTGATTGAAATAACTAGATTTAGTGGTGGCCAATTTAGGAAACCGGTCAGTGTCACGACCACGAATAGGCACTGAGGAATCTAGTTTTTTGAACACTTAGGACAGTTCGATATCCTAACATTTGGTTCACCACAACGGAAGCAAAACGTCTTACGTTTAAGTGTACAAGCATTGTACATGTGGTTGGGCAACCGACAATTGAAACAAACTATTTGGGTTTTCCCATTGCCATCCTGTTCCGAAGGAACTGCTGGTTTAGGTTGGGAGGTAGAAGTCGAACCAGAGTTGGAACCACTAGCGTGGGCAAAGTTCACGTTTGGCCTTTGGCTATCATTTGATTTTTTATGAAAATTAGAATTTTTATTTGACCGATTATGATTGGTGAAGCCAGAACGGGAATTTTGAACTAAATCTGAATTAGAATAATCATCTAAATAAGAAATATGAGAGCTATGTGATCTTTTGGAGGTAAGGTAGACAGCTTCTTCTAGGTTTCGACACAAATTTGTCAAGGTAGCTATAGAATCTATTGGATGCAAGGCAAGCTGTTGGATGTATTCAGGGAGTAAATTCCGTTTGATGTACTTGACTTTAGTTACATCAGCAACTGGAGTAGATAAACGATTGAAAAGATTCTCAAGCTGGGCAATGAAAATAGTAATTGTCTCATTTTTCTTTTGTTTCCGGTTTCTGATACTGTCCCATACTTCATCATCTGAATATGGAGGGAGAAAATCTTTTTTTAAACGAACAACAAGAGAGCTCCAGTCATTGACCTGAGTACGAACACTACGGAACCAAACAAATGCGTCTCCAACAAACAAATCAACTGCTGAATTAAAAAGTTCAACTTCTGTCACACCACGAGCCTGTGACAAGTCAGAAACTCTTTCCAAAAAATAGTACAAAAATTTAGGGTCTCCACTGAATTTAACACCCCAAGTAGATAAGGGTTGCTTGTTAGAACTGCAAGAGAGAACTGGGCTCACATTAACAATCGGCGCTGCCTGTTGAGATACAAAACTTAAGTTAGCTGTTTCCGGAGTTTGAGTCACTTTATCATCCAAGTCAGATTCCAACAAAATACAGGTAGCATAAGATTCCTTCTTATAATGTTCCACAGCAGCATCATCATCTGGCTCAGGTATTATCAACCGATTTACCCTACCAGTTAAATGAATCAACCTAGATTTAACTCGGGTATATGAAGAGTCACTCTCGGTACCCTCAAAATCAATAATTAAATCAGTAATTGACAAAATACTTTTATTAATAGCTGCTTCTTCAGTTCGAAAATCATAATCATATTCTTCAAAATGAACTTGAGAACCAGGGTCATTAGCATTTCTTTCTTTCCTCAATAATTTAGTAAGCATTTTACGTTTATCAGTTACATTACGAACCGTTTCAACGCACCTGACAGCTAGTTCGTAATCGAGTTCGTAATCCAAGAGATGATTGACAGAAAAGAAAGCCATATTGAAAGAAAAATAAAGTTATAGATAGGAAAGTAACTGAGTAAGAAAGATAAATTGAAAAATTCAATTGAGAGAAATAATCAGTGTAAGGACTCTTAAGTATTTATATCAAAAATTTCAGTGAACTGGTATTATTGATGTGGTACCAATATAAAATTGTTTTGCAGGCAAAAAAATTAAAGGAAAATATTCATGGTCCAAATCAGGTAAATAGCAATGCTATCAAAATACCCAAAAACTATTAATAGCAAAAAGGCAAAATTATAAGGTAAACATATAGGTACTGTAAATATGTAAGGTAATAAATTGGAATTTAAATTCAACCGCAGTTAAAGGATCATTTCAATAATAACTTTGAAACAAAAAAATTTCAAAAACTTGAGTGCAGGTAAAAAAAATAGTCATCCACTCAAACCAATTTAAAGAACAAAGGCAGAAAGGCATAAGTTAATAATTTACTCAAAGAAACTAGAGAACAAGTAGAGATAGTTGTTACAATTTTCAGAAAATTTTTAAAGACACTCGAGCCCCACAATTGGACGCCCAATACAACAACACAGGCTAAAAGGCATCCTCTGGAAACGACTATGTACAACGAATACATGGATGTTCATCGCAGGATCGTCTACAACAATAGCGGTGATATGCAACGGCGAGCGGGAAGAGGTAGGAATAAACACAACGGGAATAATCCAAATTTCTCAAGATTGCACCATCCAGACAAAACAGAACATTCTAACTCCCATAAGAAGCGCAATCGTTCCAGTGCTAGGCAGCTATGTAAAAGCTGTACTGTAGCCTCTTTTTTAACAAAAAAGGTACTGCAGTGGCAGCTGTTCGCCAGAGAGCATAATTAGGGTGGATAAGGAGTGTCTTTAGTGGGCGCCAGAAGATTTAAATTTTAAGTTCCAAATCCTCAAATGAACTTTATCAAAAATTGCATAGTAAAAGAAATCTGAAAAATAGGTAATCCAAAAATAATTATTGTAACAACTGTCTGCACTTAGTTTTGTTTATTAATTGAAACTTTGATGTTTGTTAAAGCCTGAGTGCAAAAATGTATATCCCTCATTAAATTCTTAAACCTAAAAAGCTGAAATTTTCCCTAATCCTTATATCTAAAAAAAGCTTAAATTTTCCCTAACAATTCATTGCACCCGGTGCAAGGTAACAGTACAATATAACCCTTGACTTTTTGGCCTGATCAGGACCTCAACTAATTAATTGAATCCAAGAATCCAAGACATAAAGTTGACCTTATAATTATAAAAAACCTGTTTAATCCATGACCAGCTAGGGTGAGTTCAATTAAAAAACCCTCATAAGAGCCACCATGAAGACATGCCAAAAGGTGCTGGAGGCTGCGAGCTGCACACTGTCGTAGATAAAATTGTAGTGGTTTTTGGTGACTGACACCACTACAGTTGGAGCCCCTCGGTAGATCCTAATAATTATATTTATCTTTTATAACAACCCTTGCATGGTGATTTAAGGGATTATCATAGCCGAAGCAAGCTTACCTTGAAAATCAAGGATCTGGAGACAAAAAGAGTGGCTCAACCACGAAAATATTGATAGAGGGCATCTCCCAGGCCATCCAAATGCACTTCAATCTATAATACAAGACGAAATTAGGCAGGATGCCTTAGATAAACTTGGAAAACCAAACTTACCGGCGATGATCTCAAACGAGGTCACGGAACTTTCTCGATAACACAAGGGAAAAACATTTCCACGAGCACTAGGCCACTACGAGCAATTAACCCTTACTCATTTAAAGTGAAATTCGAGGAAACTGGCAAAAATTTGACTTTCTGAAGGGATGAGGGATAAAATTATTATTAAAGGGACTAGTACGACTGTACCGTCCGAGCACCTTCAGAAAAGTGGCTTAGAGAACGACAGGAAGGTATGACATGACATTCGGAGCATGAATTTAGCAACAAACTTAAGGGCCTGTATACAACATTAACTTAACTTGAAATTATTTACATCTTGTTATTAAACCTCAAATATAGCCTTAATGGTAACATTGTAAATATTGCTCAATAATCTTACAAAATAACAATAATAATAATAATAATAATAATAAACAGTTTAAGATTAACAGCTGAAAACAATATTAAATTTGGCGAGTAGCAAAACCAAGGTTACAACTGAGAGAGGTTGTCTGGTAAAAATACATTTCAACAGTTAAGCTACGTCATCAACGGTACTGTACAACCTGCTGTTCCAATACATTTTAAACAAAATTCCCAACTAAATACTAAGTAGCTTTCAAACGCTACAGTACCCATAATCTTCAATGGTACTCTCCACAAACATCCACCGTCAGATATAGCCACCGAGCCTGTGTTTAGAGAATCCGATAGTTTTGGAGACTTAGTAAGAGAAGAAGAGGACCTCGGTGATCGACTTCATAACAAAGTATGGCGCAGTATTCATCACCACTCCGCAGCCACTAGCAGCATCACCACCATAGTCATCATTATACTAGTGAATGCAGGATGGCAAACAACAAAACTTATCAACAGAAGGCGTCAAAAGCAGACAAGAGACCAACACCAAGACCAAAAAGAAGAGATAGAGCTAATGTCTCTGCATTCTTCCAGTCTGGAGAGGCGGCAGAATGTTTAATTAGAACAATTAAACAGTGATTAACCTTCGCCGGCGTAATTTGACCGACTTCGTATATTTATATTTTATTCAATATCACGCTCAGCTTGCTATATGAGATTTTAGTTAGTCACAATGTTTGGGTAATATAAAAATATCCAAAACATTGTAAGTTGCATTCCAGCATGCATTTAAATAATTACGGTCACAATGTTTTATATTTTTGCAGTTTTTGTCACGATTAGTTTATCAAAATTCAATATAAAAAGGGATGTAAGAGTCGAAATAAATCAGTATTCATCTAGCATCAAAAGGTGTTTTACTCAAATCGTTTCCTGTGCCCAAGCCTTCTTGGCCACCGCAAAGAGTGAGGCTGCTCTTTGACAGAAAACGATACAATCGTCCCGCTGCTCAACCAAGCCGAGTTGGGCAAGCGTAATCTGCGAGCTCAGCTTGCACAAAGTGTGAATGGCACAACCCACCCTATCCAGATTGACATCCCAATCTCTATGGTTGTCTGAGAGATACATACTCAACATGGTCTTAAGAGTTCTATTAGTCCGTTCAGTAGGATTTGCACGCGGATGATAATTGGCATTATACTTGAGACGGACTTTATAAGTCTCAGCTAATTTCTTGAAATGGGAGCTACGATATTGAGGACCGTTATCACAGAGAATTGTGGAAGGAACTCCGAACAACAAAAATACATGATTTTCCATAAAACGTGTGACAGCTTCAGCAGTAGCACGACGAAGCGGATGAAGGAGGACAAACTTTGTCAAATAGTCTGTCACCACGAGCAGAAAACAATTACCACCTTTGGATCTTGGCAAAGGACCAATAAGGTCAGTAGACACTACTTTCATTTTTGCCTTAGGCAACCCAGTTTCAGACTTATGCTGGAGACAAACCACACAACGCCTAACAAACCTAGCTATGTCACTCCGCATCTTTGGCCAATAATACTTCTCGGCAGCACGTTTAAAAGTCTTATAAACACCTGTATGACCGCAAGTAGGAGGTTCATGAACACTGACAATAATCCTTCCCCTCTCTTCCTTTGGGACCACTTCCTTCCAATTCTTGTCCTCTGGACTCAACTCAGGATACGGGCACTTAAAATATTTCCACAACATACCCTCATTTTCCCTCCATCCAGAAAACTTAAGAGGATTGGATTTGATCTTCCTCACCATACCAAGGTACCACTTATCGGCAACAGAAGAAGGTTCATCAATCACAACGAGATCTAATTTAGGGACAGCTCTAGAGAGCATGTCAGGGACGATGTGCTCCTTGCCTTTCCGATGAATTAACGTGAAATCGTATTGTTGGAGTTGGACTTGCCATCTTGCCAAACGACCTGTAGGCTGTTGCATATTCTGCCACCAAACTAATGAGTAGTGATCCGTGATCACTGAAAATTTGACAAGGTCCAAATAAGGACGAAACTTTTGAAGGGACCACACAACGGCGAGACATTCCCTCTCTGTCGTTGAAAAATTCTGTTCCTGTTTTGTCAAACTTCGACTAATGTAACTGATTACACGCTCCGTACCATCAGGATGAGGTTGAACCAAAACAGCCCCAATACCATACCCAGAACTAATGGGAGCTATAACAGTCGAAAAATCCTTTATAAATCTACGGTACCACGAAAAAGTGCCTACTATCCTCCTAACCTCAGTAACACTAGTAGGAACAGGAACATCCAACATAGCTTTAACCTTATCAGGGTCGACGTGTAATCCTTGACTATCGACTACATAACCAAGATACTTTAGACTAGGCTTACAAAACTGACACTTAGCTCGGCCCACAGTGAGATTGGCCTGACGTAATCTACGAAATACCTCCTCCAGGACCTTCACGTGCGTCTCAAAATCGGGGGTAACAATCACTATATCATCTAGATACACGAAAACATATGTCTCAAGATCAACTCCAAGGACATTATCAATGAGTCTTTGCCAGGTGGCAGGGGCATTATGTAACCCGAATGGAAGTCTTTTGAACTGAAACAGACCACGATTAGGGATGGTGAAAGCGGTGTAGGGACGAGAAGACTCAGCGACTGGACTTAATGTCCATAGTAGAACAAAAGTTGCTTTGAGAGAGTTTATCGAGGGTGTCAGTAACCCGAGGAAGCGGATAACTATCGCGTTCACACACAGCATTAATCTTCCTGTAATCCATACAAAGTCGGAACGAACCATCCTTCTTTTTAACCATCACGACTGGTGATGCCCACGGACTGGTCGACGGTTCCACAACCCCAAGCTTTATCATCTCATCCAATTCCCTGTCGATGTGTTGCTGCATTATAGGAGAAACTCGGTACCAACGCTGCTTAATAGGCCTGGCCTTAGTAACAATAACATGTTCCACTTGGCCCGTACAACCCAATATTCTTGAGACGCGGCTCCCAGCGCGTTATTATGAGAACACCATGTCACTGACATAGATCGAGCCACTGTTCTCATGAGAACGGTGTTCACCGGTTCCGAAAAAAGATGTGCAGGAGAACAAGTACCATACTTTTCTCAGTTTCAAGCAAAATCTGATAAATATGAGTGACAGAGACAAAAAAATCGTTTGCATAAGAACACTACTATTTCGAGAATCAGGCTACTGTGTCAGCAATTTATAATCGGCTTAGTTGACTAAAGTAGTTATTGGCTTGAGCGACGGACAAGATAATTCAACGTGGAAAAGTTAATGTCACAACATTTATAAGACAATTATGCGTTTAGCATAACGAATTTTCAAACAGAAGCCAATTTGTATGACCCAGTTTCCCCTAAAATAATTTCCTCTGGACTGTTGCTTGATGGCAAGATTAACGTCAAAAAGATATAGATGCAACTTATTGGCTTTTGAAAGAGAATAAATTGAATAAAGTTTGTGTGCAGCATCCGAAAAGTTTGCGAAGAGGAAAATTCTCACTGTTTTGATGCTATTAGGAAGGTTGAATTAGATGAGAAAGGCAAAAAAGGGTGACAGCTAATTTTCTTTAATTTTCGCAACGAATTATGGAAAATCCATCTGAAGAGACAACTGACTGCTCAAAAATTGGATTTCTTAAAAATGAAAAGGTAAACGAGGGGTCTAGAACACATTAGGTCCCTAAAAACGGACAATTTTTCTATATTCAAATTTGCATTGGAGCAATTATTAGGACATAATGGAGAAAAAAAAATATGGATGAGTTCATTTTTTTGATAAACAATATATTATTTAAATATACAGGGTGTCCTAAAAAGATACCGACAAACTTTGAAGGGTAGTAAGGGACATCAAAACAAAAAACAAGCATTTTTGTTTATATAAACATATGTCCGCAAATGAGCCATTTGGGCTGTAGAGCAAAAAAATTGTTTGGTACTTTTATTCTTCGCAATAATTAAATCACTGTTTACTTATTAATTTTGCTTATTTATTATCAAATAAATTATGGTTTACAATAATTGTTCAAAATGTTGACCATTTACTTCAATGCAAAGATTGCACCGTCAGGTCATTAATAGACAACTATTAAGTTAATTTTCAAATGTCAGTAAAAACCCAGTAAAAAATCAATGAAATCAGTAAAAAAACCCAAAAAAACCCTTTCCATAAACATTAAATATTGTAAATATTTACCAAGGTGGTATGCTGATTTTGCCATAAAATAGAAATCTATTAAAGTAAACAAATTAAATGAACAAAAATAATAATAATTGTAAAAAATCACTAGTCACTAATGCCTTATATCCTCTCGCTTCTCAACCTTTGACACAGATCAATAAATAATATCTATTCTTATCAGCTTAATATCGCTATAGCTATCAAAGATGCACAATCAACAAAGAAAAAAATTAAATTAAAAAATTCATAACTTGATAAATATTCAAGGATCCATATTTTTTTTCTCGCTAACCATCTTGAAATTGCTTTGTTTATTAGTAATAATCAAAATCACATTGAAAATCAAAGGGACCTAAAGGGATCTATCACCCAATTTTCTAAATTTATAGATTTTAAAATAAGAATTGGATATTTTCTACAACTCGCAAAAACTTTCAATTCGACCAGCCGTCATGAGCGGTGAGCCCTCGCAACCGTCCATTCAAAGCTTTATAAAATAAATCTTTTATTTATTTATTTATTTATTTATTCAATCAACGGGTATAACCCAATTTTACAAATGATAAATCATAAAACATCACAAAAATACCAAAAATGAATAAGACATATAAAATTACTCAGAAAACAAGTCAACACAAAGGAACATTGGGAACATTGGGTGTAGCTTAATTAACAGACGCTCCAAGACAATGAAGTGAGGAGCTGAATATATCCAGTGCCAGATCATTAGCAGTAATAAATAATTTCTTCGATTTTTGCATCAAATTATTTTTTTTTCGATTTTTGCTTGATTGGGAACCACAAAGGGTAAAATACAAAAATCTCATATAATTTACATGCAGTGCGCGAAATAGGTATTTCGCACACTATTTCGCGCACGGTGTCATGGTAACATAGGAAAGTGAAAAAAAGGGTCACTTCGCATGTTGTTATCAATGCGCGAACCTTGTCATTTTTTGACGTTTGTAGAAAAAAGTAATTTATAAATAAAAATTTTATCAAAACTAGTACGCCTTTCGTTTAATGGTTTAATTGTTAACAAATTTTTAATATACCCGTACGTAAAATTCTCTCTGCTAATACCCAACTTATAACTGGCATATCTTAAAAACTTATTTTGAACTCGCTCAATCGTATCCCTATGAACCTTGTAGTGGGGTGACCAAACACAACAACTGTTTTCTAAATAAGACCTAACAAGACTTACATACAGGGTTTTTAGAGCATAAACATTTTTAAAATCTTTGGTGTGTCTTTTCACAAATTCTAACATTTTTAAAGCCCTATTACATATGTAGTCAATGTGATCAACAAATGTTAATCTACTATCAAATATGAGTCCTAAGTCTTTTATCATCTTTACATTTTCAATTAAAGTATCATGGAAGTAATATGAATTAATACATGGTGTGTTTTTCTTACTGAATGGAATGTATTCACATTTATTTATGTTGAGATTTATACTGTTATTTTTGCACCGATTCTCAAAACGCATAAGATCTTCTTGAATTAATAACTTTGTATTATTAGCTTTAATCTAATATATAAAATTCTCATGTCACAGTTTTAGTTACCTTCGTCCTCCGAAACGACTTCACCGATTTTTATTAAATGTTATATGTATATTCGGTAAGTCTGAGAATAGGTTTTAAGCTATTTTTTATACCCCTAAGTGATAAGGGTGGTCCACCCTGAAAGTTTTTAATTTTTTTTTGCTTCTCACTACTACATAACCCAACTTATTTTTGTTTGCGCATTCAATGCCATTCAACCGACGTAACAGTATTATCTTATAGCATTTTCGGCTTTTACTGCTCCTAGAGCGCTCTCTATTTGGGCGGTGACGTCACAGATCTCTGCGGAAGTGCTCCGAGAGCGATTATGATCCAAGCGAGGGCACCCTATTCGTAATCAATTAAAGAACGTTTGTTTGTTTGTGCCTTATGCGCTCCTAAACCACTTATCCGATTACGATGAAACTTCGGTAGGTTGTTATGGCTATCCCAAGGAAGGTTTGTGGATATGTTACGCATCTCGGAAAAAGAAATAATTTTGAATTAATTATTAATTTAAATATAAACTCATTCACATTACATAACAACGTAACCCAACTTTTATATATATATATATATATATATATAAACAATGGGAGTTTCTTGGGGTATCGGTCGTCTTGAAGGGCTAGGAAATAAAAATCTCTTTTTCCACTAAGCCGAGCTTTCGGCAATTATTTATTGCCTTCGTCAGGGCTACAACAATATAAAAGATCTTATTATTATGAATAATCAAAACTTGAATTAATTAATTAATTCTACATATTATTCTATCTCTTCTATTTTTCTTATATCTATCAATTATTGTTTATTAATTATTTTTCCATATTTTTAACATTTATATTCTGTACAGTTTGATAGTCAAAATAGAATAACAACAATTTTCCGACAATTTGAAAACTTTTCGACTATAAAATCTCACTTTGCAAGTAAGTTATAGTTAAAAATTTATATGTCCTAGTCATAGTTTTGATTATTCATAATAATAAGATCTTTTATATTGTTGTAGCCCTGACGAAGGCAATAAATAATTGCCGAAAGCTCGGCTTAGTGGAAAAAGAGATTTTTATTTCCTAGCCCTTCAAGACGACCGATACCCCAAGAAACTCCCATTGTTTATAAATTCTCCGGTCAAGATACTCTGTAAATATATATATATAAAATGAAAATCAGTTATCGACCGTACTAATTAAATAATTTGGAGAGGATATCGGGTAGCGGTCTGGACTAGTGAAACTCATTTGTTTTTATACTCAATATTTCGTCTTATATTTTAGACTTCATCAGGAGAAACTACAAGAAAAATAATGAATAAAAATAGTTTGGTATAAATAACAGAAATGGCAGTTTAAAATGAATTGTACAATAATAAAATAAGGAACAAAAATAATAAATAAATTAAATATTACTTACAACACAGAGCTAGTCGAGATTTTTGTATTTTCCTATTTTTAATAGATTTTGATGTCTTTTTTTAGAGAATTTTTTTTTTTTTTGCAACGAAATTGTCAGTCAAAGTCTACCGAAAAATTAAAATTTCAACTGGTTATTGTGGTATGATCTAAGAATATGAACGTTCCATATAATTTTTACAATAGTAAATTATTGAGTTAGGTTTAAAATATTACAATAGATGTTACTTAATTGGTTAGTATCAGATTTATTATTTAATGAATGTTCTGTTTTTTGAATATAACACATTTCCAAAAAAAGGCGACTTTTATAGTTATTTTCTTTTCTCAAAATTTTTACCTCGTTGAAATTAAACTGATGTCCTATTTTTTGGAAATGCTCAACAACAGCACAAGAGTTCTTTCCCACTCTACAATCGCTCCGGTGTTGTGTTAAACGTTGTTTGAGCCATTGTGCTGTTTGGCCAACGTAACAACCTTGACATTCCATGCATGGAATTTTGTAAATTACATTATTGTTGTAAAGTAAAGGAGTTTTATCTTTTATTTTAGAGTATAAGTTTCTGATTGTCAAGTCATTGTATTTTGCAATTTTTATGTTAGGAAAGTCTTTAAAGAGTGTTATAATTTGGTGTGAGAAATCCTTAATGTAAGGTAGTTTTTTGTATGTTATCTGTATATTTTCAGGTTCCGTTGGGCCGTCAAAAATGTTGGAATTGTAAATTAATTTTGTCAAGATATGTTTTGGATAACCATTGTTGATAAAAATTTTGAAAAGAGTTTTTAAATTGTCTTGTAAAAATCTCTCATCACTGATATGTGTTAACCTATTTTTCATTGCGATAACAGTATTATACTTTTGGTTTTTTGGGTGGTTTGAGAAATAATTAATGAATCTACCGGATGCAGTACTTTTTTGAAACCAGTCTAAAATAATTTTGTTATCTTCTGTACGGATGACTTTTGTGTCAAGAAAAGGTAAACAACGATCTATTTCTTGTTCCACTGTAAATTGAAGTTTTTTGTGAAAATAATTAAATATATTCAAGGTCACTGCAATCTGATCAGAAGGAACTGCGCAGATTAGATCATCAACGTACTTGAATATGAAGGGGAGATTGAAAGGCAATTTTGGAATGGTCTTGTCTAAAAAGTGATCCAAAACAATCATGGCTAAAATAGGGCTAATTGGTGACCCCATTGGTGTACCAAAAATTTGTTTATAAAAGTTATTTTTGAAACTAAAATACGTGTTGTTGAAGGTGAAGTCAATTAATTTTAAACAACTGTTTTTTGATAGTGAAGTGTAAGTTTCTATTTTGTCCCATTTCTCTCTTAATATTTCTAAAACAAGATCAAGTGGAATATTAGTAAATAATGATACTGCGTCGAGAGAGATTAAAATATAATTGTTAGGTAATTGAAAACCGTTAATAATGTTAACAAATGTAAAAGTGTCTTTTATGTTGTAGTTCGTGTTATCAGTAAATGCATTCTGTAAAATTCGAGAAAGGAACTTTGACAAATTGTATGTTATACTGTTAATTGAACTTACAATGGGACGCAGCGGAATGTTGGGCTTATGTATTTTAGGAAGACCGTAAAATTTTGGACATGTAGCATTGTAAATCATTAGAAATTTTGCTTCATTTTCATGTATTTCTTTTTTAGATTTAAGTGATTTTATTAGGTTGTTGTAAGTTGTTTGAATAGTTTTAGTGGGATCTTTAGTTAGTTGGATGTAAGTGGAATCATCATGTAAAAGTTCCAATGCTTTTTGTAAGTATTCTTCCCTATTCATTGCTACAGTGCATCCACCTTTGTCAGACTGTAAAATATACAAATCAGGGTTCAGTTTCAAAAATGCTTTAGTTTTGTTGAAAATATTGATAAATGGTGATTGGTGTAAATTCTGAGCTTTGTGGTAGTAGTTAGTTATAATGTTAGTAGCCTTTGCTCTCAATATGTCTTTAGAATTGGTTGGAATATCATCAATAATATTTTCTACATCGGCTAGAATCTGATCAAATTTTATTTCTTTTTTTGAAGTAGGTATGCTAAATTTTGGTCCCAAAGATATAAATGAAGCAAAAACAAAATTGAGACAAATTTTACCAGGTGAATTGTTCGATGAATACAATAGTGGATTGACCAATAACTATAACAACTTTTTCAAAAAAATTAGGGACAAGAATATTGATAAATTTAATAGACATAAAGACTATAATTCCAAACAAGAAAAGTTGTTTTTAGATAATAAGAAATGGTTCAAAAACATATCTAACATTGACATTCCATGCGACATATCAAATTTTTTATCTTTGGGACCAAAATTTAGCATACCTACTTCAAAATGATTTAAGACACATGTCATTATAAAGTTAGGTTAGGTATACGACGCTATGTTCCATTATTAGCAGATACACATTTGATGTGACGTCACTAGCAGACCTACTCAACAACACTAGTCTGGTAGACGCCATGATGTGAACAGGCCTCAACCCCAGCTTTCTGCACTGCAAAAGGAAACTTCTCCTATTGCATCATAATTCAACAGGTGGTCTTGACAGTCAGCTGTTTCCGGTTGACATTTTCAAAAATAATTAAAGAAAATTCCAAATTACATATTTGATGGATGATCCTAAGACTCATAAGATATATTGTAAAAGTCTCTCTCTGTAACTGTTTTAATATTTTAATATGTTGTATTGTCCCCATTTACACAATCCATCTTTTCCCTCAACATTTTTTAACGTGTATTATGTATTAGTGACTGAAAATTAAGTTCTCACTGTCCTTGATGCTGATGAAACAGATCAATAACACAACATTTATCTTTAATCTCAACAAAGATGTAAGTTACATTCAAATATTGTTTTATTGTCTTTAACTTATATATTGATCCACAGTCTCCCTGATGATGATAATAAACATTATCGAAAGCTCGGATAAACTTTAAAGAGTATACTTTATTTTTGCTGCATTCCCCAAACCGATTCCCAAATTGTCTTCGAACTTGTCAGCAACGACGTCCAATCTATATATATATATATATATATATATATATATATATATATATATATATTTGAGAACTTATCTCCAATTATTTCTAGACTTTTATCTCAACATAACATAATTGTGGCTAACTATAACCAAAAAAAACTCAGTCTCTTTTATACATCATTAAAAGACAAAACTCCTACACTCCAGAAATCGGATGTAGTCTATGGTATCAAATGTGATTGTGGGAAAATATACATTGGTCAAACTTCACAAAAGTTAACGAAAAGGGTAGCTCTACATAAAAGTGATTGTAGGCACAAACCTCTGAGTACTAGCCTTAGTACACATGTGAATAACAACGACCATATTGTCCACTATAAAGATGCCTTTATATTACATTCCGAAAAGAATACATATAAAAGGAGGATCCTGGAAATGTGTTACATTTATAATTGTGATAATTGTCTAAATCATAAAAAAGATGTCGAGGGCCTGAGTTCAATATATACCTATTTACTTTCACAAAAGTTAACTAACAGTAATAAAAAATATCCACAAGAGTACGTCCGAAAGAATTGGGGTTAGTTTTCTCCGTCTTTGTTTGATTGTTTTTTCCAGACGAAATCTTGGGAATGTAACTATTTTTAATAATATTGACTAATTTGGAAGCTTGCCTCCCTTGCATTGTTGGTAATTTTGAATTCTTTTTGATTGTATAATATAAAGTAAAGATGATGTATGGTTGAATAATATGAATATCTGTACCCTTAGTTGGGAGAATAGCTAACTGCCAGCTGATAGTCTGGTTTAAGGATGACAGAGTAAAACATAACCTCAAACAACTTGACATATTCCTTCTCTTCTTTTTTTTTTTTGGGCTCCAAGCAGATGAAGATTGATAGACTTTGACGCTGTCATTGTTTTTATTCTGTCTGCTGTCAGTTTTTCGCCAGCTGTTTTGTGTTTTCAATTGAACGTTTTGATGACCTAATTAATTAATTATATTACTTTTATTTTAATCTGTTGTAATCCTCTATTGGATATGTGTTTTTACAAAATAATTACGTCCGTCCTTTTACTTAAATGTTGTATTCTGTTATATTGATAAACGTTTGGTTGAAATCTAGATTTTTACATGACATCCTCGAGTTATAAGTCTTCTGTGAAAGTGCACTATGCACTCAGTTATTATATATTGTTTATTACTGCAATAGAGCTGTCTTGAATTTCAAGTAAGTTTATTGGGCCTTCTGCCTCCAAAAAAAGTGTTAATTGTCTCTTAGTAAGGAGTTTTCATTGTTATTTTTAGCGTCCTGATGAAGTCTGCAATGGTAGACGAAAGCTTGATGATTTGAATAAACAGACACTTAGTAGCACATTACATCGTTTTACTTTGGCTACCTCTAGCATTTTGGGGAATCTCATCTATTAACTTTTCCTTTGTTGTTACCAGTACCCCGTTACTGTCCTCCTCTTTCTATATATATATATATATATATATATATATATATATATATATATATATATATATATATATATATATATATATATATATATATATATATATATATATATATATATATATATATATATATATATATATATATATATATATATATATATATATATATATATATATATATATATATATATATATAAATGGAAGATATTTTCTGGGGTATCAGTCTGGGTCTAAATAAAAGTCTTAAAACTTTTTAGCTACGCCGAGCTTTCGAAAATTTTTATTTTCTTCTTCAGGGCTATATAAAAAGAATAATATTTATACAAATAAATATTAAAAGGAAGGCTTACTTACTGCTATGTGTTTTAAATTGAAAAAATATCATTTACAAGAAAATTTGGCATACTTTTTAAATAAATTGTTACAATCTGACTTTTTTAGTATTACTTTCAGGTATGAGTATGATCTGAAATTTACAAATAACAATGGTTCAAGAAATGGTGGAAATGTTTTTTTTTTTTAAGAAAATTTCAACATTATTCTAAAGAAAAGTTGGTTTATATTTTGATAAATTTATAAAAGTGATATATTTTGACTATAAGTGAAGTTATTATTATTTATAGGTTTCATTGTTAGAATATTTGAATAGATAATGCTTAAATCATCTATGTCTGATCTTTTATTCATAGAATTGTTATTTAAAAAGATTTCAACCATCTCTAAAAACAATCTTTTATTATAATTTTGTTCCCTATGTAATATTTTGGTTTCATTATAATTAAAACTATGATCTAATTCATTGAAATGTGTAGATAATATAGAAGTATTTTTTCCTAATCTACAATCACTTTTGTGAGAAGTGATTCTATCTTTTAAAACTCTGGATGTTTGACCTATATAACAATTTTCACATTGGTTACAAGGAATACTATATACAACATTCGAAGATTTTAGATTTTCCTCTTTGTCTTTAATTTTTGTAAATAATTTTCCGATTGTTTTAGTTTGTTTATTTGCGATTTTTATTGATGGTGTATTTTTAAATAACTTGGTGATTTTATTAGAAATTTCTTTTATAAAAGGAATAGAAAAATAATAAGTTTGTAAATTAGTAGGTAAAGGAGTTCTATCTTCGGTGTTATTATTATTTTCTGTATCTGTATGTTCCAAAGGATTAATAGAAATTGTGTTATAAATCAATTTTTTCAAGAATTTGGGTGGGTAAGAGTTATTTATTAATATATTGTAAAGTTTTTTGAAATTATTGTTTTTTAGTGATGGATGTGAAATTTTCTCAATCCTTGTTTTTAATCCTATAATTAGGTTAATTTTGGTTTTAGTGGTATGATATGAATGGAAATTCATGTATCTTCCAGAACTAGTTGGTTTGAAGTACCAATCTAATATTATTTTATTATCATGATTTCTAATTACTTTCGTATCTAGGAAAGGTAAACTTTTGTTTTCTTCCTTTTCTAAAGTGAATTGTATATGTGAATTATAGCTATTGAATATTTCTAAAATTTCTTCTATATTATCATTCCAATGGGAGCTACTATATCACCTATAATTTCACAATATGTAATGGATGATCTAATTGATGCTTGTTTACCTAAATTATCTTTTGAAGTGTTTTTTTTAAAAAAATACGTGGACGACATCATAACATCAGTACCGAATGATAATATAGAAGAAATTTTAGAAATATTCAATGTATATATTGCCTACAGGCACGAAACTTGGTTTGGTTTTCTTTGCTTTTCCTAGCCATACTGATGAGACCTGATAGGTCGAAACGCGTCTATGGATGGAAAAGCATAGAAAATCAAACCAAATATTTTCTTATATATATATATATATATATATATATATATATATATATATATATATATATATATATATATATATATATATATATATATATACAGGGTGTCCGGAAAGTCAACGATAATACTGAAACGAATGATGGAGCGACCCATTAGCATCAAGAAAAACATAATATGACCTTAGTAAAGAATCGATGGTTTTCGAAATATTGTCACTTTAATAAAATTCGTTAAAATCGTCCTCTTTGATCAGATTTTCGAGTGTGACCTTAAAATTTTCATTATTCTTAGGTTCTGAACTCAGTTTTACAAACGTGAATAGACATTTCATTTGTCATAGACCAACATTGAAAGTCAAAGTTCAAAAAATTTACTAGAAAATCTTTTTAAAGTGAATACTTCTGATACTTCACTTTAAAAAGATTTTTTTGAACTTTGACTTTTAATGTTGGTCTATGACAAATGATAGGTCTATTTACCATTGCAAAACTGAATTCAGAATGCTTACATTATTCCTAAATAATGAAAATTTTAAGGTCACACTCGAAAATCTGATCCAAGAGGACGATTTTAACAAATTTTATGAAAGTGACAATATCTCCGAAACCATCGATTTTTTACTAAGGTCATATTATGTTTTTCTGAATGCTAATGAGTTGCTCCATCAGCCCTTTCAGTATTATCGTTGACTTTCCGGACACCCTGTATATAAATCAATGTTTGTTTGTTTGTGCCTTATGCGCTCCTAAACCACTCATCCGATTACGATGAAACTTTGGTAAGTTGTTATGGCCATCCGAAGAAAAGTTTGTGGCTAGGTTACGCATCTCGTAAAAAAAAAATTTCAATCAATTATTAATTTAATTATAAACAAACTCATTCACATTACATAACAACATAACCTAACTTTTTTTTAACAACATGAAACAACGTTGCCACATTTCATTTATTTAGGCTTGCGCATTCAACTGACGTAACTTTATTATTTTTTGAATTCGAGAACGGCTAGACCGATCTTGAATTTAATACCACGTGTCTCTATGTAAGCCGAATTCGATTGACCTAGATTAGATCGATTTAATAGGTATTTAATAATTCAGAGGCGGTACGAAGTTCCCTGGGTCAGCTAGTTAATTATATATTTTCAAATCATCTGCATACAACAATACCTTACAATGTTGGAAACAGTCTACTATGTCATTTATAAATATGATGAAGTGTAACGGAGCAAGATGACCACCTTGGAGGACACCTGAGGCGACACTATACTCGTCAGATAGAAAAGATTTCACTTCAACTCTTTGCCTTCGACCTATTAAATAAGACTTCAACCATAACAAAAATACACCATTGACACCATAATATGACAGCTTTATCAATAATATATTGAGATCAACACTGTCAAAAGCCTTTTCGAAATCTGTTTAAATTGTATCGACTACATACCCCTGTTCAAGAGCACTAGAAGTAGTATGTCGATAAATAATCAGATTTGTTGTTATTGATCTCCCTTTCATAAAACCATGTTGCTTATCAGATATAATTCCCTTGAAACATGAACACAAATACTGATTAACAATACATTCAAAAACTTTAGGAGAATGAGACATTATGGTAACTGGTCTATAGTTTTCAACATCGTTTCTTCAACTTCATATCAATTTTTCTCTGCAAGATACTCGCTTTTTGACAGAATTCAGGAATTTAATATCCCAAAATTTGGTGAACCTGACACTGTAAATTTTTTTCTGGGAGCCTATTACACAAGATCCTCATTTGGAGTCTGAATCAGCTGGAGTAACGTCACACCAGCAATCTATCCTCGTTCCTTAATACAGGAAACAACCTAAAGAGCTCCGGATTGGAAAAGGTACATACCGTATCAGTGTCACCAGAACAACCGAACTGTTAACTTTCAAATTGTAAAAAATAAATTAGTGCTTATACTGTTATTTCATATTCACATATACTTAATAAAATTATTGTTTATTGGAATTTGAGTGGTTTCATTTGCATATAAAGAGGCTACACGTTTCCTTTATTTTTGAATTCCACGACCCTATAGATTCTCTTGCTCTAAATTACAAATAAGTAAATTTATTTGGACAAGTAAGCGGAAAATGGACACAATTTTCCACTACAGCGTGAAGAACTACAGAAATATGAGATATGAAAGCTCAGAGAAAGAATTGAAACTATTGAAACAAGCGCATATCAAGCCGCAAATGAAGCATTAAGTCGAATGGAAGACTTAAAATGGAAAGAAATAGTATGTCGATAAATAATCAGATTTGTTGTTATTGATCTCCCTTTCATTAAACCAAGTTGCTTATCAGATATAATTCCTTTGAAACATGAACACAAATGCTGACTAACAATACATTCAAAAACCTTAGAAGAATGAGACATTATGGTAACTGGTCTATAGTTTTCAACATCGTTTCTGGAACCATATTTCTAAAAATTGGTGTAACAAATGAGATCTTCCATACATCTGGAAATACTCCTGATTCTAAAGATTTGTTATATGTATGTATAAAAGCCATGCAGGTCTTGACAATGCAAATGCGCAATTTTTTCTAAACAGAGGGGCTATACCATCTGGCCCAGCACCTTTATTAACATCAATTGATGAAAATTCCCGAAAAACATCGCCAATCCCAATACTGTAATTACCTGTGATAGAACTATTTTCCAATAATTTAAAGTGAACTTCATGGTTGTACTCTGTATACACAGATGAAAGATATTTTGAAAATAATGAAGCATTACTCTGACCATCATTACTAGATTGATCTCCATATTGTAAGGAAAGAGGTATATTATTGTTTGCTCTTGTCATACGAATAAACCTCCAGAATGATTTAGGATCAACATTTATATTATTCTCAGATCTATTTATGAAATTATTATAGCAGTATTTAGCTCTTCTTTTGCACAGATTTCTGAGAGAACAAAAATTGGCATAGTCATTCCTGTCTTTAGTATGCTTAAATCTTTTATGTGCAATTTTTTCATTGAAAACAATGTGTTTATAATTCAGCGTCAAACTATGGTGGAAATTTATAACGATTACTTATTTTTATTTTAGGAACAACATGGTCAATTACTCTAAACAGAATCTGATGAAACATATCAACATTACTTTCTATATCACAGTTGTCAAAAATTGAATCCCAGTTAATATTAACTAAAATGTGACTAATATTACCAAAGCTACATTGTTTGAAATTGTAAATCTCATTTTCATATTCTATACCATTAAAACTACCATTACATTCGATGTCAATCACCAGGGCAGGATGATGCCTATCACATTTTATCAAATTTTCGCTAGCACAAAAGACCTTAGCACTCTCGTTATCACAGAAAATTAAATCTAAGAAAACACCTCTGTGATTTGGTATGTTGTTCAGTTTAAAAAGGTTCAAGTAAGTAAAAGTTTCAGTCAAACTTTCTGCAGCTGTACAATGTCCATCAATTAAGACTCCCATTGGGTCATTGCACCATTTTAAATTGCACTATTTTAAATTAGTCTCCAGCAATACATAAACTATGCTCGCTATATTGGTGAGCATCTCTCTCCACTGATTCACAATGCTTTTCATATACGTCTTTACTTGAAAAGGGCGGAATATATACACAACAAAATACCTTTCTTATGTGTTTGGTAACAGTTACTAAAACCCAAATTTCTTCGGAGTCATCCTGTGAGATACTCAACTGCTCAAATCTTAAACTATTTTTCACTGCTATAAGGACACCTCCATTTCTCTGCTTTCCAGTTATTTCACTATTTCTGTCTTTTCTATAGATGTTGTAGTTATCTAATCCTAGTTCACTATCTAAAATATCTGAGTTAAGTGATGTTTCAGTAAATAAAATAATATCATATTGGTTTAAAGCCACATTATTACGTAACTCATCATTTGGTACGTTCTCCATCTGTTGAGTCATGTGACCAGTCCAGATGACATAAACTACTCTTTTTATTTACTTTATATAATCATTCAATACCTTTAGTTTATTCTGTTGAAACTTGAAGCTCCCCTATTTTCAAAGTAGCTACCTAATTGATAGAAAAATTCAGCTGAAGCCTAATCCTAAACTTTTTTATTGATCCTTCTATAATATGGAAATTGTTATACTTTTCCTGTCTTCAAGTCAACTGAATTACTACTTTCGTAATTTTTTTGCTGTTATATTAACAGTGGATTTTTTCATTTAATGACAATTGATTTACGCTATCCAATAGGCTATTCTGTCTAGAATGGAGACTTGGTTGAGTACCAGTAATGCCATATTTTTTGTTGTGAAAAATTCTCCATTAATTCGATATAATTTTCTAAATTATCCGCCCTCTATACCTAAAAAGCACTGTACTGGGCAAGTACATTGGTAATGACCTTCAATTTTTTAGCCAAGAGTCTCCCTTAATATTTTTTAATTCACCTTCATATTATGCAACTCTAGTACGTATATACCGTAAAGTCTAGTTTATACCGACCTAATATTTCCCCACAAACAAAACTGTTTGAAAAGATTAGTCCATGTTTGCCATCCTGGATGGAAAACAAAAAACATATGAATATTTATTCAAATATTCTCATGCAAATTTTTGCGAACACTTTTCAAACAGCTACCATACAGTTTTTAAACAGATGCATAAATGTTTCCGAACAACTGTATGTAGGTCTAGAAAAAGCTCAGGTATCCACTTTATTTTTATCTGGTTTATCTATGTCTTAGGGGATCCATAAATGTTTTTTTGAACGATAATTTTTATCTCGTTCTATTTGACCACATGTCTTGATATACCTACATATTAAAAAATTTTGCGGTGGTCTCAGAACTGTATTCTGTGAAAAATAATTATTATTACCAAGCGTTAAGAAAAATATTAGATTATTGTAAAAGATGGGAAAATTTTGGATTAATTTTCTCTGCTATTCCATCCACAGACGCGTTTCGACCTATCAGATCTCGTCAGTATGGCAAAGAAAAGCAATCCAAGTTTAGTGTCTGTAGATAAAATAGAAGTAGTACGACGAGCGAAATTTGATCCTGGCGCCATCTAAGACTAGGATTCAACACTAAACAGCACTTTTGCTGTATTCAGTAATGACGATCTGATAGGCCGACCAAAAATCAGTTAGCACGTCCCCATGGAGTTCACCTATCTGGGTGGTCCCAAAGAAATTAGATGCTTCGGGAGAAAAACGCTGAAAGGTTGTTATAGATTTTAGAGGGCTCAATGTCTAGATGATCGCTACCCTCTGCCGAACATCACTGACTTACTGGACAAACTAGGGAGATGACGGTACTTCACGACCCTAGACTTAGCGAGTGGTTTCCATCAGATCCAAATGCACGAAGACGACATAGAAAAAGAGCTTTTAACACTGAAAACGGACATTATGAATTTCTGAGAATGCCATTCGGACTCAAAAATGCCCCCGCGGTGTTTCAATGAGTTACGGATAACATACTCCGAAGGATTCAAAATGAAACATGTCTAGTCTATCTAAACGACATCCATAAATAGCGTAAGACGGTGCAATCAAAATCCAATGCAAAAGCTCATATGGATAATTCGGAACGTCCGCTGCGAAACACATACAGCTTTGATTAAACCGACATAATATTATATTTCAGTCTCACGGGTACCGTTACCGGAGACCCCGACAGAATCGCAATCAGGAAATTTGAAGAAAACCCATGTATTTTACCACTGCAATTGGGACACGCAAAAATCACACAATACACTTACACCCTAATATACTACTTTGACTTTAATCCGATTTTGATAGAACTAAATAAACTACACTTACGATTCGAAAATATCACGGATTCGCTAATACTACACAAAGAGTATTACGCTTAGTCAACAAATGATTCAAAAATCTTACCATTAATACAGGAACGCGTAGAAAATAAAATTTAGGAAATTCTACCACATCCCAACAGAATTAAACCAGGTTTAGTAAATATTGTGGGATCTGTTTTCAAGGCTGCCATAGGAAATTTAGAAGCATCCGATGGCGAAAGATACGAACAATCAATAAAAAATTTAGAAAAGTTATAAGGACATCCCAACCAGGCGCGAGCAGTCAGTTTTTTTAGCTATAGTTTATACTCTATTGTAATTCGTTAGTTTAATTATTGCAATAATAAATTTTTAAAAAGGCAAACCTCCGGTCGTGTTAGTTAATTCATGAATAGCTAGATAATGCTGACGAAACCGGACCGTATTATCTGCCAATGCCACAGAAAACTTTCGCCGTTAAAGCTATTAAATGATTTGCTGGAAGGGTATAAACTGAACAGCGAGTGACAATTATTTTTTTGAAGCATCATGAATAATAAGAAGAAAAGTCACTAATGGGTAAAAATATAAAAACCCGCGATATTTTAGAGGAGCCTTCATTACCATTAGAGTGATGGGAATCGAAAAAAAAGTTACCACAATGGAGACATTCTTGGCTTTTAAAACAAAATGAAAAAGCAGGGTGAAAAGTTCTCTTTATTTTTGAATAGCGTTATAGCGTAATTTTTCACTCAAAAAGAAAAGTGATACGTGTTGGATATGTTTTTCTATCTTTAAAAACTAAATTATTCTACAAGCGGAGTAATAGGTACCTATTAAACTTCAAAATGGAAGTTTTTGATAAGAAAAATATAACCTTTACAACCGCCAAACATCCGTCTGGGAAACCATGAAGTCGCTTTAAAGGTAGTGTGAATAATAAAAGCATGAAAGAATGTGTCATCCACCACTATGAATAAGTGTTTCTTGAAAATTGAATATATGGAAACTATGCAAAAAGACGAGAACTTTGTCAAAAAAGTCAACCAGTTTTTCATTCTAAGGCAATTCATGTCTGGAAAAATATTTTCTGACGCACACGTCTCAACGGAGATTTTCAGTTTACAGACATTTATTAGAAGAAAATGAAACTGATCATACCGTTTACATACTGTTTGCATTAAATTGAAACGAAAAAATGGACAATAAGTTTGGGCTGCTCTGATTCGCACTGGTTATATTCAAATAAACTGGAACATTCCATCATCCATAATATTGGCTGCTTGGAAAGTCTCACTAAAACTTACTGACAGTATTCCTCCATTTTCCTTGTAATTGGCTCGTTTGAAATATCACTTACATCTCGGTATTTATATTCGGACGCAAAGGTATGTTATGCTGTTAGGGCAGATAGGCGGCAGGAACTCTATAGATTAATGAGGCACCTGCTCATAGGTATGTTATTGAAGGATTTTTCAAAATTTAAGCGTGCTCCTATCAGAAAACACTTTTAGTTTTGTATTATTTGGTTTCGAATATTTAAATATTTTTGAAAAAAAAAATCTAAAGAAATTGAAATGGAACTGTCTTCGAAGAACTACAAAATAAATTGCTTATATTTCTTTCCAAAGTTTGTTAATAAAAATATAGATTGTGTATTATGAAAAACCTACTACGTAGTCGACTTCATTGATATTCTTTTCATAAATTTAATAAAAAACTAAAAATTGCGAATAAAATATTTGCTTGTGACACACAATAATAAATTTAATTTGATATTTTCAGCCTTAACACACAGATACTAATTAAATAAATAATTTAAAGCTAAATATCAATATTCCATGATGTTTTATCGGAGTTGAAATTAAATTCTATTCCAAATTTGAATTGTATCAAAGGGTTAAGTACATATTATATCCGACACCCGATTATTGATAACAATAATATAATTTTGTGAAATAAACAATTTCATCACATTAAACCCTTAGATTTAACCAGAATATAGGTATAATAAATAATAATTAGTAGTTAAGTTCGCAGGTTTAGGACCAAATAAAACTCCAGTTTTCTCTTTTTAAAAAAATGCCGGCTACTTAGCCCGCTTGCTTTGTGCACTGAAACCAGCTAAAACGATTTAATTTTTGTACTGATGTTTTTTTTGTGTATTTTCGATTAATTTTGAGTGTGCAACATGCCCTTATATGTGGTGTCCAATGAGTGACACACTCCCTTTCTCAGAAAAAAAATAGCCTTGAGAATGACTTTAATTAAAGTCGAAACGTCGGCAGTTTTTCAAATAGAGAAAACTGGAGTTTTATTTAGTCCTAAACCTGCGAACTTAACTACTAATACATTAAGAAGGACACTATATCTACTTTACAATAAATAATAATACATGTCCTAAATATTATCCATAATTGGTCTGTTTAGTCCTTTCTTGTCTTCGAGCCTGAGATAGAATAGGTAACTCAATCCTGAAGGTTAATTTTTTGTAAAAAATATGTTTATGTGTTAATTGGGGATTTTTCTTGCTAAATATGTTAGTTGGTAACAAGTAACCAACCAATTGACAGGTGGGTTTCATTTTTATTTACTAGCGCACACTAATTTTTTTAAATTTTCGCAAAGTAAAGGACTTATGCCCGCCCCTATATAATAAAATACAAGTTGCAGGAGGTCACATATGATAAGTATATTAATTCAAAAAGCATAAACTGTCATCATCCTAAAACAGTTGTTATACGCATGAGCAGAACCCTTTATGACGTCAAAAAGAATTTTGATACAAGTAAGATGAAGACAGAGTCTCCATCTATTTTCTGATCGGCACACTAAAAATTACTACTAACAACTGTATAAACCAGCATTTTGTTAGAATGTGGTCCCGTTTTCAAAAATTAATATAAAAAAAAAAACTGGGGAACGCAGAAAAAAAAAAAAAAAAAAATCAAGAAAAAGCAATCAAAATACTATTCAAGAGCCAAAAAAATAAAAATAAAAATCGGAAACATGCCCATTGATGTATCTTCTAGGAAGTAATGAAGACCTACTTATAGACAATGTTCAATAGTCAGTGTTGTAGGAGCGTTATTAGACTGGCTTGGTCTTGCGGTCTTGCTCCTGGTTTTTGCAGAAAACGCAATACTATATATTATGATCTATAACGCCCGCTTATAATACCGTGAGGTGTTTTTGTTGTTGTTCTTTTATTAATTTGCACTTTACCCTAGGCAGCCGATAAATGTCCGATCGAAAATAATTTTCGGTCTGGCCAGTTTTCGAACCCGGTCTATTAGCAACGTTTCCCATGTAGTCGAGCGCGTTAACGCACACGACCACTGTTGCCTTTCCTCATGAGATGTTCATAGGTATATCAATTTAGGTATTTCGTTTCTAGTTATAGCCACAGGTACAGGGTGATCTATTATAAATATCACCCCCTCCTGACTTTTCCATTTGACATTTTTGACAAAAGTGTCCAATAAAAAAGTTTTGAGAAATTGTCAATTTTCTTTAACTAAGCCAGTTTCAGGCATACAGGGTGCGTCAAAAAAGTGCAGCACTGTGAAGTTATATTTTTCTTAATGGAACACCTGTATATTGTGCGCTTATTTGTTAGTCCCTTAACCTGATTTCAACGATATATGGTTTGATATGTCTATCTTCAATAGTTATAGGGAAAAACATGAAAACTCCTTTCTTTCAAGGTTTCATATTGAAAAAAAGAAAAATTATACCAGTTAAGCTTTAGAGATTTTTTTTTATAAACAGTTTATTGTTCAAATTTTATTAATTAATATACAAGGTGAAATATTATAATAAATCCAGATTATTATTATTTAAAAAAAAAAAAAAAAACATGAGAGACCTAGAAAGGGATTTTCGCGTTTTTCCGTATAATTATTGAAGATAAACCGAGAGATAAATATATCAAACTATGTATATCGCTGAAATCAGTTTAAATGAGACTGAAAAATTAGCGCCCATAATACTGGGTGTTCCATTTAAAAAAGTATAACTTCACACTGCTGCACTTTTTTGACGCACCCTGTATGCGTAAAACTGACGTTAAAAATTTTTAACAATTTCTTAAAACTTTTGTATTTGGCACTTCTGTCAAAAACGTCAAATGAAAATAAAGCTTGTATGCACCACGGGGATTTTCAGATTATAATGTCCTTCAGGCGAAATATAGTCCTCGGGCTAATTTCGCCTTCTAATCATTATAATCTACATAATCCCCTTGGTACATATATAGCTATTAATAGCCATGCACCTTGTGCGTGATGGTGGGAAGTCGCCGGATTGACCGTTATCTTGGAAGTAATAATTAAACAAATTAGTTTCGCAATTTTTTTTTTATTTTAAAAGTAAATCACAAAACCAGATCAAATGTAGTGTCAGAAATGTCCAAAAAATGCTAGGATGGAACCATGCTTCACGTATTTCGAGCCGCCACCATTTTGCTGGTCTAAATCTCTCCGAATTTTAACCTAGCATAGCACAAAAAGAAAACTCCGTTGAGATGCTCTAATTATCTTCCAATAGATTTCAGTGTAAGCTAGAATAAAAGCTTGTGTGAAAAAGGTTGGAAAAGAAAACAAAAAAAAAAAAAACACTCAAAACGGCAGCAATTTTTAAAGCACCAAAAAGCATAGCTTTTGATCAGCATATAGCTCAAAGTTTGGAGAAATTTTTGAGTTCTTTCAAAATTTACACAAGAATCGCAATGTTCCTCAACCTAGCAGGGGAGGAAGCTCAGGATGTATTTAATACATTTAAATTAAGTGATGTTGAAAGTAAGAATTATGAAACTGTATTAAGAACAATTTGAAACGTACTGCAAGCCTCTAAGAAACGAAACATATGATAGGTTCAATTTTTTCACCAGAAATCAGCAAAAAGGTGAGGAGTTCGATCACTTTTCAACTGAAATTAAAATTTTGGCTGAAAACTGCAAATTTGGCGACCTGCACGACTGACTGATAAGAGACAAGCAAATAAGTGGAATATTGGGCATCACATTGCAGGAAACGTTATTAAGAACAGAAAACTTAACACTTGAATTAGTAGAGGCTCAGTGCAGTTTGTTACTTTAAAGCTTGATACAGGCGCAAATTGCAACTGCATACCTGCAAAAACTTTAAGAATATTAAAACTTGAGAATAAAATTATCCAAAATAATTCATCGCTGAATACTTATGGTGACAATAAAATAAAAGCTATGGGCTATATGTTATCTTGATATGTTTAATTAAAAATAAAAAACGGAACATAAAAATTTGTAGTAGAGTGTGACAGTATGCCAATTTTATGATTAAATACTTGCACTGAGTTAGAATTATTGAAAAGAGTGGATTCTGTTAAAGTTCTGGATCTGAAACAAATTTTGAGGGCACAGGCAAAATTCCCTATAAATATAAGATTGTTCTAGCATCCAATGCACAACCTGTAAGTAGCGCTTGTAGAAGAGTGCCAGAGGTATTACGATCGAGGCTGAAGGCATCGCTAGATGACTTGGAAAGTTAAAAAATAACTTTTTAATTGACACTAAAGTTAAAACACAAAAAGATTTTCACAGTTTTAGACCTAAAGGAAGGATTTTATCATGTTCCCCTTGATGCTGCAAGTGGAAAATTATGTATGTATAACACCTTTTGGCGAATATTCTTTAAATCGACTCCCATTTGGGCTAAGTGTGAGTCCTGAAGTTTTCCAGAAAATAAATGAAAAAATATTTGGAGATTTGCCTATTGGGATATATTTTGATGATTTTATAATAGGTGGAATAAATGAGGAAGAACATGATAGGATTCTTGCGGAGATGATTAAACGGGCAGATAAGTATGGAGTCAAATTTAATAAAACTAAAGTACAATACAAAGTTTCACAGGTTTGCTATATAGGTCAGGTTTTCTAAGTTAATGGTTTGCGACCTGATCCTGAGTATGTAAAGGCTGGTTTAGCACTCGGAAAACCTAAAAATAAGAAAGAGCTGTTGGGGATACTGGGTATGGTTAACTATCTTTCTAAATATCTTCCTAGATTGTCTGAGTTGTTGTCTCCAATAAGAAATCTGATAAAAAATGATGCTGAGTGGACATGGATTAAAGATCATGCATTTGATTCTTTCAAAGTTGAAACTACAATAACTGAAATTCCTAATTTAAAAATATTTGATCCGAAATTGTCAGTAGAAATTCAGACAGATGTCATTCAAAATGGTGTATTGGAGGTGTCTGTTACAAGAAGGTAGACCTGTGGCATTTTGTTCACGTAGTCTGACTGAAACCGAAGGTAAGTGAGCTTAAATAGAAAAGGAGTATTTGGCTATCTCTTTCAGTTTGCAAAAATTTTACCACTGCATTTATGGTTCTATTAGTAAAAAGTGATCATAAACATTTGGTTTCTATTAATAAAAAAGATATTTGCAAAATTAGTTCTCGCTTACAAAGGTTAAAGTTGAAAATATTAAAATATAAATTTAAAATCGAGTATTTGCCTGGCAGATATTTGTATATTGCGGATCTGTTGTCGAGGTCATACTTGAAGCATGCTGTAAAGGATGACATTGAGATGAGAGAAGTAATATACTCTATAAATTACAACCTACCAATATCTCCACAAAAACTCCAGGAACTAAAAACTGCGACAACTAAAGATTCCGTGTAAACTCAAATTATTGAATACTGTATCTCGGGCTGGCCATCAAATAAGAAATCTATTTTCAATCCAGAAACTAAATCTTTCTACAAAACTAGATAAGACTTATACGCAAATAAGACTTTACCACAATTTCAAGTTGGTTGTTCCCAAGACATTAAGATCCGAGATGTTAACAAAGTTACATGTGTGACATTTTGGTATTGAAAAATCTGAAGCAAGAGATAGAAAAATATTCTAATGGCCCGGTCTCTCAACGGACGTGAAAAATTTTGTATCTAAATGCAAAACGTGTTTAAAAAAGCAGAAATAATGTAAAGCATTCAATAATTCAGCATGGGAGGCCACAAACTCCTTTCCAAAAATGGTTGCAGCAGATATTTTGAGATATGCCGGTAATAGACCCTGAGATAGGGCCTGTTTAGTGGAGTATTTTTTTTTTTGTCTGGCATTTTGAGGGATAAATGGGACTAGTTAGATGATGAGAATATAAGTGGTTTTATTGCCTGCTCCCTGTTCGAAATGCCCACAGAATGTTTCGCCAGAAAACTGAATTTCGAACTGTGATTACCGACTGGCGATTTTTCAGCGTTATTTTCAATAGTAATATAACTAGTGCAATGGAAATTATTGATAATTTTTGGGAAATTTGCCCGAATGCATTTTTAGTTGAAAAAGAGTACGAGTAGTGTACGAGTGCGTTTTTCAGTTAAAAACGCATGAGTGCAAATTTGTCGAAAATTATAAATTTATTTCCATTGCACGAGTTGTATTTAATGAGAGAATTTCATAAATCAAAAATTTAAATTTTTTGTCAAAAAATGTCAAAACACCAGTTTTCGCACCAGTTACTATGCAATTATCTGATAATTTGCACCAGTGCAAATTATCGCGTAATTGAAATCTGATTGGTTCAAATCAACAGTCAAAACCTGTCAATTTATTGTTGGAATACCAGTTTTGACAGATGTATGAAATTCTCACAACAAAACCTTTTATTCTCTCGATTGCCAAACAAAAAGGAAGTTTTTTTTTTTTTTTTCACTTGGAAGTTGACACCCATCCCCACTTCTTCAGCTATTGAGAAGCATCTGGTATTTTCCATGTGTGAATTATTTATCAATGTCAATCTTTAATTCGAAAGCCAAAAAATTTGAGATCATTAAAAAAAATTCGTTATGTGAATCAATTTTTTCCTTCTCCAAATTTTCGAACGGGGAGCAAGCATTAAAGTCACCAATATTCTCATCAGCTAACTAGCCACATGCAGCCCTCAAAATGCCAGACAAAAAAAAATGACTCCAGTAAACAGTTCCTATCTCACAGTCTATAAAGACTATCTCATTGTGATTGATTAATTTAGTAACTGGTTAGAGTTGGCTCTTTTGGAAAATAAAATAACTGGGGAAATTATTATACATCTTAAGAATTTTTTTTTCTGCAAATGGCATCGGCATATCCAAAACCTTTTTTTCTGGCAACATGCCATTTAATAGTCGAGAATTTAGAGAGTTGGTGCTTCTACTTCGTATGCAACATGCTTTTTTTTCTTCAAACGAATGGGGTAAGCTCGGGGGTAACTGAATGCTTGAGCGGCAGTAAAAGTACGAGCGGCACCAAAAGTACTTTTGCTGCCGCTCCAGCCGCACGCACCTCGACAGGTGTTAAGCCGCTGGATTTGCCTAGCAGCATAGAATAGTATATTGTTGTATTAGGAGTAGAAGCTTTACTTTTTTGTGCTGAAGCAGTAGGTTTGCGAGCCGAACGTAGTGAGGCTTGCAATACTGCTGAAGCACAAAAAAAGTGCTTCTACTCCGTATGCAACACGCTATTTTTTCTCCAAACAAATGGGGTAAGCTCGGGGGTAACTGGATGGTTAAGCGGCAGTAAAAGTACGAGCGGCACTAAAAGTACTTTTGCTGCCGCTGGGGTTGCCAAGCAGCATAGAAATTAAATTTCTACCACCTCGACAGGTGTTAACCTGATGGATTTGCCTACCAGCATAGAAATTAAATTTCTGACATCTTGACAGAGGTTAACAAAGTGGCGTTTTTTTGACGTTTGGAGAAAAATTAAATTTCTAACATCTTGACAGGTGTTAACAAAGTGACGTTTTATTGACGTATGGAGAAAAAAAAATACATATTTTTTTTTTTTTTTATTTGTATCACTTTTTTCTCCTTTTTTTTATTATTTTCAACTTGTTCTGTCTCGTGATGGCTTGTAGTCCATACGTATTTTCATATTTCATTCCAGCATTGTAAAAGATTTAATTTTAAAATAAAACAAAGGAATTTGTTTTACTTTGTCCCTTTCTCGCAAACCTTCTATTGTATCAAACTTATTGGGACGCAAGCTGGCTCCACAATGTAGTTTAATATTGTTCACTCAAAAAGTACCCGAATCAACTCGATAGCCCCAAAACAAACTTTTCAAAATATTAAGTTTGCGGCTCAAATCTTAGGTCAAAAATTGTTAATTAGCGTTTTGCCTTTGCGCGAAAATAGGAAGAATTTAAATGAGGACCAAGAGTTTTACAAGAGAGCCAAAAGAACATTAATTATTCACGAAGCACAAAAGTAAAGAACTCTTGTCCGATTATACGCGAGTTGAATATTATCAAAGGCTTCTTGGTTTTTGGAGAAGTTAGAGAAGTAATATTTATATTGCTGTTTCCTTTTCGCCACAAAATTACCTCATTAAATTATTTTAAAAAAATACATTTTTTTTTCTGATGTCACCTTATAATAGTCTAAGAGCCAGTAACAGTTTTGACTGATGATTTAGTTGAGGCCTATTTTTTGAGAGACTGTTGTGGAGGGCCTAGCTTAGTGCCATACGTGAGGATTAGCCCCCCAATCGCGGTTCCAAGGGGGTGGCAGGACGCCCTCAATCTGTGAAAAAAAACGCGCATCTTTTTATTATTTAGTTCAGGCTAACATTTTTTGTAGTAGTCCTCTTGGTAGCCGACAATCATCGATATAACATTGGCAGATCAATTGAACGGTTCTAAGAGGGTGGCAGAACACTCCCAACATGTCACGGAAACGATGTACTTTTTATCATTTTGTTAAGCTTCATTTTTTAGTATGTTATAGTGTCGACTATTTCAAGTGTATGACAATTGGCAGAACAAAATGGCGGTTCTAACTACCTAGCAGAACGACTTGAACATCCCGTATGCGCGCCCTTATTTCGTGACCTCTATCGCACAATAATTTACGTTATGATACTTTAAATGTGAATAATAATTTTGTCCATTTATTTGGGATGCATTGTAGTAAGCACAGACGATCATTTACCTTTGGAGCTGATATTTTAATCATACGTTAGAAATGCAACCTGTAAATTGCAACAACAAAAAAAATTCATTCGAGAATAACTTTGCAACTATGAGGCACACGAAGAAGTTGTTGCACCGTTTTTTATAGGAAATTGAATTCTCTACAAAAAGGTCAATTACCATTTTTTCGTATATCGCTAAGTTTCTACGATATAGTGGAATTAAAAAAATGTAATAAATATTTCACATTTAAACGCTTATATCTTTTGAACAATGCTAAATACAAGATATACGAATCAGAGACCTTATGACGGATTTTCTAAATAAAAGCTATCTTTTTTTTTACGTATCTCACTTAGTTTTGGAGATTAAGTAAAAACGAAAAATTTTAATAATCAGTATCGACTGAGAACCTCAAATTATGAAACATATTATTATAGTTGTATAGTGTCATGATTATTTGAAAATGCAATTGCCAAGAAAAAAGTTACGAAAATTTTTCCAAAAAATAGAAGAGTTTGTCTGTCGAATGTACAGTGTAAAACATGTAGATACGGTGGATGAAGCGCGGTTGGAGTTATTTAATCAAACTTACAAAGCAGACAGTACTGATGACGCCTTTGCCAGAAAGATTCGTAATTTCGATGCATCTAACTTACCACCATATGCTCGTCTGAACTGCACCAACAATTACTGAGGAGCTTATACATCGCTAATGTTTGGCTTAATGCCAATTTGCAGCAGCCAACTGAACTATTACCAGAAAACTATGGCTGGTACATTAATGACGAAAAATACGAAAAATTCCTCTGGTACCAAGGAGACCAATTGCCTCAATTCGTTGGTGATATACTCACGGATACTTCGAGTACAACCAGCAACGATGACGAAAGTGATTTTGAATCAGGTATGTAGATGTTGATGAAAGATGAAAGAGTTGTGAACAATCACCTAACCAAGTACTTGGAAAAGTACAAAATTATCAACGATAAGCAATACGGATTTCGAAAATATAGGTCAACTGGCGATTTACTTACATACGTCACTCACTTATGGCAAAAAGCGATTGAGTTGCGGGGTGAAACAAGAACAATTGTCTTAGATATCCCAGCAAACACGGAAGGTCAGCCGCTGCGCAAAAACTGTGATACTGTGCTGTACTTGTTGTACAGGGATGTAGATGAAGCAGCTGCACCAGCCCGGATCATATATGTCCCACCGGCCTGCATCTGGCGCTGCACTGTTCATGCTGCATTTGAGTACAGTCACTGTGCAGTAGCTCTGCCTCTTCATTATGGAATTTTTACACAGCAATAACGCAGCGCTCTTGAAGACGTCGTACATATTTGTTTCGCAATAACTGTGCAGCCAATATACCGTTTAGGTATCTTTACTTGTGGCACTCTAATGGTCATAATTTATTTTATATAGACAGGATATTTTTGAAAAATGACTAAACAAATAAAAGTATATAGAATATATTAAGGAGTGGGACAATCAACAATAATATTCCTTATTCCTTAACTATATTTTGGTGGCTTTTTCAGCTTCTGATTGAGCCGCATTCTGACTGGCTTTATTTTTTCTTACATGGACTAAATAAGGACAAAATTGAGTTAAAATTTAAAAACCGTTTTACCTTGCATCAACTTACCTAAATTGCTTTATTGATGTTGATAATATGGGTATATTCTGAAAAATGTGCTATTTGAAGGCGCCTTGTCCAGTTCAGCTGAGGAGTTGAATTTTTAGATAATAATCTGGCTAATATATTCCTACACACTTCTTCAGTGTTTTTGCCCCCTAGTATTCCAAGACTATTTACCTGAAAGATTATTTCTCTTTTGTAAATCAATTTTTTAAATCACAAAAATAGAAAACGGAAAACGGGGGCAAATAGAAAAACGATAGAAAACTTAGGTTATGATAATACGGGGGCCTTTGTTTTTGTTTATTTGTATCAATTTTCCACCTACCTTGTTTCCTCTTGTTGAAAATAATGCATCTTGTACACGTAGTACTACAAATTACAGGTAAAAGACACGTGAAAAACACCACAAAAATTATAAATCAAAAACGCTGCCCTGCATCAGTGAAACAATACAATACAATAAAATAAAACAAACGCTCACAACTCTACGGCAAAAAATACTGTGCTCGCGCAAATTGGCACATTTCTTTACAGTAACTGCACTAACATTTTACAACAGTTGTTGCATCAATATGCGCATGGGAGATCGAAATAATCTATCGCTTTTCCAATACAAAATCTGCAAAGCCGCTGCATATCAAATACCGCACTTCTAAAATACAGTATTCCCAATACAAGTACTGCGCAGAATTAATAAAACTATTTATGTGCTGTATTTGGGCTGTGTTCGTGATACAGCAACATTACAGCGCCGATAAGTTGTGTTTGTTGGGATATCTAAAGCATTCGACAAAGTTTGGCATGAAAATCTGCTCAACAAGCTCAAAGCAATGGGATTATCGCCGAAACTTTGCACTTGGTTTGAAAGTTACTTAAAGGACAGATGCATTTATGTTGCACTGGATGGCCAGAACTCCAACTCTTACCAAATAAATGCTGGTGTGCCACAGGGAGCAATCCTTTCGCCAACTCTTTTCCTGATTTACATAAATGACCTCATAGATAAAACAGTAAATCCACTTTATTGCTTTGCAGACGATGGCAATGTAGTCTCCTCACTCATACCACCCACAGGTCTTTCCGCACGTGAATTCCATCATCTTAGACTAACTCAAATATCGCAGATAAATAACGACCTGGAGATAATAGAGGACTGGGGTAACAAAAACCTTGTACAGTTCAACGCGCAGAAAACCCAAGCAGCTCTGTTTTCGAAAAAGACCAGCACCGGTGAGCCAAACATCATGCTATCTGGAAGTGCTGTCACATTACAGAGTCAGTTGAACATCTTGGGGGTTACTGCAGAGACCAACATGTCTTGGCACAGTCACGTGGCATATATTGCTAAAAAGGCCTCCCAAAAGCTGGGGGTGCTATTTCGTACAAGACATCTGTACACACCAAGCCAATTACTGACACTCTACAAAGCCCAGATTCGACCAACTATGGAGTACTGCTCACATATATGGAGTGCAGCACCCAAACATACCTTAATGCTTTTGAATACCGTGCAAAAACGAGCTATCAAGCTGATCAATGACCCCGCACTTACTCGTAACTTGGATGGTCTCGAACATCGCAGATCTGTGGGCGATTTATCTCTCTTCTACAGGTACTATCACGGAAAATGCTCTGAAGAGTTGGCACGTATGATTCCACCGAGAGTGGCACCTACCAGGCGAACCCGTCAAACAGACAAAGATTTAACTAACAGCAAATATAAGAGTAATATTACATTATTCATATTAATTTGTTTAACTTTTATAGACATAGACTCCAGAGCATCAAGTCATCTGGATTCAGCAGACGAAGAGGAGAACGATTCTGATTGGCTCGAAGAAGAATATTAAATGTGTTTGCATGAATTTTTTTATATAAGAAAATAACTTTAGTTTTATCAAATAATAATTTCTGAAAATTAATTCTCTTCAAAAAAAAGTGTATTACAATATAGTCGGAGAGCCAGCGCCAAAAAAGTGCAAGAGTTTCATGAAAGCTGAAAATGTAATATAAGCTTGTATTTGTGATGTATATAACTATACTCGAGTCAGCAAGTGAGGTAGCGGGACAAGCTACGCCCACGCACCTTTGAATGTGTAAAAAAATAATCGCGATGAAAGAGTTTCATGACAGCTGAAAATCTCTCAATCCATTGTTTATTTGATAAAAAACATGACGCACATGGTCAGATAGCATTATGTTAGGACAACTAGAGTCAGCTATATATAGGCATGCTGACTCTAGTTGTCCCAACATAATGCTATCTGACCATGTCCGTCATGTTTTTTATCAAATAAACAATGGATTGAGAAATTTTCAGCTGTCATGAAACTCTTTTATCGCGATTAATTTTTTACACATTCAAAGGTGCGTGGGCGTAGCTTGTCCCGCTACCTCACTTGCTGACTCGAGTATAGTTATATACATCACAAATACAAGCTTATATTACATTTTCAGCTTTCATGAAACTCTTGCACTTTTTTGGCGCTGGCTCTTGGACTAATAATTATTCTTTTAATTTACATTCGACGATTTTTTCAAAATGTGTTTTTTTTTTTCATTACAATAATTAATTTTGATGTTTCTTGAAATATATTTTATTCACTTTATGTATTTCTTGTTTTGGAACATTTTACATAAAATCTAATAATAACATATAGGTAATAAATATTCAATAAAATATCCTGTATATATTTACAATATTTTTTATCTATGTGGAACATGAAATTTTAAAATAAATATAATTTTTTGGAAAAATTTTCGTAACTTTTTTCTTGGCAATTGAATTTTCAAATAATCATGACACTACAACTATACCCAATAAACAATTTTCGTTTTTTATGGTAACGTCTAATTATATAAAGAGTTTATAAGAGGAATGAATAGTGCTTTCAGTACATAAGGGTTTTATAATATCCCCCAACCTCTAGGTATATAACTAGGTGACATAAATATTTCAATTACCAAGTTATAGAACCTAGAGTAACTATTACTAATAGGTATATAATAAAGTTTTATACATTTTGCGGTTACCTTTTTATATAACTTTACATTCCCTAGTTATAAAATGGTAATAATTTTTGCCTTTATAAAAACAGAAGTAATCGACAAGAAGTCTTTCATTAATTTTTATTGCTTCTGGATATGTAAGGATGCTTTATATAATTCATAGGGGGTATAATAATAAACAAATTGGGTGAGTAAAATAAATGCCAGCGGCTAGCAGCATTACCAAACATCACATCAAGCCAAACAGAAACAATAAGCCTGTGCAGTCAACTGAAAAAAGTGAGGTTATTGTTGTCATTTTATGCTGATGCCGATGCCCCACTGCGAGTATTTTGCGTAATCGTTCAACCCTTATTTACGAATTATAATTGGTCAGAACTCAGAAATGTGGATAAAGCTGTCACGTACCACTTTTAGACCAATTATGTCGGGTGACGCGATTGGGCAAAAAAACTGGGAAACCTGCAAGCGCGACGTGTAATGATGGTTGCTAACTTATGAGTTATAGTACCTGGAGTAATTTTTGTTACCATTATAAACTTTAAAGTTTTATAAGAACCTTTTATAAAATCAAAAGAAGCTATATAGGGTACCATAATTTATGTAAAGTTCCTTTAGGTAATATAAAGGTAATTAATTTTTCAAATTAAATTAGTCTTCATTCTGCCATATTTGATTTGCAAAAAAAAATGGACGCTGTTTCACAGGTCAACGTGAAATTCAAAAATTTAGGGCAATTAGCTAACAATTTGTGATAAATATACATAAGAACCTCATATAATCGAATAAACAACTTTTTCTCAAGAACTTGTCACTTAAATATTAATATTTTTTCAAAATTTTATTTTTATATTTATAGCAATACAATCAAATATGGTTCTTTCAAAAGGCGCTCGCATTTTTTGAAGGTATAACATATATATTTATCAGTAAAAATCGCTTGGCAATGGAAATTCGGACCAGGATTAATGGTTTAACAACACTATTTTTATGTGAATGTGAAACAAGTACTCATCTAGCAGAAGCCATTGGTGCAACATAGGACTTCTTGTCCTTGTGCATTTATTTATCCCTTCATGAGACGGAGGCGCTGGAGGCATCATCATCAAACAAACATGGACATACCAAAAATAATTAAGTAGACAAAGACAAAAAGAAACTTGTTACTCCAGGTGTCAACATCATTTAATTTATATTTTTATAAAGGGTTTATAAGGTTTCTGAAAATATTTAAATAAATACTTCTATAAATCTTACAGTTATATTACGCTAACACAGGTGTCGGTAACCTTTATAAACTCCGCCATTTAAGTGTTTTAAGGCTTTTATAAGGGTGATGTAAATGTTTCCCACATATTATTATTGAACTGTAGGTTATTTAAAGTGGGTGTTGTAAAATATATGAATACCAATATATAACTAAAAATGTTTATTGGGTAATAATATGTGTCATAATCTGAGGTTCTCAGTCGATACTGATTATTAAAATTTTTCGTTTTTACTTTATCTCCAAAACTAAGTGAGATGCGTGAAAAAATAAAGAAAGCTTTTATCTAGAAAATCAAATTATCTACAAAAAGTCTCTGATTCGTATATCTTGAATTTAGCATAGTTCAAAAGATATAAGCGGTTAAATGTAAAAAATATTTATTACATTTTTTTAATTCCACAATATCGTAGAAACTAAGCGAGATACGAAAAAATGCTGATTGACCTTACACTTGAAATAGTCGACACAATAACATACTAAAAAATGAAGCTAAATGATAAAAAGTTCATCGTTTCCGCGACATGTTGGGGATGTCCTGTCACCCTGTTAGAACCGTCCAATCGATCTGCCAATGTTATATCGATGATTGTCGGCTACCAGAGGACTTCTAAAAAAAAATTTTAGCCTTAACTAAGTAATAAAAAAAAGGTGCGCGTTTTTTTACAGGATTATGATAAATAGCAATTGTGGAAACATTTAATCCTAGAGAGTAGAGAAAAATTACATTTGAAATTCCTCATCTAAAGTTCTTTTCTCTTCACTCTCCACTTAAGGAGGAATTGCTTGAAATAAATTTTCTCGCGTCCTAGAAAAGTAGAACTCGTCCTGCATTGGAATAGGGTTTGACCCTCCCAAAGTAAATTGAATGACCGACATTATATATTTTGTAGTTGAAAAACATTTGATTTTGTTTTCGAGGCGATAAAACTTGTGTGGCCTTTTCGTTTCGAACAGATTCGAATCCTGAATTTTTTATTTTGGCTCTTTAGGATCACTAATGGTAACATTTGCTAGTTTCACATAAATTCCGAGTAAAAAAACAAGGTGTACCTTATACTTTGAAAACTATTGGGATTTTTTTTTTAATTTATATGAAACATTATTCAAGCTTTAATCCATGGAGCTTTCGAAAACTTTTTAATATTTTATTGATAAATCCACGTTTTTAAGACTAAATTATTGGATGAAATCCGCATTAATTTATTTTATTCGTTGCAGCGGATTTTGAATTAAAAAAAGATTCATTATGTGGATATAATTTAAAGATTTTTTATGACCGTTCCTGCGAAAGTTGAGGTAACTTGAATTAAAGATAACGAGTTTCCTGCATAATATTTCAACTGGATACGAAATTGAAACCTTTGATTTCATAAAGTCATTTTTATTTACAGTATTTGTAAAATATTAGTTAAATGACGAAAATTAGGAGGACGGTTGCTTTTTTCTTTGCATAACACTTTATACTTCTTTGAAGCGCTGCTCGATAGCGGTGACCCGAAGAGTAGCCAAAGGCCTCATTCCATTATCGTTGAGTCACAAAGCTAACAAAGAGTAAAATTTAAATCAGCAACAGTTTGCTTGGCTACTTTCCAGCAGTAATTTTCCAAAAGACTGCATAAGTAAATGCATAAATTTTATGTGCTCTACGTGTTCAGAGTTCAGTAAAATGAGAAATTTCGCAGAAATAGGTTCACTAAAAATAACATTAATTTCCCGTTCAACAAATCGCTGATTACATAAAAACCGACCGATGAAAATACATTCTATCAAACGTTGAATAAACTACTGAATAATTGAATTCGTTTCTATCGGTGTACGAAAACACCTCTGGGAAATTTGCAGGAAAATAAAAATTTAATTTTTCACGTTGCTGAATTTTCCCTCTATCAAAAGAATTCGTTGTGTTTTCCAGTGGATTATGTAATAACTTTATTGATGGAAAAATCAAAAACATTTGAATTATGGCATCAGTCTCTCGGAATATATTTTATAAAAATGGACTACAGCTGGAAGTTGATTTTCATCTTGACAAAGTGATAATGAACCATATTGAGAAAGAATTAATAATATGAGGTTCAAGCCCAGAAAAGTTGAGATAGGAGTCGACGAACCCATACGAGTGTAAAATTATGTTGTTGCGCTCGTGGAATAGGTATAAAAAACTCTGTATCTCTATTGAAAACAATCAGAAAATATTAGGGTAGGCAACGAACTGTCCCAAGATTTTCATATTCGACGAAGGACGCGGCAGTGTGTTATCCCCCCTTCAGCCCCTTCTCTTCATTCATTATTCTGGAGAAATATTCAAGAAGGCTCTTGCAGATTCGAGAATGGCCATTTTGATCAATGGGCAATGTACCAACATCAATTCAGCAGGTGACATTGTTGTTTTTGCCGGTAGCTTGGAAGATCTACAAGTTCCTATGACTAATATAAGGAAAATAACAGCAAGTGTTAGTCAACAATGAGGTTTGGTTGTCAATTTCGATAAGACTTCAGTAATGAGCCCACCCAACACCAACAGGAAGATTGATTATCAACATGTTCCTGGCTGAAAAAGTGACAAATACATAAATCTATAAACACGACGGTCAATGACGACTGGGAACAAAACCACTTCAAGGTGATCCGATATCGGACCGGAAAAGCCAGAGCAGCCTTTACCAAATATCCGATGCTCTTTAGTCAAGGCTTTAACGCATTTCTGGATTCCCTGTGAAGAACGGAATCATTACACAGGCAATATGAAAGAAGCTCGAGCCATTTTAGCTATGGCTATCATCAAATCCTCCGTATAATACAGAATGAGCACGATACTAATTGCCGTTCGAGAAATTCTCAAAACAATAAAAACAAGAAAGTTGGATTAACTTGAACATGTAATGAAAATTCACTAGCGATGAGTTACTTCAGTTAATTCTTCTGGCCAGAGTTCTTGAAAGTAGACCGGTTTCGTTATTGAAAAATCTCTGGTGTTGGTTTCACATGCCTCCATATTAACAAGGGGTCTGTACAGAGATGCAAGAGCGCCTATGTTTGATAAAAAAATAAGCGCTACCAGAAGAAGTGAAAGAAACCGGAAATCTAGTTATCTAACTGTTCCTTTTTCTTTCATATATTATTTTATAATTTAATTATCGCCTTGGATGCTGACAGCTAGTGACTGCCATTAATAAAAGTAAGTTTCTGTCGAAAATAATAATAGTAAATATTAACCTAGATGGCACGGTTTCCGTTCAAATTTGCAGTTTAGTACCAATACTTTCCGTTGGTTATTTTTTGAAAGAAAGCTCTGCTTGTTCAGCTTGTCCTATTCTGCGTCCCATTTAAATTTTGAGTTTCGACCTGGAAGGTTGAGTCTGGCCTGAGGGATGTTTCACAAGTGTGATTACCGTTCTCGTAGAGAAAAGTACCTTAGCGGCCATCAGGCACTAGTTCAACGAAATAAAATTGAGTAAGACAAAGTTTCGTTGATTACCGAAAAAATTTAAATCAAAAGTGTTGTGATTACTGTTGTATTCAAGTTTGAATTTCGAGCCCCTCGTGGTAAGTGAGTTCTTTTTATTTTTTTTTGTTTTAGTGGGCAGTGGTTGTTCATGGAATGCCTCTATTACTTACGGTTGTTCGAGGAGCTGTTTCTTTTGAAGAGCTCATTTCTTTCGACGAAACTGTTTCCAACAAGCCGCATTTCTAGAGATCAACATTTTCTTGGAGCATGGGGCATAGAGGCTTTGAGGGATTTCCTAGAGGAATCAAGTTCCTCATGAGTTGACACCTGTACCTCCACCGTGAACTTCTAGCCTCTATCTACCTTGATTCAAGGATATAATCTGCAACTTGCCTCGTCAAGTGACAGAAAATGGATGGCTACCGTACTCTACCTTTTTGTTGGAATTGCGGCTTGTATTGTATTGTATTGAGTAAGTACCTACATCTGCAAAAATTGATCAATTTTTCACCTGGGTTCTATAACTTATATACTTGGGGATTTCTATTATATTTCCTTTATACCTTTAATGTTTAACCTTTGATTTCATAGAAATTTATACTGATTTTAGTGATTTTATTTTTCTGGCAGAAGCTGACCATATGTATCCGAATAACATTATAATTTTCAAAAATTCATTTTCTTTAAAATCAATTTTCTGGAAACTTAAATGTTTTATATTTTCATTCCAAGTGAATCTGATTGAGGGTTAACCTCTATCTATTTTATTTAAAGTATTTAACCAACAATTGATTTTATCTTTTCAAAGTTTAATGCTTGATTTTTAATTTCACTGTGAATCTGATGTCGATATCACTGCGGAAATATATACTATTTGGATTTGAAAATTGCTTCAGTGTTTTATTGGTTGTCCCTTTGTCAAGATTTGGTTGAGTTATATGCCTTATTTATTTCCTTTCCAGAATTATCAATTACCGTTCGCTAGTAATTTTTTTTTTTTGGCGTGTTTCTGAATTTTCACATTCCAATATTTTAAGTAATTTAATTATTTTTACAAATTCAGTGGCGCCCTTGTCATTCTTATTAAGCTATTGACCCACCCATTCAATCATTATTCGTTGAGCAAACTGAGCACATTATAAGCTCCTTGTTAATTCATTAACAAAAAAGGTTACATGATCCACTTTTCAAGGCTGCTTATCCAAATCAACATCAATTTGAAAACAATGCGGCGAAGAAGCTGCGACCTTGTAGCTGGATATTGGCTCATTAAGGGGAAAATTGGTAGAATGTTGAAAGACACAATAAACAGCCTCGGAAAATGACCTAGAATAGAAGACGAACCAGGCAACAAAATTGGATGATGAGTATTGCCACCTACATGGAACGTTCGAAGAATCTCTAGATGATGAGATGCTGCGTATGGCCAACACTTTTCAAAATATACTTGGAGCCTCCCCTTGAGGTGGGAAGAGAAATGCAGACACATGGGTATACTGTAACGTCACATTTTTGCTTCACGCAGCTGTATTTCGCAATATGCTCTGTTTTGATGCTCATTCCAATTTTTAGTAAAGCAACAGGTTAAAATTTGTCACTTATCATTTTTTTGGTTATATTCATTGAGATCTTGTGCTTGGCAGATCAAGCAGGCTTGTATTTTCTTATCATAAATCTGTCTTAAACGGTGCACTACAACAATTATCTTATCTTCTGGAAATCAATGCCTCTTATTAACAATTATCAAGTTCAATTTCTTTTTCCATCAACTGTATTAATTTGGTCTGTCAAATCAAGTCAGGTGCTTCAGATGGGAGCTTCCACTCGATTTTCGGTCGAATGCGTGCCGGTTATCTCGAGACTTGAAAGTAGTACCCCGAGTTCAAGCCTATTTCTTGTGTGACCTCGAGTGCACCGTGGTTCCCTTGTGATTTGCAGCTGCATAGTAATGCATAACGGGGGTTATGTTGTGAAATATGGAATGTGTTTTTTTTTTAAGGGATTTTCTGTGGTGTGACTGGAAAGGAAGAATTATTGCAATTATGGCCGCCTTGCCACTTCCGCCATTCTGAAAACTTCGAGGAACCTCATGGGACCCCAAGTCTCCATTTTGTGTTAGTTGTTGAGTGGATTTTGGGTACAAAAGTCGCACCGTAGTTCGAAGAGTTTTCTTTTGCGAAGAAGTTGGATTTTAGTATTTGAAGACTATGGCACCCTATAGGGGAGTATACTTCGATACTGCATTAGTAGACATTTTCTGTATAATTTTGACGGAATCACTGCACTCCCTATTGGAGGATTGAAACGCACTTCTACCCACCACTCATTACACTCCAATTCGAGCCTTAATACTTAAGCTCACAACCATCCCAACACTCAACGTTGGCTGGAAGCTGTAAGATCTGTCACAGCTCTACTAGAAAGACCACTAGCTATTGACTGTCGCAATCTTCTGTCAAGGAGAAGAGAACGATTGGACAAGATTATAAGTCCTAGTACAAAAAAAAAACCTTTCCTTGCAGTTTTTTTTTTTCCTTCTCCCGTTCTTGGTTTTTAATTGTTACGCTTATGGGTTTGATGACCCTTTACCAGTTTATGGTTTGACTGCAGTACACTTTGTTCGCCGAAGCGGGCTCCGCTTCAATAGAGCTTCAGTCGAGCTAGAGAAGTATTTAGTTAATTTAATCTGTATGGATTGATACATATTGACATTTTCATTGAATTGTTTTTTTATTAAGTTGAATGGTTAAAATTTACTTAGTATATCAAACTACGGCCCATGTTATATGTGATATTTCTATAATCTTGGTACGCACCCTGTAAACTACGCCTATATGACGTCTTATATCCAAGGTATTGCGCAAATTTCAGAATTTCAACGTAGCTGTATAATACACAATGTAAATATAGGTATTTGCATGAAGATTTACTTCTTTCAGATTAATGTCAATTTGTACTCGATACATCGTACATGTATTCAGAAATTTAATGCTTTCGACTGTGCTCGACATGTGCTTGCAAGGATAACATAATCGATCCTTGTTCGTGTTTATATATTCAATTTTCGTTCAGTGAAATTTCTCAAATTGTCCACCCTTTTACATTTTCTGCTTTTAAATTAGCTTATCATATTGAACTGTAACTTATTCAAATGGAATTAATTGTATTTTCTCTGTTGACTTCACCCCATTTAGCGTTTAGATTGGTATTGTTCTAGAGTCAATAACTAACACAAGTTGAAGACCAGCGTAGCTGGTAGTATACTTAGGTCACTTCATTTGCGACTTATTTGCAGGGTTGTTAAGGGTGCCTGGCTATTCGTAATTAGAGCCAGCCCTTATTAAATAATATTTATAAATTCCAAAATCATTAATCGAGTATTGTCACTGTGGCGTTTAATTACGTGGCGTCTTTTATTAAACCTTCCGAACACACTCAAGCGACTGAAAGCTGGGGCCACCACGAGTGACATAGGTGCGCGTTTCCCTGTAAGCGTAAGTTTGTCTGGTCCTCACAGTAAAGGGAATTAACGTCACGTAAACCTGCTTAATACTTGAAGCGGAAATTTAGATTACATTTTTGGCGCCCAACGTGGGGCCAAATTGTATAGATTTCCCTTTCAATGCCCAAAGCGGAAATTTAGGCTACAAAACTCTAAGCTTTGCAGATAACCAAGTATTAATTGCACAGGGTAATGATCTAAAGTAAATAACTAGTAAAGTATTAGAAGACTACGAGAAATGGAGTTTGAAAGTATTTGACGAAAACAGATAGAAGAAGAACGAAAGCTGACATTGAATAACGGGCACGAAGTGAAACAATGCACTGAAAACAGATATTTGGAATTGGAAATCTCGCATAAGGGAATCCTAGAAGAAACAATTGAAGATCGGAATGGACTAGCATCACAGCTTTACAGATTACATCAACAGCCAAATGAACTTTGTAGCATGTTACAAAAACGAAACGCATATCCCCACTGAATCGAGTACTGTGGGAACAAAATATAAATAGAACAAACAAAACTGGAATAGACAAAAGCATCGTCAATAATATAGTTACACATAATTCAAATGTAGGCCACTAACCATTTAACGTTCTCTGGTGTAAGCCTAGTACCACCTTGTTTATTCTTTATTTCAACCTTAAAATCTGGTTTTAATACATCCTTAAAACATCGTCATTCAATATACGTCGACCTCCGACATCAGTTTATTACAATATTTTTCTGGATGCGGTCGTATTTTTAAAATTGGTACACCATCTATACCAGTGGGACTCGATAAGCAGCAATTATGTTGTTTTATGTGCTCCAATTAATTTTTTTATCAATATTTATAATCCGGAAGGGATTTTGACTAATCAAATAGGTGATTATTGTCCATATAGAATCTACATAGATATAAATAAATTCAAATTTCTGATGCTGTACTCAGATTGTTGGTAAAAAAATATACATATTTACAACCTGGAACTTATTTTGTGAATTTTGTACACATTTTGAACTATTTTTTCTATAAGTTCTAAGTACTCCTATTTCAAGATTCATATTTTGATACATGCTTCCTATACATACCTCCATAAAATATCAATCAAGTTTTCATCCTGTTCTTTTTGCGCTAGGAAAATTTTCCCAAATTTTCTTTCGAAAGCATACAATTTTAACATTGAAAATAATGTTTTGTGGTATGATAACAATAATGAACAATTTTAAATCGCACTTATTGTTATTATAATATTTTTCTGATTAGTTTTTGATTTTTTCAATCCACTTTCACAATATCCGATGATTAGAAAAAATGTAGGACCATATTTAGGATCATATGGAAGTGAAATAGGTAATGTTTATTCGTTATAGAGTTTGATGGGATTTTTCTCTAGTTATTGGCCGCGTTAACCAGATGCAAACGTTGGTAAACGGTTTGAGATTGTTTTGCTGAACGCTGAGTTTAATTTGTGTTAAAACTAGACATGTTTTGCAAACGGTCGCCATTTTTGCAAGCATAATTTCAGAGTGTTTACAATTTTCAACACTGTGTTTTGTGTGGTGACCTGTCATTCAAAAGTTGAATCCTTCAGCAGAACCAAGAGTTTTCCCAACATATTCTGTTGGTATTTGTGAACTGTTTACAATCCGTTTTGGTTCTGGTGAACCTAGCCATTGTTTATTTCGTTTTTGTTATAAATCTGTTTGAAAGCTATTGTGTTTTTTATTCTGATCCCGCAGAAATACCATTTTATTATTGCATTATTTATAAAGTTGTGGTATAAAGTTTGTTCCAGAGAACACTTTCATATTTAGTCCAAAATGATCTCTGGTAAAATGGTTTACCGCCTACTATAGAAATGAAAAAAATAGACAACTTGATTGCTAGTGACATGTCATCTTTTCTTGTTTCCAGAAGACTGCATAATTAGCATTTTCTGTATAAAATAGTTTCAGAACTGCAAAAATGCTGAAAGTAATTGAAATGGACTTTTGGAAGAGAACGACAGGCTGGTGGAAAATGAAGTGGATGATAAACCAGAGAATGAGAGAAATTATTATTCTTAGACACACAATAGTAGATGATATCAAAGATAAACAACTAATTTGGTTTGGACAAAGGATATCAGATACATACCTGTTAGCCATTTTAACAAAAATGCTCTGACAAAAAATAGGAAGCACTTAAGAAAGCCTTCTTGAAATTGTGAAAAGTAGGTCGGTACAAAATGCAATTATACCACGTTGTCGATAAGAAAATTCATTTGAACGTCCATTGATCAGAAAGTGAACTGACACCGCATCTAATGTTTATTTTTGTAGGGATCTCACAAATATTTGAATAAAGGTTTTGAGACCTATAAACAAAATCAAACAAAGGTCGTTCATCGTTCCTTGTAGAGAATCTTCCAGTAACTCGGATTCGATTCTCACGCAGTCTAACTGATCACAGTCAAAATGTTTGCAGAAAACTTCGAAATATTTGTTCTTACTGTATGTATGTTATTGTTATTTTCTGTTATTAATTATATTTGTAGCCTCCTCTATATACAACTAGAACTTAATTCTAAACTGGCTGTTCAAGGTTAAAGTGCAATGTCGATTTTATATTTCAATCCTTATTAGATATTTCCTGCTTAGTTCCATCAACCCAATTATTGTCAGACAGGTCCGGTGATAGGGATTAAGGAAGTTTTCAACCCAAACTGTCGCACTAACGACCAACATCATTGCTTTAGATGAAAACATCTCCCTGACAGCGAAAAAAATTTGAAAAAAAAAAGAATATGAGACAACAAGAAATTATTGTACCGTTCTTATAGCCCGAACAAAAGAAAATTACCTAGATGAAAATATAAATATTCTTATTCATCCAAAATGTCCCTTTTAAAAACGATTCATTTCATGTAACCCGCTTAACGCTAACATAACAGATTAAGAGAGAGAACCAGGGTGACGTCAAAGCCGTGATATCTTATTTATAAAAGTACAAAAAAAGAGCAGACGAGTGACTCGAGTGAGGGGTTGATGTTCTGTGTATTTGAAGGAAAACTGATTTGTCGAAGGGCCAATTTTATGTCTGTCTGTTTGAGAATTATATATGACTTTCTTTTGTCCAACCAAAATGGATTATCGGATGGGTCCATTAATATCAATTTAATTTGATCAAGAGGTAAATATATCGATTGTCCACAGACATCTACGATCTAATGTAGAGTTGGAGTTACAAATTGGTCAATGGTCAAAAACTTATCTCTTACCATTCGGTGATTTCAAAGAGGTTCTGGACTTACCTGAAAAAGAAAATATTTATCAGTAATTGTTCTCGCGGATGTAGGTATACTTTATTGGCAGAATAACGGCATAATCTAAATACCCAACTCAACTCTTTTTTAATGGTTCATTCACATGTTGAAATAATAATAATAATAATAATAATAATAATAATAATAATAAGTTTATTGATAGAGAAATAGAAAATATAACATAAAAAAAATGTTTAGTTTTTTATAATACTTCATGTATTAAGGGCCGGTTTCTCAATAGCAGGTCACCCCCAGGTTAAGCATAACTCCAGGGTAAACATAGCAACTGGACACGCTTACCCTGGAGTTAAAACCAACCCGGAGGTAACTCGCTATTAAGAAACCGGCCTTAAGAGTCAATTTTAATGATAAGGTTTTCATTATGTAAAATTAGTTGATTGGGCGTAAATCATAGGTTCTTTTCAATCATCATTCTAATTTCTGTTGGATTATTTTTTGTGAAATTTCAGTAGGGCCTTCATCAGACTGTATAACATTTTGACACGCACCTATCAAACAATCACTGAGTCCGCTTAGCATACTCTGGTGATTGAATTGAGCTGAAAAAGCAGAATAATAAAAATCAGACAACAATGGACGTATTCCGGATAAAGGAAATTTATAGGTGCTTACTATCGAATTTGAAATGGCTTTACATTTTCCAATACCGAGGTGTATAGTTCCCAACTATAAACACAAAATGTATGTTTATAGTTTTGGAATAGGTACACCCTTTGGCCGAGAACGAAAATACTTTCATGTATGTTCGGGCCCGTAGCTTCTTGTCGAGCACCGGAAATGTGCCACATTGCATTTGCATTCGCAAACATCTATTTTGCCGTGCTCAAGGAGCAAAGCAATTAGCGACGACTGTGAAGGGCAAACTCGGAACTTGAACAATGAAATAATTTGCTCAAGATAAATTATTGAATTTGGAAATCCTAGACCACAAGTTTATGATTTCCGATCATTTATAATAACAGAATTATACATATTTCGGTAAAGTAAAAATATATGCGAGAAATAGAGATTGGTATTCGAAAATAAAAAAAATTAGAACAAAAGTCCATTCGTTTAATATTACATCAGAATTAATCGAAGTTGAGCTTCTTCCCCTAAAAACCGGACACTTAAATTATATTTTTCGTTCAGTGAATCTTGTTTTTGAAAACTATTCATTTTATTAAAAACTAAGAAGTTGCAACAAAAAATACTAGATTCTAAATTGCTGCGGCGAAAGCCGAGAACAAAATAATCTTTGATTCTAATTGTTAAAGTCTAAGCTACAAAACAAATAATCAGGGAAGGCTCTGCGCGATGTACTTAAATAAAAATACTGCTGACGGTTGCAATCGTGTGGGCGAAACCTTGATATGACGGTACTTTAACTCCTCCCTCCTTAAGTGGTTGCAAATTAAGATTGACTAACAAAATCTGCACCTCAGTTTTAGTTTCACATTTTCCTTTCAAATATAGAAGAGAGTAATTGTTATAAAAATAGAACCTAATACTATGATTATAATATAGGTTGACACATTATTGGTTTAAAAATTTAACTCTTTTAATGGGTCAGTCTCTAATTTGTCTGCTTCTTTAATCGCTGATTGAAGAGCTTCATGGTCAACTGCTTTTAGTCTTACAGTTGTGGTATTCCCTAGAAGTTCAGGAATATCGATGATGGGTAGTTCAATTTCTAGGTTGAAGTTCTCATGCGTATCTTCCAAAAATTTTCGATTGTTAATTGTTATTGAACATTTACCTTTGGAAATAACGATTGGACTGGAAATTATTTCCATGTATTTCTTCTGGTCACATTACAGCATTGCTGTCACGTGTCGTTTAGGAATAACCAATACTTGATTATTGGGTATATTCAACTGTCGATTCTTCGTATTGAATTTTCGTGAATGGGTATAATTGTTGTTCACTAGATACAGTATCGTGAACACAGGGCTCATCTTGTTTCAATAGTTCCATTTTGCACAAATAAATGTCTTCAATATTTGGACATTTTTGTAGAGCAATGTAATACGTGTCTGTGGTAAGTAAAAGATGAGGATACTTAACACTAATTGTATAATTTTGGATAGGTATAGGAAATAGTTTATGCAATATAAAAGGTTTAGGATTAGATATTGGTGTAAATTTAGTAAAAATAATTAGTTCCTTTTGAATTATTACATGAGAGGATATTGTCTCATAGTATTTAATTACGTTGTCAAACGGTATTTGTTGACTGGTAGGTATGTTTTTCAAGATGAAGTTCAATTCATTATGCTGCAGTATTGTATAGTGCATTATGCTTGTGTGAGCAAAACTGATTGCGTTTTGTATGTGGTTAATTAACACGCGTAGTTTACTACTGTGCATATTAATGTTTTCTAAAATTAGATTCATCATTAAGATTGTTTGAATATTTTCATTATCCGTCGAAATATCTCTTATCTTATCTGAAATTAATATCTGATTATTTTCGATATATGAAAATTGATCATGAAATAATAATAATAATAATAATAATAATAATAAATCGTCTTTATTAAGCAAATTCTTCAAAAATTTGCCCCAAGAAGACGAAGATTAGCTTTAAGCTATTCTTTAACTCTTAACCTCCTCAGTTTACATTATAAGAACAAATATAAATAAAGTAACATCTAATTTAACATCTTACGCAAGAAGAAAAAAAGAAAAAAGGAGAAAGTTCTATAAATATTACGTGCTTAACGATATAATTTTAGAAATAAATATCGAAACAAAACAGTAATAAAATAGTAATAATAAATGAAACAAAAAAACAAAACAAAAAAAATCCCAGCATTACTACGTAACCTGTCTTTCCATTAGCATAGTTTTCATCATTTTTCAATGAATTAAGAGACAAAGTTAAATCAGGCTTATATTTATTGTAAAGACTTACAGCGTTATATGTGAAAGATTGTTCGAATAGGGCATCGTAAGCAGATTAAATCTTAAAGGACGATCATGTATTACGTTTCTGAAAATCAATTTCTCGTGAAGGTAGTAAGGCTGATGAGTCTTAAGTAAGCGATACAAAAAAGTCAGATACTGCAGTCTAAATAAACCAAAAATCTTTAGCCAATTTAAGTCATAGATATGTTGCGACACATGACCGAATTTTCTTAAGTTACATATAAAACGGCAGCATGTGTGCTGTACCAAAGAATATTATAGTTAACACTTATAGAAAACCTATTCCATGTATATTTTTTGACCCCTGAATGGAGCCAGACTTTTCGAGCCGGGCTCCATCGGAGAGGTAGGCTCGCCGTAATCAACGGGGCTCCAGTTGATGGCTAGTCGGCGTTGCCATATGTCCATATAAATATGTATAATAACTTTAAAACGGTGACCGCGCTGATGTGAAAAAACACGATATGCGGGAAAAAAATGGAAGATTTTGTTTTGAAAATATCGCTGAAAAATTGCTAGACGATAATCGCAGTTCGAACTCGAGTTTCTTACAGAAATATCATAGTTTTTCAATTTTTTTCTGGAAAACTGGCCAAGTAAAAATTGTGCAATTTTTCCAGGAAAAAGACTAAAGTGAGGAGCTTATTATGGGAAAATTTCAAAATTTTCCAATGGAAAATCATTCCAGGAAAAATTCTGGAAAATAGATTTTTTTAAGCAAAATTCATTTTCTTACATTTTATTTTTTTCCTAGAAAACTGGCAAAAGGAAAATTGTGAAATTTTTTCAGAAAAAAGAGGAAAGTGAGGATTTCATTATAGCAAAATTTCAAAATTTTCCAGTGAAAAATCACTCCAGGAAAAATTTAGGAAAACTGACTTTTTTGAGCAAAATTCATTCTTTTACATTACAATTCTTTTCTGGAAAATTGGCAGAGTAAAAATTGTGATACTTTTCCAGGAGAAAGACGAAAATGAGGAGCTTATTATAGGAAAATTTCAAAATTTTCTAGTGGAAAATCATTCCAGGAAAAATTCTGGAAAATTGACTTTCTTAAGTAAAATTCATTTTCATTCTTTTTAGTTTTTTCCTAGGAAACTGGCAAAAGGAAAATTGTGAAAATTTTTAAGAAAAAAGAGGAAAGCGAGGAGTTCATTATAGCGAATTTTTGAAATTTTCTAGTGAAAAATCAATCGAGGAAAAATTCTTGAAAATTGACTTATTTAAGCAAAATTAAGGAAAATTTACCTTCTTAATTTTATTTTTTTTTTCTGGAAAACTGGCAATGGGAAAATTTTGGAAATTTTCCAGGAAAAAGAGAAAAGTGAGGAGCTTATTAGAGGGAACTTTCAAAATTTTCCAGTGAAAAATCATTCCAGGAAAAATTCAAAGACAATTGACTCATTAAGGCAAAATTGAGGAAAATTCACCCTCTTACATTTTAATTTGTTTCTGGAAAACTGGCAACGGAAAAATTGTGCAATTTTTCCAGGAGAAAGACGAAAGTGAGGAGCCTATTATAGGATAATTTCAAAATTTTCCAATGGAAAATCATTCCAGGAAAAATTCTGGAAAATAGATTTTTTTAGGCAAAATTCATTTTCTTGGATTTTATTTTTTTCTTAGAAAACTGGCAAAAGGAAAATTGTGAAATTTTTTCAGAAAAAAAAGGAAAGTGAGGATTTCATTATAGCAAAATTTCAAAATTTTCCAGTGGAAAATCATTCCAGGAAAAATTCTGGAAAATATATTTTCTGTTTTATGTATATTTAAGTACCTACCTACCTAATATTAATCAAAATAGATGTTTTTTTTTATATATTAAATTACATTACCTATTTAGAAGACCGATTTTATTTCCTAAATACAGCAAATTAGACGTAGCAACTAGGTATTTAGTATATATAGCAACTGTATTATTTTGTGAATGTCTATTATATGATTTATTGTAACTTTTGCTTTTTTTTCACATATTATCGAGCATATCATCTAATGATGTAAAAAATAATATTCTAAAACCGCCGCGCCAGTTAGTCTATCATCTTACAAGGTAAAATCACAGAAAATAATAAATGCCGAGATGAAAAGCGCGCAACGCTGTTAAAATTTATTTGCCGGAAAGCTAGCGCGATTATAAATTATTTCAATTTTTAACTCCGGAGCAGCGCCTCTAGCGGCCTGCCGTCGCCCATAAGAGTGGGTTTTCTATAAGTGTTAACTATAATATTCTTTGGCTGTACTCGCTGCAAACGACACTTGGCAACTCCATCTAAGCAAGGATATTACATGCAATAGTCAATAATTGACAAAACAAGTGATTCACAAAGTTTTTTCCTAGTTTTATAATTTATAACACACACACAAGTAGCACTTATGCAAAATCATACCAACATACCCTCAAACCTAAGAAAGGTATCGATGTTCAAACCAAGACTTCTAAGGTCGTTAGAAAAAATAAGATTTGCACCATCTAACCAGTGGCGGCTCGTGACTGTTTCAAGTGAGGAGGCTAAAAGATTTTGAAGATTTTTCAGTGATTTTGAGTAGATCCTACGAGTTTTTCTGGGATTTTGATCAACTTGTATACAAATTTTCACAGTGGCGACTCGTCAGAGAAGGCAGGGGAGGCTAAGCCTCCCCCAAAAAATTGAAAATTCAATCTCAATGTTTTATTCCTGATTTCTAATTAAAATAATAATTCACAAATTACACTTTCGATATTTCAATGTAATTTAGAAAAATCTGACAACATTATTTCAATCAATCCCGTACCTCCACAACAAAAATCTGTAAATCTGGGATACTCAGTAATACCAATACCGGCCCGAAGGGCCGGAGTTATATGCGAGCTCGAAGAGCCGGAGTGATACGAGCCCGAGGGGCTAGAGTTATACGCGAGCCCGAAGGGTCGGAGTTATACGCGAGCCCGAAGGGCTAAAGTTATTTTAATTACGGGGCCCAGTCTATAATTCTATTGGTCAGTGGATAATTTGGGTGGATAATTTGGAGGCAATCAAAAATCGGGAATATCCAAAATGTGATTTTAAGTTGATATTCCGAGTTTCAGTTCTCTCCGATGTCAGGGCCGGTTCTAGCTCTTTGGCAGCCCTCGTGCAAGAGCTTGTTTTGTCGCCCCCCCCCCATGAGAAACTTTTTGTTTCGGGGGAAGGGAGTTTTTCAATCATAATATTCTATTTTTAGATTTGAAAATAAAAACATATGGCAACACTGCTCATGATACAACAAACGTCAAAAAATTGAAATTTCAAAGTAGGCCTTGTTTTTTTTTACAATTGATACAAAATGGCGTGTTGAAGGTTACGAGCCTGAAGGGCTAGAGTATTAAAATCGGTTGACAATGAACGGGCTCGTATAACTCCGGCCCTCCGGGATCGTGATTAAAATAACTCCGGCTTGTCGGTTCCTATAACTCCGGCCCTTCAGGCTCGCATATAACTCTAGCCCTTCGGGTTTTTATATAACTCCAGCCCTTCGGGCTGGCATTTAACTTCGGCCCTTCGGGCTCTCGTATAATTCCGGTCCTTCGGGTTCGCATGATTCCGGCCCTTCGGACTCGTATAACCTCGGTCCTTTGAGCTCATAATCAGCCTTCCAGAATTGAAATTCGAAAAAAAACATATGGCAACACTGCTTATAATACAACAAACGTCAAAAAATTGGCCCTGTTTGGGTACTTTCTACGTATTCGCCGAGGCTAAATCTATATGTCCATGTGGATTTTTTTTTTTTAATTTTGACAACTGTCAATGTCAAATTTTTTTTTCAAAAAACAAATGTCAGAAAACGATCTCCAGGCTCCGAAAACCCTAAAACAAGAAGTTTTATCGATATATGTCAAAAACCAACCGCCTGGCAACGCCAAACGTCTTTTTTGACATATGTTAAAAAAAAAATTGGTACTTCCTACGTATTCGCCGAGGCTAACTCTATATGCCCATTAAAATTTTGACAGCTGTCAATCTCAAAAAAAAATTCTTTTGTTTTTTTCAAAAAACAAAGGTTAGAAAACAAGTCGTTTTTTAGTGGGTTTTAGGGTGAGATTTATGTAGCAACAGTTGGTACAAAAAATTCAATTTCCCGTCGGGTTTGGAATTCGAATTTTTGAATTTTCTCGGCTCCTGATTGGTTTGGGAATTCGAATTTTGATTATTCCCGGCTCTTGATTGGCTTTAAATTTTGAATATTCCCGGCTCTTGATTGGCTTTAAAATAACCTATAATCTCGGCCCGTCGAGTTCGAGATTTGAAAAAAAACATATGGCAACACTGCTCATGATACAACAAACGTCAAAAAATTGAAATTTCAAAACCTTGAGTTCTTTTGACAATCGATACAAAATGACGACTTTTTGTTTCAAAGATTACGGCCCGAAGGGCCGGAGTATTAAAATCAATTAACAATGAACGGCTTCATTCGGATAAAACTTTTGTCGCACGACATTTTAGCAATATTGTCACCTGTCAAATTTGACACATGTTCGACTTTTTCTCCGCTCTACTATAAAGGCTACAAAAATCAAACTCCGGTACAAGGCAGTTTCACGACGCCAACTATCGATTTGTGTTAAAAAAAATTGACAGCTGTCAACGTCAAAAAAGTTTTATTTTTTTTTATTTTACGAATTTCGAGAAAAAAAGTGGTAGAAAACGATCTCCAGACCCCAAATATTTTGAATAAAAATTCCAAAAAAAAAACAACGAAAATGACATTCCAAAATCTACTTGATAAAACTAAAGTTTTTCTCACTTACCCCGTTAAAACACTGGAAATTTTTGGTGGAAAATGAAGAAAATTCAAAGCCTCGTACTTTAAATCAGTTTTCCCGACTGAAAAAGCCCCGGAAAAGTGGAAATTCGAAGAAAAACTGAATAAATATGTAAATACGTCAATTGAAAATGGCCGACTGTCAAAAATGCTTCCTTGATTGAAATTAGCCACAAGCGATGTTGCCACATCAAAAGCATTTTAAATGGGATTTTGCTAATTATGGCATTTAAAACTAGAAATTTTTACTAAAAAATGAAGAAAACCTAAAGCCTCGTACTTTAAAACGGTTTTTCCGATCAGAGAAGCGGAAAATCCAAAGAAAAACCTCTAAAAATTACATTTCAAAGCCTACTTAATGAAATTTGAGTTTTTGCCACTTACCCCATTGGAAAACTGGGAATTTTTAGCACAAAATGTAGGAAATTTGAAGCCTCGTATTTCAAATCGGTTTTCTTGACTGAAAACGGCCTGGAAAAGCAGAAAATTCGAGGAAACTGGATAGAAATGTAAACACTTCAATTAAAATAGCCGACTGTCAAAACTGGCAAATGACATTTATTACAAAACCTACTTGAAGTTGGCACAAGCGGTGTTGCCAAATCAAAACTTCCAAAAAAAGCATTTTAAATGGGATTTTGTTATTTATGTCATTTTAAAACTGGACATTTTTGCTAGAAAATGAAGAACATTCAAAGCTTCGTATGTTAAATCGCTTTTTTCCATTAAAAAACCCCGGAAAAGTCGAAAATTCGAGAAAAAAACTGGCCAAAAATCACAAGGCGTCACTTCAAAATGGCCAACTAAAAGCAACGTTGCCATATCTCATTTCGGAAAACAAAAATAACATTTTAAAAGGGTTTTTTGTTTAAAATTCAATTTAATAATTAATTAATAATGATTATAATAATTAAAATTCCCGAAATAAATTATAGGAAACTTGTTTTTAGTTTAATTTCAATGAAAATGACATTACAAGGTTTCCTTATTGATTATAGTGAGTAAGACAAAGACAACGATAAAGTAGTATATGTTTGCAAAAACCACCGTTTTCTGAAAAAAGTAAACTCTTTGAGCGGACGCTAAAAATCGCATTTTAAATACTCCCGGTTTTTAATTAGCTCTAAATTATCCGCTGACTGATAGAATTATAGACTGAGTCCCGTGATTAAATTAACTCTAGCCCTTCGGGCTCGCGTATAACTCCGGCCCTTCGGGCTCGCGTATAACTCCCAGAATCACAGATTTTTGTAGTGGAGGCGCGGGATTGATTGAAACAATGTTGTCAGATTTTTCTAAATTACATTAAAATATCGAAAATTGGAATTCTGTTGTGTAATTTGTGAATTATTATTTTAATTAGAAATTAGGAATTAAAAATTGAGATTGAATTTTCAGTTTTTTGGAGGAGGTTTAGCCTCCCCTGCCTCCTCTGACGAGCCGCCACTGCATCTAACTCTAGTACAAGAGACTCTGCAATCTGAGCACGCCGATTGCGGTTCGCGAATAGAACAGCCTTAGTCTTACTTGCATTTATTTATAAATTATGTTCTCTGGAATAACGCGATATTTGCCGCATATCAGCAGTAAGCAACTCCGAGGCCAGCCGTACATCATCAGGGTCAAAACAGTTGACAATCTGAATATCATCGGCGTATAGAAAAGTCTCAGAATAATTAACTATTTTGGGTAGATCGGAGGTATAAATTAAAAATAAAAGCGGCCCAAGAATTGAGCCCTGAGGCACACCTGAGATAATGGATTTGTAATCAGACTGTTCATCGTTCGTTATGTTTTCGTAACTTGTTTAAGTACGTTGGTTTGATCTTTTAGATTTTTATCAATAGTTTTCTGATTCTCATTTAATGTTTGAATGTAAGAATCATATATATCACCGTCATTTGCGCCTAATGTACCATACAGCCATTTTTGTGCTGTACCTATGAAATTGAATACTCCACATTTATTTTGATCGAGTGAGAATTGTTTTACAAATTTCTTCAATGTATTGATACGTGACTGACTAGTTTCAATATTTACTTGTTATAAAGCAACAATTTTGTCTTTATTAGACCATTTGGTTAGATTCAAAGTATGGTTTAAATTCTTTAAAGTTTTTCCGAGAGTTTTAATACTTTTTCCAATAAGGGTAGTATATATGATAACATGCAGTTTTAGGTTGTGTTGTGATGTAAGTGGTTCGTAAAAAAATCGGTAAAATAGGATTGTTTTGTTGGGAAATAGTATAATACTTTCTTTGCTAGTAGCATTATTATTAGATTATCTAAAAATTATTTGATTAGCAGAAAGATTTAAATGTTTTTTCGTATATGGGGGCTCCTAGAATAGAGTTTTCAAGAGAAGTGCGAAGAGTTTGATCTTCTTCGATTATTTCATTCTTAATTGTATCATTTTCAATTGTATTTTTCTTCAATCTTTTTGGAGGTATAACCATTGAAGTGGTTTATGGTCGGATAAAATTGTGAATTTCTGTCCAAATAAGTATGGTCTAAAGTATTTAGTTGCCCATACTATGGCTAGTAATTCTCTTTCAATGGGCTCTTTCACTAATTTTTGAAATTGGCATATTTGGATAAAGCAACTAAAAACAGAATTTTCTGTATTTTTACTTTTGAAAAATTCATAGTCCTTCTTGAGAAAACAGAAAAATAAGAAATACCTCCAAATAAAAACTCAGAATTTATTTCTATGACGTCGCAGCTCGCAATTTGACCGTGTTGCCACTAATTGTCAACATTGAAAATTTGTAATAGATTTAATTCTGAATGTTGGAAAAATATCATAAAAAGTAGTTCAATTAATTAATTATGGATTCAAGATTTTATAACATTTTTTTTGAAATTATGCTTAAATACAATTTAATACAATTTTTTATGTTTCGTTTTATTTTATTTTTTTACGCTGCACTACATTCAGTCACAACCGACAACAGCGCATTCGAACCTTTACGTATACTTGCTGTACTTTTACAGAGCGCACACAGCCGAGCCGGTCAGCTTCTTGCAACAACATGAGCGAAATGGAAAATATTTATGTGACGTCAGCGAATCGGCGCGTTTTAAATCAGTTTGAATTTGGCAATTTTCAAATGCCTGTAAAAAACTTATTTAACCTTGTAGAACATTTTTTTTTGGTATATATGCCTAAAATAGTCCCTCCTTCGGGATTTTATACTTAAATTACGTATTTAAATTTTAGTGAAAGAGCCCATTGTGGAATAATTACATTCCGCAGGGTTTAATGTACGACTTGCGTAAGCAATTGGTAAATCTGAGCCTATAGCTTCGATTTTCTTTGGATTTGGTTTAATACCATTTGGGGTTATGACATGTCTCAAGAATTCTACTGATTTCTTAAAAAAATCGGATTTGTCTAATTGAATTTTTAGATTGAATTGTTCTAATCTTTCAAATATCTTTTTAAGATTTACAATATGTTCTTGAAGAGAAGTGGGAAATATAATAATATCATCCATGTGAATTGGACATATTTAATTTTGTAGACCTTTTAGAACGTTGTCCATAACTCTTTGAAATGTTGCTGGGGCATTCTTTAATCCAAAGGGCATACGGTTGAATTCATAATGTCCATTTTTACATTAAAAGCTGTTTTACTTATTGAGTTTGGATGCATTTCATTTTTATGGAATCCAGAAGCGAAGTCTAGAGTAGTAAAATAATTACTACTTCCAAGTTTATCGAGAATGTCTATTATATTGGGTAATGGGTATCTATCGTCTATCGTTTTTTCATTGATTTTTCTATAATCTACGAGTTCTACGATCATTCGCCATTTTTTTATGCCTGAAGCATCCAACTTTTTAGGTACAATCCAGAGAGGGGATGACCACGGACTACATGATGGTCGAATAATGTTATCTTTTAACATTTTCTGGATTTGTTTATTCACTTCTTGTTTATGAATGTGTGGGTATCTATACGTCTTTGTGTGAACTGGAATTTCGTCTTTGGTCTCAATTTCGTGTTTAACTTGATTTGTGAATGATAATTTGATATTTGGTTTGTTAAAGACACTAGGAAACGAATTTACAAGTTTTTATACAGTTTTAACTTCTTCTGAGTTTAAATGATCAGTTTTTAAAAGGTTTAGGGACGTATTTTTATAAGGTTTCTCTTGATCATTGGTTTTTTGGTAGTTATCTGTTCTGCGTTAAACAATTGATAATTTTCTTCTTCAAATGGTTCACATATTTCTTGAATATCATCACTTGGTATTTCACCATTTTTAATTGTATTGATAGTTGATGGAATATAATAATTTTCATCTTCTACAAGGTCAGTTATTTTAGTTCCATCTGGAATTCTTGTGGGAAATTCACATTTTTGAACTGTGTCAGGAGGTATTTCGATAGTTTGATTTTCAAAGTCACTTCTAAATTGAAATGATATACATGTTTGATCATTTACAAGACACATATTTTCAAAATCGATATTTAGTCTGTTATCATAGAGAGCTTTGATTCCAATAATTCCATCGAAATAATCATGAAATGAATTTATAAGCATTTCTACTTCATTTATATTATATTCTCCTAAAATTAGAATTTCAAGTTTTCCTTTAATTATTGTGGTTATTCCCGTACATGCGGAGAGTTTAGATTTTGTATTAGTTATGTACTGATTAAAGTATTTTCCAGCTATAAAAGGTCTAATTAGTGAGGCATGACTTTCGGTATCAATAAATAATTTACATTTATTTTTCGTTCAGTAAATCTTGTTTTCAAAAACTATTTATTTTATCAAAAACTAAGAAGTTACAACAAAAAATACTAGATTCTAAATTGCTGCGGCGAAAGCCGAGAACAAAATAAGCTACAAAACAAGAGAATAATGAGAGAAGGTTCTGCGCGCCGTATTTATATAAAAATACTGCTGACGGTTGCAATCGTGCGGGCGAAACCTTGATATGACGGTACTTTTCCAGAAAGTACCGTTTACTCAGCATCTTTATAATATCGTGGGCTTTTACAGTGGCGTAGACTTATGTTTAATATTGAAAAGGGAAATTATTTGTATAATAAAAATAAACTCTTAGGTATTCGCTATTTGATTTTCTTTATTTTTTCATCCTTGTCCTGATATTTTCCAAATTTCTTTTTTCAACTTGGATATTTCTAACGTTTGTAGGCTCGAATCCAATTATACTAACCTCGGTTAAACAAATTATTTCCGTCTCGAGGCGCACTTCCTAATCTCCCGACAGTAATGGAAAACTTTCCACCTCGCTATTTTTTATACGCCTCTCATTTAACTTTTATAACTCGACAATTAAAAATAGTTCTCACTCAAAAGTTCAACAATCAATCTTTTCTCCGACCCACAAAAAAACAACGACCTCTGGCTAGCTTTTTCTACCTTCCCATTATCGAAAGAACTAAATAGAATCATCATTAAATCCAAACACTTATTAGAATTAATGCTCCGTAATATTCTTTCGGGAAAATAATCTCCAACTTTTCTTCTTAAGTTACCACGAGATATTTAATCCTTCTAAAAGTCCCTGTAACTTAAAAACTGACGATCTATTAATTAACAGCAGATACCAGATAATATACCTTGTCAGCCCATCAATAGAATGAGAAGGAATTTTACCAGGAGTGCCTGACACTTTATCTCAAATTTATTTTGATAAGCTCCTCAACAAACCTTGCCAACTTAAGTATAAAATCAAGCAGCAAAAAGTCTCTATAATAGAAGCCATGCTTTTCATAAAGATTGATAGCGACAGCCTTAAAGGCTTCGGAAAGATAAATCAGTAGTGTTCAATCAAGTGTTATCTGCCACTATTGTTATACTAGTGATGATTTTCGTATTATCATAGCGAAGGTATAAAAAGATAACTTCGACAAGGGTTCTTATGTAAAAGCAAAACGGAGACTCAGCTCGGTTTAAAATTAATATCTAATATTAAGATTAGATTCAATTTAGGATTGAATTTCAAAACAGCAAAATTATACGATTTTAATAATTCTTTTCTTTAGAATAAATTCAAGCGGATCTGTTACTAATGCAAATTTAATTAGTAGCGTCTGAAATTAGTAAAGTTCTCGTTTATGAGATACAATAATAATTGCAAACCTCCAATGCCTTTGGAAGAAAACGCGTTTATCTGAAATTGAATGGATTATATACAGGGTGTCCCAATAAGATACCGACAAACTATAAGGGGTAGTAGGGGACATCAAAACAAGCATTTTTGTTTATATAAACATATGCCCGCAAATGAGCCATTCGGGCTGTAGAGCAAAAAAACTGTTTGGAACCTAGTTTTATTCTTCGCAATAATTAAATTACTGTTTACTTATTAATTTTGCTTTATTAACAAATAAATTATGGTTTACAATAATTGTTCAACTCGCGAACTCTTTGGAATATTCCGGGAATAGCTTCTACATGGGTATAACTCGCCAGTATCCTTGCTAGACTAAAATTTTCATTCAATGACCCGACGGTGTAATCTTTGCATTGAAGTAAATGGTCAACATTTTGAACAATTATTGTAAACCATAATTTATTTGATAATAAAGCAAAATTAATAAGTAAACAGTGATTTAATTATTGCGAAGAATAAAAGTATCAAACATTTTTTTTGCTCTACAGCCCAAATGGCTCATTTGCGGACATATGTTTATATAAACAAAAATGCTTGTTTTGATGTCCCCTACTACCCCTTAAAGTTTGTCGGTATCTTTTTGGGACACCCTGTATATTGTGATTTGCAATTGGATTTATTTGTTCAATCAAGAGTAAATTCATTTGTGAACGAGAAACTTCTTCAGAAAAAAACAGCCAAGAGGATGTTGAGATTGAAATTGAGTAGGTAGACAGATTTTTTTATTATTATTTCCTAACAGATAATAAAATGAATTTTTGATGAAAAGGTGACAATCATCTAGCAATTTTATTTTCGTACCTTGTATTCAATTTACTTTTTATATTTGACTACACTACATACAGCACAAATTGTGTCGCTTTTTATTTCTCATATTCTTGCTACCACCATTTTATAAATAATTATACTATTATAAAAAAATATGGAATACTTCACGAATAATAGTCTACTATTCTGTCAGGCAAATGCGACAGTCTCAAGGGTTATAATGCTTACTGGGTCTTTACCTCGGTCCTTACATTAAGAACCGTTGAGGTTTTGGATTTCCGTTTTTACATCTTTTATTCAAATTGGGCCAAAAAAAAAAATAAATAAAAAAAATGTGGAAATATATTTCATCATATTTTTCAATATAATAAGTTCACCAGCCTCTCAAGGATTGGTAAATACAACAAAAACTTTCTACCAAACAAAACAACTGCCCTAGCCTAAAGGTAAGAAGAAAAAGTAGATGTCAAAATTTCTCCCGATACACATGAAATTATTTAACATTGAAAGTAAAGTCGCCCTGACAGGAAAAATTCTAAAGCCAATTCCATCCGAAAAACTATCGCAATAAAATCCTCTCCGTCTAGGCCACAAAAATAGAAGGCGAAAATTGGATTTCAGTCAGAAACTGACTTTGATAATAAAATCTGCACAAGAACAGTGAAAACTGACGATTCTCGATTAACTTGGTTATGAAAATTTCCCGTCCGCCGTCCTGAATATAAATTAAAACGGAACGTTAAGTCTTGTTTGGGTAATTTGCAGAATTAGAATTCCAGATAGAAGGGATTATTAAAACAAGATTTGTAATACAAGAGGAGTAGGAACCAAGTGAACGTTAATCTTGAAAGATAAAAAGTACATAAAATAATTTTGTAAAATATACTATCACAATAGTGTATGACCGACTTTGTCAATAGGACTGACAAGGGTTTTATCATATATATATAATACCACAAGAGAAAAAAAATTGTTGCAGCGTGCATAAAATGATGTTTATTTACGACTAATGTATAATGTGCGTATTATATTTGTGATTTTGGCAGTATAATGACATATGTTATTCCTCCAGGGATTAATGACGAGTAGCGGGATTAATGGTCATTATTCCACAAAAGTGTCAGTGTCAAACGTGTAGTGCTTGTGGATTTGTATTGAAAATTATGAGACGGATGAAATTTGTTCATTGAAAATCTCAAATAAGTTAATTTGTCGTAAATAAAGTAGAGTATACTACTCGCAATAATGGCTATTATTCCCTCGGAATGTTACTCCCTCGCCGCTAACGCGGCTCAGTTCGTAATAATCCTCGGGAATAATAGCTATCATTATTGACTCGTGGTATAATCTACTATTATGATGCGCCTACCTTTTCAAAGTTTTGCTATAGAAACGTTTGATCTACCTTCATTACCTAGATATACACCTGCCGTTTAAATTACTATTCATCAAAATGAATGAACACATTTAAAACATTTTTGAGATTATGATGCATTTGTAATATAAAATAGCGTATGATATGCGTGTATATAGGTTTTTCACGTTATATTTAGGATGACGTCATAGAACAAAAAAAGACAATGTTGTCAATGCCTATTTTTTTTCTTATAATTTATCAGAATGTCACGAGACAGTAGACCTATCTATTTTACCAAACAAAGAAGTAATAATACGAAAACTTCATTAGATAAAAAAAGACACAGAACGCTCATTGCGCAAGACAAGGCAAAATGTACCAAATTTTGTTAAACTTACGTATGGCAATCCGTCCTCCTTATTTGCACGGGATAAAAAGAAAAGAAAAAAAACCGCATGTTGTGCAACGTATTTATGTATGAGAATTTCATACATCTGTCAAAACTGGTATTCCAACAATAAATTGACATGTTTTGATTGTTGATTTGAACCAATCAGATTGTAATTACGCGATAATTTGCACTAGTGCAAATTATCAGATAATTGCATACTAACTGGGGGGGTTTATTTGAAATCCGTGCAAATCTGTCACATGCGACGCAGTCGGTCGAAATATGTGCGTCGACGAATTCTGAAAATTCACGATCGGCTTATTTGAAAGCTTGTGCATTTTGTAAATCGTGAATTTTCAAATTTGCACTACTCAACTTGGCAACGTGTCCTGTAAAAGATTCTAACCAATGACATCGTTAGAAAATTTCATATGACCAAACGGAACGATGCATTGAAATGTCAAATTTGAAATTGTTTAATGTAAACAACTTTTTTGATTATTTCCGTGCATACAGTTTCGTGTTTAGTTGGAGTTTTGTGTTTTTTTCTTGATATTATCTTAGTTTATTTTTTCTATAAGTGTAGGCAATACCGCAAAAAGGATGGAAAGTGCGGGGGCAAGTGCCAATAAGAGAAGGTCCGGATTTGTTACCAAAAAACAAAAAAAAACTCTTGGTCGAATTTTTGCACAAATATCCGGCCCTTTTGTCGGGAAAATTTTCGAACTGCTTTTCATGGAAGGAATCTCGAAACATTCTTTTGAAAGTCGAAAGTTTTTTTTATAAATTCCCCGTCATTACCTAAGCATTGTTAATGCATGCATCTATTCTTGGATTTCTGAAGCCTTTGCGGTTATGGTTATACAATTCGGCCCTTTCTAGAGCATTTAAATTACCAATATTTTTGAATTCCATGAGGCCAAGAATATTCTTGGTCGACTAAACTTAAATTTTCAATCAACTTTCGCGTGCAATTTGGAAATGCACGAGCTTTAGAGGTGACGCATGTCAAATGCACTCTTGCGTCAACGAATTTAGCGAAATGCGTCGACGAAAGTTTCAAATAAGCCACAAGTGCATTTTTTTTGTATTCCACCGGTAAAAATTGCGACTTAGTCAGACGTATTTGAATTGCACGTTTCAAATAAACCCTCCCTGGTGCGAAAACTGGCGTTTAGACATTTTTTGACAAAAAAATTAAATTTTTGATTTATGAAATTCTCTCATTAAATACAACTCCTGCAATGGAAATATATTTATAATTTTCGACAAATTTGCACTCATGCGTTTTTAACTGAAAAAGGCACTCGTGCACTACGTGCACTCGTGCTCTTTTTCAACTAAAAATGCATTCGGGCAAATTTCCCAAAAATTATCAATAATTTCCATTGCACTAGTTATATTATTATTGAAAATTTCACTAAACTACTTTTGAGTGTCACTTGTCAAGCTATGTCAAGTTGAATATCAACCGTACTTTTATTTTTGTCAGACCACGAGCAATGAACAAGGACAAGGAAATGCCCAGCGTGAAAAACGAACACTTCACACCTGTACTTGTTAGCTAATAAAAAGACTTGCCTCATGTTGCACGTGCATACCAGGTGAAAATAGATAGGTCTTTTCTGTCAAACGAAACGGAAAATAGGTAATTTACTTACATGCCTCACAGCAGAAGAAGCAAAAATGGTCGCGTTCCTGCTGAAAATACGTTATTAAGTATACTACCCTTTCCTGAGGCCGACTCCGACAAACCTGCTGGCATTTTCTGAGTAAGTTTACGCTACGAAGTTCTCGAAAGAACTTTTTTCTAACTGTAACGTATTTTTGGCACTTAATTAGGTTCATACAAAATAGTTAATAATAAATTATCAAGACGACTGGCAGCTAAAAATAACGAAATGAATCGACACGCATTATTTGAAAATGTTTATATAAATCATGCAACGTCGCGCACCGTTGCCAACCAAAAACATCTGAAATTACCCTACTTTAAATGCGTTGAAAAGTACTTTTGGTTTTGTTAGGTTGGCAGCAGAAATTACTAAATGTGACGTCATCCTAAATATAGCGTAAAAAGGCTATAAGAGGCCTTTAAAGACCTTGCGACTTACAAAACACTCCGCTGCGCGTCGTGCTTGCTTTAAAGGCCCTCTTATACACTTATATCATAATATACTATTATCTACAAGCGTTTGGTTACGACGTTTTTACATAACCATTTCTCTACAGTGGTGTTATGGACTAGGTAATGAATTCATAACACAACTAGTGGTTTTATGGACTAGGTTATGAATTCATAACACAACTATTTTTGGTGATTTGACAAATGTCAAAGTGAATACAAAACTCGTCAAGTTTCAAGATTTCCATTATATCTCCAGACCAAGTTGATTTTATTGAATTTGTTTTTTTGTTTTGTTGAAGAGAAGCTGCCCATCTTTATCAATACAATTTTTCAATCATTAATTTTTTTTTCAACAGTTTTCTGAAAACCTAAATCTTTTTTATTTGCATTTCATGATAATGATATGACCAGCGACTGGTTATGAATTAATATGGCATGAGGTACATTGTGATATTATGTTTTTTTTATATTGAATTTGATGAAACTGCTGATTGAGAGTTAACCTGTACTTATTGATTTTATTCATAGTGTTTTACCAGCAATTGATGTTATACTTGGAAATTATTCAACACTTGATTTTTGACCTCACTGTGGAATATACGCTAATTTAATTTAAAACTTACTTAATTGTTTTATCGGTTTACCTGTGTTAGGATTTGTTGAGTTATGTGCCTTATTTATTACCTCTTCAGAATTACCAATTAACGTTTGCTGATTATTTTGGTGTGATGAGTTTCTAAATTTTCACATCCCAATATAAGTATTGTATTTTTTTTTTTTTTAAATCAGTGTCGCCCTTGCCATTGTATACTTATTAAACTATCTACCCACCCCTAAAAATTATTCGCTGAGCAAACCGAGCATATTATGGGCCTCTTGTTACTTTATTAACAAAAGGGGTTACACTTCATAGCTCTTGCGATCATGTATCAATATCAAATCTTCCCATCTATCAAAAGTTTTGAGAGTGGGACTCGCATAATAAAATCTGACCTCATGATAATCCTTGACTGTAAGGAATGTTAGAAGCCAGTCCACTAAAATTTCATGTGCTACTTGCTTTTTTTCTATAGAATAACTTTTAGGTTATTGAGTGCCTCGTTAAATGTTCTTCTCCAAGAGGTGAGGAAAATAAAAATAATTAAATTGAAGTAGATGTTGGAAAATGCCACCGTTATTATTAATGCACGTCCTGCATCGATGAATTAGAGACATACATGGATCTTTAACCATTAATTTGTCCGAACAGGTCTTCGATCGCTTGCACAAGACCTGCCTCAAGTTCTTCTACCGTGTTATGAGGAGTGCAACAAACTGTATCATTTCAGTATCAACCAAATACAAAAATCAAGGGGCGAGCGACCAGGCCAGGCAACCGGACCTTAATTGCGAATCCAGTTATTTCCATGTTGCTCGGTTAAATAATCAGTTGATTCTTATCTCCATGGGTGGGTAAGGGGTAGTGTAGTGGAATATATAGCTTCTCCTACTCAAACCTCACCACTCGGGGTGCTCCCTCTTTTTGCAAAAGAGGCTCCGGCGACCGACCATGGGTGGTATAATCCTATTTCTTCCACGGCGAACAATATTCCATAAAGTAGAGATTTCTAGCGACTACTTTAAAGGTCTGGTACGAGGCGCATCGTCAGACCCTCAGTGCCATGTGAGCAAATCTTGCACATCTTGGCTACACTCACACGCCGCTCCGAGCACAAGATGGATTGTTCAAGTGGAATAAAACCTCCAATGGATTGTTCAAGTGGAATAAAACCTCCAAGACACTGACACATCAGAACACGCTGAAATAAGGCCAATAAAACCATTGCTCACGAGCTTAGTCGCTTGAATATCGATATGGCGGCTTCAAGCGAGACCAAATTTTTGGAACACGGTAGCATCACAGATAACTACACCTTCTTCAGGAAAGGAGTTGGATTCGAAAACAGGCTTCCGCAAAATCCATGGTGTCGGTTCCGCAGTCAAAAATGGCCCAGTAATAATGCTCACCGAACTTCCTCAAGGCAAATCCGGACATCCTATAACACCGAAGTACCAGCTACCTAATCAGACCTATGTCAACGTGATAAGTGCATACGCGCCAACTCTAGACTCGGAACAGGACATCAAAGACACCTTCTATGAACAACAGGAAGATATTCTCGGACATGCTACCAGATACCACCGGATAATTTTGCTAGGTGACTTCAATTCGTTCGTCAAGCTGATGATTTCTGGCCCGGAGTAATCGGCACAAACGGAAGTGGCAACTCTAACTCAAATGGAGAACTGTTACTAAAAAAAGGCGCTGAGCACAACCTGGTCATTATCAACACGATATTTCGTCGGAAAAATGTACAAAGGAACGCGGCGTCAGCCACAGAGCCCTTTCAAACAAGAACTGGTGGGCCACGCTTTTTCGGTGATTGGAGAGGTTAGAAAGAAAAAAAAAAAAGGAAAAAGAAAAAAATATATAAAATTAAAAAAATAAAAATAAAAATTAAATGAAATTGAAGATACTTGAGATTGCAGGACTGAAGGTTTAAGTGCGTGCAAATTATGGTTATTGAAGAAAAAAAGTGAAAAAGTAAATTAGCAATAATACCACAGAGTGGAAAACTATCTACTATTTAAGAAAAAGTACAATCACTGTCATTAATTCAATTAATAAAATGACCTTGTAATGAAGTGTCAACTCACAAATACAGAAATGCTATACTATTGAAATAATTGCTATAGTCATAAACAATTAAATTTAAATGTGAAAATGTTATTGAAACTCAATAACCCAAATGAATAATAAAAAAAAATGTAAAAATTGAAAAGTTGAAAATATAAAGTGAAGAGAAATAAGAAAAAAAAAATTAAATGAATAATTAGTTGTCTGAGCGGTTACCTTTCACTGTTAGCCAGAACTACAAGCGAGTTGGCATAAACAAGCAACCACCTGAACCAGGTTATGTCTAGCTAAATTACCCTTAATAATAACTGTTGTTTTGTTTCACTTGTCACCTTGGTGCAAGTACTGAATGACTCCCTGAAATATCTTAGTGATCACTGTGGCGTACAAAATAGTGACAAAAAGGTACCTAAATTAACAATAAAATAACGATAGTATAACTAAGGCTAGTACGATACCAAAATGTTCAAGACGGTAGCAGTAGGTACAATCAACCAGATTAAGGGATCCGTGTTGCAAAACTAATAAGACTTAACACGAATCGACGATCCCAAAAACTTTACTAATCGAAAGCCAGCTGACAAAAAATAATGACACTTCAAAAGTAGAAAATAGAAAGCAAGGATAGTGCAGAGCACATATCAAAGATTATGGAACCGATGATTGAACCGGGTTCAACTAAAACTGTACTGAGTTCAATAGCCGAACAGAGTAGTTCGGTACATACACTTTGAAAACGGATTATATGATTTGGGGACATAACCCCAAAAGAAATATTTTTGACAAATGAATATTTATTTGTTTATTATTATGAAAATCAAATTTTTTAAATTTAAAATATGAATTAAAATCAATGAAAATAGAATTCAAATATTGAAAATTAGAAAATTTACAGGATCGGCAACTGCTGTAATTATTGTTGGAATTTTATAGAGAGAAAATGTTAACAAATTTAAAGGAATTTTAAGAATTAGTTGGGCAATTTTGGCTTGTTACAGGTGTCCGCCAAGGGTCCATCCTTGTGCCGTTCCTCTCTAATATCTTGGTTCCTGCCCTCTCTATGATTGTGGACAGCAGACTCTATACCAAAGGGTTGGAATTTAAATACGGATTCGACGGCGGTCTGTTCAATCTAAAACGGCTCAGAGCAAAGACAAGATCTAAGTGCCTCACATACCTCCAGTATGCGGGCGACTGTGGCTTACTAGCCAACTCTGCAGAGAACTTAAAGGAAATTCTTGAAACGTACCGGGTGATTGTCAATATTTTGCACCCACACCTATCTCACCTGTTTGAAGAGATACCCAGAAATGTCAAATGTGAAATTTGTAGGTAATATCAGAAAGTTTTCAATGATATTAGTTACAAGTATACAGGGTATGTCACAAAAGTGTAGCGAAGCAAAGTTATACTTTTTTAAATGGAAAACCCCATTTATTATTGTCCCATTGGATTAGCCTTTCAAACCTGATTCCAAATATACTAGGTTTTTTAGGTTTATTCCTAATAGTCTAGGAGAAAATAAGATAAAAAGGGTAGAATATTTGCATTTTTAGTGAAAAAGGTGAAGTACCTATAGAGACCACCAGAAAAATATATAATATAACTAGCTGACCCGGCGAACTTCGTACCGCCTCTGAATTATTAAATACCTATTAAATGTTGTGTGAACGTATCTATTAGCTGAATTAAATTCAGTTTTTTTCGATGGTGAATTTGGCTCTGGTTGAAAAAAATTAATGTTTACTCTCTGGATCAGAAGTCACCTAAAATTAAAAGTTTACATCATCCCTTTTTAGGCAGCTTGTGGGCATTATTCTTGTAAAGTGTACCATCAAATAAATAAACTCAGGCACAGGAATGTTTAAAGAATGTAAAGAAAACAAAAAAATCTCCAGCGCAGCCTTGTTTCACTCTATCTGCACCGCCTTACTCCATCTGTTCTACTCTATCCGCACTATTCTATCTGATCTACTCTTTCTGCACCACTCTATCTGATCGGAATAGTGGACTAGTTCTGTTCGGAATAGCTCCAGTTCCTGAGTAGCATTGTTCTACTATATCTGCAATCAAATTACCGCGCAACGGCGAGCTTCGTTCTAGGTATCAGATATAGGGCCATATACAAAATGGTTTGCAATGAAAATGTGACGGTAAACTTGGTATCGGTTATAAGAGATGGCGCCGTATGCAGATTAGTGAATTTTTTTCATAAATAAGTAAAATAGGTAATTTTGTTTTTTGTCTTTTTTTTTGGATTTTTTCGATTTATTATGTTAGTATGAACAAAGACAAATCCAATAAAGCAAAAATCATAGAAATCAGTCCAGCAGTTCTCGAGTTATAAGTGCTAGAACCAACACAACTGTGTTCTATATATATAGATAATAATGATAACAAAATGATCCTCCATTTATTGAATAATTCATTTATTACAAAAAATGTGATAAATGAAGAACGGCTCAACCGATTTTGTGCAAACTTCACATAAACCATCTAATAAATAGTCCGAACAAAGCCTAAACATTTGGTTTGGCTAGGTGAGCCCGTTCTTGAGTTATAAAATTACAACGAAAAGTGGCATTCATTTTTATATATATGTCGGAGAAGCAGAAGCTGACGCGTCACCGTCCGACATAGTTATTAGTAACTGCCGACGTTAAATAAAAGCAAAAAAAATGAAACAAATGAATTAGACGCGAAAAAGTTTATTACAATGATGCCGAGAGAAAACAATTTGATAGCACGGCGGCTGATATTTAAATGACTAACTATAACGAACTAATTTAACTTAAATTTAACTAATCGGCATAAATCAAAATCGAGAAAAGATTTTTAAAGAAAAATGAAATAGAGAATAGGAACTAGCGATCCGGGACCAGTTCTCTTTTCGACTGCTGACTCAAGTCCTCTCAAAAACTGACCAAACCATCCTGGTCCCGTTCCGCTCTCCTCAACCCCCCTTGTGAGAGTTGAGTGGTTCCCAAGCTTTCAGCAAATAAAACTTTATTGTCAAGCCAATATAATTTTATGGGTTTCCTTTGAGTCACCCCGAAAACATTTACTTACTACTACCGAACTTATTCTAAGAACTAAAAGGGTAAAGTAATAAAGTGTTTATCTTCTTAAACAAAATCTCAATACAAATACGGCTGTCGCCGACACGGCCACCTCTGACCTATCGCACGCCCTCGTGCGCTATTCTGCGTTCTGATCTGAAAAAAAAAGAATCACCATTCTAATAACTTGTAGCTCGTTCATCCTGACAATAAATTTATCAGTCAAAAATCCAAATATGTACTCTCATATTAGTCATATTGAATATAAACATCCAATCGCATACCTCTCTCCGCTAGGCATCGATATCAAACACATACCACTACTAGGTATATCATTATACAATCTCATACCTCTTTACTTAGGTATAGATATCAAAACATACCACTAGAACTTGGTATATCAAATTACAATCTCATACCTCTCTACTAGGTATAGATATCAAAACACATACCACTACTTGGTATATCAAATTACAATCTCATACCTCTCTACTAGGTATAGATATCAAAACACATACCACTAGAACTTGGTATATCAAATTACAATCTCATACCTCTCTACTAGGTATAGATATCAAAACACATACCCAAAGGTATTCACAAAAAAAAATCATAAATTTCTTACCCCTCTACTAGGTATAGAAATCAAACACATACCCTCAGGTATTTACAAAAACATCGCACTTATACCTCTCTACTAGGTATAAAACTCAAAACACATACCCTCAGGTATTAACAAAACAAAATATAAAAATACAATTATCCTAAGCAAATTACGATTAATTACAAAATGCGATCCTTGATTTAATGATCTACCAAAGCTAAATCATCCGCCTCTTGCTCATTAGTTACATCGAAATCAAACATCTCTGCACCCTGACCATTAGGCACTATTCTTAATTGATCATGGGCAAATTTACATAATGCACCTTTACCGTTTACCTTTTCTACCTGGTAACGATCATTAGGTAACACCTGAATAATTTTATAAGGTCCTCTAAATTTAGGATCTAATTTCGACAACATTCTCTCATTACATTTAGCATACACAAAATTTCCAACAACAAACGGCTTAATCTTGGCTTTTGAATTATTCAAACGGGTTTTATCCATTTCCGCAACTCTACCAATATTAGCACTAGCTATTTCTCTTAATTCGGACAAAGGAATGTTATCTTCGTCACTAACAAGTTCGTGTACTATTTTATTTAATTGTATTGAATGAATTTTAGTACCAAACAACAATTCTGCTGGACTAAATCCGGTGGTCCGGTGTTTACTACTATTCAAAGCTAATTGAACCTCGCCTATACTATCTTGCCAAGTACCCACTGCCTCTTGAATTGTAAACAAACTTTTGAGGACTTGCATCACTCGTTCAACCTGTCCATTAGCTCTACTTGCACTGTGTGCAATAAAATGCAACTCTATATTATTTGAGGAACAGAAAGTTTTGAATTCAGAACTAGTAAAACATTTCCCCTGGTCAGAAATAACACGACTTGGTGCACCAAACAAATATGTAAAATTTTTGAAAGACTCTACAGCTTGTTTACCCGTTAATGACGAGATATGATATAGCAAAACAAATTTAGTGAAAGCATCAATAATTACAAGAGCGTACTCTTTCCTATCACTTTTTCCGCTTAATTTTCCCGAAATATCAATATGAATGGTATGCCAAGGTTTTGGTACTTTAGGGATAGAATGTAATTGAATTTGAGTGGAACCTGATGTTCCCTTAGATGTTTTACATATTAGACAATTGCTGACGAATTTTTTGACGTTTTTGGACATATTTGGAAACCAATAGAAGTCATATAATTTGTCTAAAGTTTTTTCCCAGCCTAAATGTTTCAAGTCAACGTGAATATGATTGATAACTGACCATGCCATAGATCGAGGAACTATGGGTAACCACTTTGATTTATGACATCTTTCTATTTTCCGCAACAAAACATTATTTTGCAAATCATAGCTTTTTAACAAATCGGGTGCAAGTTCACGAGATTTCCATTTTGCCGTAAGCTGAACAATTTCGTCATCTCGCTGTTGCTCGACTTTTAGCCAGTCCTTTTCGATATCTAACAGTTGGATTATTTTAACTGTAGTGCGATTGTTATTAAAATTTTGGGCAATTTTTTTTTCAGGAATGGGATTTCGTGAGAAAAAGTCTGCGTGCTGCATACGCGCACCTTCACGATATTGAATATCAAAATCGAAAGCTTGCAAAAATGCCCACCACCTATGAACTCGAGGTGTTAAGTCAATTTTATTTCGAGAAGCCCTTAGAGAATTGCAATCCGTGACGACAAGAAAATGTTTCCCGTGCAAGAAATGTCTGAAATTTTTAACCGCGTTAACAACTGCCAATGTTTCCAACTCGTATGAATGATATCTAGACTCAACTTCAGTAGTACGTTTACTAAAATAAGCAATAGCATGCAGTTTTGAATCTTTGCGTTGTAACAAAACAGCGCCGTAACCCTCAGAACTGGCATCTGTGTGCAATTCAATTGGCAGTTCGGGGTCGTAAATAGAAAGCACAGGCTCTGATGTTAGAGATTTAATCAAAATATCACGGGCATTTTCGTGATGAGGTAACCATTTAATTGATTTTATGTTGCCTTTGGTTAGCTGATATAAAGGTGTAGCTGTTCGCGAAAAGTTTGGAATGAACTTACGGAAATACGATGCCAAACCCAAAAACTGGCGAATTTGCGTTTGAGTTTTTGGAATTGACAAATTGCGCAAAGCCGAAACCTTGCCTGGGTTGGGGCGAAGTTCACCCGCACGTACCAAATAACCCAGGTACTCGACTTCGGTTTTTAAAAATTTGCACTTCTTCAAATTGAAAGAAAACCCGGCCTCAACAAGTGTTTTAATAATCGTTTCTAAACGCTCAATCCCTTCAGAAATAGATCGGGACGGGATCAAGACATCATCAATATAAACAACAGCTATTGTATTACGTAAAGTACCTAAAGCTTTGTCTATTGCCCGCTGGTAGACTGAGGGTGCATTTGTGAGCCCAAAAGGCATAGTCAGGTACTCGTATTGACCGTCGGGCGTAACGAATGCGGTCTTTTCGATACTATTAGGGTCAACCGGAATTTGATGGAAACCAGCAGCCATATCCAAAGATGTAAAGTAATAAGCGCCGTGTAAACGATTAATCTGGTCACTAATTAGCGGTAGAGGGTACCTATCTGAAATAGTGTTTCTATTTAATTCACGATAATCGACACACATTCTATCAGTACCGTCTTTCTTTTTTACCAATAAAATCGGACTTGCAAAAGGAGAGCAACTAGGGCGAATTATATCAGCTTCAAGTAATTCAGAAACCTTTTCCCGTACAATTTCGCGTTCAGCGGTTGACAAGCGATAAGGTCTTCGCTGCACGAATTTTGAAGGGTCTTTTAAACGAATATCTAAGCTACCTGTTTTTACCCTACCCGTCGGCACTCCATTTACGAAATTATTTTGATAATTGATTAACATATTAAGTAAATTTTCTTTATCTTGTGAAGTTAAGTCCGTATCTATCATATTGAAATTGCCGACAATACTGTCACAAATTTGTACGGATTTCTCACGAGTCAAAAATAGGCCACTTGGTCCATAAGAAACGTTTATACTCTGAGCGATTAAATCCCGACCAATTATAATATCGAAGGAAATAATATCATCAGGTACTATGTGCAATAAAATTTCGACATGAATATTTTGAATTTTAGCTAGTGCTAACATTTGTGAAGTGCAAAATACGGAATTTCCACCAATGCCTCTCAAAGTTATCATACAATTTTGATATTTGCCATTCAAACAGACTGCCACTCTATTTTTTACCAATGAACATTCAGAACCAGAATCAAAAAGAAAATCAACTACTTTACCATTCATAAACGTCAGCTGTCCTTGTGGTAGCTTCTTCACTTCGATTAAATTGACACGTTTTTCTTCATGCCTTGAAGAAGTTGAAGCTCTGGATTTATCTGGACAACGCGTTGATACATGGCCAGGTTGGCCACACGAAAAGCAAGTAACAGTTTTATAACCAGTTTTGTAATGTTCTTGCCTGCTCTCTGTGGTAGCAACGGGTTTCACATGACATTTCGCAGCTTTATGTCCGAATTTTCCGCAATTGCGGCACTTTCCCATGAATTTGTTTTCAAATTGGCCCGGATGGGTAAAAGCGCGGCGCTTCGGTTGGATTTGATGATCTGGCCGAGATAGCGCCGGCCGTTTACCTGTAGTACCGCGAAGCGCGGCACAGAAACCCTGTAAGTCTTTTGGCAAATCAACTTGTAACCGTTTACGCACTGTCTCAGAACGGTCAGCCACTACGTGACATGCGAATAATGTCGCTAAAGCTTCATCACTTTCGCGATTTTTGACCAAATGAAGCGCTAAGCGTAGCACATGTAGTCCTTCGTCGAGTAACGTAGTACTAGCAGAGGCAGACTGCCGCCCATTGACAGCTTCATTAAATAAATCCATTAAATCAGTGGGTTTTGCAAATGCAGAAAGAAATTCTGTGCGGATCTCGTCCCACGATTTTCCCAACGGTCGGCTACGTATAAGCCAGTCTGCGGCTTCTCCCTTTAATGAATTTGATAGACTTATCACTAATGTTATACCTGACAAATTGTGAATTTTAACAAATTCATCCACTAGGCAACACCACCCTTCGGGGTCTGCAATTTTGGAGTCGGGCTGGAATGCTGGCAAACGCACACTAGGTGTAGTTGCTGTGGGCTGTTGTGACATTCCAGAGGTGCTATGTAGCTCGAGCATCTTACGTAGCAATAACTCCACTTCACTTTTTGGAATATTTCCTTCACTCGCGTTTTCTAGCGTTGCACTATTTCCGTTTTCTGGTAATCCCACTTCTGATGTCGGAGAAGCAGAAGCTGACGCGTCACCGTCCGACATAGTTATTAGTAACTGCCGACGTTAAATAAAAGCAAAAAAAATGAAACAAATGAATTAGACGCGAAAAAGTTTATTACAATGATGCCGAGAGAAAACAATTTGATAGCACGGCGGCTGATATTTAAATGACTAACTATAACGAACTAATTTAACTTAAATTTAACTAATCGGCATAAATCAAAATCGAGAAAAGATTTTTAAAGAAAAATGAAATAGAGAATAGGAACTAGCGATCCGGGACCAGTTCTCTTTTCGACTGCTGACTCAAGTCCTCTCAAAAACTGACCAAACCATCCTGGTCCCGTTCCGCTCTCCTCAACCCCCCTTGTGAGAGTTGAGTGGTTCCCAAGCTTTCAGCAAATAAAACTTTATTGTCAAGCCAATATAATTTTATGGGTTTCCTTTGAGTCACCCCGAAAACATTTACTTACTACTACCGAACTTATTCTAAGAACTAAAAGGGTAAAGTAATAAAGTGTTTATCTTCTTAAACAAAATCTCAATACAAATACGGCTGTCGCCGACATATATAGATGTAAAAAATCCATATTATTTCTTCAAAATGGTATATTCAGAGGCTGGACTATGAGGAATAAACCTAAAAAACCTAGTATATTTGGAATCAGGTTTGAAAGGCTAATCGGAAGGGACAATAATATTCGGGATTTTCCATTTTAAATAGTATAGCTTTGCTTCACCACGCTTTTGTGACACACCCTGTAGACTTGTAACAAACATTATTGGCCGAGTAAAAAATCAATGTCAGCAATATAAAAATCATGGCTTCTCCTCCACAAACTCCTGAAACAGATGTTGTAATAGAAGGTGAAAAACTAGAATATGTCGATAACTTTAATTATCTGGGTAGCATAGTCAATAAGAACACCACTATCGATGACGCAGTACGAATCAGGATCAATGCAGTCTCTAGAGCTTTTTAGAGACTGGAAGAGAGAGTTTTTGACAATCACGATCTCACCGTTATAACTAGAACTGCAGTTTACCGCGCCGTAGTCATCCCCACACTATTTATTTTACGGTTGCTAAGCTTGGTCGCCAGACAGGACTCACTTAAGGCCGTTTTACAGCTTGCAATTCTATCTGCAATATGCAAGAAACTTGAACTAGGGCATGCCCAGAAGTGAGTCAGCTGATTGTTTTCTGCAAGATTCTTGAAACTTGAATGGCATTGCATGCAATCGGTTTGGTGCCATTTTTCTTGAAGGTTTTCGTGCAAGCTGGGGAATTTTCAGCAATTATGATGCTTAAAGTGGCTGCTATTGCTTTCTTCCTTTTATATCGACTTATAATTACTCTTTTCACTTTTGGAAAATGCAAACATCAATAACACAACATCAAAAACAAAAAAGTATGGTTAAGGTTAGAAAGAAAACAAGTCAAATTGCAAGGTGTAAAACGACGTGCAAGAAATCTTAAATGCAATTTTTTTGCATGCAAAAAATTGCATTCAAGTTTTCTTGCAAGCTGTAAAACGGCCTTAACAAGCTTTAAACGAACTGCAACAACTACGACAAATCATGGGTATCAGTTGGTTCCATAAAGTCTCGAACAAGACTGTCTTAGAAAGAGCCAAATGTAACAGCGTTAAAATTCGACTATCGCAAGAGCGCCTAAGATGAATAGGGCACATACATTGTATGTAAGAAAATCGGCTACCCAGATGCTTCCTATATGGTGAGATAGCGCAAGGCCAAAAAAAAAAGCAAGGAGGACAACTGATGCGGTAGAAGTCTAAGTTCAAAATAACTGGGAAGCTAAGGCAGCTAACAGAACACAATTGAGGCGAGTGGCAAATGAATTTAGTTCCGACGGGCAACATAACAGAAGACGCCTCCATGTGCATTGAGACTTTGAGTTTCCTGAGTGCGGAAAAGTGATATTATCATAAATAGAGGACTTTTCAGTCATAGAAAAACACATAAATGATGGATTTAACTTTTTTGAGCATTTAGACTGTGTTTGCTGGGCTGGAGTCACGCGTTTGCTAAATCTCTAAGGGTTGGTTTGTTAGGTTAGGGAATCTGTTTAGTACGATGTTGACACGCTGCTCACGCTGAACGTCGCGCAAAACTGCGCAAACCCAACAAACCGGTCTATACAAATTTACACTAGGTTGATTTTAGCAGACCTGTGTGACGTTTGACAAAATGTGAGTTGTGCGTCGCGCAGTGCCCTAACAAACCATTCCTTTAGGAGCAAATTTTCTAAAGTTTACGTAATTTTGTAATATTCCAAGATATCGAGCTGCAGTGAAATTATTATGAAAAATAGTAAATAGTACATGTCCTTTCATGGCTCCTAGCCATACATTGAAACCCCACCTAACTTGATGGAGCACCTTACAATCTAAGAACGGATTTTGAACGGCCTAATACACGTTGTTAAATCATGTTACAGTCGAAATCCAAAACAAGATTACCCCAGATGGGTAAAGCTCAAGCCTCAGAATCCCATCCCGATATAAAATCGGGCAGCCTCACGGACTCTGGGGATGGCAAGAGATCGACGAAAAACGACAAACCAAAGCAGACTATTTAAATTGCTTATTATAATATAAGGACGATGAGAACAAGCGAGCACTTAGAGGAACTAGAGGAATATAATACCCTAAATAAGACAATGAAAAAAGGAATAAGAAAAGACCTAAGAGAAAACAAAACAAGCAAAATCCTAGAAACTATAGAGAAAAATAAAGGCATGAGAGTTCTAAGATCGAACCAAGAGAGAGAAAAATAAAAAACGATCAAGGAAACCTAATCACAGACAAACAGGAAATTAGAAGAGAAATACAAATATTCTACGAACAGCTCTACCAGAAAACTATACCAAGCTCAAATGGACCACCTAAAAACATTACAAACGTAGGCTCAGAAGACATGCCGGAAATATCACCATCAGAAATCAAATACGCACTCCAACAGATGAAAAGTGGCAAGAGTCCAGGAGAAGATGGAATAACACAGGAAATGCTAAAGATGGGTGGAAAAACACCAACAGAGACAATAGGAAAAAATCCCGGAATCATGGAAAAATGCCGAAGTCGTGATAATATACAAAAAAAAAGGATCGCTCAAATATAGAAAACTTTAGACCAATAAGCCTACTATCACACCTATATAAACTTTTCACTAGAATTATCAACAATCGACCGACTGCGAAGCTAGACTCCTACCAACTGGTAGTACAAGCAGGCTTTCGAAGGGGCCTCAGCACTACAGACCATGTGCCAAACAATAATTATGGCAGTCGTCGAGAAAACAACGGAATATAACATACCCCTACATCTGGCGTTTATGGACTACCAGAAAGCCTTTGACAGCGTTGAAACCTGGACTTTTCTAGCGGCAATGGAGGACGCAAGAATCGATTTGAGATACTCTACTCTTATTAAGAATATCTCTGATAAGGCAACCTTTCACGTAAAAATAGTCGACGATCTTAGAACAGACAAAATATCACTTGGCAAAGGAGGGCGACAGGAGGATACCATCTCTCCCAAGCTATTTACCCTAGCACTGGAGAATGTTTCCAAGAAGCTGGAATGGGAAAACAAGGGCCTAAACATCGATGGAGCATACCTTAATCACCTCAGATTTGCAGACGATATAGTCTTGATGAACACCAACATTCAAGAATTGAACAATATGCTAAATGAGCTAAACGAACAATTCAAGAAAATAGGCCTGAAAATGAACCTGAACAAGACCAAAATAATGAGCAAAAATGAATTTAACATCGCCATAGACAACGTTACCATAGAAAATGTAGAAGATCACATATACTTAGGACATGAAATCAAGCTAGGCAAAGAAAACCAAACGGCGAAAATCAAACGCAGGATCCATTCGGTGGCATTCGGAAACATGAAAGATGAACTTTATTTTTTTAAAGATAAAAAGGTACCCATAAAACTAAAGAGGAAAGCCTACGACAGCTGTATTCTGCCGGTTCTCACCTACGGCTTAGAAACTATGGCAATAACTCGAAGAGCAGCTAAGCAATTGAGAGTCGCACAGAGAGCCATGGAGAGATTAATGCTGGGAATCACCTTGAGGGATAAAATACGAAATGAACAGGTACGTGATAGAACCAAAGGACGGATGTTGTGAAAAGGGTAGCAAGCCAGAAGTGGTAATGGATCGGACATGTGGCGAGACAAGACCCAGATAAATGTACCCAGAAAACAACACTCTAGAGACCAAGAGGAAGAACAAGAAATCTGGGACGACCGGAAAAGAGATGGATAGACGATATCAAAATGGTGGCAGGGGGACAATGGATGAGATTAGCGAGAGATCGCAGGACATGGAAAAACCTGGAAGAGGCCTATATCCGACAATGGATGGACACGGGCTGACGAAGAAGAAGAATACACGTTGTTGTTAAAAACCCCGAACTCTGCTTTCATCAGACCACAGAACCTTGAGCGGAAATTGAGGATTATCTTTTTACGAACCAATTGCAAAACAATATTTTCCTTCCTAAGCCACCATCTCGGAATCCGTGACAAATGTGTGTTTTATATAGACGATACTTAAATTCTCTAAGAATTTAATGAACCATCATAGATAAGTAAATTATGTCTGAGCATTCGGAAGGTCGATAAACCTGATGGTTGCCACCGTCTTTCCAGATATCGCTGAAAATACATATCTTGAGTTCGTTCAGCGTTCCTATGGCACAAAATGGAACAATCATGCATATCCACTTTTATCCAATTTGAAAACCTTTCCATATCAAATTTAATTGGAAAAGTGCTCAAATAACTAGGTAGGTAACTAGGTAAAAAAATATTACAGTTATTTGAAAAACTTCAAAACTCGGCGGTCATAAGAAATACATAACAAAGTTGGCTATGTTTGCAAAAAAACTAGAATGCGTGGAAAGAATTTGTTAACGTCATTTGATTGGCCGTAGACGCAATACGAAACTACCAAATTTTATCGATGATTTCACAAGATGGGACGTTATTTAAATTTTTCGACAAACACAATTTTTAGTTTTGGCTCGATTTCTTGAAAACTCCTGTAGATATTTGAAATTTCGATACAGTATCTGATTGGGCTCGAAATAGCACAACTTCTTTCTCATTTTTTAACCGTATCTTACCGTTTCCAAATTCCCCATATAGTTATACGTGGACATCCTGTATATTAACCATTCCCTGATATATTTTCTTGTCGGCAATATACCTTTAATTTTGTAAACATTTTCCTGTCATAGTATGTGAACCATCAGCCAATGATAATAGACAACTTACATTTCAATTCTCATAAAAAGTTGTTAGTTTACACGCAGCCTGATAGCTCTGAGGAACGGGATCGAAAGAAAGGTTTTTTGGCTTGAAATATTATTATGCTGGGGCTCTGTTTTTCGAATAACTTTTTTTCATAAATACCACTAGCTTAGCCTTCTAAGGAGAAAAATCGATAGCTTAGGCTTTGATTTTTGCAAATATTCTATAACCAAGAAGCTAGCATTGCAATTCTAACCCGTTTTGGATTCCCTTACCTAAGGATTTGATTAACAAAAGTAAATATTTCCAGCTTAAAAATAGAATCCTTTGTATTATTTAAGCTCAAAGCTGTATTTTCTTGCGTCAAAGGGATCTCGAAAAGGGCATAGTAGAACCTTCTATTTTGCCTGCTTTGAGCTGACAAAATAGAATCAACTAGACACGAGTTGAATTACTTTATAAAGATTGCCAATCTCATGAGTTTTTTTTTTTCGGCAGAATCATACAAAAATATTTTATCTAGGTCAGAAAAGGGGACAAAAATGGGTCAATATAGGAAAAGAGAAAAGGCCGGTCATCACAAAATCAACGTAATAAAATTTAAGGGAGCAGAAAACTGGTCTGGTTTGGATAAATGATGCATAGAGCAGATGGTCACGATTGGGAAGCAAAAGAATAAGATAGTGTTGCTTCGTGACGTTGAGGTGGATATTTATTTTCTTACTTATTTTTTTGTAAATAAGATTGCTTTTCAATTTTCTTAATATATAATTGATATTCTAGATTAGAAGCCAGTATTTTTTTTTTAGATCTAATGACTACCTATATCTGTTTATTTATTTCAATAGAGCTTACTTCTTCTGATAATTCTCGTAAAAACGAAATTTATTATACGACGACGACGAAACGAAATTTATTATTCAACGAAGCAATCTGGGTTTTCCTAGTAGTACAAATAAATACATTTGCAATGTTTGGAGTTTTCCCGTTCACGTTCATTTTCGATCAATTTCCAAATTGAAAAATAGCAAAATTAAAATTTGTTCAATATAGGATTCGTACACTTCAATTATATGAATTCCGAATTCTGCAGAACCATGAGCTGAAACTTGATATTTGTGTTCTTCGCTTATTGTTCAGTTTTTTTTGACGTTTTTTTTTTATTTTTAGACCACGAGCACTAAAGCTTCTCATTGTTTTAATATTTTCTTATTATCTGGGGAAATTAAAGCCTCATAACAATTCTCATCTCATAACTTATACAAATAATGTCTGCCCTTGAGGCATCAATCGTTGGGGTCAGGGGACGTAATATACCATTGGGCTTTCTCAGACAGAATAATATCATCACCATATCGTAATAACTCTGAATTTAACGAGGTCTTACTGTCAAATGTAATTTATTGTTTTCTGAAATTGGCAACAGTCTATCTATCCCCTTTAAGAAATCTGAATATGACAATTTATGATACACATTTTGTTTCCTAAATTACAAGCGTCAAGATGGTGTTATTTAGCTTCTAGTCCAGGAGGCAGTGAAATTTTTTACCACTTATTTTCCCAGTTGGCGTATATTAAATAGTTTGTTCTCTTGGTGATACAAAACAAGAATATTTGAGTTTCGCAAAAATTTTCGGATGGGTTCACAAAATCAATGAAAAATACAAGCACACTTATTTTATCAGTAATAAATATTTCACATTCACTACAATAGAACATAAAGTAAATGAAAACAGCAATTTGGCTTATCTCAGATAGTGGAAAGTGAGGCTGGCTGAAATTTTTCGGATCTTCAATTTTTCACTTGCCAGACGTATTGTCCATACTCACAGATTAGCCGGATTATTTTTTTACGTAACTTTATATACTTCTCATTAGTAGAGTTATTTTTATCACTGGAAAAAAAAAGGCCGTGCATTTGTAAGCTCTAACGCATTTTGCGCCTCAACCCATCGGAAAACCCTCCCTAAAATATACACGAATTTTGCTTAAGGCCGTTTTACAGCTTGCAAGAAAACTTGAATGCAATTTTTTGCATGCAAAAAAATTGCATTCAAGATTTCTTGCACGTCGTTTTACACCTTGCAATTTGACTTGTTTCTTTCTCTAACCTTAACCATACTTTTTTGTTTTTAATGTTGTGTTGTTGTTGTTTGCATTTTCCAAAAATAAAAACAGTGATTATAAGTCGATATAAAAAAAAGAAAACAATAGCAGCAACTCTAAGCATCATAATTGGTAAAAATTCCCCAGCTTGCACGAAAACCTTCAAGAAAAATCGCACCAAACCGATTGCATGCAATGCAATTCAAGTTTCAAGAATCTTGCAGAAACCAATCAGCTGACGCACTTCTGCGCATGCCCTCGTTCAAGTTTCTTGCATATTGCAGATAGAATTGCAAGCTGTAAAACGGCCTTTAGAATTACTAACCCTACAATTCTATCCATGTTGTCTGACTGGGAAAATAAGTGCCGAAAATCGTCACTGCCTCCTAGACTATTCCGTGTTGATTCGCATCGATTTTGACTTTAATCTAAATTCCATTTATACTGGTTATGGAAGTAGTTTTATTTACTTTATAGATCAACTAATAAATCCTAGATCTTGAAAAGCTTTATTAAAAGCCTATTAAAAATGTATTACTTGTTCCATATTGAAACTTGATTATTGAATTTATACGAAAGATATGACGCCCGTATTGCATCAACGACAATGGAATCAATTTTCGATTTTTCTGTGAGAAATTTATAAAACTTATAAATTTCACTTTATCAAAGCAAAGTGTGGGTGAAAATTAGTGGAAAAGCCCATGTAGAATGTTTTCTTATGAGCGGAAAGTTATGTTATAAAACTGGTACGGTGGTAATTTCCCCTTTAGCAAACATCCTTTTTATTTTAATGCGCGATAACTTAAAATGAACTTACTTTTGCACGATAATAATAATGTTTCAAAGAACTCAGCAACTTTTGACGAAGTAGCTCTATAAGGTAAGTAACTGAAAAAACTTTAAGACTTTCAAAACGTTCCTTTGTGTCTTAAAGTGCTCTAAGCTGGATGGCTATGAGAAGATGTAAAAAGCTAATTTCGTTGCCTACTTAAAAAGATAAAAGTCCTTGTAAGTAAATTTAATAAAGTGGCCCTCATAATATTTTGCACAAAATTAGCCATGTGTGATAATATATTTTAGAATAAATTCGACGTAAATTCAAAACTGTCTCACCTAAATCCCATGTTTCATAAATTTTATATTCGATATAAATCTTGAGAGCGATGTATAAGGTCCTTTCGGACATGCTCTTTTGATTTAAGAACACATTTCCTGTGAATTTAAATAAGGAATTCCAGCCATTTATGCATGAAATACAGTTTTGTTAGCTCATACATAAAAAAGAATTGCTATCACAAATCTAGCTTGTTCACCTAATATGTGAAACCATTTTTTTCAGGTTTACCATGCCCTAGCTTCTATCTACTTGTTGGAAATTATTTATTTTCATCATAAAGAGTGACTGCTTTTTCGCTGATTTCGCACATGCACTGCAAAATAGCTGTTTTCCTAACGATCTGACAAGTGCGAAAAAGTTATTCATAGTAGAGTTAAGACCTTGAAATAATCCTTCTAGATAAGATTTTCGTCCGCACTTTATTGCTAAAATGTAGAACCTATTTTATATCGTTCGTCACGCCTTAAGAAAGCGAAATCGATTGGTCGTCAAAAAATCGTGGGGTGCAGGGGGTAGTTAGGGGTAGTTTTCCAAAAAATGTAAAAACTTTTTTTTTGCCTAAATCAAATCTACTCTTCGTGTTCAATGATTTGCAAAAGTTTTATTTGGAAATTCCGAGAAAAAGTATTTTATTTCGAATTTTAAAATGTTTGTGCAACACGCATTTATATGGAGCTCCTTAATATAAAACAGCTCGCACTGAAACATCAAAATTGCAACATGATTCACACATAGATAACTCAAAAATGCTTATTCTAATCAAAAAAACACTTTCTATAAATGCTGTAGATCAAGGATTAAAATGCTTTTTTATAATTAAAAATCCGATATGTCGTTTTGTCAAAAATCTGTAAATATAAAAACATGTCGTGGCGACCGCGCTCGGACGCGGAGATGCGAGGATCGTTGAAATTCCCTTAGCACGCGATTGATTCTATATGATGCTCGGTCCGCAGGTATTTTCAGACTTAGGGTAAGCACATAGTGGAGCGACGAGCAAAGTAGTGAGCAGTGAGGAGAGCAAAGCAGCGAAAACTAACACACGAGATTAAATTGTTTGACACATAGTGAAGAGCAGTGCGGAGATTTAGCAGCGCTGTTAATATCGAGCAAAGCGACGCGTTCAAGCAAGTTTGATTTTTCTACTTTGCTCGTTTGTCTCTGTGTTGTAAAAATAGACGTTGAACAATTAATAAGTAGTATTTTTGTTAAAAATCTATTGTGGAACCAAAAAGATACTCAACATCATAACCAATACATATTAGAAAAGTTGTGGGATGATGTAGCAAGAGAAATGAAGTCAACAATCAAGTGAAAAATGTATTATATTATTAATTGATTGCTGCTGGACTAACTGGGATTATGGTAAAGTTAGTCCATTTTTTTACCAATCTTTGTTCTATTTTCTCCAAAATGTAATCAAAAGTTTTAATATTCATTAAAAGATAAGAGTGAAATTTTTCTGGATGTTGTCGTAATTCCTCATATAAATGGTGATATTCGCCTAATCGAAGTTTGCTTCTGTTTATATGGTGTGCACTACACCTTATTTTTTTCTTTCTGTCTTCTCTTTAAATACCAAAATTTTTAAAGACGACGTTTCGGTTAAAACCAAATTATTCATTTTTATTTTTTTCACTCGAGTATTAACTCGCCACTATGTGCATACAATTCTCTCTTCCACTCTCTGGTCAATTGACGCTCTGCTCTCCGCGCTGCCCGCTGCTCTGCTCGCCGCTCCACTATGTGCTTAGCCTTAGATGGTCGCTTCTCTTCTAAAAAGCGGAAAGTGCACTATTTCTGTGGAAAACACCGGCGTATACAAGGGGGGGGGGGTAATGGGACCCCCCCAAGATCCTTGCGATGGACGAAAAATATGTACCCTCCTACACCTTACAAGTAAATTTATTTTTTATATTTTTATAATTATACACTCTTCCTATATAGGGGTATGTTCTAAAATCATGGCCGGCGGCCATTATTTATATTTCAACACCTTTCCTATTTCAATTATGCTCAGGTTATAGAGCCGGTTTCTCAATAGTCACCTCCGGGTTAAGCATAACTCCAGGGTAAACATTACAACTGCACACATTTAACCTGGAGTTAAAACCAACCCGGAGGTGACTTGCTCTTGAGAAACCGGCCCATGGTAAGATAACAGTACAGTATGACGAGAAAACTATTATAGAACAGTCAGACTTCTACCACGTTGCCAAGTACTTCTGCGACGTGACTGCAATATAATGACCGACGCTGGATCCCATTCTTGTTCTCAACAGACTTGTCTTATTTTCTAGTTTGCATAGTGTCCGAACTATCCGCATTCCATCAATAGCGAATTATGTTGGAAGAGATAGTGCGCACTGAGTGTATTTGTGTCTTTTCTTTTTCTACTAGCTTGCATAAGAAAGAGATAAAAATAAATTTTTTGTACTGGTACTACCTATAGAATTCGCTATAATTCAAAAGTTTTTGGGGAATACCAGAGTTCGGTTTCGTTATTTGTTGGTAGTACAGAAAAATTGTTTTGAAGGCTCCACATAAACGTTTTTGGGCGTGGCACCCGGTAGAAGATTTTTGCCTCCGGCGGGCTGGCCTGGGCTGATTACACCCCCCCCCCCCCCCCCAGACGCATGGGCTGGATACGCCGGTGGTGGAGAAGCGTCGTAATTTTCCAAGATACAGATATAGATACATTATAGGAATATAGTAGCTTTTGATTTATGTATTTGAGTATAATATTTAAATAAATCAATAATCAATAACAGTTAGACATATATGAAAAAATATGATCATTTCACAAATCTGTTCAATAATTATTGACCAGTTAGGTAAAGCATGCATGCTAAAATTTGCGTTAAAATCCAAAGGTGGGAACACTTTATTTAATAAGCCTTTGATAATAGGTAGATAATAATTGTATAATCAGACATATTATTGACGCATTTGAAGTTGTGATATAGCTGAGTATAGCACCTTATTTCCTATTATGGGTACTTGTCGTGGAGTCGTTGTTCCGTGATAGAACCTTCTATTTCTGTGTAAATAAAGAGATAATTATCAAATAAGAATTTATTAACATTCTCATTAAACTATCTTACATCATTCAATCAGAATCGGAATTTTCTTCACTATCTGATGAAATATTCTGTAAAGTATTTTTGATTTTCAGTTCTTTCTTTATTTTATTTGCACGTTATTTGAGCCATGCATTTGCAGGACACAGTGCAACAAATTTGTTTCTTCTTGTAAAAACATTGTGGCCCATTGCAATCTATATACTTATATTTTTTCTTACCTTTTTAACAATTGCAGGTATTTTATGCAGAAGTGTCCTCAGGTAGTATTGATATTGTAGTTAGGATTGGTAACAATTTTCCAGCCGCAATCTGATACATCTGGTAAAGATGGTTTGGGTGTCGTACTGTTCAGCCATATTTTTGTCTGGTAGTGCACACGAAGACAATGCTGTTTTAAATTATCTTAAGTTGGAGGTAGTTTGCTGATCGGTTTTGAGGACGCTAAAATCCCTCTAAGGTCGTTTAAGCACTGAATATTTTCGTTGATTGTATAAGAACGTTTTACAAATTTGACCATTTTTTAAAAATTCTCTTCATCTAAATTGTCAATCATGCCAACATTGCTAGGTAAATTGTGGTGCGATAAAAATATCTTCCAGCATATTTTTTTGCCCATTCCTACAAACTGGCTGATTGTATCACAACCAGTCAGTGCATGAAACGCTGGAAGACATTTTATAATTTGAACTATCTTTGGTTCCAACTTTCATCCAAATTTTCAGCGTCAGTATGTCTTTGGAGTGGGCTAATAATAGCAAAACATCTGTATCTTTACAATCTAATATACATCTTGTATATCCTTCCATTTTTGCAGATAATATGTAGTATGATTCTTGTATCCGCCTCTTCGTGACTGGAAGTTAACAAATTTGTTGCAAAAGGTCCTGCAAATGCGTGGCTCAAATAACATGTGCAAATAAAATAACGAACGAACTAAAAATCAAAAATACTTCACAGAATATTTCATCAGATAGATAGTCTACAGACCGAGTATGATCCGCGTTAGTTAGTCAGTAATGTTAGTGCCTTTTAGTCCTGTGATAATTATTATTGTCCATGCCGATATCTGAAATGTATTAGTGGTAAGCTTTATATTAAATACACTTTCTTATTTTTGTACTTGGCTCTAGTTTGGATTCTCACCCCCTCATAACCCCCAGGTCCGACATAGATATATATTTTTTTTTTGTAGACAGAGTACCCATAATAGGAAATAAGGTGCTATACTCAGCTATATCACAACTTCAAATGCGTCAATAATATGTCTGATTACACAATTATTATCTACCTATTATCAAAGGCTTAATAAATAAAGTTTATCCTACCTTTGGATTTTAACGCAAATTTAAGCATATAGTTATTTACCTAACAAGTGCGGAAAGTGGTACTTTTCCGCACGAGCCGAGCGGAGTTCGGGCAAGCCGTCGAGGGTGGAAAAGACATTTTCCGCAAGAGTAAGGTACAATATTTTTCCTACGAGTGTTTTTGTCCATCTTATTTATCAAGGCGCAGGGCTCCGCCTCCCAAATAGGGGACTTCGCCCCCCAAAAGGGGCCCTCAGGGCTCCGCCCCCCTAAAAAGGGCCCAGGGCGGCGCCCTCCCAAAAGGGCCCCCAGGGCTCCGCCCCCAAAAAGGGGCCACTGCGGGACTTTGCCCCTCAAAAATGGGGCCCCCGCGGGACTGTGCTCCCAAATAGGGTCCACCGCGGGGATCCTCCCCCTAAATAGGGGGCCCCCGAACTTTAATATGGGTACACTTTTCAGTAAAGGTAAAAATCGTGCGGAAAAGTAAAAAAATAGTGCGGAAAAGTAAAATCGTGCGGAAAAGTAAAATCGTGCGGAAAAGTACAACTTTCAAAACGAAAAATCGTGCGGAAAAGTAACTTTTCCGCACGCTCGTAGGAAATAGTTATTTATACAATAAGTTACGAAATGAGCGTCTTTTAGGCACGCGACGTGAAAATTGTCCAACGAGGCAAAGCCGAGTTGGACAACACGTCGAGTGACTAAAAGACATCGTTTCGTAACATATTGTATACAAGATTTTTTCTACTGGCATTTTATAATAAAAAAACACAATTTTATTTCATGTGAATAAGTCGATTACGCCCAAAATATTTGTTACCTGCTTTTGCTTAGCACCTGACACTTTTCATGCGATTTTTTTTTCAAGATTCGATATCAGTAATTTAAATCCCAGAAAGTAGGTAACAACACAAAGTTCTGTTTTAAGTAAACCAAACGTTCAATTCAGTAATTCCATTTTCAATATTCATAATAAATACAAAACAAAATTCAAATATGTGTTTAGTGTGTTTTTTATTTCTGAATAATGAATGACACTTTTAGGCACTAGTGCTTAAAAATTACTTTTACGCACTCAAAAGTCACTTTTACGCATTCAAAAGTCACTTTTACGCACTGAGTGCCTAAAAGTAACTTCCACGCACTCAGTGCTTAAAAGAATGTCGTTTCAAAACTAAAATGACAATCGAAAAGTTGCTTTTATGAAACGTCAGTAGAAAATAGCTATTTACCTAACAAGTGCGGAAAATGAATTTTTCCGCACGCGGCTGCAATTCACATAAGTGCCTTAAAAATACTTTTAACACAAATATCATACAATATTTTTTCTACAAACGGCAATAACAAGCAATAACCAGTGACAAATTGGATTTTTAAATGAATAATAAATTGGAAGCATCTTTCCTACGTAAAATTATTGAATTTGATATTTGTCAAAAAATTCAAACAACCAGCACCTTGTTTTACAGGTAATGAAATGTCTCGTCAGTTTCTTGAAAGTCTGTCGTATGGTCTATCGTGGTCAGTAAGCTTTTTGCTAAAAATGCAACAAAATACACAAGAAAGAGAGGGTTGCATCAATCCCTTGAAAAATATAGAGGAGGCGGCCGATGGAGCTTCCTCAGTTGTTCAAATTTTACCATTAATATTAATGTAAATAATTAAAAATACAAACTTTTTTTGACGTTTGCTTTCAAATTTTGATGTTTCATTTTTAACACTAGTGCCTTAAAGACTTTTAACACTAGTGCAATAAAGTAACATTTTTAATGCTTCGAGGGGGTGTTAAAAATTGCATTTTTAACACGTTTGTAGGAAAAATGCTTTACCTAACTGGTCAATAATTATTGAACAGATTTTTAAAATGATCATATTTTTTCATATAATATGTCTAACTGTTATTGATTTATTTAAATAATATACTCAAATACATAAACTAAAAGCAAATATATTCTTATATTGTATCTATATCTCTATCTTGGAAAATTACGACGCTTTTTCACAGAAATAGTGCACTGTTGTTTCAGATGAGAAGCGACCATCTAGGTCTGAAAATACATACGGACCGTGCACCACACAGAATCAATCGCGTGCCAAGGGAATTTCAACCATCCTCGCATCTCTGCGTCCGACCGCGGTCTCCACGACATGCTTTTACATTTTACAGATTTTTGACAAAACGACTTATCGGATTTTTTATTATAAAAAAGCATTTTAATCCTTGATCCTTGATCTACAGCGTTTATAGAAAGTGTTTTTTCGATTAGAATAAGCATTTTTGAGTTATCTATGTGTGAATCATGTTGCAATTTTGATGTTTCAGTGCGAGCTGTTTTATATTAAGGAACTCCATATAAATGCGTGTTGCACAAACATTTTAAAATTCGAAATAAAATACTTCTTCTCGGAATTTCCAAATAAAACTCTTGCGAATCATTGAACACGAAGAGTAGATTTGAATTAGGCAAAAAAAATTTTTTGACATTTTTTGGAAAATTACCCCAAACTACCCCCTGCACCCCACGATTTTTTGACGACCAATCGATTTTGCTTACTTAAGGCGTAAGGAACGATATAAGATAAGTTTTACATTTTAGCAATAGAGTTCCGACGGAATGACACGATAGAGTCATTTTTAAACTCCACTATCACTCCCGCCGGCAAAAGCAGTTGAACGAACGACGCAAAGCAAATTGAGTAATTCTGGGGATCTACATGATCAGAGATCGAGTTGCATATGGAGTGATTGAGGTAGAAGCAAAACTTTGTACTCCTGTTAATTGAAAGCAAGAATAGTATATTATTTCGTGATGTGTATTCGTTCAGGTTAACACGTTTATTTTTGCTCCGGCTACAAAGTTAAATATCTCCGGTTGCAGTGCAAGTATTTTCCTAATTTTTTCGCGGAGGTTATAAGTTTGGTGGTGCAACGCAACAGCAACAGTTTCTACAAATTTTAACAACTCCCATTAGAAACCTAAAAAGTAACGTATTTAATTTTAAACAATGGTATTCACCGAGCGTCAAAAATCCGAGCTGATTACCATCGTGAGACAAGTATCACAAAAAGTTGTAAATGCTATTGTCAACGACAAACAATTTATGGAGTCGCTGGCCAAGAAGGTTGCAGATATGGTATCGGAAAATCTACAGGAGCAAATTGGCACATTAGAAAATAAAGTTAGTGTTATTGAGGCACAATTAAAAACAATTCAGTCCGAAAATGATGTTCTACACAACCGGATCGACTTTATGGAACAACAAACCAAAATAAATCAGCTACGTTTGCATGATCTTCCAGAGGTGAATGGCGATCTCAAGAGTCAGATTTCTGAAACCTTGAAATCCAGACTTGGTCTTGCCGTTCTGGACATTCAACACTGCTACCGTCAAGGAAAGAAGTCAAGTACCAATTCTAGGCCGAGGGCAGTAACTATCATATTTTCATCGACACAACATAAGGGTAATGTTTTCTTTAATAAGAGCAAACTCAAAAATACTAAGCTGGTAATTGTCGAAGAACTAACTCGTCGCCGTTACGAATTGCTTACTTTGGTAAAAGAAAAAATGGGCAAAAACAACGCTTTTTCAATGCATGGGAAAATATTTGCTAAAATCAATGGTATGAAAAGACATATAAAAACTGAAGTGGATTTGTTGAAGTATATTGGCGAATAGCCGGAGGTAACCTGTTGCATTTTCATATTATAGCAATAAGCAATAGCACATGTTGTATTTTATAAGTAGGACTTTCTTTTTTTCTTTGTTGTACTTGGGTATAGGTGTAATACCGCAGAGACGAAGGGGTTGCAATTGGCTTTTTTAAATGTTCGCTCTTTGACGTCGCATTTTGCAGATATCAAGAATCTTCTTTTGCAGGAAAAGTATGATGTTTTGGGTATCTCCGAGACCTGGCTAAACCAAAATATTTTGGATAATCAAATCCAAATACCTGGATATAGTTTTGCTAGGGTGGATAGAAATACTAGAGGTGGTGGAGTTGGTATGTATTTTAAAAACAGTTTTCAGTTGGAACTTCTTCGCTCTGCCCAGACTGAATTTCTAGAACAATTATGGGTAAAATTTAAAATTAATAATGTATCAATTATTATTGGATCACTCTATCGACCGCCGAAAGCAAATTTTTCTGATTTTCTAAATATGTTTGAAGACTCTTTATCTATTTACTAGTTGGAATGCAACAAAATAGTTTGTGGAGGCGACTTAAATTTAAATCTCTTAGACCTTGAAAATAAAAGTGTTCAAGATTTTTTGTCTACCATTGAAACCTTTGACCTAAAGCAAGTAGTCAATTCACCAACTAGGGTAACAGTTAAAACAAGTAGCTTATTAGACCTAATTGTTTAGCCAAAAACAGAGCACGATCTTAACATTTTTACAAAAAATTTACCTGAAATCTCTGACATACTGTACATTGAATGTTGAACATGTTAGTTCCCAAACTCCAAAATCTATTATTATGAGAAATCTCAAGCGAATTGATCGTGACTTATTGACTTTATTTTTGGAAGATGCTCCTTTTGAAAATATCATTAATATTTTTGATATTCACGAGAAAGTGGCATATTTCACGGCGCTACTGCTGAATATTTTTGATACTCTTGCACCTTGGCTAACGGGTGTTATACAAATAATGATAAAACTAAGAGACAAGGCTTTTAAAAGGTTTAAAAAAACACAGAGACAAGGTCATTGGGAATTTAATAAACAACTCAGAAATCAAACAAATATAGCTATTAAAAATGAAAAGAAGAAGTACCTTGAGTATATTACTGATAAAAGTGATTGTAAAACCCTATGGAAAAAACTTAGAAATTTGAATATTGTAAATAAACCTGTAAATATACCTTTACCTGCGAATTTGAATAAAGGTGCGTTTACACATTCATGGATTTAGTGGCGCCATTAAAAACTGGCGCGCCAGTAAATTTTATTAGCACGTGTAAACATGGACTTGCATACACATTTTATATTTGCATGCATAGTCCAAAAAAGTCTGCATCCTTCTGAAATCACTGGCGCCAGTGGCAACAAATTCGTACAGAAAATCAAAACTTGCAAGTGTAAACAAGTGCTTGCACGTCGGCGTCCGCTCGCCAGTTTTTCGTTTGATTTTCATTTCGGTTGCTGCGAGTTCTCCTAGAAGTTTTGCAGAAGCAGCCAAAGTAGGTCGACCACCAATCCATGGTTGAACCCAGAAGCGGCCATTTCGTTGGTTGCATTTCTTTTTCTGTATTTCTTTTATCTTTTTTTTTTTTTTCACTAAAAGTTTAGCGACTATTTTACAGGCTTCGGAAAGTTCACTTGACATAGTGCACACTGACAAAGGCACTTTAAAAGTGAAACTGGCGTGCCACTTATTTCTGCTTTCCACAGAAAGTGTAAACCTTTACTGGCGTGCAAATAGAACTGGCGCGACCACTGGCGCCACTAAATCAATGCATGTGTAAACTCACCTTAAGCCCACAGATATTAACAATCATTTTTTACAATTTTCTAGAGATAAGAAACAGATTGACGAGGATTTATTGCAATTTTATCTTAAAAACTTGAAACCTAATATTTCTGATAAATTTCAATTTGTTACTGTTACTGTTGATGAAGTGAAAACACAATTATATAGTATACAATCATTGGCGTCGGATACAGACCAGCTAAATATAAATATGTTGTTGATGTGTTGTCCGGGAATTCTTCCTATTCTGACAAATAAAATAAATTCTTGTATTTTAGATGGAGTCTTTCCGGACGATTGGAAAATTGCCCGTGTCACCCCGTTGCCGAAAAATAACAATGTATCAAGTTTCAATGACATAAGGCCCATCAGTATATTACCATGTCTTTCAAAGGTTCTTGAAAAAGTATTAAATAACCAAATTCGCAATTATTTAGCAACAAGTAATATTTTGCCTTCGAAACAATCTAGTTGTGTTACAGCCCTTTTGGGGGTTACTGACGATATCATACGGGAATCAGACTTGGGTAACTTATCGATTTTGGTACTGCTGGACTATTCGAAAGCTTTCGACACAATTAGCCATGTCTTATTGTTCGCGATTCTTCACTTTATTGGTTTCTCGGACCACGCTATTTTATTGATTCAAAGTTACTTAATGAATAGGGTACAGTATGTTGAAACAGATAACGGTCAATCTACCAAGGAACAAGTTAGCTGTGGTGTACCACAAGGGTCCATTTTGGGCCCTCTATTATTTGCAATCTATACCAATAATGTATCTTCCTGCTTAGATTACTCTTCAGCCTATCTTTACGCTGATGACACTCAGACATTATTTTCGTTTCCATCTGACTTTTGCCTCTTGCAGAGACAAGAATTAATCATGACTTAAATAAACTACTGCAATTTTCGGAGCACCATGCATTACAAATCAATCCTAGCAAATCGTTTGTAATGGTTTTTGGAAAACGCATGTCTAACCTGGCTGAACAACTTAATATAAAAATGGGTGATACGCCATTGGAATTTACTAATAGTGCAAAAAATTTAGGAGTCAAATTAGACACGGATTTGCGTTTTAGAGAGCAGATTGCTACCTATTTGCAACGCGCTCATTTTTCTTTAAAAATGCTGTATCCTCATAGACACCTGTTAACCAATGACCAAAAAATTAAATTAGCTGATGCACTTGTACTTAGTCAATTTAATTATTGTGATGTCTTATACGGACCTTGTTTGGATGGAATTTATAAACTTAAAATAGAAAAAGTTCAAAAAAATTGCTTACGTTTCATATATGGCATACGAAAGTTTGATCCAGTATCTCACAAGTTAAAAGATGCAAAATGGCTAAGTATGGAAAACAGGCGTAAATTGCACTCTCTGGTTCTATTCTACAATATAATTTATAAAAACTGTCCTCCATATCTAACTGACAAAATAAACTTTAGAACAGACGTGCAGAATCTTAATCTCCGATTTAAGGGACTTATCACCCCACCACCTCACAAAACTTCGTTGTTCCAAAGAAATTTCACTTATAATATATATAAACTTTATAATGATCTGTCGGAGAATCTTAAGTCATTGAAACCATCAACATTTAAAATCATAATCAGAAAAGAATTGTTGCAGCCTTGTATTTCTGTGGTCTGCTAGGATAGGAGTATATTTTGTGTATTTTTTTTTATGCCTATACCTATTATTGTTATACTTAATATTGTTGTACTTAATACCTACTTACTATTGTATTATAATTGTGTAAGCTTGAGCGGATGTAATTTATTTTTATTTTTTACTAAGTCATATTACATAGGGGGGCTGGAGTTTGATCAATTTTTATTGTTTCCAGTTCCTTTTTTTTGCATTCAGGATTATACACTATAGTTAACAAATTAAATTAAATACTGCAATGTATTTTTTATTTTTTGTATTGCAAAAAAATAAATATTATTATTATTATTATTATTATTATTATTATTATTATTATTATTATTATTATTATTATTTAAAGAGCGTATAATGTAGGCTATAATACACGAGCCGCAGGCGAGTGTAATATAGCCATTATACGCGTGTCAAATATATTTATCTACGATTGTCGACTATTCATTTTATTAAGAAAATTTAGGTAATAATTTGCAAATTTGCGAAAAAACTTGCAGATATGCAAAAAAATTATGTAAAATTGGAAATTTTCACAATTATTAATTTAACATTAACGTAAGTACATAAGGTAAGTAATAATTTTTTTTTACTACTAACCTGAGAAATAGACATTATTCAATCTATTTTTCTAAGAAAAAATTGAATTTCTCTCCCTAGGTTAATAATGAAAATAATGAAAAAATACCTAGGTCAATAATGAAAATGACGTCATGACGCAAGGATATTGTCATGTTTCTATTGGTTCAATTTCAATTTCATACGTCAATTTGAAAAAAAATACAGGTTTCTGTAGGTACATAGGAAGTTATATAAGCTGTTGATAGAGGGCAGCACTTTCAAGAGGGCGTTCACAAAAAATAATTAGAACACAGATTTTAAACAAATTTTTTATTTCCTACTAGCAGTAGTAAAAAAAATTCTATATATTCCTCGGTAGAGAAAGTCATTATATACCTCAAGCATTATAAACCTCGGCGCTGCGCGCCTCGGTTCATAAAAGCTTTCGGTATATAATGACCAACTTCTCTACCTAAGTATATAATATACTATTATTAATAACTATTTATCTATCGTACTGGGTATCGAAGGGAATTCCAACACTATGCACTACACATTGTTTTTTAATGTTTTTATTTAACAATTTAACTGGAAAAAAAAGTCGATAAAACAATAGAAAAATTACTGATAATGAACTTGATCAAGGAAACTGACTGACTGATTGACTGATAAGGCATGGTAGTGGCTATGGCTATGCAAGTGTAGACGTTACAATATAAAATTAGTTGTAAGTTCACAATTACTGAAATTCATGGTTGCAGGTTTCCTTGTAGTTTCAATATTAATATCGGTGCTCTCATTGGTAATCGAAGAATTTTTAATAGCAAAATTGCTGACGTCATTAGCAGACGTAGCATAGATGAACATGAATAGACATTCGGAATACTGCTTAAATTTAGTGGGAAATTTTATTGGCCGCTTCCATTTTATTTTTCAAATGTTATGGAATACGTAAACAAATTTGTATTCCACGGGTGTAGAATATGAGATTCATACTCCACAGATGAGTTACATTATGAGTTCTATCACACGCATAATGTGTCTATTATTAAATAGTCGTAGATAAACAAATTATTGTTGACAAGCAACAAGGGTGATCCAATTAGTGCTTTAGTATTTTGAAATGAAATAAAACACAGTAATTGCTGCGTTGCCAAAATATCCTCATTTTATTCGAAAGACCAACTAATTACAATCATGTTTTAAAAATAATATCGGTCAAATGGCTTCCACGACTTTATTCACAATAGCGAATTCGATCTAGTCCAATTTATCATTACGTTTTCACACATTTGGGCCGGAATCTCAGTAATAACCGCTCTTGTAATAACGCTATGGTTTCGTTGGCGGTATGGTGCGTAGCGCCATCCTGTTAGAATCAAAACCTCTCCAGTTGGTTTTTGATGAATATTGGGAAGAAATACATTGTTGCTAAGAACGACGTCTAACAGACAAATCTGAATTATCTCGAACACTTTGACTTATAACTTCAACATTTTCTGCATTTCTCACATTTCTTACACGATTTGTTCTTAGATTATCCAGCAACCTTAACTAATTTCCAAATTTCCTCACATTACGAATTGTTTATTCATGGGGTCGATCATGAGGACCATAAAGTGCCCTTAATCCTCGCCAAGTTGTCTTCATACAGCTTTGGTTTTGATAATAAATTTTAAAAATTTCACAACGTTGCTGTGGTGTTAAGTGTTCCACTTTGTTTTGTAATAAACTAATCTAAAACACTGCCAATTAATTTTTTTTTTGACATGTACAGGGTGGGCCAAATTGGACACTTTCTTATGGAAACACCCTTTATTTTTAGAAATAGAAAAAAATGGACCCCCCACTCTGAGGCTCAAATTTCATGAAATCTTGATTGGTGCAAACCGCATTTTGATATCTTCAACCGTTTCGCCGCTAGAGGGCGATTCTCGATTTTGAGCAATACTGTAAAGCCTTCATAACTTTTTTGTTTATGAAAATAATTAATTTCCGTAAAGACCTTTTGGAAGCACTTTTTCAAGCAGAATTCAGTGACGTTCTCAGTTTTTTTCTGTCTAGCTTCGATTTCGAGATATTGACCAAAATCCGATTTTTTTCAATAGGACACCCTATATATTAATAGTTCATTAGAAAGCTATGCTTTTGCTGAATTCAATGATATACAGTTCGATAGGTTTATCTCTAACAGTTATCGAGAAAAAAATTATTTCGGTTTTTGTCATAAGAAACAATGTGTTAGAAAGAGACCTTTCTCAGTTTCCTTACAGAGATAAAGTCCTTTTCCAACACATTGTTTCTTATGACGAAAATCGAAATAATTTTTTTCCTCGAAAACTGTTAGAGATAAACCTATCGAATTTATATCATTGAAATCAGCGAAAGTATAGCTTTCTAATGAACTATTAATATATAGGGTGTCCTATTGAAAAAAATCGGATTTTGGTCAATATCTCGAAATCGAAACTAGACACAAAAAAACTGGTCACTGAATTCTGCTTGAAAAAGTGCTTTCAGAAGGTTTTTACGGAAATGAATTATTTTCATAAACAAAAAAGTTATGGAGGCTTTACAGTATTGCTCAAAATCGAGAATCGCCCTCTAGCGGCTAAACGGTTGAAGATATCCAAATGCGGTTTGCACCAATCAAGATTTCATGAAATTTGAGCCTCAGAGTGGGGGGTCCATTTTTTTCTATCTCTGAAAATAAAGGGTGTTTCCATAAGTGTCCAATTTGGACCACCCTGTACAGTGTTGCCTACATTTCACTTTGAAATCCTAAAGCACTAATTGGATCACCCTTATTTCTGGAATTTATATGAAAAATTGTGGTGAACGAATCATCTATTGGAAATAGTTTGTTTTTGATATTCTGCAATTTCGAAATTGAACGAAAAATATAAATAGGAAAATCCTAAACGCTAGCATGCATTCGTATTACTCCTTTAGGGAAATTCGGGAATTCGGAATTGGTTCGCTGGCCAATAAACTTTATTTTACAATTTTTCTCAAGCGGACACTATCAAGCTTCGACTTTAAGAAAACTTTTCTATCAAACAATGTAGATGTCGAGATATTTTATCTGGAATTCAGACATGTTCTAAATGAGAGAGCCTTTGGACTTCGAACTTGGATAAAGAGAGTATATTTTCAAAAAGAAAATGGGTACCTACCTATCATACATTTTTTATCAAAGACTCATCAATAACTACCTACTATTATTTTTTAAAGGGATATGCTATTGCCAGTTTCTGAAAATACAATAAGTTACGTTTGACAGTAAGACGCCCCGTTAAATGGGGTATTACGAGATAGTAATAATATTAGACTGTCTGCGAAAGCCTGATGGTATATTACGTGCCTTGACCCTTTCTATTGATGTCTTTGGGATAGGTATAATTTAAATTCACATAGAAACAAACGACTATTCGAAATTATCTAGAACGGGTATTTTCATTTTAAAAACATTTTGTACCTAATTGAGAGAAGGGTGTCGGTATGGGCTCAAACGAGGGTAGTGGTGCCGCGAGACGAGACGAGATGAGAATACGCTCTCTCTCATGTTGTCTCGAAGATTCGAGAGAAAATGAGTATCTCGTCTCGACGTCGGTGTCAGAGTGTCAGTAAAAATTTTATTTTTATCATATCCTTACCTTACTTTTTTTTAAAATAATTATTGGTTCAAAATAAAATAGTATAGGTACATATTTCGGTGGAAAGTTTTCACATATATTTGTCTCGAGAATTGGTTGACCTCGGCGCTTTGCACATTGGTCAACCATAGTAGGTATCTCTCGACAATAGTGAAACACTTTCCACCTCTGCATGTATTAGGGGAAAGTGTTCCACAGTGAGACAAAAATTGCCTTTCGGTAAGTAGGCAGAAGTTATGATTGAATTTTGTAATTTAGATGTTGCATGCTCATAGATTGACATATTTCTCGTAATTTAACGCAATAAGATTTTTATTATATCGATTCAAAAAATAAATAGGGCAATTTTCATAAAACGCGATTTTTGTCTCATTGTGGAACAAGTACAGTGAGACAAGTCCTTTTACACCAAAAAACACTACAAAAAATATTGAAAAAAACATATATGTATAAAAGAAAAATACACACTCTTTTAAAGACACAGTAGAGCAACTTAAAAATTTCAATCCGACAAATCAAAAATATAATAAAACAACAACAGGTACAAATGAAATCGCTATATGACAGACATCATGACATGAAGTTGACGATTGCGGCAGAAGCTAGGTGTTGTTTACATACCTACCTTTTGTCACTAATCGCTATCGCTATCTTTTTTAACACGCTTATATTAGCTTCACTTGTATGTATGTATGTATGTTTGTATGTATGTATGTTTGTAAGTAACATTGAAAATGTTTATCGCACGGGCACATAGGGATGCCTGCGAACTTTTGGCCCTTGGGAAGTGTATGAACAAGAACCTGGAACAAGCCAAGTGAGCTGGAACAAGTCTGGATAAAGCCTGGAAAAGTCTGGAAAATGTCTGGATATCTCTGGAAACGTCTGGAAAGAGCCTGGAAATTTCTGGAAAGGGTCGGAAAAATTCTGCCAAAGGTACCAAAAGACCTGGGGATCTTTTTCCAGAATCCGGATCAGCCTGTACAAGTCTGGATAAGGTCTGGATAAGTCTGTATATTGTCTGTAAAAGTCTGGAAATCTCTGGAAACGTCTGGAAAAGACTTGGAAATTTCTGGAAAGGGTCGGAAAAATTCTGGAAAAGGTCCCAATAGGCCTGGGAATCATTTTCTAGCATCCGGATCAGTCTGAAAAAGTCTGGATAAATCTGGATGAAGTCTGGAAAACTCTGGAAAGCACTGGATAAGTCTGGATAATGTCTGGAAAAGTCTGGAAACGTCTGGAAAAGTCTGGAAACGTCTGGAGAAGGCCTGGAAACTTCTTGAAAGGGTCGGAAAAATTCTGGAAAAGGTTCCAAAAGACCTGGGGATCATTTTCTAGAATTCGGAGCAGTCTGTACAAGTCTGGATAAATCTGGATGAAATCTGGAAGACTCTGGAAAGCTCTGAATAAGTCTGGATATTGTCTGCAAAAGTCTGGAAATCTCTGGGGCGAATTCAGGAATGACACACTCAGTGTGAGTGTGATACCGGTGCGGTGCGACGCACTAGCCGTTGATAAAGATAAATGGCACAAAATATAAACAATACACAAATAAGAATTAAAGTTTTTTCTTCAAAATGAAAAAATGAACAACAAAATAATACATCGAACTAAAAAGTGAAAAATAAATATAGTTTAAAAAAACTAAAAAACACGCTTTTATAGTAAATTGAACTAAAAAGTGAAAAATAATTTTTAATATAAACAGAAAATATTAATGAACAAAAAATATTAGAATTATTGTGAAAAAAGCGTGGGGTGCTCAATGTACGAGAAATGTGGAACAAAGCACCCCACGCTTTTTTCATAATAATTCTAATATTTTTTGTTCATTAATATTTTCTGTTTATATTAAAAATTATTTTTCACTTTTTAGTTCAATTCACTATAAAAGCGTGTTTTTTAGTTTTTTTAAACTATATTTATTTTTTCTTAATTTTAAAAGGAGAAGAGTAAAGTCAAAGTCAAAAGTGGAAAGGATAGTAATAATTTTCGTTGCTGTGAGTGACGTCATACTGAAGAGTATTAATAAAAAAGTTTTTAAATGATATCTTGAAAACTGTTGGGTATTGAACATTAGCGCAATGATCACTTTTGTTAAGGACGACTCCCTATACACAATATCAAAAATTCAGCAAAATTCCACATAGATCACTTTTCCATAAGAAATGTGCGGGGTCCTTTATCTAAAAACCACCGAATTTTATTTAAAATCACCAATTGAAATATCGACTATAAAAAAAAATACCCCAATTTGAACTATGGTAGTCACTAAATAAGCTTAGAATTTGCTAAATTCCATAAAAATTGTAGGAGCATATGCAGAAAGTAGTTATATTCAACGGTCATATTTTTTAAATTGAATAGGCGGGAAGTTCAAAAAATTAATTCAAATGTTTCATTGTGAAACACTTTACCCCACGTATAATACGCATGTAATATGAACAAACCTCGGAGGAAAGTTTTCATTTATGTCTCTCGGAAGTATTGAAACAGTTTCATACTCGGTAAGTAGTAAACTATTACATACTCACCGTACTGCCAGGCTGACTTGAAAGTGAGCGCATTTTTATTCCATATATTTATTATATGATAATGATGGGCCAGGCCTTATAATACCTATTTACCAAGAACGGCTAGATATTTTTCCACTTTCGATTATCCATGGATATATAAGAATAATATACTGGTTTGTGTATTTCTAAGATTTAAAAAGAAATATTTTCTAGTAAATAGCCTGCTGACCCAGACGAATATATTACACAGTCAAGACAGCTGCAAGACAAGGGAAAACGCCAGTTTTTCATTTACCCAAGGGCCAAAATCCTCCTATCAACCTTTTCGAAGAAGGTCAGGACATGCTCTTTTAATTTATTCTTGGCGGGTGCCGACTGAAAACCTTCAAAATTTTTATATAGTAGTTTTATCCGTAAAAAATTTTAACGTGTTAAAAATGTATTTTAGAAAGTCCCACAATTTATTTTGAAAAAATGAGAATGTCTCTGGAATCATTCCGATGTAGCTTTGCATTGTTTCCGATGATGGATTAAAATGACTTGCAGAGTGACGCAGATCCATAGTAATTGCTATCGTTTTTCATGCATATGATATGGGTAGGAAGATATATGTTCCGCAGTTTATGTTTACTAATTTGGAAATGAAAGGCACGTGTTGCAGAATTTATCAGTTCACCTTATTCACATTTTATTTTTAAAATCTGAATAACAATAGAGCGATGGCTATAGTTTCAATATTCCATATACCATATACCTAGTGTTGCCAGATTTATCGGGTTATAGATTTACCAACCTTTATAAAAAGTAATTCATTTGGAATATATCCCTGTTTTTTCTCTCGTGAATGAATATTCTTTTTTCTACGAGCGTGCGCAAAGTAGTACTTTTCCGCACGCATTTCCGGGCTCAAAGTTACACTTTTCCGCACTCAGTGCGGATACAGGCCTTATCCGCACTGAGTGCCGAAAAGTAATTATAATTGTCAAGCAACAATAAGTGCACCTGTCGACTTTGACACATGATGACAAATTTTTCCTCTATTTCTATATCAGCCAACATCTATACAAACACCAATTATAAATTAACTTTAACACATCAGATTTGTTCTCTATTTATATGCAAAAATCTACAAACTTTCTCATCAAATTTAAACGCTTTAAGATGAACAGCTCTGACGAGGATTTTCTGTTATTTTTTTTTGTTATGTAATTTTTTGATAAATGCATAGGTTCCCTTCAAGTTAATTAAAAATAATTAAACAAATTATCGGTTTTTTTTTCAAATTTTTGTTATTACCTACCTGATATGAAGCTCGTAGGAAAAATTTTGTTCCTAACACGTGCGCAAAGTGTCTTTTCCGCACGCAAACACGTATCCGAACTCCGCTTCGCGTCGTTCGTATAACTGTGTTTGCGTGCGGAAAAGTAACACTTTGCGCACTTGTTAGGAAAATAACTATTTCCTACGAGCGTGCGCAAAGTAGTACTTTTCCGCACGCATTTCCGGGCTCAAAGTTACACTTTTCCGCACTCAGTGCGGATACAGGCCTTATCCGCACTGAGTGCCGAAAAGTAATTATAATTGTCAAGCAACAATAAGTGCACCTGTCGACTTTGACACATGATGACAAATTTTTCCTCTATTTCTATATCAGCCAACATCTATACAAACACCAATTATAAATTAACTTTGACACATTGTCAGATTTGTTCTCTATTTATATGCAAAAATCTACAAACTTTCTCATCAAATTTAAACGCTTTAAGATGAACAGCTCTGACGAGGATTTTCTGTTTTTTGTTATGTAATTTTTTGATAAATGCATAGGTTCCCTTCAAGTTAATTAAAAATAATTAAACAAATTATCGTTTTTTGTTTAAATTTCTGTTATTACGTACCTGATATGAAGCTCGTAGGAAAAATTTTGTTCCTAACACGTGCGCAAAGTGTCTTTTCCGCACGCAAACACGTATCCGAACTCCGCTTCGCGTCGTTCGTATAACTGTATTCGCGTGCGGAAAAGTAACACTTTGCGCACTTGTTAGGAAAATAACTATTTTCTACGAGCGTGCATTTTTTATCACTTTCCCGAACTCATTCTAGTTCCGTGTCAGTTTTGTTAATTAATCAAACATTTTATCAATTTTGTCTGCATACATTTTTGCTATTTTAATCCATATTAATCTAATTTGTGGATCTTTCAAAAATTTAATAATTTTTTTTTGACATTGTATCCAGGTATGGTTTTTTTAACGTTCCCATGACGCCGTGCGCGAAATGCTACTTTATATATATGCTACTTGTATATATACTTGTATATATGCTTGTATATATAATTGTATATATACTTGTATATAAACTTGTATATATGCTTGTATATATAATTGTATATATACTTGTATATATACATGTATATATACTTGTATATATACATGTATATATACTTGCATATATACTTGTATATATACTTGTATATATACATGTATATATACTTGTATATATACATGTACCCTTGATACATAGATAACTATTGTCATTGAACGATTTCTTCAATAATATATTATCGCTTTGAATTTACTTAATTTTTATTTCTTTATTTGAACGTGCTCGTAGAAAAAATAATGTTCCTTACTCATGCGGAAAGTGTCTTTCCCGCACTCGACTGCTTGCCCGAACTCCGCTTCGCGTCGTTCGGGTCAACGGCAGTCGCGTGCGGGAAAGTATCACTTTCCGGACTTGTTAGGAAAATAACTATTTCCTACGAGCGTGCGCAAAGTAGTACTTTTCCGCACGCATTTCCGGGCTCAAAGTTACACTTTTCCGCACTCAGTGCGGATACAGGCCTTATCCGCACTGAGTGCCGGAAAGTAATTATTGATTGTTTCTACAATCAGCCAACATCTATACAAATACCAAATATAAATTAACTTTGACACATTGTCAGATTTGTTCTCTATTTATATGCAAATATCTACAAACTTTCTCATCAAATTTAAACGCTTTAAGATGAACAGCTCTGACAAGGATTTTCTGTTATTTTTTTTGTTATGTAATTTTTTCATAAATGCATAAGTTCTCTTCAAGTTAATTAAAAATAATTAAACAAATTATCGGTTTTTTTTTTTTAAATATTTGTTATTACCTACCTGATTTGAAGCTCGTAGGAAAAATGTTCCTAACACGTGCGCAAAGTGTCTTTTCCGCACGCAAACACGTATCCGAACTCCGCTGCGCGTCGTTCGTATAACTGTGTTTGCGTGCGGAAAAGTAACACTTTGCGCACTTGTTAGGGAAATAACTATTTCCTACGAGCGTGCGGAAAGTTGTACTTTTCCGCACGATTTTACTTTTCCGCACTATTTTTTTAGTTTTCCGCACGATTTTTACTTTTACTGAAAAGTGTACCCATATATTAAAGTTCGGGGGCCCCCTATTTGAGGGGCGGAGCCCCGCGGTGACCCCCTATTTGGGGGGCATAGTCCCGCGGAGGCCCCATTTTTGAGGGGCACAGTACCGCGGGGCCCCTTTTTTGGGGGGGGGGCGAAGCCCTTGGTGCTCCTTTTTTGGGGGGCGAAGCCCCTTATTTGGGGGCACAGCCCCTTATTTGGGGGCACAGCCCTTTATTTGGGGGCACAGCCCCTTATTTGGGGGCACAGCCCCGCAGTGCCCCCTATTTTGGGTGGCATAGCCCCGTGCAGAAAAGTAAAATCGTGCTGAATAGTTACTTTTCCGCACGATTTTTTTATTGCTAAAAATGAAGATATTTAGGATCAAATAAATGATTTATGTTAAATATTATTTTACCTACGAGCGTGCGGTAAAGTGCACTTTACCGCACGTATTTGCAAATGGAAAGTATCACTTTACCGCACACTATGCGGTAAAGTGCACTTTACCGCATTGTGTGCGGTAAAGTTAACTTTACAGCATAGTATGCGGTAAAGTGGACTACAAAGTGTGCGGTAAAGTGCACTTTACCGCATAGTGTGCGGTAAAGTAAAATTTGATATTTTTAATCAGAAATCCTCTCTTTTTCAGAAAATGGATTTTTGATCATTTCTATATCTAATCTAATTTCATTAATTAGTCTGATTCAATATTTAATTTTATCAATGCCTTTTTTTAGAGATGTAGATGCTCATAGGTAAAACTGCCGTTGCGTGCGGTAAAGTATCACTTTCCGCATTTGTTAGGTAAATAACTATTATATTATGTGCTATTTTGTACCATCATTATAAAATCTTTGCGTATTGGAACATTTTTTTTGATAAATAAGATGGACAAAAGCACTTGTAGGAAAAATATTGTACATAACTCTTACGGAAAATGTCTTTTCCACCCTCGACGGCTTGCCCGAACTCCGCTCCGCGTCGTTCGTGCAACTGCCGTCTCGTGCGGAAAAGTACCACTTTCCGCACTTGTTAGGTAAATAACTATTGTTTGATGGTGATTTTCAAATAAAAATTTAATTAGACAGCTCAGAAACATACGAGTTGGAATTATATTTTAAGAGGTAGTCTGATAGAAGTACGCTTAAGTCGATTTTTCCTAGTCGTTTTCAAACCTCCAACTTTGTAGGATCCCAAATGACAGTGAGTAGTTAGACGCCACAACACATTATCAGCTGGTATAAAAAGAATGTCTGGTCTATATACACTAACTAAAATACCGTCAATAGGGAACTTGCAAGTGAAGTAAAATTTTCCAAATTTGTGTTAAATCGATAGTTTATGCTGCACAATATTCATATGACCAGTTTTTATTTAACTGATACCGCCCTTGTTACACAAAAAATAATATTAAATTTGAAATAAAAATTTTCCCGCCAAAAATGCTCCTATGATGAATACCTGTTTTGACGTCACGATTCTGTAAACAAACTCGTCAATAGGGAAATCTGCGATAGGGAATTTGCACGTAAAAAAAATACAAAAGCAGTCCTTCACAATATTCTTCATCCATTGCGACAATTTTCACAAAAAGCAAACTTTAACACACTTGAATAACACAAAAATAGCACTGCGTCAGCAAGAGTTCGTTTGCTGCGTATTTTATGTTTACAAAATCTCAACGTCACAAGCGCTGTCAAATTGAAATTTCGTGTTTTCGCGCCAAAGTATTTCATTTGAATTTCAATAATTTTTTTTTCATACAACGTATAAATTAAAATGGAAAAAAAGAAAATTATGTTATAACTGATGACTAGAAGTATCTAAAAAAAAATAATTTGAGAAATATGAAAATTCCCTATTCCTCATAGAGCAAAAATATAACCAATCTAAGAGGCAAAATTCATCTCTGTTCAAAAATATTCAGCTTACATATACGTTCTAGAATTACTTATAAAGTGCATTATAACATGTTCCACGTTATTTTATACTTCTATTTGAGTAAGTTCATCTTATATTTTTATAAAACTGTTATTCAATATCCAGGACACACTTCAAAACTCATTTATTAACATTAAAATAGTCTTTCTTCGCATCCAAATATCCCCAAACTCGAAGATATTCTATGAAATATTAGCGCCACACTCTGGATAAACAAAAGAAATCGCTGATGACAGAGCGTTATTTGAAGCGAAAAAGGAAATGAAATCTCGTGTTACACCGGGGACCATTGTGTAAATTGGGAGAAAGATGGGCTAGAATGAGACCAGAGATTGTTTTGTAATAAAATTCGGGCCGGCGAAAGCTAAGACATCGATTTTAAGAAAGAGCTAATAGCAATACGCAGAAATGATATAAGTTTCTTATTAAGTTTGAATAAATATATTCTGTTGTGGTTATTATTAAGAGTATAGTAAATTTCAGGAGGAAAAATGATCTTCATTATTTCAACGATGTTATTCATAATATTCATAGTCCGGTCTAAATCTGTATCTGGATGTGGTGGAGGGTGACCCTTGGGTTCACGAGAATTAGGCCCCATTGGGACTCTTGTGCATCTTCCGAGGTCCTGCGAATCAATTCAGGCCAACCCGCAGCCTAATGTTTTGAACAAGGCAGAGTTGCTGCCTGAGGAGGATTCCCAAGGCTAGTACGCCTTCGTTCTCCCAGAATGGACTATCTTGAGTCCAAGACAGCATCGCACTGGTAGAGTGGATGCTCCATTGTTTCGTCCCTCTGGCGCCTGAGACTAGAAACATGGGAGCAGAGTTCTCATAAGAACCAATTTTTCTTTTGGTAACTAAAATGAGATTTTGCAAGGAAGTGATAAGAACAAGACACTTGGGGCCCGATTCTCGACGCAGGGAGTAGTGCCCCCTGCCTATACGTGCGGGAACCAGTTGCATCCCCGTATACAGGGTGTCCCACGGTGGATGGCGTATTAGACGTTTATGGAGAATTAAAAAGCGGATCATTTTGAAAATTTGGCAACCGGGATAAACGACCATGATCTACACTTTAAAAATATTTTTGACCATGCGGTGTTGCCGATTTTACTCTAAACTAGTGGCAACATCACTATTTTAAATGGAACACCCCGTATTTAATTGCATATTTGGATTCTACGTGAAATTCTGAGCAGATTTCATGTGATATACCCTATACCTATGCTCAACTGTTTTGGAAATATTGACAGTTGAAAATTCACTTTTTGCAACTTTGACAGGCTGTAAAACCTAATTGGTTAATTTTAGAGGAAAACCGATTTCACATTCCTATCTTAGATTTTGATAAACTATCATTTGACACCAACTTTGAACTTAACCAGAGATTAAATTTAACTGAAATTTTTAATCATGGATTTAATTCTAAGTTGGTGTCAAATGATAGTTTATAAAAATCTAAGATAGGAATGTAAAATCGGTTTTCCTCTAAAATTAACCGTTCAGGTTCTACAGCCTGTCAAAGTTGCAAAAAGTCAATTTTCAACTGTCAATATTTCCAAAACAGTTGAACTTAGGTATAGGGTATATCACATGAAATCTGCTTAGAATTTTACGTAGAATCCAAATATGCAATTTAATACGGGGTGTTCCATTTAAAATAGTGATGTTGCCACTAGTTTAGAGTAGAAGCGGCAACACCGCATGGTCAAAAATATTTTTAAAGTGTAGATCATGGTCGTTTATCCCGGTTGCCAAATTTTCAAAATGATCCGCTTTTTAATTCTCCATAAACGTCTAATACGCCATCCACCGTGGGACACCCTGTATATGGTCATGTACCAACTATCCGACCATATACGTTGGAATCCTTTTTCTAGTGTATTTTCTTGAAGAGCAACCCCTAACCTGATGTGCTACCCACATTAGCCGCGAGGCGTATGGCAATATGACGACTAATACCTATCACAAGTTATGTACATGTTACCTAGTCGTGAATAATTGTAATCTCAGTGACGAAGGCAGAGACTGAGAACGCCGAAGTTGTTGCTAAAAAATCGATAAACACTTGGTGTTCATTGTTCTGAAAAAAATGTAATGAATTTTGGTAATGCAGAAAGTGCTTTTGTTTGTTCCATTTTTCGAGTCTGGAAAATGGAGCAAACCTACGCAGATTGCTAGTGTCCTAATTGGAAGACAAAAAACTGGTAAAGGAAATGCGCATTTTCTTATCAAAACCTTAAAAAAAAAATAGTGTTCATATTCCCATGATAGTTACGAGAATCTAAGAGATTCCTGACGCAAAACGGAATGTTGCTGATGGTGCTAAATGCCGCAGTGACAAAGCAAAAATCGAAGAGAGGAGAAATTTTTATTCATCGCGTCAAACCGACACTGCAACATGCGAGAATACGCTTGAAACTCTTTCATGAAAAAAAATAAATAAGAATATCCTAGCTGCATACTCCAACTTGAAACTATATAGAGCAATCCGATCGAATATCATTAGGCCCTGAATTTCTAACGAAGCTTTACCTATGGGAAATAAGTCTTAACTTGGTGATTTACAAAAGAAATAAAGCCATGATTCCAGAAAAGGTTTTATTTTCTACTAAGGATCAAATGACCTCATGAAATCATTGAAACGTTCTATTTTTCTCTGCTCTTGATCTCAAAAGCAAACATAGGCAGATAGAAAAAAAGAACCCTGGACCTTTATCTAACTTCTTCACAAGCCTTAGCTCCTGTATTCATTACATGCTGTAAAAAATTCCACATCTGAATCTATTTGATCTTCTAGATCAAAGCGGTCTGATTGGCAGAATTGAACTTAAATCTTCAGCTTCTCACTCTGCACAAGTCTCCTATAGACTCAAAACAGTGGAAGGTTAATTCAGCCTTTAGATCATCATTGATTCTGAATCTTGGATCTTGGGACTTTTTATGCAAGCCGCAAGACTATCTACAGGTCCTAGCGAAAGTCAGAGACCACACGCTAGGTCTTCTTATAGAGACGATGGCACCGAGACCGCATTCCTACAAGAAATCTTGAACTAATCCTGCAAACCCACTTCCAATTAAAAAAAAGCTGATGAATGAAAATTGTAATTTTGAACGGATAAATATGGTCAGCATCTGCTTTAAAAATAAATTCAGTAAAATTATAGTATATTGTGTATTTAGGTGGAAAAGTGACACAGTCTCGGCCGACGGTAAACACATAAGGCCGAGAATGTGCTTTTCCACCGAAATACACATACTATTTTTTCTGCGATCGGTTAAATATCTGTTAAATGTTTGTCTTCTTGTTTCAATTATTCAGCAGTACGAGAATCACTTTCCCGGCCTAGGCCGGAAAAGTGATTCTCGTATTGTCATTCATTGATTCCTTAGCAACTATTGAAACATAATTAAAATACCAGAATATTGTGTTTTGCGAACTGTCAACCGGTCAAAAATGCTGACATTTCTTGTCAATCGCAGAAAAAATCGAGTATGCAATCAAAGGTAAGTTAAATGGTGGAGGCATACAGAAAATATAACAAAAATCCTCAAATTGTAGAGCCCAGGTGAAAAATTGATCAATTTTTGACGATGTAGGTACTTACTTAATAAATTTAAATTTAGAACATATTGTCCAACCTTGACCTCAGTTCAGATTAATGATTAGTAAAATAAACATTTTTAAAACATGGTAGTATTAAAAGTTAATTAAATATAAATCAATAATAAATTTGATAAATCGAAAATCGGAAATAATTATTCAACCGTCACTTCGGTGTCAAAAATGCGAAATTGAAAATTATATATATCTAAATGTAATATCGGTAAAAATTCAATCAATTAGGTATGGTAATTGAATATACAATATACAATAAAAGAAGGTGAAAGGTACCTACCTATTAATGAATCTTTACAAGTCTCAATTCCAACGAAAACGTTGGAGTATGGTAGACGTCCATTTTCTGTCACTTGATGATGGAAGTTTCAGATTCTAGGTAAAGTCTGTTTTTTTTTTTAAGATAATTCCCCAAGTCAAAAATTTAGTAACTATGTTGGCAACATAAGCCTTTTCTACATAAAAAATTTGAAAGCATTGATAATTTTACATTGTATTGCCAACATAATGTCATTTTGACCTTTATCTTAAAAAAAAAAACACACTTTAGATAGAGGCTAGAAGTTCAGAGTTTTCGTCGAATGTTGAGGGATAGGTGTCGACACGTGAGGGACTTGATTCCTCTAGGAAATCCCTTCAAAAGCTCTATGCCCATGCTCCACCAAAATGGGGATCGTTGGAAACAGGCTCATCGGAAGACCCTAATGACTCCAGAAAAGGTTTTACTTTCTACTTAGGATCAAATGACCCCATCATTGAAACGTTCTGTTTTCCTCTACTCTGGATCTCAAAAGCAAACATAAGCAGAAGGAAGAAAAGAACTCTAGAACTTCATCTAAATTCTGCAGAAGCCTCAGGTCCTGTATTCATCACATGCTGTAAAAAATTACACATCAAAATCTATTTGATCTTCTAGATCAAAGCAGTCTGATCGGCAGAATTGAACTTCTTCAGCTTCTTACTCTGCATAAGTCTCCTATAGACTCAAAACTTTGGAAGGTTGAATTCAGCCTCTAGATAATCATTAATTCTGAATCATGGGACTTTATAAGCAAGACTTCACAAGGTCCTAGCGAAAGGCCACACGCTTGGTCTTCCAACAACGGACGATCGCACCAAAACTGCCATCCTAAAAGAAAGTCTTGAAATGGACAACAAGGATTGGCCAAACGAGATAAATGTTCCTACTTGGATTGGCAAACTGCCCGCAGGAAGGCGTTCTATCGCCGCTGCTATGGAACCTCAACTTAAAGCGATTCTACACACTTGCGTACGCAGACGATCTGTCGATAATGCTCTAGCGAAATTTCGAAAGATTACTATGTGACAACATGTATTGTCCGTCGATTTTAATCTGACACTCGGACGGAATGTGAGCTGGTGGCTCCCTACATTAGAACGCCAATGGTTACCTGACGTCACACCTGTTTTTGCCATATAAAACAGCCCCTCGCTCCTCATACCGCAAGTATCAGTTAAAAATCGACGATCAATAGAGCGCCCTCCGTTTAGAAGAAGGATTGTGTCACACACAATTCCTGTCCGTCGACCCCAGGAAGACGGTTTAAGTGCTCTTCACAAGAAGAAGAAGAATAGAACCTCTACGAACACCCGTCCTTCTTAACACATAATTAGCTTCTGCAACAGAAGTGAATAACTCTGGTATCACTTTCAATGTAAAATTGAACTGTAATTTTCAAATTAGGAGGAGACTAAACAGATCTACAGGGCATGCCTACATATCTTTTGAGCAGTGCCGCAGAACGGTGGGGCATGAAACCCAGACCCGTGATGTGGATTTATACTGCCATCATTAGATCTATGATTGCATGTGGAGGCGTGGTCTGGTACAACCAACAGCAATACTCAACCTTAGTCATGCCATTCATTGAGGGAGCAGGTAACATCGAGCCGGTGGTCTATTCCCGACGCTTGAATCTCGAACAAAAGTAGCCTATGGACAGATAGGCCAGCGTTGTCCAAGCCGAACTAGCTGGCATAATCCATTGCCGCCAGAAGGATAGTCTGTCGTAAGTAATCTATACAGATAGTAGACAAGCCGTATCAGCCCTGAATAGCTACGGGATCAATACTTGAAAGCCACAGCTTAAAAAAACAAGATTTGTGCGGATGCCACATCTGACCGCATAGAGTCAATGCATTCGGAAAAGATCACCCATAAGTGCTTCACGTCAAGATAAGACGAGACTAACACCTGTCACTAGCGAGGAAGCTGCTCACCTACCTCAACAAAGTGTCAGCAAGGACTTCCTGGCCATTTCTAGGAGAAGCTTATGCCAAGTCACGAGTCACGGTGTTTTTAGCAGGCCACTGCTAGCTTAGAAAACATCTCCCCGTAAAGTTTCATCAATAGGTAGGTACCTTTCACCTTTTTTTATGGAATCTATTGTATAATCAATTACCATACCTAATTGATTGAATTTTTACCGATATTACATTTAGATATATATAATTTTCAATTTCGCATTTTTGACACCGAAGTGACGGTTGAATAATTATTTCCGATTTTCGATTTATCGAATTTATTATTGATTTACCTTTAATTAACTTTTAATACTACCATGTTTTAAAAATGTATATTTTACTAATCATCAATCTGAACTGATCATATTCCCACTCATTCTATTGTTCTGAATACAAAAACCAAATACATATAAATAAACCAACAAAATCGTGAACCATAATGCAAATATTCTAAAATTTATATATACTTGGAAGGACGTAAAAATTAAACAGGAAAATCAAATACCTACAAACATAAACCAAGAAAATCGTAGACCATAATGACAATATTCTAAAATCTATTTAAACCTAGCAGAAAATAAAAATTAATTAGTGCAGAATCACTTTTACCACCTCTTGCTCCTAAAAGCTGCTGGACCATGGAAGCGATTGTCACCACCTCCGTCTTTGGATTTCAGATACCCACCCATTCCCTCGCCTACTCTTTATCGATAATTTTTCAAATAAATTCAAATCACCAATTCGTAACAGAAAACCCCCAACTAGACAACCGTCGATGACGTGAGCATCTGAGAAAATCTCATAATCCCAATCCAAAGTAAATCCTGACACACCCACTCACAAAGCGTTTACGTGTAACACCATGGTGTTAAAATAAGATTCGTTGGCTGATTTTAAATGCTGGATTTGAACTGGAAATATTTCTTTTTGATTGAATTTTCGTAAAAAGGAATTTTTATATAAATAGGTACATAAGGCTAAGTGATTTATTTGCTTTGAATTGTTTGAATAATAATAACATGCAATGCACAGCTTTCATTAGGTATTGATCGAACAATCATGGTCATTTAATTTTGAAATGGACCAACTGGTTAACCATTACCGCAGTGTAATTTTAGCATTGACTTGTCTGTATATAGGGTTTTTGCTATCAAACATCATCATTACCAGAGTAGATTTTAATTGCTTTTGATTATAATAGTATCGTCATAACAATTATTTCAAAATTGCTCTCAATTTCTCCGAAATTCTTCACTTTAGCTGTAAAAAATATCTGTCATGGGAAGAGAAAGCCGCTTGAGATTCGCATTTCACTTATTAGGCCAAGCAATGAAGGAAGTTTACCTCAACATAATTAGAAGTTAACATTTTTTGGGGAGGATCGGTTCATTTTCATGTGCTTAATAACATATTAAGTTTGCGACCTTGTGCTTCCATAGGGTTTTCAGTGAGGGGTGGTTTTTAGGGGTAATTTGCGGTTTATGGAGAACGCTGCTCAAAGGGATGATCCAATAACAAAAAGTTTCAAATGATTGTTGTAGCTGAAGTTTTTTGCTATACAAAACTCCGCGACAGCACCCCTTTATCTTCTATAGTTTTTTTTCTGCAGCGTCTTGAGTACTAGCATGTTTTTATTCAAGGTCACTGAATCAACGTTTCACGTGTTTGCGCGCATTTGATGCAGTAGCGGCCAAATGCATAATCCGATTTCAATTTTTCAAACACCACATTATTGCTTATGTAATGCACTCTCCAATGCTTTTTTGTTCGAATTTTTTGCTTGAAAATTAAGCGAGAACGGACTTGCTTAATGTGCGAGGAAGTTGTAAATTGCATCGAAAACAACCCTTCTTGCATTCACTGTAATTTCTAAACGGGGCCAAATATATGGTGTCAGTTTTCGACAATCGGCAGCCCATTTATTCCTCTCATAATGCCCCAGCGGATTTTTTTTTTTCGTTAATTACTCAATGACTTATTGGCCTAAACACGTCGCGCGGAATTTTTCAAAAAGTCAAAAAAAATCACAATTGTCGCACAGCGCTGAAATTTGGTACGATGGCTTTATTTATTGTTCTTATGAATATACTGCAATTTTAATTATTGCAGCAGTCATGTGAAACAATTAAAATTGCAGTATATTCATAAAAACAATAAATAAAGCCATCGTACCAAATTTCAGCGCTGTGCGACAATTTTAATTTTTTTTGACTTTTTGAAAAATTCCGCGCGACGTGTTCAGGCCAATAAGTCATTGAGTAATTAACGAAAAAAAAATCCGCTGGGGCATTATGAGAGGAATAAATGGGCTGCCGATTGTCGGAAACTGATACCAAATATTTGGCCCCGTTTAGAAATTACAGTGAATGCAAGAAAGGGGTAGTTTTCGATGCAATTTACAACTTCCTCGCACATTAAGCAAGTCTGTGCTCGCTTAATTTTCAAGCAAAAAATTCGAACAAAAAAGCATTGGAGAGTGCATTTCATAAGCAATAATCTGGTGTTTGAAAAATTGAAATCGGATTATGCATTTGGCCGCTACTGCATCAAATGCGCGCAAACACGTGAAACGTTGATTCAGTAACCTTGAATAAAAACATGCTAGTATTCAAGACGCTGCAGAAAAAAAACTATAGAAGATAGAAGGGTGCTGTCGCTGAGTTTTTTATAGCAAAAAACTTCAGCTACAACAATCATTTGAAACTTTTTGCTATTGGACCATCCCTTCGAGCAGCGTTCTCCATAAACCGCAAATTACCCCTAAAAACCACCCCTAACTAAAAACCCTATGGAAGTACAACGTCGCAAACTTAATATGTTATTAGGCACATGAAAATGAACCGATCCCCCCCAAAAAATGTTAACAGCTAATTATGTTGAGGTAAACCCTCTTTTCAGATCCCCGTTTCTTGGACTATATAGTGCGGCCTGGATTGTGAGAATTCACGCTCTGGCAGGATTCGCATGCTAAAATTGATTTGTTGTTCCTACATTATCAACAATATGTTTGGTAGTAAAAATGGCCCTGTTGCCATTTTTTATCACATCTTCTTACCTCCAAATCGCACCCTAAAACATAACTAAACTGCGTGCACTGACCGATCCAGATTGACGTCATTTGATTCGCGAAGACTTTACAGTGACTCGATAAACCTTTTTATCCAAATGGCGTCAATTGCCGTCCTATTTTTGATCGTTTCCATCAAATCCTCTATATTTATATGCAATTTGGAGCCTCGCGGAAAATAGTACATATAAAACCAATATGTGAAAATCTTCGAGATTCGTGCAGGGACTATTTTTCCGTGGCATGTTTTCACAGGTAGCGATGCTACAGGAAAATTTGCAGGAAAAACGAAGTACTGGTGTTCAAAATTTTTCTTGACTGCGACGAATTGATCCTCAAAGCTTTTTATAGCCTTTGTCATATTGATGGCCAGCCGACTGAACTGACCCTATCTGAGTTGGAAAGATTTGTATGCTTGACATTCAAATCGCAAGCTGCAAGTTTACTCAAATGTTAGCGCACTGCGTTGGTCATCGTATGCAGAAAAACAAGCTCTAGCTGAGCAGCTTCTTTCCACAAAGGGACATTTAATTCCCATGATCCAGAGGGAACATTATGTTGACTGAGAATCATCCATTTCTTCCTTCACCTGTCAGACATGTGTAGTATAACATACCCCGGGTTCGTTCAGTAAAATCGAACGATGAGAACTTTTATTATCTTTATACAACAAATCTTCTGAAAAATGAAATGAAAAACAAATAGGACCTACGTAGTGGAAACTTACTCAATTTTACTTACTGGACATGCACCCGGCATTGCAAATATTTGGGAAATTTAAGGGAAGTTGTGATATTTAAAAGAAACGAAAAATTAGTGAAACGTCTACTTTATTATTAAAGTAAATCATACCGTACTCATCCTGGAACTAACGAGGGGAAAGAGCACGGCAGAGAAACCCTCGATCTAACATTCCTCAAAAATCGGAACATACTGTGTCATTTTAATAATTAAATGTGAGTCATTATTTCAATTATTTCAGTCAATAAAAGTTTAAATTAGGTACCGCCCCTGTTCTTGTGCTAAAATTTCAATTACACACACTACATTCAATCAACACTACCTATATTCAATACTGAAGAGTTTTTGGTTAGTTAGCCAGTTTCCCAGCGGGTACTGAGGTCCCATACGGGAAGCTACTCAGCTATAGTTGTTTTTGAGCCAAAATCTCTAGATTGATTATTTCAATTTGCTAGGATATTCTCTCGTCAGGGTAGGAAAATGTTAGTAGATTCAACAAGGCCCTTATGTACGTTCTGAATCCAAAAATCAAAATATCAGCACAAAAGACAGCACATAATTTTTATGGGTTTTAATTTACTCTTTATCTGTGTTGTTTACAGCATGAAACGATTTTTGTTAAATACATGAACAATGCACATGTTATGAAAAAAATGTTGTAAACAAACAAAAAAACATAAAAATGGATAAAATGATACTTGTATAAATAATTGAACTCTCAAAAACAAAATAACAATTATTCAACTGACCTGTAATCGCTCCTTGACACAGACACTCATAACAAATTTGATTGAACAATCAATTTAATGCAAAATAAAAATTAAAATTGAATAATAAATAATTACAGACACACGTCTAAAGGGACCAGCCCAGCTTGTTCTCCAGTCTAATGCCTAATCCCTTCTTCTCTACCTCCCCTTCGCACGCTTCGGTACCTTTCCGTTGCAGCGCGCTCTCGTTCTCATCAATTCCACAGAGCAATACATGGTTGCAACATTTACCCTTTATTCAGCAAACTCTTTTTCAAAAGTTAAGATTTGAAGAAATAATATTTTAAATAGCTGGTTTTCCTCACTTGGTTAGTTGATGTAACCAGATGGAACTCTCATCCCTACAATATGCAATGATCCACCTGCACCGGAAGCGATTCTAAAGCTGATGAAAGGTGTGTGCAAGAAATGGTGTAAGTCAGCATATTACTCCTATTTGAGAAAGAAAATGTGTCATACCGCATTCTGTGGATGTGCAGACTTCAAGTGTTACAACATCCCATTAGAACTATTAGAAGGACTAACATATTTCGATAGCGAAACAGAATGATTGGCATATTATATCTCCCATTTTTTTTAGAACTAATAGGTATGTATAGTTTTTTGTTATCGTGAGTTTGTGTGGAACTCAAACGGATTTTTTGGAAAGATGCTTGAGAACATCACAAACACTCTCTGAAAATTTGAACAAAATCGCTCAAAGCATTTTGAATCTATAGACAAAAAGTCAAAACTCTCCGAAAATTTCATCATTCTGTATTTTCTTGACGAGATGTTTTAGGAAACATGTTCCTATGCAAAAATTGATTGTCCCACAGTACTCTATCTATCATAACAAAATGCAAACTTATTTCGGACTTCTCACCCTATATATATAGTTCGATTGGGTTAGTTTTGCACGGTTTCGGAATTATTTACGGTTATCTTCCGGGAACGGCCAATTTAAGTGATTATTGCGCTGAAAAAAAAAGGTACACAAATATAACGAAAAAGTACATTAAACCAGTGAATCTCGTCATTATTATTGAGCCGGTGAACGAATTTGTTAATATTACGAAAAACTGTTCGTTAAATAGATGAAAAAAAGGTTCATTGATTTAACGGTTGAATTTATTGTCGCAGAGTAAGGATTCTATCATTTTGACGTATAGAATTCGTTGCTTGAGTGAAATAAGTTCATTAATATAATGTACAAATAACATTGTTTTAATGAATCGAATTTTCAATTTAATGTATGCGGTTTCATTGGCTTAACGTATCAATGCTTTATCCTAGGCTCAGTTGCATGAACAAGAATATTCATATTATGGGTTCGGTTCAAGTTAACCCGAGTTGAACTGTGATTGAACCCTCAAATTTATTAGGCATGTTGAATCATCATCATATCTTCTATTCTATTCTTCGTCGATTGTGCGTGTTCTGATGGCTATATAAACCAATTATGGAGCCGCACACTCTTCCACAGTCCTGGCCCACCCAGTCTCTGACAGCATTGCCTCTTCCTCTGATCTCTCGCACCTTCCTGCGTTCCCTTTTTTCGGTCTCGTGTCTGCGTCGCTGTTCTTCAAAAGTTTGTGGTCCATCGTGGACTACTCGACTCCACGAGGGCCTATCATTTCTTTTCGACTCCCAGTTGCTGATATCGATGTGGCACTTTGCAAAATATCGTTAAGAATATCTTTTTAGCGTTTTTGTTGACTTGCTTGATTCCGTTTTCCATCTTTCAGCTAACTGTAGAGAATCTGTCGTGGAAGACGTGTTTCGGGCATGCGAACGAGGTGACCTGTCAGACGAAGTTAGTGCTTGAAGATAAGGGCTTCCAAGTTAGTTGGGTTGGCCATGGCCTCCTCTAAAACACTAATGTTCGTTCGTCGGTCTGGCCATTTAATCAGTAGGATCCTTCTGATGTCGTGATTGTTGCAAACTCTGTCTAGAAGTCGCCCAAACGCCGCGCTAGCACACTTCAAGCATTGTTGGATTGCAGCGTCAATGGTTGCCTTCGCTGACAGATGGCTCCCGGGTAGTGTCTCATGTTCTGCAATGTTTTCTGTACACTATAAATGAAGAAGTTATTCCACTCAATAAATACCTGAATTCCGAATTTCTTCCAAAAAGAGTTGAATTAAACACCAACACAAAATATAATTTCCGGATAATTTACGATATACTGTCGATAATATGGAGTGCGGGTGTGTTTAATGAATTCTATACATTAGCATGACGAATAAGTCTATATCAAAACTATAAAATTCATTAAATTAATGATTAAAGTTCGTTAGTTATAAACGTTCATTAAATCACTAACACATACGTCAAGCTGATGAAGGTCCATAAGCATGATGAACAAACTTTTTGGGATAAGAAATATTCATTAGTACAATGAATGTTGTTTATGAACGATTATTCATAAAATCAAGGAATAGAATCACTGGTCTTCAAAGAAAGTTCCTTATACTGATGAAAGTGTTCGTTCGAACAATGGAAAATAAAAATTCACGAGTTTTATAATAATAATGAACATAAATTCGTTACATTAAGGAACGAAGTAATTAGGCTATGAACACTGAATTGGATTGATGAAATATTTCATTTAATTAATGAAAAAAAAATAACAACCGCCATTCGTCAATATTATGAACGATTTTTTTTTCAGTGTGTAGAAGCGTTAGACGTTAAAAATAAATATTTCACACGTTAACTGCCAACTCGGTCTATAAGACCGAGAACGTCATTTCCAGATACGCCGTAGCGGTCTATAAGACCGAGTCCAAAACTATCCACCGTCGCCAACGTGGTTTATTAGACAGAGCCTCAATTTTTCAGCCTATAACGCCAAGCTATTAAATTTAGGTAACTTTTAACTAACAAATAGACCGAGCCGGCGATTGAGGAAAGTTGGGACATTCTTTCCACAATTACAACAGTTAGGCAAAACGGCCCAGTCCGAGATACGGACCAGGTCGGCGTGCATGGATAAAATTGGTATTTGTACGTCGCCTCGGTCCATAAGACCGAGTGACATATGTCAAAATTCTGTCATTAATATAGCCGCTAGAAAAAAAAATTCCGAATAGGCATTGTAAGTACTAAAAGTACTATCCTTGGACAAAATATCATTTTGGGAAAGAATTTTTTTTGGAATTTTTTTTTTCTGGCGATATTGGTCCGGCAGTTAACGTGTTAAAGTCGGTAAAACAAATAGTTTTACTAGGCAGAAAAGCAGATTTAATACCTCGACTGGTTTCCTAGCCTCGGCTATGCCTCGGCTATGAAACACCAGCCGCGGCATTAAATCTTGTACTTTTCTGCCTAGTAAAACTATTTGTTGTAACTTATTAGTTTTTAATAAAATAAATAGTTTTTAAAAACAAGATTTACTGAACGAAAAATATAACTCCTACAACTTTTGTGTAAAACTGTTTGTCATAAAATATCTAGATTTCCATATACCGACATAGGACAAAAAAAGGGCCACCCTGTACACTGTTATGTATACTAGTAAATGGATGTACAGTAATGTATCACTCATATTTATTCTCTTGTATCAATCACGTTCCATAGTCAGCATTGAAATTGTGGTTCTCAAATTGTAAGATATTTATTATGTTACTCCTAATAGGAACCTGAACTTTTATAATTATTAGAATAAATGGAAATTGTGGGATTGACATCTTAATTTAATACCACATTTTTGCCTTTTTTGGAAGCCATCTTCGATTAGGAATGCATGTTAGCATGAAAAAAATGTCAACAAGTTAATTTTCAATCCTTAGGTACCCATTCCATTAACAAGTTTTAAAAGATATTTTAGTTTTAACAGGCCAGTCGAGCGAAATATACACACCAGCCCTCACTATTAATACAACAGTTAAGACAGGCATGCAATGATTTGAATAAAGAGTATCAAATCACATAGAGCTTGAAAATAATGAGTAACGATTTCGAAAACCCAATAATTGAACAGATTGAAAGTTGATCAGTCTCTCAGAAACGCAATGAACATGAGAAAGTAAAATCAAAAAACGGAAGTATCAGTAAGAAGGCAGTCATAGTTGAATTCACGATATAGTTTGAATTTTGACCGTTATTTTCACCTGTTGAAAGTAAATAAAAACCCCAGATCGGTCCCCTTTTTCTTTCAACTATCAAATAATGATACATGACATTTTAATTTGACATATAAAAATATCAGATTCGGATCTTTAAATTTTTAATTTCGAATTTTTGTGTGAAATCGTTTCAGTTTTTTGCCGTTTTCTGCATTATTTTTTGATATTTTGTTATTTTCGCAATACGTCATGCTAACGCATGCTGGCAACTTTAAGAAAAAGTTACTAGAAATTTCAACGCGAACTGTCAACTTCACTTTCTATCGTGATTTCAACTATACCTTGGCAGCCTCTGGAAAATTAAGCTACATTCTTGAAAATAAAAACATATCCCTAATGCCTTTCAACGCAAAAACCGCTGAGAAGCTATAGGTAACTGAACGATCTATCGAATAATCTATGCTAGGTGTATCGGATACAGATAAGATACGAAACAACATTTGATTGATAGTGAAAATAGATGGGATTCGTGGCTATAGAAAAAAATCTGACAGGTGGGCGCATAGGATTATAAAAAGGAAGACCATTTTAAATAAAAAGGAGATTAGGACGACCACAAATGATCAATAATCCATAATTGGTTCCTAAAACTGGACGACAGCTTTCTCTCAGTTCAAGTATGAGACTTAACATTTGTACTCTTCATTTTTTGTTCAACTAAATTTCTGAACTACCTACATACGGAGTATTTCGAAACGAATAATTGCACCACTTTTGTATAAAGTCCTGTCATGTGTTGTTACATTAATAATTACTCCAAGACTCCTTCTCCAAACCGATAATTTAAAATAAATTGCTTTCTACATTCCCCATTAACTTCAGTGGCTTTCACCGAACTTCAATTAGTCTATCAAAGCTTCAACTTTTTTCTAAAATAAAAAGGGACAATTTGATAAACGGCTTTAAAGAAGAAGGTCAGTACTCAAGAAGATTAACTAAAATAAAATAAATAAAAGTAGGGTATTTATAGAGGTTTTTTTTTATTAATGCTTCCTCTATTATGTATTTCTTTAGTGAAATTTTAACGCTTCTGGAAATAAAAAATGCTAGGCATTCAATAACTCGTACAAATATCCTACATAGTCATGCTCTAGAAATATGAAATGTTTCACATATTCAAGTGGAATTTCTAAATTTTACGCTGATTTACAGCGTGGTATGCAAAATATTTCACGAACTCATGGCTAAATACATAAAATGTATAATCGATTATGCTCAGCCAGTTTATCTGCTGTTTATTCAGAAGACAAAACACATTATATTTCTATTACAAACTTAAACCTATTATAAAACTTTCTTCAAGGTTTACACTATCATTCACAAAACTCAACCTAAAGGATTTTACTATACAACTGTAAAACTAATTTAATTTAAATTTTAATCTCTAACAAAACTGGTAGGTAAAGGTATAGGTATTCTAGTTGGGAAGTTTCTAAGGAGATTAAGAAGTTATCTGAATAAGTACAATGTAAAATTAAGTTGAATATAATTTGTTAGAATAAGATTAAATTATTTGTAATAAGCTCAATAATTTACAAACACGGAACGCGCCGTCTAATATGCATTATTGGAAATGATAAATTACTCACAAATGCCTTGCAGAGCAATATTGCTAGAATGTTTTAGCTAGAAATGAAAATTTATTTTGACGTGCTCAATTGGTTGGAAAATCAATCATTAATTTTGCTCAAGAATACAGGATGCTCTGGAAATAAGTTAATTAATTTCCAGAAAAGGAAGAAATGCATTAGACGTTGAAAATCGAGGATTGTTCCTATTGCAAGAAGTTTGAAACGAGATTGCAAACATTGAAAGATTCTTTTTTTGAGTGCAAGATACAAATCGGAGACGCAAACGTTTAGTGCGTTCTCGCCTTAATAGAACTTGAAAAGAGCAAAACATTTTAAATTACCTTTATGTTGAAGCCTTGTTAAAAGAGTTTTCGCTACCGGACTCAAAACTTATTGTCTACGAGACCGTGGAAAACATCGAATGAGAATGAGGCTAAGTAAAAAGCATTGCGCATAAATCCTTTAAGCTGCATGGGCGAAGTCGAATGATAATCAAATATGCAAGTTATAAATAAATTTGTATACAAAAAGGAAAAACACCTCATGCGAGTACGAATGCGAATAAGTTAAGAGTAGCAAACAAGCTCTCGCCTGACAACGAATAGATTTCTCTGATGCGTTTTGCCGTGGTTTGCTAGGACTCGTAACAATGTCCACAGTGATTGCATCGAACGCAATATGATGTAACCGAGTCGATTGACGCCTAACTTTCCTTTTCGATATTTCCGATTTTCAACTCGGGTTTTCTCCATCTTGATACTGTGACTGTGATTCAAATATACGTATTCAACGAAAATATGAGTTTGATGTTCTATTGCTATTTTTATATTTCGTTTGTATTTCTTTCAGCAAATATTCAACTTATTTCCATCACTACTAAATGCTTCAACCATCTGTTTGATTTCCTTATAGGACTATCCTTTTCTTTCACTTTGATTGGGCTTGTTCGATTTAGTGAAATTCCGTGAATGAAATCATTAGTAGGACAAGAGCAATCGATGGAGGTTGAAATAAGTGGAGTGTTTCATTGAAATAAAAAATATTGTGTGCCTTCAGTAAAATTGATAAGCCCTGTAACTTTGTCCAAACAAAGGAATGTTCATAATCTGTGCTCGACTATGCTCAGTGGTTGTTTAGCTTGGGGTGGTCCTTGGTGTTGGCACAGTAGAGAGAGGGCGCCACTAGTTTGTATAAAATTATTTTTATTATAAAATAATAGCCAAACTAGACACTATTCAAATCGTTAGCTAGTATTTAAAAAGATAAATTTAAAAATCTGAAAAGGTAAAATAAATCCAAAATCCAATAGCTATCTGACATTTAACCCATTCAATAAAAACACAAGTTTTGGAATTCGAAAAACAATAATTTATTAACCAAACGAACTGGTTGTTCATTAAAAATTTGTGACAAGATGGCGAACTTCTTGTTCATTAAAAATATGTTCAATTGTTCAAAGGAGAATATTGCGTTCAGTATCCAATTTAGAAAAAATAAATAAAATAAGCAGCTTTCCAAAAGCAAAACTTAATTTAAATAAGTATTTTAAAGGATTGAAATTCAAAAACAATTAAATAAATATACACGATGAAATTTACCTATTTAAGTATAAATGCGGAAGTCATAATACTATTAACCTTTAATTTTTGACTCAAAGTCAATCAAATCAAATAAAAACAAATTTATAAATGCAGAAAGGTAATAAATAATCCCTAGGGAGGTATAAATATCAAAAACCTGAAATTAAGGATATCAGGGAGAGCTCTACCGTCTAACCTGTAATTAAAACTCAAAATATGTAACCATATAACTTAACTTTAACTACCTAAAGATTTTACATTAGTTTACCTTGTAGAACTACCACCTTATTGATTTGAAATTAAAGGTTAAATTAACCTCTAAAGGTTAATGAATCCACTATATAATATTATATCTATCGGTACTAGATATGAAAGGAATAAATTTGTAATAATTATAATAACCCATAATTATTAGATACTAGAATACTAGATAATGATAAAGAAAATGTTAATGAAGGTAAATATCTGATTATGATAATGATTAATTAATTAAATTAAGAATTATATTTGAACAGTAGTTAGCTATTCTAGCCAAATACTACTATAAGTTAAACGAGTCGGTAATTGATTTTATTTACAATCATACATGTAATACTGACTTTACTGACTTTTAAAAAGTTCGAAAATGTCACTTTTTTGACTTTTACTTTCGGCCCACGGGTCGAAAGTAAACTTTCGACCCGTGGGCCGAAAGTAAATGAAATTGTCAATTATTGTATTTTTTAGTTTTAATTCAAATAAAAATTTCAAAATTCGAATGATTGTAAATAAAATAGTATACATACCTCGGTGAAAAGTTTCATTACTGTCGAGAGATTTTAGTTAGACCGAGGCACAGCCGAGGTCTAACTAAAATCACTTTCCACCTCGGTATGTAATATACTACCGGGAACTATTACAAAGATATTAATTAGCTAATGAAGCTAAACGAGGGAAGGCAATAGAAAAAAGATAGTAATAAGTAACGGTACTTAATATTTACAAAGATATTAATTAGCTAATAAAGCTTATCGATAGGGGCGATAAAAAAAGATAATAATAAGTAACAGTAATTGAGATTTACAAAGATATTAATTAGCTAATTAAACTAATCAATAGGGACGATAAAAAAAAGGTAATTTACGTTACTTATGGCCATTTGCACGGCTATCACTTAATATCACTTAAGGGATATTTAATCTAAGTCGAGCTTTGAATGTAACTTTTGTTTCTTCAAGAGTCACATTCAAAACTCTACTTGGAATAAATATCCCTTAAGTTATAGCGGTGCAAATGGCCGTTAATATGGCACATTTACGGTACTTAATATGGCACATTTACGGGACCCATAGATAAATAATTTATACAATCCTGGACGAAATTCTTGTAAAGGCTCGGAAGTTTTCACAAACTTGGGATCTGGAAGTACCAAACTGGCTGGAGACAACCAAATAATGGTTGGGGATCAGCTTCTGACAGGACACCAACATTCCTTGAAAAGGGGGACCCAGATTTACTTTGAGATGCCAAACAGCATGGTCTCAAATTGGTCAATTTTCACTTGGATAAGTGCAGTCAAAGTTGCCTGAACGGCCGATAGTTAACCTCACTTTCAAAAATATCCACAAAAATCAACAATCTGTTGATTTTCCAAGAAACGTTCTAGCTGACACGATTAATCACTCTTCTGGCTAGTTAATTTATAAAACTCTGGGCTCGATGGCCAAAAATAAAGACAAAATTTTTGGATTTTTAGGATTAAAAATTTGGACGACCGTTTCGGTCCCACGACAAAAATAGCAAAAGGAAGTCGAAAGTACCCAAAGTGGTTCTGTCTTTTCTTTCTTTATCTGTCAGGCTTGTCGAAATCATAAAAATGACAGCGCTACAGGTTCCTCGGAAATAATGGACTTCTCGATTCAATGATATTCGGTTAGGAAAACTAGTCAGAAGAATCATAGATGTCACTAGGTGTACGAAATAGTATTTTTAAATGAGTCCAAAATATATGAAAATAATTAAGAACAATAATTATATTGTTGTGACATTTCAAATGTTACAGCCTAGCAACAGCGTCAATGCGATTTCTGAATCCGGCTGAAGCTAGTCCACCGTCCACTGTTAAACCCTCAAGGCCACGCAACATGGGTAAATTTAAAATTGGTACGTTTTGTGTTTGGGGCCAAATTAGGAGACACCCCAATAAAAACCGGAATTTAGGTGAATGAGTTTTTGGAAATGGCACAATTTTAGTAAATTGAATTCCAGCTTTATATTTTTAAATAAATAAAATAAAATTACACTTTGTTTACATTTAAAAAATGAGGTTAAATTCATAGAGATGTGATGAACCCTTATCGATGTCACTTTGAGAACACAACGCGTAAAGAAATTTCGTGAAATCAAGATATCAACAACGGCATGGCAACACTGGAAGAAAGCAGCCAATAGAAAATCTGCGTGCGAGACGTCACCATCCTTAAATATTTGAATTTCAAATACAAATTTAAGGCCTTTCCCGGTACCAAAAAAACCGGAAAAAATATTTTTGGGCTTTATTTTGATTACCCTTTCAGATAAGCAAATAAAAAAAAATCGTGGGCCCCATTCAGGCGCCCATTACTTTGTCAGACATTATTGTGGATCGATCCTCTTACACTAGAGTCAGTCTTACAAATTCTATTGCTAGTTGAAATTAGGGTACATCTATCTGCCTAGAAAAAAATAAAGCATGTTCATGTATGCTAACCGCAACAGATTATCTTAAATATTTCAAGCGCCTCAATCCCTAGGGCAAATTCACGTATGAGGTTTATTAGCTATTAAAAATTCCCCACGTGCTTTTTCTTGCAGAAAGCCTAAATAGCTTGAACGGAAGTGGAAAGTTTGCGCAGCATGCATAGTTTATGGGGACATGAAACAACAGGTCCGGCTCATCATCAATGACTAGTTTTTATTGCAAATATGGCTGCATTTCCGGAGCATATACTCTTGGAACAACAAACTGATTTTTTAATCACATTTGAAAATCCTGAAATATATAATTTTGAAGCAATAAAAAAAAATTGTTACTAATTCGTGCAATTTAATTTACACATAGTATGGACACAGCTTTTCAGATAAGAAAAAATTATCTGAAAACGCGAAGGAGACGACGAAAAACCAATATGTATATGGCGGCATCTTAAGGGATGCGCAGACTTGTCCTATACTCGTTAATCTTCTGTCCTAATACTCCCTATTTAAACTATGGAATAATCTCTTCCAAGATTATGCAGAATTAAAATTTTATCAAGCATTTCATATCAGCCGTGTGTTCGAATTTAATAACTTGAGTAAATTAGTGAAAACACATCCCTTACAGTAACGGTTGATGAATAAGTAGAAACAATTATCTGGCTTATTATCGTTGTTTGAATCATAGTCTAGTGTTACCGTGAGGCAAATCTTCGATTAAATAACAAGTAATGTTCACTTTTCCAACAGCGCGTTGATTTTCTTGGCCATGTAGTTTCACCCGAAGGAATTCATGCTGACGAGAGAAAAATCCAAACAAATCGTGAATGGCCTCGAATAAATGGAAAAACATGATCTTTCCTTGGGTTTTGTACATACTACAGACGATTTATATAAGAATTTGCTAAGGTAGCAGCACTGTTGCATAAAATTACTGAAGAAAACGCTATTTTTGATTGGACCACCGAAGTGACGTAGCTTTTGGGAGGCTAGAGGCAGCCCTGTTCCAGTCCTATGTTTGGCTACCCACGGGTAGGTACATGGAAAATTTATTTTGGACACCGACGCGAGCAACGCAGGTATCGGAGCTGTTTTATTGCGAATACAAATTGGAGAAGAAAGGGTCTTCGGATACTACAGTAGAGTGCTTACAAAGCCCGAGAGAAATTACTGCTTTACAAGAAAAGAACTGTTAGCAATAGTCAGAGCGGTTGACCATTTCCACAAGTACCTGCATTGTTTCGTACCCTTATACGTTTCGTCCTGGGACGTCACAATATGAGCGTGACCTGGGGGCGTAGCAGGGGTTCTGGTAAAGAGAAACTCGCTTGGTATAGGTGCAATAAGATAAGTATTGAATATATAGAATTATATTACCCTAGAAATAGTACCATGACGTATCTTCTACGGAGGGAAGTACTACTTATAGACCACTCTGTAACATGTACACTCTGTACACTTGGCGTGACTGAAGACTGAAACTGGGTTTGAGACAGGTCCAGAAGAGCGTTTCCCAATAAAGGTAGTTTGCCCTGGGAGGAGACTTAGCTAAAGGGGCTTTTCCCAATTGTCGTACTTTGCACTAGCCTTAGTCTGCCGGTAATGGATTTCGGCGCGGTATTTATACCAAATAAATGCTGACTCGTCGACACACTTTAGTGAAATTGATGTACAAAGTGGTATTTACTTAAGTAGTTGACTGAAAAGCATTGGCCCCCAATGCTTGTAGAAGAGACATCAGAAATAAAATAAAATATGACAATATACCCAATAGGATTACAATACGATAAAATACAATACAATAAAATAAAACATAATACAAAAGCGAAAGGAATAGGGTTGATACAATTACTAAAGTTTAGATAAATGAATAAAACTGTGGTGCGCTAGGAGATCCCGTCACGGATGGGTTTTGACGTCTAACCAGATGCGTCTTCTCAGTAAAGACAGTAAATAGTCCAGGTAGGTACCATAACGTTTGTGCTTCTTTGGTGTCCGGTTTTTGGTTGGCCAAATTTTTTCATAGTGTTTGGTTCCTTGCTTCCAATGGTATACGGAGATCTTTGGTAGAAATGCCCCTGCTCAATCCGAAGCAATCCCTGATGCAGGTTGTATTGGTTTCTAGGCCTCGTTTGTCCTCTGGCCGGTCTATGCGATTTTGTGCGTATGAAACAAAAAGTATGTGTGTTGAAATAGTTTCGAAATTGCTGATTTAGTTATTTGTTAGTAATTAGCCTAGTTAAATTTTGGTACTTCAAATTTATTAATTTCTTCCTGACACCTTCGACGATGAGCGATTGTCCCAACAGTGAATTGATTTGTGTAATATACAAAATGATAAAGTGATTAACGTACTGCTTCATCCCTTCTTTTTCAGGCCGGTCCAGTGTGAGATTCTACCGGATGATTTGTCGGAAGGAATTACCGGCTATGCCCTCCGTAAGTTTTTCATCTTTATTATTTGTTTCATATACCTACTTATTTGCTGGTGTATCTTCCTAGAACTATGAAATCGTCTACGTGAGGGTCAGGGGTCCTGGCCTCCCCTGGTGCCTCTGAATCAGCGGGTCATTTTGCTGGGTGCAGGTTGTGGCCGGATAATGATGATCACGGGTGTTGTTCGGACTCGGCGGCCGCTGTTGTTTATCTATTATTAACCCTCAGGCAGGCGCGCTATCGGCCTTTTATGCCGCCTTTTTACTAATTCAAGGATTCCGCAAATATTGTGGCTTTTATCATATTGTCCGTCTAGCTATGTTCAAATGACTATATCAGTAAACCTACTACGCACAATTTACGACCTTAGAGTGCTTGTTCAGATGTCAGTGAGTTCTTGAACTTGCAGGTGTTGAGTTTTCGGCATTCCGTGCCGCCAGCGCGCCTGGTCATATAAGTAAAATTACAAGGGGAATAGTACAAATATTATTTTTGTGTTTTCGCGAAATTAGTATAAAGGATTTCATTTAGTTGCCTAGAATCACAATTTATTTTATTTTTTTACTCTATTTAAAAATAAATTTTGATGTTTTGAATTATTTCCTATGTTTTTCTGCTGGCGGCACGCACTACCGCAGCGCGCCCGCTAATGTGATTTTCGAATGCGCGCTTGCCCTAGGGTTAAAGATTTTTTAAGTAAAGAACAAATGTACTCATTTTCTTTCGTTGTCCTATTCCTGTTCGTTTGACAAAAATGCGCCTCGTCCTGTTCTATTTCACTTCTACTATTCTGGCTGGTTTGGCGAATGCGTTTCGTCGGAACGTCGTAGACTGGCTGCATGGTTTTCACTGGTACTGGGACGTGTGTCTGTGCTTGTTTTATAAAAAGTACAACGTATCGTTCCATCTGGCATGTGATTGAGAATTTTCATAGTGTATTCTTCGGTATCCTCATGTTTACGCTCAATTTTTGGTTCCTTGCTTTCAGTTTCAGTTCCTGTGTGATGCCTCAGTGTTGGTTCCCCTGTTTGTTTATTTAAACGTAAGTATTTATACTACTTGCTTGCTACTAAGCATATTGCAAATAGGCTGCATGTGACGTAAAAAAGTGCGTCGTGTTCCACTGGGTGACCCCTGTTCTGTCCTCTCCTGGGTCCTTATTCTTGGAACAGGGGAGCAGCGTTCCCAGGAGAACGAATGTTTCGTCTTTGTTACTTATGTTGTCATTTAAATATCATTGAGAAAGACGGAACACGCTTTCTCCTGGGAACATTGCTCCCCTGTTTCAAGAATAAGGACCCTGGCGTAAATATTGTGGGCATGGCGTAGGTGCTTCTTTGGAAAATAACATAGAGTTATAGTGCTATGGATAACATTGTGTTCCAGATAACTATTATGCTGTGGCTCTCCGTGATCTAGTGGTAAATTATTGGCGGTACTTGTTCCTGTACTTAATCCAATTTCTCAGCTTTATCTTTTAGAAATTCCTTATTAGACGTCAAGTTTCGATGTGGAATTGTGAGGGACCAATTTTGATTAATACATTCCTGCATATTACTGAATTTAACCGGAAGTGGTGTTAGAAGTGCATTTAACACAAACGACTTAAGGTTTATCCATGCTGAAGGTACCAAATGTTGTATTTCTATTTTTTTAATTTCTTCCAGGTATGGGAATCTCTTTGCAATAATTACTTTGTTATCTATTTTTAGCTAACACTGGCATGGTATGAAGATTTTAACAGCCCCCGGTTGCTCTGCGTGGTGGTCCTTCAAGAATTCAATCTTGTCCGGGCATTCTATTATTGTGCCTTTTTGTGGATGAGTAATGATGAACTGATCGTCGCCGATTTCCGTGATCACAAGGAGCTCAGATCGGTGGCAGCTCATTGGACAATGGAGGGTTAAATCTTCGAGAGTGGCTCCATGGAAAAGTTTTGATGCGCATGATGGTCCCGGGAGGCCCCCGAAAATCTTGGTAAGTAATATAGTTTGTTCTCATATGGGCTGCATAAATGTATCCCTGTGCCGGAAATTTACCTAGTATTATTCACGTCAGCTATAGCCATGTATAGTGTGTCATGTTCGATAATGCAAGTTTAACTATGCCAGGAAAATGGGTAGGTTTCTAACTCAAAGATTTTCCATTGATGATTCTTTCTGTTTGTAGGTATTCTTAGGTGGAACACAAGTTCGTTGCCTGTGAAGCTACAATCGCAAATTGGAAGCTCATAGTATTTGGTAATGTCATCTGTCTGGATTGCTAATTCATGGAAGCCTTTGTTAGGTAGCGCGTTCAAGATATCCAGGTCCTTTCTCAAGACGTATGGTGTTATAACTGCTATTGGCACGTGATGATGTTTACATGACTGGAAAATATCCTGGTTTTTCATTGTTCTAGTAAGTGTAAAAATTTTACTATATATGTCTACGTTTTCTCGTAATATTGCCATGATGAGCATGCGCTCAGTTGCCAGATTTTGTTCTAATTGGCTATTCATTTCTCTTTGGTAATCCCTCATCTTTTCTATTCTAAATTCTGATTCTCTCAGAGCATCATCCTCTTGCTCCTGCTTCATGAATGGTAATTGTTCCCCCAGTGTTTTGATGGATTGGATTCCTTTGGTAACTGATCCCAGTCGTGCCCGTAGGGTGTTGCGACTCCACAACACCAGTCGAGCCCATATACTACGAATGATAATGGAATTGCCCTTTTGCTCTTCTTGCTTGGTCTTAGATTAGTTATGTTCCAGTGCTTAGTTATACTACTTAATTTCTTGTCTACAGCGGATGCTATTCCTTCCATATATGTTATAATCTTACATTCTACTTTCTCTGATACTTGACACTTCCTGCCTCCAAGTATTGTTGGTTCTAAAGGCTCTTCAAGCCAGGGTACTCTGTATGTCAATGGGATTGACCCCCCATATGAAATTGTATCTGGTAGGAGTTTCCAGGTTGCGCCGGCGGATACTTCCAAATATATCACAACCCCTATACGTTTCGTCCTGGGATTTCACAATAGGAGCGAGACCTGGGGGCGTAGGTGGGGTTCAGGTAGAGAGAAACTCGCTTGGTATGGGTACAATAAGATATGTATTGAATATATAGAATTATATTACCCTAGAAATAGTATCATGACGTCTCTTCTACGGAGGGACGTACTACTTATAGGCCACTCTGTATTATGTACAGTGGGCATCATTGCAATTGGCACACACTCTTTAAAATCCCTCGTATTGAGTCAAAATTCTAACCAATAAATCTATTTAGTGCAGCATTTTGCTATTACTGGTGTGTCAGATTTGACACATTACGAGGGATATTTATATAGTGTGTGCCAATTGCAATAATTCCCACTGTACGCTTGGCGTGACTGAAGACTGAAACTGGGTTTGAGACAGGTCTAAAAGGGCGTTTTCCAATAAAGGTAGTTTGCACTGGACCTAGTCTGTTGCGTTCAATACTCCCAGAAGGGCGTTTCTCATTAAAGGTAGTTTGCACTGGGAGGACACTTAGCTGGAAGCGCTTTCCCAATATAGGTACTTTGCACTAGCCTTAGTCTGCCGGTAATGGATTTCGGCGCGGTATTTATACCAAATTAATGCTGACTCGCCGACACACTTCAGTAAAATTGATGTACAGAGTGGTATTTACTTAAGTAGTTGACAATACGGGCAAGAATTTCTCATCAGAACAGACCAGGCATCGCTTAAAAAGTAGTGGCAAGATGTCTGGAGAAGTTACAGGAGTACAATTTTCAAATCAAACATCGTTCTGGTAAACTGCATAATAACGCAGATGCCTTATCCAGGCGATACTTCCTAACTTTCAAGGCGCTGTGGGCTCAATGGGAATGGGACTCCCTGCTAGTCGAAAATGGTTCACTGAAACGAACGAAGATAGTGCAGATGGTAAAATCGTCAAAACGCAATTGGTCGTGCCTAGGTCAAAAGTTGTTCGTGTTTTAGAAGTTCATAATGGAACATCCGGAGCTTATTTGGGAGTCAACAAGACCTTGGACAAGATCTGTGATAGATTCTACTGGGTGAACTATTACCAGGATGTCACTTGCGCAGGACCCAAAACACGATTTAGGGGCCAAATGAAGCAATAAAACGTGGGAATGCCTTGCGAACGAATGGCAATAGACGTATCTGGTCAATTTCCTGCTACGCGGAGTGGCAACAAATACATCTTAGTTCCCATGGATTATTTCAGCAAGTGGCCAGAACTTTTCGCTATTCCAAATCAAGAAGCATCTGCAGTTCAGTTACAAAAGTGCTTATCACTAATGTTTTCACTAGATTTGTAATTTAATTCGGACCTATTTCGAGTCACGACTATTTCAAAAACTTCTAACTGTTAGGCAAGACCGGAACCACGGCATTGCTTCCACGATCAGATGGCATCGTTGAGAGATTCAACAAGACAATCGAGGAACATCTCTCCAAAGTAATTGACAAGCATCAAGATGATTGAGATGAGCATATACCTCTATTTCTGATGGCTGACCTGTAAGCCGTAAATAACATAATGGGAATTACACCAGCCAAAGTTTTATTTGGAAGGGAGCTTCGTTTACCCTGTGACTTGGTGTTCGGATCACCAGATGTCGTTGAGATGGAAGCCGTAGACTATGCTGACGATCTGCGAAAAAGACTGCTTGACATCTATGACAGAGTAAGAGAGGAGATAGAGTTCTCAAGTGAACGAATGAAAACCAGATATGACCTTACGGCGTTCTCTACAGGTTTCCAAGCGAATGACAAAGTTTGGCTCTATAACCCTCAAGGGAAGGAAGGCAGATCTCCCAAGCTAATACCAGTAGGTATGGGAAGGCTTGTACATGATTATAAAGAGACTAAACGACGTGGAATATCGAATCTAACGCGGCCCAAATTTAAGACGAAGGTACATCTTGACTGGTTGAAGGCTTATCACGAGAATAAATAGTCAGATCGGGATGCTCTGATTTAGGAGGAAGGGAGTGGTACGAAAATGCATCGAAAATCTGTCGCCAGGATTCCAAGAAATTATGTACTTGTTTACGCCGGAGGGTCGGAATTCTATTTTATTCGATTCGAAGTTTTTCTGGCTAAATCTCGAGTGCGATTACAACTATAGGTATAACTAGATCATAGTAATAAGTTAGGTAAGCTTTAATTCGATATTTGTCGTGTATGTTTCGATAAGTGATAAGTAAATTTTATATAAAGTCCATTAGTTTAATAAAAGTTGTTACTGTTTGTGAAGCTTCATCATGGACAAGGAAAACCTCAAATGGTATAAAATGATTTAAATGGTGTAGTCAAATTTTTTAACTTTTCTGCTCTAAATTATAAATGTTGCAGTTACCTAGACGTCCATCGCAGAGTGGGGACATATTTTATTATGCGTGGGTGATAAAAAAAGGTGAAAGTTTTCACTCCCTCGTTATAGCTAAAAAAAAGTTAAAAACATAGAAACTTCACAAGATGTACGAGCCCTCCGACGAGAAGAGTAAGTTTCATAATTTTTGGACGCCGCGAGGTCTAGTAAGTATTTCAAAAATCAATAAAACTGCATATAATCGAACAAATTAACGTTCGTCTTGTAGCTGACAAATAGAATTATGTATGTGCAAAAAAATACTTGTCGATTCGAAAAAGTTATGTATGGCTGCCAATAATCGGATACTTAGAATTTCCAACCATTAAGATGGCGACGCGAAAACCCATTACCCTTTTCATTCGACGAGTCGACAAATGTTTTTCTTTGATTTATATCTTAAGCCCTGATGTGGTTATTTTTTTATATTTACAACTTTTTGAAGCGGATGCGAGGGAGCGATGATAGAACGGGACAAATTCAACTATGTGTTAGATGATCAACCCGCTTTACAATCTATTAGAATATTTTCCCAGATTTTGTTCTAATTCTTTATACGCAATTTTCTGCACCATGATACAGATTTCTTCAAGGTAGGTACGACGCACATGTTATTATTTAATTTAGAAGATTTTTTTAAAAAATGCGAATTTATTCTACAAGCTTCAAGCAAGTTGCATTTCCAAAAGCGATTTCTCAAAAAGATTGCATAAACTCTTCAAATTATATCCAATTCATTACCAATTCCGATGTGAACAAGAAAACTTTCTAGATTCGAGAACGGATTTTAAGTTATTTCGGGTCGGAACCTGGGCTAAAACGTGTGCGACTTATATCCGACAAATAACCAACCCTCGTTTTAGGGAGAACGGTCTTTTCCGGCCGTTAGTTTGTGAAAAGGAAAGACCTCGAGGTTTTTTACCCTTTTTTTTTGACACCAAATGATAAAATCGGGAAACCTGATAACGTTTGGTCATGTTTTTGCTGGCTTTTACTGCGCGATTCATAAGACTATAGGGGTGAATTTATGTGTGTATATTGTGGAATTGCGAAATGTACAGAATTACAAATAATTTCATTTCATAATGATTTATTGGCAATACCGTTTTCTGTAATGATTCTCCGATTTCTTTAAATTAATTGAAACTTCAATTTTTGCAGTTATGAGCTCATAAATTTCACTTACGTTTTTTGCAAGAAATTATCCAAAAAACTGCTACATTTTCAATAGGTAACTTTTTCATAACGTGACTCAGATTACCCAAAATAATCGATAAATTACCTACTCGTTATAGATCGCACTCAAAACTTATAAGAAAAAACTCTATATTCTTAAAGGTTTTAATCTAATTTAGAGAGCTTGCATATAAAAATTGAATATCAATAGGCTCTTTCGCCTCCATGCATGGCGCAAAATTGTCAGAGCAATTTTATCTAGTATCATTTCAAAAGTAAATGCTTGAATAAAAGGAAAGTTGACCCGAAGACAGAATATTATTAGATGCTTCGTCTGCGAAGTTTCGCTTATCTAAGTATGTTTAACATTAAAAGAGATTGCATTGCCGGCTTTTAAAGTTTACAGTGAAGGTTTTAATAAGTAGATAAGAACACACAAATAATATTTTTAGAGGAATTCCAGCTCTAGATCGTGAAGATAGAGAGTTACTTCAAGAAGTAACTGAACTTAAAGAAAGTTATAGCAATAAAAACCAAGGATACAGACTGGGAAAGGTATTTGCCTGATTGGAGAATATGAACATGGAAATCCAAAAAAAAAAATAAAAATTAAAAGTAGTCTACTAGATCAAAAAATCAATCAGCATGGTGATATAATCTGATTAGTAGTTTTTCCGTTTTTCTGTGTATACAGGCCTGACTACTGGACTAAAGAAATTGGTTTTGAAAGAAGAAAACCTCTTTCTGATGCATTATCAAACAGAAACCTGTCTAATAACGGAATTTTCCCTATATTGAATAGAAAAAAGTCTCACTAGAACAGAAAAATTCAACAAACTATGTTGGGAGGTAAATCTGGTCATGAATGAAGAAGTACCCTTTCTCACAAGATACAGAGGTGATCGAACATCAATTTTCGATGTAATGCTGATCAATAAAAAAAATGCTGTTCGATATTAACAGTGAACCAGGACTAGGAAAGAGAGACAATGTAATAATCTTGTAGCATTTCCAATTTCTTGGCTAATATGCTACTTTGTTTTGCTCTGGTGGATATGATTCCATATTGAACTTGGCGATTTGGACCAATCAAAAACACTCTGACTGGTTTGTTATTTCTGTGGAAACAGTTTATAATGAAATAAATGAATAAACGACTATCTTTTCTGTGCCCAGATGTTATTACCTTGAGTACTGCCTTCTACTGAAAGTTTTTGGTTCAGGTTTGCAATTGTGGTTAATTGATCTAGGAAGGTTTGATTCAATACGGCAGGGCTCGCTGTTATTGATTAGAATCTTATAAAAGGAGAGAGTACCATCGACTAGTTGGCAAATTCATTCAATAAATAATCTGAGGTTATGATAATTGTTGTTTACTTTATTCGATTTTCCAGTTTCATCTTACATCTGTCATTGAACAGGTGTCGCTGTCTAGGCGTTTTCTTGTTTTCTTTAAGACCTGCGCTACCTTTTCATATAGGTTCTATAGGCAATTTTCAACATTCACCGGTTATCTGGAATCATTTATACACAACCCACTTTTCAGTTTGTATTTTTGGGGTGAAACTTAACACGCCCTTTTTCTATAATTTTCATCAATGTTAAAATCAGAAGTTTGACAAATGGAAGCAGTCTTTCCAAATCTAAAAGGAAGAATCTGCCCTTTTGATCTTGAGACCTGATACTGTGAGGTCAGCCTTGGCCCTAATTATTTTTGGGCAAGACTTCTTGGAATTTTGTGCTAGGGAAACTCAAATTAGACTAATTTCTTGTTGATCATTGTCTAGAGTTGTTCCTTGGTCATTTTGGATTTTGCTTCGGATCATTTCGAGCAGCTTTTGAAAGTTCAAGACTTCACTTTTGGCCTAGAGCATCCCTCAGTTAGAGGGTTCCAGGCTATACCTAGGCTATATCTAGAGAGATTCTAGGCTGGATCTAGATTGCTCTTAGTTGGGGCTTTGGAAGCTTCCCTTCAGCAACCCTTTTGATACCACTCTGATAGAACCACTTTGAGTTCTACGTTAAACAGATAAAACGTGGGTAGGACTTCCATAGGTCTCACTCACCATAGCTTAGTCTGGAACAAACTTAGAACTGCTAGCTGCTTCTGTCTGGATCTACAATTAGACCAAACATGCAGATAACCACACTTTAGGAACTTCTGAGTTGTTACATACATTTGAAGATAATTAACACTTGTATACATGTAAGTTGCACTTTTTACTATTTAGGCCAATCTTGTACAAATCACTTGACACTGGATTACGTTCAGTACGAGCTCCTTAAATAAAATTCTAGAATTTTACCCTGAGGTTGCCCAAACAATAACTTTCGCCTTTCTGGTGTTTAATTTGCCTGTTGGTAAAGTGTAACCGATACTGTATTTTTTTCATCATTCACAAGTGTAAATACCAAACAGTTTTAGTCATGTTTACTTAAAATTCATATTTATCTATACATTATTTACATTCATTTTTTTATATATTCAAATATTTATAAATTAGGTACAAGCCTGAATCTACACATTTTTTTAAAACGTCCTGGCTATCCCGATTTAATATTGTTATTATTTTTGAAAAAGAAGCCAGATACATTATTGTACCTAATTAGTTGTTTTATTGCTAAGCTCTCCAATTGCAAAGGTTTTGTTTATGACATCATTAAGTAATCTTCCTAGTTAAGTCACAATTAACTTGGTGGCGCCCAAAGATAAGATGTATACAGGGAATCCATAAACCCATGGCCTCCGAATTAATGCTGACTAGCCGTACGCAGTATAATTAGGCACTTGCCAAATAAGTTCGTTATAATCTTGGCCCGAATGGAAGTTAGTTTTAGTCCCGACGCTACTCATGAAATTGTGACACAAAATTTTTGGGAAGCTGACTATGCAGCAATAAACACATGTTTGGAAGAATAGAACTTTGAACCAACATACAACCAAAACGGATTTAATCGTTTTATGGATAATGGATATTGTTACTGGTGCAGTAGACGAAATTATTTCCTCTTATCTCTCTCTACCAATGATAAGATTCACAAAGAACGTAAGCTTTGGGACATCTATGTAAAAATAGGACCAAATGAAAACTATAACACATACCAAGCCTCTAGCAACCACTTGATTGTTATAATAATAAACAGTTCTTCAAATATGTTAGCAGAAGTCCAACAAAAATATCCTGACTTCAACCCAAATATGATACTGGCAACACTATTCAGGAAGACTGTCAATAGTAAGCTCACTGTTGGGGAAAGGAGATAAACTGGTAGGCAATTATCTCCAAATAAGTCCAACATCTCTGGCAAATGCATATAAAAGGTAATTGTAAAGAAAATGTTTATGATTCGAAACCAAGTGATAAGTGAGCACGATTTCTTTCCAAGAAGATTGAATATTTCACTTTAACAAATCTGACAAAATGTTTGAAGGACTGGACCAGAGATTTTGCCTTGGTATAGAGTTTCATATGGTGTATTTCGATTTCCAGGACACCCTTGACAAGGTTGCTATTATGTTAGGCTACTAGGTTAGGGCTAATGTCACCTTGTCGAGCAGCCATGGAGTTCGGAGTGGAATTCCTTAGAGCTTTGTGCTGGGAGCCTTTTTGGTGCTGTAACTCCTTTTATTGATGAATTTACAAGAGGCTCATATTATGCTCAGTTTGCTCAGCGAATAATTATTTGGGGTGGGTCAATAGTTAAATAAGTACAGAATGGCAATGGCGCCACTGAATTTTTCAAAATAAATTAATAATTATATTGCGTAAAATGTTGAAATGTGAAAATTCAGGAACACACCTAAAAAAAATTATTAGGTAAAGATAATTGTTAATTCTGAAAAAGAAAAAAATAAGGCATACAACTCAACCAAATCTTGACATAGGTGAACCAATAAAACAATTCAGTAATTTTCGAATCAAAATAGTTTATATTTCTACGGTGATATCAGATTCACAGTGAGGTTAGAAATCAAGGATTAAAATTTAAAAAGATTGAATCAATCAATGGATAGAATTTAACCCTTAATTGAATCCACCAAACTTAAAAAATAATAGCACAATATACACTATAGAGCAGGCGCTACAAATAGTTGAGTATGCAAAATGTGAGGATCCGCAAAAATGCTCAAATTCGTGTTCCTGTGATCCTAAAGAATGGGAAAGTACATCTTGCCGGCAGCTGGAGTGGTCCCTAACTTTTCTGCCATCCTCCAATGCAAAGTTATATGGAAAATATCACAATTTCAAGTCATTTCACAATAATTCCTATTGATTGTACCTAAGGCTTCCTTTTCAAGCACTCAAATTAAATTACCTACCACTTGTTGGATATCTTTGCAATTCTGCTCCAAAATATACGCAAGTAAAAGAAGACTGGACAAGGTCATCCAACGACGACTGCACAGGGGCTTATTTTTTACCTTCCCTGTTTCTGTAGTTTTGAAAAAAAAATCAAAATAGCCAATTGGCTTTTTTTTTCTAGAGAATTCAAAAATGGTACCAAAAAATCATTTGAACTAAAAACCAAAGAGTTACGCCATGGATGAACTGTTTTTCAGATGGAGCACCCTTTGAAAATATTTAATATTCCGATAGGTACCTATTTTTATTTTATTTTAATCTTTCATCCTTGATAATTTCAGCTTCACCTGTTCAATACATCTGTGATGGCGACAAAATATGTCAAATTTCTTTTGACTTTGAACAAAAGGTGATTATACCTCTATCACCTATGAACCTACTAAATTGAAAAGGAAAAGTTAAAATTATTAAGCATAAAACATTAAAATAAAATAAAAACAGCGGAATATCGAACATTTTCAACAGAATAGACGTAAAGAATGCGACTTTTCCAAAAATCATACAAAAAAAGGGTGTTTCATTTGAAAAACAGTTCACCCATGGCGTAATTCTTCGGTTTTTGGTTCAAATGATTACTTTGTACCATTTTTGAATTCTCCAGAAAAAAATACCCCAATTGGCTATTTTGAATTTTTCCAAAACTACACGAACAGGGAAGGTCAAAAATAAGCCCCTGTTCAGTCGTCGTTGGATGACCCTGTACATCTCGCAGTCTTCTTTTACTTGTGCATATTTTTGAGCAGAATTGTAAAGATATCAAACAAGAGGTAGGTAGCTTATTTTGAGTGCTTGAAATGAAAGCCTCAGGTACATTCAATAGAAATTATTATGAAATCACTTGAAATTGTGATATTTTCCATATAACTTTGCATTGGGGGATGGCAGGAGAGTTAGGGACCACTCCAGCTGCCGGCAAGATCAAGGTTGCCATATTGGACATATTTTACATGATTCCATGATTTTCAACAAAAATCTCATTTAAAATTCAAACTTTGTGTTTGATATTTTAACATCATCACATTCAAGCGCTTGCGTAGAATGAATATTTTCTATAATTTATAGGTTTGATCGCACAGAAATTACAAATTAGCCAGAGCGAATTTCATTGGTTGAAAACAGTCAGGAAACTTGTTTCAGCCAATGAAATTCACTCTGACTGTGGTTCGTGATTTCTGTGCGAACAGACCTAATATGAATAAATCAGAAGCGAGAAACAGGTTAACTGCGTTAACTTTATGACGGGTATTATGAAAAAAAAATTGACAGAATAACTAAAAGTTAACCTCTGGAATGACGTTATGCCTAATATAGGAAGTAGGTACCTACCTATTAGATATTTTTTGTGTTTTGAGGTATTTATTTTATTCTTTTTGTTATATTTTATGTTTTGTGTTGTAATTTTTTTATCCAATAAAAATGCATATTATTAGAATAGACGTATTTTTTTGTCGATTCCCGATAAAATTAGTCATCTCATGATTTTTACTGAGAATCTCTTGTTTTTTGCTGCAATTTCTCATGAATAATTTTTTTTCGACCTGGCAACCCTGGGCAACATGTACTTTTCCATTCCTTAGGATCAAAGGAATCCGATTTTGAGCATTTTTGCCGGTCCTCACATTTTGCATACCCATATCCGTCTGCATTTTTCAGTTTCCTATTTGGTTACCGCTACATGGAGCGCTAATCTTTTAGGGATTGTATAACTATCTCTGGCATCGCGTTTCCTATTAGGTTAGCGCACATTGCCTACCAAGTGACTACCGCTACATGGCGCGCTACTTCTATAGGACTTGTTAAGCTATATCCGACGTCTCGTTTCCTATTAGATCAGCGCACATAAATTAAATAAATACGCTCATTTTGCCAACCATGTTATCACATGACTTTTTAATAATAATAAATAATAAAACAACTTGCAGAGGTTAACTTTTTTTTCTATTAAATAAAAATAAAAGAATGGCCTTTCACATTTTATAAAAAGGTAGGTAATGATTATCTATTTCAATGACTTTTGGCATTCGGTTGATTTGCCAAAATATTTGAAATGAAAGACCTTTTTCTCTTTGTTGCTTTTTTACGTAATTTTTCGGCATTAGATGGCCTGCTTGAATCGCTCTAGAGCCTGCATGTAGCCCTCTCTCTGCACGACGTGCAATCGAAGTTGGTTGTACTTTGATTCGGCGTCCTTGTTTTTTGGTTACTATAGCAGAACAAATATCATAAAGTCCCTGTTCATTTTCAATATTATTAATTTTAGCATTCAGTTCTTTCATGTTCTTTAGCATATGTTTGCATAGGTGAGCTTGTGCAAATTGGTGCAGTTTTTTGAAGTTTTCTTCCAATGATTTTAGTTCTTCAGCATATTCTGCAGTGATATTATCATTTGCACGATTTTCCCCTAATACTTGTGTATGTTCTTCAGATGACTGGACATTGGAGTTAATAGGCTCGTAGTTGACGATTGCATTAGATATAGACTGCATAGGCCTATTGAAATCCTTCTGACCTTCTGGCAAAGAATCAGAATTCAAATCCATATTCATAAAAAAAGAACTGTTGACATTATTTCCCATTGCTAAAGTAGCAAGTTCAACGCGGTCTTGAAACAACAAATGGGGTGTGGTTATCAAATTAACACCTGAATTATAAACTGCACAAAGGTGCTTGCAAAATTTACCTCCTGTCCCTGCAGGACAATCACATTGTTCTAGTGTAACATCGACTGTGTACATAAACTTATTATCTTGTGAAGATGAGACCATAAACAGTGTATCAGTTTTTTTTATTACTGTCAAAAGATCAGATTTATGACAAAACTTTTTAAAATAGTGTTGAAGCTTCATATCTCTACCATTCACAAATGATATTATTTTTTGCTTGTAAAACTCTTCTAGAGAAAAGCATAGAAAATCTGCCAATGAGGTTGCATTAAATGCTTTGCATCTCTGTAAAACCTGATCTTTGAATATGCGTATAGATACCTCAACAATATTGTTGGTATTGTGATCTCTGGTTCTATACTCGTTCCGAAAATGATGACACCACTCATGTCTCCGCTTCCACATATCGCTTAAATATTCTAGAAATATTTAGTTGATATTTTTTTGCTATAATATCTTCGCGCAGTGACGTCTTGTTCAATTCACAATCAATTTCATTTTGTGCGTATATCACGTCTCGGAAAAGAAGCATCAAGTTTTTTCTATGGTCTTTATCAATGTTATGTGAACTGTCCCATAACCAGCGCCACACTGCTTGAAGAACATGAAATGTGCAAAGCAATGATTTAGATTGTGGAAAAATTTTGTTTAAAGCGTTCCTCTCGGCTGCACTGTCATAAACTAAATACGGCTGGAAAGCCTTTACCGTGAAATCCATCGGTCCCAATTAAATCACGAAATTGCTTGAAACATAATTCATAAACTTTTTCTGTTTGAAAGTTATGAATGGTGCAGCCCAGGGGCACTGCTCCAATTTTACTCGCACCAAAAAAAAACGTGACTAAAGAACCACCTTGGTCACAGGAACCGCTAGAATCTACAAATACAATTTCACTTGAAAATTGTATGTTATGGGCTCTTTGCATCAGTGGAGTCAAAGGAACACAGCAAAAAGGGTCTTCCTGAATACTTATTTTGACACCATTTTCTTCAAAATAATCTCTTTTTTCCAAAAACTTTTCTGTAATACTACGTACTTCACGAGTACCATAATTTTCTTCTCTAAAAAAAATATACATGGTGATTCATTTATATTGCATGAAAACGTGAAAACACATACCTCCAAGTTTCGAACAAATGATAAATGGAACGATCAATAGGATTGGTGTGACCATTGGCAAGTACTTCACATACTTTTTCTAAAGGTGTAGTTGCCACCAGCGAAGACCTGTGAAATGATTTTGCTTCACTAGCCGACAGACCATCTTCCAAAATACTTATAAAACTTTTCTTTCGTTAACTCACTCATGCATAAAAAGCTGTATGCCTCCGCAACATGAATTCGGTGAGTGTGTTTGAAGTTAATCTGTTTCAATGAAATACAAAGAATTATTTCAATGAAAACAATTTTTTTAGAGCAATAGGTACCTACCTCAATTACTGCATTCAAGTTTTCTTTCAAAAAAGGGTCTCTGTATTTAGTAAATCTATTTATTTTTTTAACTTTATATATTATTTTTGCAGGACAATTTTTGTTTCTCTCCCTTGTGCTTTCGTTTTTGCGGCATTTATTTTTTTTGTTGTGATGACAAACAAAATCTTTTCTATAGTGAAGCCTCTGCAAATTTGGATAGTTTTGTGAAACAATCCACTGCGTATTTGTAGCAGCAGAAAACTCGCCTATCCACTGCATACACTGTTCATCGTAGTCAGGAAAATCTACTTTGGTCCGCTTCATATTCACTTTCCTTCTTACTGACACAACTTATAAATTTACACGTAGTATCAAACTTTTCAATTATCTCTTCCATAACGCCATAATTAAGAGAAAAAATAAAAGAGACACAACGAGAAATATCCAAAATTGTTGAATCACCTGTAACCACCAATTAACCTCAAAAAATTACGATAATGAAATGGATTGCAATGCAATGGATGCCCGCAGACGACCAATGAGACGATCGCAGTGTGCTCTGATCTAATAGGAAACGCGGCGTCAGATATAATTCAACAAGTCCTATATGATTAGCGCTCCATGTAGCGATAGACATGTGCGCTAGCCTAATAGGGAACGCGATGCTAGATATAACTTTACAATTCCTAAAGGATTAGCGCTCCATGTAGCAGTAACCAAATAGGAAACGGAAAAATGCTATCCGTCTAACTCCCGGTCTACTAGTATAATCACATAATTTCATAGTCACATAATAATTTAACTTAACAGTCGCTGGCCATATCATTAATTTGAAATGAAAATATAAAAGATGTAAGTTTCCAGAAAATTAATTAAAAAAAAAAAAATTAATGATTGGAAATTGTAATATTATTTGGATAAATATGGTCAGCTGCTGATAGAAAAATAAAATCGCTGAAATCAGATCAAAACTATATGAAATCAAAGGTTAAACCTGGAAAAAGCCTCAATTCTAACAAAAAGGTGGAGTACGGTAGCCATTCATTTTCTGTCACTTGACAAGGGGAAATTGCAGATTCTAGCCTTGAATCAATATATAGGGTGGTCCAAAAAAAACCGGAATTTTGTTTTTGAGGTGTAACTTTTTTATTTATTGACCAATTTTCTTTTGTTTTGGCTTGTTTGAAAGAGTAATGAACAGGCTAACGAATCAGAGTGAAACTTTTGACATTTGAAAAAAATCAAAAATTGCCTTAATTTGGATAGCGCTGGAACTTTTTTGTGGCACCCTGTATAAGTTTTTTTAATAAATTCTCAAAGTTCATCATTTTGCGAACATTTTAAGACCGCGACAGAAAAAATCGGTTGAAAACTAATAGACTATGAGATAGGGGCAGTTTAGTGGAGTCATTTTTATTTGTCTGGCATTTTGAGGGTTGAATGTAGCTACTAAGCTGATGAGAATATGTGTGATTTTAATGCCTGCCTCCCGTTCGAAAATTTGCAGAAGAAAAAAATTGATTTACATGAAGAATTTTTTTTTAATGATCTCAAATTTTTTGGCTTCTAAATAAAAGATTCACATTGATGAATAATTCACCCATAAAAAATACCAGATGCTTTTCAATAGCTGAAAAAGTGGGGATGAGTGTCAACTTCCAAGAGAAAAGAAAAGAACCTTCCGCGTTTACTTTTTGTCTGGTAATCGAGGGAATGGAAGGTTTTGCTAAGAAAATAACCTGAAAATCGCCAGACGGTAATCACAGTTCGAAATCGAGTTTTCCGGCAAAACATTCTGTGGACATTTCGAACAGGAGGCTGGCATTAAAACCACTTATATTCTCATCAGCTAACTAACCAAATTCATCCCTCAAAATGCCAGACAAAAAAAAATGACTCCACTAAACAGGCCCTATCTCAGGGTCTATAAGTGAAATATTGAATTTCTTGTGATATCGAATTTCAATTTTTTTTATTGACAGCAAAATCTAGGATATGCTTTTTTAGCTAGATTTTTTTTTTCTACTCGACATATTTTTTCTATTTCGGGCTTGTTCGAAAGATAAATAGATATGGTAAGGATTCGAAATGAAGATTTTGACTGGTTGAGAAAAAATTAAAGATTTCCCAGTTCCTTCAACATAGCCAATTTTGAAAAAGTTAATGATAAGTTTTCTAACAATACGACTAATATTTTTATTTATGAATTTTAAAAAATAAAGTAAACACATTTAAGGGTCGATATGCCTTCCGTGGGCCTCAACAACCCATGCTAAACGTCTACGCCAAGAATCGATTGAATTGGCAATGTTACGTTGTTCCAGCAGTTCTCCCCAACACTCAATGATTCGGTTGCGCAGCTCTTCTAAATTATTGAACGTAGCCCCATTTCCGTGGACATTTTCTTCCAAGTCCCCCTATAGAAAGTAATCGCAGGGATTCAAGTCTGGGCTATAAGCCGGCCAGCGGCCAGTCAACGGGCTCTATAAAATTCGCAACTTGCTTTCTTAGATAGTTGATAGTAAAGAATAATTAAAAGTGATTTAATGCTGAAGCATGTTAAACGGGAATACACATTTAAACTGTCATACTTAATAGATTTAGAGCCCGTGCTAAAATCCGAAAAATTTGGTTCAGTGATGGGGAAATTTTCGCCTTATCCGGAGTAAAGAATTCGCAAAAACAAAAAGCCGATAAAGGAAGAGAAAAATTCAGCAGTTATTTAATGGAATCTATCTGCAGCAATTTCTCGAAGCCACAGAGCACAACTAATTGTTATCGACCAAGGAGTTCGCTTGGATTCACGCAAGTATTGTCAGCTTGTGTTCGCCTTATGCTATCCGAAATCAAGGTTGTTTGAGAGAGGTAGGTTGTCTGATAACTTTTATGATGTCATCTGTATGCCTGAACATAATGCAAATCTTCATAAGGCACTCTAGACGCGTCATCAAGTTACCCATTACGAGACAGCCTGTTAATTTCAGGAAACTTGATCCGAAATTGAACAGCTTACACCTCAAGACTACACTTTTATGCAGGTAATTTTATAACTTAAGGTTTAAAGTCAGGCCTATAGTTTATTACAGCAACGCGAGATGTCAATGCTGTCGCCCCTATAGTGTGCCCTTACTTGACTGTCAAAAAAAAATAGAAATCTTCATTTGGTTAAATTGTGTGATGTAACGTTTTTTCTTTTTTTGGCGGAAATTCGAAGTATTATTCTGTTTTACATAAACAGGGTTGTAGTTTCGACCAACGCAAATAATTTTGAACGTTCATCCGTCGGATTTTTTTGTAAACAGTGTAGCTACGGGCGTATTTCCAACTATTTTTGCAGTTCAAAAAATTTGAAAAAAATATATGTCGCGTAGAATTGCAATAGTAGTTCGTAAGAAAAATAATGGGAAACTTCATCTATTCGTTTTGAAATAAATGGTGAAAAACTACTTTTTCTTCAGTTTTTGCGATATAACTCAAAAATGGCGAGTCAAATTTGCTTAAAAAAAAATATGGATTAAGTATATCGATACCCATAGAACATATATTTTTTTTGGAATTTTTGAACACAAGGTTCAGAAAATAGAGGTTGACTTTAAACCTTAACTAGGTAATTGTAAAATTTATTGTTCAGATTTAGTTTGGTTCTCACAAAAACTTTGATAAAACCGTACGTTTTTGTATTTCTCTTTTTATGAGATAAAGGTGATAAATAATGTTATAAAAGATGGAGCCAGGTGACATAATAGCCGCTTTACTATCAACTACCTAAGAGAGCAAGTTGCGGATTTTATACAGCCAGTTGACTGGCCGCCTAATAGCCCAGATTTGAATTCCTGCGATTACTTTTTATGAGGGAATTTGGAAGAAAAAGTCCACGGAAATGGGGCTACGTTCAATAATTAGGAGAGCTGTGCAACCGAATCATTGAGTGTTGGGGAGAACTGCTGGAACAACGTAACATTGCCAATTCTATCGATTCTTGGCGTAGACGTTAAGCATGGGTTGTTGAAGCCCACGGAGGGCATATCGCCTCTTGCCCTTTAAATGTGTTTACTTTATTTTTAAAATTTATAAATAAAAATATTAGTCGTATTGTTAGAAAACTTATCGTTAAGTTTTTCAAAATTGGCTATGATAAAGGAACTGGGAAATCTTTAATTTTTTCTCAAGAGTCAAAATCTTTATTTCGAATCCTTATCCTATCTATTTATCTTTTGAACAAGCCTGGAATAGAAAAAATATGGCGAGTAGAAAAAAAATTGTAGCTGAAACAGCATATCCTAGATTTTGCTGTCAATATAAAAAATTGAAATTCGATATTACAAAAAATTCAATATTTCACTTAGTTTTCAACCGATTTTTCTATCGAGGTCTTTAAATGTTCGCAAAATGATGAAATTTAAGAATTTATCCAAAAAAAAAAATATACAGGGTGTCACAAAAAAGTTCCAGTGCTATCCAAAACTAGGCAATTTTTGAAAGAGTCCGCCATTTTGGATTTTTTTTCGAATGTCAAAAGTTTTACCCTGATTCGTTAACCTGTTCATTTCTCTTTCGAACAAGCCAAAACAAAAGAAAATTGGTCAACAAATAAAAAAGTTACAGCTCAAAAACAAAATTCCGGTTTTTTTTGTACCACCCTATAGATAGAGGCTAGAAGTTCACAGTTTTCGTCAAATGTGGAAGTACAGGTGTCAACACGTGAGGGACTTGATTCCTCTACTCTAGGAAATCCCGTCAACAGCTCTATGCCCATGCTCCACGAAAATAGTGATCGTTAGAAATGTGGGCTTGTTGGAAACGGTTTCGTCAAAAGAAACGACCTCCTCGATAGAAACGGGCTCCTCGGAAAACCTTAGTACTTTTGAAAAAATTAAAAAGACTTTGCCACGAGATGTTCGAAATTCAAACTTGGATAAAACGGTAATCACAAGACTTTGGAATTAAACTTTTTCGGTGATCAGCGGAACTTTGCCTTGCGCAACTTTATTTCATGAAACTAGTGCCTGATGGCCGATAAGGTACTTTTTTCCACGAGAACGGTAATCACGCTTGAGGCATATGGCTGCCCCCAGGCCAGGATCGACCTTTCAGGGCGGACGGAAAATTTTGAAAGGGACGAAGAATAGGACAAGCTGAACAAGCAGAGCTACCCTCCAAAAAATAGCCAACGGAAAGTGTTGGTACCTAACTGGTACTTCAAATTTAAACGAAAAGCGTGCCCTCCATGTTAATAATTGCGTTTATTATTGGCGACAGAAACCTACTTTTAATAAAATAATGTATGAGGAACAGTTACTAACAGTAGCATTTCACATGCTACAGTGTATATCAACGATTTGGCAGATATATCAAGCCCCTCTAGAAAACAACTGCAAGACGATTTAACGTCAGTAGAGCAATCTTCAACAATTTGAAAATTAAACTATTGAAGACAAATGTACCTACAATTCTCAGTATAGGCACAAATATCACTGAGCATCGTTATATGTTACCATATTAGGAATCAGAATCGCCTGCAGTTTGAAATGGCAAATACATATCTGTAAAATAGTAAAAAAAGGCTAATACATTCACTGATTTCATGTTAAAAGGTTTCCAGGACCGTTATGCTGGATCAATACTATGTATCAGTCATTCATCAAAACGTTAATACTGAATTCATATTTTGTAGAGAACATAAAACTTTTAGAAAAATGTCAAAGATGAATAACTGATATCATCACGACTCTCCCACATCAAGATTTTGTATCAAGACTCTGACTCAGTAGACAGCTTCAAAAATGCGCCGTCTATTAACTGATCTTGTCGAGACATTTGACATAATCCAAAACTATAACACTAGCAAAATATGTCTATCCTTCATCCAAGTAATAATGTTAATATCAAAGGACATACAAATGAATTAGAGAAAGAACGGACAGCTAAACTTCCAAGAAAAAACTTCCTGCTGTATTGTGTCTCATCCAAATGCGTAAAGTATTGATTCTTTTTAAAACAAACTTGAAAAAGCACTCTTCCCAATTTTGAACAGTGATGCATATTATGAAGAAAAATTTAATTGGGTACTTTTATTCGATTTGAACAAAGCAAGCAAAATTGAATACAATAGACTCATCGGTTTTCGAAGCGCCGCTTCCTATTGTACACCAATAATGATAATAATAAAATAATAATTTCGCCGCAATTAATTAGGGGATTTTAAACTCAACTTTGAAGAAAAACAAAATGATATCATAACTTTTTAAATTATGCATATTTTACTTGCACAATTTTAAAGATAAGGCAGTTAGTAGACAAACATGCGTCGTCTATCATCCATACTGTCAGTTTTATCGAGGAATAGTGGCGACTGCAATCAAGTTTGAGCGATCTCTGGGATATCAAGTTTCGATTTTTCAATGAACGTGTATTTTGCTCCAAATCAGTTCGGCTGATAAAAAATAAAAAACCAGAATTGATTGTGCGGTCGAGCTAAATTACTTCTGTTCGAACTTAGTGAGTACATTTAAAGCAACAAGGAACAAATTGAAAATATTCCATCAATTTAAATAATGACCAAAAAAAAAAAAAAACGAAAAAGCACAAAGAAAACAGAAACCGACGAAACTCTATTGTGTATGACAAAACCACGACTCGGTTCCACCGAATGAAATATTACACTTTTCTTTCACCTACGGGCAAACCAGGTTTAAAATTATTATTTTATTTTGCGCCGGTTTCCCGAATGCTACTCCTACATTTTGTAAGTATAACTTAAACATACGAGCTTTGATATTGCAAATTATATGTGAACGTATGTTAACAAAAACTCCACTCTTAAAAAAGTCACGTTCTTTGTTGAAAATTTGTGTAAACAGCAAAATTGTAGTCCAAAGTGCCCACTTCAAACCAGTTGTTTCGGTTAATATAACTTTTGTGAGTGGACTATATTATGTAGATTGGGATAATTAGACTTCATAATGTCTACACTGGCAATTTTGAATGAATAAACAATTTTGTTCTGCCAGAGTCCCACATAACAAAATTACATCCTTAGAATGTGGTAAGAATGTTCTTTTTTTAGGAGGAATGTGCCTAAAATGTTCGCCAAAACCATTGCGAATGTCCTGAGAATGTTCTGAGAAAAGATTGTAAAAATACAATACAATACCAAAGGATTTCCCAGGAAGTTCTTGGGTATATACCTATGGGATTCTCAGTACATCCTGAAAAAAATATTCCTGTTTGATTCTAAAAATATGCTTGAAATGTATATTCTCACATTAAAAGAATGTTTCTATGACATTATAGTTATGTTCTCAAAAGAATATTATACCAATATGCTTGAAATATTCTTAGAATATATCTACATATATTCTCAATATGCATCCTAGACATAATATTCTTGTTTGATTCTAAGGATATACTTGGAATGTTGATTTTCGCATCCAAATAATGCCCCTTTCGGCCCTTTCAGTCCTTTTATATTAAAGGCAGTAAAAGAGTTGGAAAACTTCTCTGGAAAACACAAGTGTCTAACCAAAGCTCCGGTTTCGAGCTTGGTATGCTCTAGTCGCGGTAAGCACGCCAACTGAGAGAAACAGTTTCCAAGGAGATTCAAACGCTAGGCAAGATGTAGATCTTTAATAGCGCGTGGCTCCCTCTCTTGGAAGTTCTAGAAAGCAAACGAAAAAGAATATACCTATAATATTTTTAGTAGGTTCTAGATAGAGCATTATTGTTTAATTGTTCAATTAAGATTTTTGAGTAGGTACTCTAGATAATTAGGTGAACAATATGAAAATATTCTTATCATGGTTATCTACCTACATATTCTTAATACTTGATAGAGATATTAGCCGAAAGAACATTTCTTAGGGTACATTCTAATAATGTTCGTATGACAATATTCAAAAAATGTTCTATAAAGTAGGTTCTTAGCACAATCGTTCAAGTAGGTGCATAGAAGCAACATTCCTAGTACATAAATAGAACGTCCAAAAATGAATATTTCAATCGGAACAATCTTAGAATATTCATTAAACATTCCTAAAAGAACATTCGAAAAAGCACTTTGAGGGAATATTCTGAGAATATGAATGTTCTTTCACTGTTATGTGGGGTGTTACACAATGTTGATCAAAATTCTAAAACTGCAAGATTGTAGCCATTGGCTTGATATTTTCGATTTCCAGGTTTATAATTTTTTTAATTTTTCAAAGATATCCGGAATATTCAAAAATTGTATCACACTAAACAGAGACTTCACACACCACACCAACTAAATAAAATAAAAAAAAGAAAATCAGACACCGGTAAGAATAAAGTAGTGGAGTGGAAGCACATAAAAGTTTACGTATCCTGAAAAGCTCGAATATCGCTTTATAATTAAAATCGCGAATATGATCAACGTATTCTCCTAGTCTACTGACGTAGGGTTATCAACATCAATCAGACCAGTCAATGAAGAAAATAGCCGAAGCTCAGTGACCAATGGAAGGGCTCATGCTACGAATATCCTTGAGGGAGAGAAAAACCAATGAACGGTCGGGAAGTGCCTCTGGAGTCAGAGTTTAGCGAAACCACTGTACCCAAAAATGGAATTATGTAGCTGGAGATACAGTCTCCAAACGGAATATCATACTTTTACCTTGAAGGCCTCGCCAATGAAAGTAGAATAGAACACGATGAGAGAATATGAGACGCGCCTATATTTAGATATGGGCTATTGTGAATTATCGTCAAACCAAGGCAGAATTCGACTGTCTTCAGTAGCAAAATCCCAAGGACATTGATATTTGTTCGTACAATGTTTAAAACAGATTGCGAAAGCTTGTTGCTTAAAAAAAGACCGACGACGTAGGCGGAGTTCTGTCAAGCTTGAGGAAGTTGTTGAAAATTTTTTGAGCGTGATATAGTGAAAACAGCCTATGGGATTTGTTTTCAGTATAATGTTGAAATGATTGGGTGATTTGTGTCCGTGTGACATGACAAAAAGCACAAAATTTAATTGCCTGTTAGAACTGTCAAAACATTTTCATTTTAACTAAGTTCTAACGATATCTATAATATGATATTATATATATTTCTTCCCTATATCAAAAATGTCACAGATCGCATAGGACGAACGCTAGAAAAACACAACATTAAGCCTATCTACAAGCCCACAAGAACAATTCAGCAAAGTCTAAGATCAGCCAAGGATCCTAGGGCAACTCTTGAAACACTTGGTGTCTATAGAATTCCCTGCTCTTGTGGATCTGTCTATGTAGGAACTACGAAACGCTCTATCAACACCAGGGTCAAAGAGCACAAAAGAAACTGTCAGCAGGGACAAATATATAGATTAGCAATCGCCGAACACGTGCTTACGCAAACAAACCATGTCATTCGTTTCGACCAGACTCAAGCATTGGATAGAACCAAACATTTTTACACCAGACTGCACAGAGAAGCCATAGAGATGCAGAAACACCACAACAACTTCAACAGAAAAGAAGGGGGTATGAGCCTCAACAAAAGCTGGTTGCCAGTTCTCCGAAAAACAAAAATCCTTCCTTTCCGAGAACGAAACAAGGAAAATAGCCCAATACAAGCCACGCCCACAACCTTGGAGATAAATAACGCAGGCCCAACAACGTTAATTTTTTTTAATCAAAAATAGCCTCTTCTTAAAGATTAAAAGATTGATAATAAATTATAAGGTATCAAACTGCAAAGAATTATTGCTTCCTTGTTGGACTTTTATTAGCAAAACTTTAAACATAGAGTACTCCATAAAGACTGACAAAACTTCTTCTCAAGATAAAAGCAATTTAAATTTTTGCTTCAAACTATAACACTTTATCTAGGTTTTATTAACCCAAAAAGAAGCTGAAAGCCTTCTGACGGAAAAAGTAATTTATCCTTGCAGGAATTAATGTTTTAACTGAGACCTATAAAAATATTACAATATGACTAGCTTGTATTATGATTTCACGATCTATTATCCCTCTGACAGATACTATACAAATATCACTTCCTCGATATAATACGGTTTTTGGGTCCATTAAATTGAAAGATTGATGGAAGAAAATGTTGTGTTCAATTTTTGGTAATTGAATGAATGAATGAATTAAAAGAAATTCAATATGAATATTCATGAGCTTTCACAAAATGTGCACGCCATCTTGCCAAGACAAATCCTGCATTTAATTTCTGTAATAGCTTAGAATTTCCGAGAACAATGCAAATGCTACAATTACGTAGTTCTCAGTAAACTTTTACTTAAAAAAGTTCAGTGATTAATATCTTGATTATTGCAGTTTGGAGTGGAGTTAATTTCGTTTTAATTAAAACTAGTTTTGTGAGTAATTAGCTTTTGGTTTCAGGTTTCCGAACTACAGATTTATTGAATGCCTATGCATCTAGACCATTGCGATATTGAAGATGCGATCCCGTTCATGATATTTGTCCGTTGGCAGTAATTCGCTAATTGAATTAAGGACAATTTTAATGGCTCAAAAACCACAAACGTTGTATGCAGCTTATAAATTTGTGTTAAATAATCAACTAGCTGAAAACTACATGAAATTTAGTAGGGAACTTAATCATTCTACTAATCAAAATCAAAATCAAAATTACTCAAATTTCAAAAATAATAATACGCAATTTCTTTCACAACAAACCTATACTCAACAAAAACCTCAATATACACAAAAAACACCCTATGTACCACAGAAACCATAGTTTCCATCCCAATCTATCAACAGAACACCCAAAAAGGACTATGTACCAACAAAATTTCCTACTAGTTCAGGAACTTTTGGCAATAATTACAATAATGCCTTTCGAAAAAAACACGAATCAACGATTTTCGAAACCGACACCTATGTCCGGAGTTTCAGTGCAATCATAAGCACAAAAACAACATCAATACAAGACCCAATAACTATTTCAAACCTGACCCAAATGCAGGCCCTTTAAGATATACAATCGAATAGATTAATAATATCTTTGAAATCGAATTACCTGACCCTGACGAAAATTTCGAAACTGAAGAATGTTCTGAAAATAAAAATTATGAAGAGATAAATTTTAAAGAAAATCAAGTCAAAACTGAAGACGAAAATTTTCAGTTACCAGCCTTGGATGCAATGAGTCAGCATTAACTTTAAATGCTTATTAAATCAACCAACTACCTTTTATTCAAATAGACTATCCACGGTGTAAATTATTATTTGACATAGGAAGTCATGCCTCTTTAATAAGACCCTCAATCACAGAAAAATATTTTTCAAATTCTATAAACGAATACGAAATCAGTTAACAACTTGTATGTAAGAAACACCCAAGGAATAATTAATGTCCCAATTTTACAAGTATATAATATACAAACAATTCAGTCTATTCTGAAACTTTTATCAAATCGAGATCGAAAACGTTGATAGACAATCGAGAACGGTGAAATCGAGATAAACGTTATTGATTCTGACAAATTTCCTATTCTGTAAGTGCGGTCGATAAGTCTTCAAATCGTGCCACGCTTTTTCGCTGATTAAGAAAAATTTATTAAAAGAGAAAAAGAAAAAAAAAAAATTTAGAAAAATAAATTTAAAAAAAAAAATTAAAGTTTAAAATAAAAAAAATAAAATAAAAATAATGAAAATTAAAAGAAGAATAAAAATAAAAATAAATGAATAAGGAACTTGAGATTGTAGGACTGAAGGTCGAAGTGCGTGCAAATTAAGCCCTAGCTCAGAACTAAATAATTCGGAGAGTAGGGGTGGGTTTTAGTTTTGGGCGCCACCGACTCTGAACAGATGAGTCGGACTCTCCAGGATGGTATCTGGCTTCAGGTCCTTACAATCCAAATAATAATTAATAAAAAAAATAAAAATATTAGCAAAAACCAGGCTGTGTGCAGAAAACCAAATAAAAGTCAAGAAATCAAGTGCTACAGTTATTTATTCACCAAATGGCCGCAGACCACAATGAACAATAATTTGAATTTAAGAGAGAAAAAAATAATAATAATCAAGTAAATTAGCAATTAATAAAATGACCTTGTCATGAAGTGTAAACCAACAGATACAGAAATGCTATACGTTTTTAAATAATTGCTATAGTCAAGAACAATTAAATTTAAATGCAAAAATATGTTATTGAAACTCAATAACCCAAATGAATAATAAAAAAAAATGTGCAGATAGAGAAGTTGCAAATATAAATTGAAGAGAAAAAAATAAAACAAAACAAAAAAAACAATAAATTAATGAATAATAAGTTGGAGCGGTTATTTTACACTTATGTAACCAGAACTACCAGTAAGTCGACATAAATTCAACAGGTTATGTCTAGTTAAGTTACCTATTTAATAATTCATTTACCACACTGGGGGCAAGCAATGAATTATTCCCTGAAATACCGAGGTGATCACCGGGGTGTACAAATAGGGACAGAATGTACATAAACAATAATAATAAGTAGGATAACTAAAACTAGTACGATACCAAAATGTTCCAGGTAGTAGTAGTAGTAGACACAATTAACCAGATTAGTCCTGGCTACTGGTTGTGGTTAAGTGGATTGAAAACCTGAGTAACCGTCCAATTACTTAGGCTGGTGTCTATTAGCCTTTTGGTTCAATTTCGGTTACAATTGAACGTCTATTGTAGTAACCGTGAGGTAAACTTGATGGTAAAGTATAACCCCTCGTGAAAGAACCCTCGTGAAAGAAAAACCCTCGTGAAAGAACCCTCGTGAAAGAACCCTGATGGAATTAGGGTGTCGGCCTCGAAAATCTCCGGAAATCTGGATCGAGGATTGTATTTCCTAGAGAGAGTGAGAATTCTCTACTCCTTAGGGCAGCTTTCAACACACATGGAGTTGTAAAAATCCGAATAAATCGGCGAAAATTATAACACTACGAAAACGTAAGGCATGAAGGCAACTAAAATGTTATAACTTCAAATGAGAAATTAGGGTCGAAATCCCAAAAAGGCGAAGGCAATCTTCATAAAGACCCTAATTCTCCAACGTCCAGATGTGAAAGAAAATGTGCTCCACATTCAATTAATAAACTAACCTAACCCAAAGGAAGGAATTCAGACTTAGAGATGATCGAGAACAACGACAAACAACAACAACCAATCGACAGAATTCCCACTTACCAAAAATTGCACACAACAATATAAACTGAGAAAAATGATAACGGCTGATGAATAATGATATCAACAACCAATAATTATCCCATAAAACAATCAAAACTTGAAGAATACAAAATATAGTAAGTGTTCCGTTTTCAAAATTAGAGAGCTCAAGGAAGAATCGACGATACTGAAAACATCACTACTCCACCGCTGGTTGACAGAAATTTTTGACAATCAAAAGTCAAAGAAACGAAATCAAAGGGTGCGTTCCAGATGTCTCAAAGGACATCGAACCAATACGCAACTCTGGGTTCGCTCGAATTTGCGCCGAGATCGATAGCGCTCCACAACCGGAACAGTTAGTACGAACGGAGTAGCTCGGTACATCCACCTGAAAACGGTACACCACGATTACGGAACACGACATACTTTTGACAGATGAATTAATTATTTTTGGATGAAACAGATGATCGAATTTAAAATAGTAATCAAAACATTGCTTTGTTTTGATTTAGAATTGAATTAAAATATGGATTTAAATGAGGAAAAAACTATCACAGCAAATAGAATTTGACTATGGAAAATTAGGAAATCTGACGACAATTGAAATTGAGAGAAAATGTTGAAAAACTTAAGGAAATCTTGAATATAAAATTGAAAGTAGGTGAGAAATGTTTATGCAATTTTGGCCCGTTACAATCGAGATAATAGTTATCGATTTGAACATATCGGCAACGTCGCAAATTGTGAATTACAACCACTGTCACCACCACAAATCAAATAAACGTCAACAAATTTAAATTTTAAAATGGATTTTCGAACTAGAATAAGTAAAAAAGATCGTCTAACGAGCAGAGATCACGAAAAATCCCAGAGGATATATTCTGGGATTGTATTTACCAACATAAACATAATTGTCCAATAAAAACTGAAATCAACCCAAGTGTGTTTGCTTGCATTTAGTTTGAGTATCTTTATATGGTGGTATGGCCCACAACCAACAAAATGTCGATTTATACCATGTCATTTAAGTTGTAAATGTAAATGTAAATGTAAATGTAATAGTATATTACAATCCGAGACGGAAAATACTTCATTGCTGGTCGAGAGGTTATTATAGTTTATCGAGACGCGAAGCGTCGAGATAAACTCAACCTCGAGACAGAAATGAAGTTTTCCGTCGAGGTTTGTATACTTTTTTATTTTCAACCCTTAATTTTCTGATGCAAAAACTAAAGATTCTGTTATACGAAATTTTCATATAGTGTAAAACTGGCCTTAGAAAAAAATATTTCACTTTTTTTGTCAATGTCATCAATTTTGACGATCTCAAAGGCCCTGTAAAGGCCAAAACAAAAGACGAAACCACAGGAAACCGCAAAATCAACAACCATAGATAAGATCAACAACGCCTTAACGACGGTAGTTTTCGCTCAGTATTTTTGCGGAAATAATAGATTTTCACTAGATTTCTCCCCGTTCTCCCCAAAGAAATGATTTCGGAAAGTGAAGATGAAGCGATGGATTGTACCCCACCTGAATTAAAAGAAGCAGCAGACAGGATTGGAGAGAGTTTGCTTCCAGCAAAAAGCAAATTTCGGTACGAAAAGGCTTTTCAAATATTCGAAGCATGGTGTAGCCAGAAAGGAACGAGAAATACTGCCTCGGAGACCGTTTTGTTGGCGTATTTTGGCGAATTATCTAAGGAAAAGAAGCCTTCGACTTTATGGTCGACTTACAGTATGTTGAAAACCATGATTAAATTGAAAGAGAAAGTTGATATCTCCAATTACGCAAAACTTATAGCTTTTTTGAAGCGGCAAAATCTGGGCTTTCAGCCGAAAAAGTCGAGCGTTTTTTCCAGAGAAAACATTAACGAGTTCCTCACGAAGGCAGCTGAAGAATTCATTAGCATCAAGGTAGGTTTTCAAAAAATATACAAAGAAGATAAAAATGCGAAAATCAAAATGATTTTCTGTATGCTATAGCTAGGTTACCCATTTTATTTTTATCTGGTTTCAGGTAGCGCTAATTGTTGGTGTGTCGGGTGCATGTAGGAGCGATGAACTAGTCAAGATGAAAATGGAGCACGTCAACGTTTTGGAAGGAAAGATCGCTATAGAAATTCCACACACAAAAACTTACACAAGTCGATCGTTTATCATAAGCGATCCAGATTGGGTTGCTATTTTCCACAAATACCTCACTTTGCGGAAAAATTTGAAAAATGACAGGTTATTTGTTCAATGGCGAAATGGGAAATTACATAACCAAGCAATTGGCTATCATTCAATCTCAAAATTTCCACATAAAATAGCTGCTTTTTTGAAGCTTCCAAAAATTGAAACTTTTACAGGGCATGCTTTTCGTCGTACTTCCGCAACCTTATTGGTTGACAACGGGGCCGATCTATTGCAACTCAAAAGACTGGGAGGGTGGAAATCGAGCACGGTTGCTGAAGGCTACATAGAGGCATCTTTGGAGAACAAAAGTAAGACTGCTCTGATGCTATCCTCTACTTCCAAAGGTATTCAGTTGTCCAGTGCATCCACAAGTACATCACATGCGGAAACTCATCCGCAAGCGCAAGAGATAATAGTTCCAAACGAAACACAATTCCAACAGGATGGTCTCAAGATTTCCATTATAAACAACAATGCTAATTTAACAATTAATGTAAATAAGTGAATAGATTTAATTAGTTCCATGTAATACATGTGGTTTTATTATTATATGTGAGAGCTGTATGAAAATTATCAATTTGGAACGAGCAGGGAAATGGGGACGGAAAAGCATTTGCCGTCCCGGACGGAAAATGCTTTTCCGTCCTAGGCAGGCATATGCATTACCGTCCCGATAAATGTCAAAGTCCAGAAATGTGACACTTTCAAGATTTTGAAAAACCTGCAATGTCAACATTACATATGTGGTTGAAAATAAAAACATTTACATGATTGGTTAAATTTGGGTCAAAAAAATGTGGAGGAAAATTATTCGTTTAAGAAGTACCAGCAAGGCAAGCTGACCAATTAGAAGAAGTAATCTGACTGTCTTAGTTCTTGTTCCTTCTTACTTCCTATCTGTTCTATTAAAATTTTCTGGAGCCGGTTATGTTCTTGTTTTTTTTATTCGCTTTTTTCACCTTTTCCCTGCAAAAATTTCCAATGCAACATCTGATTTATTTGATCTTCCATTTTGGTAGTCTGTAGCCTTGTAATCCTCATAGAAGAAAATTTTTCAACCTCCGCGACTTGGAAAAAACGTAAGTTTGGTGACGTCACACACCTTATAGCAGATAAAAAACAAGCACTTGAAACTTCTCTTTTGAAATCTCTGACAGGCAAAATTTAGAAGATCAAACTAGTAACCCCAGGATAATTTCCAGCCAGCTCCTTCTTTTGTAACCTCTGCAATTAATATATCGTTTGCTTGGTTATGTATGGATTAGGTACCACATTTTTTTCTCAACTTATTTTCTCTATTTATAGGATCCACCTTGACCTTGTCGATTGCTCAAATTCGAGAGCAGCCATCGTCAATCGAAATCTATTTCGATTTTTGTTATCGATTGTCGATAGCTGAAAAAGTTACAGAAAACCAAATTTTTTCAAAAATCGATAATTTCGACAGTTATCGAATCAAGTTTTCGATTGTCGATTCGATTTGAGTTACAGAATAGACCCGAATATCGAAATGATAATGTATAATTTCCAAGACTATTTTGATGGAATTATTGGAGTCAAAGCATTACAAGAAAATTATTCAAATATAGATTTTTCCAATATGCTTCTTTCTAATAATAAATCAACAATTCCGTTTTAATATAGAACCGATTTCGAAATTCAAAATTTTGAGATTTCAAGCAACTCAATTCAGGTATGTTATTTCTATGGCTGATGGCGTTGAAATTCTCACACCTCCAATAAAAAATGAAACATATTATATTTCCTCGACAATAATAACAGTCATGAATGAGATAGTAGTTTTAGAAGTACAGAACTTAATGAATAAGCCCTATTATTCTCCCGTATAACATAAATGAACAGTTTCAGATATTTAATATAGAACAAATGACTTAATTACAAAATGATGAATATGCAAATGACCCTATAAGGTCACTACGTATTAATCATTCAAGCTCAGAGGGATTTGATGCTTTAAAGCATCTAATTAAATGTTTTCCCAAAATTTTCCACAAGCCAAATGAGAAATTGACATTCACCATCCAAGTCAAACATGAGATTAAAACAACAGATGAAATACCAGTGCACACGAAAACTGATAGATTAGATATCCACATGTGCATGAACAAGAAGTAAATTCTCAAATAAAGAAAATGTTGGACGATAACATAATCAGACCATCCTGTAGCCCTTGGTCATCCCCTGTGTGGATAGTACCTAAGAAAGAAGATGCCGCAGGCATACAAAAATGGAGAATGGTCGTTGATTATCGAAAGATAAACAAAAAAACTATTGATGATAGATATCTACTGCCTAATATCACTGATATATTAGACCGACTTGGTCGTAGTATTTATTTTACGTTACTGGATTTAGTCTCTGGCTTTCATCAAGTCGAGATGCATGAAAATTCGATACCCAAGACAGCACTTAATATTGAGAATGGTCACTACGAATTTAACAGAATGCCTTTTGGATTAAAGAACGCACCAGCAATGTTCCAAAAAGTGATGGATAATCTATTAGTAGGATTACAGAATAGAATATGGATGATATAATAATTTTTTTCACTTCACTTCATAAACATGTGAAAAATTTGAAGAAAGTATTTGAGAGACTTGAGAAGTTTAATTTAAAAATTCAATTAGACAAATTAGAATTCCTACACAAGACAGTCGAATTTTTAGGACATGTAATTACGCCAAATGGTATAAAATCTATCCAAGAACTTACCATTACGAATGAGTACCCTTACATATCACTTACTACGGAAATTAACTTCAATACTTTATGGAAATGCCCAAAACTCGAAAATGTTTACCTTTGTAACCAAGAAGAGCTCAAGCAAGAAGAATCATGTGTTTATGACCTGATTACTGATTGACCAGAACAATGTCCTTTCACTGAAGTGAAATATGAGAAACCAACAGTGCGAGACAAGACCCGAATAGACAACTATTAATCATTCCTAAGAAAAGCCTGACGATAGTTACTCCATGTGACAAGACAAACCATATGGATATTATAACCAATCCAACACTAGTTTCTTTTGAAAAATGCTTCGTAAAAATACAAAATCAAACATTTTCAGAAACCAGCGAGAGCTTCAATTCTGAACTGAAGATTCCAAAAATAGATTTCCCTGAACTTCCAGAGAACGAAGCAACATTGGAACTTCAAGAAATCAACCAAGAAGCCTTAGAAGAAGCCCTCAAGATAACGAGACAAATAGGAGTTCACAATCTCAAAGAATTGTCCTTCGAAAACTCTTATTTGAATACATATTTAATCATAGGTCCTACTATTTTAATCATAATTTTAATGTTTTATTGTTTTGAAAATTTTAAAACTTCAGAGAAAGGTTGTGCAAATGTGCAAATTGAATTGTCTGATTTGAATAAACAACAATCCACGTTTGCAACATCTTAAGGAGGGAGGAGTTATATTAACCAATTGCCACGCTAATTAATAAGCAATTATCCGTTTTTTATAATCTTTAATGAGCTTACCCCTCTACTCCATGACTTTCTAAATCACTGTTGTAAAATAAACATCAAGTTGCTGAATCGGCAATACATTTTTATTTAAGCTAGCGCAGCTCCATAAGGATCGTTCATTTGTTTTCAAGCCTTTCGTGTAGCAAATTGATCGCCCTATTTTCTTTTATCACCTCTGTATTTTAATCAATAAATAAATGTTTTTTTAAATTACAAGTTTCTTAATCGAAAATATAATTAGTAGGTATACGAGAATATTTCCAATAAAAACATACGAAATTCTGTAAACCATTCGCTATGTATTTAAATAGGTTTATAAAAGAAAAAAAATTTTTGCTAAATTATTGGCTTGCTCAATTATTAAAAGTTTAATTAAAATCTGATTCAAAACCCTCATAAGCCGTAAGGTTCCATCAATATGATAGTTTGCCAAATAATTCAGAACATCGTGTGATCGATTATCCTTTGAAGTTTAAAGCCTCCTGTTGGCATCTGAAAAAAATGTACATCAGTACAGATTACTTGCGGAACTAACTGTCACTTTGTTAATGACTATTTTACCTACCTATATCCGATGATGATGATGATTATGAGAATTCAAACTGATCTAAACTTAGTGGAAAGCAGGTTACTGGTTTTAATCCCTTCGTGGGTTTTGTATATTAAAAAGGGTATGAAATGGAGACTGCGTTATGTAAATAGTTCAAGCCAAAATTGTCATGTTAAAAGGTAAATTTTTTATTTGAACTTTTCATGTAGTATTTTTATTTGAAATAGATGCTTAATTTTATTAATTTTTTTGCCTTAGTATTGTTTATCAATGAGTCGTTACTCGTTGCTCCCTTTGCAGTATAATATTTATAATTCAAATTCCATTTTCGCTTGCTGATTCTTCTTCAGATTAGATTTGAATCGTTTTCGTGATTTGCGCGATATGAATGAACGCTTTCTAAATACTTGTTGAGTGATTAGACTGATGTTGTGCGAGATGTTGACGTATGCTTTTTGACGGAAAACTAAGTTTCATAAGGCATCTCTATTTGATTTATAGTAAAACCATCGAGAATGGTAATTAAAGCTTTCTGTGTAACAATAGTCAGGTATTTTCTTGAATGTTGTACCCTGATAGAGAACACTACCAAGTTTATTAAAGTAAAATCAAGTAGAATGGGGAGAAAGTTTCGAGAATTATGGGTATTGAAATAGGCATTTCACTGACTGACATACTACAACATGTAAGAGTCGAATAGAAATATCCAGCCATTCCACATTACTCGCTCATAGACTCATACACAATCAGTTCGATTGCCCTACAATTATCTCTCTATTGAATTTCAATATTGCATTTCGCTCTCTGAGAAATCCCAGATTTTTCAATGAAAATTTCCACAAATTATGGCCAGAACTCGGTTATTGACAGATTGATTAGGATAATTAATGAAACTGATATTGCTATGGACGTGTTTATTAATGTAACTCGGTTCAGTTAAGGCCAGATTGAAGTGTACAAATTAATATTGGGATGCTGGTTGGAACTTTTTCAAATCTATAATAATTGATAATGTGTAACAAAATCATAAGTAAGTTCATAATTTCGGTTCAAGTTCATCTTTCGTGGGAATTAACAGCTTTTCTATAGATAGTTAAAATGTGACCCTAATGGGATTTACAAACACGTGGAGTTTCTGGGAACGACCTAATCTAGTCGAGGATAAAATCACTTAAAAGCCGAAAAGGTATCGAATTTCATAGTTTTAAGATTATTTAGCTGTAGCCCAGAATTGACAAACATATGTACATATAGGCAAAATTTATGTTTTCCTAGATAAACACTAAATTTTAAACTAATCTGAAGTTGTCCGGATCACATGTGGTTGTAATAACTTATTCGACGTCAAAGGATAATCTTCTGAATGTCCACGTTTTATGACAAACCTAGATGTCAGGTAACTGATATCGTTGCTGAAAAGAATTATATTCGAAGCAGGTATGTATGAAAGAAAACAGTAATTACAAGAGCCAGATTTTTTTTTGATACAATGACCTTAAATTGTATAGCAATAAAATTATTATTTGGTCTTTGGTATTCTAATGTTGTCCTAATTGAAGCTCAATGAAAACTAAAACTTATAATAGCCACCGGTATTTCAAATTCAGTTTTCTTCACCAAAGGTTGTAAGTTTATACATATAAACTCCTGAAAGTTTCTTTGTGTCAGATTGGACATGTCCAGTTTCACTCAGTATAGACTAATTCTGGAAACGAGGGAGCAGAGTTCCTCAACGAAGAGATTCTTGATATAGATAAAGCAGCAGTGATGCTAGCGCTCAGGAAAAACAGGAAATCACCTGGGAAAGATAGACTCACAACTGAAATTACTAAAATGGGTTTGCAATCAGAATACTTTCTGATAAGCGCCTTTACCATGGAAGGATCCTCAAAGCATGGCAGTACGCAGAAGTTATTTTGATCTTCAACAAGAGCATAGTACTGCAAAAATGGGAAATTATTGGCCAATGAGTCTTCTGACGCACCTTTACAAACCTCTTACAAAAAAGTTATTACGAACTGTCTGTCAAGGAAACCCGATTTTCACCCAACCAGTCGAAAAGGTAGGTGAATACAATATACCTCTACATATGGCACCTATAGATTATAATAAAGCGTTTTATTCGATAGAAACATGGGCGTTTCTGAAAACATTGTACATAGCTAGAATAGGTATGTACAAGATACTCTACCCGCATGAAGAACATTTACATAAATGCATGCAACAAACGATGATCTGATCACAGTCAACACAGGCGTTGGCCAAGGGGATACTATCTCCCCCAAATTATTTACCTTGGCCCTGAAAAATATATTTAAAAAGTTGCATTGGGAAGCAAGAGGTACCTATAAATGTGGATGGAGTATAGTCGAATAATCTAAGCTTTGCCGATGATATTGGATATCTCCCCCAAATCTTTTCTTATACACTTCTTATCAGGAAAATAATACCAAACGTTATTTTTACGTTCATTGTCGTGTTTAACATGTAAAAGCAATCTATTGATAAACTTTTTTTCAAGTCCTTCCTACCCTAGCATAGAATAATCCCGAGAAATCTTTAGTAATGGACCCTTATCTTTTTCTCTGGAATATAATGTAAATGATAATGCATTCGTAATATTTATTGAAGATATTGGATGTCTAATGTAATCGGGTTATTATAAATTTCAATTTGATTCATGTTCACTATCTACAGCAACGGGACAAATAATTAGTAACGCACATCTGAAAAGTTTCTCTTGATGCAATGAGATCAAACGCGATACGTAGGAGGCTCTGCTATTTACCAAATGAGATCCGATTTCTCCTTGAGGCACTTCCTTGATAGAATAATACACGCACGTATCAAGTTTTGGGATACGTAATGTGGGAAATTATTGTGTAATAACCCTTTCAAGTACTATAATAGCTTGTGGCTTCATTAAGTTCTCCTCGCATAGTAGAAATATTGTTTAGGCTTTAATATGGAAAATCCATTGTTTTATATTTGAGAAGAACCACAATGTTTAATCCCTCAAGATTTTCCGAACATTTAAAGCCTCAAACAAGACACTTCAAGCCTCGGGGATCTCATTACTACCAACATTCTTTCTCTGTTATCTTGAATATTCGAGGATATGTATATGAGTCTCTGCTCAAGAAACACTTTTACAGCTTAATAACGGAGATAATGACATGATTAAGAAATTTTACTTTTGATTCTAGACAGCCAAACCGTTTAATGTTCACGCCTACGATGTGCTTTAAATTTAAATGGGATATTTCCGGCTCTGTTAAGATGGCTTTATTATTCCTTATAGTAATAACAAAATTTAATAAATAATAAGATTTGTTATTCGAATTTTGTCAGGACTTTGAGATAATAAATCACATCGAATGTGCCTGAGAGTAGAAGAAATTAATAAAATTTCCTTTTATTAAAATTTCATACTCTGATGGCCTCATTTTTAATATGCTATTAAGACGTTTTATTAGGTTTCCGTGTCTCATTATGGACGCTGATTAACTTTTCGTGATTTTCCAGCTTCCGTTTTTTTTTTTTTTGCAGTCGAAGGGCTTCGGATTTACTTTTTATTGAATCTGAAAAATTTATTGGAAACGTACAATTTCCATCAATTTAACATACACATTTAGGAATTCAAAGGTACCTATATCAAAATACAACAACATTGCAAAAAGTAAATCTTTCCTAAACATTTTTACCCTTGGTTAAAAGTTTCTTTGTAGATTAGGAAACTGGAATTTAAAAAGTTTTATTCCATTAAAAAAAAGGGGGGCTTTGAGGTTTAATTAAAATAACTTCAAATTTTGCAGCTGATCTCAAATTTTTCAACTCAATTTAATTTTTTCAAACATTTTATTCACTCGGTGTAACATTCAGTTCTAAATATACAATTATGAAAAGTTTGCTTTTTCAATTTAATGTTGTTGGAATTTGGAATTATCCATGTGGACCTCTAACCTGATTTGACTGAATCTAGTCCATGTTTATCATAAGGCTGATCTGTGAGGTTTTAGTCGATCTGGAACATTAGGACTTTTCTGAACTCGAGTCACTAATCGATGTAATCAAGCCTGATTTGATAACATTCTATAGATTATTTTGGTACCGGCACTTAGATATATTTTCATTTGTAATGAAAGTGGTCATTGCAATGTTTTTAATTAGATACTGTAGAGTGACCTGGTAGAATAGTTATTTATGTATCAAGGGAATTATGAGGGTATTAATACCCCAGGGCAAAGTTTGTGTCCCGAAGGCCTTCGGCCCGAGGGACACCAAATTCCCGTGGGTATTAACACTTGATAATTCCCGTGGTACATAGATAATTTTATTTCCTACTGAATTTACTGTATTTTGTCCATTTTTATAAAGAAATAAACCTTAAACCAAAATTTCTATTTTTTGTCAAAGTTTCACCTATTCAAGGTAAAAGCGGAAGATATGGAGTTAAGACCCTGTTTATGATTATCGTAACCAAGGTATTATATGGTTATAATAGTTCAGTAGGAAATGGATGAATTAACACGACGGTCTACTCGATTTCACACTGAATTTATGATAATATTATGACGTTTACATAATAATAGTTATTTAAGTATTAAGAGCGGTAAGTGTCATTTACCGCCCGAGAGTGTGAGAAGACCGACGCGATAGCGGAGGTCTTCAATATTCGAGGGTGGTTAGCGATACTTAACGCCCAAAATACTTATAACGTTTTATGCACATTGGACTCTTCCAGTTCAAAAATGAAATAACTATACCTATATAATGGCATCTATTTGATATTGTTTTCAAAAATAAAGAGTCTCCCCTTTATATAAAGGCGGATTTTCACTGAACAATGGGCAACTTTTGTATTTGCAAATCTTCCAAAAATCAACAGCTTTTATATTTTTCATGTTTATCCACACCGATTTTGGTAATAATATATTTATTATGTAAAGTATAGTTGTTTGGTGAATATAATAAATAATTCTAGCTGATTATCTCCTTAAAAAGACGGGCGGTAAGTTGAATTTACCGTGCATAAAGGAAATTAAAATCAAACGAAAAGCACTTTTCTAATCAAATATTGTCCTTGCCCGATGTAGTGCGTTTCTCGTAGTTCGAACACAACAAATTCGGCACTATATTCGTGAAAACAATGAAAAAATACACCCGAAACTGCGGGGAAAAAACATAAAATGCACCCGAAACTGCGGAAAAAATAACAGAAAAAATTCTCGAAAAAGAACAACCGGCGTTGTTTACCATGCCAAGAGAAATTCATACATCTGTCAAAACTGGTATTCCAACTAAACTGACATGTTTTGATTGTTGATTCGAACCAATCAGATTAGAATTATGCGATAATTTGCCCTTGTGCAAATTATCAGATAATTGCATAGTAACTGGGGGGGTTTATTTGAAACGTGCAATTCAAATACGTCTAAGTCGCTATTTGTAAAGGTGAAATTCAAAAAAATGCACATGTGGCTTATTCGAAACTTTCGTCAACGCATTTTGCTAAATTCGTCGACGCAAGATTGCATTTGACATGCGTCACCCCTAGAGCTAGTGCATTTCCAAATTGCACGCGAAAGTTTCTTAAAAATTTCAGTTTAGTCGATAAAGAATATTCTTGGCCTCATGGAATTCGCAAATAATGTTAATTTAAATGCTCTAGAAAGGGTCGAATTGTATAACAATAACCGCAAAGGCTTCAGAAATCCAAGAATAGATGCATGCATTAACAATACTTAGGTAATGACGGGGAATTAAAAAAAAAACTTTCGACTTTCAAAATAATGTTTCGAGATTCCTTCCATGGAAAGGAGTTCGAAAATTTCCCCGACAAAAGGGCCGGATTTTTATTCAAATATTCGACAGAGTGTTTTTTTTGTTTTTTGGTAATAAATCCGGACCTTCTCTTATTGGCACTTGCCGCCGCACTTTCCATCCTTTTTGCGGTATTGCCTTACACAATACACTTATAGAAAGAATGAAGAATGAACTAAGATTATCAACAAAAAAAACGAAAAACCTCCAACTAAACACGAAACTTTATGCACGGAAATAATCAAAAAAGTTGTTGACAGTAAACAATTTCAAATTTGACATTTCAATGCATCGTTCCGTTTGGTCATATGAAATTTTCTAACAATGTCATTGGTTAGAATTTTTTACAGGACATGTTGCCAAGTTGAGTAGTGCAAATTCAAAAAGTCACGATTTACAAAATGCACAAGATTTCAAATAAGCCGATCGTGAATTTTTAGAATTCGTCGACGCGCATATTTCGACCGATTGAGTCGCATGTGAAAGAATTGCACGGATTTCAAATAAACCCCCCCTGGTGCGAATACTGGTGTATTGATATTTTTTGACAAAATATTTAAATTTTTGATTTATGAAATTCTCTCAATAAATACAACTCGTGCAATGGAAATATATTTATAATTTTCGACAAATTTGCACTCATGCGTTTTTAACTGAAAAAGGCACTCGTGCTCTTTTTCAGCTAAAAATGCATCCGGGAAATTTCCCAAAAATTATCAATAATTTCCATTGCACTCGTTATATTACTATTGATAATCCCGCCTTTTGTCCCTGTACAACAGCTGTTTTTTCACTCTGTCCAAAATGTCAATGATTCAAATGTCACTTGCCCCGTACAACGAGTCACTGTGGGCAAGTTTTTGCGCAATGACATATGCGCATTTTCACCGATGTTATGCTGTCCTTGTCATTTGACAGCAGCAAAACAAGGATAGGTTACTCATCAAGAGAAATGCGCATAAGCAAATGCTGAAATTAAAAACTTGAAATTAAAAACTTGGCCTGTACGTACAACCAGGCACGACTGGGATGGGAGTGTTCACACGTCACGTCACAACCGAAAATTTCCAACATAACCGTGTTAACCGAAAAGTTCTTGCTACACCCTTTCCCTGTGGATCACACTAACGTCCCGGGTGTGATACAACACAAATTAAGCAAGAAGGGAGTAAAAAGTCTTTAGAAAAACCGACAATTAAAACAACGCACTCGTGACAAATGACGAACACCGAACTGTTCAGGCGCACTCACGGTAGGTGAAGCAGCAGGTGCCAGCATCCTCCTCTAGTTCTGATGATAACAAGACAGCATCTGAAGAAGTTTGTTTCTTTGGACGTCCTCGTCGACGAATCAGGTGGACTGGCTCTGGAAGGGTGACTTCAGGGGATGGTGGTACATATTTGGTCAAGGCAGAAACGTGATAGGTACCCAAGAGTACATATGAATTATCTGGACAGACAATTTCATAAGACGTAGGACTTACAATCTTAGAAATCTTATACGGCCCGTCTCTTCGAGGTGCAAACTTAGGAGTAATGCCTAACCTGGCTTTACTTAAAATATGTGTTCCCACTAACACTAAATCTAATACTTCAAAGGTCAAATCACGACGTTTATCATCAGCATATTTCTTCCTTATGTCTTGTTGTCTTTCAGGGTTTTCTCTGGCTTGACTTGATGTATTAGCAAGTATTCGTAGATATGGAGTTATTTGAGGTATAAAATTGTCACTTCCGATGATAGCTCTAAAATCTCGACGTACATCGTCCAAAGTACGGAGTTCTCTACCAAAAGTTAGATAAGCTGGTGAATATCCAGTAGCTTGACACACAGTATTATTTATTGCAAAACGCACCGAAGGTAACTTTTCTTTCCAGCTAATATGATCGTTGGCTGTTAAGATGGCGAGCTGATTATTTTGGTCTCTATTTTTATGTTCTACTGGGTTGGCAGCTGGATGATAGGCAGGTATCAAACTCTGGCTAAATCCAAGCGCTTCGGCTACATGCTGCATTACATCACTGACGAATTGTACGCCGTTATCGCTGATGACTTTCCTTGGAGTACCAAAACGTAGCACAATTTCATCAATGAGGAACTTGGAACATGTTCCAGCTGTGGCTTCTTTAAGCGGAAACATCTCAGTCTATCTAGTGGAGGTGTCTTCCACAATAACGACCCATTTCTTTCCAGGTGGTGCTTCTGGAAGCGGACCAAAAAGATCTATTGCAATGGTTTCAAACCGGTGTGCCTGTATAGGTGTTTGGAGCAGTTCTGAGGGTTTCAAATTGGAAGCTTTGTATCTTTGACACTCAATGCATTTTGCTACATACGCTTGCGCATTCCTTGCTAATAATATCGAGGAACAATTTTCTGGAGATTTCGTTCTACCCCATAATGTCATGCGTGTGTCAAATCGTGGGTATCTTTCATCACTTTCTCAATTGAACATTTTGGTACCACCTGTTGGGCTTCTTCTCCATCATGATCAGGGGAATATCGAGTCCATTCATCATTACATAACCTCTTTCACTCCATCTTCGAATTTCGACAACACAAGTCTCTGAAGTTTCAAAACATTTGCTTATAGATGCTATGTTAGGATCCGACAATTGTTGTTCTCGTATTTCCTTAAGGTCATCGGTGGGCAAGTCAACAGTTACAAAGCATATATCGCAAAAATCACTTTAGCCACTATCGTGACAAATTGGGCAAGATAGTGTATCTGCTAAAACATTTTGTTTTCCTGGAACGTACTCAATTTTTAGATCGTATGGTTGTAATGACAGCGCCCATAAAGCAAGTCTTTCTGATCAGGAGTTCAACGACATTAACCAACGCAGAGGTTGGTGGTCACTCTTTACAGTGATTGCAGAGGATTCTATATATCGCCGGAATTTTGAAATGGCCCATACAAGAGCCAAGGCTTCCCGCTCTGTCGTATGGTACTTCTTCAGGGCATCATTCAATAAACAGCTGGCATATTCAATTGGCCTTGCCTCTGGACCCTCCCCTTGGAGTAAAGCTGCACCAGGGCATATGAACAAGTATCCGTTCTGATAATTAATGGTTTTGTAGGGTCAGCCTGTAGTAAAATGTGTGCGCTGGTCAACAAACACTCTAGATCGTTAAACGCTTTTTCTTGAGTAGGTCCCCAATCCAAGTAGATTTCTTCCGAGTCAATTGGCTCAAAGGTCTAGCTATATCCGCAAAGTTCTGGACAAATCTTCGAAACCAGGAGCAGGTTTGTAAGAAACTCAGAACTTGTTTCACATTGTTAGGAGCATCCATGCTTACGATTGCAGCTATCTTGCCTGGACAAGGAGTGAATCCGGTCTTATCTCGTTCTTCCTTCTTCATTGGTATCTGATGGTAACCACTTTTTGGAGTCAAGAGTTGTATTGTAGGCAGCCGCCTTAGCAGTCGAATGAAGTAAATCTTTTAGGTAATGGGTATTGTATTGGAACAGTAATACTGTTCAATCGTTTATAATCAACAAACAGGCGCATGATTCCATCAGGTTTTGGGACCAAAACAAGCTGGGAAAGCAAAGGACGATTTACATTCCTCAATGATCCCATCTTCAAGGAGTTCATCGAGTAACTTTTCCAAAATATCCTTTTGTGCAGGTGCAATACGATATGGTGGTTGAAAAATAGAATTATCATTAGTCAACTGAATGGTATGTTCAGCGTATGTTGTCAGTTCCTTGCCCTTTTCAAATACTCATGCACGTGATTATATCAAATGCTCTAATTGTAATTTCCCATTAGCAACAAAATTCTTTCCATCAGTATCTTTAAGTTGAAACGCTGCCTGAGACACTGCAGAAGAATCTTGAACACCATGCTCCTTGATGAAGTCAAAAGTTTGTGAAGGATTCTCTTCAAAGTACCATTGCTATTTAGGAGCGTTTAACACCATTTAAGCATTCAATAGGAAGTCTATTCCTAGGAGTGTTTTGCTATGCTCATAACATGACTTAGGAATCGCAAGGAAAGTAGTGGGGATTCTTCTTCCTTGAAGGTCTACAGTAGTTTCCTAAACTCTAGTTAGCACTTGACGTACGTGTCTATCAGCTAAGGTCATTTGCAATTGTGTCTCTAGGTAGGGTAAGTTAAATTCACATAAATGCTTAAACAACCAATGTCCGGCGATTGTATTTTTGGCGCCTGAATCGACATAAACAAGCCCATGCATTCCGGAAACACTGACTTCAACCAATGGTCTAGACATTATTGAGACGGTACAAATATCTGTATAAAGAATGTCAAGGCTTGAAGTATTGGAGGCAGGTGGTTTATTCCTACAAGTTGGACACTGGGATCTTATATATCCAGGAGCTCCACAGCCATAACAGGGTATTCCAGTAGCTGAGATTGCATTTTGGGAAACGTTGCCTCTTCTTAGGTTATTTTGTTGACTACTCGATTGGCTAGCAGCAAATTTCTGACATATTTCTTGTGTATGGCCAAAACTTTGGCATAATTGGCATTTTGGTCTGATTCGAGGTTTATTATCATTATTTCCAGATGAGTTAACAGCATTGTGTCTTTTCTCTTTGGTTTGATCATCAAAAGTATCTTCTACGTCTCTTGCCTTTTCAATTAGCTCAGGAAATTGTGGATTGAATTCCCTGCCACCAGGTTGCAGCATGACCATCTAGCAACACTGGCAAACCTTTAACAGCATTGCCATTTGAAACATTGACGCAATCAATCCTTGTAAACCGTTATTGCATTGATAAATGCTTCTACGTCTTCATCCTTGTTTCCCGAAAACCTTGAAGCACAAGTAAAGACGTTTCCAGTCATAGAAAGTGGAGGAGCTTGAGCTTGAACAAAAGTTGGGGCCATATTCGCAATCAAATCTTGAAGCTGTTCATTTGTCATGATTATTGGAACAATTTGAGGTGAGCTTTCAGGAGAATCCATGTTTAGGCTTACCTTATCTGTTTCACACTAGGATTAAAAAGGAAATTGAATCCTTGAGTCTGAGATCTTAGTTCTACTTCTAAGATTAGTATATCGGTATATAAAACAATGTCTTGTAGCACTTTTAGTCTGAAATCGAGTTTGGGCTTCGTTTACTTTGCACAAAATAAAGTCTCTTGAAACAGTTTTTGTGCTGAGAAGACAACAACGTTGGGATGCCAAATTTATGTAGTGTGACCTGATAAAAATGAATTTACATGGCGGTCTACTCGATTACACACTGAATTTATTATAATATGACGTTAACATAATAATAGTTATTTACCTAACAAATGCGGAAAGTGATACTTTACCGCACGCAACGGCAGTTGACCGAACGACGCGAAGCGGAGTTCGGTCAAGCCGTTGAGGGCGGTAAAGGCACTTTCCACATGTATTAGGTACAAAATTTTACCTATGAGCATCTACATCTCCAAAAAAAGGCATTGATAAAATTAATTAATGAATCGGATTAATTAATGAAATTAGATTAGATTAAGAAATTATCAAAAATCTATTTTCTGAAAAAGAAAGGATTTTTGATTATAAATATCAAATTTTACTTTACCGCATAGTGTGCGTACAACCAGGCACGAGATGGGAGTGTTCGCACGTCAGGCGTCACGTCATAACCGAAAATATCCAACATAACCGGGTTAACCAAAAAGTTCTTGCTACAATACTGAATAGGAAAGTTCTTGGGGATTTCTGAAAGAAACGTTACAAGAACTACCATATATGAAGCTAGAATTGCATAGGTTAAGAGGACGAGTTGTTGGCTTCTTGAAATATTGATAATAGGCCTTCCATGCGAGTTTTTTGAGTTTTTTCCATTTGAAATGTCCAATTGTTATAAAAATTATAGAGTACAGAGAGAACATCCTGAGTCTATATATAATTCTCCGGAGGATCTTCCCAAAGACAAAGAGAGCAATTAACTTTTACGAAAAACATTGTTTCTGTAAGTTATACTTGAATAATAATTATCGTGCAAATATGATAATTTAAAATTAGTATTTCATGCAAACAGAAAGGAGAATTGCATGTCCGTTCAGAAAATACTGGAAAAAACCGGCCGCTTGTAAATATTCAAAAAAAAGTTACCTACATACATTAGCATCTCCTTCAGGGGTTTTTCAATAATTGCTAAAAATATTCAAATATTCATCAGATGCTGTTAGGTAAACTCTCCTGTGGCTTCAATTATTTATCCAAAAGCAGTTAATTGCACCAAGACGAGAAAGCCTCGAGTCTCAAAATAGGAGACTTATAAATAGTGCTCTAGAGCAAGGCCATATATAAAAGCATTGAAAGTTCTAAGTACTATATAATTTGGTTTATGCAGCCCAGACTCTTGATGCAGGTACTTGATGAAATTGTTCATAAATTTTAAAATTAAATGCAGCATATACTATATTGTGAAATTAACAATAATTTATGTTACTCTCATCCAAATGAAAGCTCCGCCTTATCCAGTAATCGATTTTCTTTATCTAACATGAATCCCATTATGTAAAATCTATCTAGAATATCTCTTTATTCCTATAAAGTTTGAAGAAGTTATTATTTTGATAATAATGCCATGCCCAAGCACCGTTGAAATATTTTCGAATAGCTTGTTACACGGGCTCAAAGATATTTGAAATTTTTCATGCACGAGAAGATTGAAAATTCATCTTTTTTCCAAAAAACGTTAACCATTTTTCAGAAAAAATATAAAGTAATATTTTGCAAGTAAATATCACTATATTGAATTGCGTTGAGATATGAAGTAAAGAGGTTTAATAACAAAATCCGCTATGCCAGTCTCAAGCTTGATGAGGTACCATTGCTCATTGGGGAGAAGTAACAATTTTGGAAAAACAACAGGGTTCATCAGGCCCGGATGAAAGCATCCTGAGAGGGCTTCTGTCTAGGGTGAAGCTGCAATGTTTTAATATTGGGCGTTGAAATTTGTCAAAGGCTCTGATTATAGGTTATTTTTGTGGCAGTGCGCTGACTGAAATTTATGGAGAAATAATAAGGAGCAGAGTTGAGAAACAGTACAAAGATATGGAACCAAAAGAGCAAACGAGGAGTAATCGCCTTTGGAACATTTTGTTTTGTATAAGACAAGTGATTGAGAAGAAGACAGCATATCATGGATGTAGATCTACTAAAAGTGTATGACAGTGTGCTCCTACGCTTCCCAAGATATACCTGGAACAAGTTCTCAAATTATGGAAAAGAGAATTTCAGAACATAACCATAAAACAAAACACACTGTATACACTCTATGGTTTGCCGATTACCAAAGTAGGTAGGTATTCAAAACTGCGACGACGTACATGATAAGAAAATTTATTGAGGAATACAAAAACTGGGGACTGGAAGTTAATCTCAAGAAAACTAAGCCTATCTGTATTACAGAAAGCTTTAAATACGGGACAGCGAATTCAATCCTACGATAACCTAGATCTATAACTATCGTCTGACCGCGCACTGAGTAATGTCATAGAAGATCTAAATAGGCAAGAAAGAACAGCGGATCATAGATCCATATAAAATGGAATAATCTAAGATCAAAGATATCGAACAATAATAATTTAAAAAGTCATATAGATATAGAAAACCATTGTAAGAAGTAGAATAATCGAGATAATAACATACAGCTTAGCACTGTGGTTAACGTTAATTAAACCGAGCAAGTTTAATTTGCTATTTTGTAGCATTATCAATTTCTCTTCAAGTATGCTATTTGTTTTGCCATAGTGGATATGATTCCATATAGAACTATAAAAAAATAAATGAATCAACGACTATCTTTTCTGTGCCCAGATTTTATTACCTTGAGTACTGCCTTCTGCTAAAAGTTTTTTGGTTCAGGTTTGCAATTGTAGTTAATTGATCTAATTAGGCAATCCAAACCACGTGACTTTTTTTGACGGGTTGTTGGCACACAAAAGATTTTCTTGGTTCAATATTGTGTCATTTTCTCTGTTGAATGCGTATTTTGCTGCTCATTGCTCAATTTTGTGAGTTTTGAGATCTAAATTATTGTATTTGAGTCTATATAAACGTTTTTAAAGACATTGAAAATATTTTCACGAGTTGAAACTTTCATTTCTATTGAAATATAGCTTTCAGAGAAAGTCCATATTTGTGCGAGTTGCGGAAAAGCTGTCCTGAGGCCGCTCTTGGATTTGCTAGTGTTCCCCAATAACTTCAATGAATATTATCATTTATATTGTTCTAACGCCAATGCACAAATGAGGGCCTATAAAAGTCTAGCTGCTTACAAAATTTAATGATAATGTCAACTCACTCACAATAATTTAGAAATATTTTGAAAGGAAATTTGTAAAAAGCTGGAATTAATTATGTTAAAATCTCCAACGTCAAATGTAAACACAAGGGACGATGACTGATAACACAAGAAATTAATGATGATCAGTGCGCACTGAGTGTATCCGCATCTTTTTCTAAAAGCATGTAACATTTAAGGATAAGGATACATTTTTTTTGCACTGGTTCGACAAATGGAAAATGCTATTAGGGTATGGGCATATGGGTGCCAACAGTCGGCCATATTTGACACATCGTTGGATTGCCTAATTATTGTTTACTTTATTCGATTTTTCAGTTCCATCATGTCATTGAACACCTGTCGCTGTCTAGGCGTTTTCTTTAAGACTTGTTCTACTTTTTGATATAGGTTCTATATGCAATTTTCAACATCCACCGGTTATCTGGAGTCATTTATACATAACCCACTTTTCAGTTCGTATTTTTGGGATGAAACTTACACGCCCTTTTCTATAATTTTCATCAATGGCCGAGTTCGTTGATATCATCTTTTTCGTCGATTTGCTCTGCAACTTTGATAGGCACGTGACTGGATAACACAGTTTCAATAGAGCATGTCCATGTGACGTCACAAATGAGTTTGACAGTCGCCCTGAGGTAAAACAAATCATTTGTTTACATTCGTGTAAATTAGGCCGGTTATGTTTTATGCGGTTTTCACAGCTTTTTTACAAGTTTTGGTGTTATTTTGTTTTAAAAAAGTTAAAGCGGAGTGTTTATGTTCCAGTCTATGTGGTCTTTTATCTAAAAAGATGACAAAACCGAACTCGACCAATGTCAAAATTAGAAGTTTGACAAATGGAACCCTCTTTTCAAATCTAAAAGGAAGAATCTCCTCTTTTGATCTTGAGATCTGATACTGTGAGGTCGGTCTTGGCCCCTTATTATTTTTAGTCAAGACTTTTTGGAATTTTGTGCCACGGAAACTCAAATTAGACTAATTTCTTGTTGATCATTGTCTAGAGTTGTCCCTTGGTCATTTTGGATTTTGTTTCGGTAAGTTTTGAGATCTTCTTCAGGAATTATTAACCTTCCGAGCAGCTTTTGGAAGTTTAAGACTTCACTTTTGGCCTAGAGCATCCCTCAGTTAGAGGTAAGATTATTTCTAATATTTGGGGCTCGCTCTTTTTTTTTTACGAACATCGTTATAGAGTCCTAAACTGTATTTAGAAGATCTTGAGCTGTATTTAGAAGATTCTAGGCTGTATCTAGAGAGATTCTAGGCTGGATCTAGATTACTCTTAGTTGGGGCTTTGGTAGCTTCTCTTCAACAACCTTTGGTACCACTCTGATAGAACCACGTAGAGTTCTACGTTAAACACTAAACAGATAAAACGTGGGTAGGACTTCCATAGGACTCACTCTTCATAGCTTAGTCTGGAACAAACTTAGAACTGCTAACTGCTTCTGTCTGGATCTACAATGAGACCAAACATGCAGATAACCACACTTCAGGAACTTCTGAGTTGTCACATACATTTGAAGATAATTAACACTTGTATACATGTAAGTTGCACTTTTTACTATTTAGGCAAATCATAAAAATCACTTGACACTGGATTACGTTCAGTACGTGCCCCTTAAATAAAATTCTAGAATTTTACCCTGAGGTTGCCCAAACAATAACTTTCGCCTTTCTGGTGTTTAATTTGCCTGTTAGTAAAGTGTAACCGATACTGTATTTTTTTCATCATTCACAAGTGTAAATACCAAACAGTTTTAGTCATGTTTACTTAAAATTCATATTTATCTATAGGTACATTATTTACATTCATTTTTTTTATATATTTAAATATTTATAAATTAGGTACAAGCCGAATCTACACATTTTTTTATAACGTCCTGGCTATCCCTATTTAATATTGTTATTATTTTTAATAAAGAAGCCAGATACATTATTGTACCTAATTAGTTGTTATATTGCTAAGCCCTCCAATTGCACAGGTTTTGTTTATGACATCATTAAGTAATCTTCCTAGTTAAGTCACAATTAACTTGGTGGCGCCCAAAGATAAGATGTATACAGGGAATCCATAAACCCATGGCCTCCGAATTGATGCTGACTAGCCGTACGCAGTATAATTAGGCAATTGCCCAAAAAGTACTTTATAACTCACCGAAATGACTATCTGGAGTGGAGTAGCAGGAAACTTCGGAATGGAGAGTGATAGGAGGTACCATAACTTATTCCGCATTGGAACCCCATTGGAAGATGGAAACGGGGAATATTTTGAAAAAGTTGCCGAGAAAGCGAAGATAATGAAACTCGCAATGAAGGCCTAGATTAAAGAATATGGGAAGATAGAAACAAGTGGAGATTCGGAAATGGAAGACGGATAACATGTTATAGAAAACATGGTAATAAAACTGGTATGATGGTAAAGTAGAACAATTATTGCTTATTGATACGTTCCATAATCGTTCCCATATCCAGAAGACAGCGGTATAAGAAACAGTGAAGCGTTGTGTCCACAGGGGATGCAAATCAGAGTTGGCTATGAATGATGATGATGAACAGAAATAAAGAAATAATGCAGAACTTTGCTTGAGCGTTAGTATTCATCCTCACGCAAAGCTCACAATGTGAGTAATTTTTGTCATTCTCCTATATGAGCCATAAAAAATACAACGGGGAGTTTCTTCAATAATTAAATTTCAAAAATGCTGTTTTTATACCACATATGTATGACGTAGATACTCACTCGAGCAATAAGAATCGTTCACAATGGCTCAGGCGTTGTGTGTTGACCCCTCGTTGGACAGTAATGTAAATAGCAATGAGAAAAGCACATCAAAGGATAATATATCAGAATATAAATTGAAGAAGCAATATAAATATGACGATAATGTATTGGGCCTATTTCAGGTCTTAGTTCAGGGTCCCCAGAGAAGGAATATAATGCATCTACATCTAATGGCTCTTGCTAAGAAAAGGAAAAAATAAAGTTATTATAGAATTTAAAACGCCAAGGGCAGCAAACAACTTACTTGAGAATCAACAGTTAATAGATAGAGAATATAATATGTATATTCCTGAATACCTGGTCGCCCGTAAAGGAATAGTGAGAGGTATATGTAAAGAATTTGAACCAGAAGAAATTATTAAAAATTTTAGTGTCCAAATGCCTCAAGTATTAAACATAACGAGATTTATTCGTTGAATAACAAATGAACAAGGAGAAATTGAATATATAAAGACGGTGTCTATTCACATTCAAAGGAAAAATTTCCCCAGATCCGTGAGCATCTATGGACTAGAGGTCCCAGTAAAAAACTACATTATGCCTGTAACGCAATGCTATAATTGCTTACTATATGGACACAATAAGAACTAAGAAGCAATGTCGTGGTAAAGAAAAATACCAAAAACGTAGGAAAGCAGCACATGAGAAGCAATGCAAGGAAAATACAATGCAATGTAACAACTGCGGAAGTGTAAAACTGAAATCGATTTCAAGGAACTGCCCAGAATATAATCGTCAATTACAGATGGAACAATACATGTCCGTAGATAGTATATCATACTCGGGCTAGTGATATGGTACCAAAGACAAATAGAGAAGGATTCTCGCCTTAACCAAATGAATTCCCAACATTAAAAAACCGGGATAAAGAATCAGAAATCCCAGTTTTTATAAAAATCAGCCAAAATAGACAGATATTCAAAGATAGGCAGAAAAGACAAACAATAGAAAGCAGGCCTGCTTATAGCAACAAAGTGTCTGTTTTAAAGAAAAGAAGAATTTTATCTCCACCAGTAAAACATATAAACGTGGATGATATAGCCAATTGTCTTTTTCCCCAAGCAACGAGAACACCAACCACAGCAATAAGTTTCTCACAAGAACTACCAAACACACAGGAATACCACGAATAGTCATCCCGGAAACCATAAGGTTTTGACGATATCAGGAAGAGATTGATAGCAAAGATTAGAAATATGTCATTCACAGATTTGAACTTAACAAATAACTACATGAAAGATTTTCCTGAAGAAATCCAATGGAGCAAGATGAATGGTGAAAACCAGAAAAACACAACAAATCAAAAATCCCATGAATAACACACCAGTTATGAAAATTCTACAATGGAATATAATATCAAACAATTCAAACATAGACAACTTGAAAATTTTATCACAAGAACAAAAACCTGAAATTATAACTTTGAATGAAACATGGCTGAAAAAAGATTACAATTTAAGGATTGGACATTACAAAATTCGTAGACAAGATAGACAAAATGGTAAGGGAGGTATTGCATGTTTAATAAAGGATCCCATAGAATATAAGGAGTATGATCTGTCAACTTATGATTGTCCAGGAAACCTTCAAGTGCAGACAATAAAAATCATGAAGCCAAACCTTTTAATCCTCAACTTCTATGTGCCACCATCAACAAAAATCAGAGGCAACTGGATTAAGGATCTTATTGATAATATACCTGAATCAAAATTAATACTAGGAGATTTCAACGGCCAACACCCCCTATGGGGAAGTCCAGTGGCAAACTATAATGGAAATGTCATAGATAATATTCTAAATGAAACTTCTCTAGTTTCACTAAATGATGGATCCATAACTAGACTGACAATACCGGGACAAGATAAATCAGCTCCAGATATTTCTCTGGAATCCAGCTCTATCGCCACAGTAATGGAATGAAAAATTTTAGAAGACTGTGGAAACAGTGACCATTATCTAATAATAATTTCCTTGAGACATACGGAGATTGAGTAAATACAAAGAAGCAAACCTAGAAGAAAAACAAAAAAGGCAAATTGGGACAGATAGCACGACGAACTGTTAGCTAGATTTCTGGGAAACAGTCCACAATTATATTTTGATCTGGAAGAACATATAGGTACTAGAAGTTGCTGGAAAAACAATTCCGAAAAAAAAGCTGAACAAAGAAAGCATAAAGATCCCGTCCCATGGTGGGATGAAGAATATAAGGAGTTTTTAAATAAAAGGAAAGCTGCTATAAATATTCAATGGAAAACTTTATCCAAGTTAAGAGGGTCAGTGCTCAGATAAGAAGGAAATTCAAAGTAAAAAAAAAGCTTCAAGGAATATTGTGGAAATATAAATAGAAATACACCATTACAAAAAATTTGGACAATAATATGAATATTCTCAAAAGGGAAAATTAAATCAAGAAATAAAGCTCCAGAGCGGGAAATAGCAATAGAGATAATTAAAAACCTGAACCAGGTAGACATAGACCCAGATTTCACAATGGACAGAAGACATGAAAGTTTACAATTGGAAGAGGAAGAAGAAATAACTCTGGCTGAACTGGAAAATGTTTTGCAAGGGAAAAAAGATTCGGCCCCTGGACTGGACAACATAACATAGTCCATGATCCAATATTCACCAATTTTAGAAAAACAAAATCTACTTAAGAATATTCAATAATATCCTTCTCAAAGAGAATAAGATACCAATGCAATGGAAGAAAATAACCATTTTCCCATTGTTGAAGGACAACAAAGACAGTGCAGTTGCAAAAAACTTCAGACCCTTAGCATTAACCTCCTGCCCTGGGAAAATACTTGAAACAATTATTAAAAACAGATTGGAATGGAAATTGGAGAATAGAAAGGAATTGCCGGAATTACAAATTGGTTTCAGGAAAGGCAAGGGATGTCTAGAATGTTTATCATATCTAACAGTAAAAATTCCAAAAAAATTTCATCAAAAAATTGATACACTTGTGGTTCTTCTGAATAAAACAGCTGCCTATGATCAAGGAAACATACACAAATTATACAATGCTTTGAAAGAGCTAGATACATCCATGGAGGTAAACAATTTCATATACAATCTTCTCAATAATAGAGAAGCATACATAAACGATAATAATGGGGATGCTATCGACTGGCCTGGCCCAGGGTTCACCTCTGAGCCCTATTATTTTTAACACAAAAAAGGTACATGAACTAAGCAAAGGGAACATAACAATTTTGTAATACGCAGATGATTTTACAAGAATTGTTCAGTGAACTAAATTTTGAAATAATGAAAGATATGAATGAATCATTATCTAATATATCAGAATTGTTCAGTGAACTAAATTTTGCAATCTCTACAGAATCAGCAGCCATAAGAATGAGTCCTAGAAAAAAGAATTTACCAGACATGAGTGTGAAGTACAATGAGGAAGAAATTCCTTGGGTTAGTGGATATAAATACTTAAGTGTAATTGTAAGACACTTCAAATTGATCAAGCAGACAGATAAAATTAAAACCAACGCCACCAACGGAATAAACGTGATAAAAAGTCTCACTAGAGTATGGTGGAGAGGTGATCCTACCACTCTTTTACAAATATTTATGTAAAGCAATCATAAGATCTCATTTGGATAATGGATCCCAATTCTTAAAACCACAACAATTAAAAATAAAGAAGAACTAGACCCAACCCAATATGCAGTTTAGAGGACAATTTTGGTTTGCATAAGATCAACATCAACAAAGGACCCCGCAATATTTAAACGCAAATTGGTTAACCGTGATATTTGGATGAAATTTAAATATGTTATTGGTGATGGCGTAAGCAACATTTTTTACCCTGGGCGCAACCTTGTATATATGACAGGTGAGGCGGTATCGGCTGTCAAATATTGGAATTTAATATTCAAAAGCAGGATTATTATCGCAGATTTCGATGAAGCAAGTATCGATTCCTACTAAGTCGACCAAGGTAAATCGAAAAATGTCAACCATTTTGACACCTGTCAAAACCCTGCCAAACGGCAGCACTCATATTTTTCAGTTTTCAATATTTCATGATGTGTCATTTGACAATTTCAACCTATGTAAATTCTGAGTTCAAAAATAAAAAATAAAAAATACAGAACTATCAAAACCTGTCATTTTTTTTAGTAAGAAAAAGATTCTAATTTGGCTCTTTTTCGTTTAAAGGTAGTTTATTAGTGATAAAACATTAAACAAAGCTCATAGACAAATTTTGACAGCTGTCAGAATCTGACATTAGCTTTAATTGAAAAAAAAAACTGAACTCTAGTTCTGTTCCAATTATTTAAGTTATGCTTATTTATTAGGAAGCATAAAAAGAATTTATACACAGGTTTCAGATTTTGACAGCTGCCAAAATTTGATATCGAAGAGCTTTGTTTGATGTTTTATCACCAATAAACTACCTTAAAACAAGAAAGAACCAGAGATGAATATTTTTTCCTACTAAAATAAATGACAGGTTTTGACAGTTCTGCGTAATTTTTTTTTCCAATTTTTAACTCAGAACTTATATAAGCTAAAACTGTCAAATGACACATCATGAAATATTGAAAACTGAAAAATATGAGTGCTGCCGTTTGGCAGGGTTTTGACAGCTTTCAAAATGGTGGACATTTTTCGATTTACCTTGGTCGACTTAGTAGGAATCGAGGTGATAGATCATTTTCAATATGATTTTGATTATTACTGATAAACAAAGCAATTTCAAGATGTTTAGCGAGAAAAAAAATATGGATCCTTGAATATTTATCAAGTTATGATTTTTTAATTTAATTTTTTTCTTTGTTGATTGTGCATCTTTGATAGGTATAGCGAGATTAAGCTGATAAGAATAGATATTATTTATTGATCTGTGTCAAAGGTTGAGAAGCGAGAGGATATAAGGCATTAGTGACTAGTGATTTTTACAATTATTATTATTTTGTTCGTTTATTTTGTTTACTTCAATAGATTTCTATTTTATGGCAAAATCAGCATACCACCTTGGTAAATATTTACAATATTTAATGTTTATGGAAAGGGTTTTTTTGAGGTTTTTTACTGATTTTATTGATTTTTTACTGGTTTCTTACTGACATTTTGAAAATTCCTACCTAATCTGTGATTAGTTTCCTTAATTAACTTAGTAGTTGTCTATTAATGACCTGACGGTGCAATCTTTGCATTGAAGTAAATGGTCAAAATTTTGAACAATTATTGTAAACCATAATTTATTTGTTAATAAATAAGCAAAATTAATAAGTAAACAGTGATTTAATAATTGCGAAGAATAAAAGTACCAAACAATTTTTTCGCTCTACAGCCCAAATGGCTCATTTGCGGACATATGATTATATAAACAAAAATGCTTGTGTTTTGTTTTGATGTCCCTTACTTAACTACCCTTTAAAGTTTGTCGGTATCTTTTTAGGACATCCTGTATATTTAAATAATATATTGTTTATCAAAAAAATTAACTCATCCATATTTTTTTTTCTTCATTATGTCCTAATAATTGCTCCAATGCAAATTTGAACATAGAAAAATTGTCCGTTTTTAGGGACCTAATGTGTTCTAGACCCCCGATACCGCCTCACCTGTCATATATACAAGGTTGCGCCCATGGTAAAAAATGTTGCTTACGCCATCAGCAATAACATATTTAAATTTCATCCAAATATCACGGTTAACCAATTTCCGTTTAAATATTGCGGGGTCCATTTATTACTAACAGAAGCAAGTGAGCAATCCTTTTAGGTAAGAAGAAAATGGCCAACGCACTTGCTGAAAAATATGAAAATGAGGAACAACCCTATTATAATGTTAATTAAAGGGGGTGTGACCCAAAAATGAAAGTTTTAGTGCAAAAAAATCTAAGAATAAATATTCAAACCGCATCTTGCTACGATGGTCCGTTTTCGAGTTAGGGCGATTTAAAGTTACAACTAGGTGTTTGTGACGTCACACCGGATTATCAGACACCGTATTAACATGTGTAAGAATTTTACAAAACAAAAGAAAATTATCTCACTAGAGCGAATTGCAACCACTCAAAGTATAGGGTACGGTTCACTGACGGCTGAACGAACAGAAGACCGCGATTTCAGCGGTTGTGACATCACAAGCTCCTTCATAATTTATTTTCACAAGGAATTTTCTCGGAGACTATTTTTAATATAGGACTGCGGTTTTCACGAGAGATCTTAGAAGTTTTTTCTTGATTTAAGTAGCTTAAGTCGTATTTTAGGGTCACACCCCTTTTAAGGAGTTTAGGGAGCTGGATAGAAATTGAGGTTATTTTGCTATCAGAGAAGTCCCATACCTGGTACAGGAATATGGGGAACTGGAAGAGAAAATAAAGAAATAAAAAAACACCCTAGGTTTGAGTTTGAATATAAATACCAAATAGGGAAAATACCAACCTGTACAACGGATATCAACAAATAGGATATATAGTCCAAGAGCCGGCAATACTAACGGGTATGTGATCGTTGCAATGGATAATTTCTACATAAAACAATAGTTCGAAGTAACCTTTAAACCAAATGGATGGGTTGCCTCGATTCTCATGGTCGTAAAGTTGTTTTATAAAAAGATACTTCAAGAACCATAAGCGCAACAAATAAGAAGTACCTTGCGGTATGGGGGGTTCTCATCATATGCGGCAAACACTTTATTAACAAAATCTGATGTTTCTCTTGTTGTCTAAAGACCTACAGCCGTATGCAAAATCCTCTTCACAGAGTCCTCTTTTAACTTTAAAAGTGACTTTGAAGACTGTCGCTTTCAAAAATTTGTATTTAGCAAGCAAAATAACGCGTGCGCTCGACTTTCAATGAGGGTTGCCATTATTTCCGGCCATCAAAATCGAGGCCACCCTATACAGTGTCATTACTTAAGTGTGCAACATATGGGATTTTTTTTTTGTAATAGTACAATCAAAATACAAACAAGGCCAAAAGTGGGTGCATGTCTGATAATCATATTAGGTGCACTTAGAATGGTTGTAAGTCAAACAGCATACAGGGTAGCTCAAAAAATATCAAAATTGTAGAAATTTTTACTTAAATAAAATAAAACTTTTACACTTTAAGGAGAGTTTTTTTAATATGGCTATTATCATAAGTAATGTTTAACTTGTTAAAAAAAAAATTGCGACATTTTTAAAGTTGTGTTGAATATCATTGCAACAAACATGCATTTTGTGATTCCATAAAAAATTGAAAATCTAAGTTAATGTTACAAATATGCTTGAATTTGAACAAAGTTATGTAAAATTGATTTGATTTTAATTAATTTTTGAAAGTATTAAGGGCGGAAATAAAAAATAAAAAAAATATAGAAATTATAAATTTTTTTCGAAAGAAAATAAAAAAAATCTTAGGAGGCTATGTTTTGGTATTTAGGCATAACTTTTAATCCCAAACAACTTTTCTCTATAACATTTTGCTGAATTTTCCAAAATAAGGGTACTTCACAGTATAATTCTGATATTGTTTGACCTACCCTGTATGCTGTTTGACTTGCAACCATTCTAAGTGCACCTAATATGATTATCAGACATGCACCAACTTTTGGCCATGTTTGTATTTGGGTTGTGCTATTACTAAAAAAATTTCCCATATGTTGCACACTTAAAAAATCACACTGTACATATATTATTTGAAAAGACATATTAAAGAATATATCTACCAATTTTCAGCTATTGCAACGATAACATTGTTCCTTCAGAAAAAGAGGGGTAGTTTACGCCCAGCCATCAAAGGGTTGCGGCCATGAGAATCGAGGCCACCCATCCATTTAGTTTAAAGGCAACTATGAGCTATTCTTTTATGTGAAAGTTATCCATTGCAACGATCACATACCCGTTAATATTGCCGGCTCTCCTACTAATAGATATTATACGAAAAGCGGAAATAATAGATGAGAAGTTTAATCATTATTATCAGTTTTACAGAGTTGCAAGTGTGGAAGAAAGCACAAATGAAGCAGGGTTAGGTGTTTACAGCTCACAGGGAGGGAGATTACGCATTCTCATCAAGACAACCCAATTTCACTTAGATCTGCACAGCGAAAACAGTAGCAATACATAAAGATGTGGCTGTGTGTTTGGAGGAAAACATAAAAAGGAGCTTAATTTTGACAGACTCGCAAAGCGCGGTGAAAGCATTAGATTGTACAAATTCTAAAAATATAGATCACATAATAGCAATGACTAAACAATAAATAGTGGAAGCAAATGAAAATCGTTTTGACACTAACATACTCTGCATTTGAAAATCACATTAGCGGGCGCGCTGCGGCAGTGCGTGCCGCCAGCAGAAAAATGTACGATATAATTCAAAACATCAAAATTTATTTTTAAATAGATTAAAAAAATAAATCAAATTGTAATTCTAGGCAACTAAATGAAACCCTTTATACTAATTTCGCAAAAACACAAAAATAATATTCATAATATTTATACTATTCCCCTTGTAATTTTACTTACATGACCCGGTGCACTGGCGGCACGGATAGAGGTGGGAAACTATCGAATGAAACTATCGATATATCGATAGTTCGTTGCGGAATTAAGAATATCGAACTATCGATAATTTTCCCTAGACTATCGAATTTTGTATTATTTAATTGGTAACACTGGGCGAATTCTTTTATTCATCGATGGATCCATCTGTTGAAAGCATTATGAGACAGCGATTCCAATTTTCTATGCCTAGACAAAGATAGACAGGTCATCGATGGAGCCATGGGGGAATAAAAGAAAGCGCTTACTGTCTAGGAGTGGTGAATTCTGACAGGAGTAACGGAATGAAAAATGGCCGACGTAGGGGGGGCGCTTCCATTTCGCGCCATTTCGGAAAGGTTATTCTCGAAGGCTGGTAATATTTTGACAGTTAAAAGAACCAAACTTAAATCTAAAAATATAAATATGTTGTTTAATCAAAATAAATGGTTGCTTTCTTAAAGCGTTGTAGTTAAATAATTATTTTTGTACAAATACTATTAGAATCTTCAATTTTCATTTCAGTTCTAGGTTATATTTTTGAACCGATAGTACTATCGATATATCGATAGTTAATCAACCACTTCTATCAAACTATCGATAGTTTTTGAATTCGGTATTTTCCCACCACTACACGGAATGCCGAAAACTCAACAACTGCAAGTTCAAGAACTCACTGACATCCTGAACAAACGCTCTAAGGCCGTAAATTGTGCTTAGTAGGTTTACTGATATATTCATTCGAACATAGCTAGACTGGGACAATATGATAAAATCCACGATTTTTGCGGAATCCTTGAATTAGTAAAAAGGCGGCATAAAAGGCCGATAGCGCGCCTGCCCGAGGGTCTTTTTTTCCGAAAAAAAAAACGCTTATTTTTGAAAAAAAAATTATTTAACAATCGAATTTTTAAACTGGCACGAAAACATGAACTTGGTTTGTAGCGTCACACACCAGAAAATCAACAAAAATGCGAGGATGCCAAATTTCTCATTAGTAAATCTTTACACATTTCACTAGCTAGAAACTATTTTAGTCCTTTACTACATTATAAAAAAATAAAGGATAGGTATAATCCTTATTAACTCATTTAAATTTCGCATTTCTACATGTGGCAACAAAAATGTCAAAATCGGCTTTAGCCAATCAGAGAGCGTTTTCAATCACGTGATTTTTCGTTTAGATTTTTAGTTTTTATTTGTTAATTTATTTAATAATCCGACTAAAATTTTGCAAAATATTGTTCATTCTCGGTTGTGATGTATCTGCGTCAAGAAATATCATAATTTGCCATATTCCCGGCACGTGAAAGGGGCCCATTGGCTAATGTAGGTAGAAACCTTAGGGTCCCATATCCAATACAATTGGATGTAAAAGAATATATACCTAAAATTAAGAAACACCATGAAGAAATTTGAAATAATATGTGCAAGGAATTATGTACTAAGGAAAAATTAGAATTATAAATCTGTTTATCATAGAATCTCCCCATCAATACCTTTCAATTTATCTTTATGGTACTTCAGTATTTATCCAATATATTGAATTTATCTTTTACTTGGTTTATAGACATCTCAAGGAAGTAATTCACACCCTTGCAGACGATATTTTTTTTATCACCTCTTAGTCTAAGAGCCAGTGAACTTTTTTCCGTAAAAAGTTGCCGATGGAAAATTTCATGCTTAAACGATGTAATATTATCCCCCGAGATCGAATAGCATAGTCTGGCAGCATGTAGTTGGGAAGTTTGGCATAGGCATAATTAATAAGTCATTAAAAAAATCACGAAAATAGAACTATTTGCCGATGGTCAATTTTTGCGGCATATCATTCAAAAATGTTCCCTTAACAAGGCTGTAATAATGCCAGACGATTTTCACGGGTTTAAAGCCTTGCCAGACGCCCCCAGATTGCAAAAAAAATATAAAATTTTCTAAATACTTGCCGAAACCTTTTTTTAAAAAAATTATGAGAAAAAAATTGTGAATCGAATGGAAATATTGTCACGACGAGACTGTAGACGGAGTCGTGGTAACCACACGAGTACTATAATGAGCGTTACCGTACGTGTGATATACATTTTATCTACAACTCAGATTTTTGTTTTATGTATTCGATGATTTTGATTTTTCACAACAGATTATTCGGTGAGCTTAAAGCTCAAGGCTGAAAGAAAATATTTTCTCAACAAGGACTTCAAGTAACACTATCAGCAGCATCAGGTATTAGTTCTACTTTTAATATTCATAAATATAAAATGAGTTACGTAATGAGCCTATTAAATGACTAGTGATATAAGGAGCTCATTACATCACTAGTACCATAATACAACTTATAACGTAACTCAAATAGGCTACAATGGGTTACATTATCGTAATAAGCTCTCATAGTATGGATGGGTGGGTCGTATTTAAAATGAAAAAATCATTACTACACAAAATCATACATAAAACCTAGCTTATTCTTTTTTTGACATTTCAATACAATTATAAATCGATAATTTATATTTTATTCGATGTCAATTCATTGTTCACTATTTAATTATTTTATTTCATTAATAAATTAACAGAAAAAAAAGAAATATAATTATATTACAATGAATTATAAAGTACACGTAGGAACCTGGAATGGTCGCGCCGATTTATAAAATTGAGATGGTCCAAAAAAATTTTTATTTGGAGTAAGGAATATACCAAACCCCACAGCAATGAACCAGAAAGAGAAAAGTAGCCATCAGTATATAGCTATCTTTGAACAGTGGCGTAGCCAGCCTTGCGGGGCAGAGGGGGCAAACATATAAGGGGCGCATAATTCTTTGGGGGGGGGGGGGGTGGGGTGGAGGAAACGAATAAATGTTTGTAATTGTATGCTTTCGTAATATTTGCTTATTGGGGGAAGATATCAAAGACGAAACTCTCGCACAGGGCGCCGCCGGAGGCGAAAAATTTTCTCGAATGCCACGCCCAAAAAAGTTTATTGAAGCCTTCAAAAACTTTTTTTTTTTCGTGTAGCAGGCCGAAAAACATTTAAGTATTTTAAGCCTTATTACAACATCTCTGGGGACGCCTTGAAAACTAGAACACATCCGGGAAAATCCGGAAGGATGATAGCCCCACCCAACCCAATAAACAAATACCACATCAAACATCAAAACAGAAACTATCACCTTTCCTTTGATCGAACTGAACCATTTGCCGACAATGCCGACTTACGATAAAGATTAAAGAGTGACGAGGTCAATAAAATAAATAAGAAACAGCATAATTTTATTTCTTATTTTCTCCTTTTGTTTTTCAAGAGCGGTAGGGGCGCCATACGTGTGGGGGCGGGGGGGGCCGTCGCCCCCCCTGCCCCCCTACTGGCTACGCCACTGTCTTTGAACACACTAGAGAGAGAGACAAATGCCATGTCCGACAACGGTGGGATCCATTCCTGTTACGTGTTGTATACCGGGCGTCCCACCGAAAGTTGTCAATGGCCTATATCTTGAAAACGCTAATCGATAAAGAAAAAACCCGTTTGAAGGGGGAACCAAAGCAAGGTACTTTTCAGGTCTCCCCGAACTACCACTCCGGCGGTAGCCACCCTAACCTCAAAATCTTAAATGGCACTATAGGTCATGTGATACTTTGTTTGAGGGGTTTTTTAATTTTCTAAACGAATCTGCATAAAAAAATTATCCAGATACAATTTTAAATTATCATAAAATAGCTCATACTTCGAATGAACAACTTTGCCCCCTTGAGGAGGTAAACACTGTCAGATAAAGTGAGAGGAAAGGGGTTCGAAAAAATAAAACCTTGATGGATGATTTTTTAAAAATTCTCCATGTTATTAATTTTGTATAAAATCGATTTTAAATCACATTTATCTGTTCCACCAGATCAAATGAGGTTTTCATCAAAATTAGACTCACATTTAAATCTGGATAATTTTTTTTTATAGGTCCATTTAGAAAATTGAATCATCACATGACCTATAGTTCCATTTATGATTTTGAGGTTAGGGTGGCTACAGCAGGAGGAAAAGTTCGCGGAGAGCTGAAAAGTACCTTGTTTTGGTTCCCCCTTCCAACCCTCCAAACGGGTTTTTCTTTTTTTTTATCGATTATGGCTGGTTTATACTTCCAAAATTAATAATTAAACTAAACTAAGAAATAAATTGAAAACTAAATTAAACTGATCTTTAAAAATGCAGTTTACACTTACCTGAAATTAAGAATTATGGATTTTCTGAAATTTGCTAGCTCTTTACGTAATCACAAATGACAGAAAGATACATTGAAATAAACAAAAACCAGCTAAATAGATCGATCTCCTTAATTTTTAATTCTTAGTTGAAAGTTAGCCAACTTTCAATTTAATTTAATTTAATTTAATTTTTTAATTTGAGGTATAAACGACAGCATCAAATTATGGACATGGACATTTAAATTTTTAATTTAGTTTAATTCTCAATATAGTTTAATTCTTAATTCAGAAGTATTAACTAGGCATTACCGTTTTCAAAATATTGACATTGACAGTTGTCGGTAGGACACCCGGTAGGTATAGTTCATTTATTGATGTATTATTATACAAACGCTTTTGTTCCACTCATTCCTTGTCTTTCCATCTCATTTGCTCTCGTACGGGGTCACCGACATGTGGCCGCGGCATATTATCCGCTCCCAAACGCGTGGAGGGGATAATATGTGCGTTCACGGACGCGTAAAATAACGAACTTCGGCGTCGTCTGGCAAGGATTAATCCTCGATAAAACCGTCTCGCACTAGGTTTGTTCGATTAGCAATTTTTTTCTCTTTAATGTAAAAAAAAACAGGTTTCGGCAAGTTTTTCGGATTTTTTATTATTTTTTTTGTATTTTGGGAGCGTCTGGCAAGACTTTAAACCCGTGAAAATCGTCTGGCATTTTAACAGCTTTGTTAATGGCACATTTTTAAATGATATGCCGCAAAAATTGACCATCGGCAAGTATTTCGAATTTAGTGAATTTTTGAATTACTAATTAATTATGCCTACGACAAACTTCCCTACTACATGCTGCCAGACTATGGTTTTTGATCACGGAGGATAAAACTACATCCTTTAAGCAAGAAATTGTCCATCGGCAACTTTTTACGCTAAAAGTTCACGGGCTCTTAGACTATCTTGTCTGTGCCATTTTATGGATGAGCCACATGGCTGTCACTTATAAATTGGTCTTATGAGATTTCGAACTTCTTGGACAGTTCAGAAGGCTTAAAGCAATTTTTCATTATTTGTATGGATCTGTTTTCAAGAAAATCATGTGTTTCCAAATTATTTTTCCAAGCGTAAAAATATGTACAAAAATAACTATTCACTTGTGGAATTAAATTATTCCGGCCAAGTCCTAATTGTTCCGAACCGAGCTGGCTAGCCTGGTAATTTAGGTAAAGATAAGGGGCAAAGCAGCTTAATTCAAGGTAATAAACAAGAAAGCGCAGGAAGTTAGACAGAAAATATTTCCTGGTTAACTTAGCATCTAGCAAAACCAGTACTCTTGAGGTTATCCTTTTGGCTATCATTTGTCTAAATTTTTACGAAAGGTGAAGGCACCTCAAATTTCTCATTCCCGAAATTTATAACATCCCTCCAATATTGACTTCAATTTACCAGTTTATTCTGAAGCAATATATTATGTTGGGAGGGCTTAAAATTGTACAGCATATTTTACGGTAGCTTGAAATTGTTTTCAAGCCAAACCCTGCCTTTTGATGTTCTTAAAAGGTTTTTGCGATATGGAAAAGTTTAAAATGAAAAGAACTCGATCCCACACACACATATGTGTTCCATGCTCACTGGGGATGAGTTTGAGGTTTATTGGCTTTGAAAAGTTGAAGTTTCTAGCTTATACGTTTTTGTAGAATTGATAAAGTTTGTTTGTGATTTCGAAAGTGCTTTTTTAAAATAAGAACATATATTTTCGGGTATTAGAATCATGCTATTACTAAAGGATTTTGTTAAAATTTTAGTGAAAAAAATACTTACAGAGATTGTGATAAAAACCTGGTCAATGTTTTGTTGTTCTTCAGTCCATCAAAAAAGTCCATAGGTGATAAAGTAGCCATGGTTAATAACAATAAATTGTCTACGGTTTTAAGCACTTTTTGCTGATATAAAGTTAATAGGTTAACAATTTTATCTACGTACTCTGCAACCTAAACAAATTAATTACAATGCATACAAATTTTTCAAAAACCAAAATATTTTCTTGTGGAGGTATATAATAAATTTGATTTTTGGAATGAGAAGATTACGCTATTTTCGAAAATAGTTCATAAAGCTAATATTGATGGTTTTATTTATTTTATTTTTTGTAGTAAAATTTAAATAAATCTAATATTTTTGATAGTACGTAAATAAAATTTCCCGGAAACTTACGATAACAAACAACAATAATTATTTTAGAATATATTTTTCAAATTTAGCACCAATTTCTTATTTATTTATTTTTTTTCAAAGAGAACACATATTTATAGATAGAAAGCACTATAATTAGTCACTATACAGAAAAGGAGAAAAGTTTAGCACACAAAATATTTTTTTCTAAATCATAAATAAATAGAGTTTCGGAAAAATAGAGAGTCAATTCAAGACAAGAGAATCGCCCGGATCCTTGCTCGGAACGTGGAGCATCGTGGAACAGAACTGAATTGACGGAGAAGCTGAAAATGGACCATGCGTTCGGGGTTGAAAATTGGAGAGAAGGGAGATTTTGGCGGGAGCAGAGGCGTGCATTTGATGCATATTTATAAATATGGCGACTACTGTCTGCATGTGATAGGCTAATTTACTTTATACAAAATGAGGGAGCTATGTGACTGGCATATGTTTGTATATTATGTAACTGTAACATACAGAAATTTTTTACAGTTTTTGTTTGGTTTCGAAAAATTTGTAGTGTTTTCCTTCATTGAGATGACTTTTATTTGTGTGGATGTATAAAAACTTCACAAGTTGAATGTGAGAAATATTTAAGATAACGTTTGAGTTTCTTTTGCGATTTCTCTTGGAAAAACCTAATAAAGCCATAAATAATTTAAAATGCTCGTCTCAGACAGGCAGACGTTTTTTTCCGTTTTTTTTTTTACACTTGTAAGTAGGTACTCAAATAGATACTGTTGTTTTCTGCTTCTTTTTTGCCCTTTTCCTTTTTCAAAATATCCAGAAAATACACGGGCTTCATAGATTTAGTAAAGGCATTTGATTCGGTCCACAGACAAGCTTTTTGGAAGATATTAGTAGAGGTTGGGTGTCCGTAAAAGTACATCCACATAATCCAGCTCCTGTATGGTAATATGAATGCAACCGTCTTTAAGTAATGATGGACAAGGGGAATTTTTTCAAATAACTACAGGCGTTAAACAGGGCTGTTTATTGCACCCACTTTATTTTCTCTATTTATAAGATCCATACTTCACCTTGTCGAAAGTCGCCTAGGGTCAGGAGTGCTAATTCAGTACAGACTTGATGGCAGCTTATTCAACCAAAACAGAATACGAGCCAAGACGAAAGTATCGACGACATCGATAATTGAACTTCAATATGCGGATGATAAAGTCGTTGTTGGAACATTATTATCAATGTTCCAAATAATGTATTGATTTGCCAAGCAATTTCCTATTTTAACGCTCAAGCTACAGCACTATCATAACGGTGAAAAGGGTGAACCCGATATTGATCCAAAAGGTCTCATCGTCCGGTACCACCGGCGGAGGGGCACACTCGAGACTCGCACTTTCACACAGAGAGGTTATTCAGCGAGAATAGAAAATTTAATTTACGACTTTTTCCAAATTATACCATTTTTTATAAAATAAGATAAATGTTGACGTGAAATTCTCAAAATGATTTACCTACTTCCACAAAACATAATTCTTTGAACCCTGATATGAACAGTAATTGCCTGTGAAAAGCTAAAACCACTACGCTACGCTACCAGACACGACAACCATTTTATGATCCTCATCGAAGATGTTCACACTCACTAAAGGTGTTTGAATATTATTTTTATAAACAGCATCTTCGAGGAGTTTGGAACTTCAGTTGCATCGTGTAACATAGAAGGAACTAAATTGACGACAAATAGGTCAGTGTGTTCCTATATTTTCCCTTATAGACTGTGAGATAGGGGTTGTTTAGTGGATTAATTTTTTTCTGTCTGGCATTTTGAGCGCTGAATGTGGCTACTAAGCTGATGAGAATATGGGTGATTTTAATACCAGCCTCCCGTTCGAAAATTTGCAGAAGAAAAAAATTGATTTACATGAAGATTTTTTTTTTAATGATCTCAAATTTTCTAGTTTTTAAATAAAAGATTGACATTGATAAATAATTCATCCATGAAAAATATCAGATGCTTTTCAATAGCTGAAAAAATGGGGATGGGTGTCAACTTCCAAGAGAAAAGAAAAGAACCTTCCGCGTTTATGAGAGAATGAAAGGTTTTGTTGTGAAAATAACGCTGAAAAATCGCCAGACGGTAATCACAGTTCGAAGTCGAGTTTTCCGGCGAAAAATTCTGTGGACATTTCGAACAGGAGGCAGGCATTGAAACCACTTATATTCTCATCAGCTAACTAGTCACATTCATCCCTCAAAATGCCAGACAAAAAAAAATGACTTTACTAGACAGGCCCTATCTTAGGGTCTATTATTTGTGCCTGGTTTTTTCACAAGCTCTAATATTTTATTTCGAAATATTTACAGTTTTTACAAACAAACATTAAATTAGACCATTTTACAGACAATTCGCACGTCATTTAAGCCTATTACATGTTTCCATTTCATACTAATTAGTTGTAGTATAGCTATTACATAATAGTTTTATTTTGTTTACCAGGTTTTCTAATATACCGGGTGACCACGAGATTACTGACCAAGCTCTAGTTCAGGCATGAATATCAATATCGATTTCAAGTTTTGAGGATGTATATTATTGATATCGATGCAGAATTTCGCTATAAAAACAATCGACTATCGCTTCTGGTTTGACCGCAAGTGCCATCAACTTCTTTATTTCAACTAGATCACCCTCTATATTATCACATTTTTGGATTCTATGAGAAATTCTAAGCATATTTTATGTATAATATCCTATACCTAACTTTAAGAGTTTTCAAGAAAATCGCGATTGAAAATGTCAAAAAATAATTTTTATTTTAGTTTTGACAGCAAACAGTGGAAAGAAGGTTGAAACTTTTATGATATTTTTAACTCATTTTAGAAGCACTAAAGGGTCCCACAACAAAAATAAAACTTCCGGTTCAATCGAAGGTTTTCGGTCGATCTACTTTTGAGGTTATGTTACTGCAATCATTTCAATGGTATACCATACTTAGAACTAAAAATTCGTATTCTAAGAACAATTTTGAATCTTTTTTGTGTACGCTTTCCTATACCTAAAATCTACTGTTTTTGAGATATTTGACACTTGATGTAAGGATGTCTTCGGAACAACGAATACCAAAAACAGTATAGCATTAATTTTAAGTATTGCTTTATTTTCAATTTGTTATTTAAAATAATTTGCCTGTGTAGCTGATTTTCATTTGGTTATTGCGGGATATGTAGGAAGCAAATTGCACACGAATCGTGCGGTTTTGTTTGTTGTATATGTAATGTAACAGTGCAAATCGGGATTCAAGGAACACAACAAATGAGACTTATCTTTTAACCTGCATTCTGTGTGATTGCAGCTGTCTATTTGAATAAATTTATAAAAAGGATTAAAATTAATGCAATACTGTTTTTGGTATTCGTTGTTCCAAAGACATCCTTACATCAAGTGTCAAATATCTCAAAAACAGTAGACTTTAGGTATAGGAAAGCGTACACAAAAAAGATTCAAAATTGTTCTTAGAATACGAATTTTTAGTTCTAAGTATGGTATACCATTGAAATTATTGCAGTAACATAACCTCAAAAGTAGATCGACCGAAAACCTTCGATTGAACCGGAAGTTTTATTTTTGTTGTGGGACCCTTTAGTGCTTCTAAAATGAGTTAAAAATATCGTAAAAGCTTCAACCTTCTTTCCATTGTTTGCTGGCAAAACTAAAATAAAAATTATTTTTGACATTTTCAATCGCGATTTTCTTGAAAACTCTTAAAGTTTCTCATAGAATCCAAAAATGTAATAATATAGAGGGTGATCTAGTTGAAATAAAGAAGTTTGATGGCACTTGCGGTCAAACCAGAAGCGATAGTCGATTGTTTTTATAGCGAAATTCTGCATCGATATCAATAATATACATCCTCAAAACTTGAAATCGATATTGATATTCATGCCTGAACTAGAGCTTGGTCAGTAATCTCGTGGTCACCCGGTATAATAGGTATCTGTCCACATTTGACTGATATTTGTTGGATTTAATATTAGTTACACATCTGTTTTGTATTTGTGCGGATTTAATGCGAATATTGTACTCTTTGTACGACATTTATTGCCATTGTTACTGATTCATATTTAAAATACCATGCAAGTATTCTGGTATTGGCAATAGGTAGTAATATTATCACGTTTTGTGACCCTTCACTGAGCTATTTCAATACTCGACTTTAGCTTATTTACTGTTATTTCTGGTAACAACGTTATAATTGTTCCTTTATACTTTACTGCGGATTTTTCTTGTTATATTTGTTGTCAGCCATAACTATATGGTTATATACCGGGTGTCCCACCGAAAACTGTCAATGGCCTATATCTTGAAAACGGTAATCGTTAAAAAAAAAAGGAAAAACCCGTTTGGAGGGTTGGAAGGCGGAACCAAAACAAGGTACTTTTCAGCTCTCCCCAAACCACCCCTACGGCTGTAGCCACCCTAACCTCAAAATTTTAAATGGCACTATAGGTCATGTGATACCTTGTTTAAGAGGTCTTTTAATTCTCTAAATGGATCTGCAAAAAAAATTATCTAGATTGAAATATGACTCTAATTTTGATGAAAACCTCATTTGATCGTGTGGAACAGGTAATAGTTATTTATATTACTAGTACGGTATGAGCTTCATTACAGTAACGAGTGGGGAATATTGCCAAGACAAGGTCGTAGACCGAGTCGTGGTAATCACACGAGTGGTGTAATGAGCATTACCGTACGTGTGATATACAATACTTTATGTACGACCCAGACTTTTTTCATATATGTGAAATGGTTTTAATTTTTCACAAAAGATTATATTTATAATTTTTGATAAATGAATTTTAAAAAGTGTCGTTTTTCAATAAAAATGAGTTACCTCATGAGCTCTAATTACGTCACTGAGTGATGTAATGAGCACATTACATCACTAAGCACGATAATGCAACTTTTCACGTAACTCAAACAGGCTAAAATGTAATAAGTTCTCACAGTGTAGGTCGTGCATAAATGTGATTTAAAATGGATTTTTTACAAAATAAATAACATTATGAATAATTTTGAAGAAATCATCAGCATTTTATTTTTTTGAACCTTTTTCCCCTCACTGCACCTGAACGTGTTCACCTCCCCAAGAGGTCAGAGTTTTTAACTCGAAGAATTTATTGGGCTATTCTGTAACAATTTAAATTTGTATCTAGAATTTTTTTTTTTGCAGATTTGTTTAAAGAATTGAAAAACCTTTCAAACAAGGTATCACATGACCTATGGTGCCATTCAAGATTTTAAGATTAGGGTGGCTACTGCCGCAGCGGTGGTTCGGGGAGAGCTGAAAAGTACCTTGTTTTGATTCCCTTTTCCAACCCTCAAAACGGTTTTTTCTTTTTTTTTTATCGATTACCGTTTTCAAGATATAGGCCAATGACAGTTTTCGGTAGGACCCCCGGTATATAACTTGTTTGCGTCTATGATTATTTTTATTTAGTTAGGTATATTTGAGTTTATAATACTTACTTGTGCTTTATTAACTGTTAATTATAGTTATTTATGTATCAAGGGAATTATGCAGGTGTTAATACCCCAGGGCAACGTTTGTGTGGCCCGAGGGACACCAATTGCCCGTGGGTATTAACTCCTGATAATTCCCGTGGTACATAGATAATTTTATATCCTACTGAATTTACTGTATTCTGTCTATTTTTATAAAGGAATAAGCCATAAATCAAAATTTCTATTTTTTGTCAAAGTGTTACCTATTCAAGGTAAAAGCGGGAGTTATGGAAATTCTTAACTCCCTTTGGAGTTATGATATCCTTAACTCCCTTCCTTAACTCCCTTGGGAGTTATGAAAATCCTTAACTCCCTTGGGAGTTAAGACCCTGTTTATGATTATCGTAACCAAGGTATTATATGGTTTTAATAGTTCAGTAGGATATAAAATAATTAATTATTTCTCTAAAGTTTCACGATGTCCGACCCCAAGACAACCAAAAGTCGATGTACCAAGGATTCATTAACTCGATTTATCGATCATTTCAATAAGGTTAAGGACGATGAAGTCTTAGATTTAATAGATTTACAGAGGCGATTAAACAGAGCTGAAGAACTCTTGGACTTATTTAAAGGAGGTTTGAAAAATCCAAGAATAAATATTTGAACCGCATCTTGCTAAGATGGTCCGTTTTCGAGTTAGGGCGGTTTAAAGTTACAACTAGTTGATTGTGACGTCACACCGGATTATCAGGCACGGTATTAACACGTGTAAGAATTTTCCAAAACAAAAGAAAATTATCTCACTAGAGCGAATTGCAACCACTCAAAGTATAGGGACGGTTCACTGACGACACCAGTTCCTGCATAATTTATCTTCACACGGAATTTTCTGGGAGACTATTTTGAATATAGGACTGCGGTTTTCACGAGAAATCTTAGATTTTTTTCTTGATTTAGGTAGCTGAAGTTGTTTATTAGGGTCACACCCCCTTTAATGAGGCTCAGTTGCTCATTGAAATTTATAATCCTGACTGAAACAAATTATGAAACTGTACATGCAGTTGAGCAACAAAAATTTGAGGATGAATTTTACTCTATCACCGCTGAAGTTAAAGCATTCTTGGATGCTCATGAGACAGTTGATTGTCAGGATAATGCATCGGGCAGTATTCATAGTTCAGGAACAGTAAAAACTTCTAATGTCCAATTACCTCCACTTAATTTACCAACATTTGATAGATCTTTTAATCAATGACTTTTCTTTCATGACAGTTTTAATTCAATTATCCATCAAAACACCAGTATTTGCATAGTACAAAAGTTTCATTATTTGCGCTTATCATTACAAGGAACTGCTGCTAATACTATTAAATCATTACATATATGTGACAGAGCCTCTTATTGAATGATATGAAAACAAATCACTGTTGGTTCATAACCACATTGGGGGACTTTTTAATATTCTCTCCCTTTCTAAAGAGACCTATCATGGTCTCAGAAACAGTTTAGACGAAACACTAAAACATTTGCGCTCTTTTAATGTTCTTGGGTGTCTAACTGAGCATTGGGATGATCTCGTTATATATCTCACTACAACTAAATTTGATAATGCCACACTCCGTGCCTGTGAATCAAGAGGAAGGACCAATCAGTTAGCAAATATGGACAATTTGCTAGACTTTCTTTAGGATAGGCGTCGGAATCTCGAGTCAATGGCTTCAAATTCCAAAAATGAAAAAACAAGCCTATGAAACCTCATAACCCTAAGACTTTCTTAACAACACCACAACCTAAATGTTTTCTCTGTAATAAGCAACATACAATCTAATTGCCCTGATTTTACTAAACTCACTTCTTTTCTTAGGAGCAAGGCCAAAGTAATAATCTTACACTGAAATCGAGAGATTTTGTTATTAAAAAATGATTTAAATAAATTTGAGCGCAAAATATTAATATTTGCGTTGGTTGCAAGCAGTTAAAAATCAACGATCGGCGCAGGATAAAAAACGTACCTGTACGCGAGACTAGGCCGCGTGACGTCAGTAGCCGGCATGCCATGTCAATTCCTATACTTTCCGTATAAGCCTTTACCGAAACGCTGATCCGATCACAAGCTGTCTGTTTTTCATCTTTCTTCAATGAAGGCGATTGAAAAAAGACAAATTACATCAGGTGGTGATTGGGTTAATCGAATCAGCGTTTGCGTAAGGGCCGATACGGAGGGTATATGAATTCACGTGGCGTACCTGGCTACTGACGTCATGCAGCCTAGTCTCGCGTAGAGGTACGTTTTTTTATCTTGGCGCCTATCGTTGATTTTAAACTGCTTGCAACAAACGCAAATATTAATATTTTGCGTTCAAATTTTTTTGGATCGTTTTCTAATAATAAAATCTCTCGATTTCAGTTTGAATAAAAGAATAACAAAAAATGTTGAACCTTCCTATTCTTTTAAAACGCGATTTTTGTCTCATTGTGGATCAAGTATGTTCCACTGTGAGACAAGTTCTTTTACACCAAAAAAACACCACAAAAAATATTGAAAAAAATATTTATGAAAGAAAAATAACTATTCTTTTAGAAAAACAGTAGAGCAACTTGAAATATTAATCCGACAACTCAAAAATATAATAAAACCCTCCAAAATAAGAACGCACATTTGATGAGGTTGAATTAACTTCAAAACCTCTTAGTTTTCCCAGTCGTTTAATGTTTGGAAAGTATCAGCATGATGTTTTTTTCTTCGACCATACTTATATCTTCTGTTACAGGGTAGAAAAAGCAGTTGTCAGATCGTCTCATTGTGGAACAAAACCAGGTGTCTTATTGTGGAACTTTTTTCATATTTTTTTAAAAGTTGGCAAAAATGTATCGATTGTTTTAAACATCCCCAGTTTATACAGAATCCCAGCCCAGAGATGCATAAACAATTTCGGAATTTCAGATTTATCAAAAAACCACCGAATTTTATTTAATCACCAATTGAAATATCGACTGTAAAAATAAAATTACCCCAATTTGAGCTATGGTAGTCACTAAATAAGCTTAAAATTAACTAAATTTCGTAAAAATTGTAGGAGCACATGCACAATTAGTTATGTTCGACGGTCATATTTTTTTAAACTGGATAGGCGGGCAGTTCGAAAAGTTATTTCGAATGTTTCATTGTGGAACATGTCTCATTGTGGAACACCTTCCAACTTCTTTCAATATCAACCTCACCCAGGCTCAGGAAATACAAGTCTCACAAGACAGCTCACTATCATATGATATTAATTTCCCAACTGATTCACTTATTAAACCATATATTTTATTGTCCACAGCCATTGTAAAGGTCTTCGATAAGAGTGGTAAAAAACAAGTCCTACTCGACAATGGAAGTCAGTTTAATTTCATTTCACAGATACTTTAATATTTTGAAATTACCTAAACAGAACATTAATATTACAGTTTCTGCGATTAATAATTTAAATTACAGTTTGAATTCTTTAGTTCAGATAAGATTCAAATAAGTTATCAATAATTTTGAAAGACAAATTTCTTGCTTAGTATTACGTCAGATTACTGGAAATTTACATTACACACATCTTGACACTTCTTTATTGACTATTCCTACTGGCATCACACTGGCCGCCCAAGATTTGAAATTCCTGCTCAAACCTCAGATCAAACTTGGTAAAAATATGCCAACCCTACATAAGACCAAACTTGGCTGGATCATCTGTGGTCCACTACACGTCAGTCCTCAAAATAGAACAGTACATTGTCACTTCTCAGCCAATGATGATATTCAGAATCAACTTTCCAAATTCTGGGAAATTGAAGAGTGCCCGAAAACAAAATTTCTTTCAGAAGAAGAAACAAATTGTCACTTCAAACAGCATGTTTCACAAAGTAAATAAGGCAATTTTATCGTTGCAATTCCTTTGAGAGCATCTATACATGCTTTGAGAGAATCTAAGTATACTGCTCGTAATCGTTTATTTTCTCTTGAGAAAAAACTTGACAAAAACCCAGACATGAAACAGCAATACCACGTGTTCATGGAGGAATAATTCCATCTTAAGCACATGTCTCTTTCTGATAATCAGAACGACAAATCAGGTTTCTTCTTACTCCATCACTGTGTTTTAAAAGATTTGTCGACAACAACAAAATTAAGGGTAGTTTCCGATGGGTCTGCTAAATCTACATCTGGATATGAATGACATAATGATGGATGGGCCGACAATTCAGGATAATTTGTTCAATATTCTATTACGTTTTCGAAAACATCTTATGACTTATCGCCATATGAATGAATATCCCAAACTTGCCTCGACAATCCTAAATAATTTTCATGTGGACCACCTCCTCAGTGGTTGCGATACTCTAGAAGAACTACCTAGCTCAAATTAAAAACGACATCTCTCAGGTTCTTATCAAATATGTGTTTCCCTTAAGGAAATAGAAATCCAATCAGGAGTCAATACATGATTCTAAATCTAATATACTTAAAATTGGTCAAGAAGATCAAAACGAAACTTTAGGACTACTCTGGAACCCCCTGTTCCGAGTTACAATGGTGAAATCACGAAACGCCATATTCTTGTGCCTCCCAGATATTCGACCCTTTGGGACTTCTTGCCCCGGTAACAATTCCAGCCAAACTTATTTTACAAGAACTCTGGAAATTACAAATTTCGTAGGATGAGTCTATTTCCATGAACTCACACTCTTTTTGAGCAAATATCGCTCAGAACTTCTAATAATGAATGATCTCCAAATCTCTAGACAAATATTTGGAGTGAATCCCATTTCCATCCAGTTACATGGAATCTGTGATGCATCGCAATCCTCTTACGGAGCATACATGTATATACGTTGTTAAGACTCTTCTGGTAATTATACTTCAGACCTTTGTTGTGCCAAAACGCGTGTTGCACCCATAAAGCAGATTACAATCCCAAGGCTTGAACTTTGCGAAGCCCTCTTACTGACAGAATTGGCTGACAAGGTGATTCCTTCATTCCCTGGTAATTTTGATCTAAATAGTAACCTATTGGTGTGATTCTACAGTTACCATCTCCTGGATCAACACATCTTTATATCTACTCAACACATTTGTAGCTAATAGGGTTACCAGATTCGACCGCTATCCAAATATGGTACATGGAAATACATAAACACATTAGAAAACCCAGCTGATATGTTTTCTCGAGGTGTAAACCCATTAACATTAATAGATTCTGATTTTTGGTTCCACGGACCTACATGGCTCAGGCTTCAAGGATATGAATGGCCTCCCTATACTTTATACAATTGAACTTACTGAGGTACTAGAAACCTGCAATAACACTTCATCGCTGCATACAGAAATGGTCTCTAATAAATTTAAATCAATAAACAAATGTTCTCCTTTCAAAAAAACCTAAAAGGGTATTTGCCTTTGTACTTCATCCACAATTGCTCCAAAAACACATTATCGTGTCAATCAGACACATTAACCGCTCAGGCATTGGACCTTTCATTGAATTGTCTAATCAGTACAGCGACAATCGTTTCCATCTGATTACAATAGGTTATTGAATTGAAAAAGGATACATCTTAAAAGTAAACTTTTGTCCCTAAACCCATTCATAGACACTGAAAAATTGATTCGAGTCGGTGGCAGATTGCATAATTCCGACTTCTATTACACTGAACACCTGAGACTTCTACATGCAGGCCCACAAGCTCTTCTTGCGTCTTCGAGAGAACGTTACTGGCCAATTTCCGGTCGTAATTTAATGAGAAGGATTGCTTACGATTGTGTACGTTACTTCAGATTCCGAAATAAACTAGAAAAATATCTAATGAGCAATTTTCCCAATGAACGCGTCACTCTAACCAGACCCTTTTCAATATCTGGTGTTGATTACGCCGGGCCGTTCTTACTCTGTGACAGAAAGGGGCGTAATTTTAACACTAAAGCTTACATTTCACTTTTCATTTGTTTGGCCAGTAAGGCAATTCATTTAGAAGTTGTGAGTGACGTTACAACTAAATGCTCTTTAACAGCCTTGTGCCGTTTCATGTCTAGACGTAGAAAATGTTCACAAATTTTCTCCGATAATGGCACCACCTTTGTAGGTGCAAATAATGAGCTGCGAAGATTCTTAGATGACAACAATGACGCCATAACACATACTCTATCAAATGATGGTATTCAGTGGAGTTTTATTTCACAACGCGCCTCTCACTTTGGTGGTATTTGGGAGTCAGGCGTCAAATCTGTTATTTCATATGAAACGTGTAATACGCGACGCTTCTCTGACATATGAGTACCGTCATATATAAAATAGAGGCTTGCTTCAACTCTAGACCACTTTATCCTTTTTTCCACGACTCCAGTGACTTGAATCCTCTGACTCCAACACACCTGCTAATCGGCGAATCTCTAACTAGCATACCAGACCACAACTTTATGGGTGTTAAAGAAGGACGATTGTCAAGGTTCCAGCGTACACAACAACTTTTCCAACACTTCTGATCCAAATGGACTAAGTAGTACATATCCACGCTTCAAAATCGTGTCAAATGGAAAGAAAATGTTGACCAGTTATTAAAACCTGGTGTTATGATGGCAACTGGGAAGAATTGTTTTCACACATCCGGGAAAGAATGGCATTACACGGCCAGTGACGATTAAAACCGCGAACACTGAAATCAAGCGACCGGCAGTGAAAGTGTGTGTACTACACAATTAAACGATTGAATCCAAATTGTAGTTTTCTTTGCTTTGTTTCAACTATTAGAAATAATTATACTTTAGTTACTTTATTTAAGATTCATTTCCATGCTCGTTGAAATCCTATAAGCTTTCAAGGTAGAGAGTTTTATGTTGGAACATTATTATCAAATAATGTATTAATTTGTAGTTTCCTATTTTAACGCTCCAAACTTCTAGTCCAGGAGGCAGTGAAATTTCTTAGCACTTATTTTCCAAGTTGGTGTATATTAAATAGTTTGTTCTCTTGGTGATACAAAACAAGCATTTTTGAGTCTGGCTAAAATTTTCGGATGGGTTCGCAAGATCAATGAGAAATACTACAAGTAGGTACACTTATTTTCCCAGTCATAAATATTTCACATTTACTATATAGTATATAATATATACACGGTGAGTTACTAAGCGCGCGGTGGTCCATATCTCCTATACTAACGGAGATCGGAGAAAAAACTAAATTCATAACTTGTAGATAAACATGAGTACTACATCCCTAAATTATTTTCCAGTATACATGATGGCCCAATAACTAGTAGTGACACTAAGTTATGTTTTTTTGAAATGACACCTCCTGTATATTATAACATTTCTGGATTCTGCGGAAAATTCTAGACATATTTTGTGTATAATGTCATATACCTATCTTCAACTGTTTCGGAAATATTGACAGTTGAAAATTGACTTTTTTGCATCTTTGACAGACTGTGAAACCTAAACGGTTAATTTCAGAGGAAAACGTATTTTACATTCCTATCTTAGATTTTCATAAGCTATCATTTGACACCAACTTTGAATTTAACCAAAGATCAATAATTTAGGCGGAATTTTTAATCATGTATTAAATTCAAGATTAGTGCCAATTGATAGTTTATGAAAAATTAAGATAGGAATGTAAAATCCGGTTTCGCGTAAAATTAACCGTTCAGGTTTTACAGTCTGTCAAAGATGCAAAAAAGTCAGTTTTCAACTGTCAATATTTCCGAAACAGTTGAAGATAGGTATATGACATTGTACATGAAATATGTCTAGAATTTTCCGCAGAATCCAGCCATAATATACAAGGAGCGTCATTTAAAAAAACATAACTTTGTGTCACTACCAGTTATTAGGCCACCCTGTATACTGCAAAATAATTTAGGGATGTAGTACTCATGTTTATCTACAAGTTATGAATTTAGTTTTTTCTCCGATCTCCGTTAGTATAGGAGATATGGACTACCGCGCGCTTAGTAACTCACCCTGTATAGTATATGAAAATAGCAATTTGGCTTATCTCAGATAGTGGAGAGTGAGTCTGGCTGAAAATTTTCGAATCTTTAATTTTTCACTTGCCAGACGTATCATCCATACTCACAGATTAGCCAGACTATTTTTTCACATCAGTATACCTCTTATTATAGAGCTATTTTTATCACTGGAAAAAAAGTGCATTCGTAAGCTCTGACTCCTCAACCCATCGGAAAACCCCCCCTAAAAAAAGTTTTCCTTAGAATTACTAACCCTACAATTCTATCTATGTTTTCTGACTGGGAAAAAGGGTACGCGCTATCATGACGGTGAAAAGGGTAAACCCGATATTGATCCAAAATAGTCTAGGAGGCAGTGACGATTTTCGGCACTAATTTTCCCAGTCAGACAACATGGATAGAATTGTAGGGTTAGTAATTCTAAGCAAAATTCATATATTTTTTGCATGCGTTAGAGCTTACGAACGCACGCCCCTTTTTTTTCCAGTGATAAAAATAGGTGTACTAATGAGAAGTATACTGAAGTTACATAAAAAAATAGTCCGGCTAATCTGTGAATATGGATAATACGTCTGGCAAGTGAAAAATTGAAGATCCAAAAAATTTCAGCCAGACTCACTTTCCACTATCTGCGATAAGCCAAATTGCTATTTTCATATACTTTATGTTCTATTGTAGTAAATGTGAAATATTTATGACTGAGAAAATAAGTGTACTTGTATTTTTCATTGATCTTGTGAACCCATCCGAAAATTTTTGCGAAACTCAAATATTCTTGTTTTGTATCACCAAGAGAATAAACCATTTAATATACACCAACTGGGAAAATAAGTGCTAAAAAATTTCACTGCTTCCTGGACTAAAAGGTGTCATCGTCCGGTACCACCGGCGGAGGGGCACACTCGAAACTAGCAGTTTCACACAGACAAATTATACCTTACCAGAGCCGGGTTGCAAGTTGGATGGGTGACCGTCGTGTCGACCGATATAGCCGAGTTCTAGGTCGGTTTTCGCCACTCAAGGCGCATCGGTGAAGCGTCGGTCGAGCGTCCAACTGGCTGATTGAATGAGGAGGAGTAGGGCATGTGCAAGGATACACAATAAGCTTTAGGCTGCAGTGCTGAGCACATGCCTGAAAGACTGAACAAATCTTTGGATCTGGGAATCATCAATGCGTTCAAACGGGCATATAGGAGAATTGGCCTAGAGTTCAACTTTAACAAGAAGCAGATTCTGCACCAACCCGCACCGGGCACTAATCCACGAGCCCCAAATATAGCTATAAATGACCATTCTTTGCAGAACGTAGAACATCACCCATACCTTCGAAGCCACCTATCAGCGAATGCAACCATTGACGCTGAAATCCAACATCGCTTGAAGTGTGCTAGTGGAGCGTTCGGACGACTTTTAGAGAGAATCTTCAACAATGTCGACATCAGCACTGAAACTAAACTTGGCGTTTACAATGCAGTTGTAATACCATCACTTACATAGGCTGCGAAACATGAACCACCTACAAAAGACATAAAAAGCTTAGAAAATTTCCACCAGCGATGCCTAAGAAGGATCCTACGGATTAAATGGCAAGACCGACGAGCGAAGATTAGTGTTTTATAGGAGGCCAAAACAACTAACAAGGATGCCCTCATCATTAGGCACCAACTTCGCTCGACAGTTCACTTCGTCCGCATGCCCGAAACATGTCTTCCACTACAGTTTCTCTATGTTTCTTAACGAAAACACGGCAAAGTGCCGCATCGATATCAGCAACTGGGAGACGGTAGCAAATGATAGACCCTCCATGGCGTCGACTGGTCCACGACGAAACAGAAACTTTTAAAGAACAGCGACGCAGACCATAAATAAGGACCGCAGGAAGGAACGATAGAATAGAGGAAGAGACAATGCTGCCAAACGCTGGGTAAGCCAAGACTGTGGAAGAGTGTGCGGCTCCAAGAATGGTTTCGATAGCCATCAGAAAACGCACAATGAACGACAATAAGAATAGAATAGAAGATAATCATACTCGTTATCGAGTGATCGCCGATGATGATGATGATTTTTTCGCACCTACAAAATCACTAACACTGCAGAAGAATCTGATGTTGGTAAAGCACTCTGGTATCTAGTTGTTTTGTCCTAGCCAGTGCAGTTCATGGAGAAATACCGGCGGAAAAAGAAAGTGAAACTGTCAATCCACACCTGTTTCATACTAGAAGGCAGTTACAAGCTGAATGTGTTGTTGAGAGTGTTAACTCAATACCTTAATCTTGGACAACTGTCAGTTCAGTACAGACAGGACCTGCGGATTAACACCAAGTCGAGAGTCAAAATACAACAAAAAAATAAAATAAAAAATGGGATAGTTGTGAATATTTTGACGACCAATGATATCCAGCATTTAGAATGCAAAAAAAATCTTGGCTACTAGTTTAATAGTTCACTTTCGCGCTCCATGCACCATCGTTCAACCATCTATTGAGATTTTTGAGATGCTAAAAAAATAAGGATCCTAAAAATATTTTTCCAAAGATTGGTGAGTTGGAAAAAATCGTAAAAAATTATTGAAATTTTCAGTTCTTTAAATTATTATTTAAAAAACTCCAGAACGGTTATTTCCGGAAAAATGCAGAGGAAATAGTTTCCATAGATGCTAAAATGGGAATTTGCATCCAATTTCGCGAATAATTCGCTACCAAAATGTTGACAAGATTGAAGTAAATTTATTTCTAAGCTATTTCGAAATACATCCAGAAGCTCACAAGCAAGGGCTCCAACTCAATCTCAAATCTACGTTGAACATAAAATAAAACATTGATGTGCGGAGATTCGCCATTTTCCCTTTTTGGTGCTCAATCTTAAAAGCAAATCAGTGCAATAGCACGCTAACACACACTTAAGCAGGCAGAAACTCGATCAACAAAATCCTAGCATTACAAATTCCGTACCCAAATCTATATCAAATAAACTACCTTACCGAACCTAGAATTTTTAAATTCCAAAAATTTTAATTAAAACATGCTTTTTAATTTTGATCTTGGAAAATACGTATTACTGAAATCATCTTCAATTTGCAATAATCGAAACTTGGAACGCCTGGATATATTTCCACATGTGCATCAATAAAAAAACTCAAATTCATTAGTTTTTGTGGCCTTAAGAGTCACCCTCGTTTACTGTGATGGATCTCATGCTGCGACTAAAATTAAAAGAACCAACAAAGTATAGAGGGAGGCTTCATTCAATTACGACTTTATTTTACTTTTTCTGAAATGAAGTCATTTGATGTGATGTTTCTTTGTATATTAAAAGGCGAGTGAATGAGAAAAAATAAACATAACAGGGGAGAAAAAAATTTGGTCGACATTGTTGTGTTAAGAGTAGAGTTTACGGCTTTTACGTCTAATGTTCCTGATTTTGAATGTTCCTGATTTTATTTGGTCGTTAAAGTTTCTGGAAAAAAGCCTTTTTCCAGTTGCAGCATGTCTAGAAACTCAACCGTCTGGTACAGAAAATGAATTATGTCTCTGGTATATACTTGTATTTTCGAAAGCGTGGCTCTGAAAGTTTTCCGCTATTTTATTTAGTTCGGAAAAATTCTTAAGCTATAAACTTCCCTCCCTGGGGTTAATAGTTATCGTGGCTTCAAATACTACACTAAATATCTCTCACTATAGCCCTAGTCCACTATTTCCCTCAATACGAATGAGCTACTCTGGAAACATGGTGAGTACCATAAGCATTACTGTAAAAGTTTGTAGCAATCGTATTCACTGTTGCCTATATTACTTGAGTGTAAGCTTTGTATTACATTTTCAAGATTTAGGGTGACTTCAGGAATTTCTACTTGTTAATTTGGGGATGGTGAATTTATCCGATACGTCAAAAGACCATTGTTAATAAGCACGAATGCAATAATTTTCTCAGGATTTTTTTTTTGCACGAGTAAGATATTTTGATAGAGAATATTGCTTCAAGATGAAGGGACTTGTTTTATTAAAGTGAAGAACTTAAACTATCACAATTACCACGCTTATGCTTCCCGTTAAACCGTTTTAACAGAAAACGTTTAACTATAAAACGCTTCAATTATATGGCCACCTCCAATGATTCAGGATAATTGTAATAACAATTAGTCATAAGCTAGCTCAGCAAGTAATAAAGTTTTTAAAAAAAACACGAGTTGCTTAATTTAAAACATAACTGGCGCAGTCGGTAGGATTCCTTTCAGGTATAAGATAACTCCTGAGAATTCGTTTCGGGAATAATCCTTTCGACTATTTTTTTCGAGTTTTCGAAAAGTTTGAATTGGATTACGCGAGTGTACCTCTCTGTTTCAACAGTTAAGAAAGGAGCAACAAACAACAACTAAAGTGAAGGGCTATTGGCTCCTGGCAGACATCGCTGTGTGGTTTGCCATAACGAGGGAAGCCAGACCGGACATTTTCGCCTATGCTAGTGTCCACTACAGACTTGTCCAACCTGAGCAGTATATCTATCTCCTCAGCGAAGATACGTTTGATACAGGTCAGAGATTGGAATACTTTTGTAAGACCCTTTCTATAATTGAACAGCCTGTTAGTTATGACATTGTTTTCATTTCAAAACAAGTGTAGTTTTCACTTTTTCAAATTAAACCATGTGAAATGAAACATTTGTACTACTCGAAATGAAAAAAAATAGAGACGGTTCTTAGAAGAATCTTAGAAGAAATTTCTTATCCAAGAAATTCAAAAAGAAGAACAAAGGAACCTCAATCAACAAATCAACCTTCAACAAGTGCCGAAGATCGCCTTTTAACCGACGATTTTCCCAATTTTGAGTTTGCTAGTTTATATTCATTAGTTTAGAAACTCATGATACCAACGATTTTAATAATTTTAACTTCAACAATTCACCTAATAATAGTAATTTTAGATTGATAAATAACGAAATGGCTGACGCTTTCTGATCAACTGTTACTCTTCTAAAAACTTTTGTTGGTACTCCATCACATTTAAAGGCTTTTGTCGAGCAAATTGATACTTTTCATAATAGATATTTCAATAATGACATCTCAAAACAAGAATATGTCATTCTTGCTATAAAATGCAAAATAACAGGGCCTGCCGTAGATTTCCTCTTAACCAGATCAGACTTAACAACTTCGGATGAAATTAAAATAGCCCTTACACAAAAGTTCAGTGATCCTTCCACTTGAGCAAACTTAGGAACAACAACAGTTAATATTTTTAACAAAGAAAAATGATTCACCTCAAGACTATATCCCAAGGCTCAAAGACTTAGTTACAAAAATTAAAACTAAAATTTGTATGGACATTGCAAATATAGAACCGCGAACAATAATAATAAATCAAAATGATTTAACTGCAACTCAAAATTTTCTGGCAAATATTTCTAGAGAATTGAGAACACTATTAATTATCCAGAATCCTCAAAATCTATAGACACTGTTATTGACATTATTACAAATTATGAAATTTTAATAAGTCAGAATAACTTTAACCCTTAACTGGTCGCTAGATTTTATTTCACATAACTGGTCGCTTGGCGTACTTTGTACGCCACTTAAATAAAATAGTTATTTACCTTACAAGTGCGGAAAGTGGTACTTTTCCGCACGAGACGGCAGTTGCACGAACGACGCGGAGCGGAGTTCGGGCAAGCCGTCGAGGGTGGAAAAGACATTTTCCGCAAGAGTTAGGTACAATATTTTTTCTACTTGCGTGCGCAAAGTTGAACTTTGCGCACGGAAACTCTTTGCGCACTCATTTTTGTTACGCATAATTACCATAGTTATACTTGATTTTTCAATGTTTTGATGGTTTCTGAATAAGCTAATATTCATAATGAAGGGTTTTAGTTGAAATTAGCACTTAGTTAACATGATGTTTCCTATCAAAGGTGTCCAAATTGGACCAGCCTGTACTGCTGGGAATTTGTACAATTTTTGATATTTGAGAGACTCTCATGTAAATATTTTAGCTGATATTCTAGAAATTCCAGAAGATGTTAAAAGATTTTTGGGAATTTAATTTAAAAGACATTCTAAGGAATTCCAATAGATTTTAAACGATTTTTGAAGATTTTGATTTGATTGATTTTTCTAATATTGTAATAATTCAAAGTCTACTTTTTTAAGATACTCGTAGAAAAAATATTGTTCCTAACACTTGCGCAAAGTGTCTTTCCCGCACTCAAAGCTTATCCGAACTCCGCTTCGCGTCGTTCGTCTAACTGCTTTTTCGTGCGGGAAAGTATCACTTTGCGCACTTGTTAGGAAAATAACTATTTCCTACGAGTGCTTGTGTCTATCTTATTTATCAAAAAAAATGTTCCAATACGTAAAGATTTTATAATAGGGACATAAAGCTACTTGAAATAATTCACCGGTATCGGTATCGGTATCCGTAACGCAACTAGATACGTTGACAAGCGAGAAGGCTGTTAAAGCGCTCCCTGTTCCGGTAAACGTAAACGCATCTCATAACCTACTAATTTTCGTGCCAAACTCCGGCGTTTTTATATAAAATTGTTATTTTTTTTGCGATAGAGAAGCACTTAACACAAAAGAAACTCAAGAAAGTATAAACTAAATAAATTAAATCAACCCGGAAGAAAAGTGAGGTTACATTCATTTAAAATTTGACACATGCGTCAGGAATGTCAAGATACGTTACCGATACGGATACCGCGAGAGGGCCGTAACGTTACGTTGTACGTACGGTATCTCGGCGTCCGTATCGCTTCTGCACATGCGCAGTACGATACCGATACGGATACCGACCAAAAAATACGGAAGCTTTATGTCCCTAATGATGGTACAAAATACCACATAATATAATAGTTATTTATACAGCAAGTGAGTTAAATTAATGTTTATTCATGAGAAGAAAGTTTAAACCACGAGCCCTAGCGAGTGGGTTAATTTTCTTCGAATGAATAAACCATTTAACTCACGTGATGTATACAAAATTTTATCCTATTTTGATGGAAATTTAAAAAACTAAGTACTTAATAGGAATCAAATTATAGGAAGAATTCATTCAGCGAGCGCTAATGTCTAATACCTATTGAAACTGGTAGTTGCTAGGGTATAGCTAGTTGTTTGTTTGTATTCGTAGCAGATTTTTGTACTGGCAGAGTGACTTAAAAGACCGAGAGTGAGTTAATAGTTATTTATTATACAAGACGGTAAAAAGATGCTTTACCTGTGAGTGGAAAATGTTGATTCACGAGCGACGAAGGAGCGAGTGGATTAATTTCACGAACAGGTAAAGCTTTTTTACCGTTGTGTGTAATATTCTATTTTATTCTTGAGCCCCTTTTTATTTATCACAATTACTAAAATCATAAACTAAAATGTGCTAAATAATAACAAATTGACAAAGTACCTAACAAACTGACACATTTCTGGTGTTGTCAATCATGCAACATGTCAATCATCAGATTTCTGTCAAAAACACTATAATTATTATAAAAGAAGAGAACGAGTGGGTAAAATTGACGTATGAGTGGGTAAAATTGACGTATGAGTGGTTAAAATTGACAAATGAGTTGGTAAAAATTGTTCGATTTCACTACTTCAAATAAAGTGTTACTTTAACAACGAGTTTTGAGTCGATTAAATGATAGTTTACCATTCGCGATAGAATAAAAATATTTTTTTTACTACTAACCTGAGAAATAGACATTATTCAATCTATTTTTCTAAGAAAAAATTGAATTTCTCTCCCTAGGTTAATAATGAAAATAATGAAAAAATACCTAGGTCAATAATGAAAATGACGTCATGCCGCAAGGATATTGTCCATGTTTCTATTGGTTCAATTTCAATTTCATACGTCATTTGAAAAAAAATACAGGTTTCTGTAGGTACATAGGAAGTTATATAAGCTGTTGATAGAGGGCAGCACTTTCAAGAGGACGTTCACAAAAAATAATTAGAACACAGATTTTAAACAAATTTTTTATTTTCTACTAGCAGTAGTAAAAAAAATTCTATATATTCCTCGGTAGAGAAAGTCATTATATACCTCAAGCATTATAAACCTCGGTGCTGCGCGCCTCGGTTTATAAAAGCTTTCGGTATATAATGACCAACATCTCTACCTAGGTATATAATATACTATTAAATCACTCAGGTGATAAACGTCTACTTACCTTTGTTATTATGCGTTTTAATAATGTCATTTTTAAACGTAAAAAGGGGATAAAATAATATATAACATAAATCATTTATTTCATCCTAAATATCTTCATTTTTAGCAAAAAAAAAAAAACTTTTCAGCACAATTTTACTTTTCCGCACGATTTTACTTTTCCGCACGATTTTTTTATACACAAAAAAATAATGGAACCGGATTTTTTTATCATGATCCTTGGCCTATAACTAAATTGGCCAAAAAAATTGTTAGGATTCCCTACCTTCGCCGGGCTATGCCACCCAAAATAGGGGGCCCTGCGAGGCTGTGCCCCCAAATAAGGGGCTTCGCCCCCCCTTCCCCAAAAGGAGCACCCAGGGCTTCGCCCCCCCCAAAAGGGGCCCCGCGGGACTGTGCCCCTCAAAAATGGGGCCCCCGCGGGACTATGCCACCCCAAGTAGGGGGCCACCGCGGGGCTCCGCCCCCCAAATAGGGGGCCCCCGAACTTTAATATGGGTACACTTTTCAGTAAAAGTAAAACTCGTGCGGAAAAGTAAAAAAATAGTGCGGAAAAGTAAAATCGTGCGGAAAAGTACAACTTTCAAAACGAAAAATCGTGCGGAAATAGCTATTTATACAATAAGTTTCGAAATGAGCGTCTTTTAGGCACGCGACGTGAAAATTGTCCAACGAGGCAAAGCCGAGTTGGACAACACGTCGAGTGACTAAAAGACATCGTTTCGTAACGTATTGTATACAAGATTTTTTCTACTGGCATTTTATAATAAAAAACACAATTTTATTTCATGTGAATACACCCAAAATCTTTGTTACCTGCTTTTACTTGACACCTGACACTTTTCATGCGATTTTCTTTTCAAAATTCGACATCAATAATTAAAATCCTAGAAAGTAGGTAATAACACAAACTTCTGTTTTGAGTAACCCAAACGTTCAATTCAGTAATTCCATTTTCAATATTCATAATAAATACAAAACAAAATTCAAATATGTGTTTAGTGTGTTTTTTATTTCTGAATAATGAATGACACTTTTAGGCACTAGTGCTTAAAAATTACTTTTACGCACTCATAAGTCACTTTTACGCATTCAAAAGTCACTTTTACGCACTGAGTGCCTAAAAGTAACATTCACGCACTCAGTGCCTAAAAGAATGTCGTTTCAAAACTGAAATGACAATCGAAAAGTTGCTATTATGAAACGTCAGTAGAAAAAGTAAGTTTTCCGCACGCTCGTAGGAAAATGTCTTTTCATAATCGGGATGAATGTTGATACCTTTAAAGTAATGTGTAATCCTTAGTTACTTCAAGTATTGATTTATTAACACATAAAATATTAGATATAGTATTTGTAATACCCATTTAGAATAACCTCATCCTTATTTATCAATCACGAATCAGATGAAACAAAAAATTATCAACAAAAACGAACGTCGATTGCTAATACGTCAATTTCATCTACAAATAGGAAATTCCTAACCTGATTTTATTTGTGTGTCAAGAAGCGAGATACGTTTTGTCACTAAAACGACAGGTACCGTGCGTTCAATTTATCTTGATAACATTTTAATTCGCTGTAACTTTTTTGTTTTTGAAGGCATCAAGGTAAATAAAAAAACAAAATGTAGGGTTAGTAGCCAAGTTTTTTTTTCAAGTTACCTATAAAACAAAACACTATCAATTTTCTGACATATGAGCCAACATTATATTTTTTTAAATGGAACACCCTGTATATTATATATGTGTTTGATAGAATATCTTATTCCGATTACAATGATATAATACACTCCATATTTTAGTCCACTTGTTTTTGACAAATCGGCAAAAATATATGAAACTTTTGAAGTGAAACTTATTAGGCGGCGATCTGATATTTGGGGAGAGAATCATTGATAGTGCATATAAAAATATCATATTTTTGCCGATTTGTCAAAAACGAGTGGACTAAAATATAAAGTGTGTTATATCATTGTAATCGAAATAAGATATTCTATCAAACGCATATATAATATACAGGGTGTTCCATTTGAAAAAATATAATGTAGGCTCATATGTCATAAAATTGATAGTGTTTTGTTTTATAGGTACCTTGAAAAAAAACTTGGCTACCAACCCTACATTTTGTTTTTTTGTTTACCTTGATACCTTCAAAAACAAAAAAGTTACAGCGAATTAAAATGTTATCAAGATAAATTGAATGCACGGTACTTCTAAATAGGTATTAAAAATTCTATATAATAGAGAGTTATTGGAAGTGGAATAAGGTCCAGCAGTAATAATAAAAACGCTATATTGACAGCTGCGCTTGCGAGTCTCTTCCAACTCAAACAGCACATAGCACAGACGCTGTAGACAATTACTCAAATATGACTATGCTAGACGAAATAATTAATAATAAATCAATGCAATTTATTATTAAAAAATCTCCTTACGACGCCTACATTAAAATAGAACCCGCAAATTTTGACCGTAATAAAATCATTCATGCAACTTTACCTACCCAAATTCCAGCTATTTTGAAATTTCCAGAAGAATATCTGCAGACAAAGTCTACATACATTTATTTCTTTTCGAAAAATCTTAAAATCTATTTCCACGAAGGTAAAACAAACCACCGTGGTATTGACGAAACACACAAATTTATGAAAGCCAATTATTATTGGAAATCTTTAAAACAAGATGTTATCGAATACATCAATAATTGTGAAATTTGTCAAAGAACTAAATACAATCGTAAGCCTCCTTACCAACCCCTCGTGCTTACCGAAACGCCAAGTAAACCTTTTGAAATCATTCATATTGACACTTTCATAATAGGCAAACAAAAATTCCTCACGTTATTAGATAAATTTTCCAAAATTGCTCAAGCACTGCCCTATTCAGGAAACGCAGTTTCGTGCGCAGATCAATTAATTCACTTTTTCCAATTTTTCGGTGTACCAAGACATATTTCTGATAATGGATTGGAATTTAAAAACGAAGTAGTCAATGGACTTCTTAAAGCCCACAAGATAAAAATACATTTTACCACCCCCTATCACCACGAATCTAATTCACCAGTCGAAAGGCTACATTCTACTCTAATCGAACATATTCGAATATTGCGAGAATCAGACCCAGATTCGGATGTCACCAAACTTATGCCATACGCTATTATTGCTTACAACAGCACTATTTTTAGCACTAATTTTAGTCCTTACGAACTCGTATTAGGACACACAGATTCTAGAGACCCTATGAATTTAGTATCTTCTCACGTATTTACTGAATATCTTAATACCCACAAAAATAAAACTCAAGTACTTTATGATCAAATTACGACCAAAACCCAACAATCAAAAGAAAAACTAATTAACAAAATAAACGAAGACAAAATCTCACAAAACTTAAAAGTAGGTTGTCAAGTTTATAAAAAATCCGACAATCGAGCGGGAAAATCTAAAAAGAAATTTTTAGGTCCTTTCACTCTCACCCAAATTCTACCTAATAATAAAATTGAGATAGAAAATCCGAAAACAAAACATAAAGAAGTAGGTAATTCATATAAACGAAACCAAAATTAAACCCATTATTTTAGATGGATATGGACCCTTGGAAACCACGTAAAATTCCATAACTTGAATAAAAATCCAGGAATCCTCCCTTTCAAATTAGGAACCGCCAAAATGATATCCAATTCATGGTCCTTTGAACAAACCTTTAACTTGACTCCCATCATAAACTAATTCGACTCTCTTAAAATACAAGCAAGACGCTTATCTTCCAATATTAGCTCTAAGGACAATTTCTATATTGAATATACGAATTCGCTCGTATCCCTACATACTCTAGAAAAACGAATAGAAAATCTAATTGAACAAATTGTCCCAATAGTAGGAAATTCAAATAGAAATAAGAGAGGATTGTTTAATCCTTTGGGCTCATTTATAAAAGTCATTACTGGAAATCTAGACCAAAATGAGGCCGAGAAAATCGACGAGAAAATTAAACTATTACAAGAAAATCAGAATAAGCTTAAATCAGACGCAATCAATCAAATCACCTTAATGGACTCTACGATTGATAAATTTGAAAAAATGATTTCTAATATAACACATAACGAATTGGTCCTTCGATCCCGAATTTTACAAATTGAACAAGTAATTAAAGATGCTAATCTAACCCAAAATATTCAAGATTATTTTATAACGTTCACAGTAATTGATGAAATTACTTTAATGTATCAATCAATTTATAGTATTCTTGATAAATTGGAAGTAGCTATAAGTTTTGCCAAACTTAACACCTTACATAACTCGAGAGTGAACCCAAACGAACTTTTATCTGAAATTAAAAATGTCGAATCACATTTGAACCCAGATAGGTTACCAATTTCTCCAGTACCTTAAAACATACTGATTTTTGAGAAATTTCTACAAATTAAATGTTTCTTAAAAGACTTTAATGTCAAATTTATATTGGAACTCCCACTTGTAGAAGCGGATGTATATCAATACTTCAATCTACATGTAAAAACACCCTATATACCGTCTTATCTCGTTAAACCGTTTTGATTTAAAACGTTTTAAAAATGTGTTTCAACCAATTTGATAACGGTTTAAATAGGTACTGCATAAAAACTGCTTGGTATGACATTTAAAAACTGTTTCGGGGAAAGCCCCATAGACGTATAAGCACAGCAGTGGCGTATCCAGGGGGGGGCAAAGGGGTAATTGCCCCCCCCCCAGAGCAACAACTTCTCATTTTTTAAAAATATCTCAAATAACAGAAATAATATTATCTACCCGCGTGCGCAAAGTTATTACTTTGTACACTCATTTGCGTACGTCATTTTTGATTGATGTTATTTTTGTTCCAAGAAAAGCATTCAGTTAATGTTTAGCTTTTTTAATTTGACACTTTCCGTATGACCAGCAAGGGAGGAGAAATCCAGCAAAAACAGGCCACCAAGTTTAATAGATACATTTTTGAATTTTTATATAATGAACAGGTAGTGATTTCTACTCTATTTTTTATTGCATTTTTGACGTGTGTAAGTCCTGGAGAGTATAATACCATTCCTTTGGAGTATCAGATCATAAAAGTTAGACAGTAAGTTATACTCCTTCATATACTTCCCAACTTAATGGTCTTGCGAAAAGAATGCATCAGACACCAATGGACAAAGCAAGATCTATGATAATGCAAGCAAAAATGCATAAGATATTTTGGGAAGATGCTGTACTTGTTGCTATGTAAAACTAAACTGCTGGAACTTCGATACGCATAAAAGTAATTTATTGCCTATTTTTGAAGTCAAATATCTTAGAAATTATAAGAGATATTTGATATCGGTTTGGAGCATACTGTGGCGCATTGCTTGGTATTTAAGGTATATGGTATCGTACTGATGAAGAGAAACGTTATCTACAATATACAGGGTGGAAAATAAAACAGTGCAAAGTTTAACAAATTTCGAGGCGTCGCCATTTCTCTTCAAACATACTCCTGATTTTTTTCTGGGTTTAAGAATAATCAGTAGTTCAATGATAAAAAACAACTTGAAGGGTTTTTGAATAACTCTCGTAGTTTTGCAGAAATTACAGTTTAACTGAAAAACGACACCTTGAAACTTTCATCACCCTGATTTTTTGTCTCAGTCACTTGGAACAATTTTCTTCATTATTGTTGGTTCAACATTTCCGTCTGTTTTCGTGTTTTAAGAAGATTTTATACAGGGTGGAAAAAAAAGTAAGTTTTTAATACTAATTCTAATTATTCGGGGTACTCTGTAAACATAATTGCGCTTCAGAGTAACTAGAGATAGTACGCGTCGTAAAACGTAACATGTACTGCGATTTCTATGGAGAACAGTGCTCTTTGTCAATTGATATGGCACCAACCTTTCTCTGCTTGATTGTATAACCATTCTGAGAGCAAAATATGATAATAATATGTTTCCTACATGGAAAAGCTATTCTGTTTACGAGACGCTCAGATATTTGGTGAATTATTAGCACCTACCATGTCATAAGGGGGGGCTATTTATACAGGGTTGGTGAAAAGTACCGGAACGCTTGAATCTCTTTCAAACCCGGTTAATCTGCATTCTCAAATTGCGTTATCTGCACAACAACATACAAGTATATAAGATAGCTCGAATTAAATTAAATTGACTTTGAAACCGTATTGAATGTCTTAAAAATTTCTTTGAACACTATCTAAAATTAATACATTTTTAATTCAAGGGTGATATCCTAAAAAATCATATAAAATTGAGGTTGCTATGACCATTTGGATTGCTATGACAATTTGGATTGATTGTCAAGTTAATAATTTCATGACTTTAAATTGATATTTTAATTTAAAATGCGTAGATTGACTAGAGAAGAAAGAGATAATTGTTTAAGGCTCTTACACGAAGGCAAGACACAGCAAGAAATTGCAGATTTTTACAATGTGCACCAAAGCCGCATATCCAGGCTTCAAACCAGATTTCGGATAACTGGAGACCACAATTACCAGTACGGTGCCGGCAGGGGAAATCGTAAGATTAATGTTCGAGCAGAGAGGACTTTGTTACGGTTTGCCCGCCAAAATCGCACGAAATGTTCCAGGATCTTGAATTATAGTTTTAGGCGAGAAACTGGAATTCGAGTTTCTGACCGCACTATAAGGAAAACCATGAATAAAAATAACTTAAGGTACGCTTTAAAAAGCTGTGTGCTAGTAATTTTAAGTTGTATGTTGTTGATGACAACGTTAATTTCAGAGCTAGGAGAATGAATAAATGCACTAGGCTACTGCAGGCTCATAGAGCTGCCCGGCTTACGTGGGTACAGCGGTATAGATATTGGAACAATCGAGAGTGGATGCACTGTATGTTTTCAGATGAGACGAGGTTCAACCTCATCCAATCGGATGGAAGAATTCTGGTGTGGAGAGAGCCAAATCAGCGATACGAAGAGGAGAATATGGCTCCACAGGAAGCCTTTGGTGGTGGAGGCATCACAGTGTGGGCTGGAGTTATGTACAACGGGAGAACCGAATTGTATATCACTCGCCACACTGTAAATGCTGTAACCTATCGGGATGACATTATTCTCCCAATTGTAGTCCCGTTTACGGCGAATTTTGGTCGAGATTTTCAATTTATTGATGACAATGCTCGGCCACATAGGGCCCAAATCGTAACAGAGACTTTGCAGGCTAATAACATTATTCGGATGGATTGGCCTGCAAAATCTCCCGACCTCAATATTATAGAGCATGTGTGGTCACGGTTGAAATTAGCGGTGAGATCTCGGGACAATCCTCCACAGACTCTCGACGAGTTGAGCCAAGCTATCACTGAGGAATGGGAAAACATTCCTCAAGACTTTATCCGTCATTTAGTAGATAGCATGCCCCGTCGGTGCGCAGAAGTAATACGCGTTAGAGGTGGACCTACGAAATATTAATTATTTTTGTTTCAACTTCCATAGATTTTTTTATTTTTTGTTAATTTTATTTATTAAAATGTAGTCTTATACCTATAGTGTTCGAAGATATTTTATACTGTTTGACAGTCAATTTAATTTACATGAGCTATTTTATATATCCATATGTTACTGTGTTTATCTTACATACTGATTCCAAAATATATTGCTGAAATTTTTAATGGTTTTATTGAAAGAAGCGCAAAGCTGGTAAATCTTGCAGCAGCGCCGATGTCATTGAGTCATTGTCCAATTTTGTTTGCCCAGAAGCCTCCAGATAACGAAATTTGGGAAAGCATCCTTAGCGGGTTTGAAGAGATTCAAGCGTTCCGGTACTTTTTACCAACCCTGTATAAAAAGCCCCCCTAATGACATGGTACATGCTAATAATTCATCAAATATCTGAGCGTCTCGTAAACAGAATAGCTTTTCCACGTAGGAAACATATTATAATCATATTTTGCTCTCAGAATGGGTATACAATCAAGCAGAGAAAGGTTGGGGCCATATCAATTGACAAAGAGCACTGTGCTCTTTAGAAATCGCAGTACATGTTACGTTCTACGACGCGTACTATCTCTAGTTACTCTGAAGCGCAATTATGTTTACAGAGTACCCCGAACAATTAGAATTAGTATTAAAAACTTACTTTTTTTTTCCACCCTGTATAAAATCTTCTTAAAACACGAAAACAGACGGAAACGTTGAACCAACAATAATGTAGAAAATTGTTCCAAGTGACTGAGACAAAAAATCAGGGTGATCAAAGTTTCAAGGTGTCGTTTTTCAGTTAAACTGTAATTTCTGCAAAACTACGAGAGTTATTCAAAAACCCTTCAAGTTGTTTTTTATCATTGAACTACTGGTTATTCTTAAACCCAGTAAAAAATCAGGAGTATGTTTGAAAAGAAATGGCGACGCCCTGAAATTTGTTAAACCTTGCACTGTTTTATTGTCCACCCTGTATGTTGTAGATAACGTTTCTGTTTATCAGCACGATAGCATATACCCTAAACACCAAACAATGCGCCCCAGTATGCTCCAAACCGCAATCAAATATCTCTTATATCTACTTTCTGAGATATTTGACTTCAAAAATAAGAAATAAATTACTTTTATGCGTATCGAAGTTCCAGCAGTTTGGTTAATAAAGTCACATGGAAAAATATCATCCTGGTTGCAAATAAAGTCAAGCTGAGTGTCTTTTCCGCATTGAAAGCTTATACAAACTCCACTTCGCGTCGTTTGTCTAACTGCTTTTTCGTGCGAGAAAGTATCACTTTGCGCACTTGTTAGGAAAATAACTTATTTTTTTATAGGTATGTATTACTACAATGGTATTACACACCTTTGAATTCAACTTTAGCTTGGGTTTGTGTTTTGTGTTACATGGTCACTTGTTTCTTGAAAGTCGATTTCTCAGGAAAATAAATAATTTCATTTATCAACCTCTTATCGTTTCAATGACCAGCCCAAACATTTTTTCTGTGGCGGCTCGCAGGCTAATAATACGGAACCTAAGTACCTTATTTTTCGGTAAAAATATATTTTTTGCCTTACATAAAAGTAGAAGCGCGCGAATATGCCATCAAGATGTGTGATTTTAACGGATTTTGGGCGTGGCACCTCAAAAGAACGTTTTAGCGGTTAAAACGGTTCAACGGAAGCATAAAATTGGTAATTGAAGTATAAACACAGGATAAAACGTTTTAAGTTCGAAAACGTTTTAGCGTTTAAAACGCTTTGGCAGAAGCATAAACTTGATAATAGGGGTATAAATACAGGATAAAACGTTTTAAGTTCAAAAACGTTTTAGCGGTTAAAACGGTTTAACGGAAGCATAAACTTCGTTAATGTCTCTGACTGTCACTATTTTCAAACTTCTGACAGACAGGTAATGTTCCGTTCTCGCTTACTTTTTTTCTTTTCTTTATTAATTTAGGTGCCGGTACTTTTGCTCCCATTTGACAGCCGCTAAAAATAATCAGGGGTTTGAATGTGCTCTAACCACATCATACTTATAGATCTTGGCCCATGCAAAACTTTGACAACGTATCAAATTCGTTTATCAAGAGCAAAAGTATCGGCCCTCAGTATATCATTTTATGTCCGATTGATCAATAAAGTGCTATTTATAGAACAGTTTTGAGTCAATAAAATAGCAGTTTATTGTACTAGTAAAATAAAGTGCTACTTTATTTTACTAGTAAAATAAAGTGCTATTTTATTGCCTACCTGGACTACCTGACAAAGTGAAACAGGCCCTGACAACCTGCCAAGGTGAAACAGGTCCTGACAACCTGCCAAGGTGAAACAGGTATACCTACGCGAATTTTACTTTCTTCATTAAATTTTTCTAATTTTTAACAAAAACCAGTCGTAATCGTACATAAAATTATGTATATAACGCTTACATAAACTGTAACGTTTTCAATTTCTTGGCTAATAAGCTAGCTTGTTTTGCCATACTGGATATGATTCCATATAGAGCTACAATGAAATAAATGAATAAACAACTATCTTTTTTGTGCCCAGATTTTGTTACCTTGAGTCCTGCCTTCTATTAGAAGTTTTTTTGGTTCAGGTTTGCAAGTTTGGTTAATTGATCTAGGAAGGTTTGATTCAGTACGGCAGGGCCCGCTGTTATTGATTAGAATCTTAGGAAAAGGAGTTAGTACCATCACCATCTCTGTTTGCAAATCCAATCAATAACCTGAGGTTATGATAATAATTGTTGTTTTTTTGTACTCTTTGACTTTTCATTTCCATCATGTCATTGAACAGCTGTTTTGTCTAGGCGTTTTCTTTAGACCTGGGCCGAGTTCAGAAATAACGCACAGGGTGCGAGTGCGATTTTATGGGTGTGTCTGAATTGACAATTGGCCATTGGGCCCATAGCACCGTCTAGCATTTTTGAACAGCAAGGGCGTCGCACCGATGTCACACTCACACTGGGTGTGTCATTCCTGAACTCGCCCCAGTTCTACCTTTTGATATATGTTCTATAGGCACTTTTCAACATTCACCAGTCATTTTTTACACAACCGATTCTCAGTTCGTACTTTTGGGGTGAAACTGAACACGTCCTTTTCTATAATTTTCTTCAATGTCAAAATTAGAAGTTTGACAGATGAAAGTCTTCTTCCGAAATCTAAATTCTAAATGAAGAATCTGCCCTTTTGATCTGCGACCTCACGCTGAGTAGTCATCCGGTCTCGGGCCTCGGCCCTAATTGTTTTTGGGGCGAGACTTTTTGGAATTTTGTGCCAGAGAGCTCAAGTTTTAGACTAATTTCTTGCTGATAATTGTCTAGAGTCGTCCCTTGGTCATTTTTGGATTCTGTTTCGGACTGTTCCGAGCAGCATTTGGAAGTTTAAGACTTCACCTTTGGTCTAGAGTATCCCTCAATTTGAGGTAAGATTATTTCTAATATTTGGGGCTCGATTTGTTTTTTTATACGAACAACGTTATAGGGTCCTAGTCTCAGGCTATAGTTGGACAATCCTACTCCTACTCCTAGTCTCAGGCTATAGTTGGACAATCCTACTCCTACTCCTACTCCTAGTCTCAGGCTATAGTTGGACAATCCTAGTCTCAGGCTATAGTTGGACAATCCTAGTCTCAGACTATAGTTGGACAGTTGCTAAGCAGTATTTAGAGAGATTCTAGACTGGATCTAGATTGCTCTCAGTTGGGGCTTTGGTAGCAATTCTTCAGCAACTCTCTTGGTGCCACTCTGGCAGAACCACGTCGCGTTCTACGTAGAACGGATACAACGTGGATAGGACTCATGACTCACTTACCATACCTTAGCCTATCTGTAGTGAGACCAAACCTGTAGATAATCTCACTTTGGAAACTTCTGGATTTTCACATACATTTCACTGTATACATGTAAGTTGCACCTTTACTATTTAGGCAAATCTTATATAAATCATCTGACACCGAATTATGTCGGTAAGTGCCCCTTAAATAAAATTCTAGAATTGTACCCTGAGGTTGCCCTAACAATAACTTTCATCTTTCTGTGTTTAATTTGCCTGTTGGTAAAGTGTAACCCATACTGTAGTTTTCTTATCACTCACAAGTGTAAATACCAAAAGGTTTTTAGTCATGTTTACTTAAAATTCATATTTATATATGCGTTATTTACATTAATTTTTTTATAATCAAATATTTATAAATTGGTACAAGCCATAATGATGTCCTGGCCATCCCTATTCATTATTGTTATTATTTTTTAATAAAGAAGCCAGATACATTATTGTACCTAATTAGTTGTTTTATTGATAAGCTCTCCAATTGCACAGGTTTTGTTTAAACATCATTAGGTTATCTTCCTAGTTAAGTCACAATTAACTTGGTGGCGCCCAAAGGTAAGAAAAACCTTGTACAGTTCAACGCGCAGAAAACCCAAGCAGCTCTGTTTTCAAAAAAGACCAGCACCGGTGAGCCAAACATCATGCTATCTGGAAGTGCTGTCACATTACAGAGTCAGTTGAACATCTTGGGGGTTACTGCAGAGACCAACATGTCTTGGCACAGTCACGTGGCAGATATTGCTAAAAGGGCGTCCCAAAAGCTGGGGGTGCTATTTCGTACAAGACATCTGTACACACCAAGCCAATTGCTGACACTCTACAAAGCCCAGATTCGACCAACTATGGAGTACTGCTCACATATATGGAGTGCAGCACCCAAACATACCTTAATGCTTTTGAACACCGTGCAAAAACGAGCTATCAAACTGATCAATGACCCCGCACTTACTCGTAACTTGGATGGTCTCGAACATCGCAGATCTGTGGGCGATTTATCTCTCTTCTACAGGTACTATCACGGAAAATGCTCTGAAGAGTTGGCACGTATGATTCCACCGAGAGTAGCACCTACCAGGCGAACCCGTCAAACAGACGGTAACCATGAATTTACTGTCAAACTAGAGGCACCAAGAACTTCATTATATCAGAATTCATATCTCTGGAGAACAGCATCGCTGTGGAATAAACTCCCTGCGACGGTTTTCCCTGCAGGTTACAACCTGAACCGGTTCAAGACCAACATACACCGACATTTCCGCACACTTGCCGCTTCTCGAGCGTGATAGGACATTTCCTTGCGAGTGCGCATATCCGTAAAAAAAAAAAAAAAAAAAAAAAGATGTAGGTATACAAGGAACCCATAGACCCATGGCCTCCGAACTGATGCTGACTAGCCGTATGCAGTATAATTAGGCAATTGCCAAAATAAGTACGTCATAAAACAGGCTTTATTGACTCATTATTTAATAGCCTCGCTCGCAAGCTCGCTCGTCCATAAAATTATTCGTACAATAAAGCCTTACTTTATGTACTTGTTATATAAATAGCTATTAGTTTATTTTTATTTTTTGCTTTCGTTCAAACTGCATTTTTTGCATGCAGCGAGACTGCATTTTTGGGTACCTATTAATTATTATTAGTTAGTAGAATTAATTGCCTTAATTGGTTGTTTTGTTTGATTTACGTACAGTCGGAATCATTGCAATTGGCACATATTCTTTAAAATCCCCCGTATTAAGTCAAAATTCTAACCAATAAATCTATTTAGTGCAGCATTTTGCTATTACTGTGTGTCAGATTTGACACATTATGAGGGATATTTACATAGTGTGTGCCAATTGTAATGATTTCCACTGTACAGTGCTGGTTTGTATTTGCAAATGTTTTAAATTTGAAAATTCGCGGTAAATAAGTGCCTCGACAAGTTCCCAAAAATGATACCTATTTTTATCTCCTTCACTCCCAATAAATTCATACATATTATGCTCCCTCATTTTATTCTTATTGTTAAATTTGAATGTCACGTAGGTACAACTTCTCCTAGAAGAGCAGCACTCACATAGAAGACGATATACTGCCAGCACCGCATGCCGCAGCTCGTGCAAAAACGACATTTTTTACATACCGGCCGGTCCGATTAAGAATTTATATAATTCTCGTGCACCGCGTACCCGTGCTCTTAACTTGCTACGTAACACATGCGTGTAACGTAATTCGTGGAAGCTCAAAAGTGACGGAGAAACCAGCAAGAATTTCCAGACTTTTCCCGCAATTCCACGTCCATTTTGGTAAGTCAAGGGAAATTCGAAGCATTTTCCTTTCACGTGGTTTTCCATAATTTTATTGCAATTATTTACTATATATTTACTTTACGGTAACAATAATTGTGTTGGTTATCTTGCCTCTAAGAGCGGATTGAATTGAACCAGATAATCTATGACAATTTCATTTTTTGATTGATTGGTTAAATAATTCTTACATAAATTAATAATCGGCAATTGAACAGGTAATATTTTATAGTGTATGCAATGTTCCGCTAATACTAGTTGTTACATGGCACTTATGGAGTTATACAACAAATATCACGGGTGGAAATTAAATTTCAAACTAATATGGACTATTAGACTCTTTAAACATTCATAAATTTAATATTAGAGGTCCTCCCAAAGCGAAAATCCTCTGACCAAATCCAATCAACACTTGCCAAAACAAGTAGCCTCTAGGCATACTTCGTTAGCAGTTAATTTCTTGATCCAGTAAAATTAATATCCCGAATATGGATTCCTTCATCGCCCCAATCCCTAATCAAAATCCCCAAAACTGTCCCACCAGGCATATTAGAGAATATGGTGTTTAGTTTTATCTTTCGCGATAACTTTTCGGACCCGCGAAGTTTTTTACATTTTCATTATTAAAACGTACCAGCAGCGCTTGGCACTGACTATATGACGGCCATTCGTTTAATTAAAAGGTTTTATGCGTTTGCAATTAAAAAAAGAGCTGAGCAGAAAAGTAGTGATTTTTATTTACCCCGTAATTGTTGAACGTTTCACTTTGAAATTTAGTTCAAGTTTCAAGCTAATGCAAATCACATTTCATTATTTGAAAAAGATAACATTATTTTAATAAAGCTCGTAGCCTTGCTACGTCTAAGGGCGGGTATTATAAAACTACTTTGAGAGTTAACTTAAAGTTAACTTCTGGAATTACATGTGATTCAAAAAGTTAACTTTAAGTTAACTGTCAAAGCAGTTTTATAATACCCGCCCTAAATGGAAAAGCCAAATAAATATGCGTTTGATGTTTACAGGTAGTGTAAATCAAAAAGATTTTTTTTTTTCTAGCGAAAAATTCAAGTTGGCTTTCCAGAGTCGTTAGCATCCTCTAAAATATTCTAGTTTGCTCAGATATTTTAAACTTTCCGTATGAAAGCCCGCACGACGCAATTTTGCAAGCTAGACTTCTATTAAATTTTCGTCCCTGAAATATTCGGACTTTGTGGCGGCCGGAACAAGCTCAACGTCAAGAATTTACAACATTTGCTAGTTGCTACTATCGATTACGTCCAGCGCCAGGGGCATAATATCCAAATATAGCTTCTAAGTTGTTAGGTATCGTGTAAATTAATTTCGTGAATGATCTACAGTTTATCGCTGACTCGGCAAGTAATTGCGAAATGCAAATTTTATTTATGAATTCAAAAATATAGGACATTTCATCCCAAAAGAGCCAGAGGGTATATTAGGGGGTAATTTGATTGAAAGTTAAATCATTCGGTGGGCCGTCAGAGCCGCACCCTTCCAAAAAATTAACTGGAGATAGGCGTTCATAGGATTTTTTTTCTAATATTGTTATATTAGTTTTGATGGCTGCAATAATAATAAGAAACTAAAAGATGAAATACCCTTCTTGGAACAGAATAATCTCTTATCCAATGGATTGTGAAATGGAATAAGGGTTAGAATCCTCGAAAAAAAAGAAAAAAAGATGTAGACGGACCAAAGCGGCATTGCATGGCAAACTGTGGGAGCCTGAAGGTGTCTTGGAGTGTCATAATGCTAAATCCTCAACTCTCAACCAACATTTAATACAAAATTTAAAATACATTGTTATTACATGTAACCTGCCCGCAATTGATAAGTCTAAGGTGGACAAAGTTATAACATATTCACTTTTCTCTCTTCTAGATAAAATAATTCACTCAATAGAATGACTGTAAGTATATTAGGTCCGACCATGCTGGATCAGACAATTCTACATATCTATTTGATGTTTCATTCTAAACGAGCAGTGGGTGTTATCAAGACCGACTAGATGTGCTCATGTCGGGCTGGAAAAAAATCAAGAACAACCATTGTGGAGATAACCAAACAACACAAGTGTTTATCTCGTCTATATTACTCCAAACTTCGATCAGCTAGAACAACGTCAGATTCTAAACCAAACCACTGATGATTCACAGATGGCAAAATCCGGCAGACGCCATAATTTTTTATGCAATAAAATCTTGGAGCAGTAGGGCGTTATCTACAAGATATAAATTAGCGTAAAACTCCAAGGCGTAGTAGCCAAATTGAGAACTCCAATAGGAAAGAATGACATGAAGGTGTTCTAGGAGCTTTGGATATCAATATTTGAAGACATGAAATTCCGCCTTCAACACCAAAATAAGTTAATATCATTCTTCATCAGATGAAACTACCCTTTTTTCATAGACAGTTAACTGGTAAATCCAAGGTTGTTACAGTACGTATGAAAGCACCTCTACCATGACTTGAACTGTTTACTGCAGTTCTGCTTTAAACACTCTTCAAAGGAACTGTAGTTGCCTCAACACTAGTAAAAGTTTCAGTTCATGCCTATACGAATACAAGGGGACACAATGAGGTCTTTCTCCAGACCCCATAAAATCCCACGTGGATATAAATCAAATTAATAAAAGGATAACGAAAACAATAAAATAAACAACAAAAAATATCATGAAACCGAAGGATAGGACAGAAAAGTTTGGCAAAGGAACAAAACAAATGCTGGAGAAGAGACGAGAACTTATAAAACATGAAAAAACAAGACATTAAAAACTACCAAGAAGCACAAATCAAAAAACTGATAGAACAACAAAAAGCGTTTTCAAAAGGAAGAACGCAAACAAAAGAGAAATTACAAAGCTGATAGACGAACAAAAAAACATTATAAAAGACAGAGATGGAATATTGCGTGTGGCGGAAAATTTCTATAAGAAACTATATGACGCAAAAAGCAACAACGAAAATAGCAAACAAGAAACCAAAATTAAAATATTCAAAATTCTAAATGTTGGGTCAGAAAAGATCCCTGACATAGAAGAGGAAGAAATTGCAGAAGCGCTAAGCCAATTAAACAACGGAAAAGCCCTAGGAATAGACGATATACTACCAGAAATGCTGAAGCAGCCAGGACAATACCTTGTAAAACAACTGAAAACACTTTCCAATAAATGTCTAACAGAGGGGAAAATACCATACGACAGGAAGATTTTCATCGCGGTTCTGATATACAAAAAAGGAGACTCATCAAATCTTGAAAACTATAGACCCATAAGCCTCCTGTCTCAGATATATAAACTGTTTATAAGAATAGTCACCAACCGCCCAGAAAGGAAATTCGATGATTACCAACCTATAGAAAGAGCTACAGCACTATAGAACATCTTCACACAATAAGTAGAAAGAGCTACAATACTATAGAACATCTTCACACAATAAGAATACTTAATGGAAAGACGACCGAATTTAACATTACATGGCTAGCATTCATCGATCAATCAAGAGGATTTCAAGCTCTTGAGAAAACTAGGAGAAAACGATTGGGATGGGTGATGCCACAAATTCCGGTCCAAGTTACCTTTGAAGCTGAAAACTAAAGTCTATAACGGATGTATTCTGCCAGTAGTTGAATCATCTTTTCGAGAAGTCACTGAAGAAAAGTAGATGAACATACTATTGAAAGACTTACAGGAAAACTTATTTCCATTTTCAAGCAGTCAATCCAAGTGAAGAAATAATACGAAAAATAAAGCCCCAGAACAACACGAGAAATTTCGCATCTGGAGAATTGCTATAACAGCCAAAATATTTATGATTACCCTTCGAATTTCTATTGGGCAAAAGTACACAATGTGGCATATTTTTAAAATACATTGGAGTCGGAGACGCCAAAATTAACCAAGGAAATCCACAATAACCAACGACATATTCCACGTAGGCTTAGCAGTTGAACAAGTCTTTATTGATACGCGACAGAAATAGCAATGTCCAGTGTACATGGCTAGCTCACTATGTACAGGAAGAAGAAACCTTCTGTAGTAAATGACCTTCAGAATTAAGACTTTGTTGTATAACATACCCGGGTTCGTTCAGTAAGATTGAACGATGAGAATTTTTATTACCTTTAAACAACAAATCTTCTCAAAAACGAAATGAAAAACAAACAGTACCTACGTTGTGGAAACTTACTCAATTTTACTTACTAGACATGCGCCCGACAAAGCAAATATTGGGGAAATTTAAGGGAGGTTGTGATATGTAAAAGAAATGAAAAATTTGTGAAACGTCTACTTTATTATTAAAGTAAATCGTACCGTTCTCATCCTGGAACTAACGATGGGAAAGAGCATGGCAGAGAAACCCTCGATCTAACATTCCTCAACAATCGAAACATACTGTATTTTAATAATAAATGTGACTTATTAATTCAATAATTTAAGTCAATGAAAGTTTAAATTAGGTACCGCCCATGTTCTTGTGCTAAAATTTCAATTACACACACTACATTCAATCAACACTACCTATATTCAATACTGAAGAGTTTTTTTGTTAGTTAGCCAGTTTCCCAGCAGGTACTGAGGTCCCATACGGGAAGCTACTCAGCTATTATAGTTGTTTTTAAGCCAATATCTCTAGATTGATTATTTCAATTTGTTAGGATATTCTCTCGTCAGGGTAGGAAAATGTTAGTAAATTCAACAAGGCCCTAATACACGCTCTAAATCCAAAAATCGAAATCCTAGCACAAAGAGACAGCACTCTTTATCGGTGTTGTTTACAGCATGAAACGATTTTTGTTAAATACATGAACAATGCACATGTTATAAAAAATGTTATAAATGAACAAAAAATACATAAAAATGAACAAAATAATAGGTACTTGCATAAAATGAACTCTCAAAAACAAAATAACATTTAATCAACTAACCTGTGAACGCTCCTTATACAAACTAACACTTGATTTTACTATCAATTTTAATTACAAAATAAAAAAAAATTGGAAGACCCACAATGGCGGATCTAAGCTCCTACTTGGTTTCTCTTCTTCTGTCTTCTACCCTCTTCAGTACCCACGCTCTCTCGTGGCGGCGCGGCGTTCTTGTTTTCCCAAAACCTAAACTTGAGGGCGCATTACATGATTGCAACATTTACTTTTATCCAGTAAACGCTTTTTTAAAAAGTTGAGATTTGATGAAATAATATTTTAAATAGGTGGTTTTACTCAACTTCAATAAGCTAAAATTTATTACAAATTATTCTCACATTAGAGAGTTATTGGAACTATTAAATACTGCCTCGCAGTATTAAGGATCTACGTTATTTTATTAGTGCATCAGCACTATTTTTCCAAGAAAAAAACAGTTATTGGAAGACTGTAGTAGGTGCTAGAGTATTACCTTATTTTGTATTCATAATTTTGACAGCTGATAGCTATGTTTAAAAAATTCAGGCTCAAAAAGTGTTTATTTTTGTTTGTGATTTTCTGCTGATACCCATTTTTTCATGTTACCCACAGTAAAATGGAAAACTATTGTAAAAAATAATCATCGTCGAAAAGCAAAACGTCAAAGTCGTCCAAAATGTCAGAAATTTGAAATAAGGGAAGTTTACTGCCTCGCACTAACCATACACAAATAAAGACAAGCAGTAACCTTATTAAGGAAATCCTTATTTTCGGACCCAAATGCGCATGCGTAGATGTCAAAATAAGGCTAATTTAAATACTGCTTGTCCTTATTGCACGTCCAATAACTCTCTAATAACTGACAAGATGACATAAAACATAACAGGTAAATAAATAGTAAACACAGTAAATAGGGTACCTAATGAGATACACAACATTCTTCCTCGCTCAGTTTCTGACATAATCTTGAAGATATGAAGGTGGCCTATGATTTCTCTTCACCATAAAACGACCAGACTCATCAGTAGGTTTCACTGTAGATAAAGCTGGAGGATTTTCATTGTGAGATTGTTCAGAATTTTGGGGAAGAGAAAGATATTAGAATCATTTATAGGGAACTGACTGATGTAAGGTTTTCTTTAGGAATAGTTAACTCATTGAAATCTTGTTCTGATAGTTTTATGGCATTTTGATCTTGTTCTGGTAGTGTCTTATCATTTTGATCTTGATCTGTCAGAGCTGGCAGTGTCACATCTTCCCTTGATGCTGAATGACGAGTTTATAGTAGTGACCTTAAAGCAGGTAAAGGTAAAGAGGAGTAGTAACATGGACTTAGGAAATGAAGCCGTTTTTTTCGACAATGCTTTACCTGTATTTTGGTGCCACACACCTGCCAAAAACTTGGCTTCATTTTAGTTTCATAAACAGAATGGCGCGTTCCTACTCCTTATGTCCGTAGGACAGCGCTTTACCTACTCTTTGGTAGGCGTACATGAGCATAATCTGAATTTGTTTCCAGAAAATCAACTTCTACTTGTGGATCATATTTGCTATGTCTAACATAATTCTTGAGAAAAACTGGTCCTGGGGTGCTCAACCATGTAGGCATTGATGTTCCATGAGTCGATCTTCTAGGATAGTTGAACATGCGTTCATGAGATGTAGAATTAGTTGCAGTACACAAAAGATTTGAATGTAGAGAATCTAATCTTGGCATTGTTTTACCTCGAGGTTCCTAGATTTAATCCCAAGTTGAATAGTCTTCCAAATTATTCCATTAAATGTTTCATATTATCCATTTCCCTCTGGATTATACCCAGTTGTAGGACTTGTGGCAACACCATGATTTGTTAAAAATGATTTTTTCACATCAGCAGCTAGAAAAGATGCTCCTCTATCTCTGTGAATATAACCTGGTGTGCCAAACATTGAGAATAGTTGAGTCAAACAATTTATTGCTGTTGCAGATGACATATCTGAATATGGAAATGCAAACGGAAATCTTGAGTATTCATCTACAATGTCTAATAAATAGTTTTTGTGGTTGTTGGAAGGCAATAGTCCCTTAAAGTCAATATTTAATCTTTCAAATGGTGCTATGGCTTTGATGAGAGTTCCTTGGTTTTTATAGGATATTGGCTTTATCTCTGTACAAACCGGACATGCGGATATAATTCTTTTGATGTCTTCTAGTGAATAAGGTAAATTTTTGCATCCAATCCAATGATAGAATCTTGTGACACCAGGATGACACATTGTGTTGTGTACCTAATATTGAGAGTTGACATTTAAAATTTACATTTTTCATCATTTAGTCTTAGATTATACTTTCTTGTAATATTCGTGAATTTCTGTAAGTTTTTGTCATCTTCTTTTGTGTTTCCACAAATTGTCACGTCGTCCAAAAATGCATATGTATCGGATAGTCTTCCATCATATATGATATTGTTAATTATTGAAAGCAGGCTACTCCATTTGTAACGCCAAATGGAATTCTTGTGAATTGATACCAAGTTGTTACATGCTTCAAAGCCAGTACAAATTCGCCCACTTTCACAAACAGGTATTCGATGGTACGCACTACGTGAGTCTATAGAACTAAAATATTCATATTGTGAAACTTGACTCATGATTTTATCAATATTAGGTAGTGGATATGCATCTAATAAAAAGATCTTGTTGATTGGTAACGAATAATCAACAACCATACGTTTCTTATGATTTGAGTTGCTTGTTACTAAAACTTGTACTCTCCATGGTGAATTACTTGGTTCAATGATGTTATCTTTCTATAAATGTGTACCTAGTCATCATTAGAAAATTGTCTGGATTTAATAGCAATAGGCTGGCAATTTTCTGTTAAATTTGCGAACAGCGACTAAGGTCGAATATTTGCAGTTACTCGATTACAGATACAAAGTTTTGATTGATTTCCGCCAAAACTGAATTCTACTCCTGAACTCCCACAATACAGTATCCAGAAACAAGAGAATTTAAAGATGAAGTAGCCATTGCGACATTTAGATTCGTAGGGAACACTTTTAAATGTCTTTGTGTGTTGATAGTTTTTGAGATTAACTGTCCGAGCTTCCAGTATCAATTAGTGCATCAGTTGGAATATGATTGACTTCAATTTTAATAATAGCTTTCGATAAGCAAGATGTGTTTCTTTATGATGTTTTATTCTACATATCTACTTGTGTGAAATGATCAATCTTTCCACAGGAATGACAGATTGCATCTCTTGCTGAACATTTATCTCTAGAGTGTCTGATTCTCCCACGAACATTACATCTTGAACTAATTACGCTAAGTGTTGTATCCTTTCGTTCATTTGCTTGTTGAACATAAGTCGATGATTGATTTGATACAATCGAATTTACGTATAGAGTGGTATAATATTCTGACTGTTGTTGAGCATTTTCTAAGTCTTTGCCCAATGTGAGATGTGGCGAGACCATGAATAAATGAATCTCTTATGTAGTCATTTTTATTCTGTTTAGCAGTGACTGCTTTAAAATTAGAGTATTTACTTAATTGTATCAAAAATTTGTAAGTACTGGTCTATAGATTCACTTACTTGCTGTTTTCTAGTGGATCAAGTATGACGGGCAAAAATTTCACTTTGTGTTTTTACATGTAACTTTTCGAGTATGCAACTGCTTCTCTATAGGAAATACATTCACTAATAGACTGACACACTGAAGAACTCATATAGTTTACTAGAAGGTTTAATTTGTCCTTGTCTTCTGAAAATTTTGCAGCTTCTAAAAAGTTCTCAAACGTTCGTTTCCAGTGGATCCATAACTGGCTAGCTTTGCTTGAATGTCTGTCAATTTCTTATCGATCTGGCTTGAGTAATTTGTCCATTCATCAATTTAGCTCATTAAATTGTTATAAATGACCTTCAGAATTACGGCTTTAATAAGCTTAAAATCAATACAGATTATTTTGACTATTTCACTAGAGTGTATTACACCGGCAATAAATTCGGTATTCATCTGACAATAATGCTACCTGGACAATACCAACAACATGGTATTTCACAGCGATCATTTTTTGACATTGTCAAACTGGTATTTTTAATTTGAAGGTTTTATTCATAATTTTGCATTTTATTTATTTTCAGAATCTTCCGTAAAATAGTCATGACGAATACCACTCGAAAAAAAATTGTGTAGGCAAAATTGTTCTCAAGGTTTTATTCAAGTTTGTTGCTTTTCGGCAATTTCGCTCATGACTAGGAGGTACCTACCTAAGTTATAAACTTCATTACTATTTTATGTTAATCAATTATGAGGTACAGAACTTTAATATTAATTCACTATTTAAGCAAAAGAAACGGTGCAGTTTATAATTATTGCAAGAATAAGGCCCCATTTTAATATTCCTCAATGACCAAGGATTTCATCCATTCCAGTTGAGTTGAAGGTCTAAATTCTACAAGTTTATTCTGAATTCTTAGTATAGTTGAAACTGTTTTTCATTTGATATAAAGGCAGTGGTTCTAGTAGTGCTTTTATTTTCGTGTACAAATGATGTCCACTCATCAGAGGTGTTTTCTTGCGGCTCGAATTTTTGAAAAAATTTTCAAAACTGGTTTGAAACAGTTTCCCAATGACGTCATAACTTTTCGGGGCGAGAAAATGGTTCGTTCAAAAACATGGATTGTATTTCGGAACGGTTTGAACTAATTGTGTATGACGTCATGGGTTCATCGCGAGAATATACTATTTCTTTCGACCATTCAAACCTGTTTTGAACCAGTTTCAAAAAAGTGAACACGAGAAAACAGCTCTGATGTTTTTTGGGGTCCAACACCCAGGGCATTTATATGATTTGGAAATGCTAGGTCCTCATACTGTTTCACAGTTATTTTAGATAATCTTTTCGCCCTAATAAATTGAAAAAAATGTAAAATGAGCTGCAAAAAAATGTAATTTAACTGTTTGTTATTGTTGTTTCAAGAAAAACGTCACTTTTGAAACCAAAGTGAAGCTAGGTACAAATACTTTCTTCCATTCCTAACAGCCAGCTTAACATTTTCTGTTATCGATTTCGTCAATCATACCGATATAACATCCACTGTTATTTTATATGTTATCTATTCCCTGTTAGCATAACATAACAGGTTTGTGTTAATTTTAACGTAAACGTTCAATCATAGGACCCATTATATATGACAATAACTGACAACATGACATACAACATAACAGGTAAACAAATAGGAAACACAGTAAATAATATAAAGAGATATACAACACCTTCTAAAGATGAAAAAGTTAACGAAAGTTGTTGTCGCCGAGTGGGAGAAGAAACAATTTTTGTTCAAGTTCGTAACTTCGATATTTGGAGTAGAATTCTATATAAACATCGATAAGATTGAAAAAGAAAACAACGAGAGCTAATAAGAGCTTCAAGTTACTACAGTAAATTTATGATGCATGCTCTCGCAACTTTAAACGAGATGGAAACTAGAATAAGCAATCAATTATTTGGAACAGAAACTCCCAATGAAGGCATCGAAAAAGTCATTGTGATGCAAAAATGGTTTCAAAAGGTGAACAAAAATAATTTGGAAATACACATTCTGTACTCAAACAGATCATATAAAATAATATAGATGAACTTCCGGAGAAATATGAAAAACTAGGCAGAACGTACAACGCATTAACAATGGGCGTTTTGGATTTTTTTTTCTTATTTGTATTTGCCTGTACCTGCAATCGTCATTTGATAAATGCCGAGATTAAATTCAGTCATAAGGTATATAAAAACAGCATCAGTGAGTGATTTCAACCATGTTATTTAAAAAACAAAGCGCGCTTAAGGGACGCTATGTACTAAACTAAATTAACTTTGTTTTGCAAATGAAATGGTAACTCGCCAGGACTAGATCGCATTAGGCGGACGGGTTAGTTTGGACAAGTCTTTTCTTATCTATCATACCTACCCAATTTTACGAACTGATTAATTTATTCTCGTCTATAAATGTTCGATCACGACCGAAATCAACGATTTCGTACTGCTGAAACACCTATTCCATTCAAGCCCAAAAATAATGCATTTTGGATTGATCAGTCTTTTCAAGCTGTTTAAGATTTGTCGAAGATGTGAATTATGAAATGAAGTTATGCATCATTTATCGAGGGATATAATATCTTAAAATCTTTATGCTGAGAGAAAAAAAAAACAGTTTATTTGAATAATAATGAAAATACAACAGATAAAGGGGTTCCACCTGAGGAAAACCACCTATTTGAAAGACTATTTCTTCGAATCTTAACTTTTTAAAACGTCCACTATAAAAAAGGAAAGTAAATGTTGCAACCATGTATACGCTGTGAAATTTATGGGAAGAAAGGGCCACAAGAAAGGTACCAAAGGATAGAAAATGAGAGACAAGAGAAGAAGCTTGTAGCTTAGACCGCTTGACCGCTTGTCCGCCAATGTTCATTATTCAATTTTTATTTTGTATTAAACCGATTGTTCAATCAAATTTGTGTGATTAGTTTGTGTGATATAAGGAGCATTCAAAGGTCAGTTGAATAATTTTTATTTTGTTTTGAGAGTTCAATTTATACGAGTATTATTTTCTCATTTTTATGTTTGGTCATAACATTTTTTATAACATGTGCAGTGTCCATGTATTTAAACAAAAATCGTTTCATGCTGTGAACAACGTAGATGAAAGTAAATTAAAACCTAAGAAATTATGTGCTGTCTTCTGTGCTGGGATTTCGATTTCGGTATTCAGAGCGTACATTAGGGCCTTGTGGAATCTACTAACATCTTCCTACCCTGACGAGCGAATATCTTGGCAAACAAATTGAAAAATCAATCTAGAGATATTGGCTCTAACTTACCAAAAATTCTTCAGTATTCACTACCTGTTGATTGAATGTGGTGTGTGGAATCAATATTTTAGCACAAGAACAGGGACGATACCTAATTTGAACTTTTATTGACTTACAATTAATAAAATGTCAAAGCATACGTTGATTTTTGAGGAATGTTAGATCGAGGGTTTCTCTGCCGTGCTCTTTCCCCTCGTGAGTTCCAGCTCGAGAACGGTACGATTTTCTAATAATAAATTAGACGCTTCACACATTTTCCGTTTATTCTACATATCACAACTTCCCTAATATTTGCTATTATCGGGCGCATGTCAAGTAAGTAAAATTGAGTAAGCTTCCACAACGTAGGTCTTATTTGTTTTTCATTTCGTTTTTTTTTTTTTAAAGATTTGTTAAAGGAAGAGATAGTAAAAATTCACACCGTTCAATCTTGCTGAACGAACCCGGATATGTAATACTACAGATTTTGGTGCCGTGACGAGGATGCGCTTCTTATTCGACAGGCAAATGTGGAAATGTTGTTTTTTGTTTTGTTTTTGATAGGCCTGTTTTCAGTAAAATGTAGGTAATAACCGGCGGGCGTAATTTCGACCGGTAATCCCCTAGCCTACCTGCCCAAAGCAAGAGGCCCATTTATTGACATAGGTAATTTCGACCGAGGGTAATATTGTGGTAATGTTTTCTAATTGGATTTACCTGAACGAAAAGTCAAAGGGGGCGAAAAATTTTAAAAAACCCCCAAGAAAAATAAGAGGGAATAAATCAGAATATCATACAGTAAAATGACAAAAACTAGACTTCTTACACATAAGCCGTGTTCGTTTTTGTCATCTCTTTCGTCGATTTGCTCCGAAATTTTGACAGGCAAAAATTCCGGCCAAAATAAAAGACAAGCAAGTAAAAAATAAATTGAAATTTATTGAAAACATGGTAAATATGCTTCAGTCTGGAAATATTTCTAGAATTAATTTTGTTAAATCAGTGTCACATCGAAGCTTTTAAAAATGTAATCGTTATATTTTTAGTTATAGTTTAGTTAGTAATAGTTCTATAAGTAATAGTATGTAAGTACCTTTATTTCAGTTGTACATACGTTCTCCTTTTTCTCGACAGCAATTTTGTCTTTGATTTTAGTTTAATAAAGAAGCTTTTATACATCATTATCATTATATTTTATTATACCTACCTGCTCCTTTGGGTCGAAAATACTCATAACATAGGATCGAACCCTTAAACCTCCGGTCGAATTTACATGTCCCCTTTAAGTACCTGTACATATTCCGGTCGAAATTACATCCGCCGCCCGTAATAACAAAGTTTAGTAATGATCTCCAAATAGAGAGAAAAAAAACTACCTGCTTTTTTCAACGCAATACGATTTGTTTACACTAAAATTTCTTCAAGTTTTCGATCTGACCTTTTTATGTTTTGTATTTTTATGACCCTTTGCCTCGGACTCTCGGAATGTAAACACCGGATTTTTCAGGTCTAAAACATAATAGTTACCCTTTTTTGCTTGCAATGTTTTTTTTTTACGAGTTTAGAAGAGATTTTTGTAGAAAAAAAAAGGGAAGTAGACAAGGAGGCCAGGTCAGTCGTTTCTTGATGTTTTGTTATTCAAATTGTTTCTTATTATTTTAGATAAAATCCATAACATAACTCCCATTCGGGCGGCAGTATTAGGAATTTTTATTTGTAGTTATTTTGTTTTTGTCGGCGTTGCCGTTGTTATTAGTTTTAAGATGCCTCTTTATTGTTAGTTTCAGCTTATATTGCGAAAAAGAATAGGTAAAACAGATTGGAATTTAAGCAGCAATACGTCTATGTTCAACTTATCTGACAGCTCTCCTGTTGATTTTTTTTCTCTTCTCAATAAGCCTGCGGTGTTTGTTCCAATAATAATATGCTATTTTGGGGTAGGTACCCATAGTTTTCATGACATGCACATGTTATTTTGTTTGATCTCCTGCTAGTTTGGTTGTGGACGAGAGTGTACCCGAAGCTTCCTCCGAACATTTCGAAGGAGAGGCTAATAACCGACATGGGATCGTACCAATGGCTCCTACAATACCACCTGCTCACAAACCAGATATACAGAAGTGACAAGAGATGTTGCGTCAGTAGACGAGCCTGCTCACTACTCTCGTGCAGCAAGAAGCTCAAATTAATGAAACTGTACTCAAGACCATAGCTACCGGCACACTAACTAATACCAGTAGTAACCAAACTAACCATGATTTGAATTACAATCTGCCAGAAAATGATAGTACAGGGGCGGACTGAAAAAGTGTAGCGTTAGCCTTAACTGCTCAGTATTATTGCGTGAATGACCCACATCCAATGAGGCGAATCAAATTATTTATAAGTTTTGTCATGTATTCTCAGGCCCATATAGAGACGTTGGTAAGCCTTACTCAAATGTTTAGACATTGTTTAATGTTGAGTTGTTTAATCAATCTGAACCATAGCATTAGTTTTTTTTGTTGTTTTCATGTATTATCAATGTTTTCTGTTTTGGAATTTTGTCAATTTTGTTAAAATTGTATAATCTTGGATTATTTGTCTATAAGTTTGTATGTTATATTACACACCTGTGAGTTTCTCATCCGTTAAAGAAGGGTACTCTATAAAAAGGCTAATTCAACTTTGAGATATTTTGAAGCGAAATGTGGTGCTTATCGTTGGATTCCTCTCATTGTGGGACAACGACTCAGAAGAAATTCAAAATACGACCAAGATTGGATTTTCTCGTTGGCCTACAGTTTTAGTCCAGTTTTTCTATGCCGCAATAATTGCGAGGAATAGGAAACACTTAAAAACTGTATCTATAAAATATTCTATTAGACCTGACGGATATAATTTAACAAAAATAAATCGAAAGTTACGATGGTTCGTGGTTTCCAATCCATATTTCATAAACTAGGTAGTTAAAATGATTAATTATTCAAACCTCAATATAATGAAATAATTGGATTTTATGCAATTTTAATCTGGCAGTTATAATTCAATTGCCATCGAACAGCCTTTGGGAATATTTCGCTCTAATTTTAGAGCTTCATTTTGCGTTCCTAATCTATTTTTTATCCAATATTTACACTTTTAAACGGAAAAAATGATATAATTGACCCAAACTCAACAAACCGCGGTATATTTGGTCGGTTTTATCATTTATTTCGCTACATTTACTTCGGCATCGTTGTTTGTTGTTAGGGAGAGTGTTCCATTGAGCCCGAAAACCATTAGCTCCGAAACTGGTAATAAATTTTACTCTGTTGTCGAGACCAAATTGCAAATAATTTAGACCAAAAGGGTCAACTTCCGTTACGCACGCTTTTTGGAACAATTTCTGAGTGATATGTATGTGTAGTATAACTATGATAGACTGAATACTTTTCTTGTAAGTGCCACATTTCTCGGAATTTCCCCCAAACTGAGGGATAATATAAATGACATTGTTCTAAGATGCCCCGTTACGTACTAACACTGGAATAATTTGGATTACTGTTGCAACACTTCAAGGGAAACATATTTTTCACGCCAATAGGCCCCTTGCATCAAATTTTTTTATTGCTGATTTCGATAGTCCATGAAAAATAAGTCAACACGTGTTTTTTCTTTTGCTTCCTAGTCAAAAATTAACGGAGATACAAAACTATGAAATCTGCCTATGACGTCACTTATCTAATAAATAAGTGACGTTGCACATGCTCAGTATACCTATATATACAAAACTTAATATTTGAATAACTTCCGGAATAATCATATTTGGGCGGAATAAAAAAAAAGTAACGATTTTTTTTCGATTTCCTACAGTTTGCAATAAACAATAATCAATTTAATTTTCCATGCAAGTACCCCATCTAACCAAGCCTGTTTATTTTATGGTTACCGAAATCCACATATTTGGTCCAAAATTTGTAACACCCGGATATATATCTCAAAACTAAAAAAAATCAATTAAATGGGATTATCGGGGATAATACCACGAGAGCTTCAAAATTACCGATAATTTTTCACGATTGCGTGTTTTCTATAATTTCACGAGTCCGTAGGACGAGTGAAATTTGCAGAGAAAACACGCATGAGTGAAAAATTATCTGGTTAATTTTAAAGCTCAAGTGGTATTTAGAGGATTATTTCACGTATGAGAATGCAAAAAATATGGAAATAAATATGTATTAAACGATTTGAACATTTTAACAATCAATACAAATAAATGGTTGCTATCAGGAACCGTTTGTTTGTATCAAAAATTAGCATAACAACCATGTATACAATAACATGGGAGAATTATCGCTGTAATTCTGAAAATCGTCACTTGTCTTATGGGATTTCTAACACATGAGTGGAATAATCCATAGCATCCCAAGTAAATTTTCTCCTTTCACCCATGCTGATACTGCGATAGCTAACCAACGCATTCTCAACTTATAATAAGTGCATGTTTGATTAGTTTCGTTTTTTAAATTCCTGTTTAGGGTTAGGGGTTAGTTATGCTCCTCCTCTCACACTTGCTTGGATGATGTAGGTACAGGGTCATTTTTTATATTTTCCCACCCCCCTCAACTTTTTTCAGCCACTGTTTATAAAAAAAATTTAAACAGGAAAGTTGTAGTGCTTGAAAAATAGTTCTCAGAAAACATAGTTTTGTTGATACAGGATGTTGCAAAAAGTTTAAAAAACAAAAAAAATTATTTTTTTTAAACGGGACACCCTGTATATTATGACATTTCTGGATTCTGCGGAAAATTCTAGACATATTTCATGTATAATATCATATACCTATCTTCAACTGTTTCGGAAATAGTGACAGTAGAAAATTGACTTTTTTGCATCTTTGACAGACTCTAAAACCTAAACGGTTGATTTTACAGCAAAACCGATCATACATGCTTTTCCTATTTTTTTTGTAGAATATCATTTGACACCAACTTTGAATTTAATCCATCATTGAAAATTCCAAGTAAATTTAATCTCCGGTTAAATTCAAAGTTGGTGTCAAATGCTAGCTTATGTGTTGTAGACAAGAATCTAAAATCGGTTTTGCTGTAAAATTAACAGTTTAGGTTTTACAGCCTATCAAAGTTGCAAAAGAGTCAATTTTCTACTGTCTATTTCCGAAACAGTTCAAGATAGTGTCTAGAATTTTCCGCAGAATCCAGAAATGTCATAATATACAGGGTGTCCCATTTAAAAATATATATTTTTTTGTTTTTTAAACTTTTTGCAACACCCTGTATGAACAAAACTATGATTTCTAAGAACTATTTTTCAAGCACTACACCTTTCCCATTCACATTTTTCTTATACACGGTGGCACAAAAAAGTTAAGAGGAGTGGGAAAATATAAAAAATATACCTACAAAAATCATCAATTATTCTGGAGCTGGCTACTGCGGAAATTGTGTAATGTATCTTCCACAATGGAATCTTACAGTTAATAGTTGTAAGTAAATCATCTTTTTTTACCTAAAAAATAAGGACGACAATCTAGCAACGTTAAAAATTACACAGCAATAAAATAAATAGAAGCGTGGTGCAAAATTGCGGACGGCCAAAGCGATTTAAAAGCACCGGGATGTTTGCCTACATGCGCTATTCATTCTGTTTTGTGTGTCAACAATGGCTTTTATCACTTTGAAAAATTGTAGTCACAAAGTTGAAACTATTTTCCTAATGAATGGATTTTGGGGACCTATTTTCTAATAGCGCTGCAAAATTTTCGAAAGTACCTTCTCAGATGTCATCATAGGTTTGTTGCTGGACACAATCAAACAAACAAATCTTTTTCTACTAACATTTCATAATACGCTATTAAACGATTAAAATCTGTATCATAATGAACTTCAATACGATACCGATTTTCATTATAATACTCATTTTTAATATTATACAATGTTGATAGATGGCAGCACTAGTTAAGATATTAAACATTTTAAACGGTAATTTTGCGTAAAACAATTATTTTGATAACTATAAAAAAGACTCTGAATTGTTTAAAAGTTACCTAAAGTTTGGGACAAAGAATAATTATTATGGAAATCATGAATGATAAGGAAGAATTTTTACTTTTTTCATTATTATACATTGTCAATAGATGGCGCCACCAGTTAAAAAAATTTGATTTTTTTTTTTTTGAATGTTGGCAGCACTCTGTTTATAGCTTTTCCATGGTAATTTAACGAAAAACAATAATTTTATTAAAAAAATACTTCGAATTATTATTAAAAGTTACCTAATGTTTGGGATAAGGCATTAATATGGAAATATTGAGTGATAACACTGATAACGAAGAATTTTCACTAACACCTCCAGAAATTACAGAAAGGGCGACAAATGCAGGTAATATTATACTACCGGACAAGTCCAAGAAAATTTACGAAAAATTATATAGACAATTTATGGATTGGAAACACCAAAAACACATCGTCCTTCTCAGAAAATGTTTTGATAGTATATTTTGGACAATTACAACAAAAAATGAAACCTTCAACTGCATGGATTACTCAATTATAAAATCTCTATTCAAAGTTAAGCATAATGTTGACATATCTAAATATAAGTTTTATCAATGGCAGTAGAAAAAATAGTGTATGCAACTCTCATGTAATGGCCATTAATAATTAATGGCTATCATTACATGATCATTGCATAATATACTATTTTCTCAATAATTTCCCCAAAAAACATTATCATTATTTTGACCTAAAAACCCAGTTGCCACGCAGAAACCTCTCCCCTACTCTGGTAAGCCGGATATGCTTCGATCAATTCAATTAAGGAATCCCTCTTTTTCAGGGGCCTCGTTTTTTTCCCTGTTTGAATGGAGTCGTATTTGTTTTCTTCAATAAATTCCCAGAATTATGGTTTCGTGAAACCTACTCATTTTATTTTGTAAACTTTCAGTTGCGTGATAAGATCCAGAGAGTTGATGATAATGAGATGAAAGATTCGGCAGAGAACAGGACAAAGTCTGAAAAAAGAACGTAACTCAAGCAGACTGCTTTATCGTAAGGGCAATAAACAAAATCCAGAACAGTGTATAGCTTATAAAAGAGATCCCATACCGCATATGTCCTACCTCATTAAAGATCATTCATTTATAAAGCCCTACGAGTTAATACACTCCTAAAATTGATTATGCGTGACTCTAATGCCATTTTAGTTATAAAGATTGAGATGTTTAAAAAAAAAAAAATAGGCCGTGAACTTGTTCTAATAATAAAACAACAATTCCGTTTCAATATAGAACAGATTTCGAAAATCAAAATTTTGATATTCCAAGCAACTCAATTCAAGTATGTTATTTCAATACAAATATAGCTGATGGCATTGAAATACTTACACCACCGATAAAAAATGCAACGTATCCGTTCGACAATAGTTACAGTTATAAACGAGACAGTAGCTCTAGAAGTACATAACTTAATGAATAAGCCTATTATTGTCCCATATAACATAAACAACTTAGCGGAAATAACTTTACCTTACGCAGACGAACAGTTTGAGATATTCAATATAGAGCAAATGACTTTATTAGAAAATGCTGAATATGCAAATGACCCCATTAAGTCGTTGCGTATTAATCATTTAAACTCAGAGGAATTTGATGCTTTAAAACACGTAATTAAATCTTTTCCTAAAATTTTCCACAAGCCAAATGAAAAATTGACATTTACCAATCAAGTCAAACATGAGATTAAAACAACGGATGAAATACCAGTGCACACAAAAACGTATAGATACCCACATGTGCATAAACAAGAAGTAAATTCTCAAATAAAGAAAATATTAGAAGATAACATAATCAGACCATCCTGTAGCCCTTGGTCATCCCCTGTGTGGATTGTGCCTAAGAAAGAAGATGCCGCAGGCATACAAAAATGGAGAATAGTCGTTGATTATCGAAAGATAAACGAAAAAACTATTGATGATAGATATCCATTACCTAATATTACGGATATATTAGACCGACTTGGTCGTAGTAATTATTTTACGACACTAGATCTAGCCTCTGGCTTTCATCAAGTCGAGATGCATGAAAATTCGATACCCAAAACAGCATTTAATGTTGAAAACTATCATTACGAATTTAACAGAATGCCCTTTGGTTTGAAAAATGCCCCAGCGACATTCCAGAGAGTGATGGATAATGTATTACTAGGATTACAGAATAGAATATGTCTAGTATACATGGATGATATAATAATTTTTTCCACTTCACTTCATGAACACGTGAAAAATCTAAAGAAAGTATTTGAGAGACTCGAGAAGTTTAATTTAAAAATACAATTAGACAAATCAGAATTCCTACACAAGACAGTCGAATTCTTAGGACATGCAATTACACCAAATGGAATAAAACCGAATCCAAAAAAGATAATGGCAATAAAAAAATTCCCAATACCAAAGACTGTGGAGGAAATAAAATCATTTTTAGGATTAGTAGGTTATTACCGAAAATTCATAAAGAATTTTGCCAAATTGACCAAACCAATGACATCTTGTTTGAAAAAAGACAAAAAAATAATACACAATGCAGAATTTCTTAATACCTCTGAAACTTGTAACAATGTATTAATAAATGACCCAATATTACAACATCCAGACTTTAAGAAACCTTTCTTATTGACAACCGATGCCTCAAACTATGCAATTGGAGCCGTTTTATCTCAAGGTCCTGTCGGAGCTGATCTTCCCATTGCATACGCATCAAAAACTTTAAACCCAGCTGAATGTAATTATTCGACGATTGAAAAAGAACTTTTAGCAATCGTATGGGTAACAAAATATTTTCGACCTTATCTTTTTGGTAGAAAATTCACAATCTTGTCAGATCACAAACCTCTACAATGGCTATTTAATGTTAAAGAACCAAGTTCTAAACTAGTCAGATGGCGACTAAAACTATCTGAATTTGATTATGAGATCAAATACAAAAAAGGAACATTAAACATGAATGCAGACGCACTATCAAGAATTCCTGCAATACAACTTCATGCCATTCAAAAATCAGATCCAGATGCCAGATTAACATCTTCAGATGAAGAATTTCATAAAAAATTAGGATTAATGCTGCAAGATACACCATTATGTAATGATAAAATCATAGCAAAATACTTTACAGATTCTAAAGTATATCTTCCTAAACGAAGCGAGATAGCTAGAGAAAAAGAGATAACAATGTCTGAATCATCTCAATCAACAAAGACAGCATCAGAAAAGGAACCTGAAGAGGAATCTAAGAAAGCAAAACCCAAAATAAAGATATTATCACAACTAATAATAACTCCAAGAAACCCGAACTCGAATAGTCCAATCGAACGATTCCATTCGACACTACGTGAAAGTATAACGAGTTTAAAACTCCAAAACCCGAATAAGAGTATTATTGATCTAATGACAATCGCTATATTGAATTATAACAACAGTACTCATAGTACAATGAATCACACCCCTTTTCAAGTGATTAAAGGAGATTTGAATTATGCCATACCAATTGAGCAAACGGAAAATAAACTAACAACTAACTATATAACAAGTTTGGCAGAATCTCTTGCAAATTTGAATAAAGAAATTCAAGAAAAATTATTAGCGAAACAAACAAAGTCTTTAGAACAATTTAATAGAGACACGATAAGTCCGCGTTATGATAGCAAAACACAGAATCGCTTTGCTAAACAAAATGTTAAACGACAATAATTTATTTCAGGTACTCCGAGATGAATCCATTAGTATTCCTAACTCTCGTTGGAGTCACCCAATCGTATACATTGATGACGGTAGAAAATCCTATTTTACCAATTTCTTTAGGAACTACTTACGTAACAACTCAACATAACACGGCCTATTATCACATAAACACGACGATTATCATACAAAGTATCCATAAACTGGAAATAACCTTAATGAAATTATCTGACACTCTTAACAAAACAACATGGTCAAACCAATTTGTTACACTGTTTCAAACAAATATTGAAAACAGTCATTCTCAAATTAAGATTGTGAAACAAGTTATCAGAACCTATCAAGACCGAAAACGTAATAAAAGAGGTCTATTAAATTTCATGGGCACAGCACAAAAATGGCTCTACGGAACCTTAGATGCTGAAGACGGCGCAAGATATGATTCTTATATCCAGACGCTTAATGATAATCAAAAGACTCTCAATGAAGATCTAAAAACACAAGCTCAAGTATTGAAACAAGTTACAAAAACATTTCACGATCATTTTTTAACTATTGAATCTAACCAAAAGGTTATCACAGGAAAATTACAAAATATTTCATTGGAAAACCAAAATTTCCACTCAATGTTAACCTGTAATCTAATATTGAACAATATCAATATTCAAAGTAATAAAATAAGGAATCTTATTGATCATGTGCAATTAGCAATAAATTTTGCACAATTGGGAATAATGCATTATACTATTTTACAGCATAATGAATTAAATCAAATATTAACAAATATACCCAAAAGTCAGCAAATACCTTTTGATAATAAAATCAAGTATTATGAGACAATGAAAACTCAAGTAAAAATCCAAAATGAGTTAATTATATTTGTTATACACACACCAATGATTGATCCCAAGCCCTTTATATTGTATAAAATCTATCCAATTCCTATCCAAGAACTTACCATTAGCAATAAGTACCCTTACCTATTACTTACTACGGACATTTACTACAATACGTTATGGGAATGCCCGAAAGTCGAAAGTGTGTACCTTTGTAACCAAGAAGAGCTGAAGCAAGAAGAATCATGTGTCTACGACCTGATTACTGACCTACCACAACAATGTCCTTTCACTAAAGTGAAATATGAAAAACCAACAGTGAGACAACTCCCGAATGGACAACTATTAGTCATTCCTAAGAAAAGCCTGACCATAGTTATTCAATGTGACAAGACAAACCATATGGAAATAATAACTAATCCAACGCTAGTTTCTTTTGAGAAATGTTTTGTGAAAATCCAAAATCAAACATTTTCAAAAACCAGCGAGAACTTCAATTTTGAACTGAAGATTCCAAGAATAGATATCCCTGAACTTCCAGAGAACGCAACAACATTGGAACTTCAAGAAATTAACCAAGAAGACTTAGAAGAAGCCTTCAAGACGACAAAACAAATAAGAGTTCATAATCTAAAAGAATTGTATTTTGAACACTCTTATTTAAACACATATGTAATCATAAGTTTAAGTCTTGCTATTTTATTTTTAATTTTACTGTTTTACTGTTTTAGGAAGTTTAAAACTTCAGAAAAAGGTTGTGCAAATGTGCAAATTGAATTGTCTGATTTGAATTCACAACAATCCACGTTTGCAACATCTTAAGGAGGGAGGAGTTATATTAACCAATTGCCATGCTGATTTATAATCAATTATCTATTTTTTATATGCTTTAATGTGCTTACCCCTTTCCTCTAGGACTTTTTAAATACATTGTTGTAAAGTAAACATCAAATTGCTATGTCGGCATTAAATGTTTATTTAAGCCGATGCAGCCCCATAAGGAGCGTTCATTTGTTTTCTGGCTTTAGCCTGTAGCAATTTGATCCGAATATTTTCTTTTGTCACCTCTGTATTTTAATCAATAAAATAAATGTTTTTTAAAATACAAGTTTCTGAATCGAAAATATAATTCGTATTTATGTCTAACTTCAAAATAAACATCATCATATTTTCCCGCAAAACAATAATAATTGATTAAAGTAGTAAACTTCAAAATTGATAATTAACCAAGATAATAGAAGCAAAATTATATTTACGAAATCTGCTATTGAAGTTTTAATTAACCCTCAACATTCGCCACTAATTCCAATAATAATTCGTATTTATGTGAATCTTCGTATTTCCTTTAGCGGTGAATTTCTGCTGTATTGAAAATTTGGATGGATTTGTCAATGAAGTGGAAGTAAATTTTGTATTAAGGATAGATTACGAAACGTTAATTATTAAATTATCTCTCCTAATGATGCTAATTCTTTTCAATCAATGAAATATATTATTGGTGTGTCATATTTCCAAATTTAAGTATGTAAGGTCCGTTTCACCAGGGTTCATACTTTTTACATCGAACACGCCATAATTTGGAAAAAAGGGGTTGTCGTAGATTAATTCATATGACACATTCAATTTTTTTGACAAATTAAAATTGATGACTTCTGGTTTAAGAACCAACAAACGTTTTTGACGTCATTGATTTGTTTCAGTCAATTTCCATTTGTTAAAAAAGGAAGGCAAAAAGTATGAACCCTCGTGAAACAATGTTTACCTACTTAATAAGTACGTACTTAATGACCACTTAATTTCAGTCATCCCCACTAAGTAATTTTATCAAGAGAATCCATTCGATTGCACTCGATTAAATCCCTCCCATAATTTGCTCTCTAATCTACGGTTTGGTCTACCAATTTCAGTACAGGTCTTTAATTGTTAATTAGGTGACGTAACAGCTGACCCATGTTCTTACGAAAAGCTCTACAATAAATCTCATTTTAGTTTAAGAGGTACTTCAAACTAAATTGAATGTTTCTCCCGGAATAGTTTTTTCCTCTAATATTTAGATATTCAAGGGACGTTTGCCGTTTTCAAATAGTTTAAAGTTTTGAAACAAGGGATGTAATAATACTTATAGCTCTAATTTCAACTGAGTCTATTAAAGCAGACTGGTTTTAGCTTCCCCAAAACCGCAGAGCACTTAAAATGCGAACAACACTCTCAAAGAAAATAGTCGTCGTTGAAATGGGCTGAGCTTTTACAGTTACAATTTATTTCCTAGAGAGACTTGAAAGCTTCAAATGAAGAAAGAATTCATTTCAAAAAATGCAAATACGCTAACGTATTATCCACAGCTGAATAGTTTCACCCCCAATCACACGCAATACTGATTACAAATTCCAACAAGCGAATTCCCGGAGAGGCTATTTGAGCTAAATAGGTTATTTGTGTCTCAATGTAATATAGAATCCTAAATAAATTATTGCCAGACGCAGCTTCATTTACGTAATCAACTTGAAACGTTCGTCGTCTGAAACTGGTAAACAAGGTGATTTGTTAATGGATTGAATTGGGATATATGTAGATAAGATGTTTTGTTGTTTGAAATGATATATGTATTTTGTTCTAATTATTGAATTTGTGTTATTTTTCAGAGCCATGAAAACCTTCCGGCGAGAGGTGAGAATTGAAAAAAATATTCCGAGTCTCTAAGACTAGCCTCAGAAACTATAGTCTGTCGATTTTAATCTAATACTCCAAAGGAATGTGAGTTGGTAGCTCCCAAAATTAGAACGCCAATGATCACCTGACATCATACCTCTTTTCCGCTCCAGTTGTTGCTTGTGTTTCTCGCTACGTAGCCGACCCAATTTCATTTGAGGGTGCATATCCTATTTGTAATGTCTTCAACATTTGTTGGTCTTGTGATCCCCTGGTATAATACCTATCATTCCCCTTTCGATTGCTCTCTGATAAACTTGTAGCGAACAACCAATAACATATTATAAAAAAAACCATCTAACTTGGTTCGCCACACTGTCAAGAATTTTCTATTTTCGAAAATGTATTTTCGAAAATCTGATTTTATTATAAGTACACCTATATGTACAGTCATTTCCAGATCGAATCCTCAAAGTTAGCTTCGAGTCATCCGTGAGTAGTGTGCATTACCCGATCCGAAACTACCCTCCACCCTTCGACCTTGACCATCACTCCGCTCCCCTTGACCTTGAAATATGCTCCGTATAAATAGCCTTATAGGTGACGGCATTTATCCTTGCCCTTGAAAACCCTGGCCTTGACTTTGGCACCACCTCCTCGACCTTGAAATAGACTCCGCACACATGGCTTTGCAAGGGACGTCATTTGCCCTTGCCCTTGTAAGCCAGGTATTACTCTAATTTACAAAGAAAAATTTCAACAAAGAAAAGTTCAGCTATAGCTTTGCGGAGTTTCCATGGCAAGACTGTTACTCTATTTAAAAGAGAGAAACACATCCACATGTCCCTGAAGGTGACGTAATTTCATTGGCCTTGGGAAAAACCTGGAGCAGAAGTCTATTGTTCTACTCCAACTTGTGACACAGGTACCTTACATAAGTAGCAAGAGCTTTTTGTGAAAACTTTCTTATAAAAAGAGCCTCATACATAGAGCAAGTCCAGTCACATATCAACTATAGCATTCGGTCGCATCTCAAAATTATATAGAAAATTCTGTGTGTGTATGGTGTTGTGTAATCCTAATTTGTTCAAGGTATTATTCTTTTGTTCTTCAACTCTCTATTACATATTTTTTTTTTTTTAATAAAGTATTCAAAAAGAAACCATGGATGGAGTCAATAGTGAACTTGAACATGATGTTGAAGTTGTTGAGCGAAGGGCCATAACTTTTCTAACACACGTAATGAAACCTTTCAATCATTTCTCCCGAAACGTGTCGCAGAAACTCTTGCAGAGGATACCATAGCCAAAATGAATAAGTTGAATGATGAATATAGTCTGACTTAATTGGAGCAAAGTTCACGAGTATTCTCTGGAGGTAAAACAAGCGCGATTTCAAACTTTGGTATTTTGGAATAACTTTGGTGTTTTGGAATAACTGTTTAAATTCAAACTAACAGTTTTATAAAAAGGAATTATACGTTATCAGAATTTTTCAATTTTTAAATAATATTTACACAAAATACACACAACATTTTTTAAAATTTATAGATGGATCAGGATAGTACTGAATATATTACAAACGAAAATGTGAGAAGAGATAAGAGCGAGCAAATAACAATATCCTAGGACAACTGAACAAAGACTTTCCAAGTCTAACAGACAGACAAAAAAAATCATCACCACATCACAGAAGAGAGAAGAATAGCTCTCAAACATGAACAGGAAAAACATCAAATTGGTCGTCGGACTACTCACGAGACAATGCTTAGTGAAACATCACCTAAATGCAAAAAGGCAGGAGATGACAACTGCAGATTTTGCGAAACCTCGCTGACTATCCCCAAGAAAATAGGCAGCTTCCTTTGGCGGAATATGACTCAATTTCTTGAATACATGATGAAGAGTCATGCAGAAAATATATTTCAGGTAGCAGGGCAAGTGGCTGTATCTGTAACAGCCACAATAACTTCCCACGCATTCTACAATCTATAAGTCTGCTAGACATGATGTTCGATGTATCTAAGATGACAGGGGATATAATAATAATAGGAGTCTAAAGGTATTGCATCTAGAAGGCAAAAAGAATATGCCTAAGCTTGCCTAGAGAAGCGGTACCTAAGGTAAAAATATGTAAAGTAAAAATCTTGAACATTTCAGATCTTTCAGGTCTAGTTCATGGCGGATAACAAATGTTCGGAATGAGGGATTTATCGTCTTTAGACGCTGCTTCGACTAAAGAGAGGATTAATAAGATCCAAGTCTCTCCAACTAGCCGTGGAACGAAGCATGTTGGGTATGCCTTTGAGAGATAGAATTCCAAATGCATATATAAGAAGAACTGTTATCGCAGATGCTATCCGGCGGATAATCACAATGAAATGGAACTGGGACGGAAAAGTTGCCAGAAAATCTAATTACGGACGGACCCGTAAGACACGAAGCCTTCCGAAACCGAGAGCCACCATGGACAAGAAGGATGGATGATCTAAGACGTATCATACCGAACTTGATACAAATGACACAGTGTGACCAGATTTATGAGAAGCATCTGTCCAGCAGTACATACATACATTCAGTGGTATGAATAAAGGGTAGCAAATGCTTTTACTCTACCTCCGTCTTTTTTTTTCCTGCATTTGAGCTGAATATGTTTATCTCAAAAAACTTGAGCAAAAGCATTTGCTTCAGATTCATTCATATGAGCCAAATACATAGAAAATAACATAGATGATGTTATAGGTACATTGTAGCATTTGAAATGTCACAAAAATATATTTTTCTCCGAATGACAGTAAAAGCGGCCTTTTAATGACACTTGACAGGATCAAAAGTTGTATTTTCACTGCCTAGGCAGTAAAAATGGACTTTTACTGCCTAGGCATTAAAAGTGCCAGTGTCACAACGTTCCAGGTAATAAATAATTTCACTCAATTTGGTATTTGTAAATTGATGGTGACAATGACAATTGTCAAAATAATTTAATTATTTAGATAATAATAATGAATGAAATAAATATAAAAAAGATGTCCATATGTGAATTTGACCATTCGGAGAAAATATTATATGTTTTACATGGCAGAAAAGCAGATTTAATGCCTCGGCCGGCATTAAATCTTGTACTTTTCTGCCTAGTAAAACAAATAACTATTATTGTTCTTAATATATTTTGGACTCATTTAAAAGTACTATTTCGTACACCTAGCGACATCTATGATTCTTCTGACTAGTTTTCCTAACCTAATATCGAGAATTCTGTTATTTCCGAGAAACCTGTAGCGCTGTCATTTTTATGATTTCGACAAGCTTGACAGAAAGAAAAGACAGAACCAATTTGGGTACTTTTGACTTCTCTTTTGTCTTGGGACCGAACCAGGTCGTCCAAATTATAACAAGTTTAAAATTCTTAAAACTTTGTCTTTGTTTTTGGCCATCGAGCCCATAGTTTTGTAAATTTAACTAGTCAGAAGGGTGCCTGATCATGTCTATTAGAAAGTTTCCTGGAAAATCAACCGATTGTTGATTTTTGTGAAGATTTTGGAAAGTGAGGTTACTATCGGCCGTTCAGGTATGTAAATTCCTTTTTCTCTCTGATGAATGAGTCCTTATATTTCCTCAATTCATTCAGGCACCTTAGGCAGGACGAAAAATCCGCGCCTGCACTTCTCCAACTGAAAATTGACGAATTTGAGACCTCGTCCTGGAAACTCAGAGTAAATCGGGACCCCTTTTCAAGGAAAGTTTGTGTCCTGTTAAAAGTTGATCCCCAACCATTATTTGGTTGTCTTTAGCCAGTGGTGCCTCCAGATCTCAAATTTGTGAAAACTTCCGAGTCTCTACAAGGATTCCGTCCAGGCTTGTATAATTATTTACCTATGGGCGTCTTAAACGTGCCATCTTAATTACCGTAACTCTTTTTTACCTTTTCTTTATCGCCCCCTATCGGTTAGCTTTATTAGCTAACTAGCGAATGACCCGCTGCGTTGCCAGCGTGAAAATACATTTTGATATAAAACACTTTTTTTGTGTGAGTTCAGTGACGCATTTTAAGCACTCCAGAGCTGCTCTAGAGCGCCCTGGGCTGTTTATAGGGCGTTCCAGTGTATCAGAGTTTCGCGCAACTGAACTTTTTTTGTTCGGGATAAAAAATAGCCTATATCACTCCCTTGTATAGCCGAATTCGATTGACCGGATTAGATCGATCTGGTTCAATTTAAGTGAACCACACTGTGTTCGATTGAGGTTCATCAACAAAAAAATGATCTAGATCAGAAGAAGTTTACTTAAATTGAACCCAAATCGATCTAATCTAGGTTAGGGATGGGATTTTTAGTACTTTTTAATGAACTAGTTCAGTAGTACTGAATCTTCAAAATGTACTAGTACAATGTACTAATTCTTAGTACATCTACGAAAAAGGAAAATAAGGCCGAAAAATGCAAAAAATACATATAGAAACTTTATTTAGTATTCAACAAAAACAAAATGAATGATTTATTTACTAAAAGCATTGGCTAAAAGTGACATAGGTATACTATTTAGCATTTGAGAACTAAAAAAATACAGACTTGATTTTCTGATATTACATTAAACTTCTGTGTTTATGGGTATCCGGGTTACAGAAACTGTGTTCCGTTTGTGCTTTTGGTTCAACCTGTCGGTAAAGTAATACCAAATTTTCGCGACGAATGTAGTTCATCCAAGGACGAACCATAGTTCGTCAATGACGTCATGAGTTTGAACGCTGGCTTGCTGGCTAGAAGCTGCGTCCAAGCGTCCAAAGCGTTTGTGTTCAGGAAACCATGGAAGTAGTTCGTCGCGAAAATTCGGTATAGGTTTCTTCACATTTCGTGCTCATAGATTTTTGTTTTACATCTGTTTTGAACTTGTTTATCATAATTTTTTCTATGTATTACGATGAAAAGAATGTACTATAATATTATTGGACTTTAATGTTATGGTACTAGTACATATAGTACATTTAAAGGATCAGTACAATTGTACTAGTTCGTTCATGTACTACACATCTCTAATCTAGGTCAATCGAATTCGGCTTGTGTGATTTTTTAAGTGTGCAACATATGGGGATTTTTTTTTAGTAATAGCACAACCCAGTTGGTGCATGTCTGATAATCATATAAGGTACACATAGAATGGTTGCAAGTCAAACAGCATTCAGGGTAGCTCAAACAATATCAAAGCTGGTACTGTGAAGTACCCTTATTTTAGAAAATTCAGCAAAATGTTATAGAGAAAAGTTGTGTGGAATTAAAAGTTATGCCTAAATACCAAAACATAGCCTCCTAAGATTTTTTTAATTTTTTTTTCGAAAAAAATCCATAATTTCTATATTTTTTTTATTTTTTATTTCCGCCCTTAATACTTTCAAAAATTAATTAAAATCAAATCAATTTTACATAACTCTGTTCAAATTCAAGCATATTTGTGAAATTAACTTAGATTTTTAATTTTTTATGGAATCACAAAATTCATGTTTGTTGCAATGATATTCAACACAACTTTAAAATGTCGCAATTTTGTTTTAACAATTTAAAACATTACTAATTGTAATAGCCATATTAAAAAAACTCTCCTTAAAGTGCAAAAGTTTTATTTTATTCAAGTAAATATTAGTAGAATTTTGATATTTTTTGAACCACCCTGTATGCTCTTTGACTTGCAACCATTCTGAGTGCACCTAATATGATTATCAGACATGCGCCAAGTTTTGGCCTTGTTTGTATTTTGAATGTGCTATTACTAAAAAAAAATCCCATATGTTGCACACTTAAGTAATGACACTGTACATATAGGGTGTTTCAGAAATAGTGTTACAAACTTTAAGGGTAGTACTACGAATATTGGTCCGGAAACGTCTCGTTCCCGAGGTACAGAAACGTTTCGTTTCCGAGGCATTGGTGTTAGAAATTGAAAAAAAAAAAAATAATAAAAATTGCATAATATTTTTATTTTTTAAGATAAATAGCTAAGATTTCCTCGGAATTTCGTATACAGCGTATATCTTTTGTTGTTTCTCAGAAACAACCATAATCTTCACGATTAATGAAGGGATGTTTTGTCTTTTTTGGGAAACACTGCCAAAACTACTTGAGATACTAAAAAATTGCAAGATCCCAAAAACCTTTGTAATGAAACGGAGAAACTAGTGGCTCATTAAAAATTAGTTTAAAATGTGCTGATAAAAAAATTAGGGTGGTTTTGGGTAGTGTCACCCCCCCAAAAAAGACCAACCCCTTGATTTGTCGTGACGATTGTGACCATTTTTGAAAAAGAACAAAAGATGTAAGCTCAGTACGAAATTTAAGCTATCTAGAAAATTGAGAAATATAATACAAAAAAACTTTCTATTTTCTTGAATTTCTAGCTCCAATACCTCGGAAACGAAACGTTTCCGGACCCATATTCATATGAACTTTTTTTCTTATTTTGATGAGTTATATCCGCTCTTAAAGTTTGTAACACCATTTCTGAAACACCCTGTATAGAGATACGTGGTATTTAATACAAGATTGGTCCAGCCGTACTCGAATTCAAAAAATAGCAAGCCTAAATAAATGAAATGTGGCAACGTTGTTTCATGCTGTCAAAAAAAAGTTGGGTTTCGTTGTTATGTAATGTAAATAAGTTTGTTTACAATTAAATTAATAATTAATTCAAAATGAATTTCTTTTTCCGAGATGCTTAACCTATCCATCCCTTCCTTGGGATGGCCATAACAACCTACCAAAGTTTCATCGTAATCGGATAAGTGGTGTAGGAGCGCATAAGCCGGAAACCAAGCAAACATTGATTTTTATATATATATAGATTAATATCTTTGTAAATCTTAATTACCGTAACTTATTTTTTACCTATTCTTTATCGCCCCCTATCGTTTAGCTTCATTAGCTAATTAATATCTTTGTAAATTCAATTACCGACTTATTCGTTTACCGTATAGTAGTATTTAGCTATAATAGTCAACTACCGTTTACAATTAATTATTAGTTTAATTAATTAATTATTATCAGAGTCAAATATTAGCTTTTCCTATCGTTTTCTTTATTATTATTCATTAAGTATCTAATAATTATGCATTATTATAATTATTATAAATTTATTTCCTTTATATCGAGTACTGATCGATATTATATATAGTGGATTCATTTACCTTTAAAAGGTTAATTTAACTTTTAATTTCAAATCAATAATGTGGTAGTTTTACAACCAATGTAAAATCTTTAGGTAGTCAAATTTCAGTTTTATGTTTTACTATTTCGAACTTTAAGGGTAAGAAGGTAGAGCTCGAGGTAGAGCTCTTCCCGAAACCGTGACCCCTTGATTTCACCTAGCAGGTTTTTGATATTTATAACTGGCTAGGGATTATTTATTACCTTTCTGCATTTATTAATTTGTTTTTTCATCGATTTGATTGACTTTGAGTAAAAAATTAAAGGTTAATTGTATTTTGACATCAACATTTATACTTAGTTAATTCTCATCGTAGGTATCTATTTAATTGTTTTTAAATTTCAATCCTTTTATATACCTGTTTAAATTAAGTTTGGCTTCCGTAAGCTGCTTAATTTTTTTTTATAAAATTGGATACTGAACAATATTCACCTTTGAACAATTGAACAACAAGTTCGCCATCTGGTCAACAAATTGTTAATGAACAACAAGTTTGCCATTTGGTTAATAAATTATTGTTTTTAGAATTCCAAAACTTGTGTTTTTATTGAAGGGGTTAAATGTCAGATATGTATTGGATTTATTTCTCCTTTTCAGATTTTTGGAATTATCTTTTGAAATAATAGCTAATTATTTGAATAGTGTTTAGTTTGGCTATTCATTGATAATCAAAATAATTTTATACAAACTAGTGGCGCCCTCTCTTTACTGTACCAACATCAAGGACCACCCCAAGCTAAAGAACCACTGAGCATAGTCGAGCACAATTATGAGCATTCTTTTGTTTCGACAAGAGAGCGTTACATAAATTAGCGCCCAACGTGGGGTGTTTTAACGAAAAAAGATAACGCAAGGGCTGGCTCTGGCTCTATAGAATGCGAGTAGAGAGGAAACTCATGCGAATCAATTCAGATTTGCTTCTTCCAGTAAACTAGTATCAGTTACTATGACAAGATTCAGTATTTAATATTCTATTTAAAGAATTTAAAAAAATCTCTGCATAATAAATAGGGTACATATTTAAATACCAGAATTTGTCAAGTATGTAGATAGTGAATTTTCAGTTACAAATTTTATTATTTCAAAGTGGAATCGCTTTTGGCGCTTTGAACTAAATCGTCACATGGAAAATCCTACGTAACGCTCGACTGCATACGGGCGATGTATTAGGAAACTATTTACACATATTAAATTTTGGTGAAATATAAGTAGTTACATACGCTACCCGACTTATATAAAATTTGCTCAGTTAGCTCCTGCAACATTCACAGCTCGTGTAAATGAGACTAGTTATCATGGGAGAGGAGAATGTTTAAATATAATTTTCTATCTCTGGTTCTCATCCCACTGCAACTTACACTAGAGAGAAGCTTAAAATGTGACCTTAATATATCTTCACTCTAATAAAAGTTTTATAATTTTTTAACGATTCACTTTCGTCATTTCAATCCTCACACTTTACCGGTGACTGTTCATTTCTTTACTACCTTTTCTGAAGCAATACACTGCGGCTTTCTAAGACAAAAACCATAAAACTTGGTTGAAATTGCCCTGGGAAGAGAGTGGATATCTAAATGTAAAAAAAAATTGTTTTTGTCAGGAAAATGACTGCAATAGCTGCATTCTTCTATTGTCATTCAAAATACCCGAGATAAAAATTTAAGCTCCATAATTGGAGGCTTAAAAAGATGGTTGGAAATAAATTGCATCAGTTCCGTTTTCGGATAAAAACCTTTCCTAAAGCAATAATATATAGATATACAGAAAAAAAAGTGGAATTCGTGTATCAAAAATCACAAGGCAAATGTTTTCATTTAAATGGTATGGTTCGAGGCCCCAAAATAAAAAATAAAATCCCTCTCCTCTGGGAAAATAGCCATATGGCACGAATTTAATGCCATTTTTGTGTAGTGGTAGATCGATATTGAATGGGGGTCGATTAGAGGAAATTCTATAGTTGCCCCCCTCGGAAATATTTTGAAATGTAATTAAATACGCACAATAAATTTCGAATCGTATAATATGGAGATCGGTGGTTGCGCTATCGGCGGTAATGTACGACGTGAATAGAGACATATCCAAAATGGATATCACAACATTTCTCAGTTATTTATTATGATTAGGAAGGATAATGTTAATTTAGTTCCCGAGCCTGGTCTCATTAATCAATAATGGATCAGTAATTTTAATGTGAAATAATTGGGCGTCAAAGACCAAGAATTATTCGGGTTCAAGGCAAGGTTTATAAATATAAGTAAAAATGCTTCCTTGAATGTATATGGATGTATAATAATAATAATAATAATCATAATAATATTAGATAATAATTATAATACACACATAATACACTCTCCGCGACAAGTATCAGCAGCGATTGAGACAGATCAGGACACGAACCACAAACAATCGCTTCACTATCGATCGATAAAGAAAAGTCGACGACTTACTTATCGATTCGATCTATAAGCCCTACCACCATTAATCGTTTTGCAAACGTTCGTTTGTGGTGGCAATTTTGGCGACTAACGTTGAGCGATGGGTGGACGAGGTGAGAGGTGAGGGGAAATTGTCGAGAACTTATCGATAACGATTGTTTGTGGTTCTCCTCCTGGACTTCAGAGCTATCTGGAAAGAATAAAGTCGCTACTACAAACATGCTCGCCGTCCCACTACTCACTTACTCCTGTGAAGTGATAAAGTGGAATGTGAATGAGTTGCGTGAAATTGATGTGAAAACCCGCAAGATGATGACGCGATGCCGAAGTCATCATCCTAAGGCGTCTGTCCAACAGATCTACTTCTCACGTTATCGGGGAGGCCGTGGACTCTTAAGTCTGGAGTGTCTGCATAGACAGTTGATCCGAAATGCCACAGTATTCAGAAACTGCTGTACATGGTGCGTAACCATGAAACAGTTGGGATGGGGGCATTTCTTTTTAAGGCTGCACAAAGGGCAGCGGGTGAGCTCCAAATATTTTTCGACTTGAGTCGGCGGCAGGTAAGCGGCAGGAAAACTCTATTGCAGAGGTAGACTATTTAATACGTCTACATATGGATAAGTCATTGCACAATGTTTTCTTTAAAACAATTGAAAATACTGGCTTATCCAAAAAGCTAAGCTTTGCATTCTTGAGGTTGGGTGTATTAAAGTCGGAAACTGAGGGGTTTATCTGCTTACCAAGATGAATTCATCGACACTTTGGAACATCGGAGTCGCGTGATGGGTATACAGATTCATGATACAAGTTTTAGGGCCTGCCATAGAGCACCGGAGACCTTATATCATTTGCTGTCTGCTTGCGGACGGTATGCGGTCTCGGCGTATATCCATCGGCATAACGCGGCGTTACGGGTGCTGTATTACCACCTAAGGCACTCGTACGGTGTTGATGACACTCCAGTGCTGCCATATGTCCCCTCTGATGTTCCGTCCGTAGTGGAGAATGACAGAGCCAGAATATATTGGAATTTCGCATTCCCCACCTTCCGGCTGGTAAAAGCTAACAAGCCGGATATAGTACTTTTTGACAGAAATGACAAAATTATGGATGTCATTGAGTTCTCGGCTCCTGCTGAGACGAATATCATTGCCAAGGAGGAAGAGAAGCGGATGAAATATCAGGATCTTCTCTTTGACCTTCACCGAATGTACCGATGCTATACCGTCAAGCTAGTCGTTTTGGTGATTGGGGCTCTCGGAGGTGCACGACAAACACTGCTCTCAGCTCTCAAGACCTGGCATGATGCAGAAAGCAGTCATCCTGGGATCATTGCGTCTACTCAGAGCACATGATGCGGAACACCGTTTCTACTAACCTTGCGGTTGGAGTAGAACGGTGGACGGAACACCAGGCGGCCTACTTTCACCCGTAGTCGGAGGCGCGGGGCCGTAAGTAGGGCAAACCCAAAGAAAATAATAATAATACGTAGTGCACATAGGTCTCCTGTGGTGGACCCGTCGTGCCCCACTGAGTTCTACCAGAGGCCTATGTCCTTGGAAAAGCCAATCAGGCACCCTGGCTTTATTTTTTTGACGTCATCAGGCAAGCAACTTGCCCAGGTGTTTGAACCTCACGTGCGTGAGTGCTGGGCACTCACCAATGACGCGGTCATTACACATACTCACCTATTTCTTTGGTGTCGTAACGTAGTCACAAATAGAACTTGAAGCCCTGAACAGAAAGACATAGACCCTAATGACGCGCACAAGAAAACATAATTCAAGATCCAGCACACACCGTGTATATTTACCTAGGAAGATGGGAGGAAGAAGCCTGCTCGACTTAGTGAGTCTGTGCAAAACACAAATAAAGAAACTGCGTTTCTACTTTACAAGAACAGATAAACAAATACACAAAACAGTAGTCGATGCAGACCGACAACTGTCGCCACTTGATCCAAGAGAACCCCGTTACCTACCTTTCACAACAAATCACCTCAGTCAGAGAGCACGGGCATGGACGATTTTATGGAGAACTCCATCAGGAACATATAGACACACAAGCATCCGTTCAATGGCTAGTTAAAGGAGGCATTTATCCGGAAAGTGAAGGCTTTATGCTTTCCATGCAAGTGTGGTAATGACAGCTAACTACAAACGGTACAGTCTTCGAGAAAATATCATCGACAATTGTAGAAAATGTCGTACAGAACGGAAAAAAATCGAACACATACTATCGGCATGTCCAAGATATATAGTGTAGGTGCCCAGCGACATAAAGTTGCATTTATGAATACTGGCATGAAAAGTTTTGTGTGGCTAATTTGCGCCTAGTCTACCATCTTTTTCCTTTATGAAAACTTTCGTAGTGGGGGCTTTTCTTTTCTAGTTTTTCCGAAAGTTGACCATTTTGCGTGGTGCAAAAAATTTATAGATATCGTTTTTATTTTTAGTGAAATCGCGAGACAAATTCATGAAAAACGCGAAAAAAAATGTGTCCGACAAAAATGTTTGACTGTTAAGGGTGTCTTCCAACTCAAACATATCCAATTGACAAGTTTAAAAAAATTTTGCATAACGAGCTGATTTTTTCAGGATTACTTAATAAAAATATGTAGAATATAAATATCCAAGTGTCCGACATAGTAGATTTTCCGGTTTTCCAGTCCGACGCGAGAAAATTATCGGTTTCATGAAGTTAAAAAATTAATGAATAACTGTCGGACAAAAAAAGAATCATGTATGTAAGAGAAGTAGTCGACATGTAATATAGGTGTCCGACAAATATATCGCGACCAATTTGATGTCCGATAAAAAACATCAATAATTGTAAACACCATCACATCACAACACATCATTTTTCAAGTATTCATTAATAATTAATTATTGTGATAAAGATTTTTTTCTACTGACGTTTCATAATAGCAACTTTTCGATTGTCATTTCAGTTTTGAAACGACATTCTTTTAGGCACTGAGTGCGTGAAAGTTACTTTTAGGCACTCAGTGCGTAAAAGTGACTTTTGAATGCGTAAAAGTGACTTATGAGTGCGTAAAAGTAGTTTTTAAGCACTAGTGCCTAAAAGTGTCATTCATTATTCAGAAATAAAAAACACACTAAACACATATTTGAATTTTGTTTTGTATTTATTATGAATATTGAAAATGGAATTACTGAATTGAACGTTTGGGTTACTCAAAACAGAAGTTTGTGTTATTACCTACTTTTTATTTTAATTATTGATGTCGAATTTTGAAAAGAAAATCGCATGAAAAGTGTCAGGTGTCAAGTAAAAGCAGGTAACAAAGATTTTGGGTGTAATCGACTTATTCACATGAAATAAAATTGTGTTTTTTTATTATAAAATGCCAGTAGAAAAAATCTTGTATACAATACGTTACGAAACGATGTCTTTTAGTCACTCGACGTGTTGTCCAACTCGGCTTTGCCTCGTTGGACAATTTTCACGTCGCGTGCCTAAAAGACGCTCATTTCGTAACTTATTGTATAAATAGCTAATAAGCTACTATAAATGGATCGTGGAATGCGTAAATAGTTAATATGTATTAAGCTAAATAATATATATAATTTTTTTCAACAGTTTCAAAAATAAGAAAATATTAGGTAGGTATACAAAAATAGCTTTTTCACTCTTTATCCGAACTTTCATCGATATCAGAAGAATGTATCTCATCCTCGCTATTTATTTCATCTTCAGATTCTGAAAATAGGTTTATTCAAGATTTAATAAATGAAAAAAACGCAATTGTAAATATCATACCTGTATAATGCTTTCAGATTCAGATATATCTTGGAATGAAAGGGCTTTGAGGCCCATCAAACCAATAATGGTGGTACTTATTTGTTATTAATTATTACATACATGCATACAAACCGCATCCTGTTGTTGAGAACGAAACGCATAAAGTATACTGGGACAGATCGATACTGACAGACCGCTAGGTGATTCACAACAGACCTGATATTGTGATTATTAACAAAACAGACCAAACAGCTCTGCTTGTAGATTTAGCAATACCCAATAATCAAAACATTAGAACTAAAGAAATCGAGAAGACAACAAAATATGAACAGCTGACGATAGAAATTCTGAAAGTATGGCAACTGGAAAAAGTGGAAATAATCCCCATAATAGTATTCTCTATGGGATTAGTACCAAAGAGCCTGAAGATCAATCTAGGCAAGCTAAACCTACATGACAAAATATCAGCGGACATGCAAAAAGCAGTTGTCATAGATGCCGTAAGTAAAGTGAGATCTTTTCTTCGTTGATACACACATCTTTGTCTTGACGCAAGTCCAACATAGATGGATAAAATCCCAATAAGGAGAAATAGTTATTTATGTATCAAGGGAATTATGAGGGTGTTAATACCCCAGGGCAACGTTTGTGACACCAATTGCCCGTGGGTATTAACACATGATAATTCCCGTAGTACATAGATAATTTTATATCTCACTGAATTTACTGTATTCTGTCTATTTTTATAAAGGAATAAACCATAAACCAAAATTTTTATTTTTTCTCAAAGTTTTACCTATTCCCTTGAATAGGTAAAAGCGGGAGTTATGGAAAAATCCTTAATGGGATGGAGTTAAGACCCTGTTTATGACTATCGTAACCAAGGTATTAAATGGTTATAATAGTACAGTAGGATATAAAAAAAATAATATTATAGTTATTAATGATACAAGTTCGATATGAACGCCATAATGAAACGCGTGTAACGTTAAACCACGAGGCGTTAGCCGAGTGGTTTAGTTACACAAGTTTCATTAATAAAGTTCATATCGAACGTGTATCATTCAAAATTTAATCTACAATGGTCCAAATAGATTTGATTTGCCTTGAAATAGCGAAAACTTTTCAAATTAAAATTTGAAATTTAGCAGGTGCCCGTACTAGTCGAGAACCTGCTTGTAGGTTTTTAGAATTTTGACTTTGGCAGCTTCAATATTGGAGTCCATTTTTGTGCCATAAATTCAATTTTATAGTGGAAAATAATATTATTATTGGTGATTCTGAGTTCGAAAGTGTCTCTTCGAATATAGAGACAGCATTATTGAAAAGGTTCTTCTGGCAACTAACTTTCTTTTTGTATATTTTTCATTTCAAAATTTGGATGTTATTATGAATTCTTAAACGCACTAGTGCTATTATGAAGGACCTAATGACATTCAAATAACAATGCTAAATGTGTCATAATGACACCGACGTAGATTAATATATAAATAATATTAATAATATTAATAATATGTGGGAAAAGAAAGAAAATCCTAATAATAATAATAATAAGAATAATTCCTTCCCGGTTTACTGAGGGGCGAACAGTCCTACTTTCCAAGAATGGAGACTTGTCCGACCCCAAGAACTATCGCCCGATAACATGTTTAAACGCTTGATAGAAGATTTTTACGCGACTCTTGTACAGGATTATCTAACGAAAGTGCTCTTTACCTTATATACCTGTTAATTGAAGAGGTACAAATAAATGTTAAATATAAAAGTTGTTGGGATTTTTATGAGGAATTGGGAGCATTTATTAAAAAAAAAATGTAAAGGCGGGTTTAGAAAAAAGAGCAAAAAATTTAACATTTCTTGCTTAATTTAAATGAAATCATTTTTGAATATGTTTTTGAATTCTACATTAAATTTTAGCCCTGATATGTATTACATGTCCTATAATTAAATTCAGCAATTTTGGAGATAATATCGCTAATCAATGATTTTTCAATATAAATTACGAAAAAAATTATATTTCATCGTTGGAAGCTGGTAAGAGTGGTAGGTTCCCGTCTAGTCTTGCTTATTACTAATGTTTTTGTATATTATATCGAAAATGTGTCCAATATTAGATCAAATACGCTAAATTTTGCTTTAATCCAGCCTCACCTGGTTCACGTTTTACCAAGGTAAATTACGTAAAAGGTGAATCAGGTGAAGCTAAATTTAAGCAAAATTTCGCATACTTCATCTAATATTGGCCACATTTTCAATATAATGATCATAAACAATAGTAATAAGCAAGACTAGACGGGAACTTGCCACTCTTACCAGCTATGAAATATAATTTTTTTCATAATTTATATTGAAAAATCATTGATTAGCGATATCTCCAAAATTGCTGAATTTAATTATAGGACATGTAACATATATATTAGGGCTAAAATTTAATGTAGAATCCAAAAACATATTCAAAAATGGGTTATTTCATTTAAATTAAGCAAGAAATGTTAAATTTTTTGCTCTATTTTCTAAACCCGCCTTTACATTTTTTTAAAAATAAATGTTCCTGATTCCTCATAAAAATCCCAACAACTTTTATATTTAACATTTTTTTGTACGTCTTCAATTAACAGGTACATAACGTAAAGAGCACTTTCGTTGGATAACCCTGTACAAGCGGATACTCCAAGCCATGGGTCCAGTGTTTAGTGGAGTATACGAGCAGCGAGGGTCAAAGAAGGATGAAGCAGGATGCAAGGAGAACTTACTAATAGACCGATGCCAGTACAAACGAAACCTTTTGATGACCTGGATAGATTACCGCAAGGCCTTATTTGATACAACTTCTCATAAACTTATTATCCACCTTTTGAGAAGCCTTGCGGTACGAGATCCCGTAGCGAGATGCATTTCAGGACTCCTCCACTTTGAAAGACCCGATTTATAATAGGTAACGGTACCACAAAGGTATCTTATCTACCTATGAAATATAAAATATCTTAATTTTTTTTATCTAATTGTGTGCCTGCATTATGTGATTGGTGGTCCCACGTTTTTTTTTTTTGAGGTGAGTCAATTCAGAACTTTGGGCTAATAAATAGGTACTGCTGCTCTGGTTTTCGGAATCAATTGTTAGTGTGGGATTATTGGACCATTTGCTCTAAATAGAGTCGGTGCAAGAAGAGCGCTGGAAGGCTGAAATTTTAAAATAGAAATCCGGATAGGTCAAAAATTCATTCAAAAAAGTTTTTAATTAAAACATCTCAAGAATTTTGACAATTCCGGGATTTAATTAATTTCATCCTCAGCTTTATCTTGTAGTACCTATGGAAGTTACCTTAATTTAAATAAAAATTTGTCTATTTGGGAAAAATCTAGATTTTTTTTTTTTTAATTTTTTATCTGATTCAATTTCTCCTACATTTTTTTAAAATTTTGCCTGTTTATTGCTACTGCCAAAAAAGCAGCATGCTGCTCAGTTATAACGAGCATTTTAATTTAATCTTGCTGTATTTATCTATTTTACTATAATTTTATCGTTATTTTCAATTATTTAATTGTTTTTTTTTTATTAAAATATTTTTTCAATTTGCAATAGCTACTCATACTTACCTGATTCTGTTGGAATGGAGTGTCTGCGCAACAATAGTTTTATAATAAACTAATTTCAACTTAAATCCTCTTTGCAAGACACTCGTTTTTCAACAGAATTCAGGGATTTAATATTCCAAATTTTGGTGAACCTGATACTGCCTTATTCTTTTCTGGGTACCTACTCGACATAAAGATCACTGTTTGAAGTCTGGATCAGCTAGAGTGACGTCACACCAGCAATCCTCTTTCCTGGATACAGGAAACAACACGAAGAGCTCCAGTTCACAGAAGTGAAACCCTAACATCCATTGAAGAGCTCCGGATTAGAAAGGTACATATTATATCAGATTCACCAGAACACCTAAACTGTTAACTGTCAAATTTTGAAGAAAAGTAACATTGTTACTACATTATACAGAAATATAAAATAAAATTATTGTTTGTTGGATTTTGAGTGTTTTAATTTGCACTTGAAATGGGGTAACCAAAAGTAAGTAGAAATTATGTTGTGCTATTATTAAGCCCGTATTACATGTGTATTTTCCCATGAATTTCTTCATGTAGTTCAAGGTGACAACCGAAAAACTTCAAACGCAACATAAATCAGCATTATGAAAAGCAAAATAATGTTGGCACCCTGAACTACATGAAGAAATACACGGAAAAATACACAGATGTAATACGGGCTTCACACAGAAGAAACTACAGGTACAACCAATATGAATGTTATTTTTACACCTGGAGATGAAGGAACTCAATGACAAGGCCGCATAATAACTTTGTAGCTGCCTGCCCAAGTACTCTATTATTTAGTTTGATGGGCAAATGCTGAGCGGTCCTATTGATGCTAGGCATTTATTTCCTTTAGCTACAAATAAAAATTAGGAGGGTGTCTATTCCAAATAAAATAAACAACTGCAGTAAAGATTGCATACATAAACTTTTATTACTTTAAATTTAGCAGAGCCCTTTTTAAAATAAATGAAAAATGTTTCAGAGGAAATAAATCAAATTTTAATTCCTCTAATTAAACTTTATTCATCAACAAAACCTGACTTTACAACTGTTATTTAGTTTAGTTACAACTGGTTGGTTAAAGTCTTCCATCTAAAACGTGTACACAATTTAAAACCTTTCAATAGATATTTCTAATGAAAACCCAAAATATTCAGCGGTCCACTCCATTTCAAATCCCTTCAAAAATTCATATCAATAATGTTGTCAATAGGCTCGTTCAATGAAATTTCATTAGCACGGTTTTTCACATTTTTATGGAGCATTACTCACATATAGCACGTAGAAAAAATTTCAGCTTAATTAGATAAATATTAAAAAAGTTACGCGTTTTTTAATATTAAAATAGTTATGCCTCGGAAATTTATTGCTGTGACGTCATAGCATCTCTCGAGTCGAGACAAGCTAAAGTCCGTCATACACGGCTTCGCATAACGCAATGTCAACTGATTTTCTATACTGACAGTTTGGCACACAGTTTGCAAAACTATGCAATATTTATAATTTTTCCTACAGCCGTGCGGAAAAATCAATTTTCCGCACTGATATGCGTGCGGAAAATGAGTTTTCCCGCACGGTGCGGTAAAACTTTTACCGCATGCATATCAGTGCGGAAAAAGTTTTTCCGCACGGCTGTCCGTGCGGAAAAAAATTTACCGCACGGCTGTCAAAAGAAAAAAGAAAAATTCTACATTATCACGCCTGTAGGAAAAATATTGTACCTAACACTTGCGGAAAATATTTTTCGCACTTGTTAGATAAATAGCTATTTCCGCACTTGTTAGGTAAATAATTATTTCGTTTTGCATGCTACTTCCATAATTGTGCTCACAAGATATTGAAACTCAGGGAATTATTTAAATATACGAAATGTGATTCGAAAGAAAAACATCCAGTTCTATCAGATACATAAAATTCCAAACGGAAACTTGTCTAAACGATGCCAAAACAAAACTTGTCAAAACAATGCCCGTATTGTCGAAATGACTGGCGTACCAGCACCACGAGGATCAACGTGAGAGATGCAGTGACGTCACCACGTGTTTTAAATTTGGAGTATTTTGATAATTTATTTAAATATGTGCTCTTTTTTTTTGCATAACTGCTAAACTCAACACACTCTTTTAGAATATGCAATTAAAAAAATATGTTGTACGAGCCTATTAATCCTCTAATCACTCTTGGCCAAAATATTTAATAGTCAGTTCACTAAAATCATCTAAATGACAATTATGTTCCATCCCTTTGAATTATTTACACATAATTATTGCAATAATTGGTTAAGTTCCAAGTAGGGCGATTTGATGTTTGACGTTCAAGATTGCGCCGCGGCCTAAAAAACTTGACGTCCATAAGAGACTGTGTATTTTCTGTGAATTTCTTAAGTGTTTTTATCAGTTTGAGAACGTTGTTTGATAGATTTTTTTCTTTTTGACTTTGCTGTGGTTCGAGTAATTTATGTTTCTGACATTCATTTGCACAACTTCTTGGGGTCCGTTTTTTACCTGATGCCCCGCAGGTATTTTATTGATAGATAAATATTCCAAGTAACTCGGTTTTAACTACCAACCTTAAGGGCCAAATTATGGACCAACTGGTAAGTGTCTGGTTGTTACCTAGCAGGTACTTTCTAGGTATTCTCTAGTGCATATAAAGTACCTGCTAGGTAACAACCGGACGTTTACCAGTCAGTCCATAATTTGGCCCTAAAGGAAATTGAAATAAATTAAAATTCATCAAATTAAACTCTGAAACAGGTAGAAATAACACACATTTATATGGAGGCAATGTTTAACCTCAATGGTTTGTTTACATTCGTGCCGCATCGCCATCTTGAATTATCAGCTGATTCGAATCGCCTAGTATCACTATTTACCTACAATTTATTTTTCCTTATTCACCAAATTATAATATTTTTTCTAAAACACGACTTCTATTCTTCTACTGTCGTACTGACATATACTGTCTCTGTCTACTATACTGACTACTGATTGTACTCCTTCAAGGTACCTACTTTTAGTCCCCTTGATTTGAAGCAATTCGCGTATTTTCGATAAGATGGAACTAAATTCCCCTCCAGCTATTGCTATGAATTGTTTATAAAGTCCGACCGAGGTTGAGGCAATCTCCTTAGTTATTTCTGTTCACCTGCGTCCATAAATTATCATTTATTGGGATCAATAATGTCACACAACTTAAGATGCCACCGATCATCAATCGAGCCCCCTCTTCCACAATTTAATTAATATATGTCCTTGGAGCATTATTTATTGGTTCTTTCGTTTTCTTGGAAGTGTTCAAGAAATGTCGCACGTGTGCCTTTTCCTATTAATTGGGGGTAGGGACTTTATTTAGAAGCTCCTTTGGACTTCCGGTCTTTTCGTTGGCATGTTGTGATTTAGTTTATTCTTTACTCTTGTGTGTTGAGACAAAACTGGTTAATACATTATTTTAAATTTTACTCTGAACTTAGATACTTTTCATTATTTCAATCAATAAGTCCAAATTTCCTTCAAATTTAAATATTTTAATTATTTTCAATTCATTATAACTAAGTTATATTTGTGAATGTAGGAGATTTTATTTGAAATTAAAATTATTTGATTGAATTTAAATTTTCCATTTATTACTTGAGGATTTTCAAATTTTTTTATTTCATTTACTTGATTTGATCCTCCTTAAAGTTTTCACTTCTCTCAAACCGTTTTATATTTAAATTTTATTATGACATTAGAAAGTTTATATAGATATCTGGGAAAACTTTCTGCTGTTTAGTCCTAATTAAAACAACTTTTTGAAACTACTTACTTTCTCATTAATTGAATTCAGATTATTGTTCAAGAAAGCCCGTTCTTTCAATTACTAATTGCGAACATATTTGTTTTGCTTTTTCCGTTTCCGAAACCTTTGGGTAGGTTCCTCGACCTACTTTATAATAGAATATTTAAGTAAAATGTTTAATCTGTTTCTCATTTATTTGTACCTCAAGTAACTTTTATTTTCAGATATAAACCATTCTAAATTTTTAGTTCCACCTGAAATTTTCTGATTTCTCGAATTTGTTTATCATTTTTATTTTTATTACTTTCCTGACTCCCAGAGGCTTGAAGATGGGAACATGGTATTTTAAGAAAGACACCAAAAATATTATAAGTATTCGCTTTTGACGAAAAAACTAATGTGGGAAAAATACTAAAACCCTAAAACCAAATTTTTATAGAAGGTATTTGGAATTTTGACGCTTTGAATCAACCCAAACTTAGTATAACGAATTTTCCCAAACGATGAGCATTTGAATTTGATGAATATGTTTTTAACTCGGATATTTGAGAATAAAAGTTCATCCAGAGACTCAACTCAAACTCAACTCAAAATTCGAGTTGAGTTGAGAGACTCTAATACACAAGTTTTTGAAGGGATTCTCCAGGATGAAGTCGATTCATTTTAATTGAAACAAACAATCCTTATTACTTCATAAATTCTTTAATCAATTGCTCAACGCGTTTCGGTTAACAAACCATTATCAAGAGCTTGAGCAATCTGTAAGTAGAGAAGAAGTTTTTAAACGAAACTTCGTTATTAGTCTTTGATTGATAAAAGTCTTTAAAAGACCGTTATAAACCAAATAAAGTTTGGTGTACTTACAGATACTATTCACTCACAGTCGTACACAGTGATAGCCACATTAAATTATTCTATTAGCTAAGATTATTTAAAAAACAAAGGGACACACAAACACAGATGACAATAGTAAAGGATCTATGACAGTTCTAGGCCAAAATCGGTCATTTTCCCATGTATATCTCCATAAGAAAATCTAAGGTCCCATCTGGCAATTTTTGTACCGTTCAAGGTCATCCGTCCAGCCCGCCAGCCGGCGCTAAGCCCCGCCCCCTTTCCAGTGCCAGTGTCTTTCATCGGTCGCACTGACTGGTCAGCCGCCGCTGCGTTCGGGGTCATTGACCGTACCTGGCTCCAAGCGGCTCATCGAACACACATAGCAGCTCGCGACTTGGCACCTCATTCAAGGTGCATTGTACTGATGATGACATAACTAATAATAAAAACGTCGTTTCGCCATCAGGTCTGATGAAGACGTAACTAATAATAAAAACGTCGTTTAGCCATCGGGTCTGATGATGACGTAACTAATAATAAAAACGTCGTTTCGCCATCGGGTCGTCAACGTTTATTGCAACCGCAGCGAAACCATAACTTGTTACTTTCCTGTGACCTGCGATAAACAAGCTCTGACTAGTCTGTAGCCAATCACCAGCTTCGTATCCACCTGCACACTCCAGCGAACTTTTCCTAGAAATATGGGCCATCGTTTTAATTTTATTGTTGCTTATTACGCTGGCATCCTGCGATAAGCAAGTCCTAACAAGTCTCTGACCAATCCGAAGGCTGAGGTCTCTCGTCTCAATATAAGAAACGAGCGACAACAAGCTGGAGATTTTTTTTATAATTATTTACATCATATTAATACCTACAACGCTTTCGCTCGTATTCAGATCAAAATCGCCGCTTGTTCGAGTGACTTGTTGAAAGTGATCAGTAAACTTTTGGATTGCGCCTATTTCTATATCAGTGTTGGAGTTAACAAAAGCGTAAGTATTATTACAGTTATTATTATTATCAACATGACTCATCATTTATACAAATATTTTTTTGCAAAATAATTCCGTCTCAAATTTTTTCCATAAGGATTTTCCTGGAATTTTTGCTTCAAATATTTCCTATCAATAATATATTGCTAAATTATATCAACATGTTCACCAACAAAACCAAAAATTAAGCAAACGCGTCACATAGGAAATTACACTGCTTGAGCCGTCCTGCCGCAATACTGATAAACTATTTTTATTTAGAATAAACAATATAACCTGTGACAATAATATGAGAAGGCGTTACGTCATCAACGTGTCTGTGAATATTTTCATCGTATGACTTGATCGTTGGCGCCATCTAGCGTACATAGTGTAAAGTTCGATGTGTCCTATTATAGGATGCTGTAGTGGTAAATAAGGAAAATTCGTGACTCATCATGCCGCCGACGTTTAATGTGGGAATTTTATAAACAAGGGTATTATATTTCACGGTTATTTTTACTTATAACTGATAAGCGTTTCCATTCTAGCAAAAACAAGCTCAAACTTGCATTTATATTTTGTCGATGATAAACAAAACATGTATGAATATTTTCACTGCCGACCAACTACCTACATATTATATTTAAAAACATTCCAGAACATAGCCCCATAATACTTCCAGTCAAGTTGGACATTATCCCAACCCAACTAACAACCCTTAGGGCCAAAAAAGGGTGATATCAAAAATTTTAAAAAGTACCTAACTATACCATAACTCTTTTGAGGCGAGGACAGCGAAGCTGCTCTTTCCGGGGTGTGCGCAACCCTAACTATCAAGGGAATGTCTGAAAACCGGATTTTGACCATCTGCGCAGGATGTCTTAGGGCCTTATTCTATTTTTTCGATTATTTCGCCTTCTAGCCATCCGATTCACTTCGTTCTTTTACCAAAAATTTTCAAATAATTAGTCGCGTATTTGAAGACCAGTTCCACCCGTTTAGCATATGCCAAAAGGGCCGTATTCTATTTTTTCAATTAATTAACGTTCTATCGACCCGATTCAATTTATTCTTCTGCCAAAAATGTTTAGTGGCATCAATGAAGACTAGTTCTACCCGTTTAGCATACTCCAAAAGGGCTGTAATCAGTTTTTTCGAATAATCCACTTTCTATTGGCCCGATTTATTTTATTCTTTTACCAAAAACTTCTAAATAATTATTGACATCAATGAAGACTAGTTCCAGCCATTTAGCATACGCTAACAGGGCCGTAACCAGTTTTTTTCGATAAATCCACTTTCTAGTGGTCCAATTTAATTCATTCTTTTACCAAACATATATTCCCAGTAGGTAATGCATTGGAATGTAAATATTTTAGTATAGAAAATCCTAAACACAAAACAGCAGACATTTAGATTTCAAGATAACATTTAACCATAGGCTAGATCTGAATAAAGAGTATACAAAAAAAAAATATAAGAGTTGGGGGACCTTTCCTATCTTTTGGCTTCACCTTTTTATAATTTCTATGGACTTTCTATACAGTTCCAGATGACTTCGAGCGAGCGTGTAATCTTAACCATACGAGTTTAGATCTGGATCAGCAAGTCACAAAGCTTATTAACTGGAATGTTTGTACGTGTATACAAAAAAATGCGCTCAAAATAGCTGAAAACCCATATTTGCTTTATGTTTCCATTGATTCTTATGAAAATCCTTCTCAAAAATCTGATAGTCGAGGAGCCTTTTTTGTCGCTGTCATAAAAGCATTCAGTCCTCCGTCCGTTCTGATACTGATAGTTCTGCCACAGCTAATTTTCATTCATTACTTTGCAGTTCCTCAAAGAGTGAAGACGAGCATAGCCTAGCTCTTCTATACAGATTTACGAGTTTGTGAAAATTATTAGCCATTTCCGGTAAGTTCTAAAAAATATACCCCAAAAAAAACTAAGCGTCATTCTAAAACCTATTATTTTTTTTTTCCAGATTAGAAGATGTCTCTCTTCGCAGATTTGGTGAAACATATAGCCTCTCTCCTGGGGCTACTCACACCAAAATATAATGATAACATCGCTAAAGAAGGCCTGGAGGAATGTACTCGAGGACTAAGAAAGCTCAACAAAGCGATCAAACAAGCAACATGCATTGGTGAAAAGCAGCACTTAGAGTCATGTCTGCGAAATATAAGAAGTATGAGGAATCAGTTCAAAAATATGCAAAAGCGCAGGACTTTCAGCACGTCTTGAAGGAGAAAGAGAGCGGGTGCATTGGGATGATTCAGTTTCAGCTTTCAGCAGCAGAATCAGAACAGGCGTGATTTCAAACTTGAAGCACAAGGATCCACAAGCGTTTTTCGAAGACTGCAAGAAACTTTTCACGAGACGTATTAAAAATGCTCTCGAAAAAGATAAAACCATCAAAGTTAACGCTGCTTTTTGCGGGGTATTTAAAATTGTCAAGGGTGATAAAGTACTTCAAGAATTCAAGTACTTCACAACGTCTAACGCGACCATTTTTCGAGACACTAATCTAGGTCAATGGTTCAATGAAAAGGTCACTGAACCCATTATGAACGAGTTGGAAGAATTCCAAGAACGAGATAGTGGTTGGGCGCTGGAGAAAATTGTAAATCTAGGCATAAATATTAATAAATTTACACCACAACTGGGTTCTTCATATATAGAACTACCGCCTTCAATAAAACGTAAAAAAGCTTGTATAAATGTTCAGAATTCAGACAATATGTGCTTTACGTGGGCTATTATTTCAGCTCTCTATCCAGCTGAACAACATCCTGAACGTTTAAGCACATATCCAGACCCTAAAGACGTGCTAAAGTTGAGAGGGATTCAATTCCCAATGAGCATCAACCAGATTCCTAATTTTGAGAAACAAAATAGCTTATCTGTGAATGTTTACAAGCTTGAAAAATCAAAGAAAAACTTCAAACTCTTACCAGCATTCTTAACAAAAATCAAACATGAAAAACATGTTAACCTCCTGCTCATTCAAGATCATTATTCAGAGGAGAAGGATTGTGAGAAGGGAAAAAATATAGTTCAAGAAAAGTACCATTATGTATGGATTAAAAACCTCTTCCGTCTAATATCTTCCCAATTGAGTAAACATGACGGTAAAAAATTCATTTGCGATCGCTGCCTCCATTATTTTTACACGCAAGAAAAGCTCAACAAACACCTTAAAGATTGTATGAAGATCAATGAAACAGCTATTAGGATGCCAGGAATCGGGAAAAATATATTGAAGTTCAAAAATTTCAAAAACAAGGAAAGAGCGCCCTTTATAGTGTATGCGGATTTGGAGAGCGTTTTGGTCCCAACAAAGGAGGATCCTACAAGGACTCAGCGACATATTCCAGCTGCTGTAGGATATTATCTTAAGTGTGCTTATGATGATAGTCTTTCCTTCTACAACTCATATCGCGGTGCAGACTGTATGCAGTGGTTCGCTGATGAAATGGCTCAGTTAGCAGAAAATATCGCAACTGTATTTTGGTGTCCCTACGACATTGATATGACTAAAGCAGAAGAATCAGAGTTTCAGAAAGCTACACATTGTTACATCTGCGAGCACCCGTTCAATTCGCCAAGTGATAGAGTTCGAGATCACAATCACTTGATTCCTAACAACAACTACAGAGGTGCTGCCCATTCATCGCCATGTAATATTAATCAGCAAGATTCACACGTGATATCTGTGGGGTTTCATAACTTGAGCGGCTACGATGCCCATTTTATCATTGAAGACATAGCCAACAAAATGATAGGATCTATTGATTTGTTGCCCATAACGAAGGAAAAATACATATCATTTACCAAGCACATTGATGCGTACCCTGTTCATTTCCGATTCATAGATAGTTTTCGTTTTATGAATTCATCGTTGGATAAACTAGCATCATTTTTACCCGAACATCCCAACCTAAAGTCACAGTTCAGCGGGCTAGATGCAGATAAGTTACAACTTCTCACAAAAAAGGGAGTGATGCCCTATGATTACATTGACTCATTTGATCGTTTTAATGAAACCTGTTTGCCGCCAATAGGAGCATTCTACAACACACTGAATGATGTACCATGTCCTAGAAGATTATATATCAGGGCTAAACAGGTCTGGACCAACTTCAATTGCCATGACTTGGGTGATTATATCGATCTATATATGAAGACCGATATTTTATTGCTCGCGGATATATTTGAACAATTTCGCACGAGCTGTCTCAAAACATATGATTTAGATCCTGCACACTACTACACTTTACCAGGTTTCACTTGGGATGCGATATTGAAGTATACTAAACAAGAATTAGAATTACTGGTTGATCCCGACATGTTCCTTTTTGTGGAACGAGGTATTAGAGGTGGTTTAAGTCAAGTATGTGCAAAAAGACAAGCTCATCTGCATCTCATCAAGCAAACAATAAATACATACCTAACTATGATCCCAAAAAAGATGAATCATGCCTGATGTACTTTGATGTTAATAACCAGTATGGATGGGCAATGTCTCAGTATCTTCCCTATGGGGGATTTGAATGGGCGGACACTAGCATTGATGTTACCGCTATAAGTGACGATGCCCAAGAAGGATATATTCTTGAAGTAGACTTGAAATATCCGCGCCATTTACACGGTACACATAAGGATATACCTTTTTGTCCACAACACATCAATCCTAAAACTGGTGAAACTCCAAAAACATCAAAGGACCTAACTAAGCTAATGGCTACCCTCCACTCCAAGCAGAAATATATAATCCATTATCGAGCTTTGAAGCAAGCGTTAGCGCATGGTTTGATTCTCAGCAAAATACAACGTGTATTGAAATTTGACCAGTCTCCATGGTTGAAACCCTACATTGATCTCAATACAAAGCTACGGCAGGCTGCTAAAAATGAGTTTGAAAAAAATTTATTCAAGCTAATGAATAACGCCGTTTTCGGTAAAACCATAGAGAACATAAGAAAAAGAGTGAATATCCGTCTCCTTACTAAATGGTTGGGTAGATATGGAGCTGAGGCGTATATATCAAAGCCTGAGTTTAAGAACTGTACAATCTTCAATGAAAATCTAGTGGCGGTGGAGTTGCGGAAACTAGAGATTTACTTGAATAAGCCAATATACGTTGGACAAGCAATCCTAGATCTTGCAAAAACCACCATCTACGATTTTCATTACGGCTACATGAAAAAAGAATTTGAAGATAATTGTTCAGTTCTATACACCGATACCGACAGGCTTATTTATGAGATAACTGGGAGAGATCCATATGAAATTATCCGGCGGGACTGCTTCAAGTGTTTTGATACATCGGACTATCCAAAAAATAATCAATACAGTCTACCTTTGGTCAACAAAAAAGTCCTTGGCCTTATGAAAGATGAAAACAATGGCATTCCAAGGACGAATTATGTTGGCCTCCGATCAAAATTGTATGCAACTAAAGTTATGGTAACAGACGGAAATATTGAGAAGAAGAAAAAAGAATTACGTGATGAAGAGTTCGATGAAGATGAAATTGAACTTATTTTATCGAACTATGGTGTTTCGAAAAAAGCAAAGGGTGTTAAGTCACAAGTTGTTCAAACTAAGATAACGTTTGATGACTACATAGAATGCTTAGCAACCTATAGCGAAAAAAATATTACGCAAAATTTGATACAATCGCAGAAGCATGTAGTATATTCAATCACCCAAGAAAAGATTGCCTTAAGCCGATTTGATGATAAACGTTACATTTTATCTAATAGTTACAACACTCTTCCTTGGGGACATTACTCAATTCAAGAGCGAATCCTAGGATTGAATGTCACTTAACATTAATATGTCTCTTTTTCACTTGTTATATTTTTTTTTAGTTTAATCTTTAAGTTGTCAAGAAAATGTAAATATTTTATATACATAGTCATAGATATTATTGCAGTGGTATGATTTTATAGTTATTTTTTTTTTTCGTACAAAAAATTTAATTTTTTTATAATAATTTAGATAAAAAAACACGATATCCATCCTTGGAGGACACCAATACCTATAAATAGTAATTTAGTAATAATTGAAAAAAATTTTCGTTGTAGCTAATATTCCTGCACAAAATGTAATTCTTATAATAATTCAGATAAAAACAATAGTTTTAGCTGAAGTTATTATTATTCTTATACAAAATGTGAATTTTATAATGTTTACTTTAGTCACTTTAACGTAATACTTATACCATTGTAATTGTACTACTAATAAAGTTGAAAAAAAAAACAAATGTAATTTTGATAATAATTTAAATAAAAAATATTTTCTAAAAACAATGCTTTACTTATTTTTCACAAACACCACCGAATGCGTGTGAAAATTCAGCACACAAGAATTAGCACCAAGCCAATAGAAACAATTAATTTTCCTATTAATTAACGTTCTATCATTTGGATTCACGTTTTTTTTTTTTCTGAAATAAATACTCAAAGTGAAACAAAAGTATTAGTACCTAGAGAAACTTTTTTATTAAATCAATTCAAGATACGTTCATGCAGCCATATTCAGGGTCTTATTAAAAATTAAACTATAAAAAGTTTAAGTTACTTAGTCATCTGAGTCAGTTATCTAAACACGCAATTTCAATAGGGGCATAATGAAAAACAAAACTATAAAGAGGTGAAGTTCTATAATAGTTGCTCTAACTAGCTAAGAGCACGTTCAGACTGGAAGATTTCTGACCTGCGCGTTAGGTCCCCCGATCTCCAAACGGATACAGGACTGATTTTAGACTAGTCTGTATACAGCTATACAGGTCTAGAGACAGGTCCGTATACAGCTGCTATACAGGTCTATAGACAGACCTGTCTCGAAAAGCTGTGTCTATAGACAGAGGTGTCTCGAAAAGCTGTCTCTATAGACAGAGGTGTCTCGAAAAGCTGTCTCTATAGACAGACCTGTCTCGAAAAGCTGTCTCTATAGACAGAGCTGTCTCTATAGACAGACCTGTCTCGAAAAGCTGTCTCTATAGACAGAGCTGTCTCGAAAAGCTGTCTCTATAGACAGACCTGTCTCGAAAAGCTGTCTCTATAGATAGAGCTGTCTCGAAATGCTGTATCTATAGACAGAGCTAAGGTAATATACATATCGTCGGGCAGCTATGATTGACACGGCCTGGTACGCTTAAGTATACATCAATCATATACAGGGTGACAAAAATAGCTAACAGGTTACATATCTAAGATCTTCCTAATAGTATTTTTTGTCTAAGAAATATTCCTTTTTTATCTAAATTATTATAAGAATTACATTTTGTGCAGGAATATTAGCTACAACGAAAAATTTTTTCAATTATTACTAACTTACTATTTATAGGTATTGGTGTCCTCCAAGGATGGATATCGTGTTTTTTTATCTAAATTATTATAAAAAAATTACATTTTTTGTACGAAAAAAAAAATAACTATAAAATCATACCACTGCAATAATATCTATGACTATGTATATAAAATATTTACATTTTCTTGACAACTTAAAGCTTAAACTAAAAAAAAAAATATAACAAGTGAAAAAGAGACATATTAATGTTAAGTGACATTCAATCCTAGGATTCGCTCTTGAATTGAGTAATGTCCCCAAGGAAGAGTGTTGTAACTATTAGATAAAATGTAACGTTTATCATCAAATGGGCTTAAGGCAATCTTTTCTTGGGTGATTGAATATACTACATGCTTCTGCGATTGTATCAAATTTTGCGTAATATTTTTTTCGCTATAGGTTGCTAAGCATTCTAGGTAGTCATCAAACGTTATCTTAGTTTGAACAACTTGTGACTCTATGCTTTTTTCGAAACACCATAGTTCGATAAAATAAGTTCAATTTCATCTTCATCGAACTCTTCATCACGTAATTCTTTTTTCTTCTTCTCAATATTTCCGTCTGTTACCATAACTTTAGTTGCATAAAATTTTGATCGGAGGCCAACATAATTCGTCATTGGAATGCCATTGTTTTCATCTTTTTTAAGGCCAAGGACTTTTTTGTTGACCAAAGGTAGACTGTATTGATTATTTTTTGGATAGTCCGATGTATCAAAACACTTGAAGCAGTCCCGCCGGATAATTTCATATGGATCTCTCCCAGTTATCTCATAAATAAGACTGTCGGTATCGGTGTATAGAACTGAACAATTATGTTCAAATTCTTTTTTCATGTAGCCGTAATGAAAATCGTAGATGGTGGTTTTTGCAAGATCTAGGATTGCTTGTCCAACGTATATTGGCTTATTCAAGTAAATCTCTAGTTTCCGCAACTCCACCGCCACTAGATTTTCATTGAAGATTGTACAGTTCTTAAACTCAGGCTTTGATATATACGCCTCAGCTCCATATCTACCCAACCATTGAGTGAGGAGACGGATATTCACTCTTTTTCTTATGTTCTCTATGGTTTTACCGAAAACGGCGTTATTCATTAGCTTGAATAAATTTTTTTCAAACTCATTTTTAGCAGCCTGCCGTAGCTTTGTATTGAGATCAATGTAGGGTTTCAACCATGGAGACTGGTCAAATTTCAATACTCGATGTATTTTGCTGAGAATCAAACCATGCGCTAACGCTTACTTCAAAGCTCGATAATGGATTATATATTTCTGCTTGGAGTGGAGGGTAGCCATCAGCTTAGTTAGGTCTTTTGATGTTTTTGGAGTTTCGCCAGTTTTAGGATTGATGTGTTGTGGACAAAAAGGTATATGTGTACCGTGTAAATGGCGCGGATATTTCAAGTCTACTTCAAGAATATATCCTTCTTGGGCATCGTCACTTATAGCGGTAACATCAATGCTAGTGTCCGCCCTTTCAAATCCCCCATAGGGAAGATACTGAGACATTGCCCATCCATACTGGTTATTAACATCAAAGTACATCAGGCATGATTCATCTTTTTTGGGATCATAGTTAGGTATGTATTTATTGTTTGCTTGAGCTTGTCTTTTTGCACATACTTGACTTAAACCACCTCTAATACCTCGTTCCACAAAAAGGAACATGTCGGGATCAACCAGTAATTCTAATTCTTGTTTAGTATACTTCAACATCGCATCCCAAGTGAAACCTGGTAAAGTGTAGTAGTGTGCAGGATCTAAATCATATGTTTTGAGACAGCTCGTGCGAAATTGTTCAAATATATCCGCGAGCAATAAAATATCGGTCTTCATATATAGATCGATATAATCGCCCAAGTCATGGCAATTGAAGTTGGTCCAGACCTGTTTAGCCCTGATATATAATCTTCTAGGACATGGTGCATCATTCAGTGTGTTGTAGAATGCTCCTATTGGCGGCAAACAGGTTTCATTAAAACGATCAAATGAGTCAATGTAATCATAGGGCATCACCCCCTTTTTTGTGAGAAGTTGTAACTTATCTGCATCTAGCCCGCTGAACTGTGACTTTAGGTTGGGATGTTCGGGTAAAAATGATGCTAGTTTATCCAACGATGAATTCATAAAACGAAAACTATCTATGAATCGGAAATGAACAGGGTACGCATCAATGTGCTTGGTAAATGATATGTATTTTTCCTTCGTTATGGGCAACAAATCAATAGATCCTATCATTTTGTTGGCTATGTCTTCAATGATAAAATGGGCATCGTAGCCGCTCAAGTTATGAAACACCACAGATATCACGTGTGAATCTTGCTGATTAATATTACATGGCGATGAATCGGCAGCACCTCTGTAGCTGTTGTTAGGAATCAAGTGATTGTGATCTCGAACTCTATCACTTGGCGAATTGAACGGGTGCTCGCAGATGTAACAATGTGTAGCTTTCTGAAACTCTGATTCTTCTGCTTTAGTCATATCAATGTCGTAGGGACACCAAAATACAGTTGCGATATTTTCTGCTAACTGAGCCATTTCATCAGCGAACCACTGCATACAGTCTGCACCGCGATATGAGTTGTAGAAGGAAAGACTATCATCATAAGCACACTTTAGATAATATCCTACAGCAGCTGGAATATGTCGCTGAGTCCTTGTAGGATCCTCCTTTGTTGGGACCAAAACGCTCTCCAAATCCGCATACACTATAAAGGGCGCTCTTTCCTTGTTTTTGAAATTTTTGAACTTCAATATATTTTTCCCGATTTCTGGCATCCTAATAGCTGTTTCATTGACCTTCATACAATCTTCAAGGTGTTTGTTGAGCTTTTCTTGCGTGTAAAAATAATGGAGGCAGCGATCGCAAATGTATTTTTTACCGTCATGTTTACTCAATTGGGAAGATATTAGACGGGAGAGGTTTTTAATCCATACATAATGGTACTTTTCTGGAACTATATTTTTTCCCTTCTCACAATCCTTCTCCTCTGAATAATGATCTTCAATGAGCAGGAGGTTAACATGTTTTTCATGTTTGATTTTTGTTAAGAATGCTGGTAAGACTTTGAAGTTTTTCTTTGATTTTTCAATCTTGTAAACATTCACAGATAAGCTATTTTGTTTCTCAAAATTAGGAATCTCGTTGATGCTCATTGGGAATTGAATCCCTCTCAACTTTAGCACGTCTTTAGGGTCTGGATATGTGCTTAAACGTTCAGGATGTTGTTCAGCTGGATAGAGAGCTGAAATAATAGCCCACGTTAAGCACATATTGTCTGAATTCTGAACATTTATACAAGCTTTTTTGCGTTTTATTGAAGGCGGTAGTTCTATATATGAAGAACCCAGTTGTGGTGTAAATTTATTAATATTTATGCCTAGATTTACAATTTTCTCTAGCGCCCAACCACTATCTCGTTCTTGGAATTCTTCCAACTCGTTCATAATGGGTTCAGTGACCTTTTCATTGAACCATTGACCTAGATTAGTGTCTCGAAAAATGGTCGCGTTAGACGTTGTGAAGTACTTGAATTCTTGAAGTACTTTATCACCCTTGACAATTTTAAATACCCCGCAAAAAGCAGCGTTAAATTTGATGGTTTTATCTTTTTCGAGAGCATTTTTAATACGTCTCGTGAAAAGTTTCTTGCAGTCTTCGAAAAACGCTTGTGGATCCTTGTGCTTCAAGTTTGAAATCACGCCTGTTCTGATTCTGCTGCTGAAAGCTGAAACTGAATCATCCCAATGCACCCGCTCTCTTGCTCCTTCAAGACGTGCTGAAAGTCCTGCGCCTTTCTTTTGCATATTTTTGAACTGATTCCTCATACTTCTTATATTTCGCAGACATGACTCTAAGTGCTGCTTTTCACCAATGCATGTTGCTTGTTTGATCGCTTTGTTGAGCTTTCTTAGTCCTTGAGACATCTAATCTGGAAAAAAAAAATAATAGGTTTTAGAATGACGCTTAGTTTTATTTGGGGTATATTTTTTAGAACTTACCGGAAATGGCTAATAATTTTCACAAACTCGTAAATCTGTATAGAAGAGCTAGGCTATGTTCGTATTCACTCTTTGAGGAACTGCAAAGTAATGAATGAAAATTAGCTGTGGCAGAACTATCAGTATAAGAACGGACGGAGGACTGAATGCTTTTATGACAGCGACAAAAAAGGCTCCTCGACTATCAGATTTTTGAGAAGGATTTTCATAAGAATCAATGGAAACATGAAGCAAATATGGGTTTTCAGCTATTTTGAGCGCATTTTTTTGTATACAGGTACAAACATTCCAGTTAATAAGCTTTGTGACTTTGTGATCCAGATCTAAACTCGTATGGTTAAGATTACACGGTCGCTCGAAGTCATCTGGAACTGTATAGAAAGTTCATAGAAATTATAAAAAGGTGAAACCAAAAGATAGGAAAGGTCCCCCAACTCTTATTTTTTTTTTTGTATACTCTTTATTCAGATCTAGCCTATGGTTAAATGTTATCTTGAAATCTAATATATGTTTGGTAAAAGAATGAATTAAATGTCAATAATTATTATTTAGAAGTTTTTGGTAAAAGAATAAAATAAATCGGGCCAATAGAACGTGGATTATTCGAAAAAACTGATTACGGCCCTTTTGGCGTATGCTAAACGGGTAGAACTAGTCTTCATTGATGCCACTAAACATTTTTGGCAGAAGAATAAATTGAATCGGGTCGATAGAACGTTAATTAATTGAAAAAATAGAATACGGCCCTTTTGGCATATGCTAAACGGGTGGAACTGGTCTTCAAATACGCGACTAATTATTTGAAAATTTTTGGTAAAAGAACGAAGTGAATCGGATGGCTAGAAGGCGAAATAATCGAAAAAATAGAATAAGGCCCTAAGACATTCTGCGCAGATGGTCAAAATCCGGTTTTCAGACATTCCCTTGATAGTTAGGGTTGCGCACACCCCGGAAAAAGCAGCATCGCTGTCCCCGCCCCAAAAGAGTTATGGTATAGTTAGGTACTTTTGAAAATTTTTGATATCACCCTTTTTTTGGCCCTAAGGGTTGTTAGTTGGGTTGGGATAATGTCCAACTTGACTGGAAGTATTATGGGGCTATGTTCTGGAATGTTTTTAAATATAATATGTAGGTAGTTAGTCGGCAGTGAAAATATTCATACATGTTTTGTTTATCATCGACAAAATATAAATGCAAGTTTGAGTTTGTTTTTGCTAGAATGGAATCGCTTATCAGTTATAAGTAAAAATAACCATGAAATATGATACCCTTGTTTATAAAATTCCCACATTAAACGTCGGCGACATGATGAGTCACGAATTTTCCTTATTTACCACTACAGCATCCTATAATAGGACACATCGAACTTTACACTATGTACGCTAGATGGCGCCAACGATCACGTCATACGATGAAAATATTCACAGACACGTTGATGACGTAACGCCTTCTCATATTATTGTCACAGGTTATATTGTTTATTCTAAATAAAAATAGTTTATCAGTATTGCGGCAGGACGGCTCAAGCAGTGTAATTTCCTATGTGACGCGTTTCTTAATGTTTTGGTTTTGTTGGTGAACATGTTGATACAATTTAGCAATATATTATTAATAGGAAATGAATATTTGAAGCAAAAATTCCAGGAAAATCCTTATGGAAAAAATTTGAGACGGAATTATTTTGCAAAAAAATATTTGTATAAATGATGAGTCGTGTTGATAATAATAATAACTGTAATAATACTTACGCTTTTGTTAACTCCAACACTGATATAGAAATAGGCGCAATCCAAAAGTTTACTGATCACTTTCAACAAGTCACTCGAACAAGCGGCGATTTTGATCTGAATACGAGCGGAAGCGTTGTAGCTATTAATATGATGTAAATAATAATAAAAAAAATCTCCGGCTTGTTGTCGCTCGTTTCTTATATTGAGACGAGAGACCTCAGCCTTCGGATTGGTTAGAGACTTGTTAGGACTTGCTTATCGCAGGATGCCAGCGTAATAAACAACAATAAAATTAAAACGATGGCCCATATTTCTAGGAAAAGTTCGCTGGAGTGTGCAGGTGGATACGAAGCTGGTGATTGGCTACAGACTAGTCAGAGCTTGTTTATCGCAGGTCACAGGAAAGTAACAAGTTATGGTTTCGCTGCGGTTGCAATAAACGTTGACGACCCAATGGCGAAACGACGTTTTTATTATTAGGTACGTCATCATCAGACCCGATGGCTAAACGACGTTTTTATTACTAGTTACGTCATCATCAGACCTGATGGCGAAACGACGTTTTTATTATTAGTTATGTCATCATCAGTACAATGCACCTTGAATGAGGTACCAAGTCACGAGCTGCTATGTGTGTTCGATGAGCCGCTTGGAGCCAGGTACGGTCAATGACCCCGAACGCAGCGGCGGCTGACCAGTTAGTGCGACCGATGAAAGACACTGACACTGGAAAGGGGGCGGGGCTTAGCGCCGGCTGGCGGGCTGGACGGATGACCTTGAACGGTACAAAAATTGCCAGATGGGACCTTAGATTTTCTTATGGAGATATACATGGGAAAATGACCGATTTTGGCCTAGAACTGTCATAGATCCTTTACTGACAATCAACATAAAATATGAATTTTCAATATATCTATATAAAAAAAAAACCTTATTTAGTTCGGACACCCAAAAAACAGACAGGCAACCAACTCTGCACTACGAGCAATATTTACGTGGTGCCATGGAAGAGAAAAACTAAGGCGGATGAACATGTATGTAAACTATTTGAAAAGTTTGGTGATATGAGCTGCCTCCAGAAAATAAGAGTTAACTGGTTCGTTCAGACACTCAAAGGTCCCATCAATATGAACCTTGGCAATCTCCAAATTCTCCAAAGCATTCAACGTCTTTCCTTTCGAAACGTTATGCAGCATTCTAAAGTTCTTTGATCTGTCAAAATTATGGCCGCTCTCTTTCAGATGAAGTCCAAAGGCTGAGCGTTCATCATTTGGCGATTTGACGGTATTTAGGTGTTCAGTGATGCGTTTTTTGAAAGAACGTCCAGTTTGTCCAACGTACTGGGCGTTACATGTCTCACATGAAAGATTGTACACCCCACTACGTTCTAATATCGGTCTTTGGTCTTTGACTTTCGACAATAGAGATTTTAAGGTGTTGGCAGATTTAAAAGCGACTCTGGTGTTATCGAAAGCATTTCTTAAAATGTTGCCAATTTTAATTGAAATGGGTCCTAAAAACGTCAGTTTCATACTTTGGAGGTTGCCAGGGAGGAATCGTGTCGTTCTTATTGGGATTTGACAAACTTCTAAGTACTTTTCTATATTTTTTATCTATAAGTCTCTTGATACTGTTGATATCATAACCATTGTCAACTGCTATTTGAAAGATTGTATTTTGTTCTTTGATAAATTCTATTGGTAAGAGAGGAATGGTAAACATTCTATGTATAAAAGCATTCAAAGCTGCCATCTTATGTGAATAAAAATGACGAGTCATTGGGAATGACATGATCAGTTTGAGTGTCTTTACGGTAAACTGCAAAATTGAGGACATTGCCCACTTTCCTTATTGTAAGATCCAGAAAATTAATCGAAGGTATTGTTAGTTTCGATTTCCATAGTGAACCTAATGTTCTTGGGCAAACCATTTAAAACTGACAAAAGCTCCTCAAGCTCCCCCTGTTCCCATTCCAAATAACGAACGTATCGTCTACATATCTTTTCCAAAAAATGATCTTTTCATATACCGGGTGCCCACGAGATTACTTTCCTGCTGCCATTTTTTTATTTGTTCATCAATATCAACGAAACTTGGTAGGCTTGATATTCTGATAAAATGCCATTTTTTGCATCCATGACAAGTTTTCCTGACTTCCGGTTTTACCGGAAGTTACCGAAACTTTTGATTTTCAAATGGCACACCCTGTATATTTTTTGTTTTTTGGATTCTACAAATCGTTTCACATCCTAGTGAACCACTTTCAAATCGAGTTTTGTCCAAATTTAGTTTTCAAATTAAATTCAGTAGAAAAAAAAAATAACCTACATAATAAATCAAAAATGTTTAAACGAAAATTATGAAAAATATCGTGCTTTATTATATCGTTGGATTCGCCTTAAAATACTGCATTTAGTGATGTTATGAAAGTGATATCTTTCTATTCTAGTTTTTGAGTTAGGGCAAAAATACTAAAATAATGGAGTTTACAGCCCTCTATCAAAAAAGTTTCCAAAGATAAAATTAAGTTTGAATTTTTCTGAAATTAAGTAAAGTATGTAGAGTCATTTTAGGATGATCATGGCACTCTAGTTAAAAAATTTAAATTTAATTTCAAAACAAAATTTGGAAAAAACTCGATTCAAAAGTGGTGCATTAGGACGTGAAACGATCTGTAGAATCCAAAAAACAAAAAATATACAGGGTGTGCCATTTAAAAATCAAAAGTTTCGGTCATTTCCGGTGAAACCGGAAGTCAGGAAAACTTTCTATAAATGCATAAAAATGGCGTTTGGTTAGAATATCAACCCTACCAAGTTTCGTTGATATCGATAAACAAATAAAAAAATGGCAGCCGGAAAGTGATCTCGAGGGCACCCGGTATAATACTACAAGAGAATAAATTTTCTTGGCAAGATTTTTGACTGGTATGAAAGTTTGTTGCTGTAACATTTGCTTCGTTAATGTCAGGAGAAGGACTGAATTTAAGACGCTTATTCAAAATATTCATCTCATCCCCGGAAAATGTCACATTCGTCATTTTCAGAACTCTTGGGTGGAAAACATGGTCTGAGAACTTTCTTCCATCGACTCCACATTTCTCTCTATTCTTCTTTATTTCTTTTAATCGTTTTATTTTCTGCTTCAGTTTCCTGAAGTGTAAATTTCTTTTATGATTTAAATCCGAAGATAACCGCCTTTGAAAACCGTCCATGTCATTTTGACTGAGATGGGTTGATAAAAAAAAAATATAAATCTAAGTTGTATAGAGACTAGATCCTTAACAGAAAACCATTCGTTTTTCTCCTCCTTCAGCGTCGAAATCTTGAGTTTGTCCAATCTAAACTAAACTGTGCCCGATATTGAAGTTGTGTGTTTTTCTTGAATTGATGTTGAATAAAATTGGGTGTTACATCCTGTTTTATGCATTGTGTGCATTTACATCTTGTTTTGTGCATTGTGTAATTCTCCTGACATTAACGAAGCAAATGTTACCGCCCTGCTTGCTGATTTGGAGGTAGCTTTTTCCAACAATAGTGACGATTACCTAAACTCCATTAGAGGGCATTGCTGAAACACATTTAGGAAGTTGAAATCAGACCCTAAACGTTCCAGGAAAGCTCTTTTAACACAACAACAAAAGGTTTTGAAATCAATCAAGAATAAAATTAAGCTGCATAATCTTGTTTTAGGTAAGGCGGACAAAGGGAATTGTTTGGTAATCATAAATAAAACAGAATAAGTCCATACAGTTGAAGAATTTATTGAGAACAACAATTCGTTTATAGAAATCAAAAAAAGATCCCAATCAAACTTAGACTAATGATTTAAGGAAAATAATCTCTAGGCTTGAACCAAGCTTCATTTATCTTAAATATAAGAACCATCAATACCGATGAACCCTCAAACTCCCAGTTTGTATGGAATGATTAAAATTCACAAAGAGAATAAACCCATCAGGCCAGTAGTCAGTTTTATAGATGCTCCAGCCTATTATTTGGCCAAATAGCTAAATAGATTTATCCTTGACAACCTTAAGTTTACATATTCTTACAGCATCAAAAATACCTTGGAACTGGTGGAGGATCTGAAAAAACTAAAATTACCAAACAATTTTCTCATGGTTTCTTTCGACATAGTTAATTTATTTCCATCTATTCCTAGAGATGAAGTGCGAGGTATTATTGAAGGCATGTTGTCTACAATCGGTAACCTTCGCAGAGAGGATAGGGATGCACTAACAATACGATTAATTTTCTGGATCTTACAATAAGGAAAGTGGGCAATGGCCTCAATTTTGCAGTTTACCGTAAAGACACTCAAACTGATCATGTCATTCCCAATGACTCCAGCTATTTTTATTCACATAAGATGGCAGCTTTTAATGCTTTTATACATAGAATGTTTACCATTCCTCTCTTACCAATAGAATTTATCAAAGAACAAAATACAATATTTCAAATAGCAGTTGACAATGGTTATGATATCAACAGTATCAAAAGACTTATAGATAAAAAATATGGAAAAGTACTTAGAAGTTTGTCAAATCCCAATAAGAACGACACGATTCCTCCCTGGCAACTTCCAAAGTATTTGAAACTGACGTTTTTAGGACCCATTTCAATAAAAATTGGCCTTTTAAATCTGCCAACACCTTAACATCTCTATTGTCGAAAGTCAAAGACCAAAGACCGATATTAGAACGTATATAGTGGGGTGTACAATCTTTCATGTGAGACATGTAACGCCCAGTACGTTGGACAAACTGGACGTTCTTTCAAAAAACGCATCACTGAACACCTAAATATCGTTATCGCCAAATGATGAACGCTCAGCCTTTGGACTTCATCTGAAACAGAGCGGCCATAATTTTGACAGATCAAAGAACTTAAGAATGCTGCATAACGTTTCGAAAGGAAAGACGTTGAATGCTCTGGAGAATTTGGAGATTGCCAAGGTTCATATTGATGGGACCTTTGAGTGTCTAAACGAACCAGTTAAGTCTCATTTTCTGGAGACAGCTCATATCACCAAACTTTTCAAATAGTTTACATTAATTTTGTTCATCCGCCTTAGTTTTTCTCTCACCTATATAGATTTTTAATTTACACAATTAATATAATAGTTTAAACAAAATTTAACTTCTCCATGGCATCACGTAAATATTGCTCGTAGTGCAGAGTTGGTTGCCTCTCTGTATTTTGGGTGTCCAAACTAAATAATGTTTTTTTTTTTTATAGATATATTGAAAATTTATATTTTATGTTGATTGTCGTCTGTGTTTGTGTGTCCCTTTGTTTTTTAAATAATCTTAGCTAATAGAATAATTTAATGTGCCTATCACTGCGTACGACTGTGAGTGAATAGTATCTGTAAGTACACCAAACTTTATTTGGTTTATAAAGGTCTTTTAAAGACTTTTATCAATCAAAACCTAATAACGAAGTTTCGTTTAAAAACTTCTCTACTTACAGATTGCTCAAGCTCTGGATAATGGTTTGTTAACCGAAACGCGTTGAGCGATTGATTAAAGAATTTATGAAGTAATAAGGATTGTTTGTTTCAATTAAAATCTAATATACCGGGTGTCCAAATAAGAAAGGACGCCGGCTATATCTCAGGAACTATTAGTCCTAGAGCTTCCAAGTAAAAAATTTTTTGATAAAATAGGCCATGAAAAATTGCTGGAAATAGTTTTCAAGTTTGTAAGTTGACCGCTAGGGGGCGCAACGAACACTCGAAAACATTATACTGTGATTATCTTCAAAAAACGCCCACTAAAGGTATCCTAAATATATGATAATTGAAATCTGGATAAGATTACAAAAAAATTTTGTAAAGGATTTTCTGCGCTTACTCTTCAAATAAGAGGTGGAGGAAGGTTCAAACTTGTTAGGAACAAAAGTTATATAACTTTTTTGTTTTTCAACCGATTTCAATGATTCGGGTGTCATTTGAAAGAGTTTTTTTCTGTCTAAGAAAATGCATAACAAAATTAACAAAATTAAATTATTTTGTTGCCACTAGGGGGCGCTGTGCAGAAAGTCGACAATTTTCCATTTTTTCTCGGAAATTTCAAATATATAATTATGCTTTTTTCATAATTTAGATGGAAAGAGGATAAAAAAATAAGGAATCTGGTGAAAACCGCAAGTCTGAATCTTTATCCTAGCCCAAAATATAAATAAACAAATATTTTAAGTAATAAAATTTTCAGAAAAAAACCTTCTTGCCTTCCTTTTCGGAATAATACAAAAAAAAATCTTATTTTTTTACGGCACTATAAAATTAGTAAGAAGAAGAACTAATTGCGTGTCTGAAAGTAGCTACCAATTCAGGATATCAAGAATTGAAATTGAATTGAGCTATAGTTATTTACATTCCAAGCTGCGAAAGCGCACTTTTAGGTGCGAGTCTGCGAAGTGTATTTAAACCTCCGAACACCTAAATAGTTATTTGCATTCCAAGCTGCGAAAGGGTACTTTTAGGCGCGTGTATTCAAATAGCCGCAGCTATTTGAATACCTCCGAGCACCTAAAAGGGCTTTTGCAGCGTGTAATGAATCAAACTTTTCATTGTTCCCCTTAGGAATAGTATATTACATGCGGAGGTGGAAAGTGTTTCATTATTGTCGAGAGATACCTATTATGGTTGACCGAGGTGCGAAGCGCCGAGGTCAACCAATTCTCGAGACAATAATGTGAAAACTTTCCACCGAATTATCTATACTATTCTATTTTGAACCATTAATTATTGAATATTTTACTAGAGTGTTTCACACTGGCAGAATGTCATAGGAACGGCCGGTTTCCTATTGTTCGTCGATTTTTAACTGACACTTTCCGTATGGGGAGCGAGGGGGCAAATATGGCAAAAACAGGTGTGACGTTAGGTAACCATTGGCGTTCTAATGTAGGGAGCCACCAGCTCACATTCCGTCTAAGTATCAGATTAAAATCAACGGACAATACTGACGAAACTCCTACCTGTTCCTACCTGGACAAAACCAAAATGATGGTTATTCAGCGACAAAATTTTGTGTGGATAGAGTAAAAAAACTAGTGAGTTTGACAAGTGTCACCTAAAAAAAAAAAAATTCCAAATGAAGATTTGACATATTTTTCTCGTGAAATAGTCCAGCCGAATACCACTCAAGAAAAAATTATGTAGGCAAAATTATTCTTTTGGTTTTATTCAAGTTTGCTGCTTTTTGGTTATTTCGCTCATGAAATGTCATTCGCGAAATTGCCAAGCAACAACCTTTCATAACTGTCGAAAATTTTTCCAACAAATTTTTTTTCTCTTGTGGTATCATATATGAAAAAAATAAGGCAAAAATATGACAAAAATGGAATTTCGAATAAGAGTCTGACACCGGCATTGACATCTTATGAAATTTCAACAATATAAAAACTTGTGACGTCTACTTCTAAATACAAACATTGCACCTGGATTTGTGTTTAGGTGTGAAAGAACAATTTATCAGGGCCGAAAGTGAATTCTCCAGGCCGAAAGTGACAGGACAACAGTCACTTTCGACCTGGTTTGAAGTAAACAAAAGTAAAGTGACATTTTCTAACCTTCAAACCAGTAATAAGGAATGTGAAAATTACATATATGGTTCAAAATAAAAAAAAAAATTATCTTGAATAGGCAAGCGAAAGCGAAAGTCAAACATGCTAGTCATTACTTTCACTTTCGCTTGCCTATTCAAGATAAAAATAGTATATTACATACCGAGGTCGAAAGTGTTTCATTACTGTCGAGAGATTTAAGTTAGACCGAGGCGCAGCCGAGGTCTAACTGAAATCTCGAGACAGTATCTAACTGAAATATCGAGACAGTAATGAAACTTTTCACCGAGGTATGTATACTATTTTATTTACAATCATTCGAATTTTGAAATTTTCATTTGGATTAAAACTAAAAAATACAATAATTAACAATTTCATTTACTTTCGGCCCACGGGTCGAAAGTGTACTTTCGACCCGTGGGTCGAAAGTATAAGTCAAAAAATATTATAAATTTTAAAAATTTCATTTACTTTCGGCCCACGAGTCGAAAGTAAACTTTCGACCCGTGGGCCGAAAGTAAAAGTCAAAAAAGTGACATTTTCGAACTTTTTAAAAGTCAGTAAAGTCAACATTACATGTATGATTGTAAATAAAACATTTTATTTACAATAATACATGTAATGTTGACTTTTCTGACTTTTGAAAAGTTTGAAGATGTCACTTTTTTGACCTTTTCTTTTCACCCACGGGTTGAAAGTTTACTTTCCTACCGTGGGCCGAAAGTAAGTGAAATTGTTGAAATTTATATAGTATTTTTTTAGTTTTCATTGAAATAAAAATTACAAAATTCGAATGATTGTAAATAAAATAGTATACTTACCTCTGTTAAAAGTTTCATTACTGTCTCAAGATTTTAGTTAAACCTCGGCTGCGCCTTGGTCTAACCGTTGTAAAATCTCTCGACAGTTATAAAACACTTTTCACCTCGATATGTAATATACTAATTCCTGAGGGGAACCATGAAAAGTTTAATACGTTACACGCTACAAAAGCTCTTTCCATTCTCCCCCCTACAAAAGTAGTTTTTTTTATCTTGTATAGGCGAGCGAAAGCGAAAGTGAAACATGCTAGTACATAGTTAGTGTCACTTTCGCTACTAGCATGTTTCACTTTCGCATGCCAATTCACGATTTTTGAGAGGGAAGGATGAAATACACCTTGCTTGCATCTTAAAGTACGCTTTCGCAGCTTGGAATGTAAATAACTATTTAGGTGTTCGAAGGTATTAAATATACCCGCAACTAAAAGTGCGCTTCCGCAGCTTGGAATGTGAATAACTATAGTTCAATTCAATTTCAATTCTTGATATCGTGGATTGGTAGCTACTTTCAGACACACAACTAGTTCTTCTTCTTACTAATTTTATAGTGCCTTAGAAAAATAAGATTTTTTTCTTTTATCACGAAAAGGAAGGCAAGAAGCTTTTTTTCTAAAAATTTTCTTGCCTAAAATATTTGTTCATTTATATTTTGGGCTAGGATAAAGATTCAGACTTATTTTTCCATCCTCTTTGCATCTAAATTATAAAAAAAAGCATCATTATATTTGAAATTTCCGAGAAAAAATGGAAAATTGTCGACTTTCGGACACAGCGCCCCCTAGCGGCAAAACAATTTAATTCTGTTATTTTTGTTATGCATTTTATTGAACAGAAAAAACTCTTCCGAATGACACCCGATTCATTGAAATCGGTTGAAAAACAAAAAAGTTATATAACTTTTGTTCCTAGCAAGTTTGAACCTTCCCCCACCTCTTATTTGAAGAGTAAGGGAAAAAAATCCTTTACAAAATTTTTTCGTAATCTCATCAAGATTTCAATAATCATATTTTTAGGATACCTTCAGTGGGTGTTTTTTGAAGATAATCACAGTATTATGTTTTCGAGTGATCGTTGCGCTCCCTAGCGGTCAACTTACAAACTTGAAAACTATTTCCAGCAATTTTTCATGGCCTATTTTATAAAAAAAAAAACACTTGGAAGCTCTAGGACCAACAGTTCCTGAGATATAGCCGGCGTCCTTTCTTATTTGGACACCTGGTACAAGTAAGTATCTCATAGATATATTGAATACGCATACAAAATCTAGATATTTGTCATACATTTTTGTTAAATCAAATAAACATAAAAATACCAAAAACCTTTTTCACAACAAATAAATTGGTCACACAATAATCAAAAACGGACAAACACTGTATACATTTATGGACAAATTTACGATCACATCAATCACATTTACCTAAACATTGAGTTACTAAATTACCTTATAGTGTTTGCTATGCTGTAAAGTTAGAAAGAAGAATTAGTAAAGAGAAGTAGCTGAAAAATAGTAGGTAGGATAGATTCATGAAAGCTTCTAAAATTTTTATTGAAGCTTAACAGAATTTGAAAAGGTAGATTTTCTAAAGATTAGAAGCTAACATGAAAGAGAAAAGCGTTAACATTAACAATAAAGTACATAAAGCTGTGCAAAGGTGTTAATTGTTTTTTGACTAGTTTATACATTTGTTTTTAAACTTTCTGAAAATCCCTAAGTTTTTTTTTCTGTATTTTCCTTTCTCGTTTTATGACATTTTTATCAACAATTTTCACTAAAACGCCCATAAATAAACTCACGAAGGAGCTCATTAGAGTGTAATAGTCTGTCTGGTGGTCGTTGGAGGACAAAAAAATATATTTTTTTCCTAAATGGGATTCAGACAGTGAAAAAATGGGTAATAAAAGCTGATGCCGTCTCAGGATAATATAACGACACTGTGTGTTGGTATAGGGTATCCAAAATAAGTCATTCATTAAACAACAAAATTATAAAAACATAGTTTCTACATTGTGAAACATTTTTGTGACAATAAAAGATTTCAAGGATAAAATTATTTGCTGCAAAGTTTTTCATTTTAAATGTGGTTTTGGAATTGAAACTTAAGACAGCTCGATAATAAGAAATAAAATAAATTTATCAATGGGGCAAATAATCCTTAGATGTCATAAAACCTAATCTCAAAGTAATTTTCCTAGAAAATCTCTCCTTGCAAGATTTTGAAATTCAATTCGAGGAAAAGTTTATTATAAATCAAACTCCGTCTACGGAGGAAGTCCTTGAACGACACTATCATATTAGAATCCTCCAGCCCCCCAAGTCAAACTACATTCTTATCCTAATCCTTTAAACCGATCACAGTTTAAACCGCATTTATATCGATTTGAACTGGGTTGCCTTTAAGCTATGACATTAAACCTGGCGTGTGTGAATTTCAATGGAATTTTCTAGATTAAAATTTTTTAAGCCATAAATTCCTATCTGATTTATTGAAAGAAGAAATGAAAATAAAATCTTTAATACGGTTTTTGAGTGTTAGATGGATATTGAATGCACGATGAAAGTAAAATCCCTAGAAGATTTTAGATAATTTTTCTAGGGTATAAACGTACAAATTCTGGAAAAATTCGAAGGAGCTCCAGAAAGATTAAATTGATCTTATATGATATTATATTTGACACAATTAATTTTCTCTATGAATAGGAATCTGTAGGTACTTACATGAAAACTAATGAATTTTTTAACATAGTGTTTTTCAAATAGCTACCTGAGTATTATGCTTATTGTAGAGAGATGAATTGATTATATGCCGTGGAGAAAATAAGGAAACAGAGAAGTTTAGCAACCTAACGAAGGACAATGCAGATATAATAAGAGGTTTCATTTTAATTTGGGGTAATTTGTGATAGGTTACTTTAGTATAAGCAAAAACTTAGCTATGTAAATATATTTCTTCAGGAGAAGTCAGGGTAGAATAAATTTATTGTTAGTATATTTTTGGACATTAAACTTTCGAACCGATCAATAGAAGAGCTATATAACGCTTTAAAACTATCTCAATAAAACGCTAAAGTGGAAAATTATTCAATTCATTTTCAAATAACATTATGTAACATAGCAGTGCTGTTTAAACTTCCATCTGTATAGCTACAGCCAAAGCACACTATATTATTGATTAAAGCGAATCCTCTTGACTTTCCTAACGATTTTTCGGGACATCTAGCGGTGAAACCCGAAACGCGAGCAAAGATCGATAAAGAGGCTTATGGATTATCCTTTTAAAGTTTGTTAAATTGACCTTCACCACTGTGCCAAGTCTCAAATATTTGTTGGATTTCTTCTATGTAGACAAAAAAAACGAGTTTATGGAAGCATTTGAGGCTTCATTAATACCAAATTTCTTCCAATAAGAAGTATAAATTACCAAGCCAAGGACTTACTGGATATCATTGATAATATTTTTATCAGTCATTTAACATGCCAGGCACAGCTTACGCATAGGTTATTCTGTACGATATTTATCAGAGTGCGCAAATTGGATCTATTTCAGGTACAACCACATGTTCAACCATTTCGTGGATCGCGTTTTTCAAGGAACACAGTTTTGTTGGTGGGTTTTGCTCACTGCTCAGGTCCGACGACTATTGACGTTTTTTGGGATAAAAAAGTGATTCAATTAACATACATTAAATTGAACCCTGGTCAGATCCATACCAGATTTAGTAGTGAGGAACTTCTTAAAACACATCAAAACCTATGGATAACATTCTATAAGGATGAATGGGATTTGGCTGACAATTCACGGAGAAGTCAATAATCAGCACGTATGGAATTTGTTCAGGAAAGCAACCAACGAATATCTGGAGAGGCTTTATACGTAATAAAAGTCGAAGAAGTCCAAACATCACACTAGAATCTCAAACTCAATATGAAATAATTCAAATTGATTGTAGACAGTAACCTACTGATAAACCTTTGATCAAATTAAGCAACCACACCCAAATTATTGTATCGACAGGAGTTTGCGCTTTTGGAATGATACGATGATAAATTGTTTTGTTGAACAATCCGATAGGTACGCTGGAACCATAACACGTCCATCACCTCCTAATTTTCTTACGATGCCCTATCCGGACGTTGTTAATCATGTTGGTAACCATATATTCAGCACGGTTATCGGTCCTTCATAAGGCTCGTATCATATATATGTTATCTATGGATTTCACGACTACAATGACTTCCAGACGCGTCTCATCACCACGGTCGTACAAAGTATCGCAAAGTCTAGACGCTACTTCAGCAAGTTATCCTGTCTGAACATACCACGCCAAGAACTGCTCCATCGTCGCACCGCTCCCATAGAAACAGCAAGATCAACATGTTCTAAAATATAAAAGACCCTGTCCTTTTAGTTAGGTTGTCATTATTCGTCATTATTAAGTTAGCTTAGTTAATGTCCAATATAATTGTAACCTGTATTTTAAAATTAGTGTTTTTTTAAAAAGCGTCTTCAAGAGTTTTTAAGATAACAATTTGGCGCAGTCGGTAGGATCTGTCAACCTTGTCAGAACGAGAATATTCTGATAGCGGCGGATTCTAATCCTTTAAACAGAAAAGGAACGGAAGAATCCCAACTCGAAGTGAACACGACGATTCCATGGAGCCTATTCTTTTAATGTTTATTTTTTTCGTAATTTACTTATGAAATTGTTAGATTTTTCAAACATTCCCTATTATTTATCTGCATTTACAATATTTTGCCAAGTTTTATTTTTACCATATTTTGAAAATTTGCCAACCAATTTTTATAAATTTTTTTACCCTAGGGCAGGCGCGCATTTGAAAATCACGTTAGCGGGCGCGCTGCAGCACTGCGCGCCGCCAGCAGAAAAACATACGAAATAATTCAAAACATCACAATTTATTTTGAAATAGAGTAAAAAAATAAAATAAATTGTAATTCTAGGTGACTAATGAAATCCTATACTAATTTCGCAAAAACAAAAAAATAATATTCATAATATTTGTACTATACCCTATGTAAAATTACAAGAATTTTACTAACATGACCAGGCGCGCTGGCGGCACGAAATGCCGAAAACTCAACACCTGCAAGTTCAAGAACTCACTGACATCTGAACAAGCGCTCTAAGGTCGTAAATTGTACGTAGTAGGTTTACTGATATAGTGAAATGACTAGACGGATAATATGATAAAATCTACAATATTGGCGGAATCCTTGATTTAGTAAAAAGGCGGCATAAAAGACCGATAGCGCGCCTGCCCGAGGGTTAAATTTACCATTTGTCTATTTTGAAAAGTTTGTCAATCAATTATTTCCTTGAAAATCGTTTTATTCTATCATATTTTGAAAATTTACCAACCAATTTTCATAAATCGTTTCCATTAACCATATTTTGGAAAGTTTGTCAATCAAATTACTTTCAAAATATTTTTTTCTGTTTCTGAATATTTTTATTTAAATCAACAAAATGCCTAATAAAACCAATGAAACCACTGTGGAAGTTGAACCATACAAACTTTTCGAAATATTTTCGATAATTCCTGAACTTGAAGGAGATCAAATCTTCTTAGGAAACTTTATTAATGCGATTGTGCCTACAATATGGCAACCACGCAGCAAAAAGTTTTACTTGTTATTCACATTAAAAATAAGCTCAGAAGTAGAGCAGGTCAACTGATAAGTTCTCGAAACCCCAATTCCTATTTGGAGATTAAACAACTTCTGAATTTACACTTTGGAGATTCCAGAGACCTCTCAGCTCTTATCCATGACCTCCAACGACTCAAACAACTACCTGGCGAGTCCCCCCTACTTTCCACAACAGAATTCAAGTAATGAATGCAAAAATGCATTCTTCTATCCAAAAGTCACCACACCTTGAAACAGTAGATCAAAAAGAATCATAGTCCTCCCTTGTGGAATCTATGGCCCTAAATACTCTACTTACAGGCCTAGAACCTCGCCTTGGCCAGTTTATCAGAGCTGGAAGCTCACACTCTCTTTTAGATGCATAGACAACATGAATCCGAACCTCAATTTTCCGGAACAAGCATTTCATTAAACCCACTTCTTACTGTTAATTTGAAAAATCTGTACCTACTACATATATGATGCTTCCAATAAATTCAGATTACTTATTGATACAGGTGCAGGCATTTCAATTTTTAAAGAAAATACTGTCCATAAATTCCCCTATCGTTCCGAAAAAAAACGTAACCATTCAAGATATCACCGATCAAAAACTCCAGATCGGTGAATCAACACTTGTACCGTTCACTCCGTTCACCCGCCAAGATCCTCACAAAGTGGATATTTACAACTTGAATATTGATTTCGATGGATTTTTGGGTTGGATTTCCTAGAACATTATCAGTGTGTGATAGATTTAAAAGCTAATGAACTTGTAACTAATTTCGAAACTATCTCTCTTCATAAAGTTACTGAAGAGGACTACCCTAATAATGCAAAACCAAAAAACACTCAAGCTAGAAGTGAAAAGATCTTTAAACTCAAGTGTAATCTATCCAAAACAGATACTTTACTCTTTTCCCAAGAAAAAGAAAAAGCCAAATTTCCTAATGCTTTAGTAAAAGTCAATGAACAAGGTGAATTTTTAACATTATTTGTAAATATTAACGCTATAGAAAAAACCGTGGAGTTTTCGATCTTGTCTATCGAACCATTTGTCTCAGAAAGTGAAACTCAAAATACCATTCTAAGTTTTAAAAACTCTAACCTCGAATAATACGAAACTTATGATAGGCAAATGTCCATAATAAACTTTGTACAGAACATTTAAACGACGAAGAAAAAGAATTAATAACCAACTTATGCCTGAACTTTTCCGACATTTTCTTCCTAGAAGGTGACACGCTAACATTTACTAGTGAGATTAAACACCCTGATGACACCAATAATGCAAAGCCTGTGTATACCAAATCTCACAGGTACCCCCAAATCCACAAAGAAGAAGTCAAATCCCAAGTTATTAAAATGCTAGACCAAGGCATAATTCGCTATTCTGTATCTCCATGGTCTTTTCCCGTCTGGGTGGTTCCTAAGAAACTTGATGCTTCTGGCAAACCCAAATGGCGCGTCGTAATCGACTACCGTAAAGCCAATTAACTTACTGTAGACGACAAATACCCGCTGCCTGATATTTCCGATCCTCTGGATCAATTGGGAAAATGTCAATATTTTACCACCCTCGATCTAGCCTCAGGTTTTCATCAAATAGAAGTAGACACCAAAAACCGCTTTTACCGTAGAAAATGGCCATTACGAACTCGTACGTATGCTATTTGGATTGAAAAATGCCCCGTCCACATTCCAAAGAGTCATGGACAATATTCTCCTCGGCATTCAAAACGAAAGATGCTTAGTCTACATCGACGATATTATCGTTTACTCTCCTACCATTCACGAACATATTTCAAGGCTAACCGATATATTTAAAGCTTACCAGAAAATCCAGCCGGACAAATGTGAGTATCTTCGAAAAGAAGTAGCTTACCTGGGACACCTTATCACTCAAGACGGTGTAGAACCGAACCGTGCAAAAATTAGTTGTATTCAGAATTTCCCCACACCCAAAAATCCAATAGACAATAAATGCTTTCTAGGATAAGCAGGATATTATCGTCGGCTAAAACATCAAAGCCCTTGACAAAACTCCTCCAGAAAGATGTTCCATTTCACTTTAACCCATAATGCATATCCGCATTTCTGACCCGATTCTGATCTATCCCAATTTCGAAGAGACATTTCTATTAACCACCGGTGCAAGTTATTTTGCCATCGGTGCAGTTTTGTCATAAGGCCCTATAGCCTATGCCTCTCGAACGCTGTGCAATGCCGAAACTAAATACTCTACCAAAGATAGAGAATTACTGGCCATTTTATGGGCAGTTAAACATTTTAGACCTTATCTGTTTGGTCGAAAATTTGTCCTTATCACAGACAATCGCCCTTCAACTTAGCCTCAATTAAAGACCCTGGAAGTCGTTTAGCTCGCTGACGCTTGAAACTCGAAGAATACGACTATCGAATCGAGTATGAACTTGGGAAAATCAATGAGAACGCTGATGCCCTATCTCGAATAAAAGTAAACCACTTTAAAGATTGTTCAGATTTGAGCTCCAAAATTCACATACTCGCTTTTAACAAAGAAGAACCTGATATTGACGATATAAGAAACCGCCCCTCTACAAGTCAACAAAAACAAGAAATTCCAATCGTCGAAATTGAAAACAATGATGAAACAACCCTAGTTGAGGAAGAATACAACTGCTTCGTAAGTCTCTACAAAACCAGATCAATTATTGACTACTCAAAGATAGAGATTCCCAACCTACAACTTCTGGACAAGTCTCACAAAAATATTGTTACATTCTTTTGGCAAACAAAACTAACATACTTGATTTTCAACCTAATCAGATCAACATTTTATCCAGCAAATCTGTGAAGCCACGCAAATACTTCATAATTCCTATTCCATGCCAAAATGAGAAAATAGTCCCTACCCTCTATTACTCGCTTTTCAAGTGTCAAAACGAATGTGACCCTAAGAAAACAATCTATTATTATCTATTCTTGAAATATTTTCCTTTATATTTGCCGAAAAAGACATTAAGCTTAAGATATGCCAAAATATCGTCAAAACCTCAGATCAATACCAAATCCCAATTATCCTGGACCAATATCATACTGGAAAAACAAATTTACATCGTGGAATCAATGAAACTGTTAGAAGGATTAAAGACAAATTCTCCAGGCAAGGTTTAACCAAAGAAGTTGAGTGAAATCTGCCAAAAAGTGAAAATCTGTAGGAAAAATCTTAGTTCTCGTCTCGTTATCACTGAAACTCCCAAAACTCCATTTGAAAGGAAAAACATTGACCTTTTTAAATTCCCAGTTCGTAACTACGCCCTAACAGTTAGGGATGAACTTACCAAATTCACTCAAGCCTACCCAATTTCAGACAAAAACGCGTCCACAATTGTTAATACCCTACTAGTATTCTTCCAACATTACGGTACACCTTTACGAATTCACTGTGATTGTGGAGGTGAATTCAACAACGCCTTACTCAAAAACCTCTGTCAACTCTACGACATAAAATTGAGATTTTCAAGCGTAAGCCACCCACAATCCAATGGATCGCTGGAAAGTTTCCATGCAACTTTAATGGAGATGATCCGCGTTCATAAAGTGGAACATCCAGATGAACACCCATTCAACATTCTTCCGTACGCAGTTATCTGTTATAATAATACCAAAAATAAGACACACGGATTCACCACCTTTCGAATTAATCTTTGACCATATGTCGAATAGACCCCTTGAGACTCTTTATAATCAGAAACAGCTAATCTCCAAATAAACTGCTGGACAATTGCTTTCAAACAAGGGAAATATCGCCTAGCTTTCAAGCTCGATATTTTTGGAACCAGACTAGATATCGACCTTCGGTTTTCACGGGCTGACAGATCGACTTTTTGTGAAAAAAAAAAAATTGCTATTCTGAATTTTTTTTATACAGGGTGTTAAAAAAGTCCATGATTTTCATCCCAATTTTGAATGTGTGTAACGTTTCCAGATAATTTTTTAAATTTTGTTTCTATGCGGCGTTGTAATCAATGATATTCTGCAAAAAAAAGTAATTTCTCAAATTTTTTATAACTGCCTTGGTTTTAAAAATATCGACTTTTTTTCATAACCTCCACTTTTTTCAATTTTTAAGCACCCAAACCATTCTGTACATTACATCTTGCATCTTATGCTGCTGTTTGATATACCCCACGATATTCTGATTTATTTTCAATGGAAAAAAATCACAAAAATAATGTGGTGTCCAGTGGCGTACTAATAATCGCCGATTTTCGGAATAATTTATTAATAGCTCATCAATTTTTACATTCAAAGGTGCATAATTTTGAAAATAATCATTTGAAGTTCCATTTGTTTAGTTTACTTTAATCATTGACATATTATTAAGAATCCAATTTCTCAAAATTTTGATATTTGCTTTTGTTTTAAAAATATCGTTTATTCAACATAACCATATTAATTTTTTCAACTTTTTCGTTCTAAACCATCCCGAGTCGTTCTTACCGGTGAATTTTCTTAGCAATTGTCATACCTTTCAGCTAGCGTATTTACTGTGATTAAAAATATCGAATACCTCAATGATATGCTGTACAGTGGCATGCAAACAGAAATTATTATTTTTCAATAAATCAATTTTATTAGCAATTGTTATATCTTTCGATTAGCGTATTTTTATGATTAAAAATATCGATGATATGCTGTACAGTGGCGTGCTAGTAATTATTAATACCACTGATAAAATTTAAATATGCGGAACCGATTTCGTTGTGGTCAGAGGAAACCCGAACTTTTTATTACCTGCCTATTTTCTTTATAGCTTCATGTTTAAAGATATTTCAATTAAAAATCCATCCACTAATGGTAGCAGTATCAAAAAATAAAGTTAATGATGGTTATACAACTCACTGTACATTATTCCTATATGACACGAGAGGCTTAATAAGTGATAAGCCTTTTGGGATTATCGCGCTTGGTGAAAATTATTATAGCAAATTCTAAACTGGTGGACAGTTGCTTTGCAACATGGAAAATTTTACCCAAATTCAAATCTCGATATTTTCGGAACGGAAAGAGATATCGAGTTGCGGTATTCGGGAGGTTCTTGACCAACTCTTTGAGAACACGCACAAGGTTTGACCGGTATATTCCTTTCATTTGTGCACATATACAGGATGAGTAAAGGAAGTCATGTTTTTTTGGCAAAGTTTGGGGCTATGCCAGATTCTCAATTTTTGATCTTGGAAATTTTTATATGCATCTTTTTGATCTTTGGACTATCCCAAAAAAAGTAATTTCTCAAATTTTTCGAAAGTTGGCTATAACGCAAATTATCGAATTTTTAAAAAAGGGTGAGGTTTATCCCTAAAAAAGTGACTTTTTCGGGGTTTCGCTTGAGAATGGGTATTTTTTCTCATCCTGTTGCATGAAGTGGAATTTTTTGGGACCGAGAAAAGATTGGAGCACTTATTGAACGTTATTGCCTACAGTGGCGTTCAGAAAAAAATTGCTAACGGAATTTATAAATTTTACTATGCAATTAAAAAGTTTATTGAACAAATCCAAGTTACAACTCTTAATACAAGGGTGTATTCCAGTGGCGTAATACCAAGAGTATTTTCTGGTTTGGTAAGTAGAACTTAAAAATCGATATTTTTCAAAATGCTATATGATGCTAGCAAATAGTGCTGTTCATCTTTTATCTGGAAGTTGTTATCTTTTTCATTCAGCATTGGCGTACCAGCTTGGATAAAAGGGTCTTTTGATGGATAACTTCCCACAATAAATGTCTTTCGGCTCGACCTCGCATTTTTTTTCATGGCTACTTATTATTTTTTTTTTAACATGCAATTGATGTGCCTCCTGAGAAGTAATAGAGACCTACTTATACACAATAGTCAGTGTTGTAGAAGATACCGTTATTGCTGCGCGATAGACTGGTAGATACCTTCTGAGGTACGCGTCCACTAAGCGGAACAGGTCAGGGTGGATCGCATCGCAAAAATCCGTCTACCATAGATTAAAATGGAATTGCAGAGTGGAGGCAGATTCATTTGAATCTATGGTAGACGGATTTTTGCGATGCGATCCGCCCCGGACGCATCTAAACATTCCGGTATAGGATTCGGCACCTACGTATATTTCATTGGTCCGTTCGAATAGTTTTAATTCGGATCGCCAATTAATGCGGAGAGCCGAAATCCGTACTGGTATATTGAACGGCGCTGAGGGTCGAAATGGTTCTGTAGCAATAGGTATGTGGAGTGCCGAATCTAAGGACAAAATGTTAAATAGTGCCCAGCTGCAGGTTGGAATGTTGCCCCGTCAGCGCGGCACAAAATCAGCAAACATAAGTTTTATTTACTTGTTGCCACATGAACTGAATCAGCTTTGTTCACTGTTCAGTACTATGTTTTCCTCTAAAATGCACGGTGAATTTGTTCACCACATTGGAAGTGTTTGAATGTTTCAGACAAATTCATTTTGCATGTAAAACACAAGGACGCATAAAGCAACGTGCCAAACAGACCGCATCCGCTGCAAAATTGTACGAAGGGGGTGGACAGCTGATTTAATATAAAAACCGCGCCAAACGCATGGTTACATTCTGACCCTGATGCTCAGCACTGTTTATAACATTTTGACCTTAGATTCGGCATTCAACTGCTGATTTTCCTTTTTTATTATTTCCTTGATCCACTTTTTTGTAAGCCCTATGATGGCATACAAAAACATATCTAAGAAATGTATTTTCTAAAGTCTATTCGTATCGAAGAAGATTCTTCAAGAAGATTCTACGTCATTGAATTGAAATTGAACACAAACCTGCATTTGAATCTGGTATAATTATTCTTTGCTGACTTCACATTCCAATTCGTATATGTTATATCATACTTTTCTATCCATCGCTTTCTATCATTTTCCTCTAAGATGTTAGCACGATAAATTTGTTCACCACATTGAAAGTGTTTAAATGATCCAGGCAAACTCATCCTGCATGTTTAAGCACAAGATCACATGAAGCAACGTGCCAAAGAGGCCGCATCCGCCGCAAAATTGTAGCAAACAGGAACACGAAAGGGGTGGACAGCTAAGTTAACATAAAAAAGCTTTTAAAAACCGCGCCAAACGCATGGCAACATTCTAAACTGATGCTCAGCACTGTTTAACATTTAGACCTTAGATTCGACAATCCACATGCCTGTTACGGTAGTAACAGGCATGCCTCAAGTCGGAATGGTTCAGTAGAACCATTCCGACCTGAGGCTCAGCTACGTTCAACATTCGAGTTTCGATTTCGGCGCTCCGCATTAATTGGCGGTCCAAATTCAAACGGACCAATGAAATATGCCTAGGTGCCGAATCCTATACCGGAATGTTTAGATGCGCCCCGGCCCGATCCTCTTAGTGGACGCGTACCTTTGAAAGGTATCTGCAAGCGTATCGCGCAGCAATAACGCTATCTCTTTTGCACATTAAAAAAAAAAGCTACCCATGACAGAAAAAAATTCGAGGTCAAGCAAAAAGACATTATTGTGGGAGGTTATTCAAAGAAGGACCCTTTTATCCAAGCGGGTACGCCAATGCTGAATAACAAGGTTAAAAATTTCCAGATGAAAGATGAACAGTAGTGTAGACCAGCATCATAGCATTTTGAAAAATACGAATTTTTAAGTTCTTCCCACCAAACCAAAAGATGCTCTTGGTGTTACGCCACTGGAATACATTCCTGTATCAAGAGTAGTAACGTGAATTTGTTCATTAAGCTGTTTATTTGCATAGTATAATTTAATTTATGAATTCGATCGTAATTACATAATGTCAAAAGCAAATTTTTTCTGCACGCCACTGTAGGCAATACGTTCAATGAGTCCATCAATCTTTTCTCGGGGCCAAGAAATTCTACTTCATGCAAAAGTATGAGAAAAAATACCCATTCTCAAGCGAAAACCCGAAAAAGTCACTTTTTTAGGGATAAATGTAACCCTTTTTTAAAAATTCGATAATTTGCGTTATAGCCAACTCTCGAAAAATTTGAGAAATTACTTTTTTTGGGATAGTCCAAAGATCAAAAAGATGCATATAAAAATTTCCAAGATCAAAAATTAAGAATCTGGCATAGCCCCAAACTTTGCCAAAAAAACATGACTTCCTTTACTCACCCTGTATAAGTGCACAAATGAATAAAATATACCGGTCAAACCTTGTGCGTGTTCTCAAAGAGTTGGTGAAGAACCTCCCGAATACCGCAACTCGATATCTCTTTCCGTTCCGAAAATATCGAGATTTGAATTTGGGTAAAATTTTCCATGTTGCAAAGCAACTGTCCACCAGTTTATTATAGAAAAAAAATTGTTTTATTTTGTATTAAAGTTTAGTTCGTTGTATAACATTTTGAATACCACTCGATGTTTCAAGATTACCTAATACTTTTACCTGACACTCAACGCGTTACCAGCAACACCACTCCTCCTTCGGAGTCGTGGTGTTGCTGCGTAACGGGTTTCGTGACAGGTAAAAGTATTATCCGGTAATCCTGAAACCTCTTGTGGTATTACATTCGATAAATTACATTATCTGCCAAACAAAAAATTATATGAACAACGTTTATGCTTTTTAAGTTGATTTAAAACAAAACACAAAAAGTGTTCCTATAGGTTTTTTACGTTATATTTAGGATATAGTCGTAGAACAAGGACAATGTTGTCAATGCCTATTTTTTTCCTTATAATTTACCAGAATGTCATAATAAATTATCAAGACCACTGACAGCTAAAAATAACGAAATGAATCGACACGCATTATTTATTTGAAAATGTTTATTCAAATCATGCAACGTCGCGTGCCGTTGTCAACCGAAAACATCTGAAATTCCCCTAATTTAAATGCGTTAAGAAGTACTTTCAGTTTTGTTAGGTAGATACCTACCTAGGTAAAACGAATCAAAACAAAATAAGTGAACTAAAAAACTAAACAAACTAAGATTCAATAACAACAACAAAGTGACCTAAAAGTTAAGTAATAAACAACGTAAACTGAAAAAAATTAATTCAGAACGGCCGATAAACAAAGTTATTTAATTAATAGCTGGTGGGCCCTCCCCTCACATTCACAACCTCTTGGCATCGCCGTGGCATGTTGTCAACCAAGAGGTTAATGAATGCCTGAGGGATATTTTGCCACTCTTCTTCTATGGCAAGGGCGAACTCATCCCGCGCTTGGGAGCATTTTCGCGCGATCGTACCAATAACTTAAGCTGAGACCACACAAGATCAGGAGATTTTGTGCATATGGAATAAGAATGTCATTTATTATGTGATTCCGATAAATTACGGCGTTAACAGTACCCCGTGAAATGTATAAGTCGGATCTATCGTTGTACATCACTCCGGCCCAAACATTAAACCCTCCTCTTCCAAAGGTTTCCTGAGAAGCCATGTTGTCTTCTTCAAATCGCTCCCCAGGTTGCCTCCATACTAACATCCTACCATCGAAGTTTATCAGCTCGAACCGCGTTTCGTCACAAAATAAACAATTCCGATATTCGTCATTCTGAGCCAATTTATCGGTGGCTTATTCGACACCGAGTCTATGGTTTGGCAAAAGGCGCACACATTTTGCTCGCGTTAGCGTTCTTCTAACGGACCTGTTAGACGCCACTATACCAGTGTGCCTTCTTAGGCTATCATTCAAAACTCTAGAGCACGTAGTTCGGTTATTGTGAACCTCTCTTATTAGAGTTCTTGCTGCTCGTCCCTCAATTTTCCTAGGGACCCTACCTCTGTGCACATAGCGGACATGACCGTTCAGGCGAAAAAGCTGTTTTAGATCATTCATAGTGCTGTAGCTTACCGAATATATTCGCGCTACATGTATTTGGCTCAACCCTTCATTTAAAAGACGAATAAGCTAATTATTCCTTTCATTTTCTGTTAATCGAGGCATTACACGAGTGGCGAAAATGTTTCTTTTGCGACAAAACGCGGTTCAACCTGAAAGACTCCGATGGTAGGGTGTTAGTATGGAGGCAACCTGGGCAACATGGCCCCTCAGGAAGCCTTTAGAGGAGGAGGGTTAAATGTTTGGGCCGGAGTGATGTACCACGGTAGATCCGACTTATACATTTCGCGGCGTACTGTTAACGCCTTAATTTATGGAATAACATATTAAATGACATTGTTATTCCATATGCAGGAAATTTTGGGGATAATTTCATCATGGTTGATGATAATGCGAGACCACACAGAGCGGGAATTGTTCAGGAGTTTTCGGAGGAATATAACATACAACAGTTACACCTGCCTCCAAAATCTCCTGTACTTAATATAATTGAGCATGTGTGGTTTCGGCTTAAGTTACTGGTACGCTCCCGCAAAAATGCTCCCCAAACGCTAGACGAGTTGGCCCTTGATATACAAGAAGAGTGGCAAAATATCCCTCAGGCATTCATTAACCTCTTGGTTGATACCTCGGTTGGCACCATACTACAGCAATACCAACAGGTTGTGAATGTGAGGGAAGGGGCCTACCCGCTAATAAATAAATAACTTTAAATGTCAGTCGTTTTTTATTAATTTTCTTAGTTTACGTTTTTTATTACTAAACTTTTAGGTCACTTTGTTGTTGTTCATTTATTTTTTGTTCACTTATTTTGATTCGTCTTACTTAGGTATCTACCTTAACTTTTGTTTGTTTATTTAATTTAATAAAAAATAAACAAGAACACTTTTTGTGTTTTGTTTTAAGTCAACTTAAAAAAGGATTTACGTTTCTCATATAATTTTTTGTTTGGCCGATAATGTAATTTAGGATCATTATCTTTATTTTTAGATACTGCTACCATTAGTGGAAGAATTATTATTTGAAATAGTGAAAGAATTATTATCTGAAATAAACTACTCAAAACGAAATAAGGAGCACTTTTAAGTAAGAGAACCTTGGTTTTTATTAAATTTTGAATAACCCTGACAAAGTGACTAGTTCCATTTACAATATACCTAGATAAACAATTAAAGTGCGTACAAAAAATTTATATTGTGAATGGAAATAAACACTACCAGAGTTATTCAAAGTTCAATAGAAATAAAGGCGTTTTTAAAAGTGGTCCTTATTTCGTTTTGACTAGTTTACCTTTAAAAAAGAAGCTTTAGAGAAAATCAGCAGGTGATAAAAAGTTCGGGTTTCCTCTGATCACATCGAAATCGGCTCGGAGTATTTGAATTTTATCAGTGGTATTAATAATTATTAATTTTTATTATCATTCCACTGTACGTACAGCATATCATTGAGCCATTCGATATTTTCAATCATAAAAATACGCCATTCGAAAGATACGACAATTGCTATTAAGATTAATTTAATGAAAAATAATAATTTTTATTTGCACGCCACTGTACAACATATTGTGAAACCCCAATTTCAGAAACTGGCATGATGTTAAATTGGCGAGCGGTGACTTTAGTTTCTGAGTTGAGTCACAGTTTAAAGTGGGTCCAATTTGCGGGTCGAGAGTAAAACACAGAAATATTGTGGTCAATTAAAATATAGTTTATTTTATCAAAATAATTAATGCTTGTTATTAATTAACAGGCGTCGGTAAAAATATAATCTTACAAGAAATTTGTTAGATTTCTAATAAGCATCAATTAACTGCTAAGGAAAATTTATATGATTCCAAGTAAAAATTTTCTATTTACAGTTTGACTCGATACACACTCTAGCCTTCACAAATTCGGGCTGAACAAAAAAACTCTACTTACATTTAACAATAATAAATTTACTGCTGGCCACACCTAATTACATGGAAATCTTATTGGTCGAAAGAATTTACTTTAATTATGAACACTTAATACAAAAAAAAAAATATTTTCGCGCTGTTAATTCGACGACTTTTTCACGCCGTAAGTCTGACTATCTGGACACAGGTCTCTCGATTCTCGATTACTACTAGTTTCTTTGTTACTTGTTAACCGACACTGGTCTTCGATGCCGTAGTTCTGACGGTTTACTTATTCTTTCTCGAAGACTGGTTTTCTCGAACACTCTTGACTTTTTATATCATTGGTCCCTCCATTGTCTTGAATCTCTTTATTCTTTCTGACCTCGATTTTTTGTGTTGAATTATCCGATCAATTAGTGTATTTGGTCCCCTTTCAATTATTTATCAAGGGCGTCGCTAAGTGGTTTGTTAAGTGGGTATCATCATTTAGGCTCGTGTGATTTTTCGGAATGTTAATTGTCGAAAGCACTCAAAAAAGGTCCATAAACTTTTGCTTTGGTCACATACCAATGTATTAGACAATATCGGCTTTCAATAATTTCTGGATATCGATGTTCAGATAATTTCAATTGAAGTTTCTGGTTGGGCTGTCTAAGTGATGATCTCTCTTGGTATGGTTGTTTTTTAAGTCCTTATTATTCTTGATTCAAAATTTCTGTAGTTACTACAATATCATTGAGGTATTCGATATTTTCAATCACAGTAAATGTGCTTGCCGAAATGTATGACAATTGCTAAGAAAATTCACCGGTAAGAACGATTCAGGATGGTTTAAAACGAAAAAGTTGAAAAAATTAATATGGTTATGTATAATAAACGATATTTTTAAAACAAAGGCAAATATCAAAATTTTGAGAAATTAGTTTTTTAATAATATGTCAATGTTTAAAGTAAACTGAACAAATGAAGCTTCAAAAGATTATTTCGGAAATTATGCACCTTTGAACCAGAAGACCGGTGAGGTATTAATAAATTATTCCGAAAATAGGCGATTATTAGTACGCCACTGGACACCATATTATTTAAGTATTTTTTTTCCATTGGAAATAAACCAGGATATCGTGGACTATATGAAACAGCAGCAAAAGATGCAAGATGTGTACAGGATGGTTTAGGTGCTTAAAACGTGAAAAAAGTTGAGGTTATGGAAAAGAGTCAATATTTTTAAAACTAAGGCAGGCATAAAAAAATTGAGAAATTACTTTTTTTGCAGATCATTGAATAAAACGCCGCATAGAAATAAAATTAAAAAAATTATCTCGGAAAGTTACACACATTCAATATTGGGATGAAAATCATGGACTTTTTTAACACCCTGTATTAAAAAAAAAATGACAGTTGAAAAAATTTCAATGCTGCAATTTTTTTCACAAAAAGTTAATCTGTCAGCCCGTGAAAACCGAGGGTCGATATCTGGTCTGGTTCCAAAAATATCGAGCTTGAAAGTTGGGTTAAACTTTCCTTGTTCGAAAGCAATTGTCCAGCAGTTTACATACGAAACCTCAACAACAGAATGGAATATTATTATAGAATAGCTCGAGCCAGAACCGATATCTAGAAAAAAAAGTCGAAAGTAAGGTTCGACAAGACGGTCTCACAAAATCTTCCAGAACATAAAGCAGGTGACAAGGTGTATGTCAAAGAAACTCAAATAAAAGATAAAGCTCAAAATCTTTTTAACCATTCGAAATAATAAGTTTACAGAAACTCAGCGAGAGTGAAAAACCTCAATACAAATCATTTTTTGAAATTTAACTTTGATAGACTAACGCCGTTCTATGACTGGTCTCTTCTTTTCCAGGCTCGTCGGGTTGATTCCAGTCGTCACCCCTCAATTTCTTCTAACTCCAATTAACAACACAGTTGGTATACTCTATCACGAAGAAGGTAGTCTTGGAGTCTCAAATGAGAAATGGACCCATTTAGTTTACAAAGAAATAGAATCATTCAGAGAAACTATCCAGAACAATAAAAAGATTCTCACCAGCCTGACCAAAATAATTGATGACCCTTCTCCTCGAATGACAGCCTTCAAAGTTGAAATTCAAACTCATTTCAGCCTTTTAACTCAAGTTACTGATTCAGTCGACCAAACTTAATGAAATCACTGGCGACACAAACTATAGAAACAAAGGTGGACTAATTAACGGAATAGGAAGTATCTTTAAATCAATCACCGGAAACTTAGACTCTACCGATGGTGAATACTTCAATAAATATATAGACAAAATTAATACAGACCATGCATGTGCAACTCTTATGGCGCAATTTGTTCCGCTAAAAGCTTGCGACTACAGACGGCAGAGGCGCTGTCATCCAATGCTGTTGTCAGATTTATACATAAAAAGTCCAGATTATTCTTTATTTGTTTTAAAAAGCGTCCAACAATAGGGAAAAAAAGTGTCGTGTACCTCGCTAACATATAATTGCTAGTAGTACGATTTGAAATTACATTTCTTTTCCAAAACAAATATCCCATGCTTTTGACATGTGGCAGCGTCGCTTCACTTTTACTTTTTGATTATATTTTGACAAATTTTGACATATTTCATTTTTATTCGATATTTTGAATCAGAGATTGAAAATTTTCTCCGTTCAAAGCAAAATGGTTTTATCTTGTTGTGTGGCAATGTGTGAAAGCCGAGGGAACAGAGTAAAAATTCATCGAATTCCCAAAAATGATGAACAGGTATGTTTCATTCCCTACATCATACCGAAATCGGGATTTTACCTCCTGTAATTTTACCACTGTAACTTTCTTTCTTTTTGGGTGTTCATTTTATGCCTGCAAAACGTTTACAATCAAAAAATCTTATTCTTGTAGGTAGGTATACCTATTATTGATTGGATTGATATCATACTGTAGTTAATAAACTAATTCAAAATTGTTATTTTTGTATTTAATACATGGAATAATTAGTATGTAACTCTTCGGTATGTGATTAAGAGACTGTTTATCATAATTTTATTTCCACTAGAAACATATTAAATTGTTCATTGCTAGTGGCAATTAAAAATGATAAACGGATCCTAAAGAAAAAAAAAATTAATTTAAAAAGGAGCGCTTCCCGCGCTCTCAAGTTGCTGACTACACACGCGAGAGGGCGCTGTAATCAGGAACAAAATGTTTGTATTGAGTTGCCTATCTATAATATAGGTTCGAGAGAGTTTTGTATCCCTTATCTATGATACAGACGAACGTGAACTTGAAAGTTTACTCAAAAAACATAGAGAAATATAATAAACCAAGGTGAGAGTTACCGATTCTGTGGTGCGACACTGGCATTGCGATGACGTCATATCGATACTAGCGCCCCTATCCACTACAAGACAAACTTAAATAATATTTGGCGGGCTTTTTGAATTTTTAAATTATAGCTTTGTTATTTTTGAAGGTAGATATCTAGACCAGCGTTTTTCCGGAGTCGACAGAAAAAAAGTGCGGAAAGACGCTGGCCGGGAAACAAAAATAAATAATCAAAAAATGTTCAGGAAGTAATCTATACAGTGAGTTCATAAAGTCCCGCATAAATTCATTATTTTGAAAACGGTAGAATTTTCGAAAAATCGCTTGGACACGTCAATTTTGTTTTTTTGTTTGAAATTTTTTGATATATTTTTTATCATACAGGGTGTCTCAAAAATAGCTTCGCTGGTATCAACTTCATTTTTTTAAATGGTACCCCCTGTATATTATGACATTTCTGGATTCTACGGAAAATTCTAGACATATTTCATGTACAATGTCATATACCTAACTTCAACTGTTTCGGAAATATTGACAGTTGAAAATTGACTTTTTTGCAACTTTGACAGGCTGTAAAACCGAAACGGTAAGTTTTAGAGGAAAACCGATTTTACATTCCTATCTTAGATTTGCATAAACTATCATTTGACACCAGCTTTGAATTAAAGCGGAGATTAAATTTAACCGGAATTTTTAATCATGGATTAACTTCAAAGTTGATGTCAAATGATAGTTTATGAAAAACTAAGATAGGAATGTGAAATCGGTTTTGCTGTAAAATCAACCGTTCAAGTTTTAGAGTCTGTAAAAAATGCAAAAAAGTCAATTTTCAACTGTCAATATTTCCGAAACAATTGAAGATAGGTATATGACATTGTACATGAAATATGTCTAGAATTTTCCGTAGAATCCAGAAATATCATAATATACAGGGAGTACCATTTAAAAAAATGAAGTTGAAACCAGCGAAGCTATTTTTGAGACACCCTGTATGATAAAAAATATATCAAAAAATTTCAAACAAATTACAAAATTGACGTGTCTGAATGATTTTTCAAAAACTCTACCGTTTTCAAAATAATGAATTTATGCGGAACTTTATGAACTCACTGTATATTTTGATTTTTGACAATTAACAAAGAATAATAAATTTTGAAAGGAAACAAAAAAGGTTTCTAGATTTCCACAATTTTATTTTAATGATACCGTAACATGTTATTCCATCTGAAGAAGGCACCGTGTGCCGAAACATGTTACGGTATCATTAAAATAAAATTGTGGAAATCTAGAAACCTTTTTTGTTTCCTTTCAAAATTTGTAATGGATTTCCATCAAGTATCGGCTAAATTAATCTCTTTTAAGAATAATAAAAATTAAATTATATATAAATATAACTCTGTACCTAACTAATAAATTGCAAAAAAATTACAACAAAAAAAAGCAAAAACAGTAGGTAATGGTAGTGGTAGGTTAGTATTTAATTATCATTCTTTATGCATGAACTTAACGATTTTCACATTCTAAATCTTACCAGAATCATGTATTTTTAATAAACTTATCAAGTTTAGGTTCACTTATTTCTGTCAGTTTTGAAAAATGAAAATGTCAATTTATAGGTTAGAAATCGCAATGTAATAAATTAAAAAAAAAAAAAACCTATGTCCTCTCACTCCTCTCTTCCTTTATTATGACATCTCTTAGAAAAAGACAGATATAAGAATGGAAGGCGATGTCAGAATTGTCAGATAGTTCCAAGCTATACTAGCGCCACTATGGGCTACAAGAAATACGTTGCCACTTGGCGCATATGAATCGGTAACTCCTACCTTGGTTTATTATATTTCTCTATGTCAAAACCAAATTAGTAACCACTTGGTTTGGGTTTCGTAAAACTTTAAATCGTTCGAAATGTCAGATATGAATTCTCTGATTTCTGCGATATCAATGTTGAATGTTTCTTCATCGATTTGGGGTTCCTGAATAGTAGAATTAATTTTTTTTATTAGCACGATACCTGGGCCCGTATTCTCGTAACCGGGGAGCAGCGTTCTCTCAAGAGAACGATTGCTCCGTCTTTGTCAGTATTATGGAAATACCAACATAGGAGACTAAGACAGAGCAATCGTTCTCTTGAGAGAACGCTGTTCCCCGGTGACGAGAATACGGCCCCTGGATATAATTGATTTAGAAGCTGATCAATCAGAAGGTAAAATTGTCTTTATTCTTAGAATACCGCTGATCGAACCTGAGATATACACTTTTTATCACATCTACCTTATCCCGATTTTGGATAATCGAACAGGTTTTCATCATATTTTACCAATAACTCAAAAATATATCGCGAGAGATGACGATTCTTTATTGTACATATTACTCCAAAGCCTGAATCACTGCAAACCTCTTGATAATAACACAAGGATATGTTCTGATCTTCTACAATACCCTATAGACAGCGATGCCATTTGCGAAGCCCAACTCTTGGGGTCAACAGGGACACTTCTCAAGACTTGCCAAACTTCAATCTTACTCGCTAGTGACTACAATATGCAAGAGCTAGACATAAACTACTGGCTTATAACATTATCAACGTTATCAATCATTATCAGATGTGATGGCAAAAAAACCTCCTAAACAATCAAAAATCAACATCGATGATCTAAACGTGGCACAGCATAGACTAAACCAATTTTCTGATGAGCTGGATAAAATAATCCAAGAACCATTCGTATCAAAACACAGTCAATGGTTCATCTCCTTCATCATCGTAGGGGAAAGTGGGTAACATTGAGACACGGGTAACAGTGAGACATTCAAAATATTAGCTATTTCTTCACTTTTTAAATAGGTGTCGCCGCAATAAGACATTAATGATATCTTAAGCGGAGTATCGGTTCTATTTTCAACCATCTTCCATTTTCAGGTTCGTCTGCAACGCGGAAGGGGGTACAACCTTTCGGGTTTTTTTTTTTTGTCAACGAGTTTTTTCGGCGAAATTTGAAAAAACGGTGATTTTTTCTATTAGGCATAGTCTTTGAGTGATAAGGGAACCTTTCTGCTGTTAATTGGATTTATTAAAACTAAATTAAGATCAAAGGGGGACTAAAAAATGGCATTTTATTTTTCAAAGTGACTTGGGTATGAATGAGACATGTTAAGATGGGTAACACTGAGACTATGTAGTTCTAGTAGAATTTGCAACTGAAACATTAAAGAAAAAAAATCTACCTATTACATAGGAAAATTGTTACCAGAAATCGATAGTGATAACATAAATGATTATGAATTACCATTTTTAAGGAAGAGTGATAAAAAGGAGGAATTTTTGTTTTCCCAAATGTCCAGATTTTAGAGATATTGCCACTGTTTCTAAAAGAGATATTAAGATGATTTTGCCAAAACCAGTGAATTACGGAAAGACTGAAATCGATCCTACCATGGCTTTGAAAGTTTGTCTGGGTCATTTGTAGAAGTTTATTTCAGTTTATTCAAGTCATTATTTCTCATTTGATATAGTATAGTGTCTGATTGAACCCCCTGCATGGGTATCAATATCAAACTAATAGCCCTTGTAATCATTTACATTTGTTGTAAGTGTCGTCGGAAGGCACCTCCCAAATCTAGCCCTATCGACGGAGATAAACTACAACCCCGGAAGTCTCATTCACGTCTTCAAATAAGCAACAACCTTAGAAAGATTTTACCGAAACGAAGAAACACCGTTCATCCAAATCAACCCTCAGAACAAGATGTGACCAGTCTACACAACAACCTAGTTGATTTTTAAAAAGTTGCTGCCAAGCACCAACTTTTTACTTAATGGGTTTAAGTTAATGTCGAATATAATTATTGTAACCTGTATTTTAAAATAAATTAGTGTTTTTTTGAAAAGTGTCTTCAAGGGTTTTTAAGATAGCATGGATCAATCAAGCAGCCCTGATCAAAATCTGTATTCCAGAAAACTTCAAGTGTTGGGAAATTGGTTGAACATAATAGTCTAAGCTCGCAATGAGAAAAACCTGAGGATCGAGTTTTTGGCTTCAGAATTCTTAAAAAAACCGTTTGTATTCTTTAATTGAACACCATATCAATTTGTAAGATATAGGTAGTTTAAAACAAATAAATTGGTACTAGTTGATTTTCGATATTTTATAAAACAAACTAATACAGTTTAAAAATTCCTTCTTACCCCAAAGTCTTGGTCGAAATCAACGGAGTCTTCAAGCTCAAAAACCCATTCAATCTCGACTTTTTTTCTTCGGCAGCCACGCGGCCCTCTTCAGCTTCGTCTTCCTCCTCCTGACGCTTGCGACGCCGCTTCTGGAAAAAGTAGCAGGCAGCTCCCGCACCTGCTAAGATGATCAGAGCCGCTATGGAGGAGAAGACGGCCGTGAGAACTATATCCCGTTTCTCCATCATCAACTAGAACAAGAAGAAACAATATTTTGTCATATAAAACTTTATTGCTTGCTAACTGCTTAGAGTATTTTGAATAACATATATTATGCAACCCATATTTTATCTCAAAATCCTTGCGAAATTTCTGCGAAACATGATTTTTTGATTGCGTATCCAACGATCCGCATTTATTTATTTATATGTATATCTTCAGCAGCTTCGTTGAATAGGTATTTTTGAAGAAACAAAAAAAATTGTAAATTATTATGTAAATCTTCTTAATTGCTGTCACGCAAAACAATAATTAATTATAGCCAGTAATGCCTAATAATTATAATACTTAGGTATATTTTCCTGACGCAGAAGTTGATGTTATTTTCAGATAAAAATCTGTGTTTTTGTTAAATTGACCAATTAGCTTACTTGGAATTATTATTTTAATAATAATAATCAACTGCTTTTCAAAGTATAAATAGTTTATTTCAAGCTAACGATTTATTAGTTCCAACAACAGTTGCTGGTAAAAATGAAATTCCTCACTTATCTCTTTATTGTTCTTAGTGCTCTTTTGGCAATGATGGCCGGTCCAGGAATGATGGTAGCAGCAGCCGTAAGTAGATTATTCTACTATTATAATGTTATTGTGAAGATGCTTTCTATCGTTGATAAATTTTTTTTTACAATAGGCATTTTTTGTATCTGTGGTCTATCATTGCATCTGCTTATAACAATTTGTTAGTGAATATCCACTACAAAGTGAAGAACTCTAGTAGTGTACTGCTACTACTGAGTCATTGCTTTTCAAGACCCAACAATTTCTTAAGAATAAAAATAGCTTCTCGAAGAAGAATTTTTTGATCACATTTTTCTGTGCTTACAACTTTAATTGACATCAAAGAAAAATAGTACATTTCCAAAAAGCTAATAACGAAAAGAATGCAATGCAAAAAAATGTCAAAGGCTATCCCTAAACTTTTTGAAGTAACAAACCAACAGTAATATTTAAATTTAAAAACAAATAGTTTTTCAACAAAATATGTGAAAAAGCTTCTGGAAATCTAAGCAATTTCTACCAGAAAAAAGAGTCTGATATTGAACATTCCAAAATAGTAGTTGTTAACCACAACCACAAATCGAACTTAAGTCAAATTTTAGAAACATTATAAGCATATGGCAGAAACTACTCCAAAAAGATATCAAACTATACAGTTATGTCATTAACAGACATGCAAAAAAGCCGCAAATCAACTGACATCCAAACTTTAGAAAATTTAATTGAACATTTTGTTTTTTTTTTTGTGATATTACCTAGGTAATAACTATTCAATTTTGACTTTAGGGTGGGAAAAATGGCGGTCAACCACCAGCAGATTCTGGAAAAGGCGAAAACCCCCCGCCTCCACCACCCAGCGCCTAAAAAGGACGTTCCAGAAAATTATCAATAATTATAGTATCGTTGTTATTACTTGAGTAATTATAAAGCTGCAGCATTTTTGTGTCTTCTTTTTTTGCTACTAAATTGCCCATCCGTAACTAAAAAATCCCATCATTAAAAAAGTAAATTCATGATATACCATGACTAATATTAAACTATGTACTAATGATGATTTTGAAGGAAAATCCCACAAAAACAAAAACAAATAAATTATTCCTTAGCTACCATCATTGGTAGGTAGATATAATGAGAGAATCCCCAGAATATTGCATCATGGCATGGCATCATATTAATTAACTTAACCCTATCATTTACCAAGTAAAAAGTTCCCACATGACGGAATCACTGATAGTGTTAGCGCCGCTCTATGATGATAAGGATAACTTTAAAAATCTAAATAAAAAAACTTTTTCTGTTGATAGTGGGCTAATAAACTTATGATTCTGTACTTTATATTTAGATCCTTTCTGTCACCTTTTCTAAATGATAACACCAATATCACTGCAGTCCAATAATTATTTGAATCATTTTCATGTTAAGCAATACATATACTTTGATTGTGGTTTTATCTCCATTCTCCAACATCTTTACTCTTTATCCCATCTTTTTTCGGCGATTTGTAATATTTTATTTCTCTTTATTATGTAATATTCGATAATATCTGGTTGCAGGCCGGACTATTTTTTTATTTTTTTTTCAATTTGTATTTTTGCTGATCATCTTTTGTGATTTGTTTTGTGCCATGGTATAAACGTTAAGTTCGTAGAGTAATATTGTGTTATTTGTAGAATTTCCTTAAAATCAATAATTTCGACTGCTCCTCCATTTTTGAGAAAGTCTTTTATTCCCGAACTGCGATTTCAAGCATAATATTAAGTATTTTTTTTTCAATCGTTTTCTCAATTTGTTCCTAATATTCAATAAGTTGTTGTTGTTAACTGTGGTTTTTAATGAGCAACTATTATCAAAAAATATAGAAACGAATTTTCATTTCGAAATTAGTCCTACTCGCAGGATAGATTATTAATGGTCATTAACATGTAAAAATGTCATCTTAAGGAATACTTATCGCTAAGGCTTCCTTAAAATGGTCGGTGCAAACGGCCACAAGCCCCTAATACTAGGTAATTACCTACAACACTATATTTAGTCCTTAAGCCTCTGTTCGTGTTTCTATTTTTTCATGTCTAACTTCAGATCATTTTCCATTTTTTCCATCCAGAACTGATTTGTTTGTTAATAGGCCACTTTCACGTGCCGGGAATATGGCAAATTATGATATTTTTTGACGCAGATACATCAATGCAACCGAGAATGAACAATATTTTGCAAGATTTTAGTCGGATTATTAAATAAATTAATAAATAAAAACTAAAAATTTAAACGAAAAATCACGTGATTGAAAACGCTTTCTGATTGGCTAAAGCCGATTTTGACATTTTTGTTGCAACATGTAGTAATGCGAAATTTGAATGAGTTAATAAGGATTGTACCTATCCTTTATTTTTTTATAATCTAGTAAAGCACGAAAATAGTTTCTATCTAGTGAAATGTGTAATGATTTACTAATGAAAAATTTGGCATCCTCGCATTTTTGTTGATTTTTTGGTTTGTGGTGTCACAAACCAAGTTCGCGTTTTCGCGCCAGTTTAAAAATTCGATTTTTAAATAATTTCTTTTTTCAAAAAATAAGCGTTTTTTTTTCGGAAAAAAAAGTACTTATACAGATAGTGTGAGAATGACTAGAAGAATAATTTAAATATGTTTTTGAAAAATGTGAAAGTGGCCCATTGGATATAGAATATCATTTCATTTTTGATTTTGTTATTGTGACTTTTATACCTACATGTTCAGGTATTTTCTTTGCGGTTTTTGTATGAAGAATAAATTAATGGCAAAAAGTTTTTTTTCTACTACCATGCGTAAAGTACTAACTTTACGCACTATTCAGAAGATGTAAAATTTCACTTCACGCACTAGTGCGTAAAGTAATACACTTCACACACTAGTGCGTAAAGTAATGTCAATGACAGATGTCAACACTGTCAATTTGGCATTTTTCTGGTAAATTACTTCACGCACTAGTGCGTAAAGTGAAAATTCTTCACGCACTAGTGCGTAAAGTATTTATCCAAATTCATTTTTTACACATATTTGATTGATAGTAGAAAAAATTTTGTATGCAATACGTGCGTAAAGCACCTTTTTTCACTCATGTGATTGTCGCACTCGCCTTCGGCTCGTGCGTCAAAATTCACATTCGTGAAAAAAGGTTCACTTTACACACTTGTTGCATAAATAACTATTTTCTTTTAAATAGTTCATCAACCATTTATCACTTCTCTTGTCATATCCATACCTTCATATTCTATTTCTTCTACATTCATTTTTCTCCCATTTATTTTCGTCGTTGTTATTTCTTCGCGAAGGTTTTCGATATGTTCAAAGTTATAGAGCGCTTGTTAGAGCGTACCATTCGATCTGGTATGCAATTGATAGGCTGTATAATTTGCACTCGAAGGCCTTTTCATTTTTTCACTTTTGTGTCTTTATTCGTGGATCTTGTGTTTCAATGTTCTACTTTGTCTAAAATGTGCTTCTCCCAGAATCCTTGATGTTTATCGGTGTGCGTTTGTGAGCTTTTGCTTCTACCCACCTGAATAAAATTTCCGTTTTACTATGTGACATATTGTTTGTTTAAGAGAGCTATTTGAAATTGACACGTCGCGCTAGTACGCTTTTGCCTCTGGACAGTAGCTCTTCTGCAAAAATTCCATCAATAGCATTATAAAAATTTATGAATGAAACAGAAATTTTCTGGTATTCATGGGTGTGTTCAAATTTTCAGAGATTATTGTACCCCCACTTCCTTCCTGCAACCCCCCGAAAAAAATAAAAAATAGAAACTGTCATATAATAGTTATTTTCCTAACAAGTGCGCAAAGTGATACTTTCCCGCACGAAAAAGCATTTAGACGAACGACGCGAGTTCGGATAAGCTTTGACCGCGGGAAAGACACTTTGCGCAAGTGTTAGGAACAATACTTTTTCTAGGAGTGTTTAAGATTTACATTTAGAGGAGCTGTATACCTAATCTTCTTGAATGTTTCCAGATGCTCAAAATTGGTTGTGCTAACGAGGTTTACTTGAAATTTGAATAAGTCGTTAGAATTGTTTCTTCTGCCAAATTTTTGTATGGAGGAGTATAATATATAATATAATATATAATATATAATATATAATATATAATATATAATATATAATATATAATATATAATATATAATATATAATATATAATATATAATATATAATATATAATATATAATATATAATATATAATATATATTAGAGAAAAGTTTTTGGATTAATTTTCTCCGCTTTTCCATCCATAGACGCGTTTCGACCTATATCAGGTCTCATCAGTATGGCTAGGAAAAGCGAAGAAAACCAATCCAATTTTTCGCCTAAAGGCAAATGCAAGAAATTCGAAGAGCGAATCTTGATCTTCACGCCATCTAGGACACGATAATCAACACTACACGCAATTTTGCTGTGCAAAATGGTGAACGTTCCAAAGGCAGACCAAAATTCAGTTCGTTTGGGTTTCACCCAAAAGTACCACTGTTTGAGAAAAGTTTTTGGATTAATTTTCTCCGCTTTTCCATCCATAGACGCGTTTCGTTCCTAGCCATACTGATGAGACCTGATATAGGTCGAAACGCGTCTATGGATGGAAAAGCGGAGAAAATTAATCCAAAAACTTTTCTCAAACAGTGGTACTTTTGGGTGAAACCCAAACGAACTGAATTTTGGTCTGCCTTTGGAACGTTCACCATTTTGCACAGCAAAATTGCGTGTAGTGTTGATTATCGTGTCCTAGATGGCGTGAAGATCAAGATTCGCTCTTCGAATTTAATATATATTATATATTATGTATTATATATTATATATTATATATTATATATTATATATTATATATTATATATTATATATTATATATTATATATTATATATTATATATTATATATTATATATTATATATTATATATTATATATTATATATTATATATTATATATTATATATTATATATTATACTCCTCCATTCAGAAATTTGGCAAAAAAAAACAAACCTAACGAATGCCTTTATTGGAACAAAAATAACATCAGGCCCATCTTTCTGAATATAAATAAGTTCATCAAGAAACCCACAAAACATTGAAAAATCGAGTATAAATGCGGTAGCTATGCGTAACAAAAATTAGTGCGCAAAGAGTTTCCGTGCGCAAAGTTACTACTTTGCGCACACTTTTGTGTACGCAAAGAAGCCCTTTCCCAAAAGTGTGCGCAAAGTAACTTTGCGCACACTAAGCGGGACATTTTTTTTCCCGCACACTTTTTTTTCTGGTACCCATAATAAAATCTGGAGACCCCCTATTTGGGGGGCAAAGCCCTGCGAGAGCCCGCGGGAGCCACTCGGATTCCACTTTTTTGAGGGGCACAGCCTCGGGGGGGGCCTGTTTAGGGGGCGAAGCCCTGCGAGAGCTCTATATTTGGGGGGCGGAGCCCTATATTTGGCTGCGGTGGTCACATATTTGGGGGGCGGAGCCCCGCGGAAGCCCCTTTTTTGGGGGACACAGCCCCGCGGGCCCCCTTTTTCAGGGGGCGAAGCCCCGCGGAGAGAGGCCGAATTTTTTTTTGGCCGGTTTAGATATACCTAGTTAGTTACAACAAATTGTTTTTGATGCCTATAGAAATTAAAAATTTAAAAAGGAAGTAGTTGTTTCACTCGTAGAAAAAAATTTGTTCCTAATACGTGCGCAAAGTAGTTTTCCCGCAATTAAAGCATCCGAACTCCGCTTCGCGTCGTTCGTCTAACTGCTTTCGCGTGCGGGAAAACATAACTTTGCGCACTGATTAGGAAAACTACTATTTTTCCCAATTTCTACCACAGTTTCTATTTTTTTTTTCGGGTGGTTGCAGGGAGGAAGTGGGGGTACAATAGAAGAATTTTTGAATATAGAAACCCTACATGAATAATCTCTGAAAAGGACCCCGCACATTTCTTATGGAAAAGTGATCTATGTGGAATTTTGCTGAATTTTTGATATTGTGTATATGGAGTCGTCCTTAACAAAAGTGATCATTGCGCTAATGTTCAATACCTAACAGTTTTCAAGATATCAATTAAAAACTTTTTTAATGTGATACTCTTCCATGCAGATGTACTTGTCTTTCTTTTTCAGGTCGAGGCAAGCGTTCAGTTCTCTTATCGCGATGGTGTGGCAGTTTTCTAGGCTTTGCATGCCTCTCGCTCCTTTACGTTGCAAGTATAACCAGTCTACGTTGGCTTTGGGGTGAAGTCCGCCGTGGATATTGAGTAGCTTCCGGGTTTGTCTGTCCATTTTTCTGAGTTCTGCAAGCGTCCACTTGATGATGCCGAAACTGTATTGTATTACAGGAACTGCTAGGGTTGTAATGGCAGAGCTCCTGTTTTTGGCGTTGAGTTCGGTCCCGAGTATTCTAACTGTTTCCTAATCTATAGTTGCCGCCTGTCCAGGCAAGTTGATGAGTTGGAGCAGATAAATTCTTATGCAGGCAGTTTTTTTGCTTCTCTGTACGACTGTGACAGCATGGGGTCGTATGTGAACCAAGTGGTAGAAACAGCTCAACTGCTTAGAGGTACTGGTTTCAGAATAGATGAAGAGTGGATAGGATCTTTGCTGCTTGCAGGATTACCCGAAAAATATCACAGCGGACTCTATTAAAACCAAACTGTTAGACATGAACATTAGTAAGGGCTAAATTATGGATCAACTGGTAAGTGTCTGGTTGTTACCTAGCAGGTACTTTCTATTCTCTAGTGCATAGAAAGTACCTGCTAGGTAACAACCAGACGTTTACCAGTCAGTCCATAATTTGGCCCTAAAGCAGGGAATGCTTTTTTGGCTGATAAGTCTATCAGAAAAATTGGTAACGGACGTCAAAGTGAATCTGGTGGAGGTAAAAGCACAGGTAACAGATTTGGTTGTGCTAATGAAAGACTGAATTCCACAGTGACAAGGTAAATGTAATCAAAAAAGATACCTATTCAATGTTATCGTTGTCGACATATAAATGAATATGTGTTTCGGTTATTGATGTGAGTAGAAAAAATAGTGTATGCAATGATCATGTAATGATAGCCATTAATACACGAGCATGTCGTAGGATACGAAACGAGCCGCAGGCGAGTTTCGTATATAACATGTAAATAAACTATTTGCATTTTGGTGATCTAGTTATGTAATTATTTTTGACAATAACACACTATTTTAGGGTTGAGAATCCGAGTATCGGGCATTAAATAGTGTGTTAACGTCAGAAATAATTACATAACGTTGGAAATGGGGCTTATTTTGTATTAGGGTTCTACCAAGAAGAAATGCTGAAGATATTCAACAATTTTAACTGTAAAAAAGTTGGGTGGAAAAAATATGTTTTTATTTTTTTCTCGCTTTCTAGATCACCGAAATGCAAAAGTAAATAATGGGTCATTTTCCTTTTTTTATGCCAATTCCAATAACAATACATATCTCTACCCTTTAAAAAAAAAAAGTTGGGGGTAGTTTCTACCCTTAAGAGAGGGGTAAATTCCATGAAAAGGCCGGAAAAATGTGCCAAACTAGAAATAAAGGGACCCGTTTTTTTTTAGCCTAAGAATATGGACGACTATGTATCATTTACGTGCGTGAAAACTATACTGACTATCTAGAAGACCCCATTGACCCATTGATATTCAGAGAAGCTTTACTGAGACATTCCGAGCAATGGAAATGTGTCATCAGTAATGGATTGCAGTCATTCGAAAAGAATGATGCATGGGTGGTAAGTGATATGCCAAAAAATGTTCCTTTGGTTGGTGGTGAGTGGGTGTTCGTGCTCGTTTAGTAGCTATAGAGGGTTCTCTCAGAAACCTCTGGTACCTATAGATTATGACGAGACTTTTGCACCGGTAGTTAGACATGCTCCACGTTTAGTTTTGCTTTGTCTATTCAGTTGAAATTAGATATTTGATACTTTGATGTAAAAAACTGCTTTTTTGAATGGCGAATGGTTATCTTAAGAAAGATGTCTATATAAAAATTCCTGAAGGATATAACCAAGATATAGCAAATGGAAACAAGGTTCTAAAGTTGAAACGAGCCATTTATGGTTTAAAACAATCTTCAAGAGTTTGAAATAGAGACGTCCGAGTTTTAGGGACATACATATTTCAGAATGAAACCCGATACCGTGAACCCTTGGAAAGGCGATTTAACAAATAATCTATAAATGATTACGGACATTCACTATAAAAATCTTCTGCGCAGATGATAATATGAAAATTTGAGAACATCTTTTTCGAGCAGAATATCAATTATGGATATACATGGCAAAACATTTTAGGACAGCAATCTGTGATAGATTATGATCATACAGTGAGCTCGTAAAGGAATAAAATCCATAAAATATACAGAGTTGAACTTTCTCAAAAAACCTCGGACACGTCAATTTTTGAGTGGCCGTTCTTTGGATGACTATTTCACTAGAGTGTATTACACCGGCAATAAATTCGGTATTCACCTGACAATAATGCTACCTGGACAATACCAACAACATGGTATTTCAGCGACCATTTTTTGACATTGTCAAACAGATATTTTTAATTTGAAGTTTTTATTCATATTTTTGCATTCTATTTATTTTCACAATCTTACGTGAAATAGTCATGACGAATACCATTCGAGAAAAAATTGTGTAGGTAAAATTGTTCTCAAGGTTTTATTCAAATTTGTTGCTTTTGGGCATTCATGAAATTTTTGATAAAATCACTCGCCTAATGGCTCGTGATTTTGTCAAAAATGTCATTCGCGAAATTGCCAAACAACAAACTTTCATACCTTTCGAAAATTTTGCCGACAAATTTTTTTCTCTTGTAATATTATATATGATAATATCATATATACAGGGTGATCCATGAACAAGTTAAAACAGCTAGCTGTTATTATGTTTTATGATAACTTTTCGGCCATTTTCATGTAAATTTTGAAGGGAATATATCGCAAATTACTAAAAGGAAGATAAGCAAAACATATATGTATATTTTAAATGAGAAAAATAGTGACGTTGCGGGAAAAGTTTGAAATAATCATTGTGACATGGAATTGTTTGTATTGTTAATACACTTTTACCTTTATCTTTAATACCTTTTTTTATAAATACCTTTCAATACATTTTTAATTCTACCTTCTGCACAATCGCATTTTATTTAAATTAAACTACGCGTAACATCAGCTTTAGTATGCTCGTAGAAAAAATATAGTTCCTAATAGGAAGAAATTTCAGGCACTCGGGCGCTTCGCACCCTCGTGCCGGAAATTTCTCTTCCCGCACTCGTTAGGAAAATAGCTATTTTCGTCATAGCACTTCAACGAAAAATCTAATTAAATTTCGAAAAACGTTTTCACATTCCTAGAAACAAAATACAACAAATAGCTATCTTGATTTTTCAAAAATAACTTTTTTAGAGGAAAGATAGGGGGTGTTAACTTTATACTGGACCATTCTGTACATATAATCAATTATAGTATACAGTGTGATTTTTTAAGTGTGCAACATATGGGATTTTTTTTAGTAATAGCACAACCCAAATACACACAAGGCCAAAAGTTGGTGCATGTCTGATAATCATATTAGGTGCACTTAGAATGATTGCAAGTCAAACAGCTTACAGGGTAGCTCAAACAATATCAAAGCTGTACTGTTAAATACCCTTATTTTAGAAAATTCAGCAAAATGTTATAGAGAAAAGTTGTTTGGAATTGAAAGTTATGCCTAAGTACCAAAACATAGCCTCCTAAGATTTTTTATATTTTTTATCGAAAAAAATCTATAATTTTTATATTTTTTTTATTTTTTATTTCCGCCCTTAATACATTCAAAAATTAATTAAAATCAAATCAATTTTACATAACAATGATATTCAACACAACTTTAAAATGTCGCAATTTTTTTTTTAACAAGTTAAAACATTACTAATGATAATAGCCTTTTAAAAAAAACTCTCCTTAAAGTGCAAAAGTTTTATTTTATTCAAGTGAATATTACTACAATTATGATATTTTTGAGCTACCCTGTATGCTGTTTGACTTGCAACTATTCTAAGTGCACCTAGGGCCGATAATTTTGCTCTCGATTAACGAATTTGATAAGTCGTCAAAGTTTTGCATGGGCCAAGGTCTATAAGTATGATGTGGTTAGAGCACATTCAAACCCCTGATTATTTTTAACGGCTGTCAAATGAGAGCAAAAGTACCGGCACCTAATACGATTATTAGACATGCACCAACTTTTGGCCTTGTTTGTATTTTGATTGTGCTATTACTAAAAAAAAAATCCCAGATGTTGCACACTTAAGTAATAACACTGTATGTCAGTATCAACAATCATTACTCCACAGAGGTACCAATTTCAGATATAGGATGCGCATTTTTATTATTATTATTTTTTTTTCACTCCTGCGAAATAGTACAATTTGCGCAGAAGTTATGTTTAGGTAAAGTTAGTAGAAAAATAAAGCTAAAGTATATCATTTTCAGCCTCGCAAGCGGCTATAAGGTACCTGTCCCAAAAGGAGCCATGTACCTAATAAGGCCAGTGCCCCTTATTGCCTAATATTGAATCCCATTTTCAAAAATTACAATATTGTTGAAAAAGAAATCTATAATGCAAATCAAAAAATTATTGCATGGGTTCCTAGCAACTCGTTTATGTCGAAAAATGGCCAACCATATATTTCATATGTCATGTTATACCTAACTTTGAGGCTGAAACTCAATTAGCTTATTATACGTCTTTATAAAGTGAATGGAACGATTGTAATTTTTTAAGGAACATTTATGTATTGAGAAAGCTACAGAGTAAGTACAGAATAATATATTTGCTAGATTTCTAGTTACAGACTTTTTATCAATTTAACAGGTTCCTAATAAGGCCATCATACGAAAAATGTTCAATTGGCGTCACATCACATTTTTTTTTTTTTTTTTAAGAATGTGTCATATTGTTATCTGAGTGATGTTTTTGGAAATGCCTGGAGTCTAACCAAGCAAGAGATGCTGCGATTCATTTGTCCTAGTTGTATGCAGACCTATTTGGATCACCATCCCAGGACTTGGAATTATTGTTTTTTTAGGAATGCAGCAAACGTACCTATAAGTTCTATTTTGTGTAGGTACTATTTCTCAAATAATAACATTTTTATAAATATTTGTATTTATTTTAATCTTTTTTTAATGGTGGCCTTATTAGGAGCATAGTGATACAAATATAGCCAATGATAAGCGTTTTTGTTTTACGCAAAAACCACCACTTAGATGAAAAAATGAATAAATTGGAGTTAATATTCGCTTCTATTACTTAGAAGCGAAACACTTCACATATAAGCTGGTGATTTTGGTTGGGTTTGGTGGATAATGTTAGGAAAAAAATAAAACTTGTTAACAAGGCCTTATTTGGGACAGGTACCTTACATTAAATCAGAATAATAATTTTGCATCGAACATCAAACAATTCTACGTTACCGGAAGTTAATTACAAGGCAAGAGACAAAAAATCCCACAATGACAAATTTAAAACTAATTAGCTTCGGAAATTCACTAAATAATCATAGGTACCTCCTATATAACTTTGGTAGCCTATTAAATCAAATTATTGTTTTGCATATTTTCATGTTCTCGAAAAGTGAACAGTAAACGAATAAGACTGATGTTAAATGGATTTTTTAAAGATTCTCATTTGGATTTTATTGGTAAGTTTTTATCTTTAGTATAATTTTTCCTACATTATTTTGTCTTATCATTTTTGTTTTAGCTAACTGCATGTGTAGTTTCTTCACAAGAAGATCAAGCAGTTAATAGCATAATATCCAAAAAAGAAAAAATAAACCATGAATCACTAAAAACTAATAAACAAAACGGCATTATTAGTGATAGCACTGCTGGAGCTTGCAAAAGAACTAGTAGAAGAAAACGGTGCAGGTGATCCGTTTGATTTTTTTAATTTAAAAGTGTAATTTATTGAACCCCTTTAAAAATAAAAGATTTTGTTTCAAAAATTGGTGTATACTTACTATTGGTAAACTGGCAATATTTACTACCATTCCTTGAGAAGCCATTATTTTAGGTATAACAAAATTGTATTGAAATGAATAATGCAGAAAATAAACAAGATTAACTTAAAGTGAGTATATTTTCAAACTGTGTCATTTGTCACATAAGTAAATACTGAAAAGTTCTAGATAATATTTACGTACATAATAATATATTGGTTAATTTTTATGCTTTTTTTATTCACTCATATCGTAAGTTTTACCATAAAAGCATGATAAATTCACCTTTATGGTGGATGTCGTTACAATACAGAGTGTCTCGCGGAAATAATTGCGAGCTTCTGCATTGGCTTTTATTTTCAATTGTATGTTTTGGATCGATGAATGATTTGCACTGGCTTATATTTTTGAGTCCTTAAAAAACAAACTCTATCGCAAGCAGGGATCTTTTATCTGCCATAATAAGGTAGGTAGGTATACAAAAAAAATCCAACGATGTTCAATATGATTTTCAATCATTTGTTTTTAAATTCGAGCCAAGCATTGATCTTCACAATAATGGGGATATTCACCATATTTGAATTTCACTGTTTTAATATCTTTAATCAGTTGTATTAACCAAAATAAAAATACCCTTGCTTCCAGTTGGGCTTAAAATGTCCTATTTTTTTTTTTAAATAATTTTCAAAAATGCTGTTTTCATACCACATATTCAAAAGTACTAGAATGGCGCCATTGTATGACGTATAAACACATTCCGACCAATAAGAATCGTTCACAATAGCTCTGGCGCACATTTTATATGCTTTCCTTGTCTAAGCTCTGAAGAGTGACAATGATGAAACTCCTCATTCATCATTTGCATATTGTTCGTTTAACGCTGGTCAACAAAACCTACTTGACGTTGTTAGACAGCGCAACGTTACCAAACTGAATGTCGAGATTCCTAGATACTAAAATGACGTGACATAATAGTTATTTGTGCAACTAGTTGGGAAAAGCACTATTTTTCGTAACGAGCAGATTTCTGCGGAACGAGCGAAGCGAGTTCCGCAAAAGAAAGCGAGTTACGAAAAATAGTGTTTCCCAACGTGTTTCACACAATATTTTTTTCTAATTTTGCTTATTATGATCTGATCCATTCAAATTTGAGTCAAAAACATAAAAAATGTCTCTTCTATAATTATTTCTAAATCATCAAGTAAGTTCAGAGATGTTTCCTATTCCGGGAGCCAGTATTGTTTATTGTCAAGTTTGGCAACTCGAACCGGTCATTGCTTTCGATGATCATCGACTATATACTCTGCTTGTAGATTCTGTGGATGATTTGCTGAGAATTAAATCCCACATAACAGTGAAAGAACATTCATATTCTCAGAATATTCCCTGAAAGTACTTTTTGGAATGTTCTTTTATGAATGTTCAATGAATATTCTAAGATTGTTTCGATTGTACTAGGAATGTTGCTTCTATGCACCTACCTGAAAGATTGTGCTAAGAACCTACTTTATATGACATTATTTGAATATTCTCATACGAAAATTATTATAACGTACCCTAAAAAATGTTCTTTAAGCTAATATCTCTATGAAGTATGAAGAATATACCTACCAAGTTGTGCTGAGAAGTTTATGTAGGTAGGTAACCATGATAAGAATATTTTCATATTGTTCACCTAATTATCTAAAGTAGGTACCTACTCAAAAATCTTAATTGTAGGATTAAACAATAATGCTCTATTTAGAACCTACTAAGAATATTATAGGTATATTCTTTTCCTTTTGCTTTGTATGACTTCCAAGAGAGGGAGCGACGCGCTATTAAAGATCTACATCTTGCCTCGCATTTGAATCACCCTGGAACCTGTTTCTCTCAATTGGCGTGCTTCGATGAGAGCATAACAAGCTCGAAACCGGAGCTTTGGTTGCGAATACTCGTGTTTTCTAGAGAAGTTTTCCAACAACTCTTTCACTGCCTTTAATATAAAAGAGCTGAAACGAGCATTATTTGGAAGCGAAAATAAACATTCCAAGTATATCCTTAGAATCAAACAAGAATGTTATGTCTAGGATGCATATTGGGAACGATATATGTAGATATATTCTAAGAATATTTAAAGCATATTGGTATAATATTCTTTTGAGAACATAACTATAATGTCATAGAAACATTCTTTGAATGTGAGAATATAGGTAAGTTTCGAGCATATTTTTAGAATCAAACAGGAATATTCTTTTAAGGACGTACTGAGAATCTCATAGGTATATTCTAGGAATATCCTAATGGATTTCCCAGGAAGTTCTTGGGTATTGCAAACAGTATTTCTACAATCTTTTCTCAGAAAATTATCAGGACATTCGCAATGGTTTTGGCGTACATTCTAGGCACATTCCTCCTAAAAAAAGAACATTCTTAATACATTCTAAGGATGCAATTTTGTTATGTGGGATGCATGGGGGGTGGAAGTCTAGTACAGCCGCTAGGGGCTATGTGGAAAATTCTATAATTATAATAAACAGAAAATTGTCACCAACGTCCAACATCCTTGAAGAGACTTCCATGGAAAAAACATTCAATTTATTCATTTAATTAATGCTACACAGAAAACTATGTTGTCAATATCATAAATTATTGTTCAAATTGTGTTAAGTAGTATCCAATATTTATAACTAACTTTTTTTCCATACATTGTCATAATTTGAATAACATTAAATCTTCATAATATGTGCGTACAAAGAATATAACAGCAACAAAGTACTTCAAGTAGTTCAGCCCCAAAAGTATCATAGATTTTGTTCCTGTATTTTTTGCAACTAATGATGAAAAGTAAGGCATTTGATAACGTCAACAAGTTTTGAAAAGTGTCACTTTAAATGTCAAAATTAGAAAAATTCTTTTTCAACACTGGAAAAACTGTTGTTCTACAACTAAACCTACTAACACTTAAAAAATTACATTGATTTTATAACTGTAGTCCAAAATATACAACAAAAAACTGATGCAAAGATAAAAACGAGGCTTCTAGAGGTAATCTTATTGGAAATTAACAATGACAACGACAATCTGACAACGTACTTATTTGCAGTATATTTCTGCTAGATGTAGGGACTGACGTCATATTCGGCGGGTTTTCTGCGGCGTTTGAAATGCTGCTGAATATATATTTTTTCTCCGAATGACAGTAAAAGCGGCCTTTTAATGACGCTTGACAGGATCAAAAGTTGTATTTTTACTGCCTAGGCAGTAAAAGTGGACTTTTACTGCCTAGGCATTAAAAATGACAGTGTCATAACGTTCCAGGTAATAATTTCACTCAATTTGGTATTTGAAATTGATGGTGACAATGACAACTGTCAAAATAATTTAATTATTTGGATAATGATAATGAATGAAATAAATATAAAAAAGATGTCTATGTGTAAATTTGAACATTCGAAGAAAAAATTATATGTTTTACATGGCAGAAAAGCAGATTTAATGCCTTTTACCGATGCTTTTCTCAGAATGAACGTCTCTACGCCATCACTACCTAGGTATCAGGTAATTCTTCTATTTCATTTACATGTTTGCTTATCTCTATTTATTCGAATTTCATGTTCCGGTATATACAGTATCGGACAAAAGTGAAGTCTTTTATGATAAACTGGAATATTTATGCGTTTTCAGTTCAATTTTTAACCGCTAAAACTAAAAAGGCTTTAAACTCTCATAGAGGCCGCTGCTTTCACAGGTTAAATAGTGACCTTAAGGTTAAATGACATCGTTTTAAAACAATTAACGTGAAAAAAGTATACGCAGCTTTTTTATGTTTTTCGACGAGAAGAACTGAAAATTAAGCTTTTTCGTATTCTCGACTGGATTTTGAATATGCCACAAGGTAATAGTATATTGTAGATCAAGGCGGTGAGTGACATTTTTTAGCCAGCCAGCAGACCACAAGCCAGTGAACTACTGATTTCTGAAAGAAATCGCCAGGTTTGAATTTGCACAACGTCATTCAAATTAGATAGTTCAGTTCCTCTTGTTCCAGCCTGTTTCCGTCCACTGCTGGACATAGGCCTCTTCTATCATCTTCCAACGGTTCCTGTCTTGGGCTGCCAGGATTTAGTTTTTTCCAGCAATCCTTTGCATGTCATCACGCCATTTTGTTTGCGGTCTTCCAATGTTTCTTTTTGACTTTCGTGGCCTCCATTCCACGATAATACACGGTAATTAGTCTATTTGAACTAAAAACAAAATATAAAGCTAGAAATTTGTTCGAAGGTACATTATGGATAAGTAAATATAATTTGATAGTCTTGTACCTTGTGCGTGATGGTGGGAAGCCGCCAGTGGACGCCATCTTCGAAGTATTAAATAAAAAAAAAATAGTTTCGCTAACTTTTTTTTATTTTAAAAGTAAATCACAAAACCAGTCAAATGAAATGTCCAAAAATGCTAGGAAGGAACCATGCTTCACGTTTTTCGAGCCGCCACCATTTTGCTTTTCTGAAGCTATACAAACTTTAACCTAGAACGAAAGAAAACTGCGTTGATATGCTGCGAAGGATCATTCCTATAGGAGCTCCGACTGTTCTTCCTCGTCACCTAGCATGGGAGCAGGTCTGTTGCTGCATAATTCACCATTGCATTTTCCTCCCATAGCGGCACCTACATGAAAGTCCCCCTCGGCAACAGTCACATCTTTGGGCACAGTCAGTTTTACAATTAAAAAATACCAACTTCAATAAGTTTTCGGGAGCCAAAGCGTCAAGTGTAGGAATTGGCACCGGTTGTCCCTCTCTTTTCTTTCATTTCCAACCTGTAGCAGGACTATCAGGAAGTTCTACCGCACGCCAAGACTGAACTTGATGAAAATTTTTGTAGCAGTGTTGTTTTGCTGCTCCAGATGTTGGTGGTAATACCGGAAGATCAAACTTTCCAAAAACGGATTGTTTAGCTAACCTTTTCATAATAGTTAGATCTGGTTTTGATTAAGTCATCTGAAGAAACACGACCGTTATACAGTGAGGACGTGAAGTCCGTCGCCCACCTTGAACTTTTGAACCGCTCGGTATATTGCAACGAGATTTGGAATGATGATATGTGAGCAAATTCTCCATTTTTTGAAAAACAAATGACAGCTTTAGCTGTCAAATTGATAGCTGGGCGTAGCTTTGAAAGGTTTTTTTAAATAGAAGGCAGTGTCGAGTGATATATTGTTTCAAGGGTGTCTTTATTCTTAATCTAATTCCGGATTCTGGAAACAATAAATAAACAATTTACAACAAACAGAAACACAATGATAAACTATTTAAACAAATGTATAATAATTTTATGAAATACTTTCCGGCTTGAGAAATATCTTTTTTGGTTGCATTTGTATCATTGAATGTAGAAACCTTGTGCCTTTATGTCTCGTTGAATTGCAAAAGTTCAAAAGCTTGTTTTTTGCCTTTATTGAAAAGTGAAGAGGTTGTATCGCAGCCTGTAACCACATGGAGAAAAGCAATGTGATTTTTCAATGTTTCCAAGTGCTTCTTGAAGTAGCTTGCTATTAAACACTTTTTGCGGCTTAAACTTTGTTGCTGGTATTAACATAAAACATTCGTCATTACTTCTGGCTAAAGTTTTCATTATGACCAGAAGATCAGTGTCCTTTCCGACTCTAACTCCTTTCTTATTTTCATTAGAAAAGGTGCAAGCTGTATTAACAATGTGGGTATCGGCATCCCCTGGAGATATTTTTAATTTAAATTTAGCAGCTGTAAGTTTAGTGGCCAAGCATGAAATAAAGTTAGTTTTTGTTGGAGGTATTTTTTAGAAATTACTGTAATCATCCAACACAATAGTACTTTCAAGGCCATAGTGTCTTTTTACATAGTCGATGTAACTGTAATATTTGGGAAAATGAACCAGGTTTCGGCCAAACTACTCTATGCAGAAGATAACGGACAACATTCCTCTAGGATTAGGCAAATAAAGATGACTTTTTCCCTTTTTTCAGTGAAATAGAATCAAACAGAGATGTTGGCCGTGTAGCTAATTCATACTTTAAGCATGATTTCAGCTGCCATGTTTTCCACCTTATCTTTACGCATAAACGTTGCTTTATCGAAATATTTTCCTACAAACTTGTTTTGAGACATTTCACCTATTACTTTTGCGTCATCATAATTTACGGATTTATCTGTTTTCAGGCCAGTAGGTAGGTACTCAAAGAAAGTTAATGAGTCAAAAGAGTTTTCAAATGGAGAGTGATTTCGTAGCCTGATTAAAAATTTCTTAAAATCAGCGGGGTCACGTATTTTACGAGAGTCGCGTAGCTCTACGTGTTGGTCACTGTATAAGGGCGATAGTCCAGTAAATTTTTCTACCGCACATATAACGTTTATAGTGACCGAAATTGTAAAGTCTGTTTTTTTTTTAAAGATAAAAGAATTATCTTTTGAAAAAAAAAGAGACTTTAATAATCTAGCGTGCGATTATTGAATCTGTGATACCCCGACCACGTGTAAGTCCGCCTCCCACTTTCATGGATCTCATTAACACCTCATTAGTCAGCTCCGTACAGATGCCACTCCAGAATTTTGATGTTCGACGAAAAGTCTGGAATCCACTGGTAACAAATATGTCATACTCTTCTTTGGGCATACGAGTGTGAAGATCTAACATAAGTTGTGAATAGGCATGAGCTGATTTTGCATGGCCAGCCGCCTGTTCTTTCAGCCCTAACAGAATGAAGCAATATTTGTACCATCTCAATATACCAGCCCCAAAGCGCTGATGTGCGATTTCTCGAGGACTCTTTTTTTAAAAGCGAGGCAATTAATGATACGTGATCGTGAATAACATAAGCATCAGCCTCGTTATTGGTTGATATCAATATGTTTTGTGAATTTTATTCTTCTCAATTTTTTCACTCGAAATCATTTCCTTTTTGATAAGTTTTTCCAGGAGTAAGGTACCTAAAGCCCTGGTTTCTCTGACCAGTTCGGCCCGAAATATTTCGGTGATATAGCACGAAAAGCTCGTTGGCGTTTCCGCTGAAACCCAGTATACAGGGTGTCCCAAAAAGATACCGACAAACTTTAAAGGGTGTAGTAGGGGACATCAAAACAAGCATTTTTGTTTATATAAACATATGTCCGCAAATGAGCCATTTTGGCTGTAGAGGTACTTTTGTTCTTCGCAATAATTAAATCACTGTTTACTTATTAATTTTGCTGTATTAACTGATAAATTAGGAACAAGTGAGATGAAGACAGAGTATCCATCTATTTTCTGATCGGCACACTAAAAATTGCAACCAACAACTGTATAAAACTAGTATTAAATTGGAGCAAATCGACTCGCAAAGGCATTCGCCACAATTGCGAGAATAGCTATTCTTGTTGCCAACCAGAAGTTAAGTCGGTTGGTACCGGAAAACATTGATTTTAATTAGGTAACGGCCCAATTGGGCCCTTAATACCCTTAATTGGGCCGTTACCTAATTATAATAAATTAGGGTTTACAATAATTGTTCAAAATGTTGACCATTTACTTCAATGCAAAGATTGCACCGTCGGATCATTAAAAGACAACTAAGTTAATTACGGCAATTAATCACAAATAATAAATTTTACGATGATCCCCAGGTAGGAATTTTCGAAATGTTTTTGATAAAGAAATGTTTTTGATAAAGAAATGTTTTTGCATCTTAAAAATTAACAAAAGTGCGTTTAGCAAATCATGCTGGTGGTCAACTAAATAAAAAACCGAGTAAAAAAGTCTTTAATTATTTGGGTATGATTTTAATCGTTTTTTTGCTCTACAGCCCAAACGGCTCATTTGCGGATACATGTTTATATAAACAAAAATGCTTATTTTGATGTCCCTTACTATCCCTTAAAGTTTGTCGGTATCTTTTTGGGACACCCTGTATGTGTAGTACGTAGTAGCGGTTTTTATAAAAGATCGGAATGAAGTTTCGGCAAAGCGTGGGGACAGAAATTCGTCTGAATCAAACTAGTTTTGATTTGAACGAAATTTAAACGGCACAGTTCGCCGAATTTGTTGAATGTGTATAGACGTTTTTATTTTTATTTTTTCATTAAAATTATATAAAACATAAAATTAATAATATATCCGGAAAGAAGTACCACAAATTAGATTTTTCTTCCTTAGAGGATGTTAATCGAGAAAGTGAAGGAAAATCCTCCGTTATATGCAAAAAAATTGAAAAGTTACAAGGACATGAAAATGAAGGATAATATTTGGGCAAAAATTGCAAAGGAAATGGGAGAATCCGGATTTAACAAAACAGGTATGTTTGTGTACAAGCAAATAGAATATTTTATATCATTTATTTATTCATAGTTAAACTATATCTAACACATAACCTCAAAAATTGAAATAAATGTTTTTTAAATGTGTAAAAACGTAGTTTTAAGAAGGCTGATAGTCATGATATCTTGTACGATTTATATTATTATTTTGCCTCCCAACAGGGCCGGCATCGTGATTAAAATAATCTTTAAATACTTCACGAACATGTCTAGCTGCAAAAGATGGCCGTCTATTCTGAGAAGGTGTTAAAGGTGTAAAGGTTTCAGTGGGGATTGGCGGATTTGAATGAATGTTTTCTTCTGGGTACGGTACTTTAGCATCCCTTAGCATATTGTGTAGAAGGCAAGTTGCAAAAATTATATCGTCAATAGTTTCTGCGCTTTTTACGGCAATGGGAGTAAAATAAATTCTAAAATATTGGCTCATTATTTCAAATGATTTTTCTGTTGTTCTTCTTGCCCGACAGTGGCGGTAATTATAAAATCTGTTTTTTTTTTTAAGATAAAAGTCAAAATGACATTATGTTGGCAATACAATGTAGAATTGTCAATGCTTCAATTTTTTTATGAAGAAAAGGCTTGTGCTGCCAACATAGTTACTAAATTTTTGACTTGGGGAATTATCTTCAAAAAAAGCAGACTTTATGTAGCAATTGACGTGTCTCGTAATACCAGGTGTGCGCGCGCAACTCGTGGGTTCCAGGTGAGCATCCAATGAAAATCGAGTTTGTTAGGGCCTTGCGTCATATTCGTATTCAAGGACGAGTTCAGAATTAATCGTTCCTTCTTTCTTTGTAACGTGTAATTCGACAAAGAGCAAACCCAGTACGTACTGAAGACGTACATTTTAGTTCCTTTTTACGTCGGTTCGTCGGGGGTGTAAAATTACGTTTTGAGCACGTACGTGGAAAGCTGTATTAATATACGGTCAAAAAAGTACGTACTAAGAACGTACGTGAAAATCTATATTGCGTACGTCTTGTAAAAGACGTACATGTTCGTTTCAAAGACGAACAATACAAGACGAGCTGGATCATTCCCATCTATTCATGATTTTTTTATCAATTTCTGATCATCATAATATATTTTTAAATAATATGCAATTTCCGAGCAAAAGTTACGGAAGTGGTAGCCTGGTCGAATATTTAAAATAAACATGAAATAAACCAATAGCAACCAATAGAGTAGAAAACAAGGGACGCCTCCGCCGTCCGCTTGGTATCGGCAGGGTGCACTGTGTGCAGTGTTGCCAATGACCCGATAATTATCGAAATCTATTATAATTTTGACTACGATTTAATATTCGAAAATCACAAGCTAAATTTACAATAAATTATTGAAACTACAATTTCAATGCATCTTTTTAAGATTTTTAGTTGAATATTAAAACACATCAAATATTTCCCAGCTAGAAATGAGTTGAGCTCGCAGCACCGTTTGTTTTTGGTTAATTTTTTTGTTAGAAAAATATAAATAGAAATTAGAGATGAAAGGCAAAAAAATGACAAACTTTTTCTGATAATTTTGAATTTGACATCTGGCAACACTGGCAGGAACTACCGACTGCGACCACAGCTTATCTAGAGGTGGAGGGCTCATCATTTTGATGCGAAGCGACCGACGCCTCGTTAAGTTGTTCCTGTCTGCTTTTGATTTTTTTCTCTTGTGTTTGTAGTGTGGTGTGATGCTGTGTTTTCTTCAATTTTTGTTTTTTCTACCAAGTCAAGTGAAGCGGTATCCATTTTGTTTTGATTGCAGCAACGTGTTTAGCTTGGCGGCTTGGCCCATACCACTTTACTTTGTGTTTTGTGTATAATAATACTTTTACCAAGATTTTTACTGTGTGAAACTTTTCCTGGTTTGTGCCCCTTCACAATTCTCTCAATATTTGTAGGTTACCAACCTATTTTTTTTTTTGTTATATTTACTGTTGTTTGAGGTTAAGTGTATGTTAGAATTTGATCTTATGTTATTTATTTTTTTTCAGTTTTTTAGTGTAATTGCTGAGATATTTATTAAGTATAAAAATTGTAAGGTACTTCAAAATGAAGTATGTGGTTTTATTTTCCCTATAAACATACACATAAATACATATGTATGTACTTCTATTTATATGGTATTCCCCTATATTTTGCACCCGATCTGAACAGGTTAATTGAATAAGTATCAAAAAGGTGTAAATACAACATTTGTATTCACATCTTTTCGATACCTATCCAATCAACCAGTTCAGGTGGGGTGCAAAAATATATGGGAAAACCCCGTAGGAACATCCCAAACACATTCCTAAAAAACTCTACTAAATACGTACGCTAATGTACGTCCCAAACACGTACCTAAAAAGCCGTACTGAGTACGTCCCTAAATATACGTACGTTGGGACGTACTATTTTGTGGAAAACGACCGTCATAGAGACGTCTCTCATACGTCGGCGGGACCTAAAAAGTACGTCCGCGGACGTACTTCCGTCCGAAAAAGTACGAATTATGTACGTTCTAAAAACGTACTTGTGTTTGTTGGGAACAAATACTTCACGTATTACTTGAACTTATCCCAGTGTCGTTTAAGGTTATGTTAGATTATACTTGACATATTCCTTTGCAATTTTATTGTGGAATGTTGCCGGATGAAAAAGATACACTTTAAAGCTCTTTTTCTGTCTAATTAAAGGCATTGTAAAACACTTGACAATATATCACTTCTTTAAAGTTATAATGTTCGATTTGTATTGTCTACATTTGTTTTGCAACAATACAATCTGGCTACACTGCAGCCACTGGTTGCGCACGCATGTCATTTTTTATTACTTTTTAATTTTTATTTATTACAATTAAGCTCTCTTTTTTTTATTGATAAACCATTTCACTTATTTAAAGTACTCCTGAGCGTGTTTAAATCCAACATTCAAAAACGCGCGTGCTTTGAAGTTACTAATGACAACATCAACAACCAACAGCCCGAGAAAGGTCTAAATGTCAACTTTTTAATTATTGATTTGTCAGGAGTAGGTAGGTACTTGTAGACAACGTCAAGTAAAATATAGCAAGTGTCAACGAATTTAGCATTCCACAATTATTAGTAATTTTTGATTTGAACGTATGGGTACCAATAAAAAAAATAGTGTAAAGTATTCGTGGATAACTGGTCTTTAAAACACTTGCTCTATTTCGAGCACTCCGGCTGCGCCGTCGTGCTCGAAAAATCGCGCGTGTTTTAAAGACCTTAATATCCACTTATACTTTAATATACTATTTTCTATCTCTGCGAGACACGTCAATTGTGGTGTCAGAAGCAGATAAAGTTTGTGTGTTCATCATATTTTCTGTGAGTGTAAATGCACTGTCTCCAAGGATGACATGGGGCTGTAAAATAGTTGTGTTTGGAAGAACAGCGGGTGGCGGAGGATTGAAGCTACCCCCAGCAATTTTTTTAGCAAAATGAGATTTACTGTACACCCCAGCATTGCCTTCACCTCCATAGGCTCCTACATCAATAGCCACAAGTATTTTTGTTGTTGTGGAACTAAGAGTTTTTGGTTGATAGTTAAATAACGAACTTTTGTACTCTCCAGAATTCAAAGGCTGATCGGGTGAGCGGTGCGGGATTTAAGCCAGCTGGAGATTCTTCCTCATCTAAATTTTGGTAAAATTGTATTGCAATCCAAATCTAGGTATTGGTAAGTCATCGCTAAGGTATGTGAAATAATTAAAAAAATCACTGGCTAAATATATAAAATCTACAAAACCTCAAACCACTTAGTTGAATTTCTAAGTGGCCATAATGAAAATACTCTCAAAACCAAGATAAGTATACCAGGAGAGATATATTTGTAGTTTCAACATTGTTTGTAGCTAAGTAGCATACGTGTATCCAGATTTTTTTAAAAAAAGTATCTTGATCTCAAATTTAAACTGCTAAGTATTTATTATTAGCTAGTTCTTTTTTATGAAAGTTGTTACAATGGATCAGAATCAATCTCAAACGCCTCCGAAATCGGAATCTAAACTTTCCACCAAACTGCAACAAACCCAGCAGCAAGTCGACGAAGTAACTGAAATAATGAAGATTAATGTGCAACAAGTAATAGAAAGAGGGTCGAAAATTTCGGAAATGGACGAACGAACAAAGCATTTAGCAGAATGTTCTAAAATGTTTGAAAAAACTGGTAAAAGGTTGGACAGAAAAATGTGGTGGAAGGATATGAAAATGAGAATAATATTGGCGACTGTTGGGGTGGTTTTATTGACAATTATTATAATTAGTAAGTTATTTAAACACATCAAATACCTACAATAATGGAATAAATCATTCTAAATATAGATTCATATTGCAATATTTTATCAGATCAGCTGTATAACTGTGAAATGGATAGTGTATTTCACTTCCCATCTCACCTATTCAGATAACTCATTACAGGTATTCTTTCGATCTGAACGAACTGATTGTAATCACATAGGACGTAGATTCTGTGTTCTGTCGCTTTCTACATGTCGAATTCTAGTGTCGATTTTTATATTTAATATAAGGGGAAATCGTTTAGCAAACGGTACACAGAATACGAAATATCGAACGCGACATGTCGCTAATAGAATTCGAGAGTGCACGGAATCCGCGTCCAGGTTTGTTTATGAGGCGTGCAAAAAAACAGTTAGGGCCAATCAAATCGTGGCAAAGCCAGATGACAATTGTTTGAAGCAAACCTCGAGTGACTTCGTTCAGTTTGTTCAAATTGAAAGAATACCTCTGGATTATCATAACATGTCATTGCCATTTAAACACATTTTGGTAGGGAAGAAACAACCTAGCGATATATGGTATGCAAAATTGAAAATAAAATGGCATTATTTTGATTTACCTAAATAATTTCTAATTGATATTTTTTTATTTTCAGTTATAGCGACTCAGTGATCCCAATTGAAGAATATCAGGATATTTTAAATTGACAAGATGTTACAATTATTATTATCTAGAATACATATTTCTGGTTGAAATCTATTTTTCTTGTACTTTATTTAGAAAGCTCTTGGTATTTTGCTATGAAATTTCAAAAGTTGTTTCTTTAACTATTAAATAATGATGTCAACCGACAGAACAGAATTTTGAATGAGAAAATTCCATATTTATTGGTCACCCAAATCCAATCTTTTCACATCAATATACATATCTTATGCGGCGTTCTTAGATAATAGGGTTTTTTAAAAGTTAGATTATTTACATAAACTAAAATTCATATTTATTTCTAAATAGTTACGCCCTCATATCCAATAAGTAAAAAAGTGGTAGATAATAATTGTGGAAGGTTTGAGCCCTTAATAGTTGAATGAAGTAGGAAGTATTGTGGGTTTAGGGCAAAAAAAGGAAAGCGATATCTCAGTGGTAATCTACAGTCACGCTTGAAATGTTCCCATATTCCGCAGCGGTAACAGTTGAGATATATTTCAAGCAATCCATCAAAGCTTGAGAGTCATAAGAAGGAAAGCAATACTCTACATTCACGCTCAAAATATCCTCTTCTTTCGCAGCGGTGACATTCAACATGCAATGTTCTCTTGATTGCTTCTAGTTACTAAAGTTTCTTGAAAATCCTTCATTATTATGGTATCCCTGATTTGGCTCGGATATTTTATATGCCGAATAAGCTTATACTTCTAGGGGATTGATCAAAGCATGACTGCTCTTGATGGTTTGTCTATGAGCAGCGTTCTCAATACTCCATTTATCTTTTATTAGTGATGCCGCGAGACGAGACTAGACGAGACTAAGGGTTGGTCTCGTCTCGTCTCGACATTTCGAGACGAGACCGTGACTTAGTCTGGGTCTCGAGTACCAAAGTCTCGTCTCGTCTCGAGTGGTCTCGTCTGGTCTCGAGTTATACAGGGTGTTCAAAAAATAGCGTGAAAACTCTTCTCTATATGGTGGAGGACCCTACAAGGAACCCCAGAAAAATACTTTAACAAATCTAGTAGCATTCCTAAGAAAGTTATTTGCATTTTAATATTTATTGAAATCGGCTACTCTGAAAATATCCCGTTGACAATATGTCAGAGAATTAAATTAAATACCCATGTAATTACCTGAAGAATTCGAAGGTAAATTTTCACATCTACCTACCTCTTCATATTACCAAAAATAATGCTGGACAAGGATTTTTTTTAATTTAATTATTTTTCTAGGGTTTCTCAAAGGGTCCCCTACTACGTGGAGAGCTTTTACGCTATTTTTCGGACACCCTCTATTTTTTAATTAACACGCTTATATTAGCTACACCTGTATGTATGTATGTATGTATGTATGTATGTATGTATGTATGTTTGTATGTATGTATGTTTGTAAGTAACATTGAAAATGTTTATCGCTCGGGCACATAGGGATGCGTGCGAACTTTTGGAACCTTGGGAAGTGTATGAACAAGAACCTGGAACAAGCCAAGTGAGCTGGAACAAGTCTGGATAAATCTAGATAAAGCCTGGAAAATGTCTGGAAATCTCTGGAAACGTCTGGAAAGAGCCTGGAAATTTCTGGAAAGGGTCGGAAAAATTCTCCCAAAGGTCCCAAAAGACCTGGGGATCTTTTTCCAGAATCCGGATCAGCCTGTACAAGTCTGGATAAGGTCTGAATAAATCTGTATATTGTCTGTAAAAGTCTCGAAATCTCTGGAAACGTCTGGAAAAGACTTGGAAATTTCTGGAAAGGGTCGGAAAAATTCTGGAAAAGGTCCCAATAGACCTGGGGATCATTTTCTAGAATCCGGATCAGTCTGAAAAAGTCTGGATAAAGTCTGGATAAATCTGGATAAGTCTGGATAAGTCTGGATAAGTCTGGACAATGCCTGGAAACGTCTGGAAAAGTCTGGAAACGTATGGAAAAGGCCTGGAAACTTCTTGAAAGGGTCGGAAAAATTCTGGAAAAGGTCCCAAAAGATCTGGGGATCAGTTTCTAGAATTTGGAGCAGTCTGTACAAGTCTGGATAAGGGCTGGATAAATCTGGATGAAGTCTGTAAAACTCTGGATAAGTCTGGATATTGTCTGGAAGAGTCTGGAAATCTCTTGAAACATCTGGAAAAGGCCAGGAACCTTCTTGAAAGGGTCGGAAAAATTCTGGAAAAGGTCCCAAAAGACTTAGGGATCATTTTCCAGAATCCGGATCAGTCTGTACAAGTCTGGATAAATCTGGATGAAGTCTGGAAGATACTGGAAAGCTCTGAATAAGTCTGTATAATGTCTGCAAAAGTCTGGAAATCTCTGGGGCGAATTCAGGAATGACACACTCAGTGTGAGTATGATACCGGTGCGGTGCGACGCACTAGCCGTTGATAAAGATAAATGGTGCAAATATAAACAAAACACAAATAAGAATTAAAGTTTTTTTTTCAAAATAAAAAAATGAACAACAAAATAATACATCGAACTAAAAAGTGAAAAATAAATATAGTTTAAAAAAACTAAAAAACACGCTTTTATAGTAAATTGAACTAAAAAGTGAAAAATAATTTTTAATATAAACAGAAAATATTAATGAACAAAAAATATTAGAATTATTGTGAAAAAAGCGTGTGGTGCTCAATGTACGAGAAATCTGGAACAAAGCACCCCACGTTTTTTTCACAATAATTCTAATATTTTTTGTTCATTAATATTTTCTGTTTATATAAAAAATTATTTTTCACTTTTTAGTTCAATTTACTATAAAAGCGTGTTTTTTAGTTTTTTTAAACTATATTTATTGGTTTTTATTTTTATATTATAACGGAAGTCCAAACTGCCACAGTGAAAAAGCAATTAGTGAAAAATCACATAAAGAGTAACCGTGATATTTAATTTACTGATTTCATATTCAAATAGCCCAGAATAGTCCAATAATAAAGCTATGTAAGAAAAATTTTAAGTGTAATCTCGTGACTCGAGACTACACGAGACTCTCGCCGCGTCTGGTCTCGTCTCGTCGAGACTTCACGAGACGAGACGAGACCAGTCTCGAGTCTCGCGGCATCACTATCTTTTACTGTATTCATCTAACTCCATTTATGACGTTTTCGGTCACTAGTTATTTCCGCATTTCGGATATGCTTAATTAACAGACGGCGGATGTCGGTTTTAAATTCTCGTAGGCTTTCTATAGCTTTCTCAGTTGCTTTGGTGCTGATCCCTATGAAGATGCTTTAAAGCATCAACAATTGCACCATAATTTTGGTGGAAAGATGGCAGAAGAGTGTCTAATAAATCTGCTGATCCACGATCCACGTAATGCTACAATCAAACCGGTAGTCATATCATCGTAGCTCTAACCATGAACCATTGCACCGTCTCGAATCGACATCTGTAAATTTCCCACAATGTCTATCCACCGTATGGTGGTGGCTTAACTGCAGGCGAGACAGTTACTGATCTCAAATTACATTCCAACTTATCAATTTTCTTCTCAATACCATCCTTATCTTAGCGAATGGTTCCAACTTCCTGACAAGCCTCGTGACGAACATTCTCGTACTTTTTCACCTATACTCCTTCTATTGCAGTCTTCCAGAGTTTTCTCGAGTATTGTTTCTCCTGTAGAGACCACGGTTTGAATCTATTCTCGCAGAAATTTTCAAAAAAATTGAAGCCGGTCAAGGTTTTCGTGTGTTTTTTTTTCTATTCTGGGTCTTTCTGTTGTTGTGGAACTGAGAGTTTTTGGTTAATAGTTAGGCCTGTCGCACTCGGAGCTACTGGTATGAAACTGAAATGAAACTAAAATCACTTGACAGTCTTTTGCAAGTCCACGGCATGTGTACTTGAAATCGAATGTAGTACACGGCGCTCCCTCTCTAGGGAAATCTTGACCTTGACGTGGTGAGAGGGCTGAGTAACCTTTATCCAGGGAGCGATGTCGGCGGTAGCCTAGCTACCGGCGATAAGGTCTCGAAGAGATGAAGGTGAAACCAAGAAGATTCCCACGCAACGTTTGACCCAGATTGGGCGGCTGCAAACAGCGTCTGTTCTCCAGGTTAGGAGCGGCTGATACAAAAACTCACCAAGACGCCCGGCGAGCGTGGTGTTCTAATTGCCAAATCCTTTCAACAACAAATATGTCGACACAAGATCAATCGGAACTAAGGAACGTCTGGTTGAATGAGAGTACGAATTGGAGAAAATAAACTGGGACATTGTAGCACTAGCCGAAACAAGGAGGAAAGGAGAACAATACCTCCATCTGGATTTCGGGCATACTATGCTCTACAGGGGGAAGGATCATGATAACAATGGAGGAGTTGGAATATTAATGAACAAAAAACTATCGACAAACTTGAAAATCCTGAAAACAGAGTAATATACAGGGTGTTTGGTGCATCGTTTGCCAAATTTACCTGCCCGAAAGAAGGCGCCATTTGCTAACTCTTCAGCCATAATAACTCATCTTTGACCCCTAGGGTTTTTTTCGATTTGGTTTTTTAAATTTTTTTCTTAAATATCAAAATTCGCCATTTAAACTTAAATTTAAAAAAAAGTTGTTGGCCTAGCCTCCAAATTTTATTTTTATTTTTATGTGTACTGTGGTATGGTTCCACCAAATACAAAATTACTTGCCATTAACGTCTAGTCTTTTTATTATTAACTGATAAAATTTTTCAAACAGTTAAAAATAAATTGAAAAGTGAAATTTCCATTGCAATTAAAAAAAAACTGAAGTTGATCGTGATCTTCAAATTCTCTTAAAAAGTTCTCTATTTTATCCCCTTTCCAGTGGTATGTAATATGCCATGAAAACATTTTAACATCTTTACTAATTTGCTTTGGACCCCGCACTAAATACATTGAAAACCGGAATCGGTGAAATTGTGTGATATTGTAGTATGTTATTGTGCTATCTCTACTGATAATATTTGCACAAAAATTTGGGGTGGTCACCGGTCATATTTTTGAGTTAGGGCTGCCTAGAGCGGCGTTTCCACAAGCATAGTTTATTGGCGCCAGTCCACGTGCCAGTTTGCTGGCATAATAATAGTGGCGCCAGTATCTGTTTCCACTTGATATCAAATTTTTTTCAACTGGCGCAATAGAAAAATGAAAAATGGCGTCAACTTTAATGTTGCTGTGAATATTTTGTTTCTAGAATTATTGCAGAAGACCCGAAAAAACAAGAAAAAGAAACATAAGCATAAGATCTGGGTAGGTACGAAAATGGATTTCACGCAGAAAAGCTCTAGGAGCATCAAATAATTTACTGAGTTAACGGATGGAGACCGCATGAGGAATTTCCAAAGCTTCTTATTTTGCTTTCGGCGGCAGTGATATCAAAACCACTTAAGAACACGAGAACTCGCACAATACGTCAACACTTATCCTTATAGCATCATCCCGTTTATTTCTAGCTTTGTAACACAAAAGTTTGTGATTCCACAAACAGGGATGCTCTTCCATAAACTTTATATGTGCAATTTTTTAGATTTACTTGACGATTTCATTACTTTTCTGAAAACGAATAGTGAAAACCTTTGTATTTTTTTTGACAAAGTTTCACACATGGCAAACTGGCGCCAAAAAGTAGACCTCGATTCTACTTTACTGGCGCATGAATAAGTGACGCAAGTTAACTGGCGCCAGCTAATTTTCTGAGTTTCCACGCGCCAGAAAAGTTACGCCAGTCGCCTGGCGCCAATAAACTCTGCATGTGGAAACGCCGCTTTATGCTACGCTACTAGAATATATTTTTAAAAAAATCTATTACTTTACTTCAAATAAATTTTAGGAAAACATGAATAAAAGGTTGGAATTTGGTTAAAAACACATACCTTTAGAAGATAGAACCATGTTTTGCAGTTTGCCGTCCCGCAAAGTATCTACAGGGTGGTCCAAATCATACACCAGAAAAAGTGTTCCAATACAAGCACGTTTGGGATTATTAAAACAATAAAAAGCTAGTACGTAGTAGAAATTCTGTGATCGAAGAATTTTAAAATAGATTCATAGTCCAGTAGTATACAGATAAAATGTCTTATATAGCGCAACAATTACTGTAGGTTTCACTCGACTAGATGATATCCTTTATGTATGTATAATAGGTCTGACAAGAAGTTTTTTTTTCTTCGATATTTAAATAGGTCCCTGCTGTCAATATAAGGAATAATCGGGTTATATATATCAAAAATCGAATGCTTAGAGATTGGCTATACTTCCCTACGGACATGCTTTTAAAGCCTTTCGCGATTGGTAATTAAATAGTTATTTTAAAAATTCATCTCATTCCCCTTGTTTCATTTTACAGAGATAAGATATTAAATCTCTTTTGGTGACACATCCAACCCCACCCTCTTGTGGAACAAATTCGCAAAAGGGGTAATTGATTTAAACTCTTCGTCTGTCAGGCTGTTTTTGTCCTCAACTCGCCATTGGCGGTTATTTGTTAAGCCCATCAATGGCGTCAATCTCTGCAAAGTAAGGTAAAGATGCATTCATTTTCATTTTTCAGAAAAAAAAGGTAAATTCACATTCATTAATAACGTCTTAAAAAAAAAAACAATCAAAGACTACTCTTATTACAAAAACGTACGTCGCAATATTGTTTCTTTATTGGTCAGGATTTTTGAAATGACATTTTAACACTAGAGTTAATTGACAAAACTGAAGAAAAATATTGCTAAGAGATACGTTTAAAAAACCATAGCATTCTTTTATTGTTTATTTTTTTTGAAGACCCGATACTTATAAATGACGCGTTGTCAAGCCAACAGTGAACAAACCAAAAAAACACAATGCATAAAAAGACGCATATTTGACGTTTGAAAAAATAAATCAATTATTGTGAATTTACGTTGACTTTCTTCCATAAGCTTTTGCAGTTTTCAATTTAGAGTTTCTCTTAAAAGCAATTTTTACGTTTGAGATTCCTTTATAACCTTTTGCAGTTTCTACCTGTTTTTGCCAGAAAAATGAACGCGGCACCAGCATTCAACAGAAACAGACTTAACTGTTTTGTGTGCAACAGGCAACAGTTAGTTCAAAGAATGGTGAGGATAGGTGTTGGAGACAATGACGTGAAAAGGGAAATTGCTTTAAGCCGTAGAGCAAATATGGGCTTGCCGGCTGCTCCAATAAATGAGGCGACACGGATATGCGTTAATTGCAACTTGTCAATTAATAACGAAGTTGAAGTGATTGAAAATGATCCTAGTAGTTTGAGACTAAATGTCATGGTAGTCAATTGCAAATTCTTCTAGAGGGATTAAGAAGCTTGATATGTAATAGCCAATGGAGATTTGAGGTCGAAATCAGTCTGACGGACGAAGAATTTAAATCAGTAAGTCCGATATCAAAACAAGATTGTCTAGATTTGTATGGTTTTTGCGAACCTGTTCCACAAGAGAGTGGAGTAAGATATGTGACTAAAAGAGATCTAATAACTTATCTATGTAAATTGAAACAAGGCGTTTCAGATGAATTTCTAAAATTTATTTTCAATTACCAATCGCGACAGGCTGTAAGCATGTCCATAGAGAAGGTTAGCCGGTCTCTTGGCATTCGATTTTTGGGGGATTCAGTAGGCCTAAACTCAATAACCAGAGCCCGCTACATACAGGAGCACGTTACTGAATTTGCTAACGCTCTGTATAATCCGGTTCCTGATGAAGCGAAAGGCATTGCCTATATTGACGGTACCTATTTAGAAATCGACAAAAGCAAAAATTTTCAAGCTCTTCGCCAGACCTACAGCCCACATAAAGGATATCATCTAGTAAAACCTATATTAGTTGTTGCGCCCGATGGATACATCCTAACTGTACTGGGTCCATACTTTGGCGATGTTAGAAATAATGATGCTGCAACGCTGCGAGACGAATTTTTAAACGACGTACAAGGATTGAGGAACTTTTTTCATGAAGGTGATATTTTAGTGGTGGATAGGGGTTACAGGGATGCTACCCCACTCCTCGATCAGTTGGGAATCGAACACCGAATGCCTGCAACAATTCGACAAGGGCAATTTCAGCTGTCGGTGGAAGAGGCAAATAGGTCCCGTATGGTTACAAAAACGCGGTGGATAATAGAAGCTCGAAACGGCCACTTTAAATCTATTTTTAAATTCTTCGATCACAGAATTTCTACTACACATGCAGTTCACCTCAAAAATCATCTACATATATGCGCTGGAATTCTTAACCGGTATTTTCCTCCAATTACCATGAATGGGGCAAATGCTGAGCTGGCCCAAGAAATTCTTAGAAGAGCCAATCGACCAAATGCGATGAAAGATCGTGTTGAAAATCAGCAATTACAACAAAGACGTGGCAGGTGGGTTCCACTAAATCATGAACACATTCCAAACTTTCCAGAAATTAGTTTGGAATATCTACGAGACCTCACGGTTGGTACGTACCACATCAATTTAGCCGCTTCATATATCCAAGATACAAGGCAGAGAGAAAGGCAGACGGAAGTACATGTTGATGACAACAATGATATTGAAGGTGTGATAAGGGTGAGGATATATTCAAGATTTCGGAACGCCACAAAGTATCAACTGTGGATTCAATACGATAATGTCGAAATTGTTGCATATTACTGTACATGTAAATCTGGGGCACGAACCGTAGGGACATGTTCACATGTTGCAAGCGTCGCGTGGTTCTTGGGTTATGCCAGACACGAAAATATCAGATTTCCATCAACAGCTCTGCTGGATAACATTTTAGATGCGCATCACAGACACGAAAACCAAATGGATATCCAGTAGTTCAAAAAATAGTTTTTGAGAATAGGTAATTGGTTGTGACGGAAAGTTCGACCTAGTTGGGATTACGACTCCACAGCAGACCAAGAACTTTGGAAATCCCCTGGATGCAACCTGAAATATCAAAAACATTCAAAAATATATATTCTTTTGCAACCGTTAACCTGTTGTCAAAAATAGCCACTACTTTTGAAAAAGTTAATGGTGCGCACCATAATACCATACGAAAACGCCTATTATTTGATCAAATTCGTACACGTGGCGCCGTCTCATAGATGTCTTTGAAAGTAACGCTGACTTACGTGCGATTTGCTGCTTAAACATATCGGTGATCGTGTTTGGCGGTTTATCCGACTGTTTATATTAAAATATAAGCGGGTGAAAACAAGCGATAACTTTGAAAATAAGAACATTCCTGTTTCGGAAATTTCACCAAAATAATCAGTGGGGTTCCTACTATTACTGGAGAAATTTTTCCAAGGTAAATAACGTACAATTTTATGGTTGTGAATTTTTATTACAATTAGGTCCATGTTGTCGTCCTCTTACATTTTCAAACTATTTATTATGAATACATATTTTCATTGTTTCAGATGCCAAAATATGCCCGAAAATAGCTATTTTCCTAACGAGTGCGGGAGGAGAAATTTCCGGCACGAGGGTGCGAAGCGCCCGAGTGCCGGAAATTTCTTCTCGCAAGAGTTAGGAACTATATTTTTTCTACGAGCATACTAAAGCTGATGTTACGAAGAGTTTAATTTAAATAAAATGCGATTATGCAGAAGGTAGAATTAAAAATGTATTAAAAGGTATTTATAAAAAGGTGAAGGTACAGGTATAGGTGCCGGTACTTTAGCTCTCATTTGACAGCCGTTAAAAATAATCAGGGCTTAGAATGTGCTCTAACCACATCATACTTTATAGACCTTGGCCCATGCAAAATTTTGACAACGTATCAAATTCGTTAATCGAGAGCAAAAGTATCGGCCCTAGGTGTATCAACAATACAAACAATTCCATGTCACAGTGATTATTTCAAACTCTTCCCGCACAGCAAATCGTGCGGGAAAAACTATTTCCCGCACGCTCGTAGAAAAACAAATAAAGCAACCTGGGCCGTAGATACAATGGAAAAAGCTATATTATTTGTTGCAAATGGTGGGGCAATTAGAGATGCTGGGCGAAGGTTTGGAATACCTGAATCCACAATTCGCAAAAGAAAGAAAGACTACGCTGAAAGAATCAAGAAAAGGATTTGGCTAGTATGTATTAAAAATGGCTAAACTCTTTTATGGCGTATCAAGAACTCAACTCCGGCGATTAGAGTACTCCTACGCATTAGCTAATAATATCCCAAACAACTTCAATGCTACAACGAAAATGGCAGGGAAAGACTGGTACTATCAGTTTTTAAAAAGGAACAACGAAATATCTCTAAGAAAACCAGAACCAACAAGCATAAACCGAATAACCGTATTCAACGAACTACAGGTTACTAATTTCTTTGCGAACCTTAAGAAGATTTACGAAAAATATCAATTCAATGGTGACAAGATTTTTAATGTAGATAAAACCGGCATTTCTACAGTCCAAAAGCCTTCTAAACGTCTTGGTCCCAAGGGAGTGAAACAATTCGGAGCAAAAACTTCTGGTGAAAGGGGAAAAACGGTAACCGTAATTTGTTGTTTCAATGCTGCTGGTACGTGCCCCCGATGTTTATTTTTCCCCGGGCTCGGATGACAAGCACGTTGGAAAAAAACGGGCCGCCCAATGCCAAATATTGTTGCTCAAAATCTGGCTGGAGCAATGAACAATTATTTTGTCAGTGGCTTCAGCATTTTAAAGAAACTGTCAAACCTTACAAAGATCAGTCCGTTCTAATATTTCTGGATAACCAACCACTCGAGCCATATTTCTCTGGAAATTTATGAATTTTGTAAGCAGAATGGTATTCAATTACTCACCATTCCACCGCATACATCACATCGCCTGCAGCCTTTGGATTTAACGTTCTATGGTCCACTTAAAGCAGCTTTTAACCGACAACTATCTTCTACATTTCGAAAGAATCACACCCTACGATTTGGTAGAACTCTTCCATAAAGCTTATAGTCAAGTTGCCACTATGGATAAAGCACAATCCGGGTTCAATACTCCAGGAATATGGCCTTTCCAACCTGAAAAATTCACAAAAGAAGACTTTTTGCCATCTAGTCACTACATGCCTGCAGTGACAATAGATGAAGAAGATCATCAGAATGGCTCTCAGGAGCACATTGAAGTTTCTGATCCAAGTACTTCTAAAGTTTGCCAGCAAGTTGAATCTAACGCAAATACTTCAACTGCTGTGCAAACAGTTTCAATTTCAAGTGGCACTCGTTGCACACAATTGCATGTTTCCTTTGAAGAATTGAGCCCGATTCCAACTCCATCTACAAGTAAAATTCAACGACGTAAGAAACAGAAATCCGAAATTTTAACGGAGACACCCAATAAAGAAGTTTTGATAGCCTGCGAGTCAAAAAAAAAAGATAGGCAAGCAAAGGACATCGCACACGTCTTATGGGTTTTCGGGGACCGGTCGATTTTTTTAAAAATTTGGTATGTTGTAGTACTAGTGAAAATAAGTATTTTTCATCATTGCGCCAAATCTCTAACTATATAGGGTGACTCAGTAAAGTGGGTCCGAAAATCATTGCCAAGCCTTTCAATTATTGATGTTGGCACGCACTGCAAGCTACATATCGGGATTTTTTTTTCTATTTCGCAAATAAATAGTCTAGATAAGCCTAATATATTATACAGGGTGGCTAAACTTACGTATTCTTTTAGAAATACTGCCCTATTCTTAGTAATAGTGTTACGAAAAAGGTCGTGCTGGAATTAATTTGCCAGTAACTTTCCAATTTTTGTCTGATTTTAGAAAATCTGGTCTCAAAATAAAGCTTACATCCCAGAGGAATGTCATGAAATCTGAAAAAATGACAAATCTCATAGAATTCGTGTGAAATATCGCCTTTTTTGGCTAGAAACTGTCAATAATTTACATCTGAGGAAGCAAATAATACTCGTAAGATTACAAAGACATGTTGGATGGACATTTGAAATCTGTGTTTAACACAGAATATTGTGACTAGTGCAAAATATTGAAAATGCCCTACATGAAAGGATTCAAAGAGAAAACCTCCAACTTAGGGGTGATGGGGTGGGCCTTAAGTCAATTTACATGGAAATTATATTAATTTTTCTATTCTAACTGTTGAGCATTCATGAACTAAATCTTTCCGAATATATCTAAATATTTTCGGGGTTCACACAAGATAAATAAGGAGAGATTTTCTGTTTGTATCATTTTTGTTCTCCCCTGTGCTGGATGGAGGGAATCCAGTATTGGGCACATACTGCACATGCAAAGTTATAGCTATAGCGTTGTTAGGTACTACGCTCGACATGAGAACAATGTGAAGTATCCATCAAATACGTTACTTATATTAGGGCCGGTTTATCAATAGCGAGTCATTTCCAGGTTGATTATAACTCCAGGGTAAACGTTTCTCCACAGCGAGTTAGCTATAACTCTTGGTGTAACCTTGGGTTAAATTGGCTCACTGTTGTTGATAATGCGGGTTTAGCGATTTATGGATTTACCCCTTGAGATAACCTGAAAAAACATATTTTTTTTCGTAATCTAGTGATTTGTCAATTTTGTGGTAATATTTTTTTTTTTCCAAAATAGAAATATATGGACTGATTGATGAAGATGAAGATTTCTACAATTTCGTAGCAAAAACGCCTCATATAATCCGCCAAAGGATTAATCCTCTCGAGAAATACGATGACTAGGATTTCTCTACAAAAGGATTAAAAGTTCATGTCTGACCTCTTGCACCCTATAATTCGCTTATATTATAGCTTGATTATTATTATTTTTTCTGATTCAAGGAAGTTTTTTCCTCTTGCGATATCTTTCTTCTCCATGACTATTGACTACACACACTGCATTAACCACGCTCTTCAAACATTAACAAATTGTTATGAAAAACGGTGCGCTAAAAAGAATTCTCGAACTTATCATTAACTTAACAACAAACTCCAAAAAGTTTTGTGAATGGGCTAATTTGACGATCGACTCATGCGTGACTGTTTACGACCAATTAAAAATATGTTAAAATCACCATCCTGGTAAACAATAATGCTACCAACTATTGCTTAACCCAGTGTTTATTAACTCCACCTACAGTGGATGCTTGAGAAACACAATCCTCAGTTAACCCAAGCAGGGCCGTAACTAGAATCCTCGGCGCCCAAGGCAATTCCAAATTTTGGCGCCCCTCCACCGCCCTCTCAAAAGTAACAATAGATATATTTTTTGATGCTTTGGTTTTTGCTTGAAATTTTTTCAATACATTTTCGAAATATATAATTTAGACACATCAATCAATAGTATATTGTGTATTTAGGTGGAAAAGTGACACATTCTCGGCCGACGGTGTAAGTTGACGGGCGAGGCGTAGGCGAGGCCGGCAAACACCGAAGGCCGAGAATGTGCTTTTCCACCGAAATACACATACTATTTTTCCTGCGATCGGTTTAATACCTGTTAAATGTTTGTCTTTTGGCTCCAATTATTCAGCAGTACGAGAATCACTTTCCCGGCCTAGGCCAGAAAAGTGTTTCCCGTATTGTTATTCATTGATTCCTTAGCAACTATTGAAACATGATTAAAATACCAGAATATTGAGTTTTGCGACTTGTCAACCGGTCAAAAATGCTTACATTTCTTGTCAATCGCAGAAAAAAATATTTACGTACTAGGTAGTAGGTACTGTTGGAAACATGTTCCAACAATCATGCTATCTCTTTTTGATGGCAAAATATTTTTATGCATATAAAGTTTGCAACACTGCAGCGTTGTCGTCATGTCTATTTTGTCATGTCTGTCAATATATTGCGCGCCATTTTTGTCATTGCAGCAGTGTAGCTTGGAGCTTGTCCACGTTAACAAGCATCCAGAAACCTTTTCACATTTTAATAAATTTTATAATCTAGCTCTGCCCTGTTGGGCATCTAAGCAAGCTCTGGCTTCTTGTCATCTTGTAGTAGTAATTGTAAATAGTGTAAATATTGTGTAAATTGTTGTAAATATAGTGTCAGTGAAAAGCGCGTGTGTTTTAGTTCCCTATCCAGTCGATCATCCAGTCCACCTAATTATACAGTCCACTAATTATCAAGTTATTTATCTTCCATTATGTGGTTTTGCACATAATTTTGGCCAGTTCGAGCCGGATACTGGATAGTTCGGAACCTAAAAGTGCTTTAAAAACCCTCAAAAAGTGCCTTTTTAGTGGTTATTGATTGTTCCATCGTGATTTTTGGCGCCATGTGATGCAAAAAATCAATCATCCACTGTGCAGTCTGCACGTGTCTCAAACAACGTTGGGTTCCACGTGCCACCAGCGAAGGTTTCCGCCGGAACCGGAAGTGCGTAAGTAGAGTGGGGCGGAGCAAACAAACTTCACTTGTCAAATTCAAAAGGGTGCTTCTTTTTCTCGTCTGGTTCAACCCAAGTCACCCCGGGTGCAGTATCCTTGCTTGGTGCAATGAAGTACAGCCCCGGAGCAACGAACATGAAAGTGAGAGTTCACCACCCCGACAGCTCAACCTCAAATTAAATGTCAAACATTTGTTTACGTTTTGTTGTTTGTTGTTTGTGTATTTTGGATTTTTGCAGTGAATTTGAGTGAATTTGCATTATTTTTGAAAAACTGAATTTTTCGCATTAATTATTGCTATTTTTTCATTATTTATTTAAAGGATGAACAATTATCCGTTTTTCGTTTTGTTAAGTAGTTTTTAAAAAAAAAATCTAATTTATTAGGTAATTTTAAATTTTGTTTATAGATTTCTTTTGATATTTTCTTATTTTTTTGATTGTAAACTTTGTAAATATGGCTACCAAAAAGCAAATTGATAAATTATTGTCAAAGAAAAAGCAAGCAATCGACTCCATGGTTAGAATAAGTCGTTATATTTCCGATCACAAATCTGATCCTGACAGTGAGTATAAAACCGACCAATTTTTAGTTCGGAAGGAAATATTGCAGGACAGTTTTCAAAAGCTTAAAGACATTCAAGTTGAAATTCTGTGCCTTGATGGTAACTATGATGATTCAATTGATGATGTAGAAACTCTTTTTTATGATGTCATTGTAAGTATTAAAAATTGTTTACCTAAATCTAATTTACCAGGACCAGCTAATACTAGTAATTTAGCAACTAATATTGCTCAATCGGTTTCAATTCCACCTACTCAAAGTAATAATTTTATTTCTGCTGCTAAATTGCCCCCAATCGAGATACCTACCTTTGATGGAAAAAATTTAACCAATTTCAAATCTTTTATCGATATATTTAATGCTGTCATCGATAAAAATCAACAGTTAAAAGATGTTGAAAAGCTCTTTTATTTGAGAAATTATTTGAAGGGTGAGGCTTTAAGCTTAATTGATAATCTGCCACTAATAAATTCTTCATATCAAGGTGCCATAGATATTTTAAATAACAGATTTAATAATGAAACTATGATCATAAATTCACATATTTTTTCTATTTTGGATATTCCTGCCATACAAAAAGGTACAGCTCATGCACTTAGAGATTTTGTAAGTCGCATCAAGCAGCAAATTGGAGCTCTCAAAAACCTAGCCCAGCCTGTTGACAACTGGGACATGGTGATGATTTGTATTTTAAGTAGAAAAGTTGACCAATTTACCAACAGAGCCTATCAAATAGATCGTGATAGTTCCAAATTGCCGACTTTGGATGAATTCTTGGCCTATTTAGAAAATAGAGCTACAGCCTTAGAGGCAACTAGTAGTACCCCAGAGCATAAAACTAAAGAAAAGGTTTACGGTTTATTAACAAAACAAACCAATGTAAAATGTCCCTTTTGTTCAATATCTGGACATAAACTGTATAATTGTAAAAAGTTCAAATCCGTACTAGTAAAGGATCGTATATCTTTTGTCGACAGACAGAATTTTTGTAAATTATGTTTGAATATTCATTCTGGAAAGTGTAAAATGTTGTTTCGGTGTGGTATGTGTCAAAAGGAACACAATACCCTGCTGCATTTGGACAAGCAATGTGAAAATAATAATTTTCCTACTGAACGCAGAGTCATGTATTCCAATGCCTCACAGCAAGAATCTGTACTTTTACCTACCTTAAAAGTAAAAATTAAATCTAATAAAGGCAAATATATTTACGCCCGAGGTCTGGTTGACACCGGCTCTCAGATTTGTTTAGTAACAAACAGTTTAGTTGAAAAGCTAGGATTAAAAGCCTTTAATAGTTCTTTGAATATCACTGGCATATCGGAGACTAAAACTAAAATTAATAAATCAATAAATTTAAATATTGAATCTTTGGTTTTTGATTATTCAAAAAACATAAAGTGTGCGCTTGTTGACACTATTACAAGCAATTTGCCTAATGTAAGTTTTGATATTTCAGAGTTTGAAACGCCTCGGAATATTCATTTGTCTGATGACAGTTTTTACCGCTCGGGACCGATTGATTTTTTATTGGGTGCAAATGTGGCGTTTGAAATTTTTCTCTCGGAGAGGCTTTAATGCAACAATATATATTTTCAAAACACCCTATTCGGTTATATTGTAAGCGGTGCAATTTCTGCTTGTGCAAATGTCACATGCAATTTTTTTGCGTTTCACGCGACCTATTCAGATCTTGAAAAAATCATGTCTCAATTTTGGGAAACTGAGAAAGTCCCTGAGATATTTCCAGAATATCCCAGCGAGCAAGAAGCTTGCGAGTCTTGTTTTCAAAATTCTCTTGAAATAATAAATAACCAATATCAGGTGAAATTGCCACTAAAACAAACTGACATAAATTTGGGGGATTCATTTTCAGTGGCTATAAAGCGCTTTGAAAACCTGGAAAAAAGATTTAGAGTTAATCCTGATCTTTTCTCACAATATAAGAGTTTCATGGATGATTATTTGAATTTAAATCATGCCAAAATTGTCAATTACCCTGTAGAGGAGTTAACTAATGGTTCGATTTATTTCATGGCGCATCACCCCGTTATAAGGGAAGACAAAAAAACCACCAAACTCAGAGTTGTCTTTGATGGCAGCATGAAATCGAAACAAAAGAAATGTATAAATGACTTCTTGTACAATGGGGCAGTAGTCCAGAAAGACTTATTCGATATTCTTGTTTGCTTCAGAACTTATAAATTCGTAATTTTAACTGACATAAAACAAATGTACCGCATGGTTTTAATTCACCCGGAACACCGGCCGGCCATTGCAAAACATTCTGTGGAGAGATCATCTCGGTTCCTTACAGTATATTCAATTACAGACAGTCACCTATGGCTTGAAAAGCTCGTCTTTTTTAGCAACGAGGTGTTTGGCTGAGCTGGCTCACTCAGAAGGTAAAAAATTCCCTCTCGCAGCAAAAGCTCTTTTAAATAATACATACGTAGATGATATCTTATCGGGTTCTGACACAATTGAAGAGACCATAAAGCTTAGAGACGAATTAATTTCTTTATTGGGTTCACGATCATTTTTTCTGCATAAATGGTGTACCAATGAACCAAACATTTTGAGTGGCATCCCTAAAGATAAACAAAATTTCGATGAGGTTGATATGAGTAAGAATAATTTTACCGTAAAAACACTAGGCCTAACTTATGATACCATTTCTGATCATTTTAAATTGTCAACTCCTAAAGTTATGGACATCAATGAATATTTAACAAAGAGACAAGTACTCAGTTTGATCTCCAAATTTTATGACCCTTTGGGGTTGGCAGGCCCGATTTTGGTGGCAGCCAAAGTAATCATGCAAAAAATTTGGACATGCAAACTTAGTTGGGATGAAGTATTGCCCGATGATTTGTTGGACATTTGGAAAAGTTTTATAAAGGGTTTTATTAACATGCAAACTTTGGAGATTCCTCGGAATTTATATTTCACAAACGCAAATAGCATTGAGCTTGTAGGGTTTTGCGATTCGTCCATGATAGCATATGGAGCAGTCATTTATGTAAGAACATTTTTTCCTGACAGAGTACATGTAAATTGAGTTTGTTCAAAGTCTAGAATAGTACCTATAAATAAAAAACTTACCATTCCTAGATTGGAACTTAATGGAGCTTTGCTTTTAGCAAATCTGGCAAAAAAGGTGTCTATCTTATTGCAATCAAAAATTGATAAAGTATTTATTTATTCTGATTCGACCATTGTACTTGCTTGGTTAAAATCAGATCCTCTGAAATTAAACCCTTATGTGGCAAACAGAATTATAAAAATTCAAAACTTAACTTCAACTTTTAAATGGTTATATATTAACACGAAAGAAAATCCTGCCGATTGTCTATCCAGGGGTCTCGAGCCTCAGGAAATTGAGTCAAATAATCTGTGGTTCCACGGTCCAAACGTTCTTTCTGATATTAATTTTTGCCATAATGAGATTCCTATAGAAATTCCTGCTTCCTTGCCAGAAGAAAAAATTTTAACACAAGTCATAAAAACAAAGCCAAATTCATTTTTTGAAGATTTTTCATCCCTTAGAAGACTTCAAAGAGTTTTTGCCTATATACTTAGATTTGTTCACAATTCTGGAAAAAATTCTGGTGAAAAACTTGAGGGAAGTTTGAAGCTTTCAGAACTGGAACACGAACACAGTCTTAGAGTAATCATAAAATGTGAGCAAGACTTTTACTTTTCTAATGACATTAAATCTTTACTTTCCAATACCCCTTTAAAATCCTCATTAAACTCTTTGTCGCCGTTCCTAGATGGCAATGGATTATTGCGAGTGGGTGGAAGGTTACATAATTCAAACATTCCATATAATCAGAAACATCCTGTGATCTTGCCCAAGGAAAGTCACATCACCAAATTAATTATAATACAAGAACATTCAACTTTGTTGCACGCTGGACCAAGACAAGTTTTAGGTTCCCTAAACCTCAATTATTGGCTCATAAATGGAATAAGAATAATTAAAAAAGAGCTACACAAATGTGTGATTTGCTTTAAATTCAAAGCAAAATGTTCCACTCAATTAATGGGTTCCTTGCCGGAAAAAAGAGTCTGTTCAGCCAGAGTGTTTCAAAATGTCGGGGTAGATTTTTGCGGTCCCTTCCTCGTTAAGCAATCTCGAATTAGAAAATCCGTAAGTTCCAAGGCATACATAGCACTTTTTGTGTGCTTTTCAGTCAAAGCAATTCATATGGAACTGCTTTCAGACCTGACAACCGAAAATTTTCTAGCTGCTCTGAAGCGTTTTATTTCGCGGAGGGGGAAGCCCGCAAATATTTTCTGCGACAATGGTTCCACGTTTAAAGGAGCCGAGAATAAAATCAAAGAGTTTTATAACGAAACAGAAAAAATTGAAAATTATTCCCTTCAGGAAAAAATTACATTTAATTTTATACCGAGCTATTCTCCAGTTTTTGGTGGTTTATGGGAAGCTGGAGTAAAATCGGCAAAATTTCACATCAAGCGAGTCATAGGTAGCAATGAGCTTACCTATGAACAATTTAATACTCTTATTGTCCAAGTAGAAGGAATTTTAAATTCCCGACCACTTGTAGCCTTGTCACAAGATCCTTCAGATTTGGACTATTTGACCCCTGGTCATTTTTTGATAGGTGCGCCTATCACAAGCTTTCCTGACCCTGATTTGACGGAAATTCCCCAAGGTCGACTTAAGTTTTAGAAATTGTGTGTCCAGATGCAGCAGCATTTTTGGAAAAAGTGGTATCACGACTATCTAACGCAACTCCAAAATAGGCCAAAATGGCGTGATGAGATGCCTAACCTTAGGGAGGGCTTGTTAGTCATTTTAAAAGAGGATAATGTACCTTCTTATAAGTGGCCAATGGCAAGAATAGTTAAAGTAATACCTGGAAAGGACGGCAAAGTAAGGGTTGTCGAAGTGAAAACCAAAAAAGGTATTTATCTCAGATCGGTTACCAAGATTGCAGTGTTACCGATTGATGACAATAATTGTTAATAATATTTTTGAAAATTATTCACAAAATTCTGTACATATATTTGTAAAACATTTAGATTTATATTTATATTCAATTAGCTATACTCGTATATACATACATAATGTCATACTATGTGTTCCAGAAATGTTTTTAGCTTTAATTGTTAGTTAAGTTTTCGTTTACTGGATCATCATTGAAATCATACCTTTTTTTAAAAAAAGGGTTGCTTACTTTCTCTTTAATTTTTTTATTTTTTTTTTGCTGGAAAATTTTACCTTGGTTTCATGTGAAACTCTAGGCCCCCCAACATGTTGGAAACATGTTCCAACAATCATGCTATCTCTTTTTGATGGCAAAATATTTTTATACATATAAAGTTTGCAACACTGCAGCGTTGTCGTCATGTCTATTTTGTCATGTCTGTCAATATATTGCGCGCCATTTTTGTCATTGCAGCAGTGTAGCTTGGAGCTTGTCCACATTAACAAGCATCCAGAAACCTTTTCACATATTAATAAATTTTATAATCTAGCTCTGCCCTGTTGGGCATCTAAGCAAGCTCTGGCTTCTTGTCATCTTGTAGTAGTAATTGTAAATAGTGTAAATATTGTGTAAATTGTTGTAAATATAGTGTCAGTGAAAAGCGCGTGTGTTTTAGTTCCCTATCCAGTCGATCATCCAGTCCACCTAATTATACAGTCCACTAATTATCAAGTTATTTATCTTCCATTATGTGGTTTTGCACAGGTACCTTTTTGGATTGTAAAATATGGATGGATTAAATTAGGCGCCTTAAGCGCCCTGATACTCCGGCGCCCTGGGCGGGTGCCACCCCCTAGTTGCGGCCCTGAACCCAAGGTTGAAATTAACACCGGGTTAGTTAACCCCTAGAGCCACTCGCAATAGAGGAACCGCCCCTTACTTTAGGTGTATTGGGTGTATTCAAGACCATAATCGAATGAAAAGTTATACTTTTATCACGTTCAACCATCTCGAATTTTATCACATTTTTAATTTTCTTAGATTTCATGACATCCCTGTGATATAAGATTTATTTTGATACCACATTTTTTTAAATCGAACAAAAATTAAAAAAGTTACGGCTAAATAAAATCCAGCGCGACCTTTTTGGTAACACTATTTCTAAACATAGGGCAGGATTTCTAAAAAAATACGCAAGCTCAGCTACCCTGTATAGTATATTAGGCTTATCTGACTACTTATTTGCGAAATCGAAAACAAAAATCTCGATATTTAGCTTGCAGGGCGCGCTAATACCGATAATGGAAAGGCTTGTTTTATGATTTTCGGACCTACTTTACTGGGTCACCCTGTATAGTTAGAGATTTGGCGCAATGATGAAAAATACTTATTTTTGCTAGTACTACAACATACCAATTTTTTAAAAAAATCGACCGGTCCCCGAAAACCCATAAGATGTGTGCGATGGGAAAAAAATTAGAACAAAAACCGTCAAAAAAAGGTAAAGCGAGTGCAAAACATCCCGCTAAAAATAATAAGACCGTTAAAAGGAAGGTTTTTGAGGAAAGTGAATCTGAAGAAGAAGTCTCAGACAGCCAGTTATGTGATGATGATGAACTTGATGACACGGAGGTCAATCTCGGAGACAGATGTTTGGTTTGCGACGACTGGAGCAAGAAAGACGAATACTGGTTTCAGTGTGCAATCTGCGGCAAATGGGCCCATGAGCTTTGCAGTGGGGTAGACTCCCCCGAATGTTACATCTGCGACTTTTGCGACCACTAGTTATGGTTTTTATGCAATAATTTAGTTTAATATTATGTTTGCAATAAACGTATTATGTTCTTTGTTTCACAGAATATTTTCTTTGTGATTTTTGGTTGATTTGGGATATCAGCTATAACACAGAAGAATATCTATGCCAAATAGAAATGATTGACGGCTTGGTTAACATATTAGTTCCTTGATTAAAGAGTCCCAATTTGCGACACAGTAGATGATACATCAGGTTAAAATCGGCCTTATTAAAGTTTAGTTTCTACTTGTGTTAGAGGTTGGAAAGTCACTAAACTTGGCATCTGGGTTAAGCTGCATGTCAAATGTAATGTTAAGGGTGGGGTGTGCAGCATCCTCCGGGACGACCGGGACAAGGGGAAGATGATCCCTAGTTACCTCACATTCAAAGTTAGCAATAAGAAGATCCGATATGTTACCCGATATGTTTGAGAAAGTGTTAAATTATTAATGCTAAAATAGTTATTTATGATATAAGTGCTAAAAGTGACATTTTATTTTGTGAAAAGGGAAGTTTGGGAGACAACGCCGAAGGCGGAGTGTTCCATCCCTTTGAACAAAATAAAATCACTTTTAGCACGAATATCATACACTATTTTTTCTACAAACGCACTAAAAGTGATTACTTAATCACTTTTAACACCAGTGTCATAAAATGGCATTTTAGACACTGACAGCATCCGTTAAAAATTACACTTTTAGTGACGTTTGTAGAAAATAGTTATTTATGATATAAGTGCTAAAAGTGACATTTTATTTTGTGAAAAGGGAAGTTTGGGACATGACGCCGAAGGCGGAGTGTTCCATCCCTTTGAACAAAATAAAATCACTTTTAGCACGAATATCATTCACTATTTTTTCTACAAACGCACTAAAAGTGATTACTTTTAGCACTAGTGCTAAAAGTAATCATTTTTAGCACCAGTGTCATAAAATGGCATTTTAGACACTGACAGCATCCGTTAAAAATGACACTTTTAGTAACGTTTGTAGAAAAAATCATTTTTCTCCAAACATCAAAAAAAAAAAACGTCACTTTGTTAATACCTGTCAAGATGTTAGAAATTTAATTTCTATGCTGCTAGGCAAATTCGGCGGGTTAACACCTTATCGAGGTGGTAGAAATTAATTTTTTATGCTGCTAAGCAACCGCAGCGGCAGTAAAAGTACCTACTTTTAGTGCCGCTCGTAGTTTTACTGCCGCTTAACCATCCAGTTACTCCCGAGCTTACCCCATTCGTTTGGAGAAAAAATAGCGTGTTGCATACGGAGTAGAAGCACTTCTTCAACTCCTAATACAACAATATACTATTATGAGTGTTCTCTTTCCATTAGCAAAACTAACCCTGAGTGGATCTCAGTATCCGAAATGGAATTATAAATTTTTAATCACTTAGATGCAAAAAAATCATGCAAAACTTCTAATAAATCACCTTTCGAAGCTTCTGAAAAATAATTCAATCAATCAGAGGGATTTCATCCTTTCAGGACTTATTGAGTAGAGTCTCTCTATCAAACAAAATAAACCGCAAGTGGATCTCAGGCTCAGAAATGGAATTATAATTTTTTTTTTCACTTGCATGCAAAAAAATCAAGCAAAATTTCTAATAAATCACCTTTGGAAGCTTCTGAAAAATACTTACAGCAATCAGCGAGACTTCAAACTTTCAGGATTTCTTGAGTAGGGTCTTTCGATCAAAAAACAATAAACCGCGAATGGATCTTATGGAGTAGAGTCTCTCTATCAAACAAGACAAACCGCAAGTGGATCTCAGGCTCAGAAATAAAATTATGATTTTCTTTCTTACTTAGATGCAAAAAATTCAAGTAAAAATTCTATTAAACCACCTGTGGTAACTTCTCGTACTTAGAAATGGAAATATTATACCCCTGCCTCCCGCGTACAAAATAGGGTACGATTTCCTAAAGCTCAGTTTCATGATTAGCCTACAGTATTTATGACGCTGAGATGCCAGAGGGGCGTCCGCTGGCTAGGTAGCGGTGGAGAGGGTTGCTAGGGGGTTGCAAAGTCGGAAAAAAACCAAAATTTGGAACGATTTCCTAAAGCACGAAACTTTTACGAGAAGAAGGTTATGTTTTATAAAGTACCCCAGATATGGTCCGCTGGGTGGGCGGTGGTGGAATCAAGCATGATAAAGATACCGAGCATAAACGCGTTAGGAGGCACCAGCGGACGATTTTTCCACCGACATAGAGGCAGCGGACGATTGTTTTCGTTTATTTCACTATGAATAGGCTCTAATCTCATGAAATCTTGATTGGTGCAAACCGCATTTTGATATCTTCAACCGTTCAGCCCCTAGAGGGCGATTCTAGATTTTGAGCAATATTGTGAAACCTCCATAACTTTTTTGTTTATGAAAATAATTGAAATCCGTAAAAACTTTCTGGATGCACTTTTTTAGGCAGAATTCAGTGACGATCTCAGATTTTTTCTATTTGGCCCCGATTTTGAGATATTGACCAAAGTCCGTTTTTTCTTTTCCAATAGGATACCCTTATACAGGGTGTCCCAGGGAAAACAGTCCACCCCGATTTATTGGATTTGGGATGAGAATCTGGAAAAACGCTCGGACACGTCGATTTTTGATTACAGGGGGAACTATTTTTCAGTTTTTCTCATCCCCGTAGCTTCAACCCCCTAGCTAGGGGGAGAACAACCCCCCAAATTTTAATAGGGGACAGGGGTCATGTCATATCTCTTTTTAAAGGTCTCATTGAGTTCTTTATGCCCCTAGAATTTCATCTCATTATTTTCATCCGTAACGAAATGACAGCTTGTCAAAATCTTGGAAATAGATTATTAGTTTTAGTGGAAGCAAAAGCGATACTTACCTCCCCTAATGAAAATACTTGGAATGAAGTTTTTCCTTATTATTATTAATGGGGTGTACACGAAGAATTTTAAATTGTAGGTATTTTTAATCATATTTTTATTAAGGGAGGTAAGTACAGCTTTTACTCCTACTAAAAGATAGTCCATTTCCAAGATTTTGACAAGCTGTCATTTCGTTACGGATGAAAAGAATAAGATGAAATTCTAGGGCCATAAAGAACTCGATGAGACCTTTAAAAATAGGTATGACACGACCCCTATTCCCTATTCAAATATAGGGGGTACAATTTACAATTCTCGTGTACACCTCATTAATAATAATAAGAAAAAACTTCATTTCAAGTATTTTTATTAGAGGACGTAAGTATCGCTTTTGCTCCCACTAAACCTAATAGTCTATTTCCAATATTTTGACAAGCTGTCATTTCGTTACGGATGGAAATAATGAGACGAAATTCTAGGGGTATAAAGAATTCGATGAGACCTTTAAAAAGAGATATGACATAACCCCTATCCCCTATTCAAATTTTAGGGGTTGTTCTCCCCCTAGCTAGGGGGTTGAAGCTACGGGGATGAAAAAAACTGAAAAATAGTTCCCCCTCAAATCAAACATCGACGTGTCCGAGCGTTTTCCCGGATTCTCATCCCAAACCCAATAAATCGGGGTGGACTGTTTTCCCTGGGACACACTGTATATTATAGTATTTTACATTATTAGCCAGGTAAAACGGTTTTTACTGGTGATTGAAGGAAATGACTAGCGAGCCGTCAGGCGAGCTTGTCACCTTCAAGAGCCAGTAAAAACTGATACCTGGCGTATGATGTACAATAATTTATTTATATCCTACTGAACTATTAAAACCATATAATACCTTGGTTACGATAATCATAAACAGGGTCTTAACTCCCAAGGAAGTTAAGGATTTTCATAACTCCCAAGGGAGTTAAGGAAGGGAGTTAAGGATATCATAACTCCCAAGGGAGTTAAGGATTTCCATAACACCCGCTTTTACCTTGAATAGGTAACACTTTGACAAAAAATAGAAAATTTGATTTATGGCTTATTCCTTTATAAAAATAGACAGAATACAGTAAATTCAGTAGGATATAAAATTATCTATGTACCACGGGAATTATCAGGAGTTAATACCCACGGGCAATTGGTGTCCCTCGGGCCGGAGGCCCTCGGGACACAAACGTTGCCCTGGGGTATTAACACCTGCATAATTCCCTTGATACATAAATAACTATTGTTACTCATTTGTAAACAATAAATAAAAAATTAATACATAGGTAATACAATTTTAATAAATAATTCTACTGACCCTACTGACTTGTAAAAAGTTTTTACAGTTCAGCTGTCAATTTTACAAGTCAGTAGAGCTAGTAACTGGTAAAAATCAATTTTCGTTGTTTATGTTTTGACTTGATAAATGACGTTTTACAAATGAGTGACAAATAAATACATTTATTTGTCACTCATTTGTAAAACGTCACTTATCAAGTCAAAACATAACCAGCGAAAATTGATTTTTACAAGCTACTGGCTCTACTGACTTGTAAAATTGACAGCTAAACTGTAAAAACTTTTTACAAGTCAGTAGAATTATTTATTTTTGAAAAATCGGTTTTATCACAAGAATAATTGCTTGTAGGTACCTTCTGGGAGACTTTTCTGGTGATAAACTGTTGGCTACGACTGAGGCTTCATTAATAATATCTTGTAATAAATTCATTTCTGGAAAAAAATTGCAAAATGGAAATCTGTCAAAAAACCTATTTATAACTAGAAACAACGTCTTAACAACGTATCATTCTCATAGTTATACCAACTACCAAAACTTCTGTGAGAAAAAATCAAGGAAAAACATATAAATTTCAAATTTTTGTTATGTATTGATTTTTTATTTGTCCCTATATCTTTTACAAATGAGTAACAAATAAATTATTGTACATTATACGCCAGGTAGCAGTTTTTACTGGCTCTTGAAGGTGACAAGCTCGCCTGGCGGCTCGCTAGTCATTTCCTTCAATCGCCAGTAAAAACTGTTTTACCTGGCTAATAATGTAAAATACTATAATAGCTCATCTAAAAGCTATGCTTTCTCTGATTTCAATGATTTAAAGCTCGATAGGTTTATCTCTGAAAGTTTTCGTGAAAAAAAAAATATTTTGGTTTTTGTCATAAGAAGCAATGTGTTAGAAAATGACTTATATCTGTAAGGAGAATGAAAAAGGTGTCTTTGTAACACATTATTTCTTATGACAAAAACCGATTTTTTTTTTTTTTTTCGCGAAAACTATTAGAGAAAAACCTATCAAACTTTATATCATTGAAATCAGCATAAGCAGAGTTTTCCAATGACCTATTAATATACAGGGTATTAATAAATAGTGGGATCAAACTTCTAGGATAAATAGTACTCGTTAAAATAAAATAAAAAGTTAATGGTAACATAGGTCCGCGAATGCTCAGTTTTCAAGATACAGGGTGTCAAAGTTTGAAAAAAAATCGTTTTTTTAGCTCAAAAATTCCCTTTTCCGATTTTCTTTTTCAAATTTGACAGGTACTATGACTTACTTGATCTAAAAATAATATCAAAGTAATAAAAAAATAGTGACATGCCATTTTTTTCTCTACTTTTACCAACGTAGTTGCCCTCTGGGGCGCCACTGGAATAATTATGGTAAATCTAATTGTCTAAAGATATTTTTTGTTATTAATAAAAACAAATCTGCCAAGTTTAAAGAAATTCGGGAAACGGATTTTGAAATACCGATTTCAAGCTTTGACACCCTGTATCTCGGAAAGTAAGCATTTGCGGACCTATGTTTCTATTAACTTTTTTCTTATTTTAATGAGTACTATTATTCTAAAAGTTTGATCTTACTATTTATTAACGACCTATACATATAGGGTGTCCTATTGAAAAAAAAAACAGACTTTGGTCAATTCCTCGAAGTTGGAGCCAACTAGAAAAAAATTGGGAACGTCACTGAATTCAGTTTAAAAAGTAGGTACTTCTAGAAAGTTTTCACGAAAATCAATTATTTTCATAAACAAAAAAGTTATGAAGGTTTCATAGTATCGCTCAAAATCGAGAATCGCCCTCTAGCGGCTAAACCGTTAAAGATATCAAAACGAGGTTTGCACCAATCAAAATTTCATGAAATTGGAGCCTCAGAGTGGGGGTTCATTTTTTTGTATCTGCCTCAGGAATTGACGTTTCTTATTAAAAGTGTCCAAATTGTACAGGGTGGTTGATTTTCGATAGTTTTATAGGGTACAGCCAAAGTGGCCGAAGTTACTGAGAAACTGATATACGCGTCTCGTCCTCTTTTTTAGTGTGTCATTTGATGGTGTAGTCAGATCTTGGCCAACAAGTTTGGTTTGCGAGGTACAGGGTGTTTTTCAAAATCAGCTGTTTTTTTTAATCCTCCATAACTTCTTACCCTAGGAAGATATAGAAAAAGTGCAAATAGGAAAAATACGTCTTTTTTTACGTAGAATTCAGTGGCGTACTTAGAAAAATATGAGGGCTTTCACAACTTTCACATGCGTGCCTTAAAAATGTACTTTTAACACTTATATCATAAATAACTATTACGCACTAGCGCGTCAAGTATTTTCAATTTACGCACTAGTGCGTAATAGTTATTATGCAAACTTTCACATGCGTGCCTTAAAAATGTACTTTTAACACTTATATCATAAATAACTATTACGCACTAGCGCGTCAAGTATTTTCAATTTACGCACTAGTGCGTAATAGTTATTTACCTAACAAGTGCGGAAAGTGGTCACTTTTCGCACGTGTTAGGTACAAAATTTTTCCTTCGGAGCACATAATTTTTGGAATGAAAATCTAATTAGAAGAAAAAATGCTAAAAAGTAGCAAACATTGATTGATAAAAACAATAAATATTTCTATTTAATGCATTACGCGGAGTAAATACATTATTTGTATGTTTTTTCTAAATTTCGCTACAGTGCGGTAAAGAATCTTTACCGCACTGAGAAAAAAGGTATTGAAAATCAAGGTAAAAATAAATTGCAACTGGTGGCTGATTAATAATTTTCATGTCAAAATTAATATGACAAGAATTTGGCTAAACTGGTCTGTATCGGTGGCATTTGTCAAAATTTGTTGCGTTGCATTTTGTTTTTCCCATGGCAGCAAATCAATATTTTAATTGGCGTCTAAAGATGCTACATAGGAATATCAGATAGATTCGTGTTTTGTGGTTCAAATTTTCCATTTTTTGGTATAAAATAAATTCTTGAGAGATGGAGACCTTCAATGAAGAAATATTCAAAGCAGGAAATGCAGCAGTCGGCTCTTTGATTCTACAAAAATCCCAGGATCGATACAATGAAGAATATGAACAATTACAAACGTATTATTAAAAGAGTGCCGTAAAGAATTTTTACAGCACTGAGTGCGGTAAAGAATTTTTACAGCACTGGGTGCGGTAAAGTACCCCCTACGGCACGCAAATGCGTGCGGTAAAGTGTACTTTACCGCACGCGAGTAGGAAAAGTAATTTACAAGAAAAAATACTAAATTGACTTGACAGTGTCGACATCTGCCATTGCCATTACTTTTACTGGTGTAAAGTAAATTACTTTACGCACTAGTTCGTGAAGTGAAATTTTACATATTTTGAATAGTGCGTAAAGTGTGTAATTTACGCACGGTAGGTAAAAAAAATTTGTATGCGATATGTGTAAAACACCCACTCATGTGATTGTCATCAAAATTCACATTCGTGAAAAAAAGTTCACTTTAGACATTTATTGCATAAATAGCTATTTTTAAATGGCTTATGCAATTAATTGTTAAATCTTTGTTTTTAAAGTGAGCTATTTTTACTTTTTTTTTAATGTTATCCCTTTTCTAAAATATTAAATATTTAGTTAAAAAGTTTTTAAACAAAATATTATGTAAGACTGTAAAGCCCGTATTACATCTGTGTATTTTTCCGTGTATTTATTCATGTAATTCAGGGTGCCAACATTATTTTGTTTTTCATAATGTTGATTTATCTTGCGTTTGAAGTTTTTTGGTTGTCACCTTGAACTTCATGAATAAATACACAAAAAAATACACAGATGTATTACGGGCATAAGAATAATAATTGTCACAATCATTTTTAATTGAAATAATAATTTTTTAAGGTTTTTTTTTTAAGCATAGAATTGACTAATTATGTTGGGCAGAGTGCGACACCCGACTAAAGTTAAATACATAGCAACAATATTTCCTTTTTCAACAATATAATAATAAAGTATGTTTTTTTTTTATTGAAGATAAAGTCAAAATGACATTATCAGAAGACATTATGTTGGCAATACAATATGAAATTTTCATGGCCGTTTCCACTAACTATTTTAGGGGAGCCCTAACGATAAGTATTCCTTAAACTGACATTTCTCCATGTAAAAATGTCATTTCAGGGAATACTTTTCGTTAAGGCTCCCCTAAAATAGTTGGTGGAAACGGCCATCAATGCTTTACATTTTTTTTTTCTGTGATTGACAAGAAATATCAACATTTTTAAACGGTCGACAGGCCACAAAACTCAATATTCTGGTATTTTATTTATGACTTAATAGTTGCTATGGAATCAATGGATTTATAGTACGGGAATAATTTTTCCGGCTCAGGCCGGGAAAGTGATTCTCATACTACTGATTTTTACGAAAATCACAACATACACTTTCGAACTATTTTTTTAGGTGCTATATTTGAAATTAAATATTAAACATAAATTTAAATAATAATATTCAATACCAAATACAATTCCTCCTTATTCCAAAAACATTTCTCATTTTTTTATCACTGAGCGATCGCAGAAGCAAAAATTGAAGCATTGACAATTTTACATTGTATTGCCAACATAATGTCATTTTGACATTTATCTTCAATAAAAAAACAAACTTTATTCTCGACTTTATTATTATATTGTTGAAAAAGGAAATATTGTTGTTAGTGGATACAGGGCATCGCACTCAACCCAACATAATTAGTTAATTCTATGCTTAAAAAAAAAACTATAAAAAATTATTATTTCAATTAAAAGTGACAATTATTTTTCTTACACTCTTACATAATATTTAGTTTACAAACTTTTTAACTATTTAATATTTTAGAAAAGGTATGACACAAAAAGAAGTTAAAATATCTCCCATTAAAAACAAAGAATAAATAATTCATTGCATAAGCAATTTAAAAATAGCTATTCATGCAACAAGTGTGTAAAGTGAACCTCTTTTCACGAATGTGAATTGTGACGACAATCACATGAGTGGGTGCTTTAGAAACATATCACATACAAATTTTTTTCAACTACCGTGCGTAAATTACCCACTTTACGCACTATCCAAAATATGTAAAATTTCACTTCACGCACTAGTGCGTAAAGTAATTCACATAACACCAGTAAAAGTAATGTCAATGACAGATATCGACACTGTCAAGTCAATCTAGTATTTTTTCTTGTAAATTCCTTCACGCACTAGTGCGTAAATTGAAAATACTTGACGCACTAGTGCGTAAAGTAGGGAAATCAGCTATTACTGTCGAGAGATTGTATAGTTTATCGAGACGCGTAGCGTCGAGATAAACTATATCTCGAGACAGTAATTAAATTTCCTGTCGAGCATAGTATACTATTTTATTTTTAAGCATAATTTTTGCCAATTTAAATTAGAAATGAAATGAAATGTGAATGTAGCGTCATGCTATTTGCTTGAATTTTATGTCATTGTCATCAATTTTGAAAGAAACTTGACAATACCTGCCACATAAATTTAATAAAATGGGGACGGGAAGTCAGGACGGGAAATGAGGACGGGAAGTGGAGCAGGGAAATGAAAAGACAGTAAAGTGACATTTTCAAATTTTTAAACAGACTGTAATATCAATATTACATATATGATTAAAAACAAAATATTATGTGTTTATGTTTTATCGTTGAACTCGCAATTATTTTCCCAAACAGCTGAACCAATAAGATACAGGGTGTTCCATTTGAAAAATCTTTGTTTTTTCGATTATCTCAGAAGATAAAGCCCCCATATTTTTTAAAGTACGCCACTGGATTCTACGTAAAAAAAAACATATTTTCCCCATTTGCACTTTTTCTATATCTCCCTAGGGTAAGGAGTTATAGAGGATTATAAAAAACAGCTGATTTTGAATAACACCCTGTACCTCGCAAACCAAACTTGTTGGCCAAGATCTGACTACACCATCAAGTGACACACTAAAGAAGAGGACGGGACGTATATATCAGTTTCTCAGTAGCTTCGGCCATTTTAGCTGTACCCTATAAAACTATCGAAAATCAACCACCCTGTACACAAAACCAGGCATTTCAAACATTTCATCCTTTTTGAATGCCCTTTATTTTCTTGTTTTAATTTTTTTACCAAGCAATAATCTTCCTATTTTATAAAATATACCTATACTTAACTGTGATAATTATCGAGCTTCTTAAACTTTTTTCTATTTTCTTCCTTGAAATTCACAATAGTCACGCGTCAATTGATTTTTATTCAATTATTATTTCCATGGCAACAATTTTTCTAATTGACATAATGACTATTCTGGATTATAAAGAAGAAATTAGAAAAAAGTTCATGAAACTAGATAATTATCACATAGTTGAGTATAGAACATACTTTATAGAAAAGGAAGCTTATTGCTTGATAAAAATGTTGAGACAAAAAAATAAAGGGCATTCCATCATCTAGAAAAAAATGAGCTATGGATGTTTGATGGCCATTTGCACCGCTATCACTTAAGAGATATTAAGGGATATTTGATTTAAGTGGAGTTTTTGAATGTGACTTTTGTTTCTACGAGAGTCACATTCAAAGCTCCACTTGGATTAAATATCCCTTAAGTTATAGCGGTGCAAATGGCCGTGAAACGTCTGGTTTTGTGAACAGTATTGCGAACACCCTGTAGAATGATCAGATTTTCATAGGACCATGAAGTAAATGTAAGTACCTATGCACTAACAACCTGCAAAAGATTTAGCTTATAGGATTTCAAATGAATGAAATAAGTATATTGGTTTTTATTGGCACATGCAAACTGCGATTTTTTTGAAAACTTGTTAAATAATTCAAAAACAGTTGAGTTTAGTATTAATTGAGGGTTAAGGCCAATTCATTGCAAGATAATATTGAAATTGATCTAAGTATTCTTAATAATTTTTACTGCACAGTAGGCGACCAATTAATTTCAAATTTAAATTCCAAGAAGGATCCCATAGATTATTTGGTCAATATCTATGTTCCTGAAATTTTTATTTTAGAAAGCACAAATGTGGAAGAAGTGAGGATGATTTTCAAAGAAATATTAAACAAGCATTTGGCAGGTTACGATGGAATCTCAGTAAGAATATTGGAGTGCTTGCCTGAGTCTGCATTGCATGCACTTGCATGTTCCATTAATCGGTCATTTGCGGTGGGCGAATTTCCAACATGTTAAAAGAATGCTGTTGTAGTTCCGTTGTTTAAAGGGGGGTGATATGAGTGATCCTTTCAACTTTCGTCCTATTTCCCTTTTATCTACGCTTTCGAAGGTCATTGAGAAAATAGTGAAGAAGAGATTGATGATCTTTTTGGAAAATAACAAAATATTAAATCCTGTCCAGTTTGGTTTTCGCTCGGGTAAAAATACAGATGATGCCATTTCCTCCTTGCTCCATCAGGTTTATCAAAATATAAATTGTGGCGATGCTGTTGCAGCAATATTCTGTGATTTTTCGAAAGCATTCGATTGTGTAGATCATGGAGTGTTGCTGCGGAAGCTGAGACACTATGGGTTTGAGGAGCTTACAATGAAATGGTTTTCTGCCTATCTTAAGGGAAGAATGCAGGTGGTAACAGCGAATGGCGAATACTCTTCTGGATCATTCACTACAAGAGGCGTTCCACAAGGCTCTGTTCTCGGACCCATTTTATTTTTGTTATATTTGAATGACTTAGCAGCTTTAAAGATTCAGGGTTCGTTTACATTTTTTGCGGATGATACTAGTCTTCTTTGACATGGTAAAAACAGAGATGACCTCAAATTAACTGTTGATAGGGACCTGCGTGAAGTTAAGCTTTGGTGTGATGCAAACTTGCTGTGTATTAATGTAAATAAAACCAGCATGATCACCATTGGGTTTTGCTACAATGATTTGTATTTGAATGATGAAATTGTAGAAAATAAGCCCCTAACAAAATTTTTGGGTCTCATCATAGACAATAAACTTAAATTTGAGGACCATATAAGGGCACTAAGTAAAAGGTTGTCTGCTGGTTGCTTTGCAATCAGAATAGTTTCCAACGAGCTTAGTTGTTCTACCACAAAAATGGTTTATCACTCACTATTTGAATCTCTTGTGAGATATGGTATAGCTTTTTGGGGATTTACTAACAGGCAACAGTTTAACTCGATATTTGTTTTGCAAAAGAGGGCAATTCGTTATTTGTGTAAAGTTGCAGGTCGTGAACATTGTCAACCGCTATTTATTAGGGATTTTTTTTTAACTGTACCATGTTTGTTCGTTTTAGAAACTGTGTGTCTTGTGCACAAGAAATATTCAGGTTTGGTAACTCGGGATATTGGGTACAACACTAGAGTAAGTTCGAACACTAATATAGGCTTACCTATACCAAAGTCTGCTTTAGCAAAACACTCAATATTCTATGAGTGCAAAAAAAATTTCAACCATCTAAGTAATGAACTTAAAACGATTAGAAACTACAAACTATTCCGTAGCAGTGTTAAGGATGTTTTGTTGCAAAAGGCTTACTACAGCTTGGAGGACTACTATAGTGACACTGTATGACTGTACCTTTTTTGTTTTTAAGTACTCTTGTCTTTTATCAATCAACGCTTTTATTCACATTTTATTATTTTAGATAGTTTTAAGTATATGTAATATTGCTTGGATCGCCGTACTATTTGTAATTTTTTTTTTAACTTGTTTGTATTTGCATTTTACAATTGGTGATTTATTTTATTTTTTTCTGTTTTACTTTTAAGTTAATGCTTTGTCAATAGAATGTTTTTTTCTTGGATAATAAAGTATGATTGACTATGACTATGACTATAGGTGATTCCTAAAAAAAATATGTAGGATTTTTAGAACTATCCATTAATGTAATAAAATATAGGGTGTTCCATTTAAAATAACAAAATTCTGTCGCATACCCCATTCACGGAGCACCCCGTATATTCAAAATTATTTTTAACTTATTTTAATTTAACTTAATTTAATTTTTTTTTCTTGCATCACCCTGTAAGGAGATATCGTCCGGGGGGTGCCCACTTAGTGCGACACTTGTAATATTTGTATTTAATTTCTCATGGAGATCTCGAATTAAATAAATTTATAGAATACTAGTGACTTAATATAATATTTACACGGTAGAAACAATAATTTATTGGAATTTCAATAGAATTATAAATTATGATTCAACCTAGCTAGTTTTACACGCATGTTTTTTTATGAATAGATTGTCGGAAACGATTTCCTGAAGCATGAAATTTTGATAGGTGCTTATATTTATAGTGAAGTTAACGAAAACAATCGTCTGCTGCCTCTATGTCGGTGGAAAAATCGTCCGCTGGTGCCTCCTAACGCGTATATGCTTGGTATCTTTAGCGGATGGTTCCAATTTCCTGACAAGCCTTGTGACGAACATTCACCTACTTTTTCACATACCTACTCCTTTTATTGCAGTCTTGAATTTATCATCTTGTGCTTCCAGAATTTTCTCGAGTATGAATTCTTCTGCAGACACTACGGTTTGCATCTATTCTCGCAGAAATTTAAAACTTTCTTGAAGCCGGTCAAGGTTTTTGTGTTTTTTTTTTTCCTTGGTCTTTTTGTTGTTGTGGAACTAAGAGTTTTTGGTTGATAGTTAAATAACGGACTCTTGTCCTCTCAGAGTTCATGAGCTGATCGAGTGAGCGCCGGTGTGGAATTCAAAACAGCTGGATGTCACCCGCCTGAAGATTCATTCCCATCTTAATTTTGGTAAAATCGTATTGCAATAATAAATGAAGATTTTTTGTCAAAAATCCATTGGTGAGTCATCGCTTAGGTATGTGAAATAATTAAATAAAACACTGACTAAATATATAAAATCTAAAAAACCTAAAACCACTCAGTTGAATTTCTAAGTGGCCATAGTGAAAATATTCTCAAAACCAAGATAAGTATTCCAGGAGATATACATTTGTATTTTTTTAACGTTGTTTGTGGCTCAGTAGCCTACCTACGTGTCTCCAGATTTAAAAAAATATACTATATTATTGTTACTATCAGCTTGTGTTTTATTTTCTGGAAATGATTAGAATAAAGGAGAATGCGCCTCAAACGTCTTCGCAATGGTGGCAATGGTTGAAATCTAGATCTAAACTTTCTACCAAACTGCAACAAAGTCAGCAGCAAGTCGACGAAGAAACTGAAATGGTGAAGGTAAATCTGCAACAAATGGATGCACCAACAGAGCATCTAGAAGAATCTGAAATGTTTGAAAAAACTGGTAAAAGGTTGGACAAAAAAATGTGGGGGAAGAATATGAAAATGAGAATAATATTGGTGACTGTTGGGGTGGTTTTATTGACGATTATAATTCGTAAGTTATTTAAACAAATCAAGTACAATAGTGGAATAATTTATTCTGAATATACAGTGTGTCCCGCTTTTTATGATGACACCATGATATCTCATAGTTATTAATAATACGATTTAATTTAAATTTTGGTGGTGATTGTATGTTAGAAAAATGAACTACACATTTGACATGGGAAACATTTCTATTTACCATATAATCACCACCAAAATTTGAATAAAATCGCTATAATAAAAACTGAGATATCGGGGTACGTATTCATGAAAAGCGGGACACACTGTAGATTCACATTGCAATATTTTATCAGATCAGTTGCATGACTGTATAATGACTAGTGTTTATGTTAATAAATAGTAATATTTTACATTTCATCTCACATCCAGATAACTCAATATCCCTTAACAAAAATGTCATTACCATTTAGACACATTTTGCTTGATTAAAATGTCTCATCACTCGAAAAAATAACAAACAAGCGAAATAAGGTGTGCGAAATTGGAAATAAAATGGCATTATTGATTTAATCTACGTCGGTGTCATTATGAAACATTTAGCATTGTCATTTGAATGTCATTAGGTCCTTCATAATAGCACTAGTGCGTTTAAGAATTCATAATAACACCCAAATTTTGAAATGAAAAATATACAAAAAGAAAGTTAGTTGCCAGAAGAACCTTTTCAATAATGCTGTCTCTATATTCGAAAAGACACTTTCGAACTCAGATTCACCAATAATAATATTATTTTCCACCATAAAATTGAATTTATGGCACAAAAATGGACTCCAATATTGAAGCTGCCAAAGTCAAAATTCTAAAAACCAACAAGCAGGTTCTCGACTTGTACGGGCACCTGCTAAATTTCAAATTTTAATTTGAAAAGTTTTTGCTATTTCAAGGCAAATCAAATCTATTTGAACCATTGTAGATTAAATTTTGAATGATACACGTTCGATATGAACTTTATTAATGAAACTTGTGTAACTAAACCACTCGGCTAACGCCTCGTGGTTTAACGTTACACGCGTTTCATTATGGCGTTCATATCGAACTTATATCATTAATAACTATAAATATTTTCTAATTGATTTTTTTATTTTATTTTCAGTTATATGGACCCAGTGGGAGAATATTGAAATATTTTTAATGGATTAGATGTTACATTACAATTATTATTATCTAGAATATATATTTCTTGTTGAAATCTATTTTGCTTGTATTTCATTTAGGAAACACTTGGTATTTCACTATGTAATTTCAAGAGTTGTTCCTTTACCTAGTAAATAAAGATGTCAACCGACAAAATTTTGTATGCGAAAATTCCATATTTATTGGTTACCCAAATCGAAATACATAGTTATACTCGAAAAAATTATCAAGGAAGTTAAATTAATATTCAGCATTGCATTGGCTTGATTAATGCTAATGATAATTTTGGTCATAAAATTTTGATTTCACTAAAATATTAGAGCCCAATTTTTAAAATATGTTTTTCTGTTTGTTTGAATCAGGAAAATAATAAAAAATATTCCAAATCTTTTCACAGCAAAATATTTTATAGGTACGTAATTACTAGGGGTAATTAGATTTATCAAATAAATTCATATCTAATATATAAAATTCTCATGTCACAGTTTCAGTTACCTTCGTCCTCTGAAACGGCTTTACCGATTTTTATGAAATTTTATATTTATGTTCTAGGTCTAAGAATAGGTTTTAAGCTATTTTTTATACCCCTAAGTGATAAGGGTGGTCCACCCCAATTTTTTTCAATTTTTTCTTGCTTCTCACCACTACATAACTCAACTTATTTTTGTTTATTCCATTCAACCGACGTAACAGTATTATCTTATAGCATTTTCGGCTTTACTGCTCCCAGAGCGCTCTCTATTTGGGCGGTGATATCACAGATCTCTGCGGAAGTGCTCCGAGAGCGATTATGATCCAAGCGAGGCACCCTATTTGAAATCAATAGCCAAATGATGTAAAATTTTAATTTCAGGTGATTTCTGATCCAGAGAGTGAACATTAGTTTTCTTCAACCAAGGCCAAATTCACCATTGAAAAAAACTGAATTTAATTCATCTACGAGATACGTTAATAACGTATCTAGTAGATGAATTAAATTCAGTTTTTTTCAATGGTGAATTTGGCCTTGGTTGAAGCGTTAACACAACATTTAATAGGTATTTAATAATTCATAGGCGGTACGAAGTTCGCTGGTTCAGCTAGTTTATTTATAAATAGTTATTCTCATAGACATAGAATATTAATGTCGTCAACCACAAAAACCACGCGTCCATTTTTATTTTCGTTCAAACTAAAAAAAGACTATTTTCTAATGTGCTCTCATATCCAATAAGTAAGAAAGTAGTATGTTAAGTTCTGGGGGACAATTTATTTTAGGTGGTGAGTATTTATAGGTAACTATTTGGCAGAAGAAAAAGATAGCCAACATGTCTCAGTCATCAGATTGCCAGAAACCACTAATCCAAAAAGTAAAAGAAATTCCACTCGATGACTCCACTATTTCTGAACACCATGAAGATATAATTTCTGATAGTGAAATAAATCGTCATGTGGTGACCAAAGAAGTTTTCGAAGAAATTATATCGTTTTATGGGTTGTCATGGGTGTTTTTGCCATGGTTTTGCTGATAATTACCATTGGTAATTATGATATTTTTGCATAATTTATTCTATCAGAATATGACTAAGGTAGTATTCTCAGTGGCTTTACAGGACAGTTGAGAAATATTAGGGGCCAAATTGTTTTATTTAAATAAATAAATTGAATCATATTGGTACTTAGGATTTACTTTCATTTTCAACCCAAAGAATTAGGTAACATTTGAAACATGCATACAGGGTGTTTCATTAAAAGGTAAGGTTGACCTTTTAAACTTTGGGGATGTGCAGGAATTTTTTAATGAGGGGGCATATGCACAAATTTTCTGCGGATTAACCAACCCTGGATATTTTACGTCTTAAATTTGTCTTTGTATTTTTTACAAAATTTTATTTCAAAAAATAAACGAACCCTTTCTAACATCAAGACAGCATGCATATAAGGTATACTAATTATTCAAATTAACATTTATCATCACCACAGTAGCATGCATAACCACAATTTGAACAAAATTAGTCAATCTAATTTTTTTTTTGAATAAAGCAGCCGAACACCATAGATATCAAAATACCACTTAAAATTTTTTGTAATAAATTGTCTCGTCTACAAAGATTTGAAGATCTTCAAGCACAGGTAAGGTTATTATTTGTATCAACACCTATTGAAACATTAGAGCCGTATATTGCTCAGCGCCTTCAATTCGTAATTGCTTACATTATTGCTGTGTTATTTTTATTCAAAACAAGTTAAAATGTGAAATCACATTAATTATAACTATTTGGTATTCAAAAAACTAGATGTGATGGATCATCCCACAGCTTCCGAACAACAATACCTACTAGAAAAAAACAAACGCGAAGTAGAAGCCGTCACGCAAATATTAAAAAACAATGTGGACAAAATGACGAAAAGAGGAGCTAACATTTCTGACCTCAACAGTCGTATGCAAAACTTACAAGGAAATTCAACTTCCTTTAGAACTATCGCTGTGACTACCAGGCGAAAATATTGGTGGAAGAATGTTAAAACGATGATTATTATTGGAGTTGTTTTGACGATTTTATTAATAATTATCATTTCAGGTAGGTAGGTGTAAGCACTATAGAAAACCTAAACGATCCTATCATCGTAATGCCAACTAGTCCTCTACTTATTGCCGAAAAAAGCTAATCCGAAAAAAATCAGGGAGATCTAAATTTTTCATTGTTGGAGATAAATTCCAAATTCCATATTGTTCTAAATTTAATTTATTTTTATTTGCAGTTGTAGCGACACATTGACTTCCTTCTTCGGACAATATCAGGATATTTTAAATCTACAAAATCTCACACTTAGGTACTTCTTGTTTCTAGTTAGGGTTGTCTGTTCAAATATACCCACATATTCAGTTGATGATAAAAAGTGTCAACAATGTCAAATCTGATGGTTACAAAGTAGGTATACAAAAATATATAGGTATATATAAAAAAAGATAAAATACGAAATTTTATTTTACCAAGCAGATAAATTTTATACTGTTGTCAATAAACAGTCTCGTTAACCCTTTAACGTTCTCTGGTGTAAACTTAGTACCACCTTGTTTATTCCTTATCTTAACCTTAAAATCTGGTTTTAATATATTTTAAAAACATCGTCATTCAATATACGTTGACGTTGGCTTATTACAAGATTTTTCTGGATGCGGTCATATTTTTAAAAGTGGTACACCGTGACCATATACCGGGTGTTTTTCAAAACCCGCTCACCCCTATAACTTTTTTATTTTTCCAAATAAACAATTGAAATTTGGTCTGTTTATTTATGACCCGGATGTGCATTATTTGACGTATTCAATTATCTATTATCAGACCAGAACTTTCTTATTTTAAATGAGACGCCAGGTATATTTTTCCTCATTTCATTAGAAAACTACATTACGAGTATAATGGCACCTCATTTGTCACTTTTTGACATTTCATCTTCAAATTATTTAAATTTTGACTTTTTAATCTAGAGCGCCATGAATTAGTTAAAATGCTTAGTTTTGCTCCAAGGAACCTGGGAAAATGTGTTTTGATCTTATGTATTATGTATTTTATATCCTCTTCAGACTCATTAAAAAATAGTAGAAGTGCATTTTTGTAATTATCCCAATTTTTTCAAATGGAAGGGTGTGGCTCATTACAATATTCCAAAATAGCGTTTTCTAACGAGCAATTCAGTACCACACAATCGCTAGTTCATCACTCAAATGAAGAATTTTCCTAGCATTCTAAATATTTTTGAAAAATGTTTGTTCAATATTTGAATAAACCAGCGATTGTGTGGTACTAAATTGTTCATTAGAAAATGCTCTCTCGGAATATGCTAATGAGCCATACTCTTTCCATTTGAAAAAATTCATACAATTCCAAAAATGCGCTTCTACTATCTTTAAATGAGTCTGTTGAGGATATAAAATACAAAATGAGATCAAAACAAATTTTCCCAGGTTCCTTGGAATTAAACATTTTAACTAATTCATGGCACTCTAGATTAAAAAGTAAACATTTAAATAATTTGGAGATGAAATTTCGAAAAGTGACAAATGAAGTGTCATTGTACTCGTAATGTAGTTTTCTATTGAAATAAGGGAAAATATACCTGGTGTCTCATTTGAAATAAGAAAGTTACGGTCACTTCCGGTCAAACCGGAAGTGATAATAAAGAATTGAATACGTCAAATAATGCACATTCGGGTCATAAATGAACACACCAAATTTCGTTTGTTTATTTGGAAAAATAAAAAAGTTATTGGGGTGAGCGGGTTTTGAAAAACACCCGGTATATACCAGTGGGACTCGAGAACAACGACGTAGCGATAGCTTTTACATGGGGGGGGGGGGTTTAGAGCAGTGGCGGCTCGTGGTCTATGCTGGAAAGTGTTTCAATTTTAGACCGGACGATGTATAGGTAACCTGGCATAGCCGCCGCAGGATACCGAAGGCGAAACATTTTTTTCGAGTTCCACGCCTAAAAACGATTATAAAAATAATTTATTCAGTTCAATGGGTGGGGAGGGAGGGTGTTCTGAACCCGCAAAACCCCCCCTTATATAGGTACGTCCTTGCTCTCCGGAAGGGATTTTGATGAATCAAATAGGTAATTATTATCTATATATGTATACTGAATAGATATAAATTCAAATTTCTAATGCTGTACTCAGTTATTTAGTAAAAAACTATTATCTGTTCACAATCCGATATCCACAGGTAGGTACAGGTAAAATCACCTTTCAATGCTATTTTATAGGGAAAGGTGATAAATTTACCTACACCTGTGGACATCGGATTGTGAACAGGATATACCGGGTGGGGCACGAAAAACTTTCCACCCAGGTTTTCTCAGGTGTTAGGTGTTTAATCAAAAATCGCTCAGACACGTCAATTTTTGTTTTTTGTGGGACACATTTTATTGGTATTTTCACCCCCTACCTGTGAACCCCTAAGTGGGGGTAACAGGTACCCCCAAAATTTCAAATGGAAAGAGGGGTCGAGTGATATGTCATTTAGTAGCTATTTTCATTGAAATTATATCTCCGAAGTTTTAAGTTGCTACTATTAACCCTGCCGAAATGGCGGCATGTTAAAGTTAGGATAAATGCTTTTTTTCGATTATACAACTCACTGTACATTATTCCCATATGACACGAGAGGATTAAAAAGTGATAATCCTTCCCATATGACACGAGAGGCTTAATAAGTGATAATCCTTTTGCACGGTAACTGGTGTGTTTTGACATTTTTTGACAAAAAAAATAAAATTTTTGATTCATGAAATTATTAATTAATAAAGAATTAAAGTTTAGTTCGTTGTATAACCTTTTGAATACCACTCGAGTTTTCAGGATTACCTAATACTTTTACCCTGTCACATCAACGCGTTACCAGCAACACCACTCCTCCTTCGGAGTCGTGGTGTTGCTGCGTAACGCGTTTCGTGACAGGTAAAAGTATTATCCGGTAATCCTGAAACCTCTTGTGGTATAACATTCGATAATCTAAGCTGTATAGTTTTTATCTGTCACACCTATGCGTAGGTAACAGGTAAAAACCACACAGCATTTTTCCATTGATTTCTCCTAACTTTGACAATCCGCCACTTCGATAGGGTAAATAGTAGCAACTTGAAACTTCGGGGATATAATCTCAATGAAAATAGCTATCAAATGACGTATCACTCGACCCCCCTTTCATTTGAAATTTTGTGGGTACCTGTCACCCCCACTTAGGGGTTCACAGGTAGGGGGTGAAAATACCAATAAAATGTGTCCCCCAAAAAACAAAAATTGACGTGTCTGACACACCTAACACCTGAGAAAACCTGGGTGGAAAGTTTTTCGTGCCCCACCCGGTATACATATTTACAACCTAGAACTTACGGGTCAATTCTGTGCACATCTGTAAGCAAATCTATAAATTTCTATAAGCCTATAGCTGCCTCTGGACAATTTCCAATTCTGCACATCCTGTAGCTTTCAGAAAATCTTATAGAATCGTGAATATTTCCGATCGGGTGTTTGAAAATTAATGCGTTTTGCAGAGTCTATAGGCTTATAGAAAGTTATAGATTTGCTCACAGATGTGCACAAAATTGACCCGTTATTTTGTGAATTTTGGGTACATTTTGAATTATTTTTTCTATAAGTTCTACTCCTTGTTCAAGATTCATATTTTGATACATGCTTCATATACATGTCTCCATAAAATATCAATCAAGTTTTCATCCTGTTCTTTTTGCGCTAGGAAAATTTTCCCAAATTTTCTTTCGAATGTATACAATTTTACCATTGAAAATAATATTTTTTCTGCGATTGACAAGAAATGTCAGCATTTTTGACCGGTTGACAGGTCGCAAAACTCAATATTCTGGTATTTCAATTATGTTTCAATAGTTGCTAAGGAATCAATGAATAACAATACGGGAAACACTTTTCGGGCCTAGGCCGGGAAAGTGATTCTCGTACTGCTGAATAATTGGAACTAAAAGACAAACATTTAACAGGTATTGAACCGATCGCTGAAAAAATAGTATGTGTATTTCGGTGGAAAAGCACATTCTCGGCCTTCGGTGTTTGCCGGCCTCGGCTTCGCCTCGCCCGTCAACTTACACCGTCGGCCGAGAATGTGTCACTTTTCCACCTAAATACACAATATACTATTGTGGCATGATATGATGATAACGATAATGAACAATTTTAAATCGCAACAATTTTTATTATAATATTTTTTCTGATTAGTTTTCGATTTTGTTAATCCAGTTTTCACAATATCCGATGAATGCAGACCGTATTTAGGAGCATATGGAAGTAAGATAGTTAATGTTCATTTGTTATAGAGTTTGATGTGATTTTTCTTTAGTTGATATATATTTTGTTATAAATCTGTTTGGAAGCTATTATGTCTTTTATTCTGATCCCGCAGAAATTCCATTTTATTATTGCATTATTTATAAAGTAGTGGTAAAGGGTTTGTAAACAGAGAACACTTCCTACGTATTTAGTCCTAAATGGACTCTGGTAATAGTATTTTACAATCCGAGACGGAAAATACTTCATTGCTGGTCGAGAGGTTATTATAGTTTATCGAGACGCGAAGCGTCGAGATAAACTCAACCTCGAGACAGAAATGAAGTTTTCCGTCGAGGTTTGTATACTTTTTTATTTTCAACCCTTAATTTTCTGATGCAAAAACTAAAGATTCTGTTATACGAAATTTTCATATAGTGTAAAACTGGCCTTAGAAAAAAATATTTCACTTTTTTTGTCAATGTCATCAATTTTGACGATCTCAAAGGCCCTGTAAAGGCCAAAACAAAAGACGAAACCACAGGAAACCGCAAAATCAACAACCATAGATAAGATCAACAACGCCTTAACGACGGTAGTTTTCGCTCAGTATTTTTGCGGAAATAATAGATTTTCACTAGATTTCTCCCCGTTCTCCCCAAAGAAATGATTTCGGAAAGTGAAGATGAAGCGATGGATTGTACCCCACCTGAATTAAAAGAAGCAGCAGACAGGATTGGAGAGAGTTTGCTTCCAGCAAAAAGCAAATTTCGGTACGAAAAGGCTTTTCAAATATTCGAAGCATGGTGTAGCCAGAAAGGAACGAGAAATACTGCCTCGGAGACCGTTTTGTTGGCGTATTTTGGCGAATTATCTAAGGAAAAGAAGCCTTCGACTTTATGGTCGACTTACAGTATGTTGAAAACCATGATTAAATTGAAAGAGAAAGTTGATATCTCCAATTACGCAAAACTTATAGCTTTTTTGAAGCGGCAAAATCTGGGCTTTCAGCCGAAAAAGTCGAGCGTTTTTTCCAGAGAAAACATTAACGAGTTCCTCACGAAGGCAGCTGAAGAATTCATTAGCATCAAGGTAGGTTTTCAAAAAATATACAAAGAAGATAAAAATGCGAAAATCAAAATGATTTTCTGTATGCTATAGCTAGGTTACCCATTTTATTTTTATCTGGTTTCAGGTAGCGCTAATTGTTGGTGTGTCGGGTGCATGTAGGAGCGATGAACTAGTCAAGATGAAAATGGAGCACGTCAACGTTTTGGAAGGAAAGATCGCTATAGAAATTCCACACACAAAAACTTACACAAGTCGATCGTTTATCATAAGCGATCCAGATTGGGTTGCTATTTTCCACAAATACCTCACTTTGCGGAAAAATTTGAAAAATGACAGGTTATTTGTTCAATGGCGAAATGGGAAATTACATAACCAAGCAATTGGCTATCATTCAATCTCAAAATTTCCACATAAAATAGCTGCTTTTTTGAAGCTTCCAAAAATTGAAACTTTTACAGGGCATGCTTTTCGTCGTACTTCCGCAACCTTATTGGTTGACAACGGGGCCGATCTATTGCAACTCAAAAGACTGGGAGGGTGGAAATCGAGCACGGTTGCTGAAGGCTACATAGAGGCATCTTTGGAGAACAAAAGTAAGACTGCTCTGATGCTATCCTCTACTTCCAAAGGTATTCAGTTGTCCAGTGCATCCACAAGTACATCACATGCGGAAACTCATCCGCAAGCGCAAGAGATAATAGTTCCAAACGAAACACAATTCCAACAGGATGGTCTCAAGATTTCCATTATAAACAACAATGCTAATTTAACAATTAATGTAAATAAGTGAATAGATTTAATTAGTTCCATGTAATACATGTGGTTTTATTATTATATGTGAGAGCTGTATGAAAATTATCAATTTGGAACGAGCAGGGAAATGGGGACGGAAAAGCATTTGCCGTCCCGGACGGAAAATGCTTTTCCGTCCTAGGCAGGCATATGCATTACCGTCCCGATAAATGTCAAAGTCCAGAAATGTGACACTTTCAAGATTTTGAAAAACCTGCAATGTCAACATTACATATGTGGTTGAAAATAATAGTATTTTACATTATTAGCCAGGTAAAACAGTTTTTACTGGCGATTGAAGGAAATGACTAGCGAGCCGCCAGGCGAGCTTGTCACCTTCAAGAGCCAGTAAAAACTGCTACCTGGCGTATAATGTACAATAATTTATTTGTTACTCATTTGTAAAAGATATAGGGACAAATAAAAAATCAATACATAACAAAAATTTGAAATTTATATGTTTTTCCTTGATTTTTTCTCACAGAAGTTTTGGTAGTTGGTATAACTATGAGAATGATACGTTGTTAAGACGTTGTTTCTAGTTATAAATAGGTTTTTTTGACAGATTTCCATTTTGCAATTTTTTTCCAGAAATGATTTTATTACAAGATATTATTAATGAAGCTGCAGTCGTAGCCAACAGTTTATCACCAGAAAAGTCTCCCAGAAGGTACCTACAAGCAATTATTCTTGTGATAAAACCGATTTTTCAAAAATAAATAATTCTACTGACTTGTAAAAAGTTTTTATTTTCAACCACATATGTAATGTTGACATTGCAGGTTTTTCAAAATCTTGAAAGTGTCACATTTCTGGACTTTGACATTTATCGGGACGGTAATGCATATGCCTGCCTAGGACGGAAAAGCATTTTCCGTCCGGGACGGCAAATGCTTTTCCGTCCCCATTTCCCTGCTCGTTCCAAATTGATAATTTTCATACAGCTCTCACATATAATAATAAAACCACATGTATTACATGGAACTAATTAAATCTATTCACTTATTTACATTAATTGTTAAATTAGCATTGTTGTTTATAATGGAAATCTTGAGACCATCCTGTTGGAATTGTGTTTCGTTTGGAACTATTATCTCTTGCGCTTGCGGATGAGTTTCCGCATGTGATGTACTTGTGGATGCACTGGACAACTGAATACCTTTGGAAGTAGAGGATAGCATCAGAGCAGTCTTACTTTTGTTCTCCAAAGATGCCTCTATGTAGCCTTCAGCAACCGTGCTCGATTTCCACCCTCCCAGTCTTTTGAGTTGCAATAGATCGGCCCCGTTGTCAACCAATAAGGTTGCGGAAGTACGACGAAAAGCATGCCCTGTAAAAGTTTCAATTTTTGGAAGCTTCAAAAAAGCAGCTATTTTATGTGGAAATTTTGAGATTGAATGATAGCCAATTGCTTGGTTATGTAATTTCCCATTTCGCCATTGAACAAATAACCTGTCATTTTTCAAATTTTTCCGCAAAGTGAGGTATTTGTGGAAAATAGCAACCCAATCTGGATCGCTTATGATAAACGATCGACTTGTGTAAGTTTTTGTGTGTGGAATTTCTATAGCGATCTTTCCTTCCAAAACGTTGACGTGCTCCATTTTCATCTTGACTAGTTCATCGCTCCTACATGCACCCGACACACCAACAATTAGCGCTACCTGAAACCAGATAAAAATAAAATGGGTAACCTAGCTATAGCATACAGAAAATCATTTTGATTTTCGCATTTTTATCTTCTTTGTATATTTTTTGAAAACCTACCTTGATGCTAATGAATTCTTCAGCTGCCTTCGTGAGGAACTCGTTAATGTTTTCTCTGGAAAAAACGCTCGACTTTTTCGGCTGAAAGCCCAGATTTTGCCGCTTCAAAAAAGCTATAAGTTTTGCGTAATTGGAGATATCAACTTTCTCTTTCAATTTAATCATGGTTTTCAACATACTGTAAGTCGACCATAAAGTCGAAGGCTTCTTTTCCTTAGATAATTCGCCAAAATACGCCAACAAAACGGTCTCCGAGGCAGTATTTCTCGTTCCTTTCTGGCTACACCATGCTTCGAATATTTGAAAAGCCTTTTCGTACCGAAATTTGCTTTTTGCTGGAAGCAAACTCTCTCCAATCCTGTCTGCTGCTTCTTTTAATTCAGGTGGGGTACAATCCATCGCTTCATCTTCACTTTCCGAAATCATTTCTTTGGGGAGAACGGGGAGAAATCTAGTGAAAATCTATTATTTCCGCAAAAATACTGAGCGAAAACTACCGTCGTTAAGGCGTTGTTGATCTTATCTATGGTTGTTGATTTTGCGGTTTCCTGTGGTTTCGTCTTTTGTTTTGGCCTTTACAGGGCCTTTGAGATCGTCAAAATTGATGACATTGACAAAAAAAGTGAAATATTTTTTTCTAAGGCCAGTTTTACACTATATGAAAATTTCGTATAACAGAATCTTTAGTTTTTGCATCAGAAAATTAAGGGTTGAAAATAAAAAAGTATACAAACCTCGACGGAAAACTTCATTTCTGTCTCGAGGTTGAGTTTATCTCGACGCTTCGCGTCTCGATAAACTATAATAACCTCTCGACCAGCAATGAAGTATTTTCCGTCTCGGATTGTAATATACTATTATTTTCAACCACATATGTAATGTTGACATTGCAGGTTTTTCAAAATCTTGAAAGTGTCACATTTCTGGACTTTGACATTTATCGGGACGGTAATGCATATGCCTGCCTAGGACGGAAAAGCATTTTCCGTCCGGGACGGCAAATGCTTTTCCGTCCCCATTTCCCTGCTCGTTCCAAATTGATAATTTTCATACAGCTCTCACATATAATAATAAAACCACATGTATTACATGGAACTAATTAAATCTATTCACTTATTTACATTAATTGTTAAATTAGCATTGTTGTTTATAATGGAAATCTTGAGACCATCCTGTTGGAATTGTGTTTCGTTTGGAACTATTATCTCTTGCGCTTGCGGATGAGTTTCCGCATGTGATGTACTTGTGGATGCACTGGACAACTGAATACCTTTGGAAGTAGAGGATAGCATCAGAGCAGTCTTACTTTTGTTCTCCAAAGATGCCTCTATGTAGCCTTCAGCAACCGTGCTCGATTTCCACCCTCCCAGTCTTTTGAGTTGCAATAGATCGGCCCCGTTGTCAACCAATAAGGTTGCGGAAGTACGACGAAAAGCATGCCCTGTAAAAGTTTCAATTTTTGGAAGCTTCAAAAAAGCAGCTATTTTATGTGGAAATTTTGAGATTGAATGATAGCCAATTGCTTGGTTATGTAATTTCCCATTTCGCCATTGAACAAATAACCTGTCATTTTTCAAATTTTTCCGCAAAGTGAGGTATTTGTGGAAAATAGCAACCCAATCTGGATCGCTTATGATAAACGATCGACTTGTGTAAGTTTTTGTGTGTGGAATTTCTATAGCGATCTTTCCTTCCAAAACGTTGACGTGCTCCATTTTCATCTTGACTAGTTCATCGCTCCTACATGCACCCGACACACCAACAATTAGCGCTACCTGAAACCAGATAAAAATAAAATGGGTAACCTAGCTATAGCATACAGAAAATCATTTTGATTTTCGCATTTTTATCTTCTTTGTATATTTTTTGAAAACCTACCTTGATGCTAATGAATTCTTCAGCTGCCTTCGTGAGGAACTCGTTAATGTTTTCTCTGGAAAAAACGCTCGACTTTTTCGGCTGAAAGCCCAGATTTTGCCGCTTCAAAAAAGCTATAAGTTTTGCGTAATTGGAGATATCAACTTTCTCTTTCAATTTAATCATGGTTTTCAACATACTGTAAGTCGACCATAAAGTCGAAGGCTTCTTTTCCTTAGATAATTCGCCAAAATACGCCAACAAAACGGTCTCCGAGGCAGTATTTCTCGTTCCTTTCTGGCTACACCATGCTTCGAATATTTGAAAAGCCTTTTCGTACCGAAATTTGCTTTTTGCTGGAAGCAAACTCTCTCCAATCCTGTCTGCTGCTTCTTTTAATTCAGGTGGGGTACAATCCATCGCTTCATCTTCACTTTCCGAAATCATTTCTTTGGGGAGAACGGGGAGAAATCTAGTGAAAATCTATTATTTCCGCAAAAATACTGAGCGAAAACTACCGTCGTTAAGGCGTTGTTGATCTTATCTATGGTTGTTGATTTTGCGGTTTCCTGTGGTTTCGTCTTTTGTTTTGGCCTTTACAGGGCCTTTGAGATCGTCAAAATTGATGACATTGACAAAAAAAGTGAAATATTTTTTTCTAAGGCCAGTTTTACACTATATGAAAATTTCGTATAACAGAATCTTTAGTTTTTGCATCAGAAAATTAAGGGTTGAAAATAAAAAAGTATACAAACCTCGACGGAAAACTTCATTTCTGTCTCGAGGTTGAGTTTATCTCGACGCTTCGCGTCTCGATAAACTATAATAACCTCTCGACCAGCAATGAAGTATTTTCCGTCTCGGATTGTAATATACTATTACAGTTTAGCTGTCAATTTTACAAGTCAGTAGAGCCAGTAGCTTGTAAAAATCAATTTTCGCTGGTTATGTTTTGACTTGATAAGTGACGTTTTACAAATGAGTGACAAATAAAATGGTTTACCGCCTAATGTAGAAACAAAAAAAATAGTAAACCCGATTGCAAGTGACAAATTATCTTTTCTTGTTTCCAAAAGACTGCATAATTAGCATTTTCTGTAGAAAATAGTTTCAGGAAAATTTTGCCTAAAGGATAAAAACCGGGCCTGAGGCACGGTTTATTCATCTTCCGATAAACTGTCAGGTAAGTCAATCTAACGGATAAAAACGCAATCTATAATCCTATCGATTTGGATTATAGATTGAGAAATGTGTCTTGTAAATAGTTACCAGTAAGTTTACCAGAAGACGACTGAACCGGGTCTAAATCCACCACAGAATAAACTATCTCACTAGCGCCAAGCGGCCCCAATACCGAGCTACATTTAATGTATATTATCTGTATGTTTTTTTCTGTTTAAAGTAAGTAGGTAGGTATCTCATCTGTAGAGAGCAGAGCAGGTCCTCTCATTTTGTAGATATTATTGACTATTGTAATTCGGGGTGTGCATTCGTTGGTTTTCCATTCTCTACCAAGTGTTGAGAAATACTCGGCTCTTGACAAAATTTCGTTCAAGTCTTATTCCTCCTTATTGGTTTTAGTCTCGATTTTGACTTGACTGTCCGTCGTCCGACTGGACTGAGGATCTTGCTTTCAAGATATGCCTGCGCAGATTAATGTACGCCAGTATTGCCGGGTTTTGTTCGGTTTTCCCACTTGCTGGGGCCTTATTCTGTAAAGAACAAACCGTTCGATTCGGTAGAATTTCTTCGATTGTGACGTCATTTTCGGTTTGCTAGCGCAGAAGCTATTCCGAAAATGCCGAAAATGACGTCACAATCGAAGAAATTCTACCGAATCGAACGGTTCGTTCTTCACAGAATAAGGCCCCTGGAGCCTTATTCTGTAAAGAACAAACCGTTCGATTCGGTAGAATTTCTTCGATTGTGACGTCATTTTCGGTTTGCTAGCGCAGAAGCTATTCCGAAAATGCCGAAAATGACGTCACAATCGAAGAAATTCTACCGAATCGAACGGTTCGTTCTTTACAGAATAAGGCCCCTGGCCGGCGCATTCGCATACTGTATCGCGGTGCTGGCGAATTGTGTTTTTTGTCCCTCTTTCTTGGGGTGTTGCCGGCTTACATCAGTTGCTCTGATTTGGGTCGTGGGATATGAAGTGTATTGGATCAATCCTGCCGATTCGTGACAGTCCAGGTGGTGTTAACTTCTTCAGTATTTCTTGAGGTTCTCGTAATCCGTTGCTTATTGAGTAAAATTTCCCAAAGTGTAATTGGACTCTGGGCTTCTTCTTGTTTGTTGATTGTATACCTTCTGTCTCGATTTCTATGGCTTCTCTGATTATCCGCGTCTTGATGTGTGGTATGTTTGCGATTTGCTTGAACCTCAGAGCTTGAACTGTTTGGAGTTGTCAAAGTCGATGTTGTGGCCCGTTTGTGGATGATGTTGGTATATGGCCTAATTTGTCTGTCTATCTACGCCTTGCCGATAATAGTTGATTTGTATATCCACAGTGGGAATTTTGGCAGTTTTCACATGGTATTTTTTATATGCCTTGGTCTACCAGATGTGCTATGCTGTGACTTTCGGATACGGTAAGATTAGCCTGAGTGTTTTTGATGGCTTGTTAGTGGAGATGTTGTGCCTTCGTAGCAGTATCTCGTGTTTGTCGTCTCTCCCTGCTTCATCTGGTTTATTTAATTTGTGAAGCTTTCTGGGTAGCTTTATTCATGTAGGTAGCCGTTTTGTTCCAGAATTTCCAAGATTGTTTTTATCTTATCTCATCGTTGATAGCGTCATTAGTTAGAGTTACGTAAGCCTCCAGATTAACGTGCTTGGACTTGGGATGGTTGTTTTGTGGTTAAAAATTCATTTTTCTATCGAGATAATAGGTGAAACAATAGGTATAAAAAGTAATTACTTGGTTTGTCCAAACAACATAAATAACCAAAATAGAATAATAATTAATTTTTCAAGTTACCAAAAACAACAGCCAGCAAACTAGTTAAAATTATAATGCAAAAAAACGAAACAGACTTTTCCCTCAAACAACCGAAACCTTCAAATAAATTAACAGACAGAAAGAACTTTCTAAAGCTAGTGAACTAGGAACGATGAAGAGATCACATTTTTATAAATCAAAAGTAGGTACTTAAGTCCGCATCTGCATTAAATTTGTTTTATGTAATGATTCTGTTTTGTCTTTGGTATGCAATCTTTCAACGAGTTTACACAACAAACCCGGAAAATAAATTTCACTTAACTTCGACATAAGTATGTGGATTTTGTAATTTATAATTAGTTCATTAGGATTTCCCTCCAAGTTGCTTTTAGGGATCTAAAAAATCTCACATCTTTAGAGGCTGTTGGAGGTGAGCGGTGTTTGGGGGCATAAGTGTTCTTGTAGCTGTCGCCACAAACATTCATTATAAACACTGCAGATTTGGTCATATTCGTCGTATTTGAAATATGGTCGGGACATTTTGTGCCTCGTTTAAAGATGCATTTCTTCCTCTTCAGATCGTCTGAAAAATTAGCAGCAAATTGTTTGGGGCAACTCCTTCAACCTTCAAGGCTCTGTGCTATTCTGTCAAAATACTCTCCTATTGCTTCTTCTGTTGTTCGAGCACGAACTTCTTTTCTATTTTGACACGATCTCAGGGTTAACTAAGGTGTTTAGTGTTTTTTTTTTCAATACCCATAGCACCAATATCTTCCGGACATTTTACTGAAAGTTTTTTCACAGTTCATCCTAACTTGTCCAAATAATCTTTTATAACGATTCGAAAGTTAAACATCGTAAGCGGAAATCCATACTCTTCACTTACTATAAGAAGACTAACTGCTAAAGTCGAAAGGTGTCCGCAAAATATTATGCACCATTAGTTCTTAATATCAAAAATGATGTTAACACAAATTAGTAGCCAGAATTTTTTTTCACTTACTAGGTACTTCACGCACTATTCAACTGTCAAATTAGTATTTCTCTATCAAATTACTTCACGCACTAGTGTGTGATGGTCGCACTCGCCTTCGGCTCATACGTCAAAATTCACATTCGTGAAATAAGTTTCTTTTTACATACTTGTTGCATAAATGAATATTTTGAAAGAAGATGGAAAGAAGGCATATGTCATCTGTACTTGCAGGACTTATTTGAATTCAAATATTTCTGTCTTCATTTTAATCAATAGGTACATATATTTGAGCTGGCGTTTGAGGATCAGTGATCACTGATTACGATTTCGAAATCCCACTATTGGATGCAATATCGCTGTTGTTTCATTGGCATTTAAGAGATTAATAGCTACAATAATCAAAAGGTTTTCATCTTCAAGGGGTCCATAATTTGAGGTTTATTGCCGTCAATAATCGACACAGAAGTGATCCATTATGTTCCTAGGACCATAATTTTTTTTGCGCATGAGGTAATTTGTTGGTTTTTTTCTCGCTAGAGGCTGTAGCGTTGATCAGCGCTATTCTGGTCTTGTTATTATTTTGCGTTTACTTCTCGATAGATGGTACCCATCCAAGTAACATTTTTCTGTCTTCCAACATTATCTGCACCTATTTCAATGTCAGAATAGATTCATCCCGCATAACAGTGAAAGAACATTCATATTCTGAGAATATTCCCTCAAAGTGCTTTTTGGAATGTTCTTTTAGGAAATGTTTAATGAATATTCTAAGATTGTTTCGATTGAAATATTCATATTTGGACGTTCTATTTATATACTAGGAATGTTGCCTCCATGCACTTACCTGAAAGATTGTGCTAATAACCTACTTTATATAACATTATCTGAATATTGTCATACGAACATTATTATAATGTACCCTAAAAAATGTTCTTTCGGCTAATATATCTTTATCAGGTACTATCAAGAATATACCTACCAAGTTGTGCTGAGAAGTTTATCTAGGTAGGTACCCATATTGTTCACTTAATTATCTAAAGTACCTACTCAAAAATCTTAATTGAACAATTAAACAATAATGCTCTATCTAGAACCTACTAAAAATATTATAGGTATATTCTTTTCCTTTTGCTTTGTAGGACTTCCAAGAGAGGGAGCCACGCGCTATTAATGATCTACATCTTGCCTCGCGTTTGAATCACCTTAGAACCTGTTTTTCTCAGTTGGCGTGCTTACCGCGACGAGAGCATAATAAGCTTGAAACTGGAGCTTTGGTTAAACACTTGTGTTTTCCAGAGAAATTTTCCATCAACTCTTTATCACTGCCTTTAATATAAAAGGACTGAAAGGAGCATTATTTGGTTGGATGCGAAAATTAACATTCCAAGTATGTCCCTAGAATCAAACAAGAATGTTATGTCTCTAGGATGCATATTGAGAATTATATATGTATATGTAGATATATTCTAAGAATATTTCAAGCATATTGGTATAATATTCTTTTGAGAACATAACTATGTCATAGAAACATTCTTTGAATGTGAGAAATGTGAGAATTTCAAACATATTTTTAGAATCAAACAGGAATATTCTTTTCAGGATGTACTGAGAATCTCATAAGTATATTCTGGGAATATCCTAATGGATTTCCAAGGAAGTTCTTGGGTATTGCAAACAGTATTTCTATTCAGTTAGGTATCATTTTCCGGAAAATTCTTATCCTGCCTTGCTTAGACTAGTTTCTAGTTATCTCTGTAGGTAGGTACCTATGTTTTATTCTCGCATTCGCAGATCACTGTGATCAAAGTGAACCTAATAAATTGATGTCCAGTGGTTTTTGACAAAAATATGAATAGGTACTACTTCTTAGAGAAAGTTAATATGTTATTTTCGTATGATGATATTATGAAATTAAATTAGGTAAGGCATGTAGGTACATTGATGGTGGCGATTGTGCCCGCTTTTTTGTTTTTATCAATTTAACTTTCAAAAAAGTAGCTTAAAATAGTAGCTTTCACTAATTCAAAATGTAGTTAAGTTACTAATAGCTTAGCTACTTTTTCAAAAAGGTAGTTGAGCTACTGAGTACCTAACTTAGCTACTTAGAATATGAAGTAGGTAGCTTGTAGCTTGTAGCTAGCTACTTTTTCCAAGTAGCTTGAGCTTGCCCAGCTCTGGCAGTCAATAGCTATATTCCTTTCAAGAGCTTGAAACACTAGAGCTACTAGAGTTGCCACCTCTCCGGGTTTTCATATATGGTCTCCGGGCTCCGGATTACTAGATGTTTTCTCCGGGTGAAACTGAATTTAACAAAAAAACGCATTCTACAAAAAAAAAATTCTTATATCCAGAAAAAATATACTTATAAGATTTAGCAACAGCGCAATACTGTTTCTGCTCTCCCTCAAGGATATTATACTACACTACTATAGGATTCCTTAGCCGCCTCGATTTTTGGAATCCAGGTCATATGGTTTTGCACCGTTGACGACGTCATCAAGGGCGTCGTTAACTGTTTGCGCCAGCGGTCGTAGTAACAAAAACCTCAGATTGTGTCAATGTCAATATGAAATTGTTTTTGTGTGGCACAATCTGAGGTTGTTGTTTGCTAACAGGGACTTGACTAACGATTGATCTCGTCGCCATTAATGTACTAAAACCAAGTATGCTTGAAGCAAAAGTCAGCGGAATCATAGTCTGTGGAACACCCTACGTCAAGGCGAGGAACGACACGCTGTCTACGTCATCACTGGTGCTTTGGCGTGGTAGGAGGTTTGAGATTTGATCTTCAGAGGCCATATGCGGATGGGCTATCCTATGGTTGTCCTATCCTGTGTAGTGTGTTATAATCCTTGGATCTTCCTCTCTAACCGTCTCAACTCCCGACCCTAAAGCATCATCCGGTGATGCCAGGGGAGACTTGTATATAAATAGAGTGTACCTAATGCATCTGTTATAAGATTTATAGGAATTTTTTTTTCAGCTTTTTTTTAATAAGGGTTTTTTTTTCTCCGGTTCAACCTACTTTCCAAGGTGGCATCCCTAAGAGCTACTCGCTCCGGTGTTAGTCGACCCCGATTTGAAAGGAACAGATGCGCTGGCTTTCATGCATTTTAAATGATTTGAGTCGGGCTTCAGCACTCGGGTGCAACAAACACTTTTCGAAAGGAATAAGCGCGTAACGCGCCGGAGCTACTCCGAAGCTCCTCTTACGTTTGAAAGGAATACAACTATTGAACTAAACAAACACTCAGCAATACAGAGGGATTGTTGTCTCGCTCGCACTCATTGCGCTTAACGTAAAAGAAATAAGAGTTTCTTCATCTTCCTAAACTCAATGATCCAAACACATCAAACAGCTATTCTCAATAGCCGCATTGTGCAGAGAGAGATGCAAATCCCTCTTGTATGTTGTCCTTCCTGGCACAAATCCTTGCGTTAGAAATATTATGCAGCCACCGTTCCAGTGTGTTTGTTTAGTTCATTGACAAAAGTAAATGCAACATCTTTTTTTCTATTTTGGTGTCATATCGAAGTCTTTTCGACACTAAGGGCGGGTATTATAAAACTGCTTTGACAGTTAACTTGAAGTTAACTTTTTGAATTACATGTAATTCAAGAAGTTAACTTTAAGTTAACTCTCAAAGTAGTTTTATAATACCCGCCCTAAAAGTAGTTTCGAAAAGAAGCTCTTTGTGACACTCCTTTTTTAGTTATCGCAGGTTGGTAACACTGGCTGACTGATGGCCATCGAACTGTCATTCGCGATAAAAAATAATAGAAGATTTCTATATTTGGCATGTAGTGTTACCAACCTCAACATATGAAATCAGGAAATATGAGAATAAAATTTCCAAGAAAAGTTTTTTTTTAAATTAAACAATACCAAAATAGAAAAAATAGTATAAAATATTCGTTTCATAAGACATTTTATCGCACTCGCCCTTTATAAAACTCGCCTCCGGCTCGTTTTCTAATATAAGGCTCGTGCGATAAAATGACGTCTTATGAAACTTGTATTTTAATGTACTATTATGTTATGTTTGGTTTAACCAATGAACTATAGCTAAAAACTGGAATGCGCACACATTGCCACATCTGCCCAAAAAATGAAGCCATGAAAGACAGATGCCACAAGGGGGAATGTTGTTTTTTTCTGTTGCTCGCTGACATATGGCGTTTTCGAAAGTTTTGTCATATTTCCCTTCACAGGTTTCATCAATTGGAATACGTGTTGGAAGCAATTTTCGCCATTTAACATAATGAGTGCGACAAAAACAGGTATCCCCTCCGCAGCAGCCGCACTAGGCTTCATGTTCGTCCTTATGTGTGAGCCAATGAACTATAGTCAAAAACTGGAATGCGTGCACATTGCCATATCTGCCCAAAAAATGAAGCCATGAAAGACAGATGCCACAAGGGGGAATGTTGTTTTTTTCTGTTGCTCGCTGACATATGATGTTTTCGAAAGTTTGGTCATATTTTCCTTCACAGGTTTCATCAATTGGAATACGTGTTGGAAGCAATTTTCGCCATTTAACATAATGAGTGCGACAAAAACAGGTATCCCCTCCGCAGCAGCTGCACTAGGCTTCACGTTCTTCCTTATGTGTTAGCATTCCAGTTTTTGGCTATAGTTCATTGGTGTGAGCATTCCAGTTTTTGGTTATAGTTCATTGGGTTTAACGATGACACTGACTCGACTCTTTTTGTCATTTTTGAAGTGATAATAAAGGTCGATTCACACAATACCAAACAATAGAAAAAGGCGTACCAGTTTTATGATTGACCAAGTGTATCGGCTTCTGCTTACACGAACGTCAATGCTCGGAGCAGTAAAATGTGTTCGGAGTGACCTGATCGCGCGGTTATTCATGCGCCACAATATGCCATTTACAGAGTATAGTTCCGAGTTCCTATTTGCATTAGCAAATTTGGCCGACTGCCGCCGACTTGAATAATTGCTTTATTTGCAGGAATAAGCAAATTAGGTACAGGAAAAATTTGTAATTCCGCCATATTTATGGAAAAAAGTTGGTTGGGCGCTATTTATTTACCAGTTTTTATAAAACCCGGAAGGAAAACCCACAATCAATGAACTCCCACAATAGTTATGATTACGAACGTGCCTTAGAGATGGCGCTAGACCCTAAAACTTTATACAGAATTCTATCCTCACACTAAAAATTGATATTTCAATAGTTCTACCAATCTCCAAGGGGGATCGCCTCCATACATTTTGTGAAAACCAATAAGTTGGCTTATGCGCTTTGTCATAGCACAACGACAACGATCGATTTCATTACAACATACACACCCAAGTAAAAGTACAGTTTATCTATTCTATAAAAATAATGAATAGAATATAAATTTTAAATTTTCCCTATTCCTAGTTTCAAATATCGAAACGGAAATCCTTGTAGTTCGGTGTAGTGGAATTTAGTCAAATGAAAGCACCTCAAATTTGACAGTGACACGAGAGACAGTTGGTTGACTTGAGTTGAGTGTTGACAAAAAATGGTATTTCTTTGTTTTTATGGGAGTACAATAATTATTTGAGTAAAAGAATTTTTGGAATCCAAATAAACTGAATTAGATTAAATACAACACCAAAATTGTTGCGATAATGTCCAGAGCACTGTTGGAAGAAGTTGTCACTCCTGCGAAGGAGCTAATCACAAAATTATCAGGTTTCGAAGTAAGTTAATCGTTCATAACCTCAATAAACAAACTGCAAATGATAATTCTCATTTTATCAAAAAATTTTATTTTATAGGAAGGTTCCGATGAATTTAACCACGTCTTAAAATACTTCAAAGCTGTACTGAATAAAGCAGACACGATGTACTTTTTAAACAAGCGGGACGTGGACAGAAACATTGAGGGTATGAGCGAAAAGTTTTGCTTTCACGGCTTTTTTAAAGAAGCTGATGCACTTAAAGCGGCTTATAAAATGTATTTTCCCGAGCATTTACCCAAAGCTGAAATCTCGACCAGATTGAATGTTGTACAATTTTTAATGTGCATGTCGGAAACGCCTACAAAACATTTTTTGGAACATCCTGATGCCCTTGTTAAACAATCTGTTGATGCAGAGCAAGAAATTGATTGGGGGGCCTATTTGAAAACAGGAGTGGAACCGTGGATGCCTAATTATGATGAATCAAGTGTAAGTTTCGATAATAATGTATGGTAAATCCTCAGGTAAATCCAACAAAGTAAAAGCAAGTAAGTTCAAAATGGGCAAAATTATAAGAAGAAATATTTTTAGTTTGAACAAATTCCTTTTTTTTCACAGAACAGGGGGGCAGTCTTATGTAAGGTCACAGTCTTATGGCCATAAGAAATGTAAATTTTATCCTCATCAAGTTAGCATTGCCAATTATGTCAAGAAGAAATATTTTTTGTCAATTTCAATTTATTTTTATGAGCAGTACCTACAAAGAAATTACAATTTTTACAATTAAAAGGCACCAAGATGCCTATGATATGCATACCAAAACTATTATAGTTATTAATGATACTAGTTCGATATGAACACCATAATGAAACGCGTGTAACGTTAAATCACGAGGCGTTAGCTGAGTGGTTTAGTCACACAAGTTTCATTAATAAAGTTCATATTGAACGTGTATCATTCAAAATTTAATCTACGATGGTCCAAATAGATTTGATTTGCCTTGAAATAGCAAAAACTTTTCAAATTAAAATTCAAAATTTAGCAGTTGTCCGTACTAGTCGGAAACCTGCTTGTTGATTTTTACAATTTTGACTTTGGCAGCTTTAATATTGGAGTTAATTTTGGTACCATAAATTCAGTTTTATAGTGGAAAATAGTATTAATATTGGTGATTCCGAGTTCGAAAGTGTCCTTTCGTATATCGAGACAGCATCAATGAAAAGGTTCTTTTGGTAACTAACTTTCTTTTTGTATATTTTTCATTCCATAATTTGAGTGTTTTTATGAATTCTTAAACGCACTAGTGCTATTATGAAGGACCTAATGACATTCAAATGACAATGCTAAATGTGTCATAATGACACCGGCGTAGATTAAGTAATTTAATATTATCCGTTCACAATCCGATGTCCACTGGTACCAGTAAAGTTTATCACCTTTCAATGCTATTTGATAGGGACAGGTGATGAATATACCTGCACCCTGCACCTGTGGACATCGGATTGTGAACAGGATAATATATGTACAGTGGAAATCATTGCAATTGGCACACACTATGTAAATATCCCTCGTAATGTGTCAAATCTGACACACAGTAATAGCAAAATGCTGCACTAAATAGATTTATTGGTTAGAATTTTGACTTAATACGGGGGATTTTAAAGAGTGTGTGCCAATTGCAATGATTCCGACTGTACTATTACTACTATTAAAAGATATAGGTACCTACTCAGGTACTAACCTAAATGAGAATTAAATAACAAAAAATATATAACAAATGCTAACCAAATAAGCAAATTTTGATTTATTTTTATATTTTTTCTCAGGTGCTATTTCTGTATAACAGCTTAAAAAAAAGGAAAAGCCACAGAATATTCCCTTTCAGTTGGCGTTTGGAGAAACTTTTTTTTCATGTAATTCAACTCTTCTTTAACAAACTTCTCCAAAGAGTACATAACTCCGTATATACACACATCAAAATAGTCTAGGGAACAAGATGCAACTGAATACATTTATAAATTGAACAAAATATACTTTTAAAAGATTTTTAAATTTTGTTAAAGCCTGCTGGAAAAGCCGATATGATAAATTTTACAAGATTTGTTGAACAAATACCCATGGTATCTTTTTAAAAAAAGTTATTCTGTCTAAAAATTAAAAGTAGAATATTTCTTGTTCCCAGACTTTTTTGATGAGTGTAGTTATTAAGTTAGTTCATTTCCCTTGGCAACAAATTATATAACTTTGGAGCCAAAAACACTGAAGGGTGTTTACTTAAATCTCGATTTACTTTGGGTATTATAGCTAGGTATGATGCTGATTTTTATTGTTCCTGGTTTCATATCTATTATTTATTATCCATGGTTTGTAAAATTGTAATGATATTTTTAATATTTTTGAATGTGGGAACAACTACTTACTCGATATACCTAAAGATATTTTTTATGTCTAATTTTTTCATTATGAAGTTGAATTTTTGGAAAATGTCTTGGTTTTTTAATAATTATTTTTATCATTGAGTTTTAAAGTCTGTTTTTTTTTTAAAGATAAAAGTCAAAATGACATTATGTTGGCAATACAATGTAAAATTGTCAATGCTTTCAAATTTTTTATGAAGAAAAGGATTGTGTTGCCAACATAGTTACTAAATTTCTGACTTGGGGAATTATCTTTAAAAAAAAACAGATTTTATGTACTCATTAAATTTTTGATATTACTTTCATATATGCCTTCCCATACAAGAATCTCATATTTGAACAGCAGCTCAGGTGATTATATTCTAGTACTTAATAATTTTTTGGAGAGAAATTTCCTCAACATATAAAATTTAGGTCATGGTGCCTCGCATGGTGCCCTTATATTTTTCATTTAAATATCTCGTTAAATATGATATATTATGATGAATATGATATCCCATATTTTAAATTTTTGTCAGTGTGCACAATATAAGGTACTTGTCCCAAATAAGGCCATGTTAAGAAGTTTTATTTTTTCTGAACACTATCCACCAAACCCGACACAAATCACGAGCTTATATGTGAAGTGTTTCGCTTCTATTACTTGAATATTAACCCCAATTTATTTATTTTTACATATAAGTGGTGGTTTTTGCGTAAAACAAAGACCCTTACCATTGGCCTTATTTATTCCACTATGCTCCTTATAAGGCCATCAATAAAAAATGTTTAAAATAAATAGAAACATTTATGAAAATATTATTTTTTGACAAAAAGTTCTCAAAATAGAACTTTAACGTTTGCTGCATTCTAAAAAAACAATAGTTTCAGGTCCTGGGATAGTGATCCAAATAGGTCTACATACAACTAGGACACCTGAACCGCAGCTTATCTTGCTTGGTTAGACGCCAGGCGCTCTAAAACACATCACCTAAGTTATAATATGACACATTCTTTTAAAAAAACACGAGGGGGTAACCACTCAGTAAATATGGTGTACACAAACTGTAATTTTTTGTAAATTTTTGTAATTTTTGTAAATATCAGTAATGTTTATTAATTTCTAGTAATTTTAGTAATTTTCAGTAATTTCTAGTAATTTTTAGTAATTTTTAGTAATTTTTAGTAATTTTTAGTAATTTTTAGTAATTTTTAGTAATTCTTGGTAATTTTTGGTAATTTTTGGTGATTTTTCAATAATTTTCCAGTGATTTTTTATAAATTTTGAAGGGTATTATTTTACAAAAACGTTTCTAAAAAAATTATTCTGGAAGTTTTGTGGAAATTTTCTCATGACAAAAGCAATCGTACATAAAATCTATACCGGCGCCGGCGTGGGTCAATGCTTGAGCTCAAGCCAATGAAAAGAAAACAAAATAAAACGGATTTTTCATATTTATCGTCAGTTAAGAAAAAAGGCTCGAACTGTTAATTTTTATTTTTAAGGAGGAAACTTTTTGCAAAGAATTTTAACTCAAGCCCTAAGGGGTACCTATACGTCGCGTCGTATACGAAAAATTGCAGATACGGGTGAAGGGTGAAACCATAGATAAGGGTGGAGGGTGGAGCTCAACTCCCTAGGGGATGGTAGCAATGGATTGGAGTGATAGTGTTGAAAATACGCACAAAAGTGTTCGCTGCGATAGAAAAATTGACAATAACATACGGCCGGAAGGCGGTCTTCATTGACAACAACCTGTGGTTTTTGCTTCAAAAACTGAAACTCCACGTAAAATTAAATTTTTGAGGTTAATTACACTCTGGCTCTGGCACGTACAGTTGCGATCAAAAAAAAGTAGTAGGGGAGGTCGGGGTATTAGCGCAGGTAAAATTTTGATCGCTTGTAAATTAAAGGATTTTTGAGATAAAAATTGTTTTTTTGTTGTTATCTGTTACTAATTTTATATACTTTCATGCTCCAAATGCAAAACTTTGCAAAGTTTTTTTTTTGTTTTGTTTATCATTCAAAAATGAAAAATCTGTATTTGCGCTATTACCCCTACTTATCGAGGTAATAGGGACTTAAAGCAGACTACAAATTTCCGTCGTATCCGTATCCGTATCGAACTGCGCATGCGCAGAAGCGATACGAGCATCGAGATGCATTACGAGTGTCGCATCTTTACGGCTCCCGTATCGTAAGTGTATCCGTATCGCATCCCTGACTAAACGTCAAAAATTCACAGTAACATAACCTGAAAAAATTGTTATATTCTTATTTCTTATTCTTAGATTGTTTATGGATTTGTTTTGTTGTTCGTTCACTGTTCAGTTTCGCGATGGAAAAAAGAAAAAGATTATTTTATACAGCGGATGATGACCTGCTTGACCAAAGTTGTTGGGGTAGTCCTAGAGCCCTGACTAATCTTGGTATGTGATCTTTTTCGAATCTGAACATTGACAAACACTGGGCATTATTCAAAAATTGCAGATCAAAAATTCCATAAAGAGCGGCTCTGTTAGCAAGCAAATCATTGTCATTCAATATGTGAATGACAATAAGATCATCTAGATCGTCTTTTCGAATGATTGTATCAAAACAAAATTTGAGGTTAGAAAATATGACGGAACAAGATACGGATACGAAAACTGAAGTTGAACAGCTTATGGCGTTTTCACATCGGTAACGTAAGTCAATACGATACGATTACGGATACGGATAAGTACGCATTTTTTAGGATCTGCTTTAAGTCCCTAATAGCGCAGCACAGTAACGCTATTGCCTCATATGATTTCTCGCCTTGACTTAGGCTCTTTCAACAGCTGACGACTTAGTTATGACGTCGGAAATGGTGACACACCAATATGGCGACGATTACCAAAAACGAGGCCGATAAGCAATCCTGTAGGTGTGTATAATCCTTGCAGCTAACGACTCAATTATGACGTCGGAAATGGTGACACATCAATATGGCGTCGATTACCAAAAACGAGGCTGATAAGCAATCCTGTAGGTGTGTATCATCCTTGGTACAGAAACGCCTTCTACAACTCAACTGTCAATATTACATTCCTTCCTATAACATGTGAGCTGTGAACTAATATTGGGCGAGTTCGGGTAATCCATCGCTAGTTAAAAGATGACATCATTGACATTGACGGAAGCTCACGTGAGCTTCCATTTGAAGTCATAGAAGATCAAGAACGATAAACCATAAGACGATAGTCGCTTTTCGTAAGCGCCGCGTTCGCCAATTTAGCCGACCGCATAGGTTAATGACCAGACGCGTGACGTACTCCAACCCACCGATCCAAAGATTTGGTATTTGTTACATTGCTCGACATTGCTCTGTAATGAAAATTCGAGAAGTTAAATATAAAACTTGTCGAAATTTATTGCATTAAAAGCCAAAATAACATCATTAAATGGCTAAACCCAAGGTTGTTTGCGAGAGGTCGGTTGCCTGATACCTTTATGACGTCATCCGGGGTGCCTTAACACAATGCAAATCTCCATAAGGCTCCCCAGACGCGTCATCAGGTTACCCATTACAATGCAACTTATAAACTTCAGGAACCTTGGGCTAAACCATATTATCCTCCTATAGCAATAACAATAACGCATAAAACTTGTTTCGAGTGAGCCAGGTGACGTCCCTAGAATGTGAGCTGGTGGTTTCCTACATTGGAACGCCAATGGTTACCTGACGCCACACTTGTTTTTGCCTTATGAAACATCTCCTCGCTCCTCATACGGAAAGTGTCAGATTAAAAACGACGGACTTTACGTCGCATTATTAAGTATTTCTTTATTGGTCAAGATTTTTGACATTACAAAATGCAATGACAAAACTGAAGAAAAATATTGCTAAGACATACGTTTAAAAAACCCGAGAAAAAAAAATGGCCATGGTTTTTTCTCGGGTTTTTTAAACGTATGTCTTAGCAATATTTTTCTTCAGTTTTGTCATTGCATTTTGTAATGTCAAAAATCTTGACCAATAAAGAAATACTTAATAATGCGACGTAAAGTCCGTCGTTTTTAATCTGACACTTTCCGTATGAGGAGCGAGGAGATGTTTCATAAGGCAAAAACAAGTGTGGCGTCAGGTAACCATTGGCGTTCCAATGTAGGAAACCACCAGCTCACATTCTAGGGACGTCACCTGGCTCACTCGAAACAAGTTTTATGCGTTATTGTTATTGCTATAGGAGGATAATATGGTTTAGCCCAAGGTTCCTGAAGTTTATAAGTTGCATTGTAATGGGTAACCTGATGACGCGTCTGGGGAGCCTTATGGAGATTTGCATTGTGTTAAGGCACCCCGGATGACGTCATAAAGGTATCAGGCAACCGACCTCTCGCAAACAACCTTGGGTTTAGCCATTTAATGATGTTATTTTGGCTTTTAATGCAATAAATTTCGACAAGTTTTATATTTAACTTCTCGAATTTTCATTACAGAGCAATGTCGAGCAATGTAACAAATACCAAATCTTTGGATCGGTGGGTTGGAGTACGTCACGCGTCTGGTCATTAACCTATGCGGTCGGCTAAATTGGCGAACGCGGCGCTTACGAAAAGCGACTATCGTCTTATGGTTTATCGTTCTTGATCTTCTATGACTTCAAATGGAAGCTCACGTGAGCTTCCGTCAATGTCAATGATGTCATCTTTTAACTAGCGATGGATTACCCGAACTCGCCCAATATTAGTTCACAGCTCACATGTTATAGGAAGGAATGTAATATTGACAGTTGAGTTGTAGAAGGCGTTTCTGTACCAAGGATGATACACACCTACAGGATTGCTTATCAGCCTCGTTTTTGGTAATCGACGCCATATTGATGTGTCACCATTTCCGACGTCATAATTGAGTCGTTAGCTGCAAGGATTATACACACCTACAGGATTGCTTATCGGCCTCGTTTTTGGTAATCGTCGCCATATTGGTGTGTCACCATTTCCGACGTCATAACTAAGTCGTCAGCTGTTGAAAGAGCCTAAGTCAAGGCGAGAAATCATATGAGGCAATAGCGTTACTGTGCTGCGCTATTAGGGACTTAAAGCAGATCCTAAAAAATGCGTACTTATCCGTATCCGTAATCGTATCGTATTGACTTACGTTACCGATGTGAAAACGCCATAAGCTGTTCAACTTCAGTTTTCGTATCCGTATCTTGTTCCGTCATATTTTCTAACCTCAAATTTTGTTTTGATACAATCATTCGAAAAGACGATCTAGATGATCTTATTGTCATTCACATATTGAATGACAATGATTTGCTTGCTAACAGAGCCGCTCTTTATGGAATTTTTGATCTGCAATTTTTGAATAATGCCCAGTGTTTGTCAATGTTCAGATTCGAAAAAGATCACATACCAAGATTAGTCAGGGCTCTAGGACTACCCCAACAACTTTGGTCAAGCAGGTCATCATCCGCTGTATAAAATAATCTTTTTCTTTTTTCCATCGCGAAACTGAACAGTGAACGAACAACAAAACAAATCCATAAACAATCTAAGAATAAGAAATAAGAATATAACAATTTTTTCAGGTTATGTTACTGTGAATTTTTGACGTTTAGTCAGGGATGCGATACGGATACACTTACGATACGGGAGCCGTAAAGATGCGACACTCGTAATGCATCTCGATGCTCGTATCGCTTCTGCGCATGCGCAGTTCGATACGGATACGGATACGACGGAAATTTGTAGTCTGCTTTAAGTCCCTATTACCTCGATAAGTAGGGGTAATAGCGCAAATACAGATTTTTCATTTTTGAATGATAAACAAAACAAAAAAAAAACTTTGCAAAGTTTTGCATTTGGAGCATGAAAGTATATAAAATTAGTAACAGATAACAACAAAAAAACAATTTTTATCTCAAAAATCCTTTAATTTACAAGCGATCAAAATTTTACCTGCGCTAATACCCCGACCTCCCCTACTACTTTTTTTTGATCGCAACTGTACGTGCCAGAGCCAGAGTGTAATTAACCTCAAAAATTTAATTTTACGTGGAGTTTCAGTTTTTGAAGCAAAAACCACAGGTTGTTGTCAATGAAGACCGCCTTCCGGCCGTATGTTATTGTCAATTTTTCTATCGCAGCGAACACTTTTGTGCGTATTTTCAACACTATCACTCCAATCCATTGCTACCATCCCCTAGGGAGTTGAGCTCCACCCTCCACCCTTATCTATGGTTTCACCCTTCACCCGTATCTGCAATTTTTCGTATACGACGCGACGTATAGGTACCCCTTAGGGCTTGAGTTAAAATTCTTTGCAAAAAGTTTCCTCCTTAAAAATAAAAATTAACAGTTCGAGCCTTTTTTCTTAACTGACGATAAATATGAAAAATCCGTTTTATTTTGTTTTCTTTTCATTGGCTTGAGCTCAAGCATTGACCCACGCCGGCGCCGGTATAGATTTTATGTACGATTGCTTTTGTCATGAGAAAATTTCCACAAAACTTCCAGAATAATTTTTTTAGAAACGTTTTTGTAAAATAATACCCTTCAAAATTTATAAAAAATCACTGGAAAATTATTGAAAAATCACCAAAAATTACCAAAAATTACCAAGAATTACTAAAAATTACTAAAAATTACTAAAAATTACTAAAAATTACTAAAAATTACTAAAAATTACTAGAAATTACTGAAAATTACTAAAATTACTAGAAATTAATAAACATTACTGATATTTACAAAAATTACAAAAATTTACAAAAAATTACAGTTTGTGTACACCATATTTACTGAGTGGTTACCCCCTCGTGTTTTTTTAAAAGAATGTGTCATATTATAACTTAGGTGATGTGTTTTAGAGCGCCTGGCGTCTAACCAAGCAAGATAAGCTGCGGTTCAGGTGTCCTAGTTGTATGTAGACCTATTTGGATCACTATCCCAGGACCTGGGATTTTTTTTAGAAAAGTGATATACATTTCAGAATAAAAATTTATTTTCAATTTCTTTAAAGGAAGTTGAGTTATTAAAATCCAATAATCCTAAAATTAGAGTCCAAAGTAAACACTTATAATAAGAGTAAACACTTAAATCCATACTAAAACCAGGTTTGAAACGCAATACCGAAACACCAAAGGCACAGAACAAAAAACCAAAAACAAAAAACCGATTGCAATAATAACAAATAAAAAAATAATGCAGAAAACGGCAAAAAACTGAAAGCAAAACAAAAATTCGAAATTCAAAATTCAAAGACCCGAAGCTGTTATTTTCATGTGTCAAATCAAAATGTCATGTATCATTATTTGATAGTTGTCAGAAAAAGGGACAGATCTGGGGATTTTATTTATTTTCAACTGGTGAAAATAACGGTCAAAATTCAAACTCTCTCGTGAATATGACTATACCTAGGCAGGGCCGGATCTACGGGGGGGGGGCGAACAGGGGCGCGTGCCCCCCTTTGCATCTTAAGGGGGCGGCAAAAAGAGAAGACACTGCTTTACTTTTTTTCATAGAACATACATATTTAGCGGATATTTTTAAAAAATTCATGATCTAATATTGTGCCAACTTGTAACACATCTTCTGATAGAACAACCGACCCCCCCACAGTGACCTGACTCAAAGTTCCCTGTATTATGCTGCCCTCTCCGGAGGAAATAGAGCTTTGACGTCCGATCCCGATCACGTTGCAACATGCATGGTTCACGCCACATCCGGTTGGCCCGCTAATAAGATACGTATGCGCAATACTGGCATAAGCTTTTAATTTTGATGTGCACGCAGACAAATAAATACAATAAATTCAAAAATATCATGCCATAAATGAATAATCAATGGCCTTCTGTTGTACAACAGTACAACATTGAATCCGGCTCAGGCCACAGCTATGTATTGGGCGCTACCAGCCCCCAGATGAAAGGACTCGTCAAATATTGAGCGTTTGAAGAAATTAAGTTAATGGAGGCACCTGCGGTGGGCTACAACTACTGGATCCCAAGCGCTGGGCTTCAACTACTGATCACTTTAGGAGTGAACCCCTTCCAGTATAAAGACCACGAGCCCCTACTGCTACTCTACATGTAAATAAATTGTGGACTCAACACCTCATTTTTGAATATATATGTTGTACACAATTGACGAAAACGGTCACTGCCCGAATTTTATACTCACAACGCGATGTGGATCTTTTGAATTTTCCACATCGAGTGAAATAACTATACTTCTTTCTTAAATCTTTAATTTTTATAGGCATCAAAATTCAAAAACAACTTGCTATAATCGCACTTTATATCAAAATCGGACAAAACATTTTTTCGGCCCCTTCTCCGCGGGTCTTTGCCCCCTTAAAAAGGGAGCCCCACGGGGCTGGACACACCAAATATAGGGCTCCAGCGGGGCTTAGCCCACTAAAAAGGGGCCCCGCGGGGGTGGACCTCCAAATAGGAAACTCTCGCAGGGCTTTGCCCCCCAAATAGGGGGCCCCCGGATTTTATTATAGGTACCAGAAAAAAAAAGTGCGCGGGAAAAAAAAATTTCCACAAACACAGTTATACGAACGACGCGAAGCGGAGTTCGGATAAGTGTTTGCGTGCGGAAAAGAGACTTTGCACACGCGTTAGGAACTAAATTTTTCCTACGAGCTTCATATCAGGTAGGTAACAACAAAAATTTAGAAAAAAAAAAAAACAATAATTTGTTCAATTATTTTTAATTAACTTGAAGCGAACCTATGCAGTTATCAAAAAATTACATAGAAAAAAAAAAAAATCATCGTCAGAGCCCTTTATCTTAAAACGTTTAAATTTGATGAGAAAGTTTGTAGATTCTTGCATATCAATAGAGAACAAATCTAACAATGTGTCAAAGTTAATTGAATTTGGTGTTTGTATAGATGTTGGCTGATATAGAAACAGGAAAAATTTGTCATCGTGTGTCAACGTCGGCAGGTGCACTTATTGTTGCTTGACAATTATTTTTACTTTTCGGCACTCAGTGCGGATAAGGCCTGTATCCGCACTGAGTGCGGAAAAGTGCAACTTTGAGAACCGGAATGCGTGCGGAAAAGTACTACTTTGCGCACGCTCGTAGGAAAAAATAATATTTAACAGGGGGCGGCAATTCATATCTTTGCCCCCCCCCTCGAAAAATTCGTAGATCCGGCCCTGTACCTAGGCATAGGTGTGACAGGTAAAAACTATACAGCTTAGATTATCAAAAAAAAGTATTTATCCTAACTTTGACATGCCGCCATTTCCGCAGGGCTAATAATAGCAACTTAAAACTTAGGGGATATAATCTCAATGAAAATAGCTACCAAATGACATATCACTCGATCCCTCTTTCCATTTGAAATTTTGGGGGTACCTGTTACCCCCACTTAGAGGTTCACAGGTAGGGGGTGGAAATACCAATAAAATGTGTCCCCCAAAAAACAAAAATTGACGTGTCTGAGCGATTTTTGATTAAACACCTAGCACCTGAGAAAACCTGGGTGGAAAGTTTTTCGTGCCCCACCCGGTATAAAAACTACTTATAAAATCAAGTTAGAAATGATGTTAAGGGGTTTTAGTAATTTTGGTAAATGTGTGTAATTTCAGTAATTTTAGTAAATGTGTGTAAATTTTTTGTAATTTCAATAATTTTAGTAAATGTGTGCAATTTTTTTGTTATTTCAGTAATTTTAGAAGTAATTCTGGTAAATGTGTGTAATTTTCGGTAATTTTGTAAATATCATTAAATATTTTGTAATTTTTTGTAAATATTATTTTGGTGTACATGATTGTTCGGAGTGGTAACCCCCTCGAAAAAACACTGTGATGTTAGGCCAATTGAAAATTTTTCATGTGGCCTTATTAGGAACATATTACATTGATGAAAAAAAGTCTGTAACTAGAAATCTAGAAAATATATTATTCTGTACTTCCTCTGTAGCTTTCTCAATACATAAATGTCCGTGTAAAAATTACATTCGCTCCATTCCCTTCATGAACATGTGTATAAACTAATTAAGTTCCAGCCTGAAAGTTATAACGTGACATATGAAATCTGTGGTTAGCCATTTTTCGACATATAACGAGTTGCTAGGAATCCTCGGATAATTTCTGATTTGCATTATAGATATCTTTTTTAATAATCTTTTAATTTTTGACGATGGGATTCAATATTAAGCAATAAGGGGCACTGGCCTTATTAGGTACATGACCTTATTTGGGTCAGGTACCTTATACAACCAAATATCTGACATGGGTCACTTCTCTAATGAAGTCAGGTCTTACTTGGTCGGGTATATTATTTATGATAAGTAATTTGTTGATAGTTGCTATCATTTATAGAGAATGCAATGTATTTTGATTTATTGCCATCCAATGTGAGTTTAAAGCTAGGTAGGAAATTTTTAACCGATAATGGACCTTGCTGAAACTTCTATTTTACTTCTTGCCAGTATCATCCACATAGAATATTAACGGGCCATGTAAATTTATGTCGTTGATTGAGTTTATGGACATACATATTAAACAGCAAAGGGCCCAAAACAGTTACCCGTGGTATTCCTGTTTTAACTGTACCTATCTGGCTCACTAATACAATCTCCTATTTAAGGACTTTGGTCTAGTTACATCTTATGTACAGGGTGGGGACTCTAACTGGAACTAATTCGCGAGCTTTCGGATAAAATAATAATAATAATAAGTAAAGAATTTTATTTAAACTGCACATTAAATCCTTAAAATTATGCACAGTAAACACTTCTTAAAAAACATAAACCTCAGAAACTTTTTTTGGATTCTCTCCAGCATGTCTTTATGATACATTTTTGTAGGGTTCCATATTATACTGTCATATTCCAGTTTTGATCTGCATTAAAAAGTAGTGTGTGAGTCTGTGGGTTTTTGAAGTCTATGGATGAAAAGCGAAAACACGTCAATTAAGATTTTTTGCTTCAGAATAATTTTGTTATACAAGGTGTTCCAAGAACAACTGTACAGGGTGGGCCAATTTGGACACTTTTTATTTTTAGAGATAGAAAAAAATGAACCCCCCACTCTGAGGCTCAAATTTCATGAAATTTTGATTGGTGCAAACCGCTTTTTGATATCTTCAACCGTTTAGCCGCTAGAGGGCGATTCTCGATTTTGAGCAATATTGTGAACCCTTCATAACTTTTTTGTTTATGAAAATAATTGATTTCTGTGAAAACTTTCTGAAAGCACTTTTTAAAACAGAATTCAGGGACGTTCTCGGTTTTTTTCTATTTGGCGCCGATTTTGAGATATTGACCAAAGTCTGATTTTTTTCAATGGGACACCCTTTATATTAATAGCTCATTGCAAAGCTATGATTTTTCTGATTTTACTGATATAAAGTTCGATAGGGGTATTTCTAACAGTTTTCGAGAAAAAAAATAATTTCGGTTTTTCTCATAAGAAGCAATGTGTTAGAAAAGGACTTTATATCTGTAAGGAAAATGAAAAAGGTCTCTTTCTAATACATTGTTTCTTGTGACAAAAATATGTATGTCATATTATTTTCTGTTTCTTGTCAATCATTTTACATCTTTAATTCTACTTTTATATTCTATACAATTTACTTACAAAATATTCCACCATTATTGATTCAATCTTGCTAAATTCATTCCTAACACCTATGTACTACTCTGAGCATTTACTCCTGACGAAGTCGAAATAAATTGACGAAATATTGAGTTCAAAAGCAATTGAGTATTAATATACTATACAGACAGCATACCCGAAATATCCAGCTAATAAAAAAATAACTTTATACAAATACTTTATGCACTAATGCGTAAAGTAATTTCTCTACATAGAAAAAAAAAACTAAATTGACAGTGTCGACATCTGTCATTGACATTACTTTACGGCCCAGGGTTGGCAGGATACAGCGATAAATATCCTGATATATATCTTGATAAATATCATGATATTTATGCTGTAAATATCCTGATATATATCAATAATATTTGTATGTCCTTCTTTTTCCTATTTTATAGTATGAAAAGGAAATCACAGGGATTTTATTTATTTTTATTTGTGTATAAGAAATATTAGGTTTTTAGGGTGGGTATTATGAAACTATTTTGACAGATAACAGATAAAACTATTCTGTCAAAATAGTTCTATAATACCCGCCGTAAGTTGTAGATTTTTTTTTGCTGTTGAGTTCAGAGTTGTCATTTTTTTGTTATTGTTGAACCACGGTTTAAGACAAATATAAGTAGTATAAATAACATAAATGTTTCCATATTCTTAAACTCGAATTTTTATTTACTTACTACACCTTACATTCCTATACAGGAGATACGACAGCAGCACTAAAACTTGTTATCGCCATACCAACTTTACATGTTTGTAACATTTTATTAAATTCACCATAAAGTTATTTCGAATTTTAATAATATAGATAACAGAAAACAGATGAACTAATTTAAATAATTAAAAATATAAATAAATGTCCAAATTTTGATATAAGGTACCTGTCCGAAATAAGGCCACATTAAGAAGTTTTATTTTTTCCTTACCTTATCCACCAAACCCAATAAAAATCACGAGCTTATATGTGAAGTGTTTCGCTTCTATTACTTGAATATAACTCCAATTTATTTATTTTTTATATAAATGGTGGTTTTTGCCGAGGTTTTTGCGTAAAACAAAGACGCTTACCATTGGCCTTATTTGGATCACTATGCTCCTAATAAGGCCACCATTAAAAAATGTTTAAAATAAATACAATTATTTATAAAAATATTATTATTCGAGAAATAGTACACAAAATAGAACTTTTACGTTTATTGCATTCCTAAAAATACAATAATTCCAAGTCCTGGGATGGTGATCCGAATTGGTCTACATACAACTAGGACAAATGAATCGCAGCATCTCTTGCTTGGTAAGACTCCAGGCTTTTCAAAAAACATCACTCAGGTAATAATATGACACATTCTTTTAAAAAAACACTGTAATGTGAGGCCAATTGAACATTTTTCGTATGATGGCCTTATTAGGAACATGTTAAATTGATAAAAAAAAGTCTGTAACTAGAAATCTAGCAAAGGTATTATTCTGTACTTACTCGGTAGCTTTCTCAATACATAAATGTCTGTTAAAAAATTATAATCGCTACATTTACTTTATAAATACGTATATAAACTAACTGACTTTCAGCCTCAAAGTTATAACGTGACATATGAAATATGTGGTTGGCCATTTTTCGACATATGTCGAGTTGCTAGGAACCCTTGCAATAATTTTTGATTTGCATTACAGATATCTTTTTTAATAATATTGTGATTTTTGAAAATGGGATTCAATATTAAGCAATAAAGGGCACTGGCCTTATTAGGTACATGGCCTTATTTGGGTTAAATACCTTATATCCGATATATATCGATATATATCGGATAATTGGATATTTATATAAATATCATGATATTTGCCAACCCTGCTTTAGGCACTAATGTGTAAAGTGAATTACTTTACACACTTGTGCTTGGAGTGAAATTTTACGTCTTTTGAATAGTGCGTAAAGTGAGTACTTTACGCATGGTAAAGAAAAAATAAGAAAGACCATGAAATGTGTCTAAAAATTGAATTGAGCGCATTATCCTGGAAACTTATGCAACGTTCAACCAACCTATAGACGTTAATACTAACATCAGCCGAAAAGATATGTCTGCGAAAGTTTATTCAAGAAAAACAAAAATCTCGACAAAAATAATAATTATAAAAAAAAATTTGAGTTTTAATTTAAATAATATTTTGAACTTCATTATTGCTATTGAACACTTTTCTTTACTGCTACCTCAACAATTGTTCAAAATGTGCTCCATGTACCTCTTGGCATAGAGCCACACGATGATAAAATTCACCCTGGAGTCTCCCTAAAGTTTCTGGTGTAATAAGCCGAATTTCATCTCTTATTCTATTTTTTAGTTGTTCAATATTACCAGGTTTTGTGACATAAATGTAAATTTTTAAGTAGCCCCATAAGTAAAAATCCAAAGGAGTTAGATCAGGGGATCTTGCTGGCCATTCAGTTACACCCCTTCTACCAATCCACCTGTTTTCGAGAACTGTATTCAAATATTGGCGTACGTGAACAGCGTAGTTTCGGGTGGTGCACCATCTTGCGGGAAATACATTCTAGGATCCATATTTTGATTTCCGGTCGGAAACGTTTGGATAAGTTCTGGTACTAACCGAGGTACTAACGTATCCTGCAAAAAATGAAGTCCCCCATTCAAATTGGCATCGAAAAATATTGGACCAATAATTCTATTCCAACTATTCCAGCCCGAAAATTAACTTTTCCTTGGCGCTGACTACACTGAGAAAAAAAATAGGCTGTTATAACTAAAAATTTAGTAAATGTAACTACACCTTTTCCATATGTATTTCAGAGATCGTCAGTTTAATTTCAGAATGCGTCAATTGAAATTCAGATTAGTAAATTGTATTTCGGAAAGCGTCAATTGTATTTCAGAATAAATAATTTTATCTGGGAAAGAATCAATTGTATTTCAGATTAGTTTATTTTATTTCAGAAAGTGTCAATTGTATTTCAGATTAGTTAATTTTATATCGGAAAGCATCAATTGTATTTCAGATTAGTTGATTGTAGTTCAGAAAACGTAAATTGTATTTCAGAAATTGTCAGATGTAGTTCGGAAATTAGTAGGTATCTACGCAGATTTCCCCAAATCAACACAAGATAGGTGTATAGGTGACTCATTATAAATTTTATTTAATACACTACATTGATAATATCTGAAATACATTTGACGAATTCTGAAATACAATTTACAATTTCTGATCTACAAATAAATAATCTGAAACACAAATGACGATTTCTGAAATACATGTGACCAAACTGAAATACAAATGACTTTTTCTGAAATACACCTGACGAATCTGAAACACAAATGATGTTTTCTGAACTACAACTGACAAAGTTGAAATACAAATAACACTTTCTGAAATTGAACTTACACAACTGAAATACAATTGACGCATTCTGAACTAGAATTGATGAATCTGAAATACAAGTGATACATTCTGAAATACTTATGGAAAAGGTGTAGAAGCGTGGATAGCATAGAGGACAGGTCAAAAATTTAGTTGCAACGGCAAATATGAATTAGTTCGTACGACATACGACTTTCGAGGTTATATCAACTAATATTTTAGTTAGCCGCAAACATTTATTCTTAACCTAAAAACTTGTTGCAGCAACTCTTATTTCCTCGATTATTTCATAGTTGTCCGGAGTTATTCAAGCTATAATTTTGTATTGGTGTAACCAGTATAATTATCGATGACAACTCATTTTCTTAGTTGACTTTGCCTTCTTGCTTAGCGGTGACAACTAAAAAGTATTTGTTATAATAGCATGGAAACTAGTTATACCAGCAATCATTTTTGGTTTACCAAAAAATATGGAAATTCAACAATTTATAACTACCACAATAACATTAAGGTGAATATTGTATTTATTCAAATAAATTGCTGAAGTCGCATATTTTTTTGTAACCTTAAAATTCTTGCAAAAAATACCTACGATGTCGTTTTTTTTGAATTTTAAGTTTATAAAAAAAATATGCGAATTCAGCAATTCGTAATTAAATAAACACAATATTCATCTTAAGGTTATTGTGGTAGTTACAAATTGTTGAATTTCCATATTTTTAAGTAAAATCAATAGAAATATAAAAATACAAACATATTGTTTTTAATAATTATTTTTATTCCAAAATATAGTACATGTGAGTATGAGGATAAACACAAAATAAATTCTTAATGTAAACAATTTTCTAAGAGAAAAAACATGTATGATGTAATGTTGATATTAACTCGCGATTTTTTTTTCAATACACTGAATTCACAGTACACGCGCACATCACCAAACACGACGTTTTCTGCGTTTTCCCGAACTCCGAAATCGACAATCGAATTCTGCGCATCAATTGACCGTTTGAGGAGACAGACTGAATACACGCAGGCGACTCGTGGCCAAGTACACAAGAGCTTGGTGGTAGCGCCAAAACAATTCTAAAGGTTAAGGCAAGGAGTGCTGCGTTGCCAAATTGACGTTAAAGTATATAGGGCAATCCAACGACCTGTCAAAATGAAATTCAAAATGGATGCCAATGCCTTTTTATTTGAAAAAATCCGTTTTATTGCGATTTTTGATTTGTATAAAGTCAGTAAAGTGTTGATTTTTTGGAAAATGCATACGTTATATATTGTACTTAGTTGTGGGAGCCGTTTTAATCGCGATAAAGTCAAGTTTCATGTCGTTCTTGCAGAGACAAAACACAGGTTTTTAACGGAGAAAAATAATTTGTCTGTACTTTGTGAGGGCATCATGATTGTAGCAAAAGAGAAAAAAAAAATCATACGAAATCCATATTAAAAAACCAAAAAGTCTCTCTACATAAATGGTATATGGATCCAAGCCATTTACTATCCTCCACATCAGCTTGTGTCGATAACTTGAATAGCAGACAAATAAAATAAACATCAGGAATCAGGATTCAGGATTTGGTTAAGGAAAAACTAAACAGGAAGCAAATCCTGGATAGTACCTACCTAATTGTTAAGTAGGTAAAGGTTTGTCACAAAGAAATCATAACTTTTGCAAACATCCGGGTTTTCCACTAATAATTTCTTAAACTAACAACTTTCCATCTTAAGATACGAAAATTATCCTTCGAAACACTAGAAAATTATCTAAAAACACCACAAAATACACAAAAAAACAGTTTTTTGATGAAAAATTTTTGCCAATGCCAATTTTTTGGCATTGACCATGCATTGACCGCCATTTTGTTTGGATTGCCCTAACAGGTGCGGACAATGTTTATTGTTCAACGCAGTGGCGGATCTAACATGAAGCAAACGACGCACTCTGCGTCGGGCCACCAGAGCTGAGGGGCCCCCACACAATCGATTTCTAAAGGCATCGATAAAAATGAATAAAAAAAAATAATTAAAATAAAACCGAAAATTAAATTTTGAAAGGGAAGGCAACGTTGTATACCTCTAGGGGCCGGTTTCTCAATAGCGAGTCATCTCCAGGTTCGTTTTAACTCCAAGGTAAGCGTGTCCAATTCCTATGTTTACCCTGGAGTTATGCGTAACCCGGGGATGACTTGCTATTGAGAAAACATTTTTTTTTTTTTTTTTAATTTTTTCAAATATTATTAAAAGGGCGGACGGGTTAGTTTGGGTAAGCTTGGATTAGCTCTTTTCGTCTAAAATGCCAACATACAAAGACTAGCATTCATTACGAGGACGGGTTAGTTTGGATAAGCTCTTTTTGTTCAAAATACCAACATACAAAGCAACGCTAGCACTCATTACGATACATTTGTGTGAGTACTAGAGGAGTAGGTGTCGAGTTTTCATATTATCTCATATGTTCTTAATGAACTTGTTTTTTAATTAAATCTGTTTTCATATTTGGCTGTAAAAAACTTCAAAAATATAAGTAACTTTCGCACACTCGCCTCACACCCCAACACCACAAGAAAAATAGGTGAAGTCTAATTTTTATTAACAGAACGCTTCGGCTTCTTTGATTTTTACCGCTTTTGTCGGCGACTATATGCAAAAAGCGATGCCCTTTTTTCAGTGCGTGCCGCCGCAGAAAAAAGCGACTAGATAAGTGCGAAGATGTTTTGACAAGGGGCAGTACTGAATTGATTTTTAGGTTTTTGGGTTTTATTTTATTTAAAAAACTGAGTGATTTCTATTTATGGATGTATTAATTTTTCCTCAATACGACCCTTTCTACTCGTTGGACCTGGGGACTGTTGTCGGCAAAAGCGGTATTTTTGGGCGGTATTTTTTTAAAACAACAAAGAAATGCGAAGTGTTCTGGTAATAAAAATTAGACTATACCTAAAAAAGCATGACAGGGCCCCAATTTTTTTTTGCGTCGGACCCCAAAGGTCCTAGGTCCGCCACTGGTTCAACGAGTGACGAAAACAGCAGTTTTTAAAATATGTAGGTAATGCAATCAAGGATTAGGATTTTGTGGGGTTTTTGGACATTTTTATACAACAATCGTAAACAGGATTGCTCGTCCTAATAAGGCGTACGTTCACCAATTCTTGAGCAGGCAGGGTATGCGGGTGACGTCTCCACAGCTGCTAATAGTGATGACGTCACCCGCAGACCTTGATGGAAGGCTTGCGATTCAGGCTGTGCTCGTTATTTGATTTTTTCGTCGATTCTAAATGTAGAAAAGGTGATTTTAACAAGATTTTAACGTTTAAGAATTCATTTTGCTTTAAACTCGAATAATGCATTTTACTCCAAGAGTTGAAGTACCCATGCAGCTAACATAGCCGTTGGCAAACACTTTCAGCTCAATAAGCACTTTTACTAGGGATTGAAAACAGGATAATCTCTGCCATTTTCTGGATACCTGAAACTAAGATGATCCTTTTTTTTCCTACAAATGTGCGAAAAAAAAACTGTTGGCATGCGCGAATAGTAATCTTTCCGCACACTTTTGAGAAAAATTGTGTTCCTTAAGCCTAGTACTCATTACAGCGAAATTCGCTCTTTTCGACATTGCTTCGACAATTTGACGTTGGGTTCACGCATACAACGTCAAATTGTCGAAGGAATGTCAAAAAAGAGCGAATTTCGCTGTTATGAGATAGACTTAACACTTGCGAGAAATGGTATTTCCCGCACTTGTTAGAAAAATAACTATTTTTTTCCGAATTTGATATGAAAAAATTTTCCGCCCTGTAGGAGAACAAACGAGTTTCCAGTTCCACTCCAACCAAAAGGCGGTTACACACGGACGTGGATGTCTTAATACATAATACATATACGTGCATACATCAACGTGCAAACAACAACGTGCATGGCGCTTTTGTACAGACGCTCGCACAAAACTGCAGTCTTGCTATTCTTGCTACAGTATTCCGAGTGTGCATACAAAATTGCACATTCAAAAACGCGACGGTATTTTGCATACACATTGATGTTTTTGTTTGCGCGTTCATGTATGTGCGTACATGTTTTCAGACATCCACGTCCGTGTGTAACCGCCTAAAAGGCAGTGCTTCAAAATACAAAATTTGTAGTTTCAATTTTATTCAATTTTCAATTTATTCAATCATAAGCAGTATAATCAAATTATGAAAGATTATTATATTCTTTGTCCACTCCAAACTCAAAAGGCCGGGATAATAATAATAAACAACTGTGGTGGCGTGGCGTGGCGCTGATTCCAGTCCAAACATGAAAATGCCAAAAATTGCAACGTCGCATAGAAATTGTTTCGGGGCTACCACCAAGCTCTTGTGCCAAGTACGGAGACAAAAACAAGATCGGCACTGGTGGGGAAATGAGCGCTGCATTCTATTGGTCCGTACAATTAACTAAGAAATACTAGTTGTGAGAACTAGGTTGCTGCAACTGGTTTTTTAGTATTAATAGGTACATATTTTAGTTATTTTTTATTTAACCAGCTTAATTAGTAATCACAACATGTTGTAACAACCAAAATTATAGTTAGCTATGTTTTAACAACAATTTTTAGTACTTAGAACTGATTATGTCAGTTAAGATGATTTCCAAGGTACAACTAATTTGAAATGGCTTCAATAAAAAAAACAGAGTGGTCGTAATAACTATTTTTCTAGTAATGACTACTATAAAAATTCAACCCACGTGCTTAGTTAACGCGTTTTTCTCAGTGTATGGTGCTGAACTATCCAATGTGTATTCGTTTCTGCATAATTTCGGCAATTTCGACGATTTACCTATAAAAAAGATGCACAAAACTACCTACTCAGAACACCAAAATTGTGTACACAAAATCCACGACGTTTTATAAGTATTAAGATATCTACCTCCCCATTTAACGTAAAAGTGGCTTCATCTGAAAACAATATCCAGTCCAATTAAATATGCCCACCATCAATTTGGTTCATTATCGTCTCACAAAACTCCATTCTTCGCTCAGGATCATCTTCTAGCAACTCCTGCACCAGCTTCCTTTTAAAAGCTCTTTTTCCTGTCGATTTTAAAATTTCTTCATTCACTTCCGCTTGGGGGCGATCAGAATTGGCTCAAATTTGACATAAATTTACTTTTTCTATGAGCGTGTGAGAAATGGCTCTTCCCGCACTATTCTCTGTGCGGGAAGACATAAGAAATAATCCCTGTGACGTCGAATAACTATATTGTTGATTGACCTATACCTTTCGTTTCTATGATGATATTTATTGACTTTCAAAAATAATTTTAAAGTGTCAAACTGTGTAAAATTTAATAAAATATCAAACATGGAACAGGAAATTCAAGATATTTTGTATTCTGATAATGTAGCTATCTTAGATTTTTTTTTGTAACATCACCTTTAGTAGGTACGCTAGAAAAAATATACCTAGTTCCTAACGCTCGTGGAAAGGAATTTCCGGCACTCGGCTGCTACGCACTCTCTTGCCAGAAATTTTTCTTCCCGCACTTGTTAGGAAAATAGCTATTGATCGATTATCTACAATCCGAGTATTTTAGTTTTCCAACTTTTTGCGTTTTCATCAAAATGATCCCACTTTACAGGGTTTAAGAAATAATGAGGTTACGCAAAAAATTCAGAGAACTGAAATATCCGGATTGTAGATAATCGATCAAAGAACGTTTATGCCAAATTTCAGCTAATTCTGAAGTGATTTTAAAACTTACCACCTCTATTATCTCGTAGTTGAAAATTTTTCAAAAGAATCCCTGAAACACGTCAACTATAATTTCAAGGGGGATGAGTTTTTATGCAAAATTCACCTCCCCCCTTTCATCCCCCCAGCCACCAGAGCCACCCCCTAGAAAATCTTAAATAGGAAATGGTGTCAAGTGATACATCATTATGGACGGTTTTTAATTTGATACATTTTGGTACTACATTTTAATACCTAAGCCTCGACCTAAGCTTAACTGTTTTGGAAATATTGACCAGTTTAAAATTCACTTTTTGCATATTTGACTATAAAACCTAAATGGTTGATTCTACAGCAAAACCTATTATACACTCTTGTCTCAGTTTTTCATAAACTATCGTTTGACACCAACTTTGAATTTAATCTATGACTAAAAATTCCAGTTGAATTTAATCCCTGGTTAAATTCAAAGTTGGTGTCATGATAACTTATGAAAAGCTACAGACGTGAATGTGAAATCCGGTTTGCTGTAAAATTAACCGTTTAGGTTTTACAGTCTTTTAAAGTTGCAAGAAAGTCAATTTTCAACTGTCTATATTTCCGTTACAGTTGAAGATAGGTACCTACATGGAATATTTCTAGAATTTTCCGCAGAATCCAGAAATGTCATAATATACAGGGACTACCATTAAAAAAAAATGAAGTTGATAACCGTACAGCTGTTCTTGAAACACTCTGTATGAAAAAATTAATGTGAAAAGATCTTAAGCAAAAAAATCTTGATCGACGTATGCATTTTATCCATATATTTTATCCGAAGGCTCTAGCGAATTAGTTCCTGTCAAAGTCCCTACCCTGTATTTAGTATCTATACAGATGTAAAATTTTAGGATAATGATTCTTATGGTAGCTTCGAAGACCCAGATGGCGAAGAGTCTCAATCACCAAGTGATTCCACTAGTTTATTGCCAGTTCATATCAAAAGTGCGGACAAAATATGTACTATGGATTTCAACGCCAGTCGAGAAGAGCTTTTACGCACTATACAGCATTCTTGGTATACCCAAGAGAATTTTTTTATGGAGCCACAAAGTCAGAGGCGAGAGGCTAATATTGGGATTTTATGGTAAGAAGTTTTCCCTAGTGAAATAATAGCTTTACATTTTTTAATCGAAAATTGTCCATTTTCCATAGGGAGAAATACCTAAAAGAACAAGTACACGGTCTTATAATTTTAAAATCACCCTCAATTATTTCTGAATATAATGTTGTAAGGGAAATTTTATGGCAACTTTGGTGCCCCATTAGCTCATCAACTTTGGAGTTTAGTGGCAATTGCTTAAGGCCACGACCAGATATAACTTTGGCTAGTGTTCGTTCAGTAAGTGATTTCAATTTGAATTGATAAAAATAACTGAAAAAACCTATTTTAGTATGCTTTCTATACGTTTATGGGGGAATTTATTCCATACATAGAACTGCTAGAATATTTTAGAGAGTTTGAAAGGTCCCTTCAATGTGATTTTAATGTTTGTCGGACATATCAAAGCTACTGCGCTTGTATTACCACTATTATTGATCCAATTTATAAAAAACTAATTGAAGTTGAAAATGAAGTTAGGCAACAAGAAACTACTTATACTCTCTTAACGTTAGCCGATGAATTAAGTAGAATATTCCAGCCGATTAAAATGCTTCAAGAAATCCACGAGCAAATTATTATAGATCATAATACTAATGATCCATTGAAGTGTGCTACTAAACTTATTGTGGGATTGCACGAATCATTAAATTTCACGGCTTCTAAGCAGGAGCAAGATTTAAAACTAGCCCTATTTTTGGGTACTTTGTATCACTATCTAGGTTTAGTGGATTCTTGGTTGATAAAGGACGATTTGGTGGATTATACTGGAGAATTTGTTATCGAAAAGTTTGTATATTCTTTGAAAAAGTTGTAATTGTTTAATTTTGATTTTGTTTAGGCGAATTACTTTGGATCGTTGGCATACCCAATTTGTTCCAAGAGATGGTATGGATGAGAGTTGGAAGAAAAATAGTTTTTTAAAGGTTTTTATTGAGAACATTTTAAAAGTTGGGAAAAATATAAATTTTTTGAGATTACTGGGAAAGTATGATATTATTGGCGATTGTCAGGGTAAGAATATTCAGGCTGCTGACATTAGCTTGTTTTCACTCCAAATCTATTTCAGAGTCGATTTATAACGAATTCATTAATGAAACTTTCAAAAAATTAAGCAAATTCAACAACAATGAAAAACAGTTATTTGAGGAAGCGGAAATTTTAAATGAAGAATGCTCCGACTTAATCAAATTGATAAACGAGGAGAACTTTATAAATCCGGTTCTCGGTACGGAATTAAGCAAAACTAACCTGGAGGTGCAGAAACTTGAAAACTTGGTTGATATTCAAGATCCATTTTTGGTTACTGCTTTCGCTGAGTTTTTCGTTGGGAGAACTCCAGTGGAAACTAACGAGGACGTTAGTTTATATAATAGGTAAAAAAAATTAATTTCAAATATTAATTAATAAAAAAATAATTTAGGATTGCAAGGACTACACAGAATCTTTTCCCAAAAACAAATTTCTTCGAATCCACTCTGATAAATATTATAGAAAGTCGATTTACTGTCTCAGGATTGATGGTAAAAAAATTACTAATTGAAGATCATTTATTGGAGAAACAATTTGAATTTTTGAGGCATTTGTATTTGTTCTTTGACGATTTGATTTTTCCTTTCTACAGAAGATTGTTTGTAAAGGTAAGGAAGTTACTTTTTAAACTTTTCAATATGGTATAAAAGTATAAGAAATTTTCCATGAAACTGGCATGCAGCCAAAAATTCTTGGTATTTTCAGTTACGAAAGGCATTCTTGCTCCCTCGAATAATCTGGAGTTTACGATTTAAGGTTCCTTTTGTGACGAAAGGAAACAATGTTTCATGTTTCTGTGAGATAATAGAAACTTGGTGTTATCTTTCGTGTAAATTTTGTTCAATACGTTTTTGTAGTAGGTACATGTATTTAAATATTTGAAGAAGGTTTTTTGTGTTTGACTTAGGGATAACGATCCTAAAATTTATCGTATGAGGTACAGATTGATATTCATAAATTATTTGCATGTTCCTTAAAGGTGCCAAATAGGCCAAGCAATGAAGGAAGTCTACCTCAACATAATTAGAAGTTATAATTTTTTTTTGGGGGGATCGGTCCATTTTTCATGTGCTAAATAACATATTAGGTTTGCGACCTTGTACTCCCATAGGTTTTTCAGTTGGGGGTAATTTGCGGTTTATGGAGTACTAGCATGTTTATGTTCAAGGTCACTGAATCAGCGTTTGGCCTGTTTGCGCGCATTTGATACAGCAGCAGCCGAATGCATGATCCGATTTCAAATGTCCAAACACCACATTAATGCTAATGAAATGCACTCTCCAATGCCTTTTTGTTCGATTGTTTGGCTTGAAAATTAAGCGAGCACGGACTTGCCTAGTGTGCGTAATTTTTTCGTCAATTACTCAATGACTTATTCGCCTGAACACGTCGTGCGGATTATATTAAAGCATTACAGTATTTACATTTATTCTCGGTTCCACACCGCCCTGGAGTAAACTTTGCCTAGAGGTTGAGTCTCGGGTTGAGTATATGGCGCATTTTTTTAAATTGTGGTCTCCGCAATAGGCCTTCATCTTTATTCGTTATTTCGATCAGTTTTATTTTCTATATTTATAAGACGTGGATGGACCAGCTATGGGTTCGTCAAAGTCGACAGGATACCCTCCATGTTTTCCACAGTTGCCTCCTGCGTATTTGTTTGGTTGTCCTCTTCTTCCTCTGAAGCAGAGATAAATACTATTAGGCAATTCAATCCATCTGTCAGATAGGGAAATTCAATATGGCGTGGCGGCCAAGCAAGTTTGTTTTGAATGTGTTTTTATGCGTATTTCAAATTATTTTGCTTAGAGTTTTGCTTGCAACTTTGATTTGGACTATTTAATAAAATATTTGTTGACTAGGTACCTAAACTAATAAATCGAGCAGATTCTAGATATTTTTTTCTGTTTTTTGGCCCATGTGTGGCCGCCACGCCATCTTGAAAGTCACGTGGTTTGAATTGCCTAATAGAGAATGGAATCTCAGTGTAAATTTTGTTGTCAATAAAATTGAGCCAATCCAGCGCCATCTACCATATCGGAAAATCACTATTTACTGGTTTTGCATCGATGCTACAGACACCTACTTTACATAGGACTTTTTATGATAGATGGCGCCCTGTTCGCATTACTGTCGGTCTGTTCACATTCGTTTATTCTAGACTTTGAGGCATTAATGTTTGCCTAAATTAATTGATAATTTGTTGATTAGATCAAAAAACAGTTTCTTTATCGATGGTTAAGGGTATCCTTAACATATTTATTCAAAGTTCTGATTGATGTTTAATTGAACCTGTCATTTATCTAATCAACAAAGATAAAAATAGATCTTCCAATCTATAAAGTTTGAAGTTCTTCTTGAAACACACAAAAGAACTTTGAAATCACTTAAGAACACTTGACAACACAAAGAAACATGAAATGCAAGACCGGCGAACAAAAAACATTATGAAATATTAGTTATGATCTTTTGGCATATTGTCATATGTTGACATGTCAGTTATCGACATCGGACGTGTTCTTGATGTGCTGGTATTTTACAATTTTGACAATTCTGTGGTTTGTCAGCGACATCTAGAAAAACGGAAAAGAGTTATTATGTGGTTTATAACTGGCAATGAGAGATCGCAGGGCCTGACTCTGAAGACAATGCGTTGAAGGCCTTGTCAATGTCATCGTGGTCGGTATAATAAATAGGTTGTGGAACGTTCTCGCATGAATCACCATTCACCGCTACAGTTTATGCAAGTTATCGAACATTTTAACCCGGCTTTTCTACAACCGCATGCATTTACACGAGAGGAATTTTAACAGTGTATCAGAGGCGGGGGCCTCTGTTGTTGTAATCGGCATAAGTCCGTTTCTAATGCGGTTCCATCCCCAATGTTCCGCATTTTTGTAGTGACCATACCAGGACTGCACTTGATGGTAGGTTCGCAGTGAATCTTGACCTGCTGCTGCTGCTGTTGGTGGCAGAGAAGCTAGATTTTGGCTTACTTTTCGTAGCGGTGCGAGTGAACTGTTGATATCGCACGTAGTTTAAAGATGAATTATTTTCTGTACCACCATAAGGTTTAATCAGAATTCGCTCGCCGTCGCAACGATATCGTGATTAGCATTTTCGTCCAGGCACACGTTTCCCGCCTCTTTCAGTTCTTCGGAATGTGTGAATAACTTAAGATTTTCGCCTTGCCTTGACGGAACAGAGCAGACGTCGTATCGCATGCGCTGAAGGCGTTTAGGAACAAAATATGGCGTGCTACTGAGGCGTCGCCATTGAAACTCTGTGGAGAGTAGACTTGTTCCGTATCTCGTCCCTTGCCTGGCTTCAATAGGAACATATTTTGCTGATCAGGCGCTAGAACTACCAGCAGAGCAAGCAAGTCAATGTATTCACCGACAATGAAGACGTTGTCAACATCTACCGTTTGGTTTATGGCGGTCCTGACAATAAGAGTATCCGCATCTTCTGCGGCCTAGTGGACGGTAAAATTTGATTTCCGTCATTGGCTAGGAAACGGGATTAAGTATATGTACAGATCATTGATTCTTCGAAGACTACATCTGCGGATGTCTGCTTTTGGGATCAACGAAGTCGTTCAGTGCTTTTGGTGCTTTTGTTGGTAGCATCAGCTGGATAACCGTCAAACACTACGATAGTGTTGGAACCGTAATGTCTGTCCACGTACTGGATGAACTTGTTGCAGATGGAGAGGAAGGATTCGCCTCGAAGCCATACGTCTTTGTGCCAGCCACCATCAATTACGTACATGCTGCTTTCCAGTACAGGCTTTGCGAGAACAGGGGTGAATGCTTTGTATAGTTGCGACTTTGTCCCCTTAGGCTTCGGTGAATAATCATAACCGGAAAGCAAGTTCAAACTGAAGGTTCCGCTGAAGCTCCTCGTCCGATTGCTTAGCGATACACATGCAATAGAACATGACAAGCGGATTCACAGGTATGCTCAGGTCATTAATTTTGATAGTACTGGTCACTGCTGCAAGTGGTGTGATGCGGTCATTGCCAGTTTGAATTTGACGCTGTGAAAGTCCTTGCCAATAATGTTGGAAATTCCAATGGCGCCAAGGTCTTGCGCCATGTAGGTAGCAATTAATTCGATCATCGCCTACAAGACCAGTACTTATAGATCGGATGTTTGGGCTTCCTAGAAACAGTTCGTGATCGCTGAACCAATTGACGAGCCGTTGAGGCTGTCTGATCCCGCGAATATCGCATGTCCACGTGTTGTTCCGTTGTGTCCAATGAAACACCGCAGAAGGTTTCCAGACTCGCACACACGTTCTGTAGGGCCGTCATTCTAAAGTGTCCACTTGGCGAGCACGCTGTCAGTCACGCCTCGCCCATGTGTAAGGCCACTGATACATTTCATCATCCTTATCAATCTATCAATGTTTGCTCGATGGACATATCAGACCATATTCCTGCCGAAAATTTGTCAGATGGTGAAATAGCTTTTCTGAGTGAATGCTTCGAACTCATGAGCCTTCATTTTTTCCTGCAATTGCAGCATGTTCTGCAAATACAAATGAACGGACTTGGTGTACATGAAGTGGCCGCTGGCATGAAAGAACGGGAGCATGCGTTGAACAGTATTCAGATGTAGTTGATCAGTTGCCCGTCCGTTCAGCATAAACTGCTTACCTAACTTGACCATTTTGAAATACTGCACCCAAAGTTGTGCGGTTGGACCATTGGCTTGAATTTTCGGCAATTGGTCACGCAGCTTGTTGAGGAGACTTTCTCCTAAATCCAGGTCCTCGAGCGCCATAATCGCAGTTCTATCAGTATCACTCAGAAGGCTTTCCATCAGGGCGCGCTCCTCCACAGTGAACGTTATGTTGTTCAAAACAATATGCGCCAGCGCAAGATGAGATAAAAGGTGTGCCCGCACAGCACGACTGCAGGCATGCCCTGTTATCATGTGCTCAATTGAGTTCTCCGCATATATCATATATCACCGCAAATAGATCCTTTCAACTACTTCCATTCATGATGTAGCCTATGCATCCCAGGAACGACATTAGGAGGTGGGATCCACCAAGGCGCACTGTAACATTCGACAAATGAGCGGACTCACAATTGGAGACAATATCCTGCGCTTTTATATACAGTGGCTGATCAAACGTGACAAAACAGATATATTGCTTTGAGGCTTGCGCTTTATTTGTCGCGGTTAGGAGAGCAGTTATTATCGTATCGTAATCACTGGGTAGGGCATTGATAAATGGGATGCATGCGAATGTGCGAATCGCTCTCGAGTGGTGATCTGCTCCATAAAATCGTGTCACCCTGGAATACATGGCAGTTTAGTCCACTGTCCGTGTAACCAAAGAAAATCCGATGTTGAAGGGAGTATTTCGGCGGATATTGGATTTTATTTTGCAAGTCCTTGATTGTTAGGTGTTTTAAACCCGACTCCCCTTGGCGATGAAAAGTTGCAAGCCTCACAGCTGCTATCTTGCCTGTAAAAACCGCTGACGGCATGCGGTTAATACGTTGAAAAGATTGATCCTGAGCAATAGCGGATCAAGGCTTCACGCACTCAATAGCACCCATGGCATGAAATGTTCCAAAGCCATCAAGTGTTCTCGTATTAAAATCCGCATTGTCAAATACGAAATGTATAAATGCAGTCGGTGCAACTGTCATAGGTTGTCGCATTATCGCTGAAACTTCCAAAAGTACTGCCTCATGATAAGATGCCGAGTATCCCAAGGCGGATAAAATGTCGACCAATTGCCGTGAGCCAAATCGATGGTGCAAAAACCCAGCCAGTCCAATTTGCAATGATGATGCAAAGGAAAGAGGCCGTGCTGCTGCCATAATAGCATGAGATATAGCAGTGGATTTCTTTTCCCACATTTCTACAGGTCCCTTTTTATGTTTTAAAATAATAACTTGAAGTAACATAAGCAAGATTTTCGGAATTACGTTCTCTATGTTTTCCAAAAAACTCTGTAGGTGGATACTGGGATGTGTCATGCACCTGCGTGCGAATGTCCTCCAGGATTAATTAGAATCGAATACGAGCACGAGTGCCTTTTTCAGTTAAAAACACATGACGGGAAAGGACCCCCTTATGGGATTTGGGACTTCCGCCAAATTTAATCAAATTCTAGTATGATATAAGATATAAATTTGACCTTTTTGATCAATAGTTAGCAATGGCCCAACTTGATTCTATGACTAGTTTTTGAGATTCAGGGTGATTAGTGTGTGTATGTCCAATATACATTATGACGCCTGAAATGCATTTACGATAAATATTCCTACTTTTACCGTTGAATTGCGATGCATATTTTCTTATACAATTATTCTAGAGAATTTTTAACCAAGTGAAATAATATACAGTGTTAAAACCAAAACCATTGAGTATAGAAATATTTATCAAGAGTGAAAATATGCAGCTTTCGGCCCTAATGTAGTGCATAATATATGCGAAGTGAGTAACCAAAATATGTTTATGTTTTATGTTATGTACCTATATAGTATAGCAAAAGTGAAGTTATGAACATAAAGGTATGATCCATGATATTTTCAAGAACAAGATAGCATTTTGATACAACATAATATGATATAATAAATAATCTCTTTATATTAACAGTTGAATATAATTTTTCGGCAGCGTCCTGAATATGATGTCATGCATTAACGATGGGATAAAAGATATTAGCTTGATGCCGATCATATCCTAAGAACCACAGAACGATTGCAATATGGCAACACTATCAACTGTTTGTGCCTCAGATTTGCAAGTGCAATTATAGCATTATTGTGCACAATAGCCAACTGATATTTCGTTTCGATAAGATATTAGATTAAATAATAGCGGTAGCGCATGACCGAAGATTCTTGGGGCATGCGTACAAAGTTGTCTCGGTCTGTCATCACAGTGTCAAGTGCTCAGAATAAAGCGGAAACGTATGTTAGTATAGACAAAGGCCACTCTTAGTTTTGAAAAATGGCTTTCCGTGTTCGATTTCCTTGCTACATTTGCGAAATGATAGCGCACAACAAACTGTATATCTTGCTGCGGGAAACAATGAACAGAAAATGAAGATTGCGCAACGAAGAAGGACTGACTTGGGATTTCTAGAAGTTAATGCTGGTGTTGATACCAGTCTTTGCACACAATGCAATAATAGCGTTTTACAGGAAATTGAAGCCTATGAGCATGACCCAGATCCAACTGTAATTAAGGTTTTGTTTAACAATAATGCGCTTAATTGTTTCATTTGCCACAATAATATAAATGCAGAGAGTTTCTCTAGACGAACGAGCAGTTATTTTCAAAAGAACCAAAATATATGTTCCGGAAGAATCTAGAGCTTGTCAAGCTCATTTCGATAATAATGATCACATATTAACTCCATTGCTAGACGGATTGAGAGGAATTATGCGACCCTATTCTCTAAAGGGTAAGAATTAACTACTTTTCTTAAATGCCTCAAAGACTCGGGCACATTAAGAACATTCGACAGCGAGGAATCTTTCAGTGATGAAGAATTCAAGGCACTAACTTCTCTAAAACCAGTTTAGAGAAATATACGCCCATTGTGGAAACATTGTTTTATTCAACAAACCACGAAATATATATAAAAAAGATTTCATATGTTTCCTATGCAAGTTGAGACAGTGATTGTCCGACGATTTTCTGAAAGTAATGTTCTGTTAGTCAAGTCGGCAATACACAAGCCTATGCATCTCAAACGTAGTTTCCACACTAAACCAAACCTTCGTTCCAGAAAATCTTGGATACAATCATATTAATCGTGAGGACTACATCAACCTTCATGTTACAGATTTTTCCAATTATTTATTTATACAATGAAACTCCGGAATTTCGAAAAGCTATTGCTGCTATTGATGGCACTTACATTTATATTCAAAAAAGCAGAAACTTCCAAGTACTAAGACAATCATTTTCGATCCATAAACATCAGCACTTTCTTAAGCCCGCTCTTATAGTTGCACCGGATGGATACATCCTAGAAGTACATGGTCCATATTTCGCCGATAGGCCGCAATAATGATGCAGCAATGTTATTGCACCAATATCAAAACGATATGGGTGAGTTGCGAGCATGGTTCAGTCCAGACGATATTTTTGTATTGGATAGAGGATATCGTGATATACAAGAATTTTTGAACAACCTAGGTATCCAAGTGGAAATGCCGGCACAGTTGGGAAACAGGCCACAACTTACAACGGAAAAAGCAAATTCCTCACGACTGGTTACAAAAATAGGATGGATATTTGAATCTCGCAACGGACATTTAAAAACAATTTTTAAAATAATTCGTGATAAATTACCAAATTGTCAAATTGCTAATATCAAAAATTACCTAAGAATAGCATGTGCCATTATCAACAAATATCTTCCTACAATACATAATATGCAAGATGCAACGGTCCGACTAGCACAGCAAATGCTTGACAAAGCACGACAACCCAACCAAATTTAGTTGAGGGTGTTAAATGAAGGATTATTTGCCAGACATGGAATGTGGAATCCATTAAATGATGATATAGGATTTCCGATACCCAACTTTCTACGACTTAGATTAAGATCCCGTCATCGAAATATAACAAATGCATTCCATCATATTCAGGACGCTGCCGAAAGAGATAATCATCCAGTGATAATAGGAACTATTTGCACGGGCATAACTCAAGCGATACTTAAGCTTAGTGGAGTTTCGAGTGCAACTTTTGTTAGAACAAAAGTCACATTTAAAGCTCTGCTTACCTTAAGTATCGCTTAAGGTCGCTGGTGAAAATAGCGGTAAGTAGATTATCATTATGAAATGTTATGTCAAATTATTGTGCTATTCGCACCAAATATTTTATTTAATTTTTTTTTCTTAAAATATGGGATTCAAAGTTTAATAGAAATAAGCGTTGATACAGTTCCGCTGACTACCCACTACGCACTACCCCTGAACTGCCAACGGAATCGGTATCGATTTTAAGGGGTAGATATTATGAAAAAATTAACTTCAAATTGCTTTTTTATTTTTTTTCTCGAGATTTTGGATGGGTTACACCTTCATCTTCTCAGGGATGATTGCTAAGGTCTTTTCGAACATTGTCTTCAATTACTTTCAAAATCGGTACGGATTTAGGGGTTGAAAATATGAAAAAAATAACTTCGAATTGCATTTTATTTTATTTTTTTTCTCGAAATTTTGGATGGGATTACACCTTCATCTTCTCAGGGATGATTACTAAGCAGGGTTGAAAAAAACCCAGGTTTTTTTGAAAAAGTCCAACTCGTCGGGTTTTTTTGGAGTTTTATGGATTTTTTGGGTTTTTTTTGGGTTTTTTCTGGCTTCTCGGGAGTTTTCGTTGTTTTCTTCAAATTTGATTTATAGTTTCTGCTCTAGCAAAAGTATTACAAAAGTTATGACTTTCGTTGCAAAATTAAAATGTCCTTACAAAATAAAGCAAGCCACCTGTTATAAATAATTACTCTTGGCATCAGTACACAGTGCACTGCACCATGCCTCTGGCTGGTCAGCCCAGAGACTCCGTGTCATGCAGAATTCTGCATATCGACAGGATTCTATAGGCTCGGCACATTCAATATGTCGAATTCTACATGGCACGGAGTCCCTGCCCAGGCCTCCACGCCAAAAGCCAACAGCGAACATCCCTGATATTAATTTTCAAAGAAAAGCACCAGGTCTTCCTGCGCAAATAAACTTTAAATTCTTCATAGAACCCTACATGTTTCGGAACTAGAGAGTTCCATCATCAGGGGCAAGTATGCTCACAATAAGTGCTCTTAAAACATCATCATTTGAAACATTTTAGATGAGGTCGCTGAATTTGCTGTAAAGAAAAGCCCACTTCAGATAACTGGCAGATACAGGAGATGATCGAAAATATACTCCAAAAAGTATAAAATTGGAAAACTTACCAAACGGTGGAGGAAAATCAAAAAAATTAGTAAAAAATTTAAAAGAAAAAACACATTAAAATACAAAAACAAATTAAAAAACGTATACTGAATAAACCTGTTTAGGAACATTAATAAGGAACTTTAATTTATTTTGCCTTTCAGTCTTATTTTAAATTTAGATTTATGGAGAGGCATCATGTACGGGCTAGGGCTCTCCACAAAATGGTAGTCGGTGACTTTGCGAAATTGCAACGGATTAGATTGATAAAAATTCAAATCCAAAAAAAAAAAACCAAGTTCAATATCGCAGCGACATCCAGCGGCCTTTACAAAAAGTTAGGATAGTAAAAACAGTAAAAACACAAATATCAAAATGGAAGGAATCTATAATTTATAGCGACCACCTAACTATTGGTACATAAAACAGCACTTCCAAATATATCAGGCTGAAAGAAGCTAGTAATTAAATAGGGGTTTTCAACAAACGAATAAGTATAAGAGAAGAAAAAGGGAGATGCAGATAGAACAATGAACAGAAAACAGCAGAACACCCCAACCTATGAATCAAGTAATTATAAATGTAAATACTATTATAATAATTCACAACGAGTAGAAAAATGATACAAACTTAATGTTAAAAGTTTTGAAAATTTAAAAATTTAAAGAGTAAAAAAAGGTTGTAGAGCCGTGGCGAATCTGATCATTAAGGCATAATACGTCATCACTCTTAAACGCACAATTAATTTCAAAAAACTCGTAAAGGTCTACAAGTAAGCCTTTCTCGAGAAAATGGTGTCTCGCAAAATTAGATTTGAATTTATCAGGAATAATATTTTTATTAATGGCCTTATTAAGTTCAGACCTATGTTCCTTTATTCTCACTGAGAAACTTCTCCCAGTCTGACCAATATATTTTGCATCGTCTGTTGGACACCTCGAGCAGTTAACTCCAGATCTATCTTGGTGGGGTACTCGATCCTTAGAATTAAGTACATTAGTGCGTAAGGAGTGTGAAGTCTTAAAGGCAACTCTCAAATGATATTGTCTTCGTAAATTTTCAATTTTTAAGGAGATGGAACTGAGGTATGGCAAAGAAACATATTTACAATCATCAGATGGAAGAGTGAAGAGATTATGGTTAAGAAATTTGTTCATATGCTTGAAATACATTTTGTTGACCAGGGCAATTGGATAACCATTATTGGCACCGATCTGTTGAATTATGTTTAGTTCTTTATTGAAATTGTCGGTATTTATTGGCACAGAAAAGAGTCTATGGAAAAAACTATGAAAAGCAGCTAATTTGTGAGAAAATGGATGATTAGACTGAAAAGGTATTATATTGTCTGTACTAGTAGGTTTGTGGGATATTGAAAAATAAATACTATTGTTATATTTGGTACGCAATAGGTCTAGGAAAGGCAAAGATACATTTACCTCTAGTTCCATAGTAAAAGAGAGTGAAGGGTGGATGGTATTTAGGAAATCTAGGAAGTTTGACAATTCCAGATCTGAACCGTCAAAGACAGCAAAGATGTCATCAACATACCTCCTCAAAAACAAAACTTTGGAAAAAAGAATACTATTTTCGATTAAGGACTCAATTTTGGAGATAAAAATTTCTGGCAGGAGAGGTGAAAGACTGGAACCCATTGCTAAACCATTGTTTTGAGTATAATATTTATTATTGAATTGAAAAATTTTTTTGTCAGTAACTAGCTTTACCAATGAACAAAGGTTATCAATGTGGTTGAGTGCCAAAACTGAGTGGCTCATTAATAAATTCTTGACAAGAGAGACACTCTCAGCAGGTGGAATGCTGGGGAACAGATTAGAAACATCAAAAGAGACCAGTTCAGCAGTGACAGGTATATTTAGATTTTTAATGTCCGAAATAATAGTCCCCAGAACATTGACCCTAAAATTTTGTAACTCATGTACACGCCAAACTTCCTGAGCGGCCTCATACCACCAAGTCGGACAATATTTTTCATATCTCCACATCTCCACCCTGGGCGATGGGACATTGCCGCGCTAGCTCTTCCGTGAAGTTGTCGTTCTGACGTCCCTAAGGAAGTTGATACATGTACGTGTAGTTTCAATGCCAATCGGCTGTTTTTTATATTACATTAACGATATCACATTTGTCGGACAAAAACCATGTGGCTTTGGGGAAGGTCCGACGCCCTTAACATGTCGCTGTGGCGTCCCTGAGGAAGTTGATACATGTACGTGTGGTTTTGATGCCAATCAACTGTTTTCTATGTTACATTATTGATATCACATAGGTCGGACAAAAATCACGTGGCTTTGGGGGGGTCCGAAGCCCCCAAAATGTCGCTGTGGCGACCCTAAGGAAGTTGATACATGTATGTCCGACAAAAATAATTATGAATAACAATGTAATTTTAAAACATGTGTAGTAAATGTCGGACAAATAAAATGAGTATTAAAGTCAGTCGGACAACAATAGTCCTTTTGATCAATTTCTGCCGAAATTCAGAATCTTCACTCCTGAGATCGCACAAAAAAACACGACTGAATATCCATTCTTTCTCACACGCGTGGTTTTGAGTGACCGTTTACTGAATAATTTCCGTAAATACTCGGAGAACTATCAAAAAAACAGATCAGGGAATATGACACAGGGCCCCACAGGTATTTGTCGAAGTAGGTAAATAATAAACTGACTAATATGCACGTTGCGTTAAGGCAAACTAATTTCAACAACTACTCCATGTAGCTTAAGACTCGTAACAAATGTCCTTCCACATTAATCTAAGAATTTTAAATGTATCAATTATTCTTCCTGATAAGAATTTTGCAAATATGTCTACACATAAAGATTATGAATCTAAGTTCTTTAATGATCATTCCTAGTGGGATATGAGCGGAGAAATGTCAAAATTGATATCGTCATGGATTTTGGGTTCACCGAAAGCTCACTTTACAAATAGTAACAACTTTGGGTGGTGAATAATAAACTGACTAATATGCACGTTGCGTTAAGGCAAACTAATTTCAATTTTTTCATTGATTGTCTCAAATTTCTTGTCCGACAAATGTGATATCGTTAATGTAATGTAAAAAACTGTCGATTGGTATTAAAAACACACGTACATGTATCAACTTCCTTAGGGACGCCACAGCGACATGTTGAGAGCGTCGGACTCCCCCGAAGCCACGTGCTTTTTGTCCGACATATATGATATCGTTAATGTAATACAAAAAACAGTCGATTGGCATTAAAACTACACGTACATGTATCAACTTCCTTAGGGACGCCACAGCGACATGTTGGGGGTGTTGGACCTTCCCCAAAGCCACATGGTTTTTGTCCGACAAATGTGATATCTAAATTCTAAGATCTTTCGTCTAAACCGCAGTCCTATATTCAAAATAGTCTCCGAGAAAATTCCTTGTGAAGATAAATTATGCAGGAACTTATGATGTCACAACCGCCGAAATCGCAATCTTCTGTTCGTTCAGTCGTCAGTGAACTGTACCCTATACTTTGAGTGTTTGCAATTCACTCTAGGAGATAATTGTCTTTTGTTTTGGAAAACTCTTACACGTGTTAATACTGTCTCTAATAATCCAGTGTGACGTCACAAACATCTAGTTGTAACTTTAAACCGCCCTAACTCGAAAACGGACCATTGTAGCAAGATGCGGTTTAAAAATTTATTCTTAGATTTTTTTGCACTAAAACTTTCATTTTTGGGTCACACCCCCTTTAACACTTCACACTCCTTACGCACTTATGTTGTTAATTCTAAGGATCGAGTACCCCGCCAAGATAGATCTGGAGTTTACTGCTTGACGTGTCCAACAGACAATGCAAAATATATTGATCAGACTGGGAGAAGTTTCTCAATGAGAATAAAGGAACATATTATGTCTGAATTTAATAAGGCCGTTGATAAAAATATTATCAGATATCAGATCAGATTCATCACGGCTCTACAACCTTTTTTAACTCTTTAAATTTTTAAATTTTCAAATCTTTTAACATTAATTTTTTATAATTTTTCTACTCATTGTGAATTATAATAATAGTATTTACATTTACATAGTTGATTCATAGGTTGGGGTGTTCTGCTGTTTTCTGTTCATTGTTCTATCTGCATCTCCCTTTTTCTTCTCTTATATTCGTTTGTTGAAAACCCCTATTTAATTACTAGCTTCAGCCTGATATATTTGGAAGTGCTGTTTTATGTACCAATAGTTAGGTGGTCGCTATAAATTATAGATTCCTTCCATTTTGATATTTGTGTTTTTACTGTTTTTACTATTCTAACTTTTTGTAAAGGCCGCTGGATGTCGCTACGATATTGAACTTGGTTTGCTTCAGGAATTTGATTTAACGGTTTTTTTTTTTTTTAATTTGAATTTTTATCAATCTAATCCGTTGCAATTTCGTTCCTAAACAGTTTTATTCAGTATACGTTTTTTAATTTCTTTTTGTATTTTAATGTGTTTTTTCTTTTAAATTTTTGACTTATGTTTTTGATTTTCCTCCACCGTTTGGTAAGTTTTCCAATTTTATACTTTTTGGAGTATAATTCCTATCATCTCCTGTATCCGCCAGTTATCTGAAGTGGGCTTTTTTTTACAGCAAATCCAGCGACCTCATCTAAAATGTTTCAAATGATGATGTTTTAAGAGCACTTATTGTGAGCATACTTGCCCCTGATGATGGAACTCTCTAGTTCCGAAAGATGTAGGGTTCTATGAAATAATTAAAGTTTATTTGTGGAGGAAGACTTGGTGTTTTTCTTTGAAAATTAAATTTCAACTCCACTTTGAGTCATGGACTACTTCTTCAATTTAATCCCTGATATTTCCTGCGAAAATGACGCTCATTTAACTGAAAATTCGCTATTTTCAAAAAAACCCAATAATGGTGGGTTTTATCAACTGAAAAAACCCGAAAAACCCCACTGGGTTTCATAACCTAGGAAAATTCTATGACAACCCTGTTACTGAGGTCTTTTCGAATAATTTTTTTCATATTTTCAACCCTTAAACCTGTAACGATTTCGAAACCAATTGGACAAATTACTCGGAAAGACTTAGCAATCATCCCTGAGAAGATGAAGGTGTAACCCCATCCAAAATCTCGAGAGAAAAAAAAAATGAAAATGCAATTTGAAGTTAACTTTTTCAGATTTTTAACCCCTAAACCTGTACCGATTCTGAAACCAATAGGACAGAATGTTCGTTAGTTTTTTCATAATTTCAACCCCTAAAATCGATACCGATTCTGTTGGCAGTTCAGAGCTGGGATTCTGTAACGAATAAGAGATATTTTCGCTATCTCTATTTGCCCACCCTATTTTTTTCGGAAAGAGAGAAGAAGACAGAAAGTGCCATAACGATAAGGATAACGATCTCTATCCGTTACAGAATCCCGCGCCAGGGGTAGTCAGCGAAATTCTATCAACGCCTATTTCTATTAAACTTTGAATCCCATATATTTTAAGAAAAAAATTAGAATACAATATTTGGTGCGGGTAGCAGGCGTCCAAAATCGTGGCTAGAAACCGACGCTAACTTCACGGAAATATGACGAAATAGGTACAGGGTGTTTCCTTATATTTTGACCCCTACCTACAGCTTTAGCTATACGAGGTGGAAAAAAAAACTTTAAATATGGAAGTTGTAGGGTTTTATGTCTATTATCTTTTGCGAATATCAAAATGGGCAATATGATATTGAAAAATGCAAGTGTTTGTCATTGTGACAGTTGGCACCTGTCATTTGCCCGTTTTGGCATTCGCAAAAGATAATAGACATAAAACCCTAGAACTTTCATATTTAAAGTTTTTTTCCACCTCGTATACCTAGCTAAAGCTGTAGGTAGGGGTCAAAATATAAGGAAACACCCTGTACATTACTTTTGTCTTCCTTTCTTTCAATGCTGGATCGCCTAAAAGTCTCGATCCCCCGCTGTTGCACAGTAATAATATCGGCATTGCCTAAAGTTTTTTTTACATATGAAACAACATTCCTCAGCCGTAGCCATTGTGAAATAGACGATTTTCACTTTCACTCTCAACGTTATTGTTATTAGCCAGACTACATAGGACCCTGAAACCTGCCGCCTCATTTTCGGAAACTATTTTTAGAATAAACATCAATATTGATAGATAAGGACTGTTATTGGAATATTCAATAAATAAACAAGAATAAACATCGACAAAAGGTCACATCGCTTGCGATTATTATTAAATGCAGAAGTACCTACCTATGCATTTCACCAAAAAACTTTTCAAATAAAAGTTGTGGCAAATACCAGTCCGGAGCATTTTTGTAGAAAATATTTTATTGTAAAATCCTTTTGTAAAAAACATGAAAGAATAATACTTTGGCTTGCACTATTTTCCCCAATAGCTACGCGAGCAGTCATGTGAAGCAATTAAAATTGCAGTATATTCATGAGAACAATAAATAAAGCCATCGTACCAAATTTCAGCGCTGTGCGACAATTTTGATTTTTTTCTCACTTTTTGAAAAATTTCCGCGTGACGTGTTCGGGCGAATTGAGTATTAACGAAAAAAAAATTCCGCTGGTGCATTATGAGAGGAATAAATGGGCTGCCGATTGTCGAAAACTGTCACCAAATATTTGCCCCAGTTTAGAAATTACAGTGAATGCAAAAAAGGGGTAGTTTTCGATGCAATTTACAACTTTCTAGCACATTAGGCGAGTCGCTGCTAGCCTAATTTTCAAGCCTAATATTCGAACAAGAAAGCATTGGAGAGTGCATTTCATTAGCAAGTGTTTGAACAATTAAAATCGGATTATGCATTCGGCCGCTGCTGCACCAAATGCGCGCAAGCACGCGAAATGCTGATTCAGTGACCTTGAACAAAAACATGCTACTATTCAAGACGCGCTGCAGAATAAAAACTATAGAAGATAAAAAAGTGCTGTCGCGGAGTATTTTATAGCAAAAAACTTCAGCTACAGCAATGATTTGAAACTTCTTGCTATTGGACCATCCCTTTGAGCAGCGTTCTCCATAAACCGCAAATTTCCCCTAAAAAACACCCCTAACTAGAAACCCTATGGAAGTACAAAGTCGCAACCTAAATATGTTATTTAGCACATGGAAATAGACCAATCCCCCAAAAAAAAAATGTTGAGGTAAACTTCCTTCATTGCTTGGCCTACAAGATATTTAGCATCAATCACTTTTGTTTGTTAAATGTTGTTGGCAAAGTAAAGGTATAAAGAATATTTGATAAAATAAAAAACATACTACATTGTCAACCTTACAAAGTAAGTTATTACAACAATCCGCAAAACATATACTAGCATAGCATAAACTATTCTCTCCAATCTCTGTTTTTTTTTTAAATTTATTTTTTTAGCCACCACTTCGAAAATTTTATCTGGCAATTTGCTTTTACCATGGCCATAAAGTTGAATTGGCAACAACACAGTTATAAATTCTCATAAAATCGTAAAAAGTACAATTTTCAGATATAAAATTGCAAGCAATCCTTGTAGGGGTATTTTGCCAAAAATCTTTTTGACCTAATTCTTTATAGAAGCAGCCAACCAAGAACAGATATAAAATGCTCTCTCATCTTGTGTATTCTGTAGGTTCAACCCTATGTCAAAAAAAAAATAACTTTATAAAAGAAAAATTCGCTTTGCAAGGCTCTTGCTCTTACGAGAATTTATTTTTCCAGACTGATTCGTCATGTAAATCCTGGGCCAACGACATATGGCTCACCTCACATCTACACGACATTTTTATTGACATATATCCGGAATTTTATGAAAAATGTTCAGTGCAACTGCAGAAAAATTGGAATTTGTGTACTGATTCCCTATCAGCGTGTAGTTTGATTAATTTCAACTACGAAATGCCTTGGCCTTTGAATATTATCATTAAACCAGAGCAAATGGAACTTTATAAAGAGATTTTTCAGTTTTTGTTGAAAATTAAATGGGCCTTGCATACTGTTAATCATTTGACTTTTTCAGGTAAGAGTTTTCTTTATCAATGCAATTTATTTTATAAATATATTTATTTTGTTTAGATTTAACAAAGTCGAACATGAAATCTCAAAAAGCATTCAAAGCTACAGCTCACAAAAACAAACCTACAGCAAAACTCATCCGTTTAAAATTCTCGTTAATTAACTTGCTCAACAGCCTACAGCATTTTGTTTTTGGCTTTGTTTTTGGGAAAAACGTACAAAGATTCGAATTGACTTTTGAAAAAGCCTATGATCTAAATTCTATAATAGAATCTCATAGTGAATTTATAAATTCAGTGGCGAAAATTATTTCGGATTTAAAAAGGAAGATGATGGAGAAGGATAAGGATAATAATGTGAGTTTTCAGTCATTTATACAGGGGGAGGTTTTCCTGAAATATGATTTTTATTTTAGATTTCAAATTGCATAAAGCTGCTAAAATTGATGTGGAATGATTTGAGATATGCTTCTGCAGAAAGAATTAATGATTGTAACAAAATTTATGAAACCATATTTAGTGATATTAATCCTGTTATTTTTCCTGAATATATTTATGATTATTAAAATCAAATTTGCTTGAAGGTCTGTGTTTTATTTCTGCCAATAAAAATATTGATGGAAGGTTGGTTACTGTATCTAAAAATTAAATCGAGAATTACTTTAATGGAGTTTTGCTGCAAAACCTCATTACCACAAACTCACAAGCAGCATCCCGCTGGAGTACTAATCTCAACCTTCTATAAAATCCTGGTGCAGGCTATTTTTAGCAAGGAAACTAATTTAGAGGCAGGCTTTCTCGTTTTTTAACGACCTTCGATAAATAAAATAAATGTTGGTTTGTTAGAACCGGGTTAAGGACTCAATTTTCTGCAATAAAGATTTGCTGACTGCGAGTTTCAATGAGTTTTCGCCAGCCACGCTTAAATACGAAAGGCCATTTTGTGCATGTTATTGGATCGTTTCATTGTGTGGCATTGAAAATAACCACAAGGGATTAAAGTTTGCAAGTGATAAATGCTTCCGGGTGGCAACTTTATTGTTCTGAAGGAAAGATACAATCTAATGCCGGTTCCAGACCAAGCAGACAAAAAGTAAACACGATTTTGAGACAAAAATACGACAAAACTGCGATAAAAATTTGGGTATTGAGACAAGGAAAAATTGAGACAAAATTTTCACACCAGAAAGACAAAAATGTGCAATAAAATTAAGTTGTTGGGTGATGCGAATCAGTTGATTATCCGTGTGGCGTTTCCAGAAAGAAAATTCAAAAAATTAAAATTTATTGCTAGCCGCCAGCTGTTATATCTCTCTCATCTTCATCCATTGTTGGACAAATAAAACGGAAATGTTTTTGAGTGAGACCAAGCTTAAAAAAGCGAAAAAATTATTTCATAAATAAATTGTAAGTTCAGTTACGTAGGGATGATATTGGACTATGTGGTAAGATTCACTCAAGCTTTAAGAATTTTCTAAAAATGTCCACCGAAGATTTCGAGAATCTAATATGCCTTGTTAGTCCTGTAGTTGCCAAATGAAATACTGACTTCAACACAACAACAGAACAACATTTGTGTGATGCATCCCTGATTGACACTGGTCTCCTACTTTTGTCAGCACACCTGTCCATACTGCGCCGACAACTTGTCGTAAAATACACAGACAAAACAGAGACTCTTTACTGACTCACTACGAGACTTTCAGAAGTCTCGGAATTTGGAAAAAAAAACAATAATGTTGCAGAAATGTATCGGATTTATTGCGGCTTTGTTGCGAGACATGAATATGTCTTTGTCATGTCGTTGTTTTGTCTGCTTGGTCTGGAGCCGGCATAACTACTCATTATTTGATGAAAATGGTTGCAATTATAAGAATGAAATGATATAAAATAATAATAATTTTTTTTTTGTGAAGATCTTATTCTTTATCATAGCTATTACTCTGGCTAATTAATTTTTTCAAACTCCGGGGTTCACATCTAGTGAACACGGGCCTGGCGACCCCGAGTTACCCGAGCTGAAATCTCCTCCACCTCTTCTTGAGAGTGCTTCTTCTTATCCATCCTTTCCTATCCGGTCACCCCTGACCGTCTTTTATCATGTGTCAATCATTGGAGTGGGAGAAGAGCTTTTCTTCGACCAAGGCAGTACCACCCATCGCTGCGTGGTCTTGTAAATTCGATTCGAATTGTCTGGACCTGGAGCGATTTTCAACACTCTATCCCTTCCTTTCCTCTATCTTCATCTTTTTTTTTACATTTTTATCCTCACTGATTTGGATTACAAATAATGCTGGTCATCCTTTGTGCAAAGAATTCCGTTGTTAAAATACCATCCCATTCGGATCTCCGAGAGGAGGATATACGAGGCGAGTCTACACAAGTTCAATGATTGAATTCTCTAACATCAGAGGTATTAACGCCAACTTAAACTCAGTGCACCAATATTTTGAGCACAAAAATCCACATATTATGCTGATTTTAACCGGGATGCAAGTGAAATCTGTCAATTTCGCTTCAAGAGGGGACTTTGCGTCTTTTCTCGTAGTGTGCTTTCTTGCCACAGAGAGAATAATCTCGAATCACACGAGGTAATTTGGCTAAAAACTTACTTCTACGAACATCGTTACGTTTGAATATTTTGTATGGTATTTGCGCTCGGAGTAGTTGTTTCTAGCTTTTCAAAAATGTTCAATATTGCTCGAACAGAGAGCTTATAAGCCTATGTCCTTCTAACGAGTTCAAAAAAGGACGAAATGCGTAAGGGACTGGCTGGGAAATCTTGCATCCGCAGATTGGCGGATGAATTCCCAAACAAGGACTGTGATGTCCTTGACTTCACGTTGGTAAATACCTGCAAAAACTTTTTTACATGGTTAAGTTTGTTTGCTGCGTATATCTTTCACCTCACAAGAGGTTCATAACTGAAATCGTTCAGTTATGAACTCGGTTATGAACCTCTATATTTGAAAATTTGGCAAATTCATTTGATTCTATAGGAGACCCATTCGAACAAATGCTGGAAGGATTGCTAAAGCATTTGCCTTTTCACACGGCCTAACCCAGTTGGTAGAAGAGCCCACATGTATTTTCGATTCTGTTTCTCTCGTTCCTTAGAAGATCGGTGTTTGCACCTTCGGGCAAATCAGACCACAAATTGATTTCCGGTCGAAGTTCGTTAGTTATACCCGCAGCCGATGCAGGGTGTGGCCCATGACATCTTAACACATATAGACACCACATCTCATTCTCATTCATAAACTGATGTTTGTTGTGATAACAAGACCCCCCATGGGCCAGGAGAGGTGAGCTGCTCGAGGGTGGTCATGGTAGGGATGCATCATCAGAGGTGTAAACAAGACCCGTATTCCCCTCTGAATCCCGTCATTTACTTGAATAAAATAATGAAGTGCGCGCGGGTGCAACTCGTTTATATATTTGTCTGCCTCTAACTCATATGATGTAAGTTTGATGGGCACGTTGACATGCCAGTCGATTGCAGCGTGTGTTCCGCCTGTCTTACAGAACCGGCGTTACCAGTAGTCGTTTTTAGTCTTGAACCTCCAACTTTTTGAAGCAAAGTCCTAACAGGATAAAATATCAATCCGTAACAATTTAGCAAACAAATTGGAGGGAATACACCGGTGTTGGATGGCGACACAAAATTTTGTTTACTGTAATGGCTATGTGTGTTAATATGTCATGGGGTGTGGCATTCTGAAGCTGCAGACTGGAGCGTTTTTGTTGACCTCCTTGATTTGGTTTTCTATTCTTCAGTTGACCGGAGAGAATCTGTCGTGGAAGACGTGTTTCGGGCATGCAAGCGAGGTGACCTGTCCAGCGAAGTAGGTGCCTAATGATGAGGGCTTCCATGCTAGTTGTTTTGGCCCCCTCTGAAACACTAATGTTCGTTCGTCGGTCTTTTCATTTAATCCGTAGGATCATCCTTAGGCACATCTCTGGGTTCGCTGGTGGTATTTTTCTAGCAGGGTTTTTTTGTGTGTCTTCTGTAGGTAGTCCATGTTTCGCAGCCATATTATGTAAGTGTTGGTACTACACTGAATTGTAGACGCAAAGTTTGGCCTCAGCGCTGATGTGATTGTTGAAGACCTTCAAGAAGTCGCCTTAACGCCACGCTAGCACACTTCAAGCGATGTTGTATTTCAGCGTCAATGGTGCTTTTGCTGACATAGGGGTATGGGTAGGGTTCTACATTCTGCAAAGAATTGCCATTACTAGTAATATGTAAGGCTTTGGGATTAGTGCCCGGTGGTGTAAATCCATTGTTTCCCACGGTACAGATGGCTTGCTCTCTGTACCGCAGTAAACAATATCACCGGAAGTAACGGTTTATTCCACATACATTCCTTACCACGCTGCATATCCTGTAGCGTAGTAAATAACGTAGTCCAAGTGACAGCGTACTGCTCATCCTCATCCATTGCTTACTGCAGCCAGTACAAAATTTCTTGCATCTTGTTGAGTTCCAGCGCGGTGTTGCTACTTGAAAAACTCGATATAATCACACGCTGCCAAGTAAGATCGTATAATCTTCCGTCCTCCGTTAGCTTAGTTATCAACGATCTGCTGAGCTGTTCATGTTTATATGCGATCCGCCATGTCGAAGCAAACCAAACAGTTTGAAAGGCGTTAAAATTATACCTAGTTTGCGACGGAGAAGACCTAATCATTAAATTCTACTGTAAAGATAATAATATGATCATGCCACAAAGAACAGAATTGGAAGAGGAGTCTGATAAATTTAAAATATGGTCAATGGTGTGACAAACAGGGCCGTAGCCAGGGGTGGGGGGGCATTGGGGGGCAATGCCCTATCTTTCAAATGATGATGCCCTACCTTTAAAACACAACATGCGTTGAGGTTTCTCTAGGAAATTTAAGAAATTTAAGAGTAGATAATGAATAGGCCTGAAATCGAGTAAGTGCGATAAATAAAGGCTCAAGACGGCGCGTGAATCAGCGCAATTTTGTTCATTTGCCAGATATGTTATTCATTGACAAGGTTGTTTGAGAGACATAGGTTGCCTGATTACTTCATGACGTCATCTTGGGTGCCTCAAAGAATGCAAATCTCCATAAGGCAGCCCAGATGCGTCATCAAGTCAGTCATTACCAGACAACCTATTAACTTTGGAAACCTTGAGTTATTGAAAAATTTGGCTTCGGCACCATTGCCCCTATTTTGTTTACCTATACAAAATTTAAGGGGTGGCGGGGGGGGGGGGCAAGTATTGCATGCCCTATGTCAAATTTATCATGCCCTATCACAAATTTGACTCTAGCTACGGCCTTGGTGACAAATGGATGGAAAAGTTTAGTATGTCTACTGCTTCGAAATGGATCGAAAGATACACATGCCCTTCTGCCAAGAAATACATATACCGAAAGGTATATTTGAATGCCAGTTCAATAGGACAAGATCTTTGCAAGCAAATATAAATGCAAACAAATCGAATGCCATGAATTGCATTAGTAGTTAACTTCTGGCGCTAACTACTCTCCGTTTCATGTGCAACAGTCTACAATAATTATTCGAATCTACTTGTTTATGTTATTAAATATTTTGTAGGCTTATTACTTTTATTATTTGCAAATGCAAAACCTCAACACCCATCTCTTGTATTGGCCATCACGACGTTATCATCAGCATATTGGAGTTGAATTATCGAGGTCGTTGATACTTTCGTCTTGGTTCGTAATCTGTTCAGGTTGAATAAGCCGCCATCAAGTCTGTACAGGATTTCCACTCCTGACGATGACTCTCGACAAGGTGAAATATGAATCCCATAAATAGCGAAAATAAAGTGGGCGCAATAACGCAGACCTGTTTAACGCCTGTAGTTTTTTGGAAAGATTCTCTTTGCCATCGTTGCTTAGGAAAGTTGCATTCATATTATCATGCAGCAGCAGGAGTATCTGGATGTACTTTTGCGGACACCCAACCTTTGCCAATATCTTCCAAAGAGCTTCTCTGTTCACGGAATCAAATGCTTTACTAACTCTATGAAGGCCATGTTGAGTGAGCGATATTGTTCTCTCGATTCCTCTTGCACTGAAAATCATGTCAGCTGTAACTCCATTGGGTCTAAAGACACATTATGTCTCTGGGAGGTTCTCTTCGGCAGTTAAGGATTTGACGATTTGATAATATCCTGGCAATATAGTATCTTCCCCGCAGCAGAAAGTGAATATATTCCTCTGTAGTTTCCACATTGAGCCTTATTGTCTCCCTCATCAAAAATTGCAAAGATGGAGGCATCTCTAAGTTCGGCAGATATGGTCTCGGTCATCCGTATTTTACTTATTAGGATGTTGGTTTGGGCACTTAGTTTGTTTAGTTGTTAGTTTCCTTGTTTAACGAATGCAGCAGGAATGCCGGCAGTACCAAGTGACTTAATGTTCTTTAGTTGTGATTGCCTTTTCAACCTTTTTTTGAAACAAACCCCAAGTGACTTCGATCAGTTTGTTCAGATCGAAAGAATACCTGGACTAATTTGTGAGTAGTTCAGTAGTTCCTGAAAGTGTTCCTTCCAACGAGAATTATTAGAAGAACTGTTTTCAAGCAGTCTTGTGTCATCTTTGGATCGTAAGGGATTGAGACCTTGAGTGGTTTTTCTGTATAACATCCTAGTAGCTATAAATAAGACCTTGGTGCTGTTAGATTCGGCTAGTTGCTGAAATGTCAAATGTGAAAGTTGTAGGTAATATCAGGAAGTTTTCAATGAAGTTAATTACGTGTATACAGGGTGTGTTACAAAAGTGTGGCAAAGCAAAATTAAACTTTTTTTAAATTAAAACCTGAAAAAATGTCAAGATCTATTAAAATGAATTCATGGTTTGAAATGACAATAATTAATGACAATGACAATCATTAATTAGGTAGTTATTTGTCTAGGAAGCATTATGTCAAAAATTTGACATCTGGTTTTTTTAGTTCTTTGCTTCATCATTTGGATTTTTAGTTTTTAGGATAGTTTTAGTACCAGTAAGCACTCTTATGTATATGTAATTACATCAGTTTATTGTGTGTATATGAGAGTATAAATAAATAAAAAATTGCCGACGTTGCCTAGGTTCAATTCTGTCCCCAACACTATTTTTCATTTCTATAAATGATTTGTTAGATGTAACAAACCGCATATATCTTGACACTATTATCAATTGGGGCCTTTCAACAACCTAGTCAAATTCAATGCTTCCAAAACTCAAGCAACAGTGTTCTCAAATAAGAAATCGCATCCACCGATAAAAACCAAGTTTCAAATATGTGGGCACAAAACCTTTCTATCAATCTCTTGACCCTCATCAGTATCTCTTCTTGGGGTGACCGCATCGACGTGCGAAAACCGCTTCGCAATAATTAGGTTTTTTTTTCGTGCAAAAAACTTCTTTACTTCTGAACAACTTCTTCTCCTCTATAAGGTTCAAATTAGATCATGTATGAAATACTGTTCCCACATCATCTGCTAACCTACTTCCAAGCATTCGTTGGCTCTATTAGATAGATGCAGTACAAAGAAGAGCAATAAAAATTATCGATAATTCCACACCTATTCATTGCAATCAGAGCTGTGCAGTAGCTAGCTACCAAGTGGTTAAGCTACTAACTTAGCTACTTTTTTGGTAGCTATAATAACTTATTCAAGCTACTTTGAAAAAAAAGTAGCTTGTAACTGTAGCTTTTGGTAATGTGTTCCATGGATTCATAAGCTACTGTGAAAAGTAGCTAGCTACTAAAACAAGCTACTTTTGGTAGATAGTTAATAGTTATTTAGGTATTAATGGCGGAAAGTGTCATTTACCGCCCGAGAGTGTGGTTAACGACACTTAACGCCCAATAGTATTTTACATTATTAGCCAGGTAAAACAGTTTTTACTGGTGATTGAAGGAAATGACTAGCGAGCCGTCAGGCGAGCTTGTCACCTTCAAGAGCATGGCGTATGATGTACGATAATTTATTTGTTACTCATTTGTAAACAATAAATAAAAAATTAATACATAGGTAATACCATTTCAATAAATAATTCTACTGACCCTACTGACTTGTAAAAAGTTTTTTCCTACAGCCGTGCGGAAAAATCGATTTTCCGCACTGATATGCGTGCGGAAAATGAGTTTTCCCGCACGGTGCGGTAAAACTTTTTTTTTTGACATATCAGTGCGGAAAAAGTTTTTTTTTTTATTGATAACCTATTTCACTTATTTAAAGTACTCCTCAGCGTGTTTAAATCCAACATTCAAAAACGCGCGTGTTTTAAAGTTACCAATGACAACATCAACAACAAACAACCCGAGAAACGTCTAAATGTCAACTTTTTAATTATTGATTTGTCAGGACTAAGTTAGGTACTTGTAGATAACGTCAAATAAAATGTAACAAGTGTCAAGCATAAATTTAGCATTCTACAATTATTAGTAAATTATGATTTAAACGTATACCAATAAAAAAAAATCGTGTAAAGTATTCGTGGATAACTGGTCTTTAAAACACTTGCTCTATTTCGAGCACTCGGCTGCGCCGTCGTGCTCGAAAAATCGCGCGTTTTAAAGACCTTAATATCCACTTATACTTCAATATACTATTCCGCACGGCTGTCAGTGCGGAAAAAATTTTACCGCACTGATATGTCAAAAAAAAAAGAAAAATTTTACATTTTTACGCCTGTAGGAAAAATATTGTACCTAACACTTGCGGAAAATATTTTTCCGCACTTGTTAGGTGAATAGCTATTACCTACGAGCGTGCGGTAAAGTGCACTTTACCGCACGTATTTGCGAATGGAAAGTATCACTTTACCGCACACTATGTGGTAAAGTGCACTTTACCGCATAGTGTGCGGTAAAGTCAACTTTACAGCATAGTATGCGGTAAAGTAGGATACAAAGTGTGCGGTAAAGTGCACTTACCGCATAGTGTGCGGTAAAGTAGAACTTGATATTTATAATCAGAAATCCTCTCATTTTCAGAAAATGGATTTTTGATCATTTCCAAATTTTATCTAATTTCATTAATGAATCTGATTCATTAATTAATTTTATCAATGCCTTTTTTTGGAGTTGTAGATGCTCATAGGTAAAATTTCGTACCTAACAGATGCGAAAAGTGCCTTTACCGCCCTTAACGGCTTGACCGAACTCCGCTTCGCGTCGTTCGGTCAACTGCCGTTGCGTGCGGTAAAGTATCACTTACAAGTCAGTAGAGCCAGTAACTGGTAAAAATCAATTTTCGTTGTTTATGTTTTGACTTGATAAATGACGTTTTACAAATGAGTGACAAATAAAATACTTATTACGTTTTATGCACAGCGGACTCTTCTAGTTCAAAAATGAAATAACTATACGGTTACCTTTATCGGCGATAACGATTACCACGACCTTCAAAATCAGCGATTTTGCATCACCAAACGTTTATATATTTCCATTATTTTTGCCTCTGTGCCATGAACTGCGCCTGCGCCTAAACCAATTCCATAACATAAAAATAATAATCCACACTTATTTTTTCAGAATTTCAGATGATTTTAATTATTTATTTATTAAAACGGGATGACATCTATTCAATTTTCTTCAATAGGACATCCACACAGTTTTACCATAACCATAGGTATAGCTATAAGCACAAGGTTATTCCTCCTTAAATAACGCGCCGCTCGTTAATTGTGGTTGATAAGTACAATGAACATATTTCAGCTACTGCGCATACTCAGTATAACGATAACCACAGTGGAATGGCAAAATATAAAAAAATTAAAGGGTTTATCGGTTAGGTCTGACTTGAGCATTGAAACGTGGGAAGGTTTTTTTACCGGTGTTTATCATCACAGTGCTAAACTCGAACTGAACTTTTTCGGAACCTTTGACCCGCTATTGGATAAAATAGTCGAACTAAAAGAGCTTCAAATTGTCTTGCAGTCGTGTAAAAATAATAAAGCTCCTGGCAATGATCAAATCCCCTACGAGTTTTTAAAGAACCTGCCACAGAACTGGTTATTGTATTTGTGTACTTTGTTCTCAAATGTAATTAAATGTCACACTGTTCCGGACTCCTGGACAAAAGTAATTTTTTCAATGCTTTACAAAAAGGGCGAGCAACAAGACCCAAATAATTACAGGTCCATCGCTTTGGTTAGCTGCTGTTTGAAAGTTTTTACTCAAGTCTTGTTGAATAGGCTTCTGACCTGGCTAGATACCTATAATGTAATCCCTGAAAGTCAAAGTGGCTTTAGAAAGAATCGAGGGTGCACTGACAATGTTTTTGTACTTCATACTGTCATACAAAATCATCTAAGACTGAAGAGACGAAGGGTGTTTGCTGCCTTTATTGATTTCCGCAGAGCTTTTGACTCGATTTCACATAACCTACTGTGGCACAAAATGTACCAAGTAGGAATCAGTTCAAATCTCATAATGACCATAAAAGACCTTTACGATAAAGCCACGGTTCAGATAAGAGCAACCGAGGGATTAACAAGGCCCTTTCCCATTTCTTCTGGGGTCTTGCAGGGTGAAACTCTTAGTCCTACCCTGTTTAATATTTTTCTGTACGATATTGTCCAGTTTTTTCTGGATCGCGGGGTGGGGGGGTTGAGCATGGACGCTACTAACGATATAACTCTTCTACTGTATTGTGACGACCTTATACTACTCAGCGACTCGGAAATTGATTTACAGAAAAAACTAAATATACTTCAGCAATACGCCAGTGAAAACAATCTTATCATAAATTCAAACAAATCAAAAATAATGTGTTTCAACAGACCAGGACTGCCCTATACAGGTGGGTTCAAATTCTTATTTAATGGGGATCCTCTAGAAGTGGTAAACAAATTTGTCTATTTGGGAGTCGTGTTCACCCCATCGAACTGCTTTCGGATAATGACGGACAATACAATTTTACGTGCATGTCAAGCGGCAGGTGCGGTTATGTCACTAACATCTAAAATAAAATACAATTCATTTTCTGTTAATAAGAAGCTGTTTTCTGGTTCCGTTATGAACTCGTTTAGTAATTGTTTACCAGTCTGGGGGCCTCGATATGCTGATGTCCTGGAGAAGGTTCAGTCCTCGTTCTTTAAGTCCCTTTTAAGGCTCCCAAAGAATACCTCCCATGCCATAATTAGAGTTGAAACAGACAGTCTGCCTCTGTCGTATTTCGTGTTCAAGTCAACGCTAAACTATTTTATTAAACTATTAGGCATGGAGAATCACAGGTTGCCCAAAATTTGTCTAAATCGCCAGCTCAATTTATTTGGTGGTAGTGCCTCCCCTAAGTTTAATTGGGCTTACAGCTTTTACAGATGGTTTCAAGAAATCGGAATAACCCACTTGTGGTCTTTAAATAACATTTCTTTAAAACGTAGTAAACCAGAGATATTAAAACATTTTCGTGAAAGATGTTTGCAGACCGACTATCGAGTGGCACGAAATTCTACGTATACTTTGTTTTATAGTCAATTTGATTTAAATAAGCATTCGTTGAAGTACCTTTATTCTGACTGTGCTTTTTACATGATCAGAGTTATTACACAAATACGACTTTGTTCGAGTTATAACTGCAATATATTCTGGAATGGCATAGCTTATAGAATTAATCAAGAAGAACTCTGTTCGGTTTGTAACCTAAGAGTGCCTGAAACATTTCTTCACGTTCTCTTTGAATGTCCTTTATATCGTAGTGTTAGGCCGGCAGATTGGGGTGATATACCGAATTTTGCTCATAATTTGGACAATCTAAACCCTCAACTGGTGAGGGTTATTTTCCAAACCGTTACTAGTATTCTTAAACTTAGATCGTTCTTAAGAAATGAATAGACCTATTCTTTAGATTTTAATTTTATCTTCCTTATTCTCCTCGTACCTGAATTATTATAGAGTATTATTTTTTGTTCTTTTTCAATTTCAAATTTGGGTTTACATATTTAAACGTGTAGCTTATAAGTATGAGAAATGTAGCATTACTTAGATTAAGTTTATTATTGTGCAGAACCTACTGTTATAAGAATGTATATTCTTTTTAAACAATAAAGAATTGATTGATTGATTGAACCACAGTGGAATGGCAAAATAAGAGGTGCAAAAAGTCTCTATGGTTTTCAAAAATAAACAGTCTTCCCCTTTATATAAAGGAACGTTTCCACTAAAAAATTAGCAACTTCTGTATTTGTAAATCTTCAAAAAAATTAACAACTTTTATATTTTCCATAATTATCTGCACCGATTTTGGTGATATGTGTAGGTATAGTTCTTGGGTGAATAATAAATAATTCTAGCTGATTTATCTTCTAAAAGAGACGGTAAGATCAACTTATCGCCCGCAAACGCGGGCGGTAAGTTGAATTTACCGCTCGATAAAAGTAACTTTATACTTTAATTACTCAAGCTACAATTATCATTTTCCGGAAAAATCTTATCCTGCCTTGCTTAGACTAGTATCTACTTATCTCTGTAGGTACCTACATATGTTCTATGTGTCCTGTTTTATTCTCTCATTCGCAGATCACTGTGATCAAAGTGAACCTTATAAATTAATGTCCAATGGTTTTTGATAAAAATATGAATACTACTTTCTAGAGTTTCTAGAGAAAGTTAAAATGTTATTTTCGTATGATGATATTATGAAATTAAATTAGGTAAGGTAGGTATGTACAGGGTGTCCGAATTTGGATGGTTTTAATAGGAAACCTCAATTTCTGAGCAATATACAAAAAAATGAACCCCCCACTCCGAGGCTCGAATTTCTTAAAATTTTGATTGGTGCAAACCGCATTCTGATATCTTCAACCGTTTAGCCGCTAGAGGGCGATTCTCGATTTTGAGCAAATACTGTGAAATCTTCAAAACTTTTTTGTTTGTGAAAATAACTGATTTCCGTAAAAACTTCCTAGAAGCACTTTTTTAAGCAGAATTCAGTGACGTTTTCAGTTTTTTTCTATTGGGCTTCGGTTTCAAAATATTGAACAAAATCCGATTTTTTTCAATGGGACACCCTATATATTAATAGTTCTTTAGAAAGCTCTGCTTTTGCTGATTTCAATGATACAAATTTCGATGGGTTTATCTCTAACAGTTTTCCAGAAAAAAAACTATTTTGGTTTTTGTCATAAGAAACAATGAGTTAGAAAGAGACCTTTCTCATTTTCCTTACAAATACAGGGTGTCCCACGGTGGATGGCGTATTAGACGTTTATGGAGAACTAAAAAGCGAATCATTTTGAAAATTTGGCAACCGGGATAAACGACCATGATCTACACTTTAAAAATATTTTTGACCATGCGGTTTTGCCGCTTCTACTCTAAACTAGTGGCAACATCACTATTTTAAATGGAACACCCCGTATTTAATTGCATATTTGGATTCTACGTAAAATTCTGAGCAGATTTCATGTGATATTCCCTATACCTAAGTTCAACTGTTTTGGAAATATTGACAGTTGAAAATTGACTTTTTGCAACTTTGACAGGCTGTAAAACCTAATTGGTTAATTTTAGAGGAAAACCGATTTCACATTCCTATCTTAGATTTTGTTAAACTATCATTTAACACCAACTTTGAACTTAACCAGAGATTAAATTTAACTGAAATTTTTAATCATGGATTTAATTCTAAGTTGGTGTCAAATGATAGTTTATAAAAATCTAAGAAAGGAATATAAAATCGGTTTTCCTCTAAAATTAACCGTTCAGGTTCTACAGCCTGTCAAAGTTGCAAAAAGTCAATTTTCAACTGTCAATATTTCCAAAACAGTTGAACTTAGGTATAGGGTATATCACATGATATCTGCTTGGAATTTTACGTAGAATCCAAATATGCAATTTAATACGGGGTGTTCCATTTAAAATAGTGATGTTGCCACTAGTTTAGAGTAGAAGCGGCAACACCGCATGGTCAAAAATATTTTTAAAGTGTAGATCATGGTCGTTTATCCCGGTTGCCAAATTTTCAAAATGATCCGCTTTTTAGTTCTCCATAAACGTCTAATACGCCATCCACCGTGGGACACCTTGTACTATAAAGACCTTTTTTAACACATTGTTTCTTATGAAAAAAACGAAATAATTTTTTTTTTTCGAACACTGTTAGAGATAAACCAATCAAAATTTATATCATTGAAATCAGCAAAAGCAGAGCTTTTAAGAGAGATATTAATATATAGGGTGTCCCATTGAAAAACATCGGATTTTGGTCAATATCTTGAAATCGAGGCTCAATAGAAAAAATCTGAAAACGTCACTGAATTCTGCTTGAAAAAGTGCTTCTAGGAAGTTTTTACGGAAATCAGTTATTTCTATAAACAAAGAAGTTATGAAGATTTCACAGTATTGCTCAAAATCGAGAATCGCCCTCTAGCGGCTAAACGGTTTAAGATATCAAAATGCGGTTTGCACCAATCAAAATTTCAAGAAATCCTTGAAGTGGAGTGGGGGGTTCATTTTTTTGTATTTTGCTCAGAAATTGAAGTTTCCTATTAAAACCATCCAAATTCGGACACCCTGTACATTGATGGTGGCGATTGTGCACGCTTTTTTGTTTTTATTACATTAACTTTCAAAAAAGTAGCTTAAATAGTAGCTTTCACTAATCTTCTATATATATAAAAATGAATGCCACTTTTCGTTGTAATTTTATAACTCAAGAACGGACTCACCTAGCAAAACCAAATGTTTAGGCTTTGTTTGGACTATTTATTAGATGGTTTATGTGAAGTTTGTACAAAATCGGTCGAGCGGTTCTTCATTTATCACATTTTTTGTAATAAATTAATTATTCAATAAATGGAGGATCATTTTGCTGTCAAATTGAAACTTTTTTCAGCGTTGACAGTACCAGCATGTTGTTATGTCATTAATGTGGTCATTTCATTACTTATTCTATTTATTTATGAAAAAAAAATACTAAGCCCGCATACGGCGCCATGTCTTATAACCGATACCAAGTTTATTTTGTAATTTGTATTTTGTATACCGCGCCATCTCTGACACAGAAATCTCTGATACCTGGAACGAAGCTCGGCATTGCAGATACAGTAGAACAATGCTGCACAGAACTATTCCACTATTCCGATCAGATAGAGTGGTGCAGAAAGAGTAGGTCAGATAGAGTAGTGCAGATAGAGTAGAACAGATGGAGTAGTGCAGTGCATGCAGTGCAGATAGAGTGAAATAGGGCTGCGCTAGAGATTTTTTTTGTTTTCTTTACATTCTTTGAACATTCCTGTGCCTGAGTTTATTTATTTGGTGGTACACTTTACAAGCTGCCTAAAAAACGATGATGTAAAATTTTAATTTTAGGTGACTTCTGATCCAGAGAGTAAACACTAATTTTCTTCAACCAAAGCCAAATTCACCATCGAAAAAAACTGAATTTAATTCAGCTAATAGATACGTTAACACAACATTTAATAGGTACCTATATTTAATACTTCAGAGGCGGTACGAAGTTCGCCGGGTCAGCTAGTTCAATATGTAGTTAAGTTACCAATAGCCTAGCTACTTTTTTAAAGAGGTAGTTGAGCTACTTAGTAACTTAGCTACTTACAATATAAAGTAGCGTGTAACTTGTAGCTAGCTACTTTTTGCAAGTAGCTTGCCCAGCTCTGATTGCAAATAGGCTATTGACTTTGTCATTCAATAAGGAACTAAGACGTTAGTGGAATTTTATTGTTTGATATGTTCAAATAGTCCCTAGAGATGATAAAACCGCGGAGGGCTACCAGATATAGGGGTGCATTTTTAAGATCCGGGTGAGTTTGTCAGCTCTTTGGGTCTTCGGCTATAACTCAAAAACTATGCATTTTTGGTGAATAAATGCATTGAGGTTTTTTGTAGAGAATACAATTTGAAGTCCAAGAACTTGTTTTTTCAATAGAATAAATCCAAAAAACAACTTGAAAAAAAATCAAAAAACTGACTTTTTATTATTTTTATTTAATTTTTGCCTATAACTTTTTTCTGAGTTGACTTAAGCATAGGAATTGCTTCATGAAAAATGAAGCCTATGTAATTTCCGTGAAAATGATGGCTGGTAGAAGTTCATACGATAAAAAATGACCGAGATATAGGCATTCAAAGTTAGCAACTTTTTTTCGATTTTTCAACTGTTTGCCATCATATCGTGATATTTTCTTTTTTTGTATGGTAAATTTATTTTTATTCAATTAACAAACTATTTTACAATAAATAAATGACAATAGTAGGTAGATGTATTTGCTCAAATTCAAATAACGTATTCAAATTTACATGTGTAATGTATATTAATCAGTAAATAATATACTTTCTTTGGAATTGTGAGATTTACTGCCGTATGCAGCATCATCTTCTAATTTTTAACGCGCTTTGAAAACTGTGAATTTTAAAAATTTGTATGGATTACACAAGAAGAATACAATTTTTTAAAAGTTACAAGTTTTAGAAAGCGCTTTTAAGTTAAAAGAGGATGTTGTATGCCTGCTGTTAGACATTTTGCACAGCATATATACGGCTTGAGGACGTTCCACCAACTACAGCAGTGGAATCAAAATGCTCTAAATACACTTGACTGGGGATTGGGAAAAGTCAAACCATAGTTTAATACCAATACGGACGGTTAATCCTCCTGCCCCGCATACTTTGCTGGAGCAAATTGCTTGTGGATACACAAAAGGTTGCCAAGCATCCTGTGGCTGTAGAAATTAGGAATAACCTGTTCCATGTTTTGTAAAGAATGAAGCATGTACATTAAACTCGAAAATATTTTGACATAATGATATAACATGATACATGTATATCGATTTTACAATGTATATAAAATAAATTCATAAAAAGTTTATTTGTACGACATTATTATTCTTAAATTAAAACTAAATTATTGCAAAATAATTTGTTATTGAACAAAAATGGATCTAGCATTCTAGAATAGAAAATAATACGATATGAAGGCGAAAAGTTGAAAAACCAAAAAAAGTTGCTAACTTTGAATGTCTATATCTCGGCCATTTTTTATCGTATGAGCTTCTACGAGCCGCCATTTTAACGGAAATTACATAAGCTTCGTTTTTCATGAAGCAATGCCTATGCTAAAGTCAATTCAGAAAAAAGTTATAGGCAAAAATTTAAAAAAAAAAGTCAATTTCTTGATTTTTTTTTAAGTTGTTTTTTGGATTTATTTTGTTGAAAAAACAAGTATTTGGACTTCAAAAGATGTCATTTCGCTCTTAAAAATGCACCCCTATATCTGGTAGCACTCCGCGGTTTTATCATCTTTAGGGGCCAATTGAACATATTAAATAATAAAATTCCACTAACGTCTTAGTTCCTTTTACCCCCGTTTTTTTCGTCACAGTCAATAGCCTAAATCTCTCGAACTTAGATGCAAGGTTGCCGACTTGTCGGTATTTTATCGCTATTATCATGGGAGGTCTTCTGACGATCTGACCAGCCTCATTCCAGCTAGAAAAAGAATCAATCTCATAGGTAACCCATCCGTATGTGGTGAAGTTGGCTACCCCGAGTAGGACCTCTAAATATAGAGCTTCTTTTTGGTGGCGTACTGTCCACCTCTGGAACTCCCTAACTCCTACTTCATCTCCTGAACAATTCCACCTTAACCTGTTTAAACGAAGGGTTAATCGAGAATCGTCACTTAATTTCTTCGACTCAAGGTACCGCTTATAGGCAGTATAGACTAAAGTGCGCGTTCACATTGGACACCGCTCAAATGGTGAGCGTTGCGCGATGTCGTTCTAGCGATGCCAAGGCGTGCGATGTAGGGCGTTGTTGTGTTCATATTGATAAGCGTTATTTGGTATTGTGATAACATATTGGCGCCCCTGCGAAAGTGATTGTGGAAACTCACAACTATAGTCGTAATCACGATAGAAAGTGAAGTTGACAGTTCGCGTTGACATATCTAGTATTTTTTTTCTTTAGGTTGCCAGCATGCGTAAGCGTTTTCATTCCTCCAGCTGGGATAAACGACAGGGTCGTATTTAGGAAAATGATATGCATTCCAGATTTATTTTTAATTTCTTTAAAGGAAGTCAAGTTATTAAAATCCTGCATAGTAATATTAAACATCTGTAATAGAACAAACGTAATATTTTCTAATAGTTGTTGCTGTAGCTGGCCGCCCAGGTACTCTGTTGATTTTTAAAGGTTAGATGGTATATGCGAGCGGTTTATTAATGCTAGTTATTTCCTTAGGTAGCTACAGAATTAAATGCTGAAGGGGGTTTACTTGCAAAAGAGAGAAACAACTGCAGTATTTCCACACATATTATACATATTTAATTTTAAATAAATGAACCCAAATTTTTCCAATAATGATATACAGTACTTAAATTTCTACTCAAATTTTCCATTAATAAAATTATACAGTACTAAAATTTCTACTCAAATTTTCCAGTAATAAAATTATACAGTACTAAAATTTCTTCCCAAAAACTCTTCTCATGTGGCTTACATCAGGCTTTTCCATGAGGGCTCTTCTTGGATCATCCTTTCTAAAGGTAAATCCTAACGTGAGCAAAACCCTGCCTAAACTTAACTGGGAACCGTAATAAATTTCACTTTCTTTCAGCCTATCACTTACAGTCTTAAGGGTAACATATGCAATTCTAAAAACGAAAAATGCTTGTTTAAATATTGTAGTACTGTAGCAACAGCAAATATTACTGATTTTAGTTAGTATATCTTGTTCAATTAGCTTTGAGACTTTCGTCAATAATGACACCGAGTGTATTCTTATGGAATTTGCTGGTGACACCATTATAACGTAACTCTTAAGGCGATTTTCAGCCTGGAATGATTATTTATCGGTAAATACCGTGGTGACAGTCAAGTGTGACGTCATAGCTCCCCACCATTCAAGAATCATAACCCAAGGAACTAACCGCTGAAATGATTTGGTTATAGCAGTGTAGGATTATGTTTATTATTCTTATTTGTTTTTTCGTTTCAACAATCGTTTTTTGTTTAGGTACAAAAAATGGAGCTGAATCTCTCGTTAGTCTCGTTTATCGAACAGATTTTCTTTGGGGATGATCTAACTAAACCTCGATCTAAACATGGTGAATTGCAGTGAGTGAATGAATGTATACTTCTTTCATTGTGCCAGGCTACAACGCAACTGCAAAATCACAAAACACCAATACAAATTCCAAAAATAATAACAATGACATCAAAAAGCTGTAACCAAAAGATTAACCTAAGTCCAAAGCTGGGTTATAAGTGGTAAATACCAAAAGCAAATCAGCTGATATGTGATGTCACATCTTCCCCTACTTTGGTTAAAACCGCGACGGCGGAAATGCATTGGTTATAACCAAATAATAATCATTCCGGACTGAAAATCGCCTTTAAAGGTAATTGAACAAAGTAACTTAGTATTACTATTTAACACCAGTCCCTATAACAAAAAGACTACTACCCAAAAATGAACTAAAATTACCCAGTCTAGTTTGTGTTAGTGAAATGGGTTTAACTTATAATTGAAGAAGAGAGGAGTATGCATTCTGTGTAATAATTTATTAAGAAAATCCGCCGAGTGCTTCCGGCCTTAAGTCATCACCAGTGCTGCTTCGTCGCAGGTACAAACATCACACACAAGAGACAACTGACACTAGTGGACGTGCATAATTAAATTTATATACGACTAATGTATAATGTGCGTATTATATTTGTAATTTTGGCAGTATAATGACATATGTTATTCCTCCAGGGATTAATGACGAGTAGCGGGATTAATGGTCATTATTCCACAAAAGTGTCAGTGTCAAACGTGTAGTGCTCGTGGATTTGTATTGAAAATTATGAGACGGATGAAATTTGTTCATTGAAAATCTCAAATAAATTAATTTGTCGTAAATAAAGTAGAGTATACTACTCGCAATAATGGCTATTATTCCCTCGGAATGTTACTCCCTCGCCGCTAACGCGGCTCAGTTCGTAATAATCCTCGGGAATAATAGCTATCATTATTGACTCGTGGTATAATCTACTATTAACTATTAATTAATCAATTACCTGTGTAGTAATGGATTTTTTACCAAAAACTGCTAAATAATATAAAAAAGGAAGAATAACAGTAAGAGGTGGGCGACAGATGGGACATTGCCCCTCTAAATAATTTATACAAGCATAATATTAGATGATACATTAAATAGGAAGTTTAATTAGTGATACCATGTTTAGAGGTACCAAAGTCCACTAGAAAATATGACAACACAAAATGCTAAACATCTGAAAAACAATAAACCCAACACACAGGATAAAGCATGCAGCAGAAGTTACAGAAGCTCTGCAAATATCTGAACCCAAACTGTGTAGGTACGTCAAAGAGGGGAATATGAATACTTATCCTTATGAAAGACTCCAATAACTCAGGTACCTTTATTGAAAAGCAAGAAAACAATTCTAAAAAATATCATGAAATTATGGAATGAAAGAAATCCTAGCAGCATCTTAATTTGTGTTGACCTGAAATAAAAAATAGTATTAAACTATGAAAAACAGTTTAATTTGATCTGAGAAGTTCCAATGTTATCAGGTGTATTCTTTCGGAATAATCTACTGGTAATGTTAATATGAAGTAACATTGAAACAACTCTATGTTCAAAGTAGAACATCAACTTACTCTCTGTATACATTTTGTATATCTCTAATCGAATAGTCTGTTTGACGCTTCCACTTGAATCAGTTGTCTGCAACTTCTTACGCTTCCGTGTGACAGGGGTAATTTCAGACTCAACTGAACCATCCTTATATTTATAGACAGTGGTCTCACTTAGTTTCAAAACCTTAGCTGTCTCCTAGAAAGGCAATGGAACAGTAAATTACAATTTATTTATTAAAAATTAACAAAAGCCACTCGGTTCGAAAATATCCCCTTCCAAAACTTGTACCTACATTTACTGAGATTAAGACGAAAACGTTTCTATGATCCATCAGACTAACTTTATTGTTATTAACTTACAGTTATGGGATTTTGATCTTCATGAGACACCTTGAAATGGTTGTATACGAGTTGTATAAATTGCTGAGCCACAGGGTTCCCATGAATTATTGGTCTCTACAAAAGGATTATTTGCTTATTTTTACTAAATTTGAAAACACTACCTTGTCACTTTCCCTCTTGCTTCGAAAAAAAAAAAGATTCGTCTCGTAAAGAAGAAGCATCTCCAAGGTTTATTGCTGTTCCCTGAAAATTATTGGCGATGAATTATGACAGTGGTAATTTAAAGTTGCCAATTTTACCGTATTTTCTTCACACCTAAATCATCTGAGATGCTGGAACAGAGCAAAGTCTCCAGGACCCTGGTACGATCGGACTTGTCCGGGGACTTTTCTGTCATCGCTAATAAGAAAACGGCACTTTTAAAATCGTAATATTGTGTAACTATTAGGTTTAACTTACCTGAAGAAGATAAAATAAACCAGATAAGTCTTGATAGAGTCCAAAGTGAACACTTATAAAAAGACAAAACACTTAAATCCGAACTAAAACCAGGTTAGAAATGAAACGCAACACCGAAACACAAAGGCACAGAACACTACATAAAAACCATAAAACCGATTGAGAATATAACAAAATATCAAAAAATAATGCAGAAAACGGCAATAAACTAAAACGATCTCGCGCAAAAATTCAAAATTCTAAGATCCGAATCTGATAATTTTATATGTCAAATCGAAATGTCATGTATCAATTATTTGATGGTTGACAGAAAAAGGGACAGATCTAGGGATTTTATTTACTTTCAACTGGTGAAAATAACGGTCAAAATTTAAACTCTATCGTGAATACGACTATACCAATGCTTATTTTGGGAAAAAAAAAATTAGAACAAAAGCAGTTCATGTAAATCAACAGCGCTTCTTTTATGGGGAATTTTATCAACTGTATCCTCAACTTCCAAAGTGCTGGACGTATTTGTATTTCAGAAATTAACAATTTCCTGTTCTGTAATAATGTCTGGCTTCATGTTTGTATACCTTTTTTAGGAATTTAAAATATACTACTTGAAAAAAAAACTATCAAATAATGCGATGACCCTCGAAATTTTCAAGCAGGTTGAAACCACTAGCGGTGCGGTGCGTTGCGTCGCGCAACACCGCGCGACGCGCCGCCCTAGTGTAAACATGTTCATTTGAAATATAATGTTGAAATTATTTTTGGCCATCGCTACAGCGGCATCGCGCAACGCTCACCGCTCGAGCGGTGCCAATGTGAACGCGCACTTAGTCTTTTGTGAGCGGACCAATATAAAAAAAAAATACAATTTTATATTTTCCAGTATCAAAAGAATAATTTTTGCAATTAAGAAGAGTTTATTTAGGCAAACTATCCTCAACCAACCCACCCTCGCAGGAGAGGATGTTCGGAATTCGGAAGTAATTCACAGAGTGTTGGACAAAATCTAATTTGGATAAGCGACATTTTGAATATTCACGAAGCGGATTTACATCAATAAATACAGGACATAATAAGAGGCCATAAATTTTGCACTCTACACTAAAGAGGACTAGAATTAGAGTAATGCGTTTTTTTTCTGTGCTGGTTTTCCAACAACCTATAAAGTTATTGCAAAAACGCAATAAAGTCTTCGGAAAGAGGGATTTGAACTTTCCAGAATTGAATAAGGTTTCTTTCGAATAAATGAATTGAAAATCGATAAAGGCTCATAAATATTAAGTATAATTAGGTACCTACGTTATTTCCAAATTATAATTTAGTTTACAGCGATTTTTGAATTAGAATTAAAAAAAAAACCGTATTGAATGTGGCCATGGAAGAAATCACAAAAATCTCGAGCAAATTTTCCTTCCAATATCGATTCTAGTTTTACAACTTTTCTCCGATGCATATCAGATTAGCACACCTTCAAGAAAGTAGGTAAATACGTAATAAGCGTTAAAAACGTAACAATATTTCAAAACAAAACTTTTCTTTCGTTTGGATAAGTAGAGGAAATTAGTGTCGCCTTCGTAATGAAGCCTTTTAGGTACCTAAGTTTATTTTTTTTTGTGCTTGCGAGTATAAAAACGTTTTTTCAATGAGAAAAGGCTTTCCATCTCTATTCAAAATTAGCAGTTGATAGAGTTTTAAATTATTTCCTTTCATAGAAATTAAGTTTTCGTTCAATATTTTTGAATGACAATCGCAGCAGGATAAGATATTTAAAAAAAAAAATTAGGACGTTCTCCTCACTTCTGTGAAAATAAGAGAATGTAGCGAGAGGGGTTATCTTATGTTCGGATGTTTGATTCGCATACCACCTTAATTTGAAACAATTATTCTTCAGACGAAGAAAGGTTTAACAGAACATCAGGTTTGAATCATCTTGCCGTATTTTCTAAAGGGTTAGTTGATGGGATCTGACTCAATTTGCAAAAATAGTGTGCGCATAAAAGCGGTATTTGATCCTTTTAATTTTTTAAATCGATCTACGACCCATATTTCACGTCAACTCCTATAAGTTCTGCAGCGTATACTTCAATAATTCACGGAACAAGAGCAGTTGGGAAGAGATTGAGGATTTGGAAGGTTTATCTAGTTTGTTTGCATAGAATGATTTGCACACATCGTCTTTTGGAGTAGAACCTCTAATTGTTGTAGCTTAGTCACTTATTCGTGTAAAATAGGTAACAGCCATGGTCTCAGTTGAACATAATTCTTCAGAAAGAGTATACCTATGTCTCTCGTTTGAGCAGTGCACATCTACATAAAATGCTGTTTGAGAGAAGAAAAACTTATATGAATGATAAACTACCTATATCCTGTTCACAATCCGATGTCCATAGGTGCAGGTAAATTTATCACCTTTCCCTATCAAATATCATTGAAAGATGATTTTACCTGTACCTACCTGTGGACATCGGATTGTGAACGGATAATACATGCATATTTTTTAAAAATTATGTATAAACTGAAAGCCAGGGTTGTAACGCTCTTTTGTCGGAACAAAAGAATGCTCATCAGAGGCGGATTTAGGATATTTGGCGCTAGAAGCAGAACAATTTTCGGCGCCCTTCGTCCTTGACAAGGAAGATAAATAAAATAGTTCCAACGGCGAAATTTTTTGGGAAACTTACCAAAACTAAGTTTGAGTGATTTCACGTATTGAAAAAAAAAGAATTTTCTTATCGAAAAACAAAAAACTAAAAAAAGCGAGTTAGTTACCGTTCACCACTTTGTCGAAATATACAGGGTGTCTCATGAGGTTTCACCCAGCTGATAACTTAATTTGGAACGTCTCATCGAATGGTCCACTTTGTAATTTTTTATCATTTTCTTTAACAAAGCTTAACAAATATAGCATTGCCGAATTTGTAATTTAATTCTGTAACGAAAAATGTCATAATATACCATAAGTTACGTTTAAGATTCTGAAGTTGCCTTCGCTTGACCGAAACCGAAGCGAAAGTGGTGAAATTGGATGACACATGTAGATGTGGCACAAAAAGTTACTTACACCCTTAAAATTTCAATTACATTAAATGACGCGTTCCGAAGTTATCACCTGGGTAAAACGTCTTGGATTACCCTGTATATTTATATTACTTTCGTAATGAATTACGAAATAATCAGTTGCTTAAATTTTGAAATTTTTGGCGCCCCTAAAATTTGGCGCTGGAAGCGACTGCTTCTTCCGCTTCATAGGAAATCCCCCTCTGATGCTCATAATAGGTCCCTTGCATCAAATTTCTTTATTGCTGTTTTCGATAGTCTATGAAAAATAAGTCAACACATGTTTTTTCTTTTTCTTGTTAGTCAAAAATGACGGAGATGCTTTAAAATGTCCTTCTGACGTCATAACATAATACGTTGTGACGTCGCACATGGTCAGTATATCTATATATACAAAACTCAATATTTGTATAACTTTCGAAATAATCATATTTGGACAAAATAAAAAAAACACGCATCGATTTTTTTTCGATTTCCTACAGTTTGCAATAAACAATAATCAATTTTATGTTCCATGCAAGTACCCTATTGTGCTCGACTATGCTCAGTGGTTCTTTAGCTTGGGGTGGTCCTTTGTGTCAGTACAGTAAAGAGAGGGCGCCACTAGTTTGTATAAAATTATTTTGATTATCAAAGAATAGCCAAACTAGACACTACTCAAATAATTAGCTATTATTTTAAAAGATAAATGCAAAAATCTGAAAAGGTAAAATAAATCCAATAGCTATTTGACATTTAACCCTTTCAATAAAAACACAACCTTTGGAATTCTAAAAACAATAATTTATTGACCGAATGACGAACTGTTGTTCATTAACATTGAAACAAATAAATTGTTTAAAGGTGATTATTGTTCAGTATCCAATTTTATTAAAACAATTTAAGCAGCTTACGAGAAGCAAAACTTAATTTAAATAGGTATAGGTATGAAAAGATTTAAAGTTAAAAACAATAGACCCATCTCCTATTACCTGGACTGCGCGCGTCGCTTGTAGGCTGCAGGTGAGCGTCCAATGAGAAGCAAGTTTATGACAGGCTTGCCTCATATTCTTATTCAGGGGCCAGTTCAGAATGAATGGTTCCTTCTTTCTTTGTAACGTGTAATTTGACAAAGAGCAAACTAATACTTTACATATTACTTGAACTCACCGCAGTTTCGTTTAAGGTTATGTTAGATTATACTTGACGTATTCCTTCACAATTTCATTGAGCGATGTTGCCGAATGAAACATTTATCAAAATAAAAGTGCAAACGATGTTTATCCATTTCAAAGCTCTTCTTTTGTCTGATTTAAGGCGTTGTGAAACACTTGAGACTATATTACTTCTTTAATGTTATAATGTTGGATTTGTATTGTCTACATTTGTTCTGAAACAATACAATCTGACTACACTGCAGCCTACGAGTTGCGCGCGCATGTCATCTTTTATTCTTTTCTAACTTGTATTTATTACAATGAAGCTTCCTTTTTTTAATCATGGGAGATAGGTCTATTAAGTAGATACCTACGATGAGACTTACCTAAGTGTAAGTGTTGAAGTCAAAATAAAAATAACATTTAATTTTTGACTGAAAGTCAATCGAATCAATAAATAAAATGCGGAAAGGTTATAAATAATCCCTAGGCAGTTTTAAATATCAAAAACCTGCTAGGTGAAATCAAGAAGTCAGGGTTTCCGGAAGAGCTCAACCTTACCTTACCTTTAAAGTTCAAAATAGGAAAACATAAAACTTAAATTTGACTACCTAAAGATTTTACATTAGTTTATCTTGTAAATCTACCACATTATTGATTTGAAATTAGAAGTTAAATAAACCTTTTAAAGGTTAATGAATCCACAATATACGGTAAACAATTAAGTCGGTAATTGAATTTACAAAGATATTAATTAGCTAATAAAGCTAAACAATAGGGGGCGATGAAGAAAAGGTAAAAATAAGTTACGGTGATTAAGATGGCACGTTCAAGACACCCATAGGTAAGTGATTATACAAGCCTCGGAAGCTTTCACAAATTTGAGCTCTGGAGGTACCAAACTGGCTGGAGACAACCAAATAATGGTCAGGGATCAACTTCTTATAGGACACAAACTTTCCTCGAAAAGGGTGCCCCAGATTTGCTCTGAGATTCAGGACAGCGTGGTCTCAAATTTGCCAATTTTCACTTGTAGAAGTGCAGTGACGGATTTATCGTCCTGCCGAAGGTGCCTAAATGAATTGAGGGGATATGAGGACTCATTCATCACAGAGAAAAAGGAATTTACATATCTGAACGGCCGATAGTAACCTCACTTTCCAAAATCTTCACAAAAATCAACAATCGGTTGATTTTCCAGAAAACTTTCTAGTAGACACGATCAAGCACTCTTCTGGCTAGTTAATTTTCAAGAATATGGACTCGATGGTCAAAAATAAAGGTAAAGTTTAAGAATTTTTAATCACTTCTAAAAATCTGGACGACCTGTTCGGTCCCAAAACAAAAGAGAAAAGGGCAAGTCAAAAGTACTCAAATTGGTTCTGTCTTTTCTTTCTTAATCTGTCAAGCTTATCAAAATCACAAAAATTACAGCGCTACAGGTGGCTCGGAAACAACACAATTCTCGATATAAGGTTAGAAAAACTAGTCAGAAGAATCATAGATGTCGCTAGGTATACGAAATAGTACGTTTACATGAGTTCAAACTATATAAAAATAATTAAGAAAAGTATTTATATTTTTGTGACATTTCGAATGTTACACTGCCCCCTTTCGAAAAAAGAAAAAAAACAGAAATATATAAATTTTTTTACAAGGAATACAAATACCGACAACGGAAAAAAAGAAGAGAAAGAAATTATAAAAGGGAAAGATAAATTGTAGAACCATATGGTGAATTTTTATCAAGAATTTCTTTAGCCTGATAACTAACGTATATCATCCGTCTTTATGGAAGAAGTCATAATTGGTAGGTCACAATTATTGGGAAAAAGCTCGAATTGGTAAGTCAGTAGTGAGGTAGGGATCTGCTAAAGAACTTGACATGCATCCAACCAAAAATTTCATACAAAAGAAATAATAATATAAAAAAAGGAAGAAAATAGAAAAATAAAGATAAAAATAAAAAGAAAGAAAGGTAGATGAAAAAATTACAGTGAGCCAGAAGTCCGACACTTCACTACAACAACAAGAAACGGTAATTATTATTTGCAAGAAGCAAATCATTTCGGTAAGAAACTACGTAGCTTTGTAGCACAACAAGGTACGATACAAAAAGTTATTATAATTACCATCCGGTAAAATCAGCGGAACAGTAAAAACTATTTTTTATAGACAATAATAACTCAGAGACAAATCCGAAATGGAGCCAAGCTCGGAGCCAAGGTAAGGTAAAAAAAAAACAGAAAATAATAAAGGTAAGGGTAAGGAATGATAGTAATGCTAAGGAATGAATCAATGACAGTGACATGGTATAAGACAAAATGTCAACATCAACCAAGCTAAAAAGATAACTTTTTGACGATATATACATCATGAATAAGATAATAAAATCGATAAGACAACGGTAAAATATTATGTCAATGAAATCCAATGCGTGACAAACGATAAAATGTCCATATCGATAACGGTAAGGTGATGTATAATATTCAAACAAAAGGTAAAGTGATTAGGCAAAACAAAAAAATTATACATGTCATGACACTGAGGTAGGTAGTAGAATCATTGAGCAGGAGCGAGAGAACTTTACTATGAAATGGGGACAAAAATGGGGTAGTTTTATGGGGCTATAGGTATAGGGGCAAGATTCTCCTCGGAGTGGGAAATGAGAGAAATCAAGAGCTCGCGAACGGAGGAGCGCTGTGTTCCTGAACAGTCTATTCTTTGCCGGGATCGCTAGAAAGCACTGTCCGCTACCTATTATTTAAAACCTCTCTATTTTAATTCATAGTCAATCTCAGATAGAAGGATATGTCTCGGATTCATAGAATCTGCCATTTTATACAAAAGGTAGAACTTGAAATGATTTCGATAATACAGAAATAAATTTCCGGAAAGAAATATCAAAAGTCAATAAGTAGGTAATATTGTTAATTATTAAAGAAAATGTTCAGAGAAAGAGAAAACAAATTTAAAGCTAAAAAAAAACCTGTGTAATCATGAAACGGTCAATGTCAAATCTTTTTTTTTAACTTTTGAAAACAAAAGAAGAAAGTTATAGATAGTTTACTCTAAACTGTCCAAGAATTTAGGCTAAGTTAAACGTTGTTCAAGGCCCCATTACGTTGGTCGCCAATTTATGTAACGCTCTTTTGTCGGAACAAAAGAATGCTCATAATTGTGCTCGACTATGCTCAGTGGTTCTTTAGCTTGGGGGGTCCTTGGTGTCGGTACAGTAAAGAGAGGGCGCCACTAGTTTGTATAAAATTATTTTGATAATCAAAGAATAGCCAAACTAGACACTACTCAAATAATTAGCTATTATTTTAAAAGATAAATGAAAAAATCTGAAAAAATTAAATAAATCCAATAGCTATCTGAGATTTAACCCCTTCAATAAAAACAGAACCTTTGGAATTCTAAAAACAATAATTTATTGACCGGATGACGAACTTGTTGTTCATTAACATTGAAACAAATAAATTATTTAAAGGTGATAATTATTCAGTATCCAATTTTATTAAAACAATTTAAGCAGCCTACGGAAAGCAAAACTCAATTTAAATAGGTATATAAAAAGATTGAAAGTTGAAAACAATTAAATAGATACCTACCTACAATGAGACTTACCTAAGTGTAGGTGTTGAAGTCGAAATAAAAATAACATTTATTTATGACTAATGTATAATGTGCGTATTATATTTGTGATTTTGGCAGTATAATGACATATGTTATTCCTCCAGGGATTAATGACGAGTAGCGGGATTAATGGTCATTATTCCACAAAAGTGTCAGTGTCAAACGTGTAGTGCTTGTGGATTTGTATTGAAAATTATGAGACGGATGAAATTTGTTCATTGAAAATCTCAAATAAATTAATTTGTCGTAAATAAAGTAGAGTCTACTACTCGCAATAATGGCTATTATTCCCTCGGAATGTTACTCCCTCGCCGCTAACGCGGCTCAGTTCGTAATAATCCTCGGGAATAATAGCTATCATTATTGACTCGTGGCATAATCTACTATTAATTTTTGACTGAAAGTCAATCAAATCAATAAATAAAATGCGGAAAGGTACTAAATAATCCCTAGGCAGTTTTGAATATCAAAAACCTGCTAGGTGAAATCAAGGGGTCAGGGTTTCCCGAAGAGCTCAACCTTATCTTACCTTTAAAGTTCAAAATAGGTAAACATAAAACTTAAATTTGACTACCTAAAGATTTTACATTAGTTTACCTTGTAAATCTACCACATTGTTGATTTGAAATTAAAAGTTAAATAAACCTTTTGAAGGTTAATGAATCCACAATATATTATATCGCTCAGTACTCGATATTACGGGAATAAATTTATAATAATTATAATAATGCATATTTATTGGATAATAAATAATGATGGAGAAAAAGATAATAAAAGCCAATATCTGACTCTGATAATAGTTAGTTAATTAAATTAATAATTCTATTTAAACAGTAGTTAGCTATTCTAGCTAAACACTACTATACGGTTAACAATCAAGTCGGTAATTGAATTTACAAAGATATTAATTAGCTAATAAAGCTAAACGATAGGGAGCGATAAAGAAAAGGTAAAAATAAGTTACGGTAATTAAGATGGCACGTTTAAGACACCCATAGGTAAGTAATTATACAAGCCTGGACGGAATCCTTGTCAAGCCTCGGATGCTTTCAAAAATTTGATCTCTGGAGGTACCAAACTGGCTGGAGACAACCAAATAATGGTCAGGGATCAACTTATTACAGGACACAAACTTTCCTCGAAAAGGGGGCCCCAGATTTGCTCTGAGTTTCAGGACAGCGTGGTCTCAAATTTGTCAATTTTCACTTGTAGAAGTGCAGTCCCGGATTTTTTGTTCTGCCGAAGGTGCCCGAATGAATTGATGGGATATAAGGACTTATTCATCAAAAAGAAAAAGGAATTTACATACCTGAACGGCCGATAGTAACCTCACTTTCCAAAATCTTCACAAAAATCAACAATCGGTTGATTTTCCAGGAAACTTTCTAGTGGACACGATCAAGCACTCTTCTGGCTAGTTAATTTTCAAGAATATGGACTCGATGGCCAAAAATAAAGGTAAAGTTTTAGGATTTTTAATCACTTCTAAAAATCTGGACGACCTGTTCGGTCCCAAAATAAAAGAGAAAAGGGCAAGTCAAAAGTACCCAAATTGGTTCTGTCTTTTCTTTCTTAATCTGTCAAGCTTATCAAAATCATCAAATGACAGCACTACAGGTGACTCGGAACAACAGAATTCTCGATATTAGGTTAGGAAAACAAGTCAGAAGAATCATAGATGTCGCTAGGTGTGCGAAATAGGACTTTTACATGAGTTCAAACTATATAAAAATTATCATGAACAATAATAATATTTTTGTGACATTTCGAATGTTACAGGGTAAGATGCAAGTAACAAAGTGGTATCATAAGTTCAAAATTTGGGTACCCTGTAATTCATAATACACTGGAAACAAACTTTATTCCAAAATATTAAGATGGTGGTCAGATAATCATGCCTTCACAAATGGACAAGGATTTTGGTATCTCTATCCGTGTCAGAGCATTACAAACTCATCGTATAAGTAATTAGCAGTGTGTTGGAGCTTTGGTTGAACACTTGTATTTTTCCAAAGATATTTTCCAATAACTTTCTCAGAATTCTTTTTTTTAAATTCCAATATATGGTTGTCTATATACACCGTGATTCACGTAGCCCGAGCATTAAAAGTTTTTCAGATTGCAGGTGGATTAGTAGAGAGAGCGTCTAATCCACCTGCAATCTAATGTCCCTAACATCAGACGTTAGTCCAATATTCTTTTAGGTATTTTGGTGGTTTCGGCTTTTTTTCTGACGAGGTAAATTCTGCTTCCTTCCGAGGCTCTCTTCGTCCATTATCCTTGTGTTATATTCCTTCCAATATTATCTTTGGGATTGATTTAGAAACTGCAAAAGACAAATCTGCATCGTCTGTCTGAGATGATCTTGAAATTTGATTTCTTAGTAAGTTGTGCAGGAGTGAAACCTCATGCAATAATGAGATACTTGCACATTTTTTAATATCACTTTTAATTGAATCTATATGATGCAAAATATATACCCTATTTGTCTTTTTTCATAAAAATCTGAAGTTTTTGTGATATACACAAATAGATTCTAACGCGCGCCAGAAAGCCAAAATTTCAAACATTTACAAATGACGTCATATGCGGTGTTACCTTATCAATTGTACAATTTCTAGGACAACTAAAAAATTTGGTATTAAATTTTTCATATAAAATCTAACCTCACTATTTTGACAGTGGCAACTAGTACAAATTTAGTATTTTCAATACCCATTCAGAATAACCCCATCCTTATTTATCGATCACGAATCAGATGAAACAAAAAATTACCAACAAAAACGAACGTCGATTTTATTTGCGTGTCAAGAAGCGACATACGTTTTGTCACTAAAACGACAGGTACTTCTAAATAGGTATTGAAAATACTATACAAGGACTGTACTAAATAACCAATGCAATAATTAAATTAATTATTACGCAAAGAATCATAGTTATAATAATTTTAATAATTTTAATTCTTATGGCGGCAATGGTCAAGCAATGAAGTTTGCGATTGGCGCCTTGAGAATTTCATTTACATCCAGAAAACCTCGAAGTTTTCTTATCATAAAACTATTCTCTGTGTATTTTGTGGTGTTTTGAAGTAATTTTCCTTAGTTCCTATATCTTAATCTTAAGAAGTTTTTAGTGTAAAACCCGGATCTTGCGGAAAGGTATGCTGAACTCGCAGCTCAAACCAGTTTATAAGTAACTGTCCGTCAAAAAAAAATTTAAATTTATTTATCCATACAATCACGTTTGAGGATTTAATATGGTTGTATAAATACACAGTTGTATCATAAAAACATTCAGCGCAAATCACTATTTGGAAGTGAAAGTATTTGTGGGCAAAAAAATTGTAGAACTGATAAGGACTAACCCAAACTCATCCAAAAAGTTTGACAATATGCCGCCATCTTGAATTTATTTTTTGACAGGTCGTTGGATTGCCCTTGTCGAAATCGATTAAAATGTACTAAACAAGCTGACAAACTTACATTGATAAGTGACGTCAAACCAATGAAAATATTTTCCTAAAATTTAAATTTTGAGCATTTTCTTAGTCAAATATCTCTTCAGAAAATTTTATTTATAGCATAATATTTTGCAAACAGGTTTCATACGAAGTATATAATTGAAATAAAATGATATTTTGCAAATAAATTTTTCATAAAAGTACCCTATTGTCTCAACGTCAATATTTTTTATATTTTTTCACGGAATATATTTTTTAATCCTATTTAATTTTGATTCTTTAGTAAAAACCATTTTTATATAAAATAATAAAATAAAACTATGATATTCTCAGAAAACATCTGGCGGAACAAAAATGGTATCTCTATCCAAAAGAAATAAATTGAAACCGCTTGTCAAGCAACACACGTGCACGTAAGCTGTCTATTTAATGTTTCTGACAAATGGATAAAGCGTTTATGGCCGCATTGTTTAAGCTGTTTCTGCTGTAGAGTGTTTTAGTTAGCTAAAAGTGGAAATGTGTATTAACAATAACTTAACTTACATACGTTGAGTGTTTCAATTAGCAACACCTAATGAAATTAACTCTCGTTATGTGCAGTCCTTTCACTGACTCGACTCATCTCATGCGAAAATGCCTAGTACAAATAAGAAAACAGCATTATCTAAGACCAATCCGCTCTTGAAAATGGATCAAGCAAGAGCAACATAAAAATATGCTCAAATGCCAAACCGTTTTTTTTTTAGAAAATACTCATCATGCTTCACAAATTTTTCTTTGAAATTGCCGCCATCTGTTGTTCAATGCATGTATAAGAAGTTATGATTCTCATATGATGGATCTCGAATTTAGCCAGATAAAGATAGGGATATTTTTAATTCTCTAGCAACAAAAAAAAAAGATTCTAATATAAATCCGATTAACCCGATCACCAGCTGTTTGTTTTTTATCTTTCTTTAATAAACGCGATTGAAAAAAGATAAAATATCTGGGCTGGAACTCTGTAACGGATAGATATCGTCATCCCTATCGCTATGGCACTTATTGCTGTCTTTTTCTCTCTTGTCGAAATCAATAGAGAGGAGATGTCAATAGAGATAGAGAAAATATCTCTATTCGTTACAAAGTCCCAGCCCTGTGATCGGGTCAATCGGAATCAACAAGTAACGCATCAGTAGCAGCACTGTTGTAATATCATAAGGCCCTTACCCATGCATTGCTTAACAGAGAGCGGTACTCACATCACATTTACAATAAGTTCTATTTCCATTTTCGAACTATTGAACCAAACAAACGACGTTTGTTTCCACTGCAAAGAAAATAGGCCCTAACAAATTGCGAAGGATATAGACTTTAAAGCTCTCGAAACATTCCTTCGTGTAGTCTATTCCAGAACATGCAAAAAATACGCGGATATGATATAATAATAATAATAATAATAAATGCCTTTTATTTTACCAAAAATATAGTTTATAAAACATTGATAAGAGACGGCGAGATCTAGCTCATGCTACCGTATCAGTGGCGATTCATAATTCACTTTTATCAAAAGACTTGGCACTAGAAATGCTCTTTCCGCTATGGAACATCTTGTGTAAACGATCTATGACCAAAGACAAGATGCTTTCACAGGCTTTATTGACTATCAAAAGGCTTCGAATAATGTATGGGATGAACCGCTATTGAAGAGACTAAAGGAAATCAGTATAATATCAAAATAATAAAGTAACTGTATTGTTTTCTTTGGAATGGAGCAACGGTGGACTTCAACCTCTAATCCGGAACATTTCGGTTTTAATACATAATATTCAGTCCCAGAAATCTTCGATTTCCTCTTTCAGTTAGTAGTAGACATTCATTAGTTACTAGGGCATACAGTTGTTTACTATGAGAAGATTTCGATAGCCAAGTACCTACACTGAACTAGTGGATGCTGCAGTTCCAGAATGCGATATTATTTCCTAGGACGTAATTAAAGATGTAATTTATAGCATGCAAAGGCATATGTAATTAGGATGAGAGGAGAGCATACAGGAAATATCTATCGCATTAAATCAATTTTTTTTAATTCCCTTTTTTGCTCTAACATGTTTTTCCTGTTCTCAACAGAAAGAGAATTAAAAACTGAGATGAGTTTTAAAAGAAAAATCAAGTAAGCATTGCTGGCTTCAGTTTTAGCAAATGATGAGTTGAATAATGTGGTTTAATTTTGTAATGTCCCGGGAAAAATAGACCCGTAATTTACAATGTCTTAACAGTAAAAATTAAATGTAATCAAATAATCAAACATTGAATCTCCAATATTTCAAATCAGTATCAATAAAACTGGAAAATGATGAGACAAATTAGCGTTAACCCCAAATTAATGAAAATATTTAAATACGTTCAAATTTTATTAGTTAGTCACCAAGCGTGTGTCATCACATAAATCGAATCCATAAAAAATATTAAAATCAAGGCAAAAGTAATTAAATCGGTGATTCACGGCCGACACGAGTTTTTCGGCATCCTTTGGGGTATTCGTCGACACATTCTTACAACAAATCTGTTGTTAATCCAGGAAATCGCGACATAATTATTCGGTTTTAAACAAATAAATATATTTCTTAGAAAAAAAAGAACGGTCAACGAATTGACATGACCCGGAATATTTTGAGGGAACCAAAAAAAATATAAAAACAGCAGTTTTAGACGTCTTCATATCAGTCCGGTTGAGTCTCCTGTTCAGTCTTGAGTTTAAGTCTACAGTACCTAATGAGTCAGTGCGGATAAAATTCGCGAAGAGTTTCTTTTATTTTGTTGCCTCGGGAAACCGCGTTAAATCGAATCTTTGAAAAAGATAACGGAAAATTGTGAAAGAAAGAACATTTAAATTCGTTCAACAATATGTGCGAGCTCTAAATAATCAAAAGAAATTAGAATAATTAAGTGACTTTAAGGGCGATATTTAATTGTAAGTACTCTAGTGACAAGTTTTATTTTGACTTTATCAATGTTGAAATGACTATGAAGTGAATTGACTGTGAAACTTTATTGCATAAATATCATTAACTTGACTGAATTGACTTTGAATATTTTTGTGCTTAGTATAGATAGAGAAATTTAATTCAAATGACTGTTAGTTGAAATGAATTTTACTGAAGAGTTTGGATAATCGAATTGACTGTTTTGTCCCGTCTAGTAAATGATTAGTTAGATATTTTGGTTTCTAATTAAATGAATTTAGATAAAATGGCTAAGTACACGATTTTGAGTAGGATAAGTATTGTACAAAATTTGGCAATAAGCAATTTCAGGGATTTTATACATTCATAGAACAGGAAGTTATAACAATTAAACTAAATTATGAATTATTATTCTGAGGTGAAAAAGGTGTTTAGGATTTAAAAATATCGTGCCTAACGTATTAGGGCTATATAAAAGGGTTATTATCATTATTTGATTTACATAAGCTCAGAGACAGTGTAGTGTAGTAGTGGCTGTACGATTGCATCAATTTAGAATTGTTTATTTTTGTTCAGAAAGGTATTGCATTAGGGTTTAGAAAATGTGTAATATTGGTATAAGAAATGAAAATCTGTTTATTTTCTCATTAATAAAGTATAATTATTAACGGATAACCATATAAATCAGTTGTTTCATTCAACTGAAAATAGGCCCGCCTCCACAATTTTATTTTTCAGTAGCCGCCCAAGGAAAAAATTATTATCAAATACGACCGCTCGCAATTTACCATCTAACCAAAATAAGAAAGTACTTGGCGCGGCAGCTACAATTAAAAAAAAAAAAAAAAATCAAAAAACTATTAACAGTCTATGGAGTTTAAATAAAGAAGTTCCGAACACACTGCCAATGACTTATACAACGGGGTTTGCATTGCTCTGCTCTGGTCATGGCCATATTACACAATATATCCTGTTCACAATCCGATGTCCACAGGTGCAGGTAAATTTATCACCTTTCTCTATCAAATAGCATTGAAAGGTGATACATTTTACCTGTACCTGTGGACATCGGATTGTGAACGGATAGTACGTGTAGTTTTGCTTTATAAAACAATGAAGAAACCCAAATTCTCACTCATTGGGTATTGGCGCTGATCCCATACCAGTTCGAGCTTGTTAGCTGTCGTCCGCGCAATATAAGCGAAAGCATACCAACTCAGAAATATAATAAGAAAAAGCACGTATGGATTAATCTAATCTGACCGTAACCAAAACATTGCAAACTCATCGTATGAGTTATTAGCAGTGTGTTTGGAGCGTCGGTTGAACATTTATGTTTTTTCGGAGATAAAATTCAACTTCTTTGTTTTATTTCGATTCACTTTCAATTTGAATATTGTAGTTACGAACGGTTCACTTTGTCCACGAGGTTGAATATTTCATCTTCTTAGACTAATTACCTATATTTTTTTAATTAAATTTTTTGCCATCATAAAATTTTACATCAGACATTCAATAAAACCTTTTAGATCTTGAGAATTAACCCAATATTCGGTGATAACAGGCTTTTAAACAGTTAAACCGTAAATCGTAACTTTATTATGGGTAATTATCGTTAGCACATTTTGTTGCAGAAATATTTTCTTGATTGAATTTGAAACTGAAATTTCTACATAAAACAGAGTTTTTATTATTGCACAAAATTTCTACTTACAATCTTCTTAGTTTCGATGGCGACATCATCGGGATTGGAGGGGTCCAGGTACGCCTTACCGCCCTCTGCAATGTATTGCAGTCCCGGTCCTAGATGGACCATTTTTCCAGATCAGTGAGTTCTCCCTTCAGTATTCGCTTACGGATTTCTGTCCGGATATAATTTATTTCACGAAACGGAATCGAGATTTTTTTATAGAGATATATTGCTGGTACAAAAATAAAATAATTTTCAAGAATGTGAGTAGGTATTAGTTTTTAGTGTTGTTTGTTCTTTCATTCTACTATTCTCATTCGTTTTCTCTTAAGAGCTTTGTTAAGAACATTTGATGTTGTAGAACAATAAAGCATTATTTGATTTGATTTGATGATGGGTAAACTTGATAAGAAGCTTTAACGTTGAGGAAAACCACCTATTTAAAATATTATTTCTCCAAATCTCAACTTTTAAAAAAACGTTTACTGAATAATGTTGCAACAAAGTACTGCGCTGTAAAGTTTATGGGAACGGGGCGCACCGCAACGAAAAGCATACCGAAAGGGTAAGAAGAAGAGAATGAGAGACTAGACTAAAGAAGAAGCTGGGCTGTCCTCCATTATTCAATTTTTATTTTGTTGTAAAGTGATTGTTCAATTAAATTTGTGATTAGTTTGTGTGTCATAAGGAGCGATCACAGATCAGTTGAATAATGTTTATTTTGTTTTTGAGAGTTCAATTTATACAAGTATTTTTTTTTCATTTCCATGTTTTTTTGTTTGTTTATAACTTTTTTTTTATAACATGTGCATTGTTCATGTATTTACCAAAAATCGTTTCATGCTGTAAACAACACAGATGGAGGGTAAATTGAAACTTAAGAAATTATGTGCTGTCTTTTGTGCTGGGATTTTAATTTTTGGGTATTCAGAACGTGCATTAGAGCCTTGTTGAATTTACTAACATTTTCCTATTTTGACGAGCGAATATCCTAGCAAACAAACTGAAAAATCAATCTAGAGATATTGGCTAAAAATAACAACTATATCTGAGCAGTCTCCTGTAGCCAAGGACCTCAGTACCTGCCGGAGATGGGCTACTAACCAAAAACTCTTCGGTTTTGAATATAGGTAGTGTTGATTGAATGTAGTGTGAGGATTAAAATTTTAGCAGAAGCACACTGGCCGAATTCTTGAATAATCTCGCATGCGAAAATCAAGATGATTCCGAACGTTCCCTATTCAATTTACGTTGCTGTCATTCGAATTTGTACCAACTTTCGTATGCGAGAATATTCAAGAATTGACCCCCAGGAGCGGTACCTAATTTAAACTTTTATCATTGACCTAAATTATGTTCGATCGAGGGTTTCTCTGAGGTTCTCTTTCCCCTCGAGAATTCCAGGTCGAAAACGGTACGATTTACTTTAATAAAAAAGTAGACGTTTAACAAATTTTTTGTTTCTTTCACATATCACAACTTCCCTTAAATTTCCCTAATTTTGCTGTCGTCGGGCGCATATCAAGTAAGTTATAGTATAACATACCCCGAGTTCGTTCAGTAAGATTGAACGATGAGAATTTTTATTACCTTTTAAAAACAAATCTTCTGAAAAATGAAATGAAAAACAAATAGGACCTACGTTGTGGAAACTTACTCAATTTTATTTACTGGAAATGCGCTCGACATAGTAAATATTTGGGAAATTTGAGGGAAGTTGTGATATGTAAAAGAAACGAAAAATTCGTGAAACGTCTACTTTATTATTAAAGTAAATCGTACCGTTCTCATCCTGGAACTAACGAGGGGAAAGAGCACGGCAGAGAAACCCTCGATCTAACATTCCTCAAAAATCGAAACATACTGTGTCATTTTGATAATAATTGTGAGTCATTAATTCAATAATTCAAGTCAATAAAAGTTTAAATTAGGTACCGCCCCTGTTGTGCTAAAATTTCAATTACACACACTACATTCAATCAACACTAAAGTCCGTTTCACCAGGGGTCATACTTGACCTTGAAACTTGAAAAAAAAGGGTTGATCTACGACAACCCTTTTTTTTCAAGTTTCAAATTCATATGACACATTCAATTTTTTGACAAATTAAAATGAGTGACTTTTGGTTTAGGAACCGACGAACGTTTTTGACGTCATTGATTTGTTTCAGTCAATTTTTATTTGTTAAACAAGGAAGGCAAATGCTGGTGGCCAGTACCCAGATAACACCCAACATCCGATGGATATCCATTTTAGGTACAAAATATGTACAGATGTCCAGGGACATTAAATGGACATCCAATGGACTATATTTTTTGGACAATAACTGATAACAGCCAGAAACGGATATCCAATGGAAATCCATTAAGTGTCCACAAATGTTTCTAAAAATCGTGGTCATAAACTGGACATCTAATGGACTATATTTTCTGGACAAAAACTGAACCACAAGAAACGGATATCCTCTGGAAATCCATTTATCGTCCACAAATGTATATAAAAATCATGGTCACAAACTGGACATCCATTGGACTATATTTTTTAGACATTAAATGGACAGAAAGGAACGGATATCCATTGGAATTCCATTTAATGTCCACAAATGTAAATAAATATCATGGTCTTGAAATGGACATCCAGTGGACTTTTTTTTTGGACAATTACTGAACTGCCAGGAATGGATATCCATTGGAAATCCATTCAGTGTCCATAAATGAACCTATAAATCGAAACAATTTTGTGATGCATGCATGGCATAAACTCCTGGGATGTCCAATGACTTTCTAGTGGATAACTATTTAGTGAAGTACTTATATACAATCAAAAATGAATTTTCAAATATTTAATTTATTAATAAGTTGTGGTAGGTAGGTATTAGTGGTCCATTTGTGAAATTCTGTCTAAGAAATTAGTCGATAGTACAGTGGTACAGTCGATAGGAGCGCTACGGAGTCACCCAATTAAAAGGGATAGAAGTTAACGTGACCGAGCGCCAGCCAATCAGGGCGCGGCATCTTGCGTTTCGCCATCTGCGCGGCCAGCCAGCACTCCAGCAGCAGCCATTACTCCTTCATGCTGCTGCCTGCTTGAACGATACACTCTACCGCTGTATTCGTACGCAACAACGGAATTATTCTACTTTAAAAATTGCCAAAAAACAGGTAGTTGTTCGTTTCCGCCTTTCAGAAAATCAGAATTATCGTTTGAAGAACGTTCCTCTAGTAATTAATCTGTAGGTGTAGTGTTGTAGTACATAGTCACCGCACACAACACAACGCCACCATTTCCATTGAAACCAGTGACCCCGGGGAGCAGGACGCTATCGTTTTATTTATTTTTTTCGCAAAAGTTTTGTCGTGTTGCAGTGTTGGATGTTGTTGGATCAATCACCCATCAGGTAAGAAATTAATAGATATACCTACCTAATTATTTCTGCTTATCACAAAATTAGAAAGAAATCGTAAAATCTAACCATAATGTGTCAATAAATTTTGAAACCCAGTCAATATGGCGTCAATAAATTATTATCAAAACATGAAAATATTTTTGGTTCATTATTTATGATTTATGATTTTTTGCTATGAATATTTCATCTAAAAAAAAAGGCAAATTTTTTTGGTCGTAGCCCGTTTTATAATTTACTTATTTGCTAGATGAAGAGTAGGTATATTTATAGATGAGACCTAAGTTATACCTTGATACAACCTCAAATATCAATCTAATAGTTTTTTTGAAAAAAAAAAAATTACAGTCGAGCTGTCTATAGATTTGGGTACTGTTCTAACTTTTATTTTGGTGAATACATAATTAGTGAGAAAATTAAAATTATTCATAGGTACTACCTATTTTCTGATATAGATCTTTTTTGTTTTTAGGTTGGAAAACACTGTTATTTGATGAGATTATAGATTTATAGATAGCAGTGAAACAGTATTTAGATGATTACTTGACTTTTCAACTCACTTTTCAAATAAAATGCCTAAACTTTCCAGATCAAAATATAGAAAAGCAAAATTGCATAGTGATATGAGTTTGGAAAATATATGTGGAACTAATAATAATCAAGAAAATAATGTTTCTTCTGATGTTTACTTAAGTAATAATTTCCAAGCTGACAATAATGCTCGCAATAATGTGAATATACACGCCACACCACTCATGGTAGCTTCTGAGAATTTCAATAATGACTTAACGTTAGCAGATCCCGGGGCAGATCCTCCTGATCTTGATGGCAATAAAGAATTAGATATCAATATTTCCCTTTCACCCCCAGTTTCACCCTCACCTTTTTCAGATTTAGAAGATTCAATTTCCAATGTTGTCCAAAATTTAGGAGTCAGTGACAATATTACAAAAAAAAAAGATATCACTTCGGAATTAACAGAGTGGGCTTTAAAATTCAACATATCTCATATTGCATTGTCTGATTTATTAAAACGATTGAAACCAACTTTTAATGAATTGCCCCTTGATGCCAGAAGTTTACTACATACACCTAGAAATTTGGAATATAAAATTGTTTTTCCTGGACAATATTTCCATTTCGGCCTAGAAAAATGTATTAAGAACCTATTTTGTTGTATTAAAAACAAGCCTATAGACAAAATTGAGATTTATGTTAATATTGATGGACTTCCACTATCAAAAAGTTCTGGATCTCAGTTTTATCCAATACTTTGCTCACTAGTGCAAAATAGAAATGTAGTTGACATAATAGGTATTTACCATGGAAATGAAAAACCCAAAAATGTGAACGAATTTCTTAAAGACTTTGTGGAGGAAGTGAATAAATTTTCAGAACAGGGTATTATAATTAATGATCAGAAGTATCAGTTTACAATTAAAGCATTCATTGTAGATGTACCGGCAAAGGCCTTTATCACTTCTACTAAGGGGCATAATGGATACTACTCATGCTCTAAGTGTGAGATTGAAGGGGTATTTATACAAAATAGAGTTTGCTTTCCAAATGTTAATAACTTGGTTTTAAGAAATAACTATAAATTTAGACAGAAAACTCAAGAAGAACATCACTTGGGGGCTAGTATTTTGGAAAAAATACCTAGTTTAAATATGATAGATGATTTTGTTTTAGATCCTATGCATTTAGTTTACTTGGGTGTAGTTAAAAAACTCATAGTTACACTTTGGTGCAATGGCGCTCCTTCAATTAAGCTATCTTTCCGTGAAATTTCAAACATTTCAAAAAAATTATGTGATTTAAAATATTGCATTCCGGCTGAATTTAATAGAAAGCCACGGTCTATGATGGAATGTAAGAGATGGAAAGCCACAGAGTTTTACCAATTTTTAATTTACACTGGCCCCCTCGTTTTAAAAGATATTTTGACAAAAGATAAATATTTAAATTTCTTGTCTCTCCATGTATCAATATACATCCTTTCCAGTCCAAGTGCTTCCACAGAATTAACAAACTATGCAAGTGAATTACTGGAATATTTTGTCCATACTTTTAGTCTTCTTTATGGCCAAGAACACTGTTCCCATAACATTCATAATCTTCTGCACCTCCATGCAGATTTTACTAAATTCGGTCCATTATTTAATTTTTCAGCATTTCCTTTTAAAATTTCATGCAAATCATTTTAAAATTAGTACGTAAACAAGATAAACCTTTAGCCCAAATTGTATTTCGTAAATCTGAACTCAATGATTTTCTCTATAAACAAGAATCATCTGTTGATGAACCTACTTTCAAATCACGACATTTTAATGGACCTCTTATCGATATTGACGAAGAATATGAGCAGTTTCAAAAAGTGCATTGTCAAAATTTCTTGTTAACTGTGGAATCACCTGATCATTGCTGTTCATTAAAAAATGGAAATTTAATATTAATAAGAAACATTTTAATAAAAAAGGGTTTGCCATATATAATTGGACATAGATTTCTAAATGTTTCTGATTTTTTTACTGAACCTATAAAATCATCTTTACTTGGCATTTATTTAGTAAGAAATTTGGACAAACTCCAACAGTGGCCACTTTCCGAAATAACTTCAAAATGTTTGAAATTACCATTCAAGGATGATGTTTTTCTAGTGCTTCCACTCTTACATCTAAATTAACATTTTGGGATAGCTGGTAGTTTTATGTCCTAGGAAGTGATTTGCTTTAATATCATTTATTTTATTTATTCATTGGTACACTTTACAATGAACATCACAGCTAACATGAATGTGTGTATTTTTTCAAGTCTCGTTTAACCTAGGTACAAAAATAACTGAACTTTATTTCTTGATAATGTCTCATATTTTTCAAAACTCATTCTCTATCAAAAAAAAATTATAAAATATTTTCTATAAGTAAATTAAAATATTTAAAAATGGTCAATTATCATTCTAAGTATATGTAGGTATACCAGCTATTGTCTGCTAATTCAAAAGGTAACTATATATATAACTGCATTCCTACTATTTGTAATAATAATTAATTTATGTTACAGCTAGTTTATTTGAAGTTGTACATTTGGTATAATTTTTCAAATTACTGAAATTCCGTTGCTCATCGAAAAAAAAGGATGGATAAGACGTGGAGTGTAGTGCAGTTTGAGGAGGAAAATGCAGTGGAAGCAGTGCCCTCCTCATGGATTTATAATAACAAATGCTATTGGCCGCCATTTAATAAGGAAAAACTACTAAAATTTATTAAAAATAATGAGGAGCCAAACACTTGCTGGCCACTGCACCCTGTGAAAATATTTCGTAATGGAATATATGGTAAGAGTATTAATAGAAGGCGTTGATTATCTTGACGTATTTAAAATACTAATAACTTTTAAAACAGAAGTCCTAGATATCTAAATAGTTCTTTTATTAATTCTGGTTCAATTATTATTCTGTGAGTTGATCATAACTCACAGTAATCTGAAATCCCATAAATCACTTAGTTGCAGTTTCCTTTTATATTTTTGCAGATGATTATCTTACGGCTAGGAAAAAATGTCAGACTGCCGAAATGTTCTCGGACCTCTGTTCAGATACTGGTGATGAAAAATCCTCAAGAAAAAAGAGAACAAAAAAAGTTTTTTCGCCGGAATCCAGCCCCATTTCTACTAGTGAGGACGAAAAGGAAAGAGGCTGTAAGCCCAAAAAAAATTCATTACCACCGGCCCCAATTTTGGTTGGTATGTTGAGAAATTGATTATTATTAAATTTATAACTTCAATAGGTAATAAAACTTGAATTTTTTGAAATTAAAAATAATTAAGGTGAAAATATTTCTCCTGATAAGTGTTTTTGATAAAACCATGAAAATAAAGACACTTCGTAATTACATATTGTAGCACAGAAAAAATATCGTTCTATTTTGTTTTGTTCTAGAAAATCCTGTTCGTCTGGCTAATTCTAATGCAAGAGGTCCACGTTCAGATGCCAATAATATATTATCGCCGAAGGGATCGTCATCGTCTTCGACGTCTTCTCTAGGAAGTATGACATCGAATTTAGGATCAGCACTAGGAAATGGTCGAGTAATTGGTATGTCCAAAACTGCTTGGAGTTTAATATTTTATTAAAAAAATAATTTTAAGACAAAAGTTCATTTTATAATGTATAGTTTATAATTTTGTTTTGAAATCAAACAAGGAGGTTCTGTTCTGGTTAAAATATCGAAAACGTTTAATAGCTAAAAATTAACCTTTTATTAATTTTTTAGAACACCCTCGATGTGACAATACCAATGAAATCAGAGTGGACGTTTCAGCGACAGAATCAGGCTGCTGCAAGATGCATGGTAAGAGAGTTTTTGGGTATTGAATTTTATTTATAATTTTGCAAAGTATTTTTGATCAAAATTTGTTTCTTTTAATTTCAGGAAAGCTTTTGACAGATCTTGTCCGGAAACAAAACATTTTATTTCAATACATTAAAGAAATTCATGGCTATACAGTTGAAATGGATCAAACACTCAAAAAAATTGATACCAATAATAAACCTTCAGAAATAAATGAAACTTGCAAAATAAGTTTCATTAAAGATTTTAATTTTCCTTTAAGCAACGAAGAAGATTTAACAGGTTTTGAGGAGTATTTATCGAATGATGTTAATTATGCAATTGTTGTAAGTACCTATATATTCCTAACTCAATTTTCTATGGTTTCTGTCTATTTATTTAGATTATAAAAATACAAATGTTAAAAGTCACGTATTCAAACAGACATGATACTGATTTTTTAATTTTTCTTCTATCTATTCAAGGTTAAAGAAGTTGTTAAGATAGGAGGGATCGACATTAACCAATTCGTGAAACGTGGCCTGTCTTTCTGCATCTCAAACCGATTGGCGGAGACCTATACTTACTTTGGAAAAAAAGGGAAAAAAAAATTTTCAGAACTAAAACTATGCAGTGTGTTGTTTGGTAAGTAGTATATCATACAATAGTTTTAAACCATTTTTTAGAATTTAAAAACTGCTGACTGTCTTACTCGATTTTAAAATAAAAGGTACTTAGTTATACAAAAAATAGTAACTATTTTTTGTACTAAGGGCGTAAAATGCAAATTTAATGTCTAGCATTTTAAGCTTTTACGTCTATTTATTAATGCAAGTCGTTGAGGGTATATTATTTGCATTTATCAGTCTAAATAGTTATAGTTATTTTATAATTTATTGTTCCAGATGCTGTTTTCAAAAAGTTTAAGGATTCTTCTAGAAAGGACATTGAAACTAGTATCAAAAATTGGATGCGTAGAGCAAAAGAAAGGAAGTGAACACTTGTCTGCTATCTTCGTTTTTATTTTGGTTTGTTGGGTTCCTTTGAGAGTAAAACTTGTTTTGTTTGACAAAAAACAATATTTTTTTATTGATATTTTAGTAGTTCCTATAAGAATAGTCGTTTTTTTTTATTGTTAAAAAAAAATATATATTTTTTTCGTACTTCCGGGACTAAAGCGACAATTTCACTCCCTCATGACAGGGACTGAAGTGTCACTTTTTGTCCGTCCAGTATTTTCGACCGTATATGATTTATGTTATTTAATAATTTTATGTTAATGTTAATTTGCCAAGAATAACTGTTTTTTTTTGTCTAATATAAAAAATAATATTTTTTGAAAGTTTGTTTCTGCGGTTTAGTTTAGGAAAAGGATATTATTAAGCTTTTTCGCAGAATTAAAAATTGAAAAACTATAGTTTCAGTAATAATTTCGATGCACAGCTCACTTAATAATATATTTTTTATTTTTAATTCTGAGAATATACTAAATAATTTTCCTTTTCCTAAATAAACCGCAGAATAATGACACAAACTTATTTTATGTAAATAATGTTTTTAGGTGTAAGTAATAAAATGATCCAATAAAGTTTGTTTAACAGCAATTTTTTTGAAATTTGATTTCCAGCTCATGTCCATAAATGGATGCTTTATGGACAACCATATTATGTCCAGGAGTATTCCATGAATGGCAGAAAAAATGGATGCCGCTAGAACATCCATAAAGTATCCAAAATATTCCATAAATGGCCTAAAAACTGCTGGACATGGTCATCCATAGGATGTCCAAAAGTAGTCCAGTGGATGCCTCGTGGACATCCATAAATGGATATTTAAGCGGTACCCCATGGCTATGATCTGGACATCCAGGAATGATCCAGAGCTGTGCCAACTGGATAGCCAGAGGATGTCCATGAGACATCCACTGAACTTAATCTGGATGTCCATCGGACTTCCTAGTATTTTTGCTTGGCCGTCCAGTGGACAACCAATGGATGTCTTATGGATCCCTCTGTGTTATCTGGGTACAAACCCTGGCGAAACAAACTTTACCTATATTCAATACTGAAGAGTTTTTTGGTTAGTTAGCCAGTCTCCCAGCAGGTACTGAGGTTCCATACGGGAAGCTACTCAGCTATAATTGTTTTGGAGCCAATATCTCTAGATTGATTATTCCAATTTGCTAGGATATTCTCTCGTCAGGGTGGGAAAATGTTAGTAAAGTCAACAAGGCCCTAATGTACGTTCACAAAATGAAAACCTCAGCACAAAAAGACAGCACATAATTTCTTAGGATTCAATTTACTTCTTTATCTGTGTTGTTTACAGCAGGAAACGATTTCTGTTTAATACATGAACAATGCACATATTATGAAAAATGTTATAAACAAACAAAAAAAAAACATAAAAATGAAAAAAATTATATTCATATAAATATTTGAACTCTCAAAAATAAAATAACAATTATTCAACTGACCTGTGATTGCTCCTTGACACACACACTAATAACAAATTTGATTGAACAATCAATTTACTGCAAAATAAAAATAAAAATTGAATAATGAATAATTACCGACACGCCTCTAAAGGGACCAGTCCAGCAGCTTCTCTAGTCTAATGCCTAATCGCTTCTTCTCTACCTCCCGTTCGGTTCGGTACTTTCATTTTCTGTCGCGCAGTAAATGGTTGCAATATTTACTTTTATTCAGTAAACGTTTTTTTTTTTTAAGTTAAGATTTAAAGAAATAATATTTTAAATAGGTGGTTTTCCTCAAAGTAAAATTGAGTAAGTTTCCACAACGAAGGTCCTATTTGTTTTTCATTTCGTTTTTCAGAAGATTTGTTGTTTAAAAGATCATGAAAATTCACCGTTCGATCTTGCTGAACGAACGGTATGCTATACTTCAACGTGATATTTAATAGTATTGTATCGGGTCTTTAAAAAAAAAACCAATCTAAGATTGCTTTGGTTACGAAAACGTACGTCGCATTATTGTTTCTTTATTGGTCAGGATTTTTGACATGACATTTTGACATTAAATTTCATTGACTGACATTGTCAAAATTAAATAAAAATATTGCTAAGACGTACGTTTAAAAAACCATAGCAATCTTTGATTGGTTTTTTTTTGAAGACCCGATACCATGCTTCGACAAAAATTGCTTTATTTTTGCTGGGTTCTATTTTTCAATGGTGTGATTCCATACAATTTGCTTCGCAAGGTTATAATTTAGATCAACTAGGTCGCAGTGCAACTGACTTTTCCAAAACATACTATACCTATAATACAAACTTATAATTGCTTCGCAAGAGAACCATTCAAAAAGAATGACCTCGTCTTCATCCCCTGGCTCCGATTTTCGTAAGAAGGTATTCATTCTAATTTCTAATCTAAATATTTTATTTCATTTCCCTCATAGTTCCCATTTCTCCTACCAGCTCACCATAAGTCATCGTAGTAGCAAATTGGCCAACACACCCTACATGAATTATAGTTCAATGGAAAGTACCTCGAAGGTAACAGTCAGGGGGGCTTTATTTGAAATCGATCGCAAATATCTGCGTACACGCAAAGTTGCATCAATTTGTTCGTATACGCAACTTATTATGTGCGAATAGCTTTATTTGAAATTGACATTGGACATGTGCATCTCTACTTGCGTGAACGTAAAAGATGCACTCGCTCGCTGCGTTGCCCGTTTTCTTTTAACAAAATGTTGAAAATCTACCATATAAAAATGAGTGGATTTTTGAATTTTACGATATTTTGGCTGACGGTGACGTATATTTTACGATGACATTTATTTATTATGATTTTTTGATGTTTTGAGGTTAGAATTTTCTAAAATATTTTTCGTGTTTATAAGCAATTTACCACAAAAAATGAATATTATTTCATCAAGCCCTATTCCTGTAGATAGAAAAAAAACTCCGCAAACGCAGATGCGGAGGATAAAAAGCTTCTTGTCTAGTTTGTCAGAGAACGCCCCAATCTTTACCAAAGATTCAAGTAAAAATATGTGGCAAGAACTGCAAGAAGCCTCAGCGGTATTGAATACGGTGCCCGGTGGCAGATGCTCTTCTTGGTGACATCAAATAGCCCTCTATAGCATCATATCAGTCTTCAAAAGTAGCTTTATTTAGCCGAAATTTTTTCACGAAAGCCCGGTCACTAAGGACAAAGGCATAAAATATCGGCCGTACTGCGAGGTTTTCGTTGAAAGACTTCGCTAGTTCAAGACGAGCTAGCACATTGGTAATAATAATAACGTTATTGAAATTCATATGAAAATCACGAAAATCACCACCATATTCGAACCTATTTGAACGAATAGTCTAGGAGGCAGTGACGATTTTCGGTACTTATTTTCCCAGTCAGAAAAGATGGATAGAATTGTAGGGTTAGTAATTCTAAGCAAAATACATATATTTTTAGGGGGGGTTTTCCGATGGGTTGAGGCGCAAAATGCGTTAAAGCTTACCAATACACGGTTCTTTTTTTTCTCAGTGATAAAAATAGGTCTACTAATGAGAAGTATACTGACGTTACTTAAAAAAATAGTCCGGCTAATCTGTGAGTATGGATAATATGTCTGGCAAGTGAAAAATTGAAGATCCTAAAAATTTCAGCCAGACTCACTTTCACTATCTGAGATAAGCCAAATTGCTATTTTCATGTACTTTATGTTCTATTGTAGTAAATGTGAAATATTTATATCTCGGAAAATAAGCCTACTTGTATTTTTCATCGATCTTGTGAACCCATCCGAAAATTTTAGCCAGACTCAAAAATTCTTGCTTTGTATCACCAGGAGAACAAACTATTTAATAGACACCAACTGGGAAAATAAGTGCTGAAAAATTTCACTGCCTCCTGGACTAGCACTATCAAAATTAAAATAAATTGACAAATTGACGACATATCTTGCGTGTGTGTAAGTAGACTTGCGATCGGTATACCCCCATGCGCAAAAGTTGCGAGTGGTGCAAAGTCATATCGCTCGCAGTGCATTTCAAATAAGCCGTGCACCAATTTTCAATCGCAAATGTCATCATTTGCGTATACGCAAAGCTGCATCAATTTCAAATAAAGCCCCCCAGGACATATTAAATCGAACGGACAGTGCGTATATTCGCCGGAGGTGATTGGGCATTGAGCTATCAATCAGCCCAATCGCTGTGTATTTTTACACTGAACCACCTCTTTTTAAGGGAGACTAGCGACTGGTTTTTGGCCTGTTGAGAAGCCCACGGAGATGGCGTAGAAGAAGATAATGATAGCTATGATAGCGACAAACTACGTACAAGGCAGATAATTAAGTAATTCTGGACATGGAGTTCCAAATTATGCTGCTCAAAACCAAGCTGACAGAAAGGCGACGCTCTGGTCGATGCAAAAACCCTGATTAAGGGAAAGTCATCTGGTGACGAACGAGTGGTGGATGTTTTCAGTATTGTAAGAAGAGATTGATAAGCTTCATCGCTGGAAATCTGCTGGAGACTTGACAAAACAGACAGGCCCTTGATTTTTCTTTCAATTTCAGATAACCTCTTTAGAGAACTTCAAGCTCCTTCGATAAAGTATGGCATGGCGGATTATTACATAAGCTAGAAAACACATACAAACTACCAAAAACTTACATAATTTTCATTAAAAGACAGGACATTTAAAATAAAAGTAAATTAAATACTTTCGACAACAAGAACTATTGAAGCGGGTGTCCCTCAAGGCTCCCCGCTAGCACCGTTACTTTTAAATACCTATCAAGCAGATATACCAAAAAATAACAGAACTAAACTATCACTTTTCGCGAACAATACATGTATATATTCAACTTACAAGCACCCTGAAACCATAAGGACCACCAAACAATACCACATCAACGACATACAGAACTGGGCTAAAAGGAGGAAAGTGAAAATTAATGCAGAGAAAGCAGAGGCAATTCTGATGACAAAAAAAAGCATTACCACACATGACGCCACTGACAGTAAATAATCACTGGATCGACTATAAATAGTTATTTACATTACAAGTGCGTTTATGAACATGACTGCAATAACGAGTGTGAAAGATTAGAATGACGAGGTCGTAGACCGAGTCGTTCTAATCACACGAGTTTTGTACAACGTTTTATATAAAAAGCGAAAAATAAGAAAATGTTTTTATCCAACACATGACAGTTATGACTATTGGGATTAATGTCATTTTAGACAAGTAAACTATCAAATAACACACTAGTGTGTTATAATCCATAACTCACTAGTGAGTTATGGATTATAACTCACGTTCATATTTAAAGTAGTATTCTAATTATTAGTGAGTTATGGATTATAACACACGTTCATATTCAAAGTAGTATTCTATTTATTTATTACTATTACAATTACAATTAAAGGAAAACCTTAACGGTTTATTCGAATTTGAAGTCATTGTAAAATTCGTTGGTTCATTGGAACCAGACGCTTCCATATCGGTACAGCTGCTGATAGTGCTGGAAGACGTCGACGCATAGAACCTTGAATTTTTTTGTATTATCTCATAAAAAAAAACGATTTCTTCTACTTGTTGGATAAAACATTGTATGCCACTCGTGTGTTATGTTTCCTAAGTCACTTGAGAATTTATACCACTCGGCCTAACGGCCTCGTGGTATAAATTTTTCTCGCGTGACTTATTTTCAACAAAACACACTAGTACCATAAATGACTATTATTAGTAGTTGTCTATCTTCATTTTACCTTTACAGGTTTAACTATGACATTTGTCAAATCACAAAACCAGTTGTGTTATAGATTCAGAACCTAGTCCATATCACCACTAGTTGTGTTATGAGTCTCAATGATATAAATCAAATACTAGAAAATGGGTATGTAAAAACGTCATAACCAAACGCTTGTATATAATAGTTATTTACATTACAAGTCCGTTTATGAAAATGATTACAATAAAGTGTGAAAGATTAGAACGACTCGGTCTACGACCTCGTCGTTCTAATCTTTCACACTCGTTATTGTAGTTATGTTTAAACGCACGTGTGATGTACAACGTTTTATCTAAAAAGCGAAAAATAAGAAAATGCTTTTTAAAATTTCCGTTTATAAGTAGTTGTCTATCTTCATTTTACCTTTACAGGTTTAACTATAACATTTATCAAATCTCAAAAACTAATTGTGTTATAGATTCATAACCTAGACCATAACACCACTAGTTGTGTTCTGAGTCTCATGACATAACTCAAATACTGGCAAAATCCACTTAGACTACAGACTCAACTTCAACCACCATTATTATAACAAAAACGGTACAATGTAAAGTAGCAGCTTTCGTGCTTAACCCACTAATGCATCAAAAAATTAAACTGAATTTGAAAAAGAAAACACTACCTACCTTACAAACAAATAATAAGACCTGAACTACTTTACGGCTTATCGACTTTTTACTCTACAACACAACAAAGACCAACAAAAAAAAACTAGACTTTTCAGAATAAACTACTACGCAGAATAACAGAAGCGCCATGGTTTGTACGCAATGTAGACATCCACAAAGACCTGGGGCTAGAGACTAATCAAGAATTTATGAAAAATAAACATACCAAATTCAAAGACAGAATAGACAATTCACAAAACAAAATACTTAAAAACTTATTAGGTGTAGATAGAATCCCAGACCAAAAATATAAAAACCTATTCGATGATTTGGATAATCAGTAATAAAAAGATGGGAAGGGAAAAATTGAATTGACCAAAGACCTTTGTTATTATGTTATTATGTAGACAAAATCGAGAATAACAGATAAGTTGACTTATGTCCTTGATTTAGGTTAGTCAAGTTAATTTAAGTTAGTTATACGCAAATTTATTATACAATCAAACTCGAATCACTGAGTAAGCTACCTTTAGGGAAGAACTCGATTAGAAAACGAAATTTGAAAATGCTCCAGAATGAGGGAGCATCATTCTTCCAATAGACGGATAGTCTATATTTTTCCGCAGAAATATAGGAAAGTGAGATTCAATAAACCTACGCCGACGGTGTATGACCTAGCACACTAAATCGATAGAGAATTTAACCACTTTGGATTTGTAACCTGAATGGTTCAATCGGCTATCTGGAAAGGTTGAGTTTTATCACGATTTAACACGACAACGGAATCCAAAAGCATCGGCCTGTTTAAAAAAGATGAAGTAGTTTCACTGTAGGGTTTATCGTCTAAAAGATCAATGCCAGGAATATTGCTGATACCAAGAACATAAGTACCTACGCGAGTCACAGTTATGATATTGGATATTATCACCAGATGCTCCTTCTTCAGCCTACAAGACAAGGAATTAGGAATTCGAGATAGAACAGTTTTATGAGGATGTTTTAGAGGCTCATGAATAATTAGAATGCCCACAATGGGCGATATCAACAGCAAAGTAAGAATACTGGAAAATGATTTCGGAATAGCGATGGGCAACCATGGCATGAGGCTTTTACGAAAACGCTGATTCGATTAACCCGATCACAGGCTGTTTAATTCTCATCTTTCTTCAATGAACGCGATTGAAAAAAGACAAATTACATCAGCTGATGATCAGGTCAATCGGATCAGCGTTTCCGTGAAAGTCTATGGACTAACCCAATTTACATCAGAAACAACGTTTATATACAGATTTGTATCCAAAGACAACAGAAAAGTTGATGAAAACTAACACCAACAGCTTGGAACAATACTATCCTTCATAAAAAAGCATCTCAATGCATTCACCAACTCTTCTCATGCAAATATTATAGACTGTGAGATAGGGGCTGTTTAGTGGAGTCATTCTTTTTGTCTGGCATTTTGAGGGCTGAATGTGACTCCTAAGCTGATGAGAATATGGGTGATTTTAATGCCGGCCTCCCGTTCGAAAATTTGCAGAAGAAAAAAAATTTCTGGCTTTTAAATAAAAGATTGACATTGATAAATAATTCACCCATGAAAAATATCAGATGCTTTTCAATAGCTGAAAAATGGTGATGGGTGTCAACTTCCAAGAGAAAAGAACCTTCCGCGTTTACTTTTTGTCTGGCAATCGAGAGAATGAAAGTTTTTGGTGTGAAAATAACGCTGAAAAATCGCCAGACGGTAATCACAGTTCGAAATCGAGTTTTCCGGCGAAACATTCTGTGGACATTTCGAAGAGGAGGCAGGCATTGAAACCACTTATATTCTCATCAGCTAACTAGTCACATTCATCCCTCAAAATGCCAGACAAAAAAAAATGACTCCACTAAACAGGCCCTATCTCAGGGTCTATTATCCTCTCACCGACAAATAGAAAATTTGTCAAGCACCGAGAATGACGGGATTTAGGGGCCGCTTTGAAACATCGATCACTCGCTTTTTTTTTGACAAAACAACAATTCAGTGAAGCAAAAAAAGTATTCGAATTCATAAGGTATTGAAGGTCCTATGTATTTAGATGCCGTCTTCAAAAATATTCGTTTCATTCTACAGAAATTCTAAGACTGCATAAAGATCAATGAAAATTCATAGGAAAAAAAAATAGACAAGGTGGCAGGGGTCTCTGAAGAAGACGGACATAAACGCCAACTTATTAACGAAGAAAGAAGAAATTAATAATCAGCTCAGACATTGTCTTGATAACTGATCGAGCAGATCAAGCTCAATTGATGATCACGTTAAGCTGGGAGTTGGTGTTAATTTATTTTTTCTACGAGCGTGCGGGAAATGGCTCTTCCCGCACGATTTGCTGTGCGGGAAGACTTTCTTCCCGCACCGGTGCGGGAAGAGTTTGAAATAATCATTGTGACATGGAATTGTTTGTATTGTTGATACACCTATACCTGTACCTTTACCTTTTTATAAATACCTTTTAATACATTTTTAATTCTACCTTCTGCATATAATCGCATTTTATTTAAATTAAACTCTTCGTAACATCAGCTTTAGTATGCTCGTAGAAAAAATATAGTTCCTAACTCTTGCGGAAAGGAATTTCCGGCACTCGGCACTTGATTTCAGCTGCGCATTACATATATACTACTTTGCAATTCATTGACCAAAAAATGAGCCAAAGGATGTTTCTTGAGGATAAGTAAGTAGGTAAGGTTCGTTTCACCAGGGTTCATACTTGACCTTGAAACTTGAAAAAAAGGGTTGTCGTAGATTAATCCATATGACACATTCAATTTTTTTGACAAATTAAAATGAATGACGTCTGGTTAAGAACCGACGAACGTTTTTGATGTCATTGATTTGTTTCAGTCAATTTTTATTTGTTAAACAAGGAAGGCAAATGCTGGTGGCAAGTACAAACCCTGGCGAAACAAACTTTATGTATTTATTTAATTATTAGTACCTACATATTAGTTTTCTGATTTAATGCTTAGTACTGACATCATGTTTAGTACTGACATATGTTTTTTTTTTATGTTAGTTTTCCAATTTAATTGAGTGTCTAAAAAATTTTGTAGATCAGCTGATATTTAAATACATATTGTAATGAAAACAAAATAGCCATCAGTCATCTACAAAAAATGCAATATTCCTGTCGTAAAATACTCGAGTCTTAAAATTCAACATTCCTCCCGAAATTCGATCTTTCATGCAATACTAAAAGTTAAAGTTCAAAGCACAGACTCACACACTCGCATACATAAATCTTGAAATTCTATATGTGTGTTTGCCTTTCGCTATATTGTAGGGCCCAAAAGTTTTCCAGAATCAAATATAAAGCTACCAGTTAAATAAACAAAACCGATAGGGATGTGAGCGTAATAATAATATTTCAATGTGTAGGCAGAGATAATCTGTATATTGTCCAAATAGAATTTGTTAGGCGTTTGTTATTTTTGCAGTTGTCAAATTAAGGCAAGATTTGTTTAAATTGCTAACTTATTTTACAATACCTAATAATATCTATATTATTAGGTATATTGTGTCACTAATTTTAGTTCGGGAAATGGCACCCGGTATGTAGCATTACTAAATATTTGAACAGACGAATCAAGAACTTTTACTTAGTTTATCGTGTTAGTGACAGATCAGCAAAATCAGTAGAAGTATTTTCCAACATTATGGAGTCGAAAGAATCTTTAGCGTCCAGAAACGAGAATATGAGGAACTTCCGAAACCTTTGCTGGCGTTTGAAATCAAATCGACATTTATTCCAGTGTGGGACACTCTCAATCAAATGGCTCTATGGAACGATTCTATGTCACACTTGTATAAATGATATCGACCTACCGAGAATTCAGACTAACCTACTCTACTCTGATGTTATATGTCAAAAAGCAAATCCTATGGCTTCGTCCCATACGAGCCTATTTTGGTGTATTCGTCATCAGACTACCTGAAACAATTCGCGACCGTATAATAAAAATATGTAAGAACCTAAATATCGGGTCTTCAAAAAAAAAAAACAATCCAAGATTGCTCCGATTACAAAAACTTACGTCGCATTATTGTTTCTTTATTGGTCAGGATTTTTAACATTAAAGTTCATCAACAAAACTAAAGAAAAATATTGCTAAGACCTCGGCTAAAGCCCGGAACACATCTATCATACATTCTTCCGATCCGACTCCGATCATACAAGCAGGGTCCTTATTCTTGGAACAGAGAGCAGTGTTCCCAGGCGTTCTTTTGGGGACGCTGCTCGCCTATTCCAAGAATAAGGACCTTGATTGTATGATCGGAGTCGGATCGGAAGAATGTATGATAGATGTGTCCCGGCCTTAAGACGTACGTTTGAAAAACCATAGCAATCTTCGATTTTTTTGAAGACCCGATATAATTAACCATTTGATCAAAAAAGGTCTTAAACTGCTTAGGCGTATAATGTATAGGTACGTTGAAGGATGTTCAAATAAAAACTAAAGCTGAAAACTTCAAGTATCTTCATCTTCGATATGAAATTATTGATATTTCTCAATATTCAACAAAACTTCTCAATCTGCTAACAAATTAAACGAATTCTCAATATAAAACTATTCTTTGCAGATCCCATGGAATGCTTGCAGTAGTTCATAACTCCTATAAACAATAGTGTCGGAGTTCTTTTCCTTCCATGAAAAAGGATGCATTAAACTGTCTATTTCTAAATAGACTTTGCTAGAGTATAAAATACTTCTCACCACAGAAAAAGACATTATTACGAAAAGCGACAATATGTATATTGGATTTTGTACTATGGAGATTTGTTGATGTCAAACAAGATTTAAGTAGGTAGTTACTTCAGTTCTATTAATAACGAGGTACAAACCCATGTTAGTCCAATTTCTGATTCTGAACCACAATGTCCAGGTATTTAAGAATTTTTGATAGACTTCTTCAACGACCTTTCATTCTACAACGTAAAAGTGGATATTCTGAACCTGGGCGAATTGTTCATGGAAAGATATGCTTTCAATAAAAATAATAATTCTTTAAATGAGGACCTTAGTGTCATAAGATTTGCACCGATAACCTATAAACTCTTATCATTACTGCACTCGATCAATTGAATCTCAATCGATTCAGTGACAATAACAATTTTGAATTTACTGTGAGCTGCCTATACTCTTAGCCTTGAAAACCTGACTCGAGAAACCTATAAAATGTATCACCTCTATCCAATACCCACCCCATACAATTGAACAGGGTTTCATCATTGCTGCAACTGTTAAATACATGGCGAAATATAATAATTTAATGTTCTTTCATTGACCTAAAACTGTAACCTTAAAATTTATATATTACGTACATACTTAAATCGAGAGCCGCGTACATTGCGATGAACAGAAAACTATTTCGATTTCAGTTGTTGAAGCCCAAAGCCCTAACGTTTCGCCATGTTCCCACAACATATCCCTTGTGCAAAAAACGATAGCTGGTTGAACGCGCTGATGTTGCGATAACGCATGCTCTATATAAACTAAACTCTCCAATGTTCGCGATTGCGTCTTATTTGATTTTATGTGGTGAGTACGCGGTTTGAGATTAAGTCTTTCTAATTAAAGGAGTTTTCCAATTTATCTAAACTGTTCGTAAATAGTGCGAGCAAAGATAATATGAAAATAATATGCGTTGAATCGTCCAGGCTTAAAGCATAAATTAGGTTTACTTAAATTTGAATATTACTGAAAAAATACTTTTTGATCACAAATGGAGATAGGTAATTCTTTGACCTGGATTCCAAATTCAATAATGCATAAAGTGAAATTATATATGTATCTGCGTAACACATCCGGCTCTTTGTCACTCCCTAGTATGGATCGGATTTGAATAAAAGAAATTCAGTTTCCTGTTAAGCCGGATTTTTTCCCTATTGCATAGATTTTATTTTTGGCGTAGCAACATTCAGCTACTGGTCTTTCCACGTGTTCATTTTTCCACTGTCTTATGCAAGCAAATTTAATTAGAGGCGCTTGTTATTACTAATTTGACGGACTGCCTATTAGCTTGTGTATGTGGAAAGGTGATCGGATATTTTTAAAAATATTCAATTCGACTATTCTTTCAAAATTTTTGTTTTCAAGAATACAATATTTTTTTTTTTTTTTTTTTTACGGATATGCGCACTCGCAAGGAAATGTCCTATCACGCTCGAGAAGCGGCAAGTGCGCGGAAATGTCGGTGTATGTTGGTCTTGAAACGGTTCAGGTTGTAACCTGCAGGGAAAACCGTCGCAGGGAGTTTATTCCACAGCGATGCTGTTCTCCAGAGATATGAAATCTGATATAATGAAGTTCTTGGTGCCTCTAGTTTGACAGTAAATTCATGGTTACCGTCTGTTTGACGGGTTCGCCTGGTAGGTGCTACTCTCGGTGGAATCATACGTGCCAACTCTTCAGAGCATTTTCCGTGATAGTACCTGTAGAAGAGAGATAAATCGCCCACAGATCTGCGATGTTCGAGACCATCCAAGTTACGAGTAAGTGCGGGGTCATTGATCAGCTTGATAGCTCGTTTTTGCACGGTATTCAAAAGCATTAAGGTATGTTTGGGTGCTGCACTCCATATATGTGAGCAGTACTCCATAGTTGGTCGAATCTGGGCTTTGTAGTGTGTCAGCAATTGGCTTGGTGTGTACAGATGTCTTGTACGAAATAGCACCCCCAGCTTTTGGGAGGCCCTTTTAGCAATATCTGCCACGTGACTGTGCCAAGACATGTTGGTCTCTGCAGTAACCCCCAAGATGTTCAACTGACTCTGTAATGTGACAGCACTTCCAGACAGCATGATGTTTGGCTCACCGGTGCTGGTCTTTTTTGAAAACAGAGCTGCTTGGGTTTTCTGCGCGTTGAACTGTACAAGGTTTTTGTTACCCCAGTCCTCTATTATCTCCAGGTCGTTATTTATCTGCGATATTTGAGTTAGTCTAAGATGGTGGAATTCACGTGCGGAAAGACCTGTGGGTGGTATGAGTGAGGAGACTACATTGCCATCGTCTGCAAAGCAATAAAGTGGATTTACTGTTTTATCTATGAGGTCATTTATGTAAATCAGGAAAAGAGTTGGCGAAAGGATTGCTCCCTGTGGCACACCAGCATTTATTTGGTAAGAGTTGGAGTTCTGGCCATCCAGTGCAACATAAATGGATCTGTCCTTTAGGTAACTTTCAAACCAAGTGCAAAGTTTCGGCGATAATCCCATTGCTTTGAGCTTGTTGAGCAGATTTTCATGCCAAACTTTGTCGAATGCTTTAGATATATCTAAGGCAATTGTTCTTGTTTCACCCCGCAACTCAATCGCTTTTTGCCATAAGTGAGTGACGTATGTAAGTAAATCGCCAGTTGACCTATATTTTCGAAATCCGTATTGCTTATCGTTGATAATTTTGTACTTTTCCAAGTACTTGGTTAGGTGATTGTTCACAACTCTTTCCATTACTTTTGATATCACCGGAAGTAGAGCAATTGGTCTATAGTTTAACGGATCTGTCTTTTTTCCTTTCTTTGGAATGGGTTGTACTGCGGCAGACTTCCATGATGATGGATATACTCCTTGCCTGTAAGACAAATTGAATAATTTTGCGAAAGTTGGGGTGAGTTCGTTGGCGCAATTTTTGAGTACTATTGCGGGAATGCCATCCGGACCCATTGCTTTGTTTGTATCCAGCTTTTTTAGGGATTTTCGTATTTCTCTGTGACAAAAGGGTACCTCTGGCATACTATGGGAAACCCTTTCAATGAACGGTGGAGTTTTTCCGTTTGGCACTGTTAGGTTGGAGTTGGAGGAAAACATTTGGGCAAGCATATTGGCTTTTTCCTCTGATGTTGTGGCTAAGTGATTATTTTTATCTGTAAGTGGTGGTATGGATGACTTGGTGAAGTTAGATCCAACAGCTTTTGCAAGAGACCAAAAGGACCTAGAACTACTTGGACAATTCAGCAACCTGTTTTTTATTCTTTGATTGTATGTTTCTTTAGCGGAGTCAATAGTAATTTTGCAACTATTTCTGGCTTCTATAAATTCTGTGTGGTTTTGAGCGGTTTGTTGTCGTTTCCAAAGGTTATATGCTCTGTGTTTTTTCTGTACAGCCGTTTGACACTGGCTGTTGAACCAAGGTTTTGCATTAGCTCTACGTTTAGTTGTATGTGGGATATATGCGTCCATTCCAGATAAGATTACTTGTGTTATTTCATTACAGCAAATAGTGGGATCAGCTGTTTTAAAGCAAACCTCTTGCCATGGAAAATCCAGGTAATACTGTTTTAGGTCATTCCATTTTGCCGATTTATAGTGCCACATTTTACGAGGAAGTGGTTGTAGGCTTGGTGGGATGAGCATTTCGCACTTTGTTATTATAAGTTTATGATCGGACGAACCAAGTGGAGCATCTACTTGAATTGTGTACGAGTCAGGATTGGTGGTTAGGAACAAGTCTAAAAGCGCTGCAAATTCGCCCCTTTCTGAGATACGGGTAGGTTCATCGACAAGCTGCGTTAGACCACAACTTATGGCAAAAGCTTCTGCTTCTCTGCCTTCGTTATCTGTTTTGTTGTGGTGTTTCAGCCAGGGTATATTGTGGACGTTGAAATCGCCTAAAAAGACAATTTCCGCCTGTGGATAGTTCGACTGTATACTATCACAGCTTTCGGATAATGTCGCGAAAAAGTTTTGGTAATCGGTGTTACTTGGCGGTCGGTAGAGGCAGCAGATAAACTTAGTCGATGACTTTGAGGTGAATTTTAGCCATATGATATCAAGGTTCGCTGGTTCTAGCTATTCCTTCGAACACGTGGATCTACCCTTCTATTTCGTTGTAATTTTATCTATTTCTTGACAGAATTTTCATTTATTATTTCCAATGAGTAGATATCTACTCCTTATTCTGTTCTTTGTTTCCTGAGTTGAGATTGTTGTTTTCAACCTGATCGTTATGGTCATTGATCGGTTCATCGGTTTTCAATTATTCTTCTTCATATGAATCTCAAGATCAGTTAGCCCACCGCAGCGAATCTACGATGAAATTATTGCTGCATTTCGATTCTTTACCGATCGTCTGATAGTTTTTTGTTGTTTAACTTAGTATAGGACTAGCTTATGGTGAATTTGGATCTATAAGAGAACTGCTTATTTGAGTTCTTCTATCATTTCTTGTTCACTTCTTCCCCCAAAGTAGTTCAATTTGCATGGTTGATTCTCTAGGTTTTATGCAATGGTTTTGTTTTCGAATTGTTCACTTTTTGTTTTGTCTAAGAAACGCCGGAACCAAATGCCACCAATTTTTGGGCGTTTCGAATAATTCTTGAGAAAAACCTGTGATTGAGTAGGAAAACATCAGAAGTTGGGGCATTCAATTACAAATGGGCATATATTATGCATATTTTAGAAAGACCCCTAGACCTTATACAGTGTGTCCCGCTCAAGGACTGACCACCCTTCTAAAATTTTTATTTTTTAACCGATTCAAATAATTTTTTTTTTTGTCCTAAAGCTACTCTACTCTTATTTGGCTCATAATTTTATTTCTGCGGTTGTACTGGTGTACGGGTGTCCACATTTATAGGCTCAAATTTCAATAAGTACTATTAGGGATTTAAAAAAAAAAATCTGATAGCAGATTCGTGTTTAGAATAGTCTAAAACCCGAATGTACTAATTTTTGTTTCAATATGATACAGGGTGATCACAACAAATTTTCAAAATTTAATGGACCGAACCGGAGAAATATCATATTTTGAGGCCTTGAGAACAACAAAACTTGATACAACATAGTTTTAGAACATTCCTAACCAAAACTTGTAGTAAGCTTGTCTCAAAATATAACATTTTTGCAGTTTGATCCATTAAATTGAGAAAATTTGTTGTCATCACCCTGTATCGTATCGACATAAAAATTAGTACATTTGGGTTTTCGACTATTCTTAAAAAGAATCAGATTTTTCCTAAAAAAATACCTAATAGTACTTATTGAAATTTGAGCCTATAAATGTGGACACCCTGTACACCAGCACAGCCGCAGAAATAAAATTATTAGCCAAATAAGTGTCAAATTCGAGTAGATATAAGACAAAAAAAAATTAATTGAATCGGTTGAAAATAAAAAATGTACAGGTTATTTGATTATATTTGGCACCATACCTACAGCCTTTACTATTTAAGATAGAAAAAAAAATAAATACAAAACTTGACATTTATTTTCTGCATTTTCTGATAACGTTATCAGAAAAAACAAAATCGCATCGGAAAATGGAGAAACGTAAGCAACTTTGACTTTCTTTAATGGACCACCCTGTATATTATGTGATAAAATGAAAGATCTATTCTTTCTGATTCCAAATATATATATGTTGATAACATTTGCGTGAGCAATTTTTGACATATCTCAGGTTAAATTATAAAGAATTTGCAGAGAAGTTCCATAAGGATCTCTATCTTTATAAAATTTCTTTGCAATTTAGTTATAATTTAAGCTGAGATATGTCAAAAATGGCTCATGCAAATGTGATCAACATATATATTTATAATCAGGAAGAAAAGGCCTTTCATTTTATCGCAAAATATACAGGGTGTTCCATTTAAAAAAGTCGAAGTTGTCTTCGTTTCTCCATTTTCCGATGCGATTTTGTTTTTTCTGATAACGTTAAAAGAATAGTATATTAAAGTATAAGTGGATATTAAGGTCTTTAAAACACGCGCGATTTTTCGAGCACGACGGCGCAGCCGGAGTGCTCGAAATAGAGCAAGTGTTTTAAAGACCAGTTATCCACGAATACTTTACACTATTTTTTTTATTGGTATACGTTCAATCAAATCATAAATTACTAATAATTGTAGAATGCTTAATTCGTGCTTGACACTTGTTATATTTTATTTGACGTTATCTACAAGTAGGTACCTACTCCTGACAAATCAATAATTAAAAAGTTGACATTTAGACCTTTCTCGGGTTGTTGGTTGTTGATGTTGTCATTAGTAACTTTAAAACACGCGCGTTTTTGAATGTTGGACTTAAACACGCTGAGGAGTACTTTAAATAAGTGAAAGAAGTTATCAATAAAAAAAAATATAGAAAAAAACTGTCAAGTTTTAAATTTACAATTTTTTTCTATCTTAAATAGTAAAGGCTGTAGGTATAGTGCCAAATATAATCAAATACCCTGTACATAGAAAGAAAAAGAAAAGCGCATAATGCATGAAAAAGAAACCCCAGCTCGAGACTGTGAAAAAAGGCAATACCAACAAGCAAAAGCAGAAATTCAAGGGCAAACGCGAGCATTGAAGATCCAATAGTGGATGGTGGATAACGAAATCGAACGAAATGCAGTAACTAGATGAATCCAACAGCACCAGGGCCTTCTTTCAGGATACTAAGATGATAGACGGAATAGACGGATGAAGCACCCAAATCAATCCCTTACGATCCAAAGATGGCACACGGCTGCTTAAAGACAGTTCTTCCATCAATTCCTGTTGAAAGGAACACTTTCAGAAACTACTTAACAGAGAATCACAAATTTATAATGACATCTTCAGCGAAATTCCACAGAAACCAATGATATAACAAGAACTTAGCGAAGTTTCCAGATTAGAGGAGGTTGAAAAGGCAATCAGACACGTAAAGAAAGTCAGCTGAAACGGACGGTATTGCTACTGAATTCTTCAACCAAGGCAGCCTCACCCTAACTGCCTAAACCCATATAAGTAATAATAGGGATTACTGCGACTATACCTGCCGAACTTAGAAATGCCTCCATAGTTGCCATTTTTAAAAAGGGAGATAAGACTCAATGTGGAAACTACAGAGGAATAGGTATATTAGTTTTTTTTTTGCGGGAAAGATAATTGCGATGATGTTATCAAATCCTCTAATCCCAACTGCCGTAGAGAACCTCCCAGAGACACAGTGTGGCTTTAGAGTCAACCGAGGTGCAGCTAACGTAATTTTCAGTGCAAGAGAAATCCAGAGAACAAAAAAAATCGCCCTCTGTACATGGCCAAAGGTTGGGTGTATGAAAAAAGTGCATCCTACTCCATCTGTGGCATGATAATATGAATGCAATCATCCTAAGCAACGATGGACAAGGATAGTATTTCCAAACTTATTGCAACCACTGTATTTTCTCTATTTAAAGGAATGGGCTCTTTCACTCATTTTTGAAATTTGCATATTTGGATAAAGAAACTAAAAACAGAATTTTCTGTATTTTTACTTTTGAAAAATTCATAGGCCTTCTTGAGAAAACAGAAAAAAAAAGAAATACCTCCAAATAAAAACCCAGAATTTATTTCTATGACGTCGCAGCTCGCAATTTGACCGTGTTGCCACTAATTGTCAAAATTGAAAATTTGTAATAGATTTAATTCTGAAATGTTCGCAAAATATCATGAAAAGTAGTTAAATTAATTAGTTATGGATTCAAGATTTTATAACATTTTTATTGAAATTATGCTTAAACACAATTTATTATAATTTTTTATGTTTAGTTTTATTTATTTATTTTACGTTGCACTACATTTAGTCACCACCGACAACAGCGCATTCGAACCTTTACCTGCATTTACTACAGGGTAAATACAGCCGAGGCGGTCAGCTCTTTGCAACAACAAGCGAAATGAATAGTTATTTACCTAACAAATGCGGAAAGTGATACTTTACCGCACGCAACGGCAGTTGACCGAACGACGCGAAGCGGAGTTCGGTCAAGCCGTTAAGGGCGGTAAAGCCACTTTCCGCATGTGTTAGGTACAAAATTTTACCTATGAGCATCTACAACTCCAAAAAAAGGCATTGATAAAATTGATTAATGAATCAGATTAATTAATGAAATAAAATAAAATTTAGAAATGATCAAAAATCCATTTTCTGAATAAGAGAGGATTTTTGATTATAAATATCAAATTCTACTTTACCGCACACTATGCGGTAAAGTGCACTTTACCGCACACTTTGTGTTCTACTTTACCGCATACTATGCTGTAAAGTTGACTTTACCGCACACAATGCGGTAAAGTGCACTTTACCGCATAGTGTGCGGTAAAGTGATACTTTCCATTTGCAAATACGTGCGGTAAAGTGCACTTTACCGCACGCTCGTAGGTAAAAATATTTATGCGATGTTAGCAAATCGGCGCGTTTTTCATTAATTTGAATTTTGGTAGTTTAAAATACCTGTAAAAAACTTATTTAACCTTGTAGAACATTTTTTTTTTGGTATATATGCCTGAAATAGTCCCTCCTTTGGGATTTTATACTTAAATTACGTATTTAAATTTTAGTGAAAGAGCCCATTATACTTCACCTTATCGAGGGTCACCTGCCGTCAGGAGTGGAAATCCTTTGCAAGACGAAAATATCGACGACATCGATAATTGAACTTCAATATGTGGATGATAATGGATTCAACCCGGCATACACGAGAATCGGCCTAGAGGTCAACTTTAACAAGACGCATATTCTGCACCGACCCGCACCAGACACTAATTCCCAAGTCCCAAATATAACTATAAATGACCATTCTTTGCAGAAAGTGGAGTACTAACCATATCTTGGGAGCCATCTGTCAGTGAATGCAACCATATTGACGCAGAAATCCATCCATTCTTTGAAGTGTGCTAGCGCGGCGTTCGGGCGACTTCTAGAGACAGTCTTCACACAATCACGACATCAGCGCTGAGACCAAACTTCGCGTCTACTATGCAGTTGTATAACCATCACCTACATAATATGATTGCGAAACGTTGACCACCTACTGAAGACATATGAAAAGCCTAGAAAAATACGCTAAACAGATCACCTCGTCGCATGCCCGTAACACCTCTTCCACGACTGATTCTCTACAGTTAACTGAAAGAGGGAAAACGAAATCAAGGAGGTCAACAAAAACGCTACAAAGATGTTCTTAAGGAAAAGATGGCCAAGTGCCGCATCGATACCAGCAACTGGGAGATAACGGCATATGATAGGCCCTCATGGCATCGAGTAGTCCACGACGGACAACAAACTTTTGAAAAATAGCGATGCAGACACAAGACCGAAAACAGGGGCCGCAGGAAGGAGCGAGAGAACAGAGGAAGGGACAATGCTGCCCGAGGCTGTGTGTTCCAAGTCTGTGGAAGAGTGTGCGGCTCCAGAATTGGTTTATATAGCCGCAAACGCACAATCGACAACAATAAGAATAGAATAGGAGATAATCATACTCGGTATCGAGTGATCGCCTATGATGATGATGTAAATAGCATAAATAATTTAATCATGTTAAATGCATAATTTCCATAAGTTTCAGCTCCTAACCTCGGAATAGGACCTAAACTTGAATCTTTTTAATTTAATAAATTCTCCTCTTGCATGAGAAAATTCCAAACCATCTCCAAGAAACAGAAAATATTTATTTAATTTCAATAAAAACAAATGCGAAGCTATTGGGTGAAAACTGAAGCTAACAAGGAGCTATAAAAAGTCGAATCATGGCAAATAAGTGAAATTTGTTCGCAAAAAGTTGTTTTTCTCGGGAAATATAGGGATTTTCGTCAGATGAGTGTCGTAACATTCAATTGATTTTAAAGATCATCAAAAGGTGTGGTATCGATAAAAATATTGGAGTAAAAACAGATATAATTCCAGGAAATAAAAGTGTACCCTTGAAATGGGAAAATTAGATTATATTTTATTATTTTTTCAATATTTAAATGAAAGAATAATTCATTAATGCAATGTAAAGTTTATTAGAATAAAATGAAGAACAAGAAACAAGGAAAAGTTTCTGAAACCTATAATTGCCTTATCATAGTTTGAAATGCAAAAGCTTCCTAACCAGTTTTCACTAAAATAAGACATAAACTTGAAGGTTTGTCTTGTTTTGATTAAGTTTATTTTCATAGACCTTGCAGAGGAAATTTGAAACCCTCTTCAAGAGACAGGCAATTTTTATTTCAAATTAAAGCCAATACAAATAAGCTATTGGGTGCAAAGTGATGCTATCAAGGAGCTAGTTATAGGGAAACTAAACAGCAAAACTTCTACCGTACAAAGTTGTTTATCTTAGGTAATATCGGGAATTAATCAGAGAAGTGACGAAGAACTTACTTTGAAGGTCAACAATTTTGTGTTATCGATAAAAAAAGTACCTATATTGGACTGAAATACGGAAAAATATAATTTATTTTTCGAATGGTCCGATTCAATGTTCCTCATTTTTGATTAACTCGAGATTGGCCTGTATTTTCAATAAACTTCCGGCCCTTCGTATTTCAGTCAATCTTTCTATTTTATTGTTATAAAAAAGAATTGTTAGGTCTTTCAAAAACTATTTTTCAAAGAGTTACGTTACAATTGACCATGTAGGAAAATTGGAAACTATTGAAAAAGTTTAAACATTTAAAATAGTAGACTTTATCCTAACTTTCAAGACTCCAGGGCTGGAACTCTGTACCGGATAAAGATCGTTATCCCTATCGCTATGGCACTAGCTGTTTTTTTCCCTCTTGTCGAAATCAATAGAGAGCAGACGTCAACAGAGATAGAGAAAATATCTTTATTCGTTACAGAGTCCCAGCCCTGGGTCCTTATTCTTGAAACAGGGGAGCAACGTTCCCAGGAGAACGAGTGTTTCGTCTTTCTCAACGATATGCGCATGATGATATAAGTAACAAAGACAGAACCCTCGTTCTTCTGGGAACGGAACGCTGCTCTCTGGTTATAATAGGGACCCAGGTGTAAAAAATTAAAGTGACATTCGCTTATGTGCCGAATATAAGGTAAAACACTTTTTTTTCCTTTCAGGGTTTTCTTCTACTCGACCTAGTTTTTCATTTGCAGCTTGGTGATTGGAGAATATCTGTTTCAATATTTTGACATTTTCCATCTGCGGGTTTTCACCTTTGATGCTCTAAGTAATCGATGATTGATTTTGCATTCTGTCTAGTTTAGGTAAGTTGTGGTTACAGGTGTAAGCCGCAGGGACTTACATCTTGTGGAGTTGTCAACCCTAGTTGGATCTAGACCTTTTTTCAACTTGTCTTGGGGGTCAGATCGATAAACTTTCGCCTCTCCTGTCGGATTTCTCTTGATCAAACTAGTCTTTTCCGCTCCCGACTTTATTTGAGGGCTAGGGAGTCTTATTTTCTTAAACTCCCATTCTTCACCCCTAAAAAAAATTTAGTGCAGGATACTACTACTGGTTTGGAGACAATCGGGAACCCCTTCATGAAAAGGGAGTCAATTGGAAAATCGCCTCCTAGGCTGAAACCTCTATCCCCAAGGTCCTCCAAAAAGAGGAAGACATTGAAGAGCAGACTGAGAAATCAAAGAAGACGTATTACAGCAAATACAAGGTGAGGAAAAGAAAAATTGAAATTCCGGGTGGTCTCTCTATAATATCATCAAAGGCACAATGACAACGAAGACTCCGAAAAGAAAGCTAGCCAACAGGTCCATAGAGGATGAACCAGAGATAAGCGTACACCATAAGAGAAAGGAAAACCCGGAAGCAGCTAAGCTTAAGAAGATTATTGAGGAAATCACAAAACTCGGAAAGGAAACTCTGAGAACATATTTTGCACAAATAGGTAACACTAACAGCAGCGAAGTTTCTATACAAGTAGATGAATGCACCCTGATATTAGACTTTGAAATGATGTACAACTACCAGAATTGGAAAGACCAATAAGAGCTGGAATGGGCCGACAATACTTTAACACGGGAGTCAAGCAGGGGATAGCATTGGAGAACATGAAATTTAAAGAAAAGTAGGTATCCCAAGCTGGCGTAGATTGAAGAACCTTTTGGTGTGTGTTACGATAAATTTATCATTTCCGTAATACGTTCAATTTCTTCTAATTTTTATTATAAAGTTGTATTTTCGCCATTTCAGACTCAGCAAAATAATTGTTTAAAATTTGAGTAATTGGGAAAGTATCTACTTTCAATTAATTCAATATAATATCAGTATTGCCATAAATTAAATAGCGTAAAAATGCAAATATCTGTTACTAATAAAAGTACTAACGTACCGCAATCTAGTACTAAATAAATTTATTTTAAAATTGTGGTAGGTTTCTTTAACTATTTTTCATTGATATTTTTATTTGGAGGATTTATTTTTTTCCTGCTTTCAGCAAATAAATGTATTTCTGTCTTTCTCTAACTTCTGATCCTGAAATCATTATTTTTAACTTGATGACCTAATTAGGCTAGGGTCCGAATATGTTAACCAAAGTAACTAAGTCGGTTATCAGATGGTTACTGAAAATTCCGGTAACTTGTGGAACGCGAATATGAAATAAAAAATAATTGACAGAATTTACAGATAAAACCAACAGAACCGACATTTGATTGCCAGTAACTATTTTGACATTTGGTTAACCAGATTTCAGGAAACCAAGGTCCAAAAGTAACCACTTTTCCAGGAACCAGAGCAATTTGATTACTTTCGGACCGCGAAACCACAACCCGGGTTATATTCGGACCACAGCCTTAATAAGTGGTTTTGTGTTTCTAGCATACCCTTAATTTAAATTTTAACAATTAAAATAATTCCTCTGTATTTTTATCTATTCCCAGTTTTCTTCAAGGGAATTAGATTCTAAAAAGGCCTCTTCTCTGGCAGAAAGCTGAACAGGAAATTTTCACTTTGTAATTTTTTCCTTCAGATTTCTGTTAGAAAGGAGTGTCTGCACAACAATAGATTTATAATAAGCAAATTTCATTTTACTTTTTCTCCGCAAGATACTTGCTTTTTAACAGAATTCAGGAATTTAATACTCCAAGCCTTGTTGAACCTGATACTGCTTTATTCTTTTTTGTGCAACCATCCGCAAAATGAGCTTTCGCGGCCGCCACACAGTCCGCGAAATTCAATTTCGCGGCCGTTGCCCTTGGTGACGGCCGCGAAACTATAAATCAAAATTTGACACTTTGACAACAACAATAAGTAAATTTTATTTCCAAATTCTTCAGAACAACATAAATTATTTAGGATAAATATTAACACTTACATGACAGTTTGCATTATTACTAATATTTACTCCTGAAGCTGAAGCAACTAATAATCCAGTGTTTTTGAATTGAACTCTCAAAACTTCCCATTTCGGCATTAAATTAGCCAATATACTTTCAGACACCATTTTGACGTTTTGTTTGTCACACCAATTTTTTGAACTCGCAGTAACAATTTTCATATTGCCGCTTAGTTTTCCAGGTATTAACTCAGAAATAGCTGATTGAACCATATTTTTTAGCTCTGGAGGAGTGCAAGAGAGTGAAACATCTGTATCGCTGTCGGATATTTTCACGATTTTTTGAGAACCGTCAAAATTTTTTGTGTATTTGTTTACTTGCAAAATATGTCATCCATGACATCCATGGAAACGCTGTGCCACCATAGCCACCAGGTTATACATCAAACTGGTAATTAGTTCCACATGTTTGTTGAAAGGAGTACATTTTTTCTATAATTCCACATAATTTTCATGGTTGCACAAAAAATAGTGTGTATACCATGACCGCGAAACTTTATAGCGTCCTCGAGATTATCTTGCCTCGGCCGCAAGCGGCCTCGGCGATAACTTTTCTCTACGTACGCTAAAAGGCACTTCGCGGCCTTGGTATACAAATAACTATTCTGGGTACCTATTCCACATAAAAGCTCACTATTTGGAGTCTGGATCAGCTAGAGTGACGTCACACCAGCAATCTATCCCCTTTCCTAGATATAGGGAACAACCCGAAAAGTTTCAGTTCACGGAAGTGAAACCCCAACATCCATTGAAGAGCTCCGGATTGGAAAAGTACATACTGTATCAGATTCACCAGAAAAACTAACTGTGGAGCTTAATGTTCATCATAAATTCAAAATTTTGAGAATAAATTCAATGCTTTGTTTTGTTTGTACAAAATAAACCAAAATCGTAAAAAAAGAATAGATTTGGTAGATGATTTTGACAAGAATGCGATAAGAAGAAAAGTACATCAATATTTTTTCAGAAATGAATTACCAACTATAGAGAAAGTCTTACGTGATGTTAACAATGATCCAGATTTATCAAATTTTAAGAAAACAACATTTTGTAAATTAATGAAATCTTCAAACATCAGGTATTAGAAACGTGGCAGAAATAGCATGCTATCAGATAAGAATGAAATAGTAATTTGGACACGGCAATACTTGGAAAAAAATAAATTGTATAGGAATGAAGGTAGAAAAGTTTATTATAAAATCCGACAGGTGAATAATTTCTTGAAAAAAATTTATCATAATTTGTCGAAAAAATTTAATACAAAATGTCGCCATAATCGAACAGTTTTTTATTTCCAGAAGATAAAATTTATAACTTATTTTCAGGAAGAGGAAAGAGACTTATAGTCAGTCACATTGGAAGCGAGAGTGGATTTGTCCCTGATGCTTTGTGGGCATTTGAATCTAAAAAGTCTGGAGACTACCATGAAGAAATGGACGGAAATTCTTTTGGAAACTTTCTTTCAAAAATTTCACCGAAACTAGAAGACAACAGCGTCATTGTGCTGGATAACGCCCCATGCCATTCCAGAAAAGTCGAAAAAGTCCCAACAACAGCGACTAAAAAATGTGACATTCAAAATTGGCTGCGGAGTAAAAATATCAATTTTGAAGACGATTCACTTAAGGTAGAACTATTGGCCATTGTTCATCAACACAAAAAAGAGTTCAATGAATAGGTTATCGATGAAATGGCTCGTGCCCAAAATAAAATGGTGATATGGCTCCCACCATATCATTGCGAGCTGAACGCCTTAGAATTAATTTGGGCTGATGCAAAAAGTTTTGTTGCCCAACAGAACACCATATTTAAATTCTCTTCTAAAAAATATTGATTGGTCATTTTTAAAACAATTTAAGGATAATAACCAATGCTTACAAATGTTTTATGATAAAGTTTATATGTGCATTGATCAAGCAGATTACAAATTGAAAAAAAAGATATCCACCTTTTTCTAATATTGAACCAAATAATTAACACTTTCACGACCAGGCGTCACACATATGTGACAAGCAGTTTTTGCCAGGAACTGATGTCACACATGAGTGACAATGACCCTACAATGATTGAATGCAAAATAACTCCCGGGCGGTTCAGCGGCGACAGATGTGTATTGGCATCAGTTTCTGGGGCTGTCTGACACACCTTTGTGTCGCATAGTTTCAGGATTGAATAATCTGTTTCAGTAATAAGCTTGTGGCAGCTGTGCTAAATAATCGAAATAGAAATCTGGCCCAAAAATAAATGCTTTTTTTTTAGGTTCAAAAAAGGCCGACATTTATTGGCAAATGAATACCTTGGTCACGACTCTTAATTTTAGCGTTGCGTCATACAGGGTGTGCCATTAAAAATAGAGGAGAATTTCGATGTTGAAAAACGGCATTTTTTTACTCGCCCTGTAGGGGTGTGAAAAAAATTTGCAACTTACTAAAAAAAAACTTTAGGCCAAGAATAGTCGAATGGCGCAAATCGCAGGTAGCTAGGACACCTGGTTTAAGAGTTATAAGCATTTGAAATAGGTCACTTTCTATTGGGACACCCTGTATATAGCAAAACACATGTTAACCTGTAAAAAATATATTATTACTGTCAAAAGTTATGCTACCCAAAAAAACGCGATTGGTTTCAAGCATCCTCAAATTTTATAACGTGTCGTGAACGTGTTAAATAAATTAAACACAAAAATAGATTGCACAAAAGGGAACTGAGTGGTAAGGCCAGTTCATTAGTTATAGTCGAGTATACAAATTTGAGAGGCATTATCAAAAGCCAAAAAAGACACGAATATAAATTATATAACCATCATATAGAAAACAACATTAATACAGATCCTAATTCATTCTGGTCTTTTGTAAATTCTAAAAAAAATGGTATTCCAACCGAAGTAAGTTACGAGGGCAAAGCATTAAGTGATCCTCAAACGGTGGCAGACGCCTTTGCCCAGTACTTTGGCTCAGTATTTCAACATTCTCCAAGCCCTAACTACTTGGGTGGAGATTTTTGTTTTGTAAATACCGAAAAAATTATTATTAGTATTGGGGAACTTAAACCAAAGAAAGCTACTAGTAATGATTGCATACCAGCTTATATATACAAGGATTGTGCGGATATTATGTCTGTGCCCCTGGAAATTATTATTTTTAACATAGCTATTAAATCTAATCAGTTTCCTGACCAATTAAAGTGTGCTAGTATCACTCCAATTTATAAAGGGAAGGGGGATAAAAATTCTGTTGAAAATTATAGACCCATAAGTGTATTAAATTCTATTGCGAAAATATTTGAAAACATACTTTACATTTAAAAAATATTTTGCTAAGCAGCACTATCAGAATATTGTGAGTAAGGCATTCAAGGTTCTGGGCTTTATTATAAGAAACTCTTTCCATTTAAAACTGTCATTAGACTATACAATGCGCTGGTCAGACCGCATTTAGAGTATGCTTGTGTAATATAGGCACCGCAGGCAGAAGTTAACTGTGATATGATTGAGAAAGTCCAAAAAAGATTTTTAAGATATCCATTCATTAGGACACATAGTGTATATCCTTATATGATCTCTTATAGTTCAATGCTAAGTGAATTTAATATTAAAAAAATGAGTACCAGGAGAAGTATGCAGTGTGTTATCTTTGTATGTCATATTTTGAATAGCGTCAAGTACAGGCACAGTTATTTAATTAATAGAATTGCATTTCATGTTCCTAAAATTGTGCTTAGAAATATTGAACAGGAGCTATTCCAAGATAATAGAGAGATATCGGTAAAACAGATAGCGCGTATGGACGGTAATAACGTCAGGAGTTATTTTTTTAAAGTAAAGCGGTATCATACTTTCAAATTAGAGTTATCGGAAAACAGTTCAACGTAAAATTTGCCTGTTCGCATCCGTTATTTTATAACCGTAGCCTAACTTGTACCTTGTTTTGATTTGATTTGTGTTGTCTGTTGTTTATGGTCAGGGACAGAGGATTTGCTTTTTTACTATTTTTTGAACAATCCATATTCACTTGAACACAGCAAAAATAATAAAATAAACAATAAACATAACATAACCTATTAATCCACGGCGTTATTTTTAGACGTTATTCGAAATAGCGCTTAACGTAAATGCTGGGTAAATTACGTTATGCGGTAACGTTATTTTAGTACATAGTGTTAAAAATCGAATCGCGCATAGGTTTAATGTCAAAATAACGTTGGCGCTAATACTGCATGATGCTATTTGGGTTACCGATATCTCTCTAATGTATTAAGCTGTTCACCGCCAAACAATATGCTTCGCGAATGTAACAGATTGGTAAGGGAATCTGATATTGATTTATTTAATACAAATACCTTTGCCATAAGATCTTTTTTTTAATACCAAAGTTTTACTAGTTTTTTTTTTATCTATGTGATTGTTATTTTAAATTTTATATTTCATGTGTAACTTAGTCTTACTTTTTATGTTTCTTTTTAATTTAGTCATAGTGGATATTAGGGTAGTAGTAAGCACTTTTGTATTGTACACTGTGGGTCAAATTTATTTGGAACCCAATTTGGCTATGAATAACTTTTTTTTTTTTTCGGATTTTTGTGAAATTTCATGTGTATATTACGGGGGCCTTTCCTTAATTGTCGAAAAAATATCAAATCAAAATATACAGGGGGAGCCAAGTAAGAAGCAGTATTTTGATTCGTTGCCTTTGGGGCTGTTGCAGAATTAAATTTTTCACTCTAAAACTAAATAAATTATTTGAAAATATTGAGAAATTATCGGAAAAGGGGCTATAAAAAAATGTTTCGAGAAACTTCAGGTTTTGTATTAAAAACCTATTTTTTTCGAAAACTTTGTTATAATAATATTATCATACAGCGTAATAGGGTTTTATTGAATAATAAATTATCAGAGCGAAAATATGATAAAAAAAGGATTTTTCAATAATTTTTGAAGAACCAACCTATTATGAATATGAGCTCCCTGATTATCTACAACAGCTTGGAGTCTTCGTCGCCTTTTTCCAGTTGACTCATTCATGATTTCTTGACTATATTGGACAATGGCGCCAAAGTCTTCAAGCTATTAGATAATCAGGGAGGTCATATTCATAATAGGTTCTTGAAAAATATTTTTTTCTACTGACATTTCATAATACGCTATTAAACGATTAAAATCTGTATTATAATGAACTTCATTACGATACAGATTTTCATTATAATACTCATTTTTAATATTATACAATGTTGATAGATGGCAGCACTAGTTAAGATATTAAACATTTTTAACGGTAATTTTGCGTAAAACAATTATTTTGATAACTATAAAAAAGATTTCGAATTGTTTAAAAGTTACCTAAAGTTTGGGACAAAGAATAATTATTATGGAAATAATGAGTGGTAAGGAAGAATTTTTACTTTATTCATTATTATACATTGTCAATAGATGGCGCCACCAGTTAAGAAATTTTGAATTATTTTTTTTCTGAATGATGACAGCACTTTGTTTATAGCTTTTCCATGGTAATTTAGCGAAAAACAATAATTTCATGAAAAAAATACTTCAAATTGTTATTAAAAGTTACCTAATGTTTGGGATAAGGCATTATTCTGGAAATATTGAGTGATAACGAAGAATTTTTACTAACACCTCCAGAAATTACAGAAAAGGCGACAAATACAGGTAATAATATACTACCGGATAAGTCCAAGAAAATTTGCGAAAAATTATATGGACAATTTATGGATTGGAAACACCAAAAACACATCGTCCTTCTCAGAAAATGTTTTGATAGTATACTTTGAAGAATTACAACAAAAAATGAAACCTTCAACTGTATGGATTACTCAATTATAAAATCTCTTAAAAGTTAAGCATAATGTTGACATATCTAAATATCATAAGTTTTATCAATGGCAGTAGAAAAAATAGTGTATGCAACTCTCATGTAATGGCCATTAATACACTCGCATGTTATATACGAAACTCGCCTGCGGCTCGTTTCGTATCCTACAACATGCTCGTGTATTAATGGCTATCATTACATGATCATTGCATAATATACTATTTTTTATCATATTTTCGCTCTGTTAATTTGTTTTTCAATAAAACCATATTAGGCTATATGTTAATATTATTTAGCAAAGTTTTCGACAAAAAATACGATTTCAATACAAAACCTGAAGTTTTTCGAAACATTTTTTTATAGCCTCTTTTCCGAAAATTTCTTAATACTTTCAAAGAATTTATGTAGTTTTAGAGTGAAAAATAGTATATTGTTATATTAGGAGTAGAAGCTTTACTTTTTTGTTCTGAAGCAGTAGGTTTGCGAGCCGAACGTAGTGAGGCTTGCAATACTGCTGAAGCACAAAAAAGTGCTTCTACTCCGTATGCAACACGCTATTTTTTCTCCAAACGAATGGGTAAGCTCGGGCGCAACTGGATGGTCAAGCGGCAGTAAAAGTACGAGCGGCACTAAAAGTACTTTTGCTGCCGCTCCAGCGGCACTAAAAGTACTTCTACTGCCGCTGCGGTTGCCTAGCAGCATAGAAATTAAATTTCTACCACCTCGACAGGTGTTAACCCGCTGGATTTGCCTACCAGCATAGAAATTAAATTTCTAACATCTTGACAGGTGCTGACAAAGTGACGTTTTTTGACGTTTGTAGAAAAAATTAATTTTGCAACAGCCCCAAAGGCAACGAATCAAAATACTGCTTCTTACTTGGCTCCCTCTGTATATTTTGATTTGATATTTTTTCTACAATTAAGGAAAAACCCCCGTAATATACACATGAAATTTCACAAAAATCCGCCAAATAAAAAAAAAGTTATTCAGAGCCAAATTGGGTTCCAAATAAATTTGGCCCACAGTGTAAGTACCTGTTAAAGGTGTATGTAGGAGTATAGATATAGTATTTTACATTATTAGCCAGGTAAAACAGTTTTTACTGGCGATTGAAGGAAATGACTAGCGAGCCGCCAGACGAGCTTGTCACCTTCAAGAGCCAGTAAAAACTGCTACCTGGCGTATAATGTACAATAATTTATTTGTTACTCATTTGTAAAAGATATAGGGACAAATAAAAAATCAATACATAACAAAAATTTGAAATTTATATGTTTTTCCTTGATTTTTTCTCACAGAAGTTTTGGTAGTTGGTATAACTATGAGAATGATACGTTGTTAAGCCGTTGTTTCTAGTTATAAATAGGTTTTTTGACAGATTTCCATTTTGCAATTTTTTTCCAGAAATGAATTTATTACAAGATATTATTAATGAAGCTGCAGTCGTAGCCAACAGTTTATCACCAGAAAAGTCTCCCAGAAGGTACCTACAAGCAATTATTCTTGTGATAAAACCGATTTTTCAAAAATAAATAATTCTACTGACTTGTAAAAAGTTTTTACAGTTTAGCTGTCAATTTTACAAGCCAGTAGAGCCAGTAGCTCGTAAAAATCAATTTTCGCTGGTTATGTTTTGACTTGATAAGTGACGTTTTACAAATGAGTGACAAATAAAATAAATAAATATCTCTCTAGAAGTACTGACCGATGATATTTCTTCATATATTTTCACGAAGAAGCTGTCCTCTGATGGAGCATTTGCCTCATCATGTACTGTATTGTTTACAATAATCGTTAGTGTAAACCCAATATTCATTTTCATCGGCTTTCTGGTTGGTGATAAAAAAAACATAGATACTTCTTGATGGCGGCCCTGATCTGTTCACAGTTTACTATATGCACACAAATGAAATTTCAGCAAAATGAAATCTAAATTGCGAATATTACCTTATTTGAAGAATGTGGAAGAAAAACTACTAAAGAGGTTGAGAAAATAAAAGCAGAAATATGAAAGATAGCGACGTTAACACGGAAAGAGCCTTGGGTCTCAACGGCTACCAGGGAAACGTAAAATTCTCCAGGGTCATTATTGTCAGAACTGCGACCAACCTTTAGGTAACTGTTTGGCAGAACCCAGACAAGAATTGAAACATTGAAACAGATGAAAAAAGTCCTACTCATACGTGATGGCATAAAGAAGTATCCAGACCATCCTTGGTTTAGAATCTAAATCCAAATCCAGTTCCACAAGAAACTTGATTGCCCAAATTAAACTAAAAAATAGAATAAACTATCCCAGGAATTTAAATTGTTCTATTTTTTTTTTTTTTTTTGTAGGGGGTATGAATTTATGCTAGGTGTATGGTTATTTCAGCTCACCAGTTGAATAATTATGCATCAAATAAGTTTTGTCTACTTCATCATTGAAGAAGTTAATTATTCATCATCGAAACATTTTTTACGGGAGCTTTCAAGTACCTATTTAATAATTTATCATATTTATATAGGTATTGTCTCACGCACCCCAGAGCCGTGACATGGGTGTCGGAAGTGAGATATAATTTGAGGACTGCAAAGTGAAATCCGATTGCAGAATAGTGCGCGGACACTAGTGTGGACTCTATAGTGAACTTTGGGACAGTAAGTCAGTGTAAGCAGTGATAATCACCAAAAGAGACTTAACCGATCGTGTAACTTACCACGAAAGTGACTATATACCCGATTTTGACTGTGATAGTGAATTTTCAAGTAAGTTCTAGAAAATTTTATTTGGGAACCAAGGGAAATATCGAATTTCTGACTTCGCCGACGTATTTGATACATAAATCGTCATTCAGAAAAAGAATTTCGAGGAATTTCAGGAAAATTCAAGGACACTCTATTTGGAAACCAAGGGAGATATTGAATTTGTGACTCCACCGGCGTGTTTGGAACTTCAAGCAAAGACCAGGGAAGTTATTTGAAGAAAGTTTAAGGAAAATTCTAGAACATTCTGTATATGCCTATCACGAAACAAAAAGCAAAAATAAGAGAAGGAGATATTATTGAAACTCTCGCACCAGTTAAACAAATATCCAACTGTGACCCACCAGATGAGCGACATTTTGTGAAACCGAAATTGGATACGGACACATTGATGTAGACTTTGAAGAAATCATGGAAACACCGCGATCCAGATAGACTTCAAGAAGCCACAGATTTCATCTTGAAAGAAGCAGACGTATTTGTGATGGATAATATAACCGGACGGACCAGTTTAATTCAACACAAACTTGATACTGTATTTGCACACCCAATTAGACAACCACCTCGACTTATGCCGGTAGCTAAACAACAGGAAGTGGAAAACCAAATTGATAAAATGCTTCAAGAGGGAATTATTGAAGAGTCGAATAGTCCATGGTCTACGCCAGTAGTATTGGTTACAAAGAAAGATGGAAGTCTTAGATTTTGTGTGGACTACCGTAAGCTTAATGACGTCACCAAGGACAGCTTCCCTCTCCCGAGGATAGATGATAGATTAACAACTCTATCGGGCTCCAAATGGTTTTCCATCTTGGATCTTAAGAGTGGATACTGGCAAGTGACAATACACAAAGAGAAAACTGCCTTCAGTACAGGAAGCGGGCTATACCAGTTTAACGTGATGCCTTTTGGATTGTGTAATGCTCCAGCTACGTTTGAGCGACTGATGCATCTTGTTTTGCGAGGCCTTACATGGAGAACTTGCCTGATATATTTAGATGATGTCATGATCATGGGAAATTCGTTCCAAGAACATCTCAATAACCTGAAAGAAGTTTTTGACTGGTTCCGGAATGCCAACTTAAAACTCAATCCGAATAAGTGTTTTCTATGTCAAAAGAAAGTGGAATTCTTAGGTCACGTGGTATCTGAAGATGGCATACAAGTTATGGAAGGAAAGATAGATGCTGTAAGGGATTGGTCAAAACCACGCGACAAACATGAACTGGGGAGTTTTCTAGTTCTGTTCTTTTTATCGAAGATTTGTAGAAGGATTCGCTAATATAGCTGCTCCGCTTCATCGATTTACGGAAGAAAAATCAACATTTAATTGGACCCAAGAATGCAATTCCGCTTTTAGAAAATTGAAAGGAGCAATATGTACCTACAAGCCCAGTGTTGTCCTATCCCGATCAGAAAGGTATGTTCATTTGGGACAAATGCAAGCAGCACGAATATTGTCCTTTCAAAAATTCAAAATTCACAGGAGTATGTCATAGGGTACTACAGCAGAACCATATCAAAGCCGGAACGAAATTATTGTGTCACCAGAAGAGACTTGCTTGCCATAGTAAAAGCAGTCGACCATTTTCATAAGTATCACTACGAACGTAAGTTTCTAATTCGAACGGAACACGCGGCTCTATAATGGCTTTTAGGAATGCAAACTCCCGATGGATTGAGAAATTGCAGCAATACGATTTCCAAATTAAATATCGACCTGCATGAAACCTGCATAAAAATGCTGACGCTCTGTATAGACGGCCATGCAAATAAGACTGCAAGCATTGTGAAAAAATCGACATGCATGAGAAAAAAACTGGTCCAGCTGTGAGAAGAACGGGTCTGATCGTTGATGATAAATAGACTACCAAACAAATGAGACCAGATCAAGAAGCAGACCAGGACATCGGGCAATTTCTACATCTTAAAGAAAATTATGAATGTGGGCCAGAATGGACTATTATGAAGACATTAAAAACTGGTGCCGAAAATGCGACATCTGTGCTATCAGTAAAGGACCTATACTAAGATCTCGGGGGCTTATGAAACAGTACAACGTTGGTCTCTTATTTGAAAGAATAGCGATAGATGTAGCCGCACCGTTCTCTGAGTCAGAGCGTGGTAACAAATACATCTTGGTTATCATTGATTACTTCAGTAACTGGTCAGAAGTTTTTTCTATTCCCAATCAAGAAGCCATCACTACTGCCCAGGTGCTAGTTGACGAAGTTTTCAGTCGTCATGCTGTGCTACTAGAGTTGCATCCAAATCAGGGACGAAACTTCGAATCTGCCATCTTTAAGAAAATTTGTGAGATCATGGGAATTCGTGAGACAAGGACAACACCTTTACATCCACAGTCTGATGGCATGGTAGAACGATTTAATAAGACCATAGAGGAACACCTGACAAAAGTGGTCGCAAAGAACCAGCGAGATTGGGACAAACATTTGCCTCCATTTTTAATGGCTCACAGAGCAGCTGTTCACGAGTCAACAGGTGAAAGTCCAGCTAGAATCGTTTCTGGAAGGGAACTCAGGTTACCTTGCGGTCTGATGTTTGGAATACCTGAACAAGAACGAAGTAAAACAAAGTAAGGGCACGACTTCTGGGGATACATGATTTTGCTCGGAAGCACATTCAGCTGGCCAGTGACCGAATAGAGACCAGATACGACTTGAAAGCCAATTCAGCCGAATTTCAAGAAGGTGATTTAGTGTGGCTGTATAATCCAGCAAGAAAGAAAGGAGTGTCGCTGAAATTGTTTTCAGCATAGGAAGGACCCTACAGAATAATCAAGAGGAATAATGATTTGGTTTATCGAGTTCAGCGCAACACCAAGAGTAAGATGAAAGGTGTACAGGTGTACATTTGGACAGATTGACGAAATATCATGGGCGCAAAGTTGATCGGGACGATCAACCTAAAAAGGAGGCCAGTGTCACGAAAATCTGGCGTTAGCGCCAGGGTATACAGAATTGGATAGCTGATTCTAGATTTTGCGGTGCTGTTCGAGAAGGAGAGTTATCGCGTTTATTCTGGATTTTACACGAATAGATTATGGATATACAGGGTGTCCCAAAAAGATACCGACAAACTTTAAGGGGTAGTAGGGGACATCAAAACAAGCATTTTTGTTTATATAAACATATGTCCGCAAATGAGCCATTTGGGCAGTAGAGCAAAAAAACTGTTTGGTATCTAGTTTTATTTTTCGCAATAATTAAATCGCTGTTTACTTATTAATTTTGCTTTAGTAGCAAATAAATTATGGTTCACAATAATTGTTCAACTCGCGAACTCTTTGGAATATTCCGGGAATAGCTTCTACATTGGTACAACTCGCCAGTATCCTTGCTATCAGATCTTCCTCATTACGAACAGGTGTTTCATAGACTAAACTTTTCAGTCAATGACCAGACGGTGTAATCTTTGCATTGAAGTAAATGGTCTACATTTTGAACAATTATTGTAAACCATAATTTATTTGATAATAAAGCAAAATTAATAAGTAAACAGTGATTTAATTATTGCGAAGAATAAAAGTATCAAACAGTTTTTTGGCTCTACAGCCCAAATGGCTCATTTACGGACATATGTTTATATAAACAAAAATGCTTGTTTTGATGTCCCCTACTACCCCTTAAAGTTTGTCGGTATCTTTTTGGGACACCCTGTATAAAGGCCGGTTAGTAGTTTTTAAGTTTAAGATTGACTGTGATATGTGTATATAGTGATTATTGTGAAGCTGTAAAGAGTTAATTTGTTTGAGCTAATTAGTGTAGTAATTAGTGTCAGAGTGTATAGTAACGTGGAATAAATTATTGTTGCGTTGATTGGACTTTGTTTTTTGGAATAAACGGACCCAAGATTTCTGTCACGCACCCCAGAGCCGTGACAATATCAAATTTGTTTCTTATAGGGTAAATATCTATTTTAGAATTTGGCAGTAGGTATAGGGAAAAATACTGTTATACTAAACCAAATAAAAAAATAAGAAATTTAGAAAATACCAGGAAATGACAAAAAACAAAAAAATTACCGGAAGCTTTTATCGGAACTGAAAGGATGCTTAATATTAAACTTACGCTCCTCTGCATATTTTGAATATTAATTTTGTTTTTCATTAGGGTGTCGAGGGCTTAAATATTAGAAAATTTAAGATGGAAAATTCAAATTTTACTTTGCCGTTCTGAAGATGCTTGAAATGTAATCGTAATTATATTTGTTTTATTTTTCTATATAATTTTGTGAAAGACTTGCGAAAATTTCATTTTGTACTATTTCATTTAGGGATTTAGGTACAAAATTTGTTTAGGTGTTATGTTTATCTCAAAAAGTCTGCACTTTTAGTACAAACAGAAAAAATACCATTAAAATCTCCTTTATTTATTAAAAAATACAATGTTTAGGAAATTTTGCCCTTTACCTACATGTAATATGAAAATATTATGACCTATAAAAATTTCTCACCGCATACACCCATAACTGGGTTAGGTACTTGAAATTGTTTCGAGAATTTCAGATTATAAGGCTTACATTTTAACTGGAAATAAAGCCCGAGTAGGCAGAAGTGATTTATTAGAGGAAAGAAATAAATATATTGAATTGAAGCATGGAGATTTTTTTTCTAAATTTCACAAAACAATGAGGTTTTGGTTGATTATTTGTATGGGTATTTCCTACAATAAAGGTTGAAGGAAAATGGGGCGAGGATTTTAATTTGTAAAACTTGATAAATGTTATAATGAAAAAAGCTTTAAATCAAAGTTATTCATAGATTTGAAACTATGCTCTTACTGTTAAAAGTATTTTTTTGTTCAAGAAATATATCTCTATAACAAAAATTAAACTTTCGTGTTTCATAAAGCCAACTTTGTCATTCGAATAAATGATGAATTTATTTCTACTTGAATATCAGCTGATCCTTTCCTATCAAAAATTTAATTTGCACTTAAACGAAGCTCAACACGTCATAATCGATAGATAGGTAATTGATTTCGATCGACACCTGTTAAAAGACCGGTAACCGGCGAAAAAACACTTAGCAAAACTACTAACCCCGAGATCTGCTGCAGCTCTCGATGGCTGCACGACGAAAACAAACACCCCCAGACGCAACGAAATTCGCGGCAGGAGAAAATCGTGAACGGAAAATCATCTAGTGGAAAGCGTTATCTGTTCGGGAAACGTCGGAAGTATGTGGTTTTAAGGTAAAAATTTATTGTCTGAGAGAATAAATGGGTTGGAAAGTGGAGCTTTCAACAAGGAAAAATTAGATTCCCGTTTAAAGTTTGAAATTTGTATTTTTGCTTGCTCAATCATTTTCGATATCTATTCTAGAGATTATAGTTCCACCAAAAATTAAATTCAAAATTTTATTTTAGAATTATATGTATTTGTTAGTAATGTCGGGTAAAATAGACCCGTAATTTAAAATGTCTTAACAGTAAAAATTAAATGTAATCAAAAATTGAATCTCCAATATTCTAAATCAGTATCAATACAACTGGAAAATGATGAGACAAATTAGCGTTGACCCCAAATTAATTAAAATATTTAAAATACGTTCAATTTCTAATAACCAGTCATCAGGCGTGTGTCATCAAGTTAGTTAAACTCATAAATCAAAACCCGGAAAAGATTAAATACGCAAGGTTAAATACCAAGGTACCTACTTAAATTAGGTCCCAGAATGACAGAAATTTCAAAAGATCGTTGAATTTATTGCCGGCACGAGTCGGCTTTTTCCTTGAACTAGGTGTCCTCTACATTCTTTCCCATTTCATTGACCCCAAATAATCATACAATTTCGACACAGATTTCGTCATCATCCGATGAGCAAGTTACATTTATTGGAATAATATCTATGTCGACCAATAGAATTACAGATGGTCAAACGACCGCTCATATTGTCGATTGTGGTGGGTAAATAATAGTATTAAAGGGGCGAGTTTGAGTTTAGGTCCAGTTGAGTCTTCAGTTCAGTCTTGAGTTTAAGTCCTAATGAGTCAGTGCGAATAAAATTCGCGAAGAGTTTCTTTTATTTTGTTGCCTCGGGAAAACGCGTTAAATCTAATTTTGAAAAAGTAACGGAAAATTGTGAAAGAAAGAACATTTAAATTCGTTCAACATTATGTGCGAGCTCTAAATAATCAAAAGAAATTAGAATAATTGACTTCAATGGCGATAATTTAAATGTAAGTACTCTAGTGACAAGTTTTATTTTGACTTTATCAATGATGTGAATTGACTATGAAACTCTATTGCATAAATATTAATATCTAGAGTGAATTGACTTTGAATATTTTTGTGCTTAGTATAGATAGAGAAATTTAATTCAAATGACTGTTAATGGAAATTAATTTTTCCTGAGAGTTTGGATATTTGAATTGACTATTTTGTTCCGTCTAGAAAATGATTAGCTAGTTATTTTGGTTTCTAATTGAATGAATTTAGATAAAATGTTCATTGTTTTGATAGTATTTACTCTGGCTAAATACATGATTTTTGAGTATAGGTATTGTACAAAATTTGGCAGTAAGCGATTTCAGGGATTTTATACGCTTATAGATCAGGAAGTTATAATAATTAAACTAATCATGAATTATTGTTTTGAGGTGAAAAAGGTGTTTAGGATTTGAAAATATTGTACCTAACGTAGTAAGGTTATAAGAAAGTGTTATTAAAGTACGAGGCTTTTTAATTGCATCATTTGATTTACAAGCTCAGAGATAGTGTAAAGGTGGCTGTACCATTGTATCAATTTAGGACTGTTTATTTTTGTATTGAAAGGTGTTGGATTAGGGTTTAGAAAATTGTACCATGGTTATAGGAAATGAGAATCTGTTTATTTTCTTATTAATAAAGTATAATTATTAACGGAAACCATATAAACCAGTTGTTTCTTTTAATTTAAATAGACCCGCCCTTACAATTTATTTTTCAGTAGCTGCCCTAGGAAATAATTACCATCGAATACGACCGCTCTCAATTCACCATCTAACCCAAATATTAGAGTACTTGACGCAGATGCTACAGTAACAAAAAAAAAAAATCTGCGAGGGGAATCTTGAATAGTAACTGAAAAATATGTAAAATTTATTGACAGCTTCTGTGCCATAATATTCACTCAGTTCCATAAAACGAGCTGAACAATTTTGCTTGAGCTCCATGCAGAGGTATTCGACTTTCAGGGAAATATATCCGAAATTTGGAAGCTCTGATAGGTTCAGACATTAGATTTATACATGAAGGCCAGTGATGCTGGAATTTTTTTTTTTCGAACTAGAATAGCAATCTTATGGAATTTGGTTGGAGACAAAGGGCTACGGATCCCATTCTATTATGCGAGTTTTTTGTTAATATCTTGTAATAAGGGATATGTGCATAGACTACAAATTCAACAAAATAAAGTAACGAGAATTTCACTGAAGTGTGATCTGCCGGATAACTTGAAAAATGTACCAAGCTTGAAACTCTTTAGCAATGGATTGAATGTATGTTTAAGGAATCGACAATGATACTTTTTTTATTGACTGTAAATTTTTATATTGCTACGTGTTACTAGCCAAGAGCTACATTAATGGCCATTTCCACCAAACTATAGCTAAGCTTTACTTAACTATGAGGCCCTTAAAAGTTAAGGGACACTCAAATGTAATTTCGTTCCTCCATAGTTTTTAAGTGCAAGCTTAGCTAAGTGTCGTAAAGCTTTGGCAACATTGCATTTCAGGTGAAATATTTGCGTACTTTTAGTTTTTACACTAGTCGTGTCAATGTTATCTGTCATTCGTCGCGTCCCGCTAATTTTTATAAGATTATAATTATTAATAGATAGTTGTGGTTGTTGTCCGGGTTCGGTTTATTCCACAGAGAAGAGGTTAAGATATTGGTAGTTTATCCTGCATTGTGTGTGAACGAGCACGAAGGTGCCTAGAGCAGCGTGGAGTCGGGGAATAGAAACAAACAGGGAGAATTTATCCAAAAAAAGGCGGACACCAAACTATACCATAAAGGAAAAAGAGCTTATAATATCGCTAACATCAAAAAATAAGAACATGATCGAAAATAAAAAAAACACGGAGTATCTCTGAAATTAGAAAATTGAGAAAATTCCAATTTTAACTCAATTTAATTTCAAGGTTTGTTATGTCAACCAAAATATATTATGCAAATGGCTTGCGCTTATCATCGCCACTTTGTTAAGGGAGGAATAAGCCTAGACATTTTTGGGCTTAGTTAAGCCTATCTTAATGAGACTAGGTTAGACTGGTGGAAAAGAAACTATAATATAAGCGGCACTTAACGTTAAGTAAACTTAAATTTGCGTTGGTGGAAACGGCCGAAACGGCCATAAATCATTTATTTATTTTTTTAAGTTTGAAGTAGGTACTCAAAAAAATTTTGGTACCTACATTTTGTAATCCGATCAAAAATCCAATTCTTGTACACTTTACATTTTTTAGTAAGATCAAAATCGATCTGAAACTTTTGATGAACCCCTCTTACTGGTTCAAAATATCATATAGCAGCATGCTAATTTGAAGATGAAGATGTTCTGTTAGGATATTTTAAGAATTGATTAAAAGAAACTATTACTCTTTATAGGAGCATATACCTACATTCAGTGTTGCCAACAGTATTTTTTTAATTCCGTCAACTTTGCTGTAGATTTCCGTCAAAAATCCGTTAAACCATTTTCTTTTCCGTCAATAAAATCCGTCAGAATGAAAAATGCGAAATGCGCTTAACAAATAAAATGTATTCAGTAGGGCCAATCAAATCATGCAGAGTTAGCGACTTAGGGCCAAATTACAGTATATTTGCATCTGCAAATTTGCAGTTCTGCAAATATGGCCGACTTGCATATGGGCTCTATTTGCAGAAACGAGCAAATTACAGAAAAAATCTGCAATTTTGTCATATTTATCGTGAAAAAGTGTTTGGACGCTACTGATTTACCAGTTTCAAATGTCAAAATTGTCAAAGTGATTGCTAGGACTTGCGGGACCGTTTCACCATGCGCAAATTTGCAGGCGACCTGCAAATGCATTCTGCTTCTGTAATACGAGAAGTCAGACTATAGCTAAGCTTTACTTAACTATGAGGCCCTTAAAAGTTAAGGGACACTCAACTGTAATTTCGTTCCTCCATAGTTTTTAAGTGCAAGCTTAGCTAAGTGTCGTAAAGCTTTGGCAACATTGCATTTCAGGTGAAATATTTGCGTACTTTTAGTTTTTACACTAGTCGTGTCAATGTTATCTGTCATTCGTCGCGTCCCGCTAATTTTTATAAGATTATAATTATTAATAGATAGTTGTTGTTGTTGTCCGGGTTCGGTTTATTCCACAGAGAAGAGGTTAAGATATTGGTAGTTTATCCTGCATTGTGTGTGAACGAGCACGAAGGTGCCTAGAGCAGCGTGGAGTCGGGGAATAGAAACAAACAGGGAGAATTTATCCAAAAAAAGGCGGACACCAAACTATACCATAAAGGAAAAAGAGCTTATAATATCGCTAACATCAAAAAATAAGAACATGATCGAAAATAAAAAAAACACGGAGTATCTCTGAAATTAGAAAATTGAGAAAATTCCAATTTTAACTCAATTTAATTTCAAGGTTTGTTATGTCAACCAAAATATATTATGCAAATGGCTTGCGCTTATCATCGCCACTTTGTTAAGGGAGGAATAAGCCTAGACATTTTTGGGCTTAGTTAAGCCTATCTTAATGAGACTAGGTTAGACTGGTGGAAAAGAAACTATAATATAAGCGGCACTTAACGTTAAGTAAACTTAAATTTGCGTTGGTGGAAACGGCCGAAACGGCCATAAATCATTTATTTATTTTTTTAAGTTTGAAGTAGGTACTCAAAAAAATTTTGGTACCTACATTTTGTAATCCGATCAAAAATCCAATTCTTGTACACTTTACATTTTTTAGTAAGATCAAAATCGATCTGAAACTTTTGATGAACCCCTCTTACTGGTTCAAAATATCATATAGCAGCATGCTAATTTGAAGATGAAGATGTTCTGTTAGGATATTTTAAGAATTGATTAAAAGAAACTATTACTCTTTATAGGAGCATATACCTACATTCAGTGTTGCCAACAGTATTTTTTTAATTCCGTCAACTTTGCTGTAGATTTCCGTCAAAAATCCGTTAAACCATTTTCTTTTCCGTCAATAAAATCCGTCAGAATGAAAAATGCGAAATGCGCTTAACAAATAAAATGTATTCAGTAGGGCCAATCAAATCATGCAGAGTTAGCGACTTAGGGCCAAATTACAGTATATTTGCATCTGCAAATTTGCAGTTCTGCAAATATGGCCGACTTGCATATGGGCTCTATTTGCAGAAACGAGCAAATTACAGAAAAAATCTGCAATTTTGTCATATTTATCGTGAAAAAGTGTTTGGACGCTACTGATTTACCAGTTTCAAATGTCAAAATTGTCAAAGTGATTGCTAGGACTTGCGGGACCGTTTCACCATGCGCAAATTTGCAGGCGACCTGCAAATGCATTCTGCTTCTGTAATACGAGAAGTCAGACTTACAGGTCCTGCATTTGTATCTTGGTGTTGCAGAGCTTCTGTAATTTTAGGCATAGACGACAATGCCATTTGATTTTAGACGTTTTTCGAAACACTGATCCGATTCACCCGATCATCGGCTGTTTGTATTTTATCCTTTTCCAATAAAACCATTGAAAAAAGACAGATAACATTAGCTGGTGATCGGGCTAGTCGGATCAACGTTTCCGTAAAGGCTTGTTTACAGACCAAGAGTAGCTTGAATCGCTAAACAACCAGTTTATTACATTTATAGAACATAATTTAGAATTTTTAAACGGAAACTTAGTTCCCGTTAAAAAATCCGTCACCCGTTGAAACTGTTTTTTTTTTTCGCTTCCCTTCACCAAAATCCGTTAGATATGACGGAAAATCCGCTAAATTGGCAACGCTGCCTACATTTCAGTATCAGGTAATAGGTCATCATCATAGTCACAGAGTTGTCGATCAAAGAACCGAGGTATACAAAAATCTGGACTACCTGACAAATGCCTACTGATTTTATTTCAGGCTGTCATATTTCCTATTAACGATCATGACCCTGGTCTTATTGTAGTTGATCTGTGGCCACATGCTGCACTATGTTGTTTTTAGATGTTAAGTAAGGCTAACAATTCACCCTGAGAAGAAGCAATAAGAGTAGTATTATCGGCAAACCTTAAATTAGATACCTTGATTTTACCAAGAGTTACACCACCGTGCCAAACGACCAGTACCCGTCTTATCATAAATTCGGAAGAGATGTTAAACAACCTCGGCGATAACACACATCCCTGACGAACAACTTTTCTTGTAGGGTCAGACATGTTATCGTCAATTCTTACTCGTGCTGTGTTGGAAGAATTTCCCATAGTTTGGATCACTTGACGACCTTGACGTTGTTAAATGCCTTAAAGTAGTCCACAAAGCAGATATAGACTGAAAAGTAATGCTCTCTTGCCCTTTCGATAATCTGCTTCAAGTTCAAGACCTGTCCGCCCGTATCACGCCCCTTTACGAAACTTGCCTGCTCTGGAAATATTTACCAGTCCACATAATCCTCCAAACGCGACTGCAGAAGATACAGCATAACTTTGCTTAAATGAGGGATCAATGAGAGTAGATGATAATGATTGTCTGGGCTTACCAGAGAACCCTTTTTATGAAGTGAAACAAAGATTGATGTGCACCATCATTCGTCTGGCCACATACCAGAAGACCAAACTTTCTGACAAATACGATGTAAAAAATGTAGGTAGTCATCATCCAAGCACTTCAGAGTTTCGGCAGAAACGACATCAATACCTGTCGCTTTACCAGCTTTTAGTTTCCTAACGGCATGTTCCACTTCCGAAAAAAGAATATCCGGCTCACGTGCGTAATTCAACAAAGGGGAGGCTTGAATATTACCATCGGAATATAGGCTCTCACAATTAAACGCCACACCTCAATGACCTTGCCCAAGCTGGTGATGAGATTTCCATTGGCGTTCTCAACTGACCAAGTTTTGAGTTTAAAGTCCCGACAGAGACATTTTATCTCTAGCAATATCTCTCCTCGATGGCCTGTATAAGCGTGGGCCTGTATTTCCCTGCATAATTCCTAGAGAAAGGAGTTCTTATCTCGACGGCAGAATCTTTGGATTTCACGTGTTAATTGTCTATACCGGTCATGCTTTTCATCAGAATCCAGACCTGAGATCTTAAGCTCTCTACGTAGCTCAATGACAGACAATGTATGGTTGTTTCATTTGAGTGCAGCGTTTTGGTTGAGTTGTTTGGACAGCTTGTGTTGAAACATTTTTAAATGTTCACCACATATTATTAGAAGGAGATTCATCTGTTATCGAGGCACTCCAAGAAGGTTTCGACCTCTTTCGGTAGGGTCAACTATCTCTGTTGAAAGATTCCGCTTTGAACGTGGACATATCTTCAGCTTAAGCTGAAGCTCACAAAGAAGGAGTGGATGGTCTCAGTCACAATTGGAACCTGGTAGTTTTACAAAGACTAATAGATGACCGCCATCGTGTTCTCACCAAAATGTAAACTATTTGATTACGATATTTTCAACAAGGTTTTGGAAATAGAGAAGCTGTGTGAATTTACCAATATGTGTCCTAACAAGTTCATCTTCTACTGCTTGACCAAAACTCACTACCAAATATTATAAAAATTCAAATTTCATTTTTGAGATACTAATCTACAGTCAGTAATTATTAATCTGATAAAATCAATTGTCTGATTTGTGGTACTGTTCACGTACGTATATTCGTTGCCAAGATTTTCATAAAATGTATAACAAATGTGGTCGAAAGGGATATTTTCTGAAATTCTGTTTGAAAACAAGACAAGTAAATGAAATTCAATTGAAAATTGATAATAATTTAGATGAGTATTCAAATTTTGTATGGTCTGTTTTTAGTATAAATATTGATTATAGTGTCCGATACAGTGGAAATATACAAATTAATGGAAACTTTAAAACCTAAAATAGAAACAGGTAGTGGGGTAAATATTTTAAACTTTCCTGATTTCAGTTCTATTAATTATCGCAAAGTGCTGAAAGAAAATATAAGTAACTATAAGTCATATTAATAACAAAACCAATTTTTTTTTTTGATTCAAATACGTATATCTCGATCTATTTCGAGTCTTTCAGGAGCAATAGATATGAGGTTGATTGAAAGTAAAAAAATACCTATATCATGTTAGGAATGTAAATCAATACAGGGTGTATCAGGTATGAGTAAAGATATTTTAACATGAGATAATATGGCCCATTTAAAGCTAAAACTGTCCTATTAACCATGGGTCGATTGTTAGTATTTTCGGGGACTATTTCACTAGAGTGTTTTTTACACTGGCAAAATGTCTAGGAACGGCCGGTTTTCTACTGACGAAACTTCTACCCAGGCCCTGCGATCTCTTATTGCCAGTAATAAACCACATAATAACTCTTTTCCGTTTTTCTAGATGTCGCTGACAACAACTGAATTGTAAAATACCAGCACATCAAGAACATGTCCGATGTCGATGGCATTGAAATGAGATTGACATGTCAACCTGTGATGTCAACATATGACAATATGCCAAAATATTCATTTGATCATAACTAATAATTCATAATGTTTTTCGTTCGCCGGTCTTGCATTTCGTCTTTCTTTGTGCTGTCAAGTGTTTCTAAGTGATTTCAAAGTGGTTTTGTGTGTTTCACGAAGACCTTCAAACTTTATAGATTGGAAGATCTATTTTTATCTTTGTTGATTAGATTAATGACAGGTTCAATTAAACATCAATCAGAACTTTGAATAAATATGTTAAGGATATCCTTCTTAACCATCGATAAAGGAACTGTCTTTTGATCTAATTAACAAAACATCAATTAATTTAAGCAAACATTAATGTCCCAAAGTCTAGAATAAAGAAATTTGAACAGTCCGACTGAAATGCGAACAGGGCGCCATCTATCATAAAAATGCCTTGAAGCCCTATGTAAAGTAGGTGTCTGTAGCGTCGATGCAAATCCAGTAAATAGTGAGTTTCCAATATGTTAGATGGCGCTGGCTTGGCTCAATTTTGTTGACAACAAAATTTACACTGAGATTCCATTCTCGACAGTTTATATAGTATTTATCTCTGCTTCTACCTGTTCCTACCTGGACAAAACCAGCATGATGGTTTTTCAGCGACAAAATTTTGTGTGGTTAATGTAAAAAACTATTGAGTTTGACAAGTGTCACCTAAAAAAAATTAATTTTCCAAATTAAAATTTGGCTTCTTTCTCTCGTGAAATAGTCCAGCCGAATACCACTCAAGAAAAAATTATGTATGCAAAATTATTCTCTTGGTTTTATTCAAGTTTGTTGCTTTTTGGTAATTGCCAAGCAACAAACTTTCATACCAGTCGAAAATTTTGCCAACAAAGTTTTTGCTCTTGTGGTATTATATATGACTATTTCACTAGAGTGTTTTATACTGGCAAAATGTCATAGGAACGGCCGGTTTCCTACTGACAAAACTCCTACCTGTTCCTACCTGGACAAAACCAACATGATGGTTTTTCAGCGACAAAATTTTGTGTGGTTAATGTCACAGAACATATTATCACCTATAGAAAAATATCTCAAATGGAAGAATCGCGACAAAGGTTTTTAATTAGGTTTTCATTCAACGATGGCGACACTGTCGGGAGATAAGAGAAATTTACAGGTATCTGTGGTGTGGACAGTGATTTGTGTTGGTTGGTTTTGTCATTTATTTTGTCATTTTAAAAGTCAAAATTTGAATTTTTAAATTGTGTTGTTGTACCCCACGGTTTCCACGCGCGTTAAAGTGAAAATTCAAAAAGTTTTGGTTGAAAAAAAATCTAATTTTTGTTCGTATTTTTTTGTATTTATTCGTTTGTTTCGTTTCGTTCGTATTTGTATTTATTATTCGTATTTACTTTGCGATCTACCTATAACTGCGTGTCTCTTGCTAACTTACTAACTCTTTTTGCACTATGTTCGTCATCGGAAACTTCCCGCCAGTCATAGTTTTCAAAAAAATGAGGCGAAAAGAGCTAAGAGGAGTCAGCAAGCCAAATGCAGTTGAACATTAAAAATTATACAAAAATAATAAAAATATATGTAAAAAATCAATTCGCCTTTTTGTCAAGAATACTCGATTAGTTGGGTTTTCAGTCAACGAGGGCGCCGTAATTCATAACCGGTACATACCATTGCAGATACTTTTCTAGAGGTGATATGTTCTGTGGTTAATGTAAAAAACTATTGAGTTTGACAAGTGTCACCTAGAGAAAATAAATTTTCCAAATGAAAATTTGGCTTGTTTTTCTCGTGAAATAGTCCAGCCGAATACCAATCAAGAAAAAATTATGTAGGCAAAATTATTCTCTTGGTTTTATTCAAGTTTGTTGCTTTTTGGTAATTTCGCTCATGAAATTATTGACAAAAATGTCATTCGCGAAATTGCCAAGCAACAAACTTTCATACCAGTCGAAAATTTTGCCAACAAAATGTTTTCTCTTGTGGTATTATGTATGATAATACCACGACATCTTCAAAATTCCCGGAATTTTTTCATGATTGCGAGTTTTCCATAATTTCACGAATCCGTGGGACGAGTGAAATGTGCAAAGAAAACACGTATGAGTGAAAAATTATCTGGTCCATTTTAAAGATCGAGTGGTATTTGAAGGATTATTTCACGAATGAAAATGCAAAAAATAAGGAAAAAATATGGTTGCTAACGGCATCCATTTGTTTGTATTGATACAAATAAATGGTTGCTAACAGGAACCGTTTGTTTGTAGCAAAAATTATCATGAGAACCATGAATACGATAACATGGGAAAATTATCGGATATAATACCACAAGAGGTTTCAGGATTACCGGATTGCTGGTAACGCGTTGAGTGTCAGGTGAAAGTATTAGGTAATCCTGAAACATCGAGTGGTATTCAAAAGGCTATACAACGAACTGAACTCTAATACACCAAGCGCGATAATCCCAAAAGGCCTATCACTTATTAGGCCTCTCGTCTCATATGGAAGTAATGTACAGTGAGTTGTATAACTTTAATAAACCAAGCGCGATAATCCCAAAAGGCTTATCACTTTTTAAGCCTCTCGTGTCATATGGGAATAATGTATGTACAGTGAGTTGTATAATCGCTGTAATTCTCTCTAGTCAAACTAATGAAAAAAATAAGTTTCGCTGTAATTTTGAAAATCGTCACTTGTCTCATGGGATTTCTAACACACGAATGAAATAATCGGAGTTATCGCAGAATTTAAATTTAGGATAATGGTAAAAACGTGACAACATCGTACAGGTATTATCTCTGCCAGGATATAAATCTAAATAAAACTGGAAAATTGGAAGTTTTTTTTTTGCAAGGAGTTTATTTATTTCCATCTGTTAACGTTTTGATTTGTTATTGGCTTTAAAATAATGTAAATAATAACTTGGATTTTTATCACTTTGCTAGTAAAAATATAAAATGCGCCGTTTTATTAAGTTGTGAATTGCACTCAATGACATTTTTGCACTATACATTCAAGAGAAAAATTAAATAATACTTACTCAGCTACTTGCCAAATCCTCATTATGAAAATATTAATTTTTATTAAAAGGTTCGCAAAACACTCAAACACGCAGATTTTGCACACTCACACTTCCCGTATCACGCAGTCTTTGTAAAAAAACAGGCACAATGTTCTTTCGTCAGGTGGTGGTTGCAGTTTTATTGGAAAATCTTTCCCATGCAGATTCTGGCGGCAAAAGGAGCATTTTGTAACGATTCTGCCTAAACAAGTATCTGCATATTCGACGTTTGTAAACATTTTATTTTCAAAAAAGAATTAATAACTCGCGTTTCCAATGCTTCATCTAACTGCCTAAGACAAATCAAGTGTGTGTGTGCTCTGCTATGTTGCCAGATGTTTAGATACCGATTTACGAGTGAAATTTTCATGTTGTTTTTTTTTACTATTATTGTTGACTAAATGCATAATTCCTAATGATTGAATGAACTAAATTTTTTTATATCCTACTGAACTATTAAAACCATATAATACCTTGGTTACGATAATCATAAACAGGGTCTTAACTCCCAAGGGAGTTAAGGATTTTCATAACTCCCAAGGGAGTTAAGGAAGGGAGTTAAGGATATCATAACTCCCAAGGGAGTTAAGGATTTCCATAACTCCCGCTTTTACCTTGAATAGGTAACACTTTGACAAAAAATAGAAATTTTGATTTATGGCTTATTCCTTTATAAAAATAGACAGAATACAGTAAATTCAGTAGGATATAAAATTATCTATGTACCACGGGAATTATCAGGAGTTAATACCCACGGGCAATTGGTTGCCCTGGGGTATTAACACCTGCATAATTCCCTTGATACATAAATAACTATTACATCTCATAATAATTGAAATTTACTTTATCTTTCAAATATTCGTCAGAACATGTCAAAATTTCAAAGGCTTTTTTCTCAAAAATGGTTGAATTTGGACCCCATGTAGTCTAAACTTTTTTTGTCCAAAATGGGCCATATTTTCACGTGGTAAAATTTTTGTAGTCAAACCTGATAACCTACACCCTACATAATATACTTAACAGAAACATTAAATCAATTTCAAAACGTGATTGGAGAAGTAAAACAATGTAAAACAGCTTAAAGAAAATAATGTTCCAAAAAACTATTAAATAATTCTAAAGTATATTCATTCTTCGATGCTTCATCTGCATTTTTACAATTTCTATCAAGCCAACGTAGGTAGTTTAAAACTACAATTGCAACGCCGTGTAGTAGATACCGATACTTGAGAATGCCATTTGACATATTTAATGCTTTTGAGGTATTTCAGAGAATTTTTACTAGTATTATTGATGGAACAGGTGCAATTGAATATTCTGATGACGTTTTAGTTTTTAGGTCAGATTTCAAAGAACATAATGAAAATTAAGACAATTTCAGTAAATTATTGATAATGAACAAGGTTGAAAAAAAAATAATAAATTGGCAAATTCTGTGATATCTACTTGGAAACATATATTTGTTTCTCTTCGCATCAAATCAACTATTTAAAGAAATCGTGGCGTTTTATAAAATTAACTACCTCAGCTCATATCACCAAAGGTCCAATGGAAGGGTGGAAAGTAGTCAAGAACCTCTTCACCAAAGAGTAGAAGAAAATCCCCTATTGGCTGTTCTCCATCATAATATTACACCAAAATCTAATTGACCTCCGTCTGAATCGCTACTTAAAAAAAAAACTCGCACTCGTCATCTCTCAGCATTAAGCCAAATTAAATTCCAATGCATATTACTCGGAAGAAATACGTCCAACTCTATAAGAAAGAAAACAAGGAATTATAATAGAAACACAGATACAGATCTCAGCTCCCAATCAGTATTGTTTAGAAGTGAAAATCCAAAATGGAATGAGAGAATGATTGTTAACCAAGAGAAAAAAAGTGATTCTGGGGTTAAGGATTTGGAGTGTAAAAACTTCGGAAGAAATAGGCAATCAATAAAAGCTCTGCGGAACACTACTCCAGAAAAATAAATCATCCAGATAAGTTTATTCCATAAAAAAAGGGGGAGTATTACATTATGAATATTTTTCCTAAATGACCTGAGATTGTCAGAATGATCAAACAGTTTAGAGAAGAATAAATTCCAGATAATGATGACTTGACACAGATCATCCCGAGAATTTCCAATATCATGAAAAGCTACTTTCTTCACAGAAGAACTTTTAGCAACAACTTGCCAGTCTATGTAAAACCATCAATGGGATGGTCTATTTTTTCTTGGATGATTTTTCTATCCTGGTAATTCATCACAGTCGCAAGTGCACAAGTGAATCGGTGGCTGTGATCTCACGCTCCTCGGCGGACATAACAAACAACAGTATCTGGAATTTGTCAAGATCGAATGTGCTTGATGTGCGCATAATTTTTAAACATGGTTTAATCAAGAATAATTATTTTCCACTCTTCAAGAACTCCCAGCATCAGACAACATTCTAGCAGTTCCAAGTAATTCAAAACAATGTGGCCGAATACATAAAATATCTTTGAAAAACTTTAATTTAAATTAGCTTTTTATGCATTAGATACAGTCATTTCTTTTTCCTATTTCAGACATTGCTAAGATTTATTTGCTTACCAAGGCTAGAATATTGAAATTTCTTGAGCAACATGAGCAACCGATGAATCCAAGTTCTGGGAACTGACAAGAGGCTTGTGGTTATATAATCTATGCACCACTGCAAGGGGCAAATACTTCTTTTTTGCATACATTAGACTCAGATGTGCAACACTTGGCCAGTATCCTTTGGCATAGGCAAGCATTAAGTATAGGTTTCACCTCACCATCTATGCAAGCATAAAAGGGCTTAAATTGAGCACTTTCTGTGTTGAAGAAGTCCATTTGGGAGCATGGCAAGCATTTCACGGTACTGATACATTTATGTAATTGGCTACTCATCCTTCCCTCTGCTGAACACTTCAAGAGGCTGACTGACTGTGCGGTTCCATATGAGAAAACCACTCCTTGTGTGAAACGTTTCTTTTGAGTTTTATAGGCCAAGGGCACAGTTTTTTGAAGAATTACTCGCTTTGCGAATCATAAAACAAGGACTTAAATTGGTCATTTATCATTCAATCATTCATATTCACTAGCTTCGTGCTTCGACGACTAGTATTATACATATTCAATTGTATATATTTGTGTACAATTATTGGCATATCAGAGTGGCTCACTGTGGTTTCAACCTGAAATCATATCATGATAGTTTTGTCTATTGACGAAAATTAATATGCACCCACCGTTAATCATTTAGGACACTCCAGCGGTAAGATTTATTTTTGTTTTACCGTCAGTCTGTTGTCTGCTAAACCCAATGTCACGCAGGTTTCATCAAAAGACAGAGGTTTTTTTACCCAAAAGTGGATTTGAATATAAAAATTTCACTTTTATTTATCTTACCTTCGTTTGGGTATCACAATGTCGATTTCTCTCAATTTTTACACTCTTATTGATGGCAACTGCGCTCTTACTTTTTCATCTGATTTTCCCTAATTTTCCTTTTTTTATTTATCTGGAGTCCAAGGAAACAGATAAACCATTCCGAAACAGAAGGAACTTACGTACAAATAATAAATAACTATAACTTAATTTTTCTCCATTAGGCATTGCAGATTTTTAATTTCCATGATGGATTTTAGCGATTCACTTTTTGAACTTATTTTTGGAGATTAAAGCCTAATTTAACTCTAACGGATTTAAGGACAGACATTTCCATCCTGATCGCTTAGTTTAGTCACGTTTTTAGCTCGAACTTTGACCTATAGGTCAAGCCCTGCAAATGGCTATATAGAGTTCAAACCGCAAGTTCCTGATTTGTTAGTTTTTTTTTTGTTACTGAATGGATTTATTTCAATTATTAAAACTACTGCAAGATTATAATTAAATTAGATTATGATAAGTTTACTATTTTTAATTTCATTTTGTAATAATTTATTGTCACACATTTGCGTTAATTTATCTTAATTTTATTTCAAACATTTTTAATCTTTCACTTCATTTATTGTTATAATTATTGCCTGTAGCTGAAGCCACGGAAAATTATTATCTGCGGGATAATGCTCGGGATAATCGCATAGGAATAAATACTTTTGCGATGCAACTCACGGATGATGCAACTCACAATATTCCATACATGGTCTGATTTGAACTTCCCAGCCAATGTCACAATTCGTTCAGACGACCATACGTTGGAAGTTTGCTGAGGTGACCTTTGTACTACACCTGATCAAAAGCCTTAGAAATTTCCAATGCTATAATTCTGGATTCGCCATCTTTTTCGAAATTCGAGTTTCAAATATGACTGATGTACGCCAGGAGATCACCTGTTGATCTTTTAGAACGAAACCCTTACTGTTTGTCAGATATGAGCTTATTGACTTCGAGGTAGTCAACCAGCTTAAGGTTGACTGCCTTATTCATTACTTTCAAATGAACTGATATAAGTGAGATGGGACGCTAATTGCTAGGAAGAGTTTTCTTGCCCTTTTTGGTATGAGCTGCACTTTGGCACATTTCCAGATAGACGGAAAAACGCCTCGACTGTAAGAGAGTGAAAAAAGTTTGCAAAGAACTTGAGCCAATTTTTGACCGCAAGTTTTGAGGACATTGGTGGAATGTCGTCGGAACCACAAGATGTCCCAGTGTCAAGTTGCAGAAGAAACAATGTGTAGAGGGTAGCAGTACCTGTGACGCTCTGCCATTCTTCTCGATCGTGGAATTGGATGCAAATTGTTTGGCAGGAAATCTGCTTTCGCCTTTGAGGTATGCTACAACGGAACTTAACTAGAGGTGGAAAGAAAGAAGATGTGAAATTTTCTCCTATGGTCTTGGCAAAGGACCAGAAGGATATGGATCTGCTCGATCAGTCCAAAAGTCGATTGCGCACTTGTTGTCTGTGTAACTCCTTAGCCTTGTTGGTTTTATGGTTGCAATGATTTCCGGCAGCGGTGAAGGACGATCGAGTTTGTTCGCATCGGTTTCTACTCAAGACATATGTGGTGTTCTTTTTTGCAACCGCTCGGACACACTGCGTGTTAAACCAGAGTTTTCCAGCACAGGATGTTTTATTGGAGTGTACAATTCCATAGCAGAAGAAATTAGTTCGGTAACCTCTTGTGCAGCCTTGGAGGGATCTTTAGATTTAAAGCAAACATCGGTCCACGGAAAGGTGTTTTAGGCCTTCTCAGTCTGCCAGCTCCATAATACCACACCCTACGAGTTGTTGGGGGAAGAGCCGAGGGTATAATAAACGAACTTCGAGTTTGGATAGGTCTCCTGGAGAGAATCAAATTGCCAGATTTTCAAATAGAAGTTCATAACTGGAGCCAAAATAATGAATGAAGGCTTTCCCGGCCGGTCAAATCTGGTAAAAAAGTTTTTTTCCGGGTGTAACCCCTTTTGTTAATGAATTAGCAAGAGGCCCATAATATGCTCGGTTTGCTCAGCGAAAAATTATTAGATGTGGGTTGATAGTTTAATCAGTACAGAATGGCAAGGGCGCCACTGAATTTTAAAAAAATAATAAAATTGCTTATAATATGGAAGGGTGAAAATTCAGAAACACACCTAGAAAATAATCAGCAAATGGTAGTTGGTAATTCTGAAAAAGAAATAAATAATGCACACAACTCAAATCTTGACATATAGGTAAAAATTAGGCAAATTTCAAATTAAAATAGTATATATTTTCACAGTGAGGTTGAAAATCAAAAAATTAATAATTTCAAAGTATAACAGCAATTGTTGATAAAACAATTTAAATAGAGGTCAACTCTCAATCAGTAGTTTCATCAAATTCAAAATTAAAAAACAATAATATTAAAATATACTTCAATATGGTTGCCATATAAGTTCATAAACAGTCGCTGGCCATATCATTAATTTGAAAGGAAAATATAAAGATTTAAGTTTCCAGACAACTAATTAAAAAAAAAAAAATGATTGAAAATTGTATTGATAAATATGGTCAGCTTCTGTAAAAAAAAAGTTCAATAAAATCAAATTTTACCTGAAAGAAATCGAAAGTTGGGCTATATAACCGTTAAATGGTCTGGAGATATAATAGAAATCCTCAACTATATGAGCCGTAGGACCTAAGGTTAAAAATTGATCAATTTTTGACGTTATACAGTGTCACCCATAATGTTCGCTACATATGGAGATTTTTTTTATTTGTAGGATATGGAATTTTTTCTTATGTCCGATGGATCCTGCATGTCCGATAACCTAAAAGTACATTTTGACATTGATCACGTGATCACTGTTGTGGCGGCAAATTTAGATATGGAAACGCAAAAAGTGGGGTTAGATCGCAAAATTTGGAAAAAAATTTTTGGAAAAAGTGATAAGAACGATGTTTTAGGGCTGTCTGCGAAGTTTGGAGGAAAAACAACAAAAATTAGGAAATTACTTGTTTTTCGTCATGGATCTCTTATCAACTAATATTACACAATTTTTATTATTAAAATAGTCCAAGTACCTCAATATTTAATGTATATTAGTAAAACAAACATAAATTCTTCATTGGAATCCTGCCTAGAGAATTAAATAAAAATTATTGATTAGCACATGAAACTTTTCTGTAGCAATACCCTGTATCCGGACAGTTAAGTAAAGTGTTTTAGAACTGTATTGAAATATTTAATAGAAAATCTCAATAACGAATCTTTTCAATTGTCATATCAACATTAAGTGATTGGAAATCTCAGAAACTATTAAGATACAGAGAAGTTTCATGTGCTAGTCGAATATTTTTATTTAATACTTTAGAATCATTCCAATGAAAAATTTGAATTTTTTCAACAATACACATTAAATATTGAGGTACTTGGACTATTTTAATAATAAAAATTGTATAATAATATTTGATAAGAGATCCATGGCTAAAAACAAGTAATTTCCTGTTTTTTAATATTTTTCCTCCAAATTCCGCAGACTGCCCTAAAACATCGTTCTTTTTCCAAATAAATTTTTTCGAAATTTTGCCATCTAACCCCATTTTTCGTGTTTCCATATCTAAATTTTCGAATTTGCCGCCACAAAAGTGATCACGTGACCAATGTCAAAAGGTACTTCTAGGTTATCGGACATGCAGGATCGATCGCACATAAGAAAAAATTTCATATCCTACAATAAAAAATTTCCCCATAATGTAGCGAACATTATGGGGGACATTGTAGATACTAGTCAATAAGTTTAAATTTAGAGCCTGTTGTCCAACCTTGACCTCTGTTCGGATTACTTATCGATTATTATTGATAAAAATGATAAAATATAAGGCAATATTCAAAGTTATGCAAAGACAAATCCGTTACAAATTCGATAAATCAAAAGCTAATTTTCCACCATCGTGTCAAGAATAAGATGAAATTTTAAATGTGAGTGAAAATCATGTAAAAAAAAATATCTTAATTTTGTTAATTGACTATAAAATTAATTTTATAGGAGAAAAGGTACTAAAATTTATTAGTAAAACCTAATACAAGCCTCCATTCCAACATAAGGGAGAGCACGGAAGCCATCCATCCTCGGTCACTTGACGAAGGGAACCACACATGGAACTTGCAGATTCCAGCCCAGAATCCAGGCAGAAAAGGGACTAGAATTGTCGTCAAATGTGGGGCACACGTTACGACTTGTGAGGGTGTTGATTCTTGTAGGGTAGGAATCCCTTCCAAAGCTCTATCCCACACTCCACGAAAATGGTGTTACTATTGAAAATGTGGCCTTTTTGGAATGGACTTGTTGAGAGAAACGGCTCTCCGAAAGACCCACGAGTGGGGTCAAAATTCAAACGTGATTAAAACGGTAATCACAAGAGTTTTCATTTAAATTTTTTTGGTTATCAATGGACTATTGCTTTACGCAACTTTATTTCGGTAAGACAATGCCTGAAGGCCGATAAGGTACTTTTTTTTCCACGAGAACGGTAATTAAAATTGAGGAAAATGGCTGCCTCCCTAAGCCACAGTCGAACTCTCCGGGCAAGGGCCAGATTAGAAAAGGGCTTCTTCAATTTTCTCAGAATTTTCTCTTCCAGAATAAATAGATTTCATTTGACATTTTTGAAGGACAACCTATCAACCTGTCAATCCCCAGCTATATGAAAAGTACTACGTTCGAAAACTATTAACGAGGTTAAAGAGCAGCAGTGTGGTAGAGGACGAGGTCTTCTCTTCCGTGTTCCTCCGATGACTTTTTTCGACGTTGTTGGACCTGCGTTATTTATATCCAAGTTTGTGAGCGTGGCCTGTAATACGCTATTTTCCTTGTCTCGTTCTTGGTAAGGAAAAGTCTCTGTTTTTCGGAGAACTGGCAACCCGCTTTTGTGTAGGTTCATGTCCCCTTCTTTTCTGTTGAAGTTGTTGTGGTTGAAACGGCTGGCGTCTATAGAATTCCCTGCTCTTGTGGATCTGTCTATGTAGGAACAACCAAACACTCTGTCAGCACCAGGGTCAAAGAGTACAAAAGAAACTGTCAGCAGGGACGAATGAACCATGCCATTCGTTTCGACCAGACTCAAGCATTGGATAGAGCCAAACATTTTTACACCAGACTCCACAGAGAAGTCATAGAGATACAGAAACACCACAACAACTTTAACAGAAAAGAAGAGGGCATGAACCTTAACAAAAGCTGGTTGCCAGTTCTCCGGAAAATGAAGACCCTTCCTTTCCGAGAATGAGACAAGGAAAATAGCGTAATACAGGCCACGCCCACAACCCTGGATATAAATAACGCAGGTCCAACAACGTCGAATCCAGTCATCGGAGGAAAACGGAAGAGAACCTTCGTCCTCTACTACACCGCCTCTGAAGATGTCTACCGCAGCAGTAGACGAAACGTTAGGTAGAAATACTAATGGACCACGACATTATAGCCCGGAAAAAACTTTTTTACTAGATAACTGGAGTCGTTAAAAGACGAAAAATGAAAAAGGATAAAAATAAATAAGAGATAGAGTGTTGCAAATCGAAACTCACGCTCCAGGACTAGGCAATTCGAACTGAATTTACTGCACCAGAATGGAAGCGAGTGGTGGTCCCTTGGTCGAAGAAAAGCCCTTCTCCTACCAGATAGGAAAGGTAGGAGAGAACCAATAAGCACTCTCGGGGTCACCAGGCCCGTTTTCACTGAATGTGAACCCCGGATTGAAACTAGTTACAATAAGCAGAAAACGTGGCAAAATAGGATCAGAAGAAATACCATCATCCGGAACCTCAACCACTAACTAACAAACTAACTAAGAAACTAATTCAGTAGTTTGGATTATATTCAGTACCTATCTTCAGAATTTCATTCAGAAAACAACCAGATATAACAAAGACCCATACTGGCATTCATTAATTAGGACATTTGATCCAATGTAAATGCGGACAATCTTGATTTTCTTGCAAATCTTACGTACATATTCAAGACACGTAGAACTCATAGAAATCTCGTATCAGAGGCTGGCACTATTTCACCTCAATTATTTATCTTGGCAATGGAGGACCTTGGGGAAACTGTGGCATCATAGGAAGACAAAGGCTGAACAACCTCAGATATGCGTACGTCGTAGTCCTTATAACAGACAATCCATACCAACTACCAAAGATGATGAAGAACTCAGACAAAAATCTGAAGAAATAAGTCTGTCGATGAATATGATAAAAACTCAAATAAAAGAAAAAAACATAATATCCAGAAAACCACCAACAAATAACCCTAAATAGAACACCAATCGAAGTAATAAAATAGTTAGGTACATAGATTTTATAGATCCAGACAGTCGACAAGAATCAAATTGGCCTGGGCAGCATTCAGAAGACTGACTGGAACTGGAACACACATGATAATAAAAGTTTTGAACAAAGGTAGTACTGTTATTATTAGAAAGATTTTTTCAGGTAATGACCAACGTGAATACAGGGACACTACGTTCCCTGTTTGAGAATCGGCCCACTGAGCAGTGGACTCAAACTTCCCGTGCCAATCCTTGACGCGTTTCGTCCTTGTTAGGACTCATCAGAAGGACATAGGCTGAAAGCTCCCTGTCCAATCGAAATTGAACTTCGTTGACCAGTCAGAAACAACTACTCCGAGGGCAAATACCCCTACCGGCGTTGAACTACACTGATTGGTCTGAGCTTTCGTTGGCAACGGAAATTGTTAGAAAGATTTTTTCAGGTAATGACCAACGTGAATACTGACTGGTCAACGAAGTTCAAAGGTAGTACTGTTGAAAAACGGGAACTCACAAGACGATTTATGAACAAGTTGAAAACCACATAGCCACATATTATGGAAAGAGCAATATTGAAAATAACACATGCAAGACAGGAAATCAATCTGGAGTATAAGATAGTTTACACACTTGAAGACGCATCCTCATCCTGTGCATTTTTTTGTCCTCCTAGATGAAGCTGGACTCTTTTAGCTGGGCTCCATAGGCATAAGAAAGCATGCTCTGTGTTGCCATTTTGTTAATTGAATCGCGGAGCTGGTGGAAGGTCAAATCACCAGTGGTCGAAAGCACCCCAATAGGCAAATATCAATTTGGTCAAGCCCAATACAACAGTTTGATTAGTTAGAGTCAATCGGCCCTATGCAGTAACGACATTCAGGGCTATGCAGTAAGGACATTGACTTGAAGTCAAGGTTGAAATGAGACATAAAATTGAAATTGTACAGACATTTCAATATTTGCTATGCAGTAAGTCCACTTTTCAATTATTGACATTTTATAATTTCAAGATGTTGAAATGAAATCAAGTGACCTCGTGAATTTCAATATTTGGTATGCAGTAAGGAAAAATATTGAAATAAATTCCAAGTCAACTTGAAAAAAAGTCAATAATCCTAACGTAACGCAAAATTTAGCCCGGTAGAAACCTTGAAATGATGTCAACAACAAAACTTAACCTAAAACATTTGTTTTTTTGAGATTTTGTTGGGAGTTTCTTTTATTTAATTATGTGAAATTCCATTTTTGTGAAGCTGTGGAAGAAAAATGCATTTGTTTTTTATATCAATTCAAAATAAAATTCAGAAATGGGTAGTTCAAATCAAATCATATTTTGCCGCATAGTGCAAATTACTCAATTTACACAATTTGCTTTACAGTACCCAGGTATAGGGCCTTAAAGCAGTTAAGTCCCATATGTATACCCACATACTCGCACTCCCTTAATCTTTTAATATAGGTAGGTACCTATACCTAGGCCCCCTGTCTTTTAAAGTTTCCTAATTTTAAAGCTGATGCTGATGTACCTTCCAACACATTAAAATTTGTCTCAAAAGCACAATTTCCTATTAAAAAATGTAGGTACTTTCTACAATACAATAAAGGTATAAAATGAAATGATTTAAACTTGACTAGGGTAGAGCTTCGCTTTGCTAGATAAGAAAAATCTGCTCTTAAGATGACGAAATTGGAGCTGAAAAAATCAAGTTAGAAATTGAGGAGAAGAGAATTTTTATCGTGTCCAGGGAAACTATTCTTTACAACAGAGTCGTGATTGTGAAAAAACAGTTGGTGGAAAATTATTGTCCTTGAATTATAATAAATAAGTACATCTGCATATTTTGGTTAACGTCATGTTTATATTTACTTATTTGAAGTATTATCATTATCAGATTGTTAATTAATTTATTCAGGACTTGCAGGCTCTTTTCTATGGTAAATAAATAGATTTTGAAAACCTTGAATTTTTTTCATGTATGTTCACATCAATGGATTTTCCTAAACACACAGTACATAAGTCTCGACCTAGGTATATGCTCACTATGTATTCCCATCTTTATACAAAATAAATTCATCTGGCTTTCGACTTCGGTCTCGATTCTGGATTTCCATTCCCTCAAAATCTATTTGAGAAAATAAACCCAAAAGCAGTGTTTTACCCATATGTTCTAATTTGCCAATGATCTATTTGCATTTTTTTTATAAGCTCAAGAACAAATTTCCACTCACTCTAAATCCACAAAAAAGGTAAAGAAAGTAAAAATTAATAATTAGACTTGACTAGGAAAATCAAAACAAACTTTCAGTTTGTATTTTTAGGTTAGGAACCCCTCGAAAACTCTTCTTTTTTCACGATTTTACAAAGAATTACAACGTTGCCACATAAAAACTTGACATCAATTTCAATGTTTTTCTATTTCAATAAAATTAAATCAAGGGTACTTACAGCATACCAATTTTTTTCATTATTGAAATGCAAGTCAATATTTATTGGAATTATTTCAACCTTGACTCTAAACTCAATGTCGTTACTGCATAGGGCCGATTGAGTTTAGAGTCAAGGTTGAAATAATTCCAATAAATATTGACTTGCATTTCAATAATGAAAAAAATTGGTATGCTGTAAGTACCCTTGATTTAATTTTATTGAAATAGAAAAACATTGAAATTGATGTCAAGTTTTTATGTGGCAACGTTGTAATTCTTTGTAAAATCGTGAAAAAAGAAGAGTTTTCGAGGGGTTCCTAACCTAAAAATACAAACTGAAAGTTTGTTTTGATTTTCCTAGTCAAGTCTAATTATTAATTTTTACTTTCTTTACCTTTTTTGTGGATTTAGAGTGAGTGGAAATTTGTTCTTGAGCTTATAAAAAAAATGCAAATAGATCATTGGCAAATTAGAACATATGGGTAAAACACTGCTTTTGGGTTTATTTTCTCAAATAGATTTTGAGGGAATGGAAATCCAGAATCGAGACCGAAGTCGAAAGCCAGATGAATTTATTTTGTATAAAGATGGGAATACATAGTGAGCATATACCTAGGTCGAGACTTATGTACTGTGTGTTTAGGAAAATCCATTGATGTGAACATACATGAAAAAAATTCAAGGTTTTCAAAATCTATTTATTTACCATAGAAAAGAGCCTGCAAGTCCTGAATAAATTAATTAACAATCTGATAATGATAATACTTCAAATAAGTAAATATAAACATGACGTTAACCAAAATATGCAGATGTACTTATTTATTATAATTCAAGGACAATAATTTTCCACCAACTGTTTTTTCACAATCACGACTCTGTTGTAAAGAATAGTTTCCCTGGACACGATAAAAATTCTCTTCTCCTCAATTTCTAACTTGATTTTTTCAGCTCCAATTTCGTCATCTTAAGAGCAGATTTTTCTTATCTAGCAAAGCGAAGCTTTACCCTAGTCAAGTTTAAATCATTTCATTTTATACCTTTATTGTATTGTAGAAAGTACCTACATTTTTTAATAGGCAATTGTGCTTTTGAGACAAATTTTAATGTGTTGGAAGGTACATCAGCATCAGCTTTAAAATTAGGAAACTTTAAAAGATAGGGGGCCTAGGTATAGGTACCTACCTATATTAAAAGATTAAGGGAGTGCGAGTATGTGGGTATACATATGGGACTTAACTGCTTTAAGGCCCTATACCTGGGTACTGTAAAGCAAATTGTGTAAATTGAGTAATTTGCACTATGCGGCAAAATATGATTTGATTTGAACTACCCATTTCTGAATTTTATTTTGAATTGATATAAAAAACAAATGCATTTTTCTTCCACAGCTTCACAAAAATCGAATTTCACATAATTAAATAAAACAAACTCCCAACAAAATCTCAAAAAAACAAATGTTTTAGGTTAAGTTTTGTTGTTGACATCATTTCAAGGTTTTTAACGGGCTAAATTTTGCGTTACGTTAGGATTATTGACTTTTTTTCAAGTTGACTTGGAATTTATTTCAATATTTTTCCTTACTGCATACCAAATATTGAAATTCACGAGGTCACTTGACTTCATTTCAACATCTTGAAATTATAAAATGTCAATTATTGAAAAGTGGACTTACTGCATAGCAAATATTGAAATGTCTGTACAATTTCAATTTTATGTCCCATTTCAACCTTGACTTCAAGTCAATGTCCTTACTGCATAGCCCTGAATATAATCTGTCATAAAGGTGAATCTTCAAAATCAACATGCCGTTGTGTACACAGTGTCAAGTTATAAAGTGGTGGTACTTTATAATAACTTGACACCCGGTACAACATACGTACCTATTGCCAGGATGGACAATTCAAAATGGACCCGTGAGCAATAAAACCTTCGGGTTGCTTCAGGTGGAAAGATGAATCCAGAACGTCCAATAATGCGGTAGTAAGTACCTATGCGAAATGTAGAAGAGAAAACATGGATGATGATCACCGTTTTAAACCTAAATAAGCGGAAGTATTATGGCGTTTTTCCGCACATGGACATAAAAACTGGATCCCTTTTAAAATAACCCGCTTCCTCTACCGTACCATTCAAACTTCAATCAATCGGCCCTATGCAGTAACGACATTGAGTTTAGAGTCAAGGTTGAAATAATTCCAATAAATATTGACTTGCATTTCAATAATGAAAAAAATTGGTATGCTGTAAGTACCCTTGATTTAATTTTATTGAAATAGAAAAACATTGAAATTGATGTCAAGTTTTTATGTGGCAACGTTGTAATTCTTTGTAAAATCGTGAAAAAAGAAGAGTTTTCGAGGGGTTCCTAACCTAAAAATACAAACTGAAAGTTTGTTTTGATTTTCCTAGTCAAGTCTAATTATTAATTTTTACTTTCTTTACCTTTTTTGTGGATTTAGAGTGAGTGGAAATTTGTTCTTCAGCTTATAAAAAAAAATGCAAATAGATCATTGGCAAATTAGAACATATGGGTAAAACACTGCTTTTGGGTTTATTTTCTCAAATAGATTTTGTGGGAATGGAAATCCAGAATCGAGACCGAAGTCGAAAGCCAGATGAATTTATTTTGTATAAAGATGGGAATACATAGTGAGCATATACCTAGGTCGAGACTTATGTACTGTGTGTTTAGGAAAATCCATTGATGTGAACATACATGAAAAAAATTCAAGGTTTTCAAAATCTATTTATTTACCATAGAAAAGAGCCTGCAAGTCCTGAATAAATTAATTAACAATCTGATAATGATAATACTTCAAATAAGTAAATATAAACATGACGTTAACCAAAATATGCAGATGTACTTATTTATTATAATTCAAGGACAATAATTTTCCACCAACTGTTTTTTCACAATCACGACTCTGTTGTAAAGAATAGTTTCCCTGGACACGATAAAAATTCTCTTCTCCTCAATTTCTAACTTGATTTTTTCAGCTCCAATTTCGTCATCTTAAGAGCAGATTTTTCTTATCTAGCAAAGCGAAGCTCTACCCTAGTCAAGTTTAAATCATTTCATTTTATACCTTTATTGTATTGTAGAAAGTACCTACATTTTTTAATAGGCAATTGTGCTTTTGAGACAAATTTTAATGTGTTGGAAGGTACATCAGCATCAGCTTTAAAATTAGGAAACTTTAAAAGACAGGGGGCCTAGGTATAGGTACCTACCTATATTAAAAGATTAAGGGAGTGCGAGTATGTGGGTATACATATGGGACTTAACTGCTTTAAGGCCCTATACCTGGGTACTGTAAAGCAAATTGTGTAAATTGAGTAATTTGCACTATGCGGCAAAATATGATTTGATTTGAACTACCCATTTCTGAATTTTATTTTGAATTGATATACAAAACAAATGCATTTTTCTTCCACAGCTTCACAAAAATCGAATTTCACATAATTAAATAAAACAAACTCCCAACAAAATCTCAAAAAAACAAATGTTTTAGGTTAAGTTTTGTTGTTGACATCATTTCAAGGTTTTTAACGGGCTAAATTTTGCGTTACGTTAGGATTATTGACTTTTTTTCAAGTTGACTTGGAATTTATTTCAATATTTTTCCCTACTGCATACCAAATATTGAAATTCACGAGGTCACTTGACTTCATTTCAACATCTTGAAATTATAAAATGTCAATAATTGAAAAGTGGACTTACTGCATAGCAAATATTGAAATGTCTGTACAATTTCAATTTTATGTCCCATTTCAACCTTGACTTCAAGTCAATGTCCTTACTGCATAGCCCTGAATGATGGGGTTGATTAGGCTATCCAATGTCTAACAAATATTGATAAGGGGTCTTCAAAAAAAAAACACATCAATGATGGCTATGATTTTTTGAACGTGTGTCTTAGGGATATTTTTCTTTAATTTTGTCACTGAATGAACAAAAATCCCGACCAATAAAGAAACAATAATGCGACGTACGTTTTCGCTATCAAGGTTTGATATGTTTTTTTATTGAAGACCCGTTCCGTTACCAATAAAAATTTCATTCCAAAATACGTATTCTGTATTCTCCTCAACGATTTTATATTAGCGCTCTCTACCAGGTAACCAATTCACTTTACTTTAGCGGAACGAAAATGCGCCCTCTGTTAGTTAGAAGCCAAACATTGGAAGAGGCAAAAGATCGATGATATAAGTTAGGTATTGACGATAGCAGAAAATTTAACACTAAAATATAATTATGCTGAATGAAGATGGCGGTACTACTGATAAGATACAATAATTATTTTAACAAAGATAAGTGATCTGAATAATTGTCCCGGTATCCTTAAGTCATTCAATTAAACTTTTAAGACATAATAGAACTGCTGGAAAAAGTAAACATTCATCATAAAAGTCTTGCTTACGCAAGTAGCTATAACTTTATCGAAATTTGTTAGTTTTATATTCTTAACAAAGTCTGAGATTTCAGTTACAAAATCTTGGAGAGGCTGATTATATTTTATAAAGATTTCATTAGAACGAATTAAAATTTCCGCTTTTTTGTGTACTAGAAAATTTTGATTCAAAATTCTAACTTCTACTCCCAGTTGACAAACGTGTAAATGCGACCTATAAAATGAACCGATTTATCTACCAGATCTACATAAAAGTGAAGCCCTTGTTTTTGTAAAGGATAAAAAGAAAAATTTCCTCTAATTTAGAATATCTAGATTTATTTCCTTGTTTTTGTGGGTTTTTTTGGGGATAGATCGGTTTTAAAGCTGGGAAATTCTGTGCGTTATTTTGGGTTAATTTTCTTTGACACAAACAAATTGGTGGTCGATTTCTGGATTTAGGTATTGGATAAAAATTTGAATTATTCAAAAACGGTGCGAGAGAAAATTTCACGCGTCTGTCAAATTTGAAATCTCCACAACTGATTGTTTTCATTGTTAATTTGTTAGTATTTTATTTTGGGGAACATCAATAAAAAAGTCAATTAGGATTTTTTTGTGATCGTGATTGCCCTCGAAAGGAACTTGTGAAAGTCGTATAATTTCTGGAAATGGGGCATTTCCTAATTCGCCTAGTTTCAACCTAGGATCTCGTTGCCAACTTAATTATATTTTTAAGATACCTACGTTCCAGTGTCCTACTTCGCTGTTAATGCGTTCATGTTTGTCTTATTTTTACGGTAGAGAACTGTAATATTTTATGTACTATTTTTTTTTCTTAGGCATTTCCAATACAATTTATTGTGGTAAAAGTTCGTTCTAGGAGTAATCTACGAGCCACCTGACACCAGCCATTTTTAACGGAAACTCATTTCAGACGAGAAACATCGAGCTTTTTTTACTTCTGTAAACCAAAATGCCCTTGTGCAAACTTTGGTAGAAGTAACGTATACACAACTGATAGACAATAAACTAAAGTCAACCGGTTTTTATGGAAAAGCATATTTACTCAGAAAATTGAAATTTTCCACATTTAAATCACGGACATCAGTTATAAGCTTAGATCCTCTTCTCGATTTTTCATACAGCGATAAATAAATAATAATATATGTCCTTTATCAGCTTAGTGTGTGTATTCTTTTTTCCTATCATTAGCAAAAACAATAAAAAACTGAGTGCTTTGACATTTTGTAGAGGAAAATCTCGCATGGGAAACCCTGTTGGAAAAAAATAACTACATAAATATATGTAGATACCTATACAAAACAACTAAAAAAAAATAGCTAAACTGCTGTCAAGCAGTTTTTCAAAAATGTTTATTCGGAAAATTCCAATTTCCTACTAATCTACGCATTTCACGAGGCATTTCCGCAAAAAAACAAATAATGGCCAAAGTCACGTCGATAATAATCATTAATATATTACATGGTTTTTCTATAAGCGATTTCCTTTGAACGAAACTTGAGCTATTTATTATTTCTGGTACTTGAAGCAACATATTTTATTTTTTAAGAATAATGCAACATAGAAAATTCCCTCCTAAAATATACCTATCGTCACGGATTTCTGGTTCACTAAAACTCACCTTATAAACAGTAAAAACTTTTTTCTATGGAGTATTGAATAATATGACTGATTTTATGAAATCACTTGTCAAAACGTACTAACACAATAAGGCTAGTATTTAATCTGACTTTTAATAGTTTTGTTATCTCGATACAATAAAACTCCTAGAATAGACATGCTTTAGACGTTTAAATAACTCGGTTTCTAGAATTTGGGCCAAGTTTCCGATGCAATTACGTAACAATATCTATAATTTTTATTGCACTTGTATGGGGCGCCATATGTTCCATAATTATTTCGTCTTATATGTAAAATATTTTGCAGGAAAAACTATATATAGATAAAAATGACCACTATTTTGCATATATTTAAAATAAAAAATAATATTTATATCGAATTTAGCAGCATGCAAAGGTCGATATATATAAAATAACTTTGAAAAAATAAATATATTGAATTTGGCCCCATGCAAAATTCAATATTTATAAAACTTGAAAAAATATTATATATATCGAATTTGGCACCGTGCAAAGTTCGATATATATAAAACTTTGAAAAAATATATATATTGAATTTGACCCATGCAAAATTCAATATTTATAAAATATGAGAAAATATTATATATATTGAATTTGGCATTGTGCAAAGTTCGATATAAAACTTTTTAGTTTGAAAAGTCCCCGAGAGATGGCGCTACCTTTGATCATAATTTTTTTGTGTGTATGGTGTGTTGGATTGAAATAAGGTATTTTGGAGGGCCGTTGATTTGTAATTTAAATAGCTGCAATTAGGGTGCATTGATAATTGCGTGATGATAATTATGTATTGTCATAAGCGCGGCAAAGGCAACACTGGTGAATGATAACTGAGGTTGTGTTGTGTTCCTTTCCTTCCGTTTGAGTGCCGGCCGCGCTCGCGCTCGCGTACCGCCTAAAGTTTGTTTTTTATTTAAAGATAATTCCCCAATTAAAAAATTTACTAAGTAACTACGTTTTCGAGTTTCAATATTATTTCTCCAGTGAAGATTTTCGATAGATTGTGGTATTTTTGAATTTTATGGGGACCCTATGCCAAAAAAAATAGAATTTACACTTTTGTGCACAAGTGAAATTTTTCTTTTTTTTGCAAAAAACCTCTAAATAAAATCACAAAACCATGGCAAAATGAGGAAAAACAATCCTCTCATCGTAATCAGCTGATGTTTTGCCCATATGCTCATTTTCGTGTATTAGAAAAAGATGCACTGACATACTACAACCAGTAACTATCCCTAGTAGGATGGTTACATGTTTACTGCCGAGTTTTATGTTGTGACGTCATAGTATGTTAGCCATGATCGCTAAAATGTAGTATCCCAAGTAAATACAACATACTACTGGGTTAAAATTCTCGCTAAAATACGCCTATAGTTACTTAGTAAATTTTTTAATTGGGGAATTATCTTTAAATAAAAAACAAACTTTAGGCGGTACGCGAGCGCGGCGGGCACTCAAACGGAAGGAAAGGAACACAACACAACCTCAGTTATCATTCACCAGTGTTGCCGTTGCCGCGCTTATGACAATACATAATTATCATCACGCAATTATCAATGCACCCTAATTGCAGCTATTTAAATTACAAATCAACGGCCCTCCAAAATACCTTATTTCAATCCAACACACCATACACCAAAAAAAATTATGATCAAAGGTAGCGCCATCTCTCGGGGACTTTTCAAACTAAAAAGTTTTATATCGAACTTTGCACAATGCCAAATTCAATATATGTACATAATATTTTTTCATATTTTATAAATATTGAATTTTGCATGGGTTAAATTCAATATATATATTTTTTCAAAGTTTTATATATATCGAACTCTGCACGGTTCGAAATTCGATATATATAATATTTTTTCAAGTTTTATAAATATTGAATTTTGCATGGGGCCAAATTCAATATATTTATTTTTTCAAAGTTATTTTATATATATCGAACTTTGCATGCTGCTAAATTCGATATAAATATTATTTTTTATTTTAAATATATGCAAAATAGTGGTCATTTTTATCTATATATTGTTTTTCCTGCAAAATATTTTACATATAAGACGAAATAATTATGGAACATATGGCGCCCCATACACTTGTGATAAGTAATAAGTATTAAGTGACTATATGTATTTGTTTAAAAGAGTACCTAGTTTGAGCTACATGTTTCGCAATTACTAGCCTGTGGGTAAACAAGATTGCATGATGTACCTACCTAACTAGACTAGATCTGAAACGCTGTTATGCAAGGCAGATTCTCTATATTATTCTATATGCAACGTCGGCTACACTGAGGGGGGTAAAATGAAGTTTCTTGTATCAAAGTTTAAATTGAAATGTTAATGTAATCATATTCCGTATATACTTAGTACATAGACTCTATATCCAGCTTTTGAGAAATCTCTCAGTGGGACATAATATAAAGTTTCCTGAGAAAGCTTATATTATGACAAATATGTAATTTTTATGAGTGCTAGTTAAAAGCTTACAAATTGTGAGATCAACTATGGGCTATTGCTTAGAATACAAATTTTTAAAAGTAACCAGTTTTAAAAAACGTTTTCAAGTTGAAAGAGGATGTTGCATACGGCTGTTAGTATTTAAATTTTATTAATAATTTCTTTATAGATACCGGTTATTATCTCGCTCAATAAAAAAGAGACTTAAGATAGAAACTCCCCCTTATTTTCATCAAATCTTATCAGCTCTAATTTCCGAGAGTTTTTTTTCGCTCTCTCTAGGTGACAGGCAACGAATTAAATAAATCTTTTTCCAATGAGCTTTCGATTATTCTTACCTAGAACTTTACTCAGCGATTTTTCGCTTAATTTTTGTAGCTGGAGAGCTTTCGGATAAATCAAGGTAACTAGTATTTTTCCGCCATTCCAGCGTGTATGTCTAAGCAGTCATGCTATATAATATGAACGTGTATTGAATGATATTTTTGATAATACCCACCTATACGCCTATACCTCTCTGAAATTGCTAAAATCAAAATTCATTAATTTTTATCCCAAAATACGTAGACAGAGTTTGGCAGCTTGCAATAAAATATGTAATTTCATAAACCTAATTAGCAGCGTGGAACTTGGTGACAATTATCTCATTTATATTATATGGATTTCCCGCACCGAGAATAACTGTTTTTGGTGCGCTCGCTTTTCCGTTGAGGGTAAACCGAAGATTTTTCCGGTGCACCGGCAGTGGGCAAACCCTATTTTCTCTAAACAGACATAACATGGTAGTTTTCATTAATATAATGGAAAGGATAAGGTTGAACCAAAAACAGTTTTGAAAAATTGTAAAAAGTTTTTTCCATGTAGTAGGTAACCAACGTAAAATCAAGGACATCCAGTCCTTGGAAATTCACCCGCTGATCTGCGGATGCAAGGTTTCCGAGCCTTTCCTTCACACGTTTCGCCTTTATTTGGACTCATCAAAAAAACATAGGCTTTAGGTCCCTGCACAAGCAATATTGAATTTTGTTGACCAGCTAGATGTCGTTAACTTCACGTTGTTCAGTACCTGAAAAAAAAAAAAAACTTTAACAATCCACATTACCGACGGAAATTTAGATCAGTTAGTGTAATTCAATGCCACTAGATATATTTGCCCTTGGTGTAGCTATTTCTAGCTGAACAATAAACTTCTGTTTTGAAAAAATGCCAATACTAACACCAATATATTTAATACGAAAGCATGTAAAGGCCACAGTACCTAGTTTTTTTTTTCAATAATCAATTTGACGATTCGAACGAAACTCGGAACATAGGTGAAAGAGGCCTAAATAAGCTGATATTCCGATTTTCAGCTTCCCGCAACCTACAGGACGGGAGTTTTAGAGTTTGTCCCCTCAATTTTAAAAACTACTTTTTTCTGCGAAATGTCAGCATTTTTGACCGGTTGACAGGTCGTAAAACTCAATATTCTGGTATTTTAATTATGTTTCTAAGGAATCAATGAATAACAATACGGGAATCACTTTTCTGGCCTAGGCCGGGAAAGTGATTCTCGTACGGCTGAAAAATTGGAAGTAAAATAGACACATTTAACAGATATTTGAGCGACCGCAGTCACTTTTCCACCTAAATACACAATATACTATTTTTTCGAATTCGGAAATAGATACCGTCTGATAGAGTAGCAAAATATCTCTTGGCGATTTTCGCTCCGATGCTTCCTAAGGCCGGACAAAAATAAAATAGAAAATTTCAATTATTGTCAAATCTGGCATTTCAACAATAAAATAGGGTGAGTTTTTTTCGATGTTTAGTATGGGGATCTCGGAAACCATAGCAGATACGAAAAAGTTCAAATTAGCAAAGAATTGCAGTTCTGTAAGCTCAACTCAAATCCAATTTTATTTTTCCAAAATTTGACAGCTGTCAAGATATCTGAAAAAAACAGATTTTTGGCGATTTTTTAAATCGCTCCTAGTTCAGCAAATATTAATTTTGGAAGAAAATGTTAAATACAAAAGGATTAGGAAACTTTATTCTCAATAAAATGACATAAACAGTTTTTTTGTCGAACCTGTCATTTTTCACATGTGACATAAACCTATGTTTTTTTAAATGAAAGCCTCACCTAATTTTATCCCCATTGAATAGAGAATTTTATTAACATTCCAATGGTATAGCATATGATGATCTAAAGATAAAGTTTCTAGAATGATAATAAAATTCTCTATTCAATGAGGATAAAATTAAGTTTTCGACAAAAAAACTATTTATGTCATTTTATTGAGAATAAAATTTCCTAATACTTTTGTATTTAACATTTTCTTCCAAAATTAATATTTGCTGAACTAGGAGCGTTTTAGGAAATCGCCAAAAATCAGTTTTTTTCAGATATCCATTGACAGCTGCCAAATTTTGGAAAACTAAAATTGGTTTTGAGTTGAGCTCACAAAACTGCAATTCTTTGATAATTTAAACTTTTTCGTATCTACTATAGTTTCCGAGATCCCCATACTAAACATCGAAAAAAAATCAGCCTGTATATAGGTAGGTACTGGTTTTTTATTGTCAATGAAGACTTTCACCATATTTGAATTTCATTGCTTTATTCTTTTTAATCAATTGTATGAAACAAAATAAAAATAGCCTGGCTTCCCGTTGGCTTTAGACTATCCTATTTTTTTTTTTTAAATAATTTTATTAAATGCTGTTTCCATAACACATATTCAAACGTACTGGAATGGCGGGATTGTATGACGTAGCCATCCACGACCGACCAATAAGAGTCGTTCACAATGGCTCTGACGCACATCTTTGATGCTTTTCTTGACTAAGCCCTGAAGAGTGACAATGATGAAATTCCTTGTGCATACAACTGAACCTACTAACAATTGGAAAGTTACATTAATTTTAAAACTATAGTCCAAAAAATACAACAAAAAACATTATATAAACAACGATAAAAACTAGGATTCTGAAGGCAATCTCGGAAATCAACAATAGCAACGACAATCTGGCAACGTACTAACTTGCAGTATATTATTGCTAGTTGTAGCGACTGACGTCATATTTGGCGTTTTTTTTTTTGCGGCGTTTCAAGTGTTGCTGAAATCATACCTACATATTTTTTATCAAAAATTAACGGCAACTCAAAGGTTTCCCAAAATAGTGGCAATTTACTTAGTTTGTATTCTAGAATTTGGAAAATAAAATAAAAAAAAACACTAAATCTCTCCATTTGAACCAATCAGAATAGAATTACCTGATAAATTAGCTGATGCATCTAAAAAAAGGGGCTAATTTTAAAATTATCGATAACTTGCACGTGTGCTAATTGCTGAAAAATTTTTCTCAGGTATTTTTCCACCCTTTTTTTATTTTTATACCATCACAAAAACATTTCAATATACAGGGTGTCCCAGCTCAGCTTAAACTGAACCATTTTGATAGCTAATATCCTCGAAACTAGATAAGATAAAATGAGTTTGCACCATTGTTTTTAATTAGGTACTCAATAAGTTTTTAGCCTTATACCGAGTGATGATAAAAAAATTAATTTTTATAACCTTGAAAAACTAAGTTTTCTTAAATTGAATACGCCGTATATTTTTATATCGCGAGAAAGCTTTTTCCCTAAGCTTCCCAATAATGAATAGTTTGATGCCTTATTTCTAAAACGAAGCTTGGTATAAGCTCTTGAAGATGTACTTGCCAGTTGGAAAAAGATTTCTATATTAAAGACAATGGAGCAAACCGCATCCTTCTATCTTTTCTAGTTTCGAGGATATATTAGCTATTAAATTGCTTCAGTTTCGGCAGGGATACCCGGAATTTTTTAAATGGTCTGTTTGCAAAAGCAAAACTTTAAAAAATGCTCCCTAATACTTTAATTATTTGTTATTAAAATTATGAAAATAAAACACGCAGTTTTCATTATAGGAGCATTACAATTTTGACTGCCATTATCGGAGGTTTCCTCTCATTTTATGGACAGTATCCTCGTGAAAGCTCTGATTCAGTTGTAAATAGGGTTTTATCGAATTAACGTTACCATGGCCAGTTATTTTTATTAGGTAATCGATTTTCGCTAACTCTAGATTTGGCCAAATAGGCTACGCCTGAACCCTATGTGAATGGTTGGTAAATTTAAATTTCTTGCTTTATAGGCCGGCATTTTCTGCTGAAGTTTTCGTCTATTTTGAAATTTCTTTCCTGCCCTCGCATATTTTTAAAACACATGCCACTTTTTTTTCATTCAGGATTAGGTGTGGTGTAGTATTCAAGTGGATTATCTCCAGAGCCAACTGGAAACTATGCAAAAAAAGTTTGCCGATCTAGAGACAAAAGTTAACCAAAAAAAAGAGTCCAACATGGACTACCAAACCGACGAAGACGAGTTAGCAAAAGAAACTGAGTGGATCAGACAAAAGGGAAAAGGCTGGAAAAAACGTCGAATGGATACTTCGCTAACACCACCACAAAAGAACGCTGGCTCGGACACTACTGGAGAATCCTCCAAGGCTAAAAAGGTGCCATTACCCCCACCGATTATGGTTAATGGCGTTAATAACTTTAACGATATTTACGATAAGTTAAATATCATACAAGGAGTCCAAATAAAAGTTTTGAATAACGAAAATATCAAAATAAACGTTCAGGATGCAGACAGCTACAGGCTGGTCACCAAAATGCTAAATGAAATAAAGCTTCAATGGCATTCATATGAAAATAAACAAGAAAGGCCAATTAGAGTAATTGCCAACAGGTTACACTTTTCCTGTGATCCAGAAAAAATTGTAGCTGACCTTAAAAATAAAGGGTTCAAGGCCCTAGAAGCCTCCAACAAACTTAAGTGGAGAACAAAACAACCACTAAACATGTTTATGATAACATTTAGCCATGATGAAGACATCAACAAAATTTTCGAAATTCCCAAAATACTTGGAACTCAAGTGGAAATGAAAGCACTAAAAACTTCCAAATTAGTCCCTCAATGCAAAAAATGTCAATCTTATGGACATACTCAAAAATATTGCGCTAAAGAACCACGATGTGTGAGATGTACAGGAAAACATCTCACTGTAGACTGTTCGAAACCAAAAGATTCTGAGCCAAAATGCGTCCACTGCGGCGACAAACACCCAGCTAACTATAGGGGGTGCATTGTAGCTAAAGAAATACAAAAATTAAGGAATAACCCGAAAAGGCCAACTCCCACACCACAAGCAAGCACAAATGGTCACAGCCAACAACCAAGAAACGCAGCTACGCAAAACTCTGCGACAAGGACTTACAGCCAAGCAGTAGCATCAGCTCCTGCCACTGTTAGTGGCAACTCTATTAACCAAAGCACTATGGAACAAACATTGCAATTGATTTTGGAAAAATTAAACAAACTTGATGAGCGATTAACTAAACTGGAAAATAGCAATAATGGCGCTATCATCAATCGTCAAAATGGTCAGTAACCTTAGAATTTTAGCTTGGAATGCCAATGGGCTCTTGCAGCATCAGCAAGAGTTGCAAGTTATACTAGATATACAAAAGATTGACATTTGCCTCATATCAGAAACGCATTTCACAAATCAATCCTATATTAAATTTAAAGGATATAAAGTGTATCACACAATTCATCCTAGCAATACAGCACATGGAGGAAGCGCTGTCATAATTAAAGAAAACATATCTCACATTGAAGAGACGGAATACAAAACAATTGAAATTCAAGCTACAGCAGTAAGTGTAAAAACCAAAACATATACACTAACCATATCTGCTGCCTATATACCACCAAGGCATTTATTGAAGAAAAATCAATATCTCAATTTTCTTAGAAAGTTGGGAAATCGATTCATAGTTGGGGGTGACTTTAATGCAAAAAATACCTACTGGGGTTCCAGACTAACCAATTCCAAGGGGAAGGAACTTCTGCAAGCTATTAATGAATATCAATGCCAGCCCCTATCCACAGGTAGGCCAACATATTATCCAACCGATCCTGGAAAAATTCCCGATCTAATCGATTTTTTCGTAATAAAAAATATATCTCCAAATTTTCTGGAGATAGAAGAAAGTTATGATTTACACTCAGATCACTCACCTATTATCCTAACTCTGAGTGAATATATAATTAAGAAAAAAGCACCTATCTCATTAGTTAATAAACTGACGGACTGGGCTAGTTTTAAACAAAGTCTGTCGGAAAAGATGAACTTATCAGTACCGTTGCGAACGCCACAACAAATTGATGAAGAAGTCGATTGTTTTATCGTTAATATTCAACAAGCAGCTTGGGAAAACAGTCCCAAATTAAAAAGAATTTTTAAGGGAAAAAACTACCCAAAAGAAATTAGAGATCTTATTATAGAAAAAAGGAAACTAAGAAGAAAATGGCAGCAAAGTCGAGATCCCCATGACAAAACAATTATCAACAATATGACGCAGCGCATAAGGCGAGAAATTCAAGAAATCAAAAATGACTCTATTAACAATTACCTAAGTGAACTCACCGGCGACAAAAGCACTGATTATTCTCTTTGGAAAGCAACTAAACGCCTTAAAAGACCAGTTACCCAAATTCCACCCATAAGAAAGTCAAATCAGCAATGGGCAAGGAGTAACGAAGAAAAAGTAGAACTTTTTGCAAGTCATTTAGAAAAGACATTCCAGCCTAACGAAGCACAGGATGAAAATCTTCCCTGGAACGAACCTTATCAAGAAGAAGGCAACATTAAGCCTACTTCACTAAGAGAAATATTAACAGAGATCAAACAAAATATCAGTTCGAAAAAAGCTCCAGGATATGACCTAATTACTGGGGAAGTAATAAAACAACTCCCCAGGAAAGCTATTGTGAAATTATGCAACCTTTTCAATGCGTCCTTTAGGCTTAAATACGTACCTAAACTTTGGAAAGTTGCAGAAGTAATCATGATACCAAAACCCGGAAAACCACCTCATGATGTGTCATCTTATAGGCCAATATCATTATTGCCCGTTTTATCTAAGCTTTATGAAAAGATACTGCTAAAAAGAATAAAACCGATCATAGAAAGACTGGAAATCATTCCAACTCATCAATTTGGATTCCGCGACAAGCACTCTACGATCGACCAAGTACACAGAATAACGAATTTAATAGAAAAATCGCTGGAAGAGGGAAAAGTCTGTTCCGCAGTTTTCCTCGATGTAGCGCAAGCATTTGACAAAGTTTGGCATGAAGGCTTAAACTATAAACTAAAGCTGTTTCTGCCAAAACAATATTCTGATATTTTGGAATCATATATGTGTGATAGACATTTCAGAGTCAAACAGGAAGATTTTGAGTCAAATTTACGAAAAATAAAAGCAGGTGTACCTCAGGGTAGCGTGCTAGGTCCCTACTTATATTTATTATTTACATGCGACATCCCAAAACCAGAAAATTGTCATTTAGCAACATTCGCCGACGATACTGGTTTAATTACAGTGGAAAAAAGTATTGAACAATCAACAGAAAAACTGCAGAACGCTGTCAGTGAAGTTCAAAATTGGACCAAAAAATGGCGAATAAAATTGAATGAAACCAAATCAATTCACGTTGATTTTACAAACAAAAACGTAAATCACATACAAATCACAATTAATGACACCCCTATACCATATTCAAATCAAGCTAAATATCTTGGTATGACGCTTGATGCGAAATTGCGCTGGAAAGCACATGTTAAGAAAAAAAGGCAAGAGCTTGAATTTAAGTATAGAAAAATGTACTGGTTAATTGGAAGGACGTCCAATTTAACCATACATAACAAGTTACTACTTTATAGGCAAATACTGAAACCAGTATGGGCATATGGAATTCAACTTTGGGGTTGCACTAAAGATAGTAATATACAAGTTATTCAAAGATTCCAAAATAAAGTACTAAGAAACATTGTTAATGCACCTTGGTACGTTCGAAATAGTGATCTACATCGGGAACTAGGAATTGATACTGTAACAGAGACTATAAGAAAGTACGCAAAAAGCCATGAAGATAGACTACATCGGCATGTGAATGTGGAAGTCATTGAGCTCCTAGACAATACTGAGCTAGTTAGAAGACTGAGAAGGGTGAAGCCGTTCGAGCTAGTGAACTGAAATTGAAAAACACAACAAAACAGTGCTATAAACACATCAAAATTGTGATTTACAGTTTAAGCAAAGTGGGGAAAACTGTTGAGTGAACCTCAAGAATTGTAAACTTTATAGTAAATTAGGTTAAAACAAAATTGCTAATTAGTCTTACTGACTAGATTGTAATGTAATAAACACAATGTGTTTGACAAATAAAAAAAAAAAAAAAAGGATTAGGTGTTAAGAAACGTCTGTTGATCTTTCACATTATTTCCCCTTTTTGAAATAAACAATTTGTATAACCTGGAAGGAAATCATATTTGAAGCAACAAGTTAACTTATTGAAACACTTTCTCACCTTATTGGGCATATGTTTTTGAAAAGCCATTTACAGTCTGTTAGAAGGTGGCTTTCACCTCGGCGGGTTTTTGAAAAAAACGGATTGTATTCAATCCTGTTTGTAGGTGTGCCATTCGTCGTGAAATTTTTCTATTAAAAAAAAAATCAGTTATGCAATTTGGAGCTTCGCCATCTCTTGAAACCAGTCCAAATAATAAAACGTAGAACAACTTTTTTTGAAGACCCTCAGCAGTATTTTTATCAAAAAGTTTGGGAATACTCAGATATTCTTCGGTCGTAAAAGCTGAGGAACTATTTCTTCTTTTGCTTAGGTCACTCTGCAATTGTCGTCGTACGGCATCCCTGGCGTCTCTTGCTGACTTGAATATAATATTCTTGAATGGATCTAGGATGAGTCCATATTCGCTATACTTTTGTTGCAGCAATTTAGCGGTCACATTCCAAGGATCCATATTTTTTTCACATATTACTTGCCCAATCCTTCAAAATATTAGGTAAATCTTCTGGCGTAGTCTGGGATTCCAATAAGTATTTTTTTACAAAGCAAAATTCTTCAAATTTAATCGATTGTAAATACAGGGTGATTCAAATTCGATGCTCTCCATTGGAATCTCGGAAACGGTAGGAGATACGAGGTCAGTTTATTAAAGGCCGAGTTGCGCAATTTCTTGTCCAAAAAACCGCGCGTGGCTACATTCAGCTGGCGTAGGCATCGTGGTGGAACGGTGGAAAAGCAGTGTTGTTAAATTAAAAAGGATTTGGAAAGCTGTAGTATGGCATTGGCATTATTGAATTGTGATCACCAAATCTGTGGCGGTGCAACATTTTGGTGAATTTAACCACACGCGGAAGGTTGATCAATTGTACCCCTCCTTCTGCTGCTAATTTCGGGTTTCCTGCTCAAAGCAGCCCCTCCAGTCCTAGGTTCTTTAGGAACTTTATAATATCTAGCGGTTCCAGGGCTGGAATATCTTCCAAGTGCTCTTATACACACTTCCCAGGTTCTTCATCCTTGATCGACCAACGGCATCGTTCAGTAGAGGATGATGAGGTGTCTCTGCTCCATCTTCACAGAATCTGCAGGTGCCACCTTCTTCTAATACCAACTTCTGTAGGTGTTTCGTGAGTCTGCAATGTCCCGAGAGAAACCCGGTTGGAGTCTTGGGACTTTTCTTGCTAAGGTTGACCAGCAGTTCTGATCTTTTTTGGTTGAAGTTGATCAATAGATCTTTGGCCTGTCGTAGTCCTGGCTGTTCTAGCCATTGTTTGTTCCTTAGCCGGTTCTCTTCTTTTTTTGAGGATTTCTTTGAGGTGCGCATTTCCAACGCCGCAAAATGGTTCTGGCCCAGTGAAGGGAGTAGACGCTCCCGTTCTTGCGAGTCTGTCTGCGCATTCGTTGCCCTCGACACCTATGTGTCCGGGCAACCAGAGGAGGGTTACTTTATTTTGTTTTCCCAGCTCATTAAGTTTCTGTAGACATTCCCATACTGTCTTAGAATTGATGATCGGGGATCTCAATGCTTTGATAGCTGCTTGGCTGTCAGACATTATTACAATCTCTGGTTTCCGATAACTTCTGTTTAGGTTGAACTGCACGTATCTTCTGATCGGATGAAGTTCCGCTTGAAATATGCTTGGTAATTTTCCCATGGGCTCCGAGTATCTGCTTCGTGGCCCGAATACTCCGGCTCCAGTTCCCTCAGCAGTTTTGGAACTGTCTGTGTACCATTTGATGGTGTTTGCTTTGAAGAATTGAATAGATTCCATGTTCCATCTGTTTTTTGTGCTTAGTTCAATAGAGAAGTTTTTCTCGAAATTGATATTATCAACAATCACGTCTTTTGGTAGATCTATGAGGTGTGTACAGTTTGAGATAGGAAAAGTTCTGCCAAGGTGCGTTTTCCTTTGTAAACCTATCTTCTCCAGTCTGAGACATGATCCACTAGCAACCCGCTTCACTAATAGTGGTATGAGGTCTAGAATGACTTTTAATGCCGCGATTGGGCATGGTCTAATTGTTCCTGTTATACAGAAACGTTTTCCTAGGGTTTTCCTAGCTGTTACTAGCTGGGTTCGGCTATACCAAGCTACTGCTCCTCAGTGTCGTGGTATACATCAATCTTAGGGTTGATGGGTTACAACCATAGCCCCATATTTTACCAGCAATGTTTTTGCAGACCATGTGTGCCGAGATTGCTTTGTTCTTTGTGTTCTCTACATGTCGGTTCTAGAGAAGTTTAGAATCTAGGGTTATTTCTAAGAATTTGACTTCTTTTTTCCAATCAAGTCTGCTTCCATCGAGGCGAATGTTTCTCAGGTTTAAGAGTTTCGTTTTTTTTTGTAAATGTTACCAGCGTAGTTTTTGCTGAGTTTAGATTCAGCCTCACTACCTGAAAATTCTGACACCATTTCTTCGTGGTTCGAAGTGCTTTTTCTATAAGGTCGCAGAGTATTTTTTCGTATTTGACTCCGGCCATGATGACAATATGATCGGCGTATCAAAGCAGGTGAAGACCTGATTGATAAGTAAATTTAGGAGGTCATCAACCACTAGACTCCACATCAAAGGTGAGAGTACACCTCCTTGCGGACATCCTCTCCTGGTGGTGACCTGTATGGTTTGTTCTCCCACCTCAGTTTCTGCAGTTCTGGTGGCTAGCGTTTAGCACATCCAAGTAGATGCGCTTTTGTCCACTCCTTTTTTGATGAGTGCATTCTTTATTGACTCATGAGGTGTTATCAAATGCCGTCTCTATGTGCAAGAAGGCGCAGATGGCTACTTCTTTATTATGCAATGTGCTTTGGATGCTGTCCGTGAGTTCAAGTAGAGCGGTTTCTGTTGATCTGCCCGCTCTGTAAGCATGCTGCCCAGGATATAGTGGCGTCTTTTCTAAAAGACTTATTCTGATGTAGTTATTTACAACTTTCTCAGCTGTTTTAAGCGAGAACGACGTGAGGCATATTATATATCTCAACGACTTCGGAAGAGTGGAGTCTCTTTTCCCTGCCTTTGGGATGAAAGTTACTTTAGCTCTTCTCCATTGACTGGGTATGTTCGGTCGCTAAAATCCAAAATAGTCAGATCTGAGATTCTCGCTAGTCAGTGTACCGCTCCTTGGTTGACCATCCATTTTCTTGGAAAACATTCATCCAGGAAATCGCAATCAGCACAAGTTTTGTGAAGCTGCGCTTCATCATGTTTAAACCAAGTGTCGATTAACCCAGCCAATGGAATATTTTCTAGATATTGTTGTAATTGTCTTCCAAGAAAGCCAGAGGCGGATTAAGACACTGGCGGGCCCGGTGCTAATATATTTTTTGGGCCCCAATTTTTTTAGATAATGAAAGGAATGAAAAAAAAAAAATCATCATCAGTCATTATACCTACCAATACTAACACCAACATTCAATAATACATAAATTTGGCTTCCGCGGAGATTCACGCACGAATCACCTAACCTTGAACTATTGATGATTATGGCGATTTTGCTGTCAAAGCGTCTTTCCCATACCTATTATACTGACGTAGATATATCGCGGGTTGTTTCGAGCTGGTGAAGCAAACAATATGAGATGAAAGTACGCCATCCTTGTCCAGGGAAATTTTTTGTTTTCTAATGCGCATGCGTTAATATGAAATTATTCCACCAATAAGCATCAATTTTAAGCAGCTGATATTGCAATTTAATAAAGTAACCACCACAGAAACACAGCAAGTCAAAATAACACGCAATATCCTCAACTTGATGTGACAACACTGCACAAGAAGCATGTTACAAAATACCAACCGCCGGCCATTAAGAATCTAGCATTTAACGCATGCGCTATCATACACCTCTATTTCTCTTTCTTTGCTTCAAAATCCGCACATTAGGTTAATAAGAAAGGCGCGATATACGTCAGTATAATAGGTATTATCAATTCACAATCCGATGTCCACAGGTACAGGTGAAATTTATCAACTTTCAATGCTACTTGATAGGGAAAGGTGATAAATTTACCTGTACCTGTGGACATCGGATTGTGAATAGGATATATGTATATGGTCTTTCCTGTATTTAATACTACAGTGGCAACAATATAGGTGCCGCCACCATTTTGGGGCTCAGGTACCTCTTGCTGATTTTAAATATAAATATATAGGATTTATGGTCGGTGCATTTTAAGGTTTGCGATAAGTATTCCTCAAAGCACGGGCCAGTGTCACAAACAGCGTTAACCACAAGACACTGGTAGCCCACAATATATCTGGTTTGATAATGTGTCGTTGATGGCCGTTTGCACCGACCATTTAAAGGGAGGCTTAACGATAAGTGTTCCTTAAAAGTGACATGTAAAACGGCCATTAGTCGTAGAGCCAAAACTATTGATCAAAGTTCAGGTTAATAAACTTAGTCCCAGTTTCACAATTGGTAGTAACCTGCAGTAGTTATTAAACTAATAGTTGCGGGTTGACCACAAGTTTGCAAAATAAGTATTGAGTTAAATATTCTGTAGCTTCACCAATGGTTTTGGTTTGGCTAAACCACATATATGAAACAGATATACCTATTGTGGGTTACCAGTGTGTTGTAGTAACCGTTGGGTAACCGCTGTTTGAGAAACTGGCCCAGTGCGGGTTACCACCAATTGTAAAACTGGGCTTCAGGAATACTTATCGCTAAGGCTTTCTTGAAATGATCGGTGCAAACGGCCAATAAATGAACATCTATCATGATAAATTGAAAACAATGTATCTGATGACTATAATTAGGTACATCAAATACGTTGTATTCGATTTGTTATCATGGATGTCGATTTGAATCCCATATATTCATATTTAAAATTAGCAAAAGGTAAGCCCCAAAATGGCGGCGTTTTCCATATGAAAATATCGGATTTTAGAGAACCAATCAGAAATGAGACGGCAATTGTCGCCACTGTGATATAAGTCACTGTATTTAATATTACTCAGTGATAACAAGCGGTTCACTGCGCGATCTATCAAGCCATGTTATGATTCAATATGGCAACATATGCAGTTATCCTCAATAGTTATAGACAATAATTATAGGCTGATGGTTTATTATAACCTTCTTTTCAAGCCAGCTTTTGGGGGAATTTTGGTAATGTTTGTTGAACATTCAAGTTTAGTTTTTTTTGTCTAATCTTCGATCTTGCGAGGGCCGCTTGGAACGTTGGGCCCGGTTCTATAGAACCGGTAGAACCCCCCTTAATCCAGGCCTGAAGAAAGCGTTCATATTCATCGCCCGTTAAATTTTGTTCATAAAAACAAGGCCCCAAAATGTCTTCATTGTAAATTCCCTCCCAAACATTAACTCCAAAACCAAACTGGTTTCGTATCTGAATATGTTGTCTACTATTTTTCAGAGCCGGTTATTTTACCGGTTGAACATTCCACAGTTACATAAGTAAACGTGTCTGACAAAAGAGACTTATGTGGAAGAGAGACTTGTGGATTTATGTACTTTAGATGCGATATTTTTCTAGAAAATTATAATTTATCGATGGGTATGATGAGTCAGTTCTTTAATGTGTAAAATGGGCTACAAAAAATAAAATAAATAATACAGATCCGAACTTAAAAAAATAGAGTTGTTGATGGTCGGTCAGAGAAGAAACGTCGCAACACTATCGTATAGATGGGAAAAACTTGCTACAGAGAGATGAAATTTATTTCGAAATATCTGTTTAAATAAGCCCAGGAAAAAAAAATAACGATTTTCTAACACTTTGGTTTTTCCTTATATCTCTGGAAGTCTTTAGAATATTTCGAATTTCGAAGTGGCATTTTATTGAGCAAGATATTGCGCAACTTTGCCTTCATTTACCAGACCTCGTATCTCTTATACCGTTTCCGAGATTTCAATGCACATCCTTCCAATCGAGAGCATCGAATTTGAATCACCCTGTATATGTCATGCGGCGAGAAGCCAATTCAATCAATAGGATCATCATTCGCTTCTCGCAGTTCGCGATTCGCAAGTATATGAGCTAAGCTTTAGGTCTTCAATGGATTCGTTAATTTCGGGCATGGAAGCAGTACCAAATCGCGACATAGCTGATTCATTTATAACTCATATAAAAATTGACTATAATGTGTTGTGTGTATGTGAATAGGGCTCATCTTTTTGTAAGTCCAGCAAACTATTGGGTTCGACTTCAAGGAAGCAACTGATCAAACAGTATTGAAGATAATTTCAAAGCTCACAAATTGAGATGGAATTTGAGATACAAGAAAACTGTCGGCATGAGCGTAAAAAACTGTCAGACACCATTAAGATACAAACTATATACAGGGTGACCCTTTAGAAACAGTCCAGTAAGGTTTACGGCTTTTAAAGTAAAAATTTAAAAAAAAAACCCTCGGACCCGTGAACTTTGGTTTTCAGGGGGACACGTTCCACTATAAGAGACCTTTTGCACCTCTACTTTTGAAGCCATTTTACTTTATCGCTTATTTCGGGCATGCGCATTGACAAGGAAATACCGGAATCCCGTACTAACCGATAAAGTCTGATGTTACCTGCGACTGAATACGGTATCCCGTATTAACGCTGATAATAATCGAACATGGTTGCCTTTAGTAAAACGTTAAGATGAAAATTGAAAATGGAAAAATAATTTCTCCAATGCGTAATGTTCTGCCTTATTTGATTGAAAAAAAGTGTCAATTTTCGCTTTATTCGCCTCTCTTGGCCGTATTCTGTAAGATAAGTTGAAAATATGTACCTGCGCTGGCAAACGCGTATATGTTTCAAACCATGTGATCGCCCGGATTTTAAAACATCTTATTTTATTGCGAGAAGTTTAAAATTATAGCTTTTATAGCATTATCATATAGGCCAAGATGCCGCCGGCGCCTCAGAAGAACGTCTAAAGCATTTTCCAACAAAAAACTTCTGCAGATAACCTTACTTTCACTAAACGTGAAATTGCGTGTAAACACGAACTAGAAACGGGGTACAAAAACTAAATATTTTCTTTGAAAATAGCGCTACGCAAGCTACGTCACAACGCGTTAATAAGCGAAAATGCACCTACCGAAGATTTTTAATAAGAGGTGCAAAAGGGACAAAAGGGTATCTATTTCCATTTTATTCCTGTAACCTCAACCCCCTAGCGGGGACGGCTACTGCCCTTATTTTTTCAAATGGGAAGAGGTATGTTGTGATACATCTTTTCAAAATGCAATAAATTCTCTTTAAAATGCCGCTTCGTTTTTCAAATTTGAGCTACGCGCCGTCAAGAAATTCAGTTTTAAAAAATGAAATTTTTCTGAGGAGTAAGTAGGTACTTTAGGTAGGTACCTAGTACTTTACGTGTTATTAAAAGTTGAAAATGTCCGCCATTGGACCCCATACAACTGTTCAAAGTGTTCTCGGATATTGTGAAGAACATCTGGTGTAATTTATTGGCATTCAATAGTAATCGGTTCCATAAATCTTCCGAGATCTAATCTTCTAATGTTTTTAAAAGCAATTTCTCGACGAAGCGTTGTTCAAATTTAAAAAACGACGCGGCATTTTAAAGAGAATTTGATGCCCTTTAAAAAAATGTATCAAAATATACCGCTTCCCATTTGAAAAAAAAATTAGGGCAGTAGCCGCCCCCGTTAGGGGTTTGAGGTAACAGGGATGAAATTAATAGTGAAACGTGTCCCGCTGAAAACAAAAGTTTACGGGTCCGACGTTTTTTTTTTTTAATTTTACGTACAAATCCGTAAACCTTGCTGGACTGTTTTCGATTGGCCACCCGGTATATTCGATCCATCAAACAGTAATCACACCTATGATGGCCAAAAGCTGAGCAAGCTACTGCCCAGAACCAATTAATTGAACTACAACGACTGATCTGTCTAGGAATAACAAGGGCCAGGTGACCCTACCCCACAGCAGCCTAAGGCAGAACACATAGTGGAGCGGCGAGAAGAGCGACGAGGAGAGCAGAGAGGAGAGCGGCGATTGAGGGTCGCGGTGATAAAAGAGATTCCTGCACATAGTGGCGCGCGACTGGCGCGATCAAAACAGAGAGATGGATCTATTGTTAGTAGAAAATTCGTCTCTGAAAATTTGGTATTTTCTGAAAAATAGATTAAATAGAAAGAGAAGTTGTAATGTACATGAAATAAATAAAAGTAGGCATGTACATGGTGAATTTCATCACTTGTATGAACAACTAAGGCAGCATCCCGAGAAGTTTCAGTCTTATTTCCGAATGAGTATTGCAACGTTTGATTATATTGTGGAGAAAATTGAGCATAAGTTAGTAAAAAATTGGACCAATTTTAATCGTAATCCTATTGTTGCGGAAATAACCCACAACAAGTTTAAAATGTTATTATTTGTAGTTTATCAATATAATCTCAATTTCTATTATTTATCATAAAAATAATATTCTAAAAAAAGATTCCTGTAAAACTGGCAACAGCAGCCTTTTTGAATCGGTAAAATTACAGATTTCTTCATTACCCTATGAGCAATGGATCTATTTTGTTGTTGTGATTGGTCAGTTGCCACCCAACATCCCTGATTTATGCGACCTGCTCCAAAAAAAGGCAGTCGACTCGACGCACGGTGAACAACAGTAGTAATCAAGAAGCAGAAGAGTAAGCAAAGACTCTGCACCCTCTCGCCTCTGAACGCTCTACAGAGGAAAAAACCCCCAGAAAACCCCCGTTAGTACGCGATTTATAGTAAAATACTACTCCCAGTGTCTCAAGGCCTGACATGGCCTATATTATCAACGATATTATTGATTACAATTCATGTAATTAACCCCTAAATTGTTGCAAGTCATCTCGGACCTAGCAAAATTCTCTACTACGCCTGTTTAAGGTTATCCCTGTCTCACTCTCGACGGGCTCCAACTCTGTATATCATTGTGTTCTCTCTCTCAGTGGAAAATTCCTTAGCTGTCAGTGCAAATTATTACGAATAGTGATAAATGGATAAATAATCACTATATGGATCTACCGGTATGAACTGGATTAAGCAAGTAAGACCGTTTCAATTTCTCAAAACAGTCGAACAATAAATTAATAAATACTGAATACTGATTCGGTTGAAATGCACTATAAATTGAAGTGTTTTGTTCTAACCTTTAATACAGAAATTTGGTTTTCACACTCGTGAAATGAACATTAATTTGTAAATTTGTATATAGAAACTGAGCATATATATAGACTTTTCTTGCACTTATTGTTTACACACTTCAGCAGAAAAGTGCTCAAATTATTAACTCTCAATAAACAAAGGAACTTTCAAGGATAAATAAACATTTTGTGAATACAGTGAGCTGATTGAAGTTTACGAATTATTTGTGTTGTGCTCTCGTAAATTTAAATTAGTTAATTTGTGTTCTCGTTCTTTGAACATTTAACCATAAATGATATTATTATTATGAAATTTCACTATTTCTCATAAATCAAGATATTTATTTACTCGCTTATTTACTTTAGATTAGTATAAAATTTGTAGTTCGACTGGACGTCCAAATAGGAATTATTAGATAGGATTTGATTGCTGATTAGACCGAATTGGCTTCATTTATTGATTAAATTGATAACTATTCTATTTCAGCGTTTTATTTGTATAAATGAGAATCAAAGCACCCCTAGTTCAATACAAGGCTTAAATGATCCAACACCTAATGGTTAATTTTTACAGTCAGTCAAAGTAAAAACTTTTGACATCCCTGGTGCGGTAATGACTAGAGTCCACAAAAGGGTAATAGCTAGTTCCGTCACACCTATTAACCCAACGGAACGGGTTGCAGTCACCTTAAGGTAAGTAAACATGCACACTTTTAATTTTATATTTTATTCAGAACGAAAACCCAAAACTTAAAATTAAAACACATACAATTCTTATGTACTTATACCTATCTGTAAATATTAAAAATCATTAACAGATTCTTCGGAAAAACTCGTCAAATAAGATCCAACTGATGTAGGATTCGAGTAGGTATTTACAGGCTGCAAATCAATTATTTGACGTGGATTTATTTCATGTAAATGCATAATTTGAGTTCTATGATTACTTTGGCTTTCAGTAACTTGATTGGGCGGCTGATCATTGTAAACAAAGTTATAAACAAGTTCTTGCATCTTCATCCTTAATAACATTTTTCTTTGTGGGGTGAGCGAGCGTATATGCGGTAGAAGGCTGTCAAAAAAGCAATCGTCTTCATCAAGTGTTTGACTTTTCTTTTCTTTTTCTAGAATCCTCATTTTTTGTTCTTCTAATCTTATAAGTGCGGCACCAACATCTGTGTCATTTTGGTTCTTTCGTTTTAATTTGTTAATTGTAGGTGTAGTAGTTGAAGTCAGTTCACTGGTTTTGTTCTGTGACGAAACGTTCATCAATGGTGGTTCATCGGCATAAGTAGAATCATCCAAGTTTTGATTATTTGGTTCTAATCGGGATTCTGATAACTGGCTGTTTGTATCTTCATCCAGAATATTGATGTCTTGCTCAGTTTCGGGCAAATTTCCGGTGCTTACTCGGGCAGTAAATTGGTCTTTTTAAAAATAGACTATCAAAATATTGCCAAGATGATGTCCAAGAGGATGCCCCATCCCCCGATCGTTGTACTGGTTTTTTTTTAAGTTCTTTGCGAAATGTGTCTCGCAAGTTTTTCCATTTTGTCCTCACGATACTCTCTGAAATGAAAAAAAATCATCAGAATTTAAGCTTTAACAAGTTTTTTTTTTAGGTTTTTGGCAACGGGATCATCTTTTAAGACTCCTAGTTTTACTTTTCGAATGGGTGCTACGACTGTGTCATCAATTGTGCGAGGAACAGTAAAATCTATGTGGGACATATTGCAACCTCTGCATATGAAAGTTCCTACCGAAAATGACTTCAAGAACACTGCAAAAGAATTCTACGAAAAATGGAATTTTCCCAATTGTCTGGGGGCAATTGACGGGAAACATATTCGTGTAAAGTGTCCCCCTCACTCTGGAACTATGTACTATAATTACAAACACTTCTTTTCTATAGTGCTCCAAGCTGTTGCTGATGCAAATTATAGATTTATAACAATAGATGTTGGAGGATATGGCAAGCAGAGTGACGGGGGTACATTCCGATCTTCATCTCTATTTCATCTAATTGAGAGTAAACGTCTCAATATTCCTGAAGATGGTACATTACCACTGACTATGATCACTGTGCCCTATGTTTTTATCGGAGATGAAGCGTATCCTTTATTAAATAATCTAATGAAACCTTTTAATAGAAGAAATTTAGATGCAGAAAAAGAATATTACAATATGCGCCTTTCAGGTGCAAGACGTGTAGTAGAGTGTGCTTTTGGAATCATCAGTGCCAAGTTTCGTATTCTTTTGAAGCCCATAGAAACCTCTTCAGACTTAGCAGATGATATTATTAAGTGTATCTGTATTCTACACCATACAATAATTGACATGGAAGGCATTTCAATTCAAGACGAACAATTTTTGTCCCAACCCGAGTCTCAATGTGATAGATCAGCCGTTGTACGAGCAAATAACAGGCCAAAAGCAGCTGCCACTTTTATTAGAGAGACCTATAAAAATTACGTATGTAGATATAAAATATAAAATTTAAAAATATACTCACTTGTTGAATTCATTTCTTTGGCCACAGCATCCCACAGTTTATCCAAAACGAAGCGGTTATGGTGCTGAGAGTCTTTCTGATCCCATAGGGGATTTTTAACAAATACACTACTAATAAATGCATCCACATCCATTTTAAACACAACTATTTCTACAACGAGGAGAGCAGAGAAAACAAATCTGCTTGATCTCGCCGCTATCCTCTCAATAGCAACGCGGTTACCTCGCTTCAGCTCGCCTCACTATGGTTAACTTGATTCGAACTACCGTTTTTGTTTTCGCCGCTCTCCTCTCTGCTCTCCTCGTCGCTCTTCTCGCCGCTCCACTATGTGTTCAGCCTTAGGCTTAGCACATAGTGGAGCGGCGAGCAGAGCAGCGGGCAGCGCGGAGCGCAGAGCGTCAATTGAGCAGAGAGTGGATGAAAGAATTGTATGCACATAGTGGCGAGTTAATACTCGAGTGAAAAAGATAAAAATAAATAATTTGGTATTAGCCAAAACGTCGTCTTTAAAAATTTTGGTATTTAATGAGAAGACAGAAAGAAAAAAACTTCGAATCGATTAGGCGTTTTTTTTTTTTTTTACGGATATGCGCACTCGCAAGGAAATGTCCTATCACGCTCGAGAAGCGGCAAGTGCGCGGAAATGTCGGTGTATGTTGGTCTTGAAACGGTTCAGGTTGTAACCTGCAGGGAAAACCGTCGCAGGGAGTTTATTCCACAGCGATGCTGTTCTCCAGAGATATGAATTCTGATATAATGAGGTTCTTGGTGCCTCTAGTTTGACAGTAAATTCATGGTTACCGTCAGTTTGACGGGTTCGCCTGGTAGGCGCTACTCTCGGTGGAATCATACGTGCCAACTCTTCAGAGCATTTTCCGTGATAGTACCTGTAGAAGAGAGATAAATCGCCCACAGATCTGCGATGTTCGAGACCATCCAAGTTACGAGTAAGTGCGGGGTCATTGATCAGCTTGATAGCTCGTTTTTGCACGGTATTCAAAAGCATTAAGGTATGTTTGGGTGCTGCACTCCATATATGTGAGCAGTACTCCATAGTTGGTCGAATCTGGGCTTTGTAGAGTGTCAGCAATTGGCTTGGTGTGTACAGATGTCTTGTACGAAATAGCACCCCCAGCTTTTGGGAGGCCCTTTTAGCAATATCTGCCACGTGACTGTGGCAAGACATGTTGGTCTCTGCAGTAACCCCCAAGATGTTCAACTGACTCTGTAATGTGACAGCACTTCCAGATAGCATGATGTTTGGCTCACCGGTGCTGGTCTTTTTTGAAAACAGAGCAGCTTGGGTTTTCTGCGCGTTGAACTGTACAAGGTTTTTGTTACCCCAGTCCTCTATTATCTCCAGGTCTTTATTTATCTGCGATATTTGAGTTAGTCTAAGATGATGGAATTCACGTGCGGAAAGACCTGTGGGTGGTATGAGCGAGGAGACTACATTGCCATCGTCTGCAAAGCAATAAAGTGGATTTACTGTTTTATCTATGAGGTCATTTATGTAAATCAGGAAAAGAGTTGGCGAAAGGATTGCTCCCTGTGGCACACCAGCATTTATTTGGTAAGAGTTGGAGTTCTGGCCATCCAGTGCAACATAAATGGATCTGTCCTTTAGGTAACTTTCAAACCAAGTGCAAAGTTTCGGCGATAATCCCATTGCTTTGAGCTTGTTGAGCAGAGTTTCATGCCAAACTTTGTTGAATGCTTTAGGCCCGTATTCTCAGTCACACCTCAAATTAAGGACCCCTTGCGACTTGAAGGTCGCCTTGAATAAGGACTCCTTTGTGGTTTGTGACTTTGGCGTTTCATAGTTGCGAATTAAAGAATTCTTATTGAAGGAAGCCTCGTCTTAAGTTTTGCAGCTGACAACACCGCTTTCTACGAAATGTCTATTGTTATTGTCATTAGGTTGTCATTGTTGATATATGGTTCAATATTCTTTCGCATAGAGTCATATATTAACAAGCTATAGCTGTAGAAATAGTGATTTTTTTGTGAAATTCATGCACAAGTAATTATGGCGACCAAGTACACCGAGAGAAAATGTTCCTGGTCCAGATGGTAGCTCAGCACAGAGTCATAGTGGAAAATAAAGAAATAGACGCCGTATTATTGGAGGAAAAACACGCTGCCTGGGGATAAAATTTGTAGTTCCTTGACCATTTTGTAGATAACCCACAACCATGGAGTTGTCTCGTGATATAAAAATAATAATTGACAAAATATTACGTAGTGAAGTCAATTATTATTAAAAATTAAAGAAAAAATAAAATTATATATAATTAATCTATTAATTTTTAGATTTTTTTTACATTTGTCTTTTTTAATGTCTCAACTTTTCAATGTTTCAACTTTCTGTTCCTTTTCCTCTGCCAAATGCCGAGTCTAGCGACCTAAAATACTTTGTAATATGTGAGCGATAGCCCCTGATGAAGAGGTCTTCTAGCCCCGAAACATGTAGGGCGCTTTAAATTGATCAAAGTAATTTGTGGAGGAGGACTTTGTGTATTCTTTTGAAATCAAATTTCAACTTTACTTTGAAAGATGGACTACTTCTTTAATTTAGAATTCTAATGGATTCTGCATGTCTCGAATAAACCTTCTTGGCCTCCGCAGCACAACCCTCGTGTGGCTAAATTCAGCAATGCCACGGATGCGGTGATTTATCGACTAACTAATGCATGCTAATGCCTGTTTAATTCAATACTGCTGTTTCTACCATTCCACCACGGTGCCTGCACTAGCTGAATCAAGCATCAGCAGCATTTATCTCTACAAAAAAAAATCCAGCTCATCCATACCAATTACATCGATAAAATACAGTTCACGTACAATACGTATCAATTAGGTTCACGTACTGTCACCAATAGGTTAGAAAACCAGCCTCAAGGGACCTCTGGACATTCCTCAAGTCAAGGAAGGAAATGTGACAAAATAAGCATGAGCTGCGATAAGGACGCCTTGACAATTTTGACTCTGAAAGACAATTTACTGCCAAGGAAACCTTTAAGGAATCCTCAGCACGCAAGTAGGCACTATCAATACCGGGCTAAGGCAATTGTTCTTGTTTCACCCCGCAACTCAATCGCTTTTTGCCATAAGTGAGTGACGTATGTAAGTAAATCGCCAGTTGACCTATATTTCGTTCGTTGATAATTTTGTACTTTTCCAAGTACTTGGTTAGGTGATTGTTCACAACTCTTTCCATTACTTTTGATATCACCGGAAGTAGAGCAATTGGTCTATAGTTTAACGGATCTGTCTTTTTTCCTTTCTTTGTAATGGGTTGTACTGCGGCAGACTTCCATGATGATGGATATACTCCTTGCCTGTAAGACAAATTGAATAATTTTGCGAAAGTTGGGGTGAGTTCGTTGGCGCAATTTTTAAGTACTATTGCGGGAATGCCATCCGGACCCATTGCTTTGTTTGTATCCAGCTTTTTTAGGGATTTTCGTATTTCTCTGTGACAAAAGGGTACCCCTGGCATACTATGGGAAACCCTTTCAATGAACGGTGGAGTTTTTCCGTTTGGCACTGTTAGGTTGGAGTTGGAGGAAAACATTTGGGCAAGCATATTGGCTTTTTCCTCTGATGTTGTGGCTAAGTGATTATTTTTATCTGTAAGTGGTGGTATGGATGACTTGGTGAAGTTAGATCCAACAGCTTTTGCAAGAGACCAAAAAGACCTAGAACTACTTGGACAATTCAGCAACCTGTTTTTTATTCTTTGATTGTATGTTTCTTTAGCGGAATCAATAGTAATTTTGCAACTATTTCTGGCTTCTATAAATTCTGTGTGGTTTTGAGCGATTTGTTGTCGTTTCCAAAGGTTATATGCTCTGTGTTTTTTCTGTACAGCCGTTTGACAATGGCTGTTGAACCAAGGTTTTGCATTAGCTCTACGTTTAGTTGTATGTGGGATATATGCGTCCATTCCAGATAAGATTACTTGTGTTATTTCATTACAGCAAATAGTGGGATCAGCTGTTTTAAAGCAAACCTCTTGCCATGGAAAAAATAATACTGTTTTAAGTCATTCCATTTTGCCGATTTATAGTGCCACATTTTACGAGGAAGTGGTTGTAGGCTTGGTGGGATGAGCATTTCGCACTTTGTTATTATAAGTTTATGATCGGACGAACCAAGTGGAGCATCTACTTGAATTGTGTACGAGTCAGGATTGGTGGTTAGGAACAAGTCTAAAAGCGCTGAAAATTCGCCCCTTTCTGAGATACGGGTAGGTTCATCGACAAGCTGCGTTAGACCACAACTTATGGCAAAAGCTTCTGCTTCTCTGCCTTCGTTATCTGTTTTGTTGTGGTGTTTCAGCCAGGGTATATTGTGGACGTTGAAATCGCCTAAAAAGACAATTTCCGCCTGTGGATAGTTTGACTGTATACTATCACAGCTTTCGGATAATGTCGCGAAAAAGTTTTGGTAATCGGTGTTACTTGGCGGTCGGTAGAGGCAGCAGATAAACTTGGTCGATGACTTTGAGGTGAATTTTAGCCATATGATATCAAGGTTCGCTGGTTCTAGCTTCTCCTCTCGATGACATGAAAGGTCATTTTTAATGTACACACAGATCCCAAAATTATGTCGAAATCGGTGGTGTAGGTCATAGCCGGGATAAAGATAGTTCACAATAGGTGTTGCAGAACTGATTTTAGTTTCAGTGAGAACAAGGATGTCAGGTCTTTGTTCTTCAAGATGTTGGTGAACTGAATTCATATTTGTACTTATTCCTCTTATATTGCTAAAATCAATTCTGAGTTGAGTTTTTGATCTTCTCTTTATATCTTTGCATGAAGGACCCCCAGGATCACCCGACGCCCGGAGATCCGAGTGGTCGGGTATTTTACCTCCGGAATATTTTGATCCTGGAGGCGCCATCATGCTATCACCATTTATATGAGGAATTACGGCAACATCCAGAAAAATTTCACTCTTATCTTTTAATGAATATTAAAACTTTTGATTACATTTTGGAGAAAATAGAACAAAGATTGGTAAAAAAATGGACTAACCTTACCATAATCCCAATTGGTCCAGCAGCAATCAATTAATAATATAATACATTTTTCACTTGATTGTTGACTTCATTTCTCTTGCTACATCATCCGACAACTTATCTAATATGTATCAGTTATGATGTTGGGTATCTTTTTGGTTCCACAATGGATTTTTAACAAAAATACTACTTATTAATTGTTCAACGTCTATTTTCACAACACAGGGACAAATGAGCAAAGTAGAAAAATCAAACTTGCTTGAACGCGTCGCTTTGCTCGATATTAACAGCGCTGCTAAATCTTCGCACTGCTCTTCACTATGTGTCAAACAATTTAATCTCGTATGTTAATTTTCGCTGCTTTGCTCTCCTCACTGCTCACTACTTTGCTCGTCGCTCCACTATGTGCTTACCCTTAGGGGTCAGTAGTGCCTGCATGCTTCCTCCCACCTGCATTCCAGAGTGAAAACTCTCATGATAGTCATCTCAGGAATTTGAAAAAACCCCTATAGCATTTGAAGCCGCGCTGCTCGGTATAAATATCTGTGTCAAAGAGTGCCTCCTAAGGGGCCTCACAATAGAGCACATGAACATCCTATCGAAAAGCCAAGCGCCTGTAAAAGTATTAGGAGCTCTCAAGTGCACATCGCAGCCGGTTTGGAAGGCAAAAAGTTTCTCAAGCAACTAGCTGCGAGGAACTAATAAGCTTCCTGATTTACATACCAGAACATCAAGGCATATAAACGAAGAAGTGAATTGGACAGTAGAGTGGACTGGACTGGACTGGATTGGATGACGATTGGTTATGTGACCAATTTGCTTTTCCCTCTTTTCTATCGTTTTCTCGATCAAAATAGAAGAATTAATCAATTATTGGATAACTCATTTTGTGAGAAAAATGCAAATACGATTAAATAAATCGATTGAGATTTTTTTAAGTAAACGTGGTCACTGAAATGCAAATAATATGTTAAAGATGAGTAACTCCTTAGGTACCACTAACCTGATAAGTATCTTGAATGTCCAAGACAAGAACATAATTTTTATTTTTGTTTTTTTAATAATATTTTAGCAGAATTAAAGGTACGTACTGAGAAATGATGACAGTGAATTATAAGAAGTATAAGATTACTTTGGTTAAAATGACTTTGCTTGTTATTGTTGTAATTATTCATTTCAATAATTATAATTGCATCAGATCTTGAAACGAATACATAAAAAAACACTAATTATTATTTGTATGACAAACCCAAGAAAAAGTAAACCAGTTCCCGACTAATTGTTATTCGGAATTTCCTCAATAAAGTGCATATTGATAACGAATTATATAGGTACCAAGTTACGACGTCAGAAATGCGCTAGTTGGGAATCCCTGCAAGCTGCAAGAAAAGATAATCTTGTAGAAGAAATTGAGGTCATTGTCATTGGCGACTTTTATGTATAGGTTTATTTTGTGGTCAGTTTAATTTATTTTTGGTATCGGACCCGAGTACGCTTTATGGTTTTGGTGTGGGCCGATTAAGGGTTAGGGACCTTCCGGGGACTTACCATTTTAGGCATCTTGTTGCAGGAAAAAAAAAAAAAAAAAACTAATAGGGAATCGGTTTATTTGCAAATTTTTATATGGGTATACAACTATGCATTTTTTTAAATCGGCAAGGTGAGGTTGTTATACCAGGAAAGACTTGCATTATAATTTAAATATTTGCTGCTCATTACCACCAATTAAGATAAACAAATGTAGGTATAAAAGAAACTGTGCATACAAAAATTATAGGTATCTTGCTAAATAGATCTTTCAATTATCTTTTTCATGTCCCCCAAAACACAAATATTTTGCTAGGCTACTAAAAATAATAATGTTCTGGAAACATCTTTTTTTAGGTTTTTCTGCTTTCAAGGTAGATGGTTGTAGAGAAAAAAATAGGTTTTATGGACAGTAATTATCAGCAATATAAGGAGTAATAAATTGAGCAATAAAATCTCTCTTAAAAATTGAATCTAAGTGGCACTTGTATAATTATTAATTACACTGGAATATTTTTCCAATCAATCAGATTTTTATTGGTGAATTCACGTGCTTGAATCCATATTTATTTTACTATAAAAGAATTAGCATATTTTGCCAATAAATTATTTTGAACCTTTCATTGTTATTGTCAAAATATTTAATAAAAATGTAAGTCTGAAGATGCATTTTTATTGGCAGCTCTTTTGCATAATTTTATTTATTTCCTATTAAATTTTGGTGGGTGTATTGTTGTTCATCGACCAGACAATACATATTTATTTGTCTATAGCAAGTACATACCTACGCAATTTGGGGATTTTGTTTTTGACAAAATTTTCCTAAATAATCCTCTTGTTGCTTAAATGAAAAACATCGATTAATCAAACAAAAAATTGAAAAAAGAATTAAAATTTTATTGATTTTGAGTGCCAGTGGCGATCTTAACTTAATTTCAAAAAGCTTTAACCTGAGTTCGCCAATATACAAAAGCTTCTAAATTCTTGGAAGAAATAAATTACCATAGGTGGAACAAAACCGGAATATGAAAAGAATTAAGGCAAAGGTAGGAGGTTATCAAAAAAGACAATGAAGTTGCAGGAATTGTCAAAAGATGCGAATGAGTTAGAGCAGAACAAAAAAAAAAAAAAAAAGAAAACGCAACTATTAACCATCCCAAAACTATAATAAGTTTCATTTAGACCCCTTGAACGAAGTGAACACCAACTTTCAGCCAAACGACCAAATTTTGCACCCCTGAGGAAATTCCACTAGTAGATATCATAGCAGCAGTAGAATCGGAAGGGATCGAATCGAATCGAATGCGTCAGATAGAATCAAATAGGGGATCAGAACAGAGTTAGGAACATCAAGAAAACCGGCCAAGAATCTCTCAGAAAAAGAGAAATTCTATGAAGTATCAAGAACCTATACTAGAATGATTCAATAGAAATCCTATCAATGCAACAGCTATAATTTACATAGAAGCTTACAACAAAGTAGGAGAAAAGTTAGAAAAAGGAAGCCACTGCCCTTTAACCAAAGACCACTTGTCCAAAATCGAAAAAAGATTTACCACACCTAACAAAAATACAGGATCTACGTAGAAGGCAACGTAAGAACTAAACTCACAACTCGCCATAGCAAACCATCATATCTCAAAATTTTCCACGCCTACTGCTACTAACAGAACACTGGCTTAAAGAGTTCTGTCGGTCAAACTTTAACAATGGGGGTACAACTATTCTGGTGAGCACGGAATTCTTGTCAAACTCAGATTTTATGAACTGCGAAAAACTTTCGAGTTTTCAATGTTTTTTTCTCGCTCTCTCAATACATACATCTTATGCTTATACCGTTCCCCAAACACTGGCATCGTATGTTTTATCGACAATTTTGAGCTTCTTTTATCTAATATTCCACCTAAATTGACACTGATAGTTGCAGGCGACTTAAACATAGATTATCTGAAACCTGACGAACATTCAACCATCCTCTTAATTAGTCTGCTTGAAAGTTTCAACCTCCATATGCATTTAAAAAATCCGACAAGATCAACTAATTCTACCTTTACCACCATTGATTACCTATGCTCAAATTTTAACACTGACCTTGAGTGCGATGTGACAGATGCAGATCTCTCTGACTACCACGCTGTAATAGCTAAACTCCCTTTGAAGTTAAAGCCATGTAATAACTTCAGGAAACAAGCTAGGATATATAGCAAAGGAAACTTCCTAAAATTTAAAAGTAGCTGCAATATTGCTCACTGGCAACACGTACTTCTAAAGTGCGACCCACTAGAAGAGTTCTACCTTCTTCTAAGCAATATCATTAATATAACTTTTCCTTCAAGACCACTTCGTAAAAAATTAAACCAAAAATACTGGATGACACACGTTTTAAAACCATCTGCAGCCAATCTTCTTTCTCTAAATATATTAAGGAGATACTTTCATGACAATCCATTTATAACTGCCTACCTTCCTAAGATTTCGTCAAATTTATAAAAAAAACTCATTAAACAGCTAAACATCTTACTTAGGTCGACTAAATCATGCCACCAACAAGTCTAAGGAAACATGGAATGTTGTAAAAGAAATAACTGGCGAAAATATATCAAAACCAACTGGAATTGGTATAGAACCGGAAGAACTTAACAACTATTATTGTTCGGTTGCCAGCAATTTCACCAGCACCATAAATTCTGATAATGATTTACATGGAAAGTTTAGGGGTAAACAACTCCTCTGTGTTCTTACCTAGGTACAGATACACTAGAAATAAGGAGAGTTCTTGAAAAGATCAAAAATCAAACTGCTGCTGGCTCAGACAGCATATCAACAAAAATACTTCGGGAACTACCTACCTGACCAAGCCTTTAATGTATTAGCACAAGCGATAAATAAATCAATTTCGGATGGCTCGTTTCCCACTAGTCCTAAAAAAGCTTTTATCGTTCCAATCCACTAAAGTGGCGACACGAAAAATCCATCTAACTACCGCCTCACTACTGTCTACAATCTCTAAAGTAGTAGAAAAATTACTTAATAAGCGAATGTTGAGTTCTCTAACATTGCATGATGTTTTCAATTTCGCCCAGTTTGGATTTCGCCCCAAAAATGACACGCATGATGCAATGTTCCATGTGATCAAAACACTTTTTAGAAACTACAATAATGGATATGCTACTGCGGGAGTGTTCTATGACTTCTCAAAGACTGTGTGAGTCACAGAACACTACTGCGGAAGCTAGAAGCCTATGGTTTTCGAGGCAAAATTCTGGAACCGATCCCATTTCTTCTACATATCAATGATTTCCTGTTCATCAATATATCTGGAGAATTTGCAGCGTTCGCGGACGATGCGACTGTGCTATGGCACAACTGCGACCCTAACGAAATGATCAGAATAATATCCCACAATCTAAACAGTATCAAAATGTGGTGCGATGCAAATGGACTATTCAGTATTCAACTTCAACAATACCCAAATACTTGCATTTCGATGTAACATCGAACGCATTGTATGTGACGAATTTTCCATTAAAAGCTTGAAAAATACAAAGTTTCCCGGACTCGACTCGGATGTTGATCTTGAATTCCAATCCCAACAAAAAACTATCTTCAGGTTGCTACTGCATCAGTTTCATACCTAGGGGTCCACCATAGGAAAATTAGTATATTTCGCTGTGATACAATCGCACATAACTTATGGCCTACCATTTTGGGTATTTTGCAGCCAGTATCTTTTTGAATTTCCAATAAGAGTACTGATCAGTTCTTCATCTGACGAAAGGAAAGTTCTCTGTCCTCGCTACTATTAGATGAAGAAGAGGATAATATTCCATTCAGAAATGCAATTTTTTCAATATCTTCCATTGGATAATGAATAAATTTGTCAATAACAGAAAAATAAAGAATTTTGAAAAGAGTGCAAATACCAAAACTGACCGTGTATGATGGTTCGAAAATAATTGCACTGAAAACTACTTCACGAAGTAGCTCTGATACAGCCGAACAAAAAACCAATTCGCACTGGGTCAGTGCAAATCGAGTCGAACACGTACTTTAACGTCTTTAACGTTGCTCTTGCATTGCTCCTACCAGTTGAAACCGCTGTTAGTTTTCCATAAACTATCATTTGACACCAACTTTGAATTTAATCCATGACATCAACTTTGAGTTTTGAGTTTAATCCATGAATAAAAATTTCGGTTAAATTCGAAGTTGCTGTCAAATGATAGCTCATGAAAAACTAATGCTGAAAATGTAAAGTTTAAGCACGGTTTTACAGCCTGTCAAAATTGCAGGGAAGTCAATTTTCAACTGTCAATATTTCCGAAACAGTTTAAGATACGTATAGGACATGATACATAAAATAGGTTCAGAATTTAATGTAAAATTTGAAAATGAAATAAAAAATTGGTGTTTCTATTCGAAAAAATTAAGTTAGCTGTCATAACTTGTTTTTGGGTTACCCTGTATGCATGATATTATCGAATGTAATACCACAAGAGGTTTCAGGATTACCAAATAATACTTTTACCTGTCACGAAACGCGTTACGCAGCAACACCACGACTCCGAAGGAGGAGTGGTGTTGCTGGTAACTTGTTGAGTGTCAGATGAAAGTATTAGGTAATCCTGAAACATAGAGTGGTATTCAAAAGGTTATACAACGAACTAAACTTTGATACGCTGTACATTATTCCCATATGACACGAGAGGCTTAATAAGTGATAAGCCTTTTGGGATTATCGCGCTTGGTGGCAATATTTATAGCAAATTCTCATAGAAAAAGTTTTGTTTCATCTTTTGCCACCAAGCGCGACTACTCGCCGTTCTGCTATGAAACTAAAGTGAAGTAAAGTTTTTGGCACCAAATACAGGTAAAACATTGAACTTGCCTATATCGCCATTTTTTGGTGCCAAAATACCTGGAAAAAAACGGCTTCATTTTCCAACTACATGTTACTACTCCTTTACCTTTACCTGCTCTAAGGTCAGATTCTTCAATCTTGCATATAAAAGATCCTTTAAGTTTATTTGATAAACATTGGAAATGTAATGCAAAGCTATTCATAAGAAATGTTCATATATATTTGCAACTAGAAAAAATTTTTTTTTGAGAGGCGAGATAATTTTCAGAATTACTTTTTTCTATAAAAAATTACTTTTCATTCTTCTGTGATTCATCATCTATCATCCCACCAAATTTCATTGATTTTGATCCAATACTTTGGACGTAAATCAAAAAATAGTTTAACCCGTCGCACAGAGGTACCCAGGCCTCTTAACATGCTACGAATTTCAAAGAGATCATAGCAAACTCCGGAAGAGTTTAAGCAATCCCAAGTTTGCCGGTTGGTGGTTGGTTGCCAGACCCTTACAGATTTGACACGGAAACAATTTGAATGGAAACAAGTGAGCCAAACAGCAATAAGCTGACTTTATTCCATTAAAAACCCTCGAATTCTCCAGCAAGCAGATGAAAATATACCATTTTCAAGGGAAATTGATTAACTGATGCTGTGGCTTGGGTAATAAAACGTTTCCGGAGGAGATGCACTGAAAAATTTAAGACCGTGTTAGTAGAAATTAACCGGACATCGAACCCTGAAATGGTTAATGTCAATCTAGATAGATGGGCATTAGAATTGCAATCTTTAGTTTGAAAAGTGAACACCATGGTATACTGTCCAAGTGTTACGGACAAACAATCAGACGCTGATTTTATGCAAGCCTCAACAAGGCAATAATTCGAGAACGCTTTAGACCCATACATTCGGAATAATAACCTATTTCATATTCTGTAATTCCAATTTCCCATACCAACGAGTTTAATGCGAGGTAGAAAGAGAGTATAACTATGTCACATCTGGTACCGACTACTAACAATGATGACCAGAGGTGGGATTTGCAAAAGAAGTCAGTCAAGGAATAATATTTCACCTACCTGAAGTTGTGATTTATAGTTATTTGATAAAGCCTTATAAACTTCTACAAAGTGACCTAACGCAAATCCCACGTCGCTATCTTTTTTTATTTTTGCAATATTGATGGGATTGGATACCCTGTAGGCAAATAACCCAAACAGGCCAGTCTTGTGAACCTAAATTTAAATCACAGCCAATCTACATTTCAATCGAAATTCGGGTATTGCGCGACATGTCTGGGAGAACTATTACATAATACAATGGACAATATACAAAGATAATGTGTAAGGACAATATTGGTTTAAAAGGCAATAATTTATAGACATTGTATGTATTTCAGAAAAGGTAAACAATCAGTTGACACAAGACGCGACTGGAAAACGATCTTGAATTATGCTAAGCACTTTAAACTCTAAGCCCTCAGAATAACACAGTTTTCCAATAAAGGGCCCATAGTCTTAATCCGGTAAAATCGCAGTCAAGCATGATTTTCTTGTGATCGATTCGCACCCTTTACTGGAGCATTAGCCCCTTTCTAGATTATAAGCTTGTAGTCGGAAGAATATTGTCATCCGCTTGAAGCCGGTCAAAGATAAGCATCTATCGAGACGATACTTTGAAAAATATATACCCAAGCAAATAATGAAAGTGCAAAACATAAACATAAAACATAAAAAAATAGGTTTTTTTGTCTAGAGGAATCAAATTCAAAATATGTTCATAGGGGAATTGAAAATATCACAAGAACATTCTGAGAAGCATCCAGGGAATAATTATATTTAATAGATTGAAATGATCATGAGTTGTATGAAGAATATTTTTTTCGACATCCATATTTCTTTCAACCTTACTTGTTTACATGTTTATACCTAATTATGGTATTAGGTACTTTTCTGGAGTACGTTATAATTTTCAGGCTCAGATATTTTTGAATATTTCTAATTTTCTGTGTAGGTGTACATTTATGCTCAAAATCACCCTCTGTAAAACATCTATATGTAACATTAATATACCTGAATCCTTAAGGCTTTGTATATATGCTAATTCCAGAGGCTTAAAAATTAATCCCCTACAATTCCTTTTGGAAGGATTTTATTTATATACGTTTTACCCCATTCGCCAAATCTGCCGGCTAACCCTAAATAAAGGCAACGGAGTACAAAGGGAATATAAAATAGAAACTGAAAACTTGGACAATTATGTTTTATTAGCTTTAGCTTGGCCCCGGCTCGTTACATTCGAATTAAGCTTTGTGAATTATAGCTGTGATAGCTGAATAATGTGAAATTTAGATATAGAGTGTTCAACCTTTGTAAGATTACGCAGCATTTAAATGTTTTTATAATGAAATCAAAATCTGGTTTTTCGGTAATGACTTTGATGCACCGGCACTTTCAGCGTGCGTAATGATCACCATGAAAAGTTGGTGCATAAATGTCAATTTGGCAATAAGTTTGATATAACAAACACGTGGTAAATTGGGATATTATACAAGACGTGGTGGCTAAAAATTTAGCTAGTTTTATTTTATTACTTTAGTATTATTATTAAGTACTTATTGAATTATAAAATCGCGAGTATCACATTTCGATCAATATAATAATTTGACATTGTATTTGGGCAGGGTATACTGGATACCGTATCCAGATCCACATGCTTTTTCATGTTCACAAGCCGGGCAAACACGACTTAGGCCCGATTGAATGGTGTCATAATATACTAAAATCTTTAATTCAATTATTTCAATTTACGTCGTGAAAAATGTCAGTTTAATCCAAATACAATTTTCTTCAGTGAAGCAAGTAGGTACTTATCAATTGATTCCCATATGAAAGGAGAATGATATTCTAAAGTTTCACCTAAACAAAGACTGAAAATCAGTCGTAGTAGTATAGACAATTTCCTGAATCTTTATTCATAGTTTGCAAATAAGGTATAGACATAGATAGGTACCTAAAGGAGTAGTTATACAAGCGGAGTCCTAATTATCTTTTATTAATGAAAATATAATAGTTTGTTTACTTTCCATTATACTGATTATATAACATAATAGGTAGACCTTATTTTCATTAGATAACATATTTTCATATTTATTCAAGTTACAGAACAGTTACATAGACAATAATTTAACTATTAGCAATATGGTATTTATTTCTTTAAGTTGAGATAATCTTGTCAAAAGTATTACATGCAGATATGTATTTCTCTTATTTCAAATACATGGTCTAAAAAAAATATATTATTTCACAGTTCTATGGAAGAAACCATATAAATAAAGAAGGAGAAAAAACAATCTAGTCTTCTTTGTTTCCAATACATATTTAGACTAATGCCTGTCTTTCCCAATAATGCATGCCTCTTCGGAACAGATCTCCAAATGTTTTCCAGTGTTTCTGAGGTCGACAATGATTTCTCTTTCTGACAATAATCTTCAATTTCACGTTTTTCACAAGTCACTCTGTATTCTATTTCATTCTTATTTTTTATTTTTTCGTTGTCTTACCCATCTTACTGTATAACTGTCTACCTTACTCTGTCCTTGATTTCTAATTTATTTCTTCATACCATTCCCCATACTTTCTCTAGTTTTTGTACATAAGTATTTTCTCTTTCATCTGACAGTTACTATTTCATCCTATTTTATGGAGTGTCTAGTTTTCTTGGTTTCTGTTTCTTGTATACCTACTTACCTACTGTGTGCATTTTTTTGTGTTAGCAGAATTCTTAGGGTAAATTATTTGACGATTTTTTTCCCTGAAGCTGCATTAGTGCATTGAGAGTGTTATCTACTTTTTCTACTCGCGTGCGCGAAGTGATTACTTTGCACACTCATTTGAGTGCGCAAAGTTGAACTTTGTGCACGGAAACTCTCTGCGCACTCATTTTTGTTAGGCATTATTATTGTATATACACTTGATTTTTCAATGTTTTGATGGTTTCTGGATAAACTTATATTCAAAAAGAAGGGTTTTAGCTGAATTTAGTAGTTAGTTAATGTGACGTTTCCTATTAAAATTATCCAAATTGGATCACCTTGTACTAATGGAATTTGTAAAATATTGGGGATTTGAACGAATTTCATAAAAATATTCTAGAAATTCCAGAAGATGTTGAAAGATTTTTGGGGATTTAATTTAAAAGAGATTTTGAGGAATTCCAATGGATTTCAAGCGATTTTTGGAGATTTTGCGGTAATCGGTAATTGGTAACTGGTCATATGCAAAAGACACGAACATATGCCATTGCTTAAGTTTTTTGAGATAAACATATTCAGATTTATTGCAGCAAAAAGGGAGGAGGTATAGCAAAAGTATTTGCTCTACCTACACTTTATTCATATGACTGATTGTTTTACTAAGGTTTTACTATTTTAACAAATCAAATTCAACTTTTCTAAGACACTTGTAGAAAAACTATTGTTCCTAACACTTGCGCAAAGTGTCTTTCCCGCACTTAAAGCATATTCGAACTCCGCTTCGCGTCATTCGTCTAACTGCTTTTTCGTGCGAGAAAGTATCACTTTGCGCACTTGTTAGCAAAATAACTATTTCAGTGTCCTCCATGACGTTTCTAGGCTTTCTCTATCTGGATTTATTGGTTTCGTATTCACTCATGGTTAAATATTCTCGACCATCTCAAAGAAAACTTGTGATGGGTATGTTAAATCTCATTTGGCAAAGTATTAATGATGACATAACCGTCATAATCTAAAATTTTGAATTTTTTTCCGATTAAATTTGAAATTTTCACGATTCTTTTTTTCCTAATGGGAAAAACGAGAAAGTTACGGAAGAGAATAAGGAAAAAATCAGGGTGTAAAAAATTGTCTCCTATAGTTTTCACTAAGATGTTATGACGACAAATGTTCGCTGATGAGCATACATGAAGTTAGTGATAAGTGTTACTAGAGTTTAGTTAATCCAAAAATAAATAATAAAACTCCAAGTCCTTGAACGAACTCTATCGTGAATCAAGAGTAAAATCTGAAAAAGGAGAAGCGAAAAATAATTATAACAAGTATCTGCAATCAATACTCAAGTTCTATTAAATGCTATAACCTTAATAACGAATAAATGTCCCTGACCTTGATAAACCTAGTGAAATTTTCTCGAGACTTACTTAACACTGCTAAAGTATTCAAAACCCCATTATAAGATAAATGGAAAGCGACTGGTTTACCATCCAATACATCAAATCAGAGGCAATTAGAATAGTAACACTTTGATATACAAATCGTTGGTCAATCTTTAGCTTAGATAAACCTATTCGCATAGCTACGTTGTGTTCGAGATTAAGCAGAAGCTCACAACATGTGTCTCTATGGTCAAATTCCTAAGTCATTTGACTATGCATATCGTATAGATACGGCACAACGTCACTTCCATGCGAATATCCGTTCACTAGCTCACTTTTAAGCCGATCTTGAACGCCAAGGAAAAATGATATGATTTGATGGAACTAGCAACATAGCAACTCTCATGGACTCTAGATGAAACTCAACAACTTCGTTTAATGATTCAAAATATTTTAAGATAAAGTTTCAAACTCTCAAATGAACTCTATCGTGAATCAAGAGTAGAATCTGAAAAATTTTAAGCGAAGAAGAATAACAACAACTGTTTGCACCAAATGCTTGAGTCTATTGAAATGCTTTATGCAATATGCCTAACCCAATTTATTCTGGAAATACCATGTACCTGCGCTACAAAATATTTGAAATGACCGCTGGGCGATGAAGAACTTACGGGATCATCAGTAATGAAAAAATAAACCCTGAAAGTAATAGAGTCCTAAACCAATACATTCTTGAACCGGGGTCATACGTGGTTGCTTCGGTTCAATTTGTCAATCTTGATGTTATGTCCTAACCTTTTTTATAATCACACCATTTAGACGAATACTGAAATTTTCCAAGGACATGAGTTTTGTTTTTCCCAAGTATTCTTTCTTGGGTTGGTTTCCGTATATATCATCCGTAAAGCGGAGCTGGTTTAGGTATCGGCCATCTACTCTAAATACTTTATTGTTCAAGTCCAACGAAAGAGTGAAAAGTTTGGGAGAGATGACGAGTTAAACCCTATTCATCGCTATTCTGCCCGTTGATAGGTCTGCAATATTTTGCGTTAGAGTTGCAGTGTCGTATATATTTTCGAATAAATTTTTCTCGAGTCTATTCTTGCATTTCTCATGGCTTTGTAAATTACTCATCGTAACACTGTGAGAATACCAGTCAATGGCAAATAACAAACTCTCGGAATATCAAAACAAAGAGCTGCAGCAAGACATACAATTAAAAAAAAGCTCTTAAGAGACGAGATACTAGACTTCACCTACAAACACTTTATGCGAGATTACCTAGATCTGGGACACATGAAAATCAGCGATGGAAAAGACACAGAATTTTCAAAATACTACATTCCTCATCACCATGTTTTAAAAGAATCACTCAAGGTACCAGTAGTTTCTGATGCATCCAGCAAGAATTCTTCTGGGTTCAGCCTGAAGGAAACAATGTACACTGGTCCCAAATTACAGTAAGAACTTTCGGATATTCTTCTACTTTGGAGATCACGCAGAATAGTTATCACAGCTGACATTGAGAAAAATGTTTAGATAAATCAAAATCCATGCAGACGATCAGAAATTTCCAAAGGCAGCTAAGGCAGTCCTACACGATTCCTATGTAGACGACTTTTTTTCCGGTGCAGATACTATTGAAGAAGCATTGGAACTCCAAGCTGAACTAATCAAAATGTTTCGCTCTGCCGGGTTCACTTTACGAAAATGGTCCACTAACAAATATCAACTCCTACAAGCTCTGCCAGAGCAACTGAAAGATATAACTTATCAATGGAAACCATAGAAGATGAAACAAGAAAATCTCTTGGAATCCACTGGGCACCACATGACGATACCTTCCATTTTAAAACTGAAGTAACAGAAAATACCAAGATTACGAAATGAAATAGGTATCCTTTGGGAGGTTGCTTAATTGTTTGACCCACTTGGCTGACTAGCTCCAGTGATCATAAACGAAAAACTTCTCATCCAAGAAATATGGTTACAAGAATTAAGATGGGACGATCGTGTCCCTGAATTCATACAAACCAAATTGAAGAAGTTTGAAGCAGAACTAAAAAATTTCGAACAATTACTAATTGCTATAGATGGGCACATCAGTCCGAACAAAGCAACATTGATATAGATGGATTTTGCGATGCATCAGAAAAAGCATACGGTTTAGTTATTTATATGAAACTTACAAATCCACAAGATGAAATCCAAGTCACTCTTTTAACCGTTAAATCCAAAGTTGCTCCAGTACGGATGAAGGCAACTCTACCACGACAAGAACTTTGCGCTGCAGTTCTGTTGTCAAAACTAATCAAAAGAACTATATTAGCTTTATCGCTAGAGAAAGTATTCCAGTCTATGCCTACTCAGACTCCATGATAACACCGTCATGGATAAAAAGAGCGCCATCAAGATGGAAACATTTTGTTGCCAATAGAGTATCTGAAATAAACAAACTTGTATCCACTGGCATCATGTAAAATCAGAAGATAATCCAGCCGATGTAATATCCAGAGGACTAGACCCATCAAAACTAAAAAAATACGCTCTTTGGTGGCATGCATGGACCATCATGGTTACTGTTGCATAGCGTAACAAGAAATTCTTTAATAATTCCTTCAAGGACTGAAGAAGAAAACATTATCTACACAGCCATCTTTAACAGACAAACAGAGGACAGCAAAGAAATCATTAATCATACCAAATCAGATGTTTAGCTGTTCTCGACGAAAGCATGCACTTTTTCATCAGAGATCGTTTGGTCTCTATATGTTCTACTCTGATTTATCCTTTCCGAAAACTAGCTTTCCCGGTAGTTGCGATAATCGTCGAATGTTTGAGTTAGTCTGTATCCGCCAAAATAAACAGTACTGAACCTATAAATTATATCATTTATTAATTTGTATCATGCGTATATGTTCAAAAAATGCATCATAGCGACGCAAAAAAGCTTCATAACGATTCTCCAAATCATTGAAAATATTTATTAAGAGTGGTTGCTGAAATTTCTCTGAGACATGTTTCAAACTTGAGCCTTTATTCCTTCCAAATCCGTATGACCGGAAAGAGTGCTCTACTAAGAAAACTGTTTCTTAAGTTGAAAGATACATAATGACGAAGATTTTAACCTTAACTTAATGTCAACCTCATAACTGATGCCAAGTAAGCGAAATATGATAAATGCAACTTCATGCGCAATTACTCAGAGCTCTAGATTTCGGTACTGTTTATTTTGGCGAATAGGTACCGTATTTATTGATGCTAATGCTATAATTTCAGCTGTGCGTCCTCTCCTGGGGCTTTTCTGCCTTTTCTGAGACAAGACAAGTTCTGTCTTTTCTGTGCTGATGTCTGGCAAGTCTTCAGACCCACAATTCATAAGTTAATTAATCATCGGCCTATGACGTTCTCTAACCGTTTTTGTCAGTGCAGGCATCCTCCTCTAAGCCTCATGTGTCTCATGTCCACTTCATTTCTCCAGCTTCTGCTGAGTCTGCCACGTATTCTTTTTCTTCCTGGCCTCTAGTCAATAAATTGCTTGGGTATTCTCGTAGCTGCCATGTGTATCTAACGTTCATAAATGCTCCAATTCTCTGGTTTGTTATCCTTTCCATTTTTGACCTGCATGCCACTCGCCTGCAGTTGCTTCCAGCATTGTTACGTTTCTATTTCTTAGAGGCCAGACCTCCGAACTATACATACATATGTAGGTTACTATGGTGTTTCATGATATTGTCATTATCTATGTCGATAGGGGTAGGATTCTTCTTTGAACGGAGTCCTGTAGAATTTCCCTACTGTATAAGTAAATCCTCGGTTGTCTTCTTTTACCTACTCCATTTACTGTTTATCATTTCCAAGATTCTTTTCAATCATCGTTGTCAACATTTACGTATTCGTGTTCCTTATATCTTGTCGAATTTTTTACATTACATCTCTTTTCGCAGTTTAAGAGGGGCGTTTAAATAAAATGTCATTTACAGACCTTCACTAATTCCTGTTCAATTCCAAATTTAGACCACTTTTCAGTGAAATGAAGCTATGTTCATAACCTTAGATTATATATAGTTAACACTAAAAGATGAGTAATCAACTTCCAAATATGGTACAAAGATCTCTCTCCAAATATTTTGATTTTGTCTCTCTTACTTTGTTTACGCTGGTTTTCTATAGTACGATTTCCAAAAATCCGTTTACATTTTGGATCTTTAGACATCTCTCTCTAAGGCAATATGTAAACGAAAAGAACACTATACAAGTTTAGCTAAACAGAGTATATTGTTTGGGTGGTTCCCAGTAGCAACCTATTGCCGTACCTGCGTAAATGTCAATATATATTATTGTGTGTTTATTTTATCGACTTTTTTGGGTGTTTCACTGCTTTAAAGTGGAATTGTTTAAAAATTTATTATTTACATGTTTATACATTTCGTGAAAGTTTCTTATTCAGGATTCAAAATGACTAATAAGTGTGCAGTGTGTCAGAAAAAAGGAAAACCAGCGGATTGTTTATCATTTCACCGGTTAGTAAACAAACTTGTGACATCGACATGATTGAAGGAAAAAAAAGCAGTGTCGGAGGTGCATGTAGGCCACAAAAATACAACATGGTACATATTTCAATTTTGTATTTCTATTTAACACTATTTTTTAGTATTCCGGATAATTTATGATATGGAAAAAACATGGTTAGGAGCATTAAATTTAAAATCCAGCTCAGTTTTGGGAAAGGGTTTCTTTGCGTGCGCAAAGTAGCGGCTTTGCGCACATCGTAGAAAATAGTATATTGTGCAACAAGTGTTGAAAATAGCACTTTTCACTCGCGTGGGGAAGTTTGGTGGCACGAGCTGCAGGCGAGTGGCATAAACCACACAAGTGTGAAAAGTGCTCTTCACACGCGTTACACACTATACTTTTTCTACGACTGGCGAAATAGTTATATTCATATTGAGATTAATTTTTTTTTTGTTAAAAATATTATTTAAGGTTATAATCAACGATCAATTTTGGTACGTACGCTGAATGCCCTCAGAGTTGCTTACAGAACAAAAATTCAGTAGAAGTGTAATTTTTATTTTAGCGTGTGAAAAGTAACTTTTCGCACGCTTCGGAGCGTGTGAAAAGTACATAAGGGTAGGCTTGCATAATCTCCACGATGGAGAAATTTTTCATCGGTACCTAGATTTTTTTTTTTTCAGTGAAAATTTAGGTGTTTTTTTTTTAACAGGTGTTTTCAAACATAAAATCAATATGACAGTAATTTATTTTTTTTTTCTCGAAAAATAGAAGATATGTCACTCTAATTTTTGTTTTAAAATGAAGGTATGATGGTTGGCTTTCATAATATCCACCAGGGAAAAAATTTTCATTTGTAGAAAATTTTTTATCAGTGAAAATTAGAGATGTTTTCAAGCACAAAATCAATATGACAGGAAATAATTTTTTTTTTCGAAAAATAGAATATGTGTACCCCAAAATTTTCATTTTAAAATAAAGGTATGATGGTTGGCTTTCATAATATCCACTAGCAGGGACGTAGCGAAGGCCTCTGGTTTGGGGGGGGTGACATTCCTAATTTTTCCAACTTTTTTGAAACATAAAAAAAATCATATATAGCATCGTACACGTGTAAAAAAGTGAAACTTTTTAAAAACTATTCCCTTCCTCATACAACTTTTAGACATACCGCATGAGTCGAGGTATAAAGACGAAAGGCTACACAAAAGAAAAACGCGCATCTGTAGTGACGTCACAAGGGTAACGACGCTTGACAATAATAGGCAATCCACTTTGTTTATAATCCTTGGTTTGTGTGAATCGTTCGTCGGCTGTCATTGTCATTGGCTGTCTTTCTCCTTCTGTCTACGTTATATCTTTCTTCTCTCTCGTCTCTCGTGTGCCGAAATTTGCCAAAACGTGTCGTTACGTTAACGTGACGCGTCTTTCAAAACACTTTACAAGAAGTTTCACTTAAGAAAAATCATGTGCAGCGCATTGTGCACGTGTTGGGAGGTGAAACTTTTCAAAAACTATACCCTCCCGCATACAGCTTTTAGACTTCGCGTATGAGTCGTGGTAAAGACGAAAGGCCACACAAAAGGGAGACGCGCATCTATAGTGACGTCACAAGGGTATCTGCGCTTGACAACAATAGGCATTCCTCTTTGCTTATAAACCTTGGTTTGTGTTAATCGTTCCTCGTCTGTGATTGTCATTGGGTACATTCAGGCGGTCCCAGCGGCTAAGCTCAGCCACTCATCAGGGACTTTATTCTCGAAACCAAGGAACAGTGTTCTCAGAAGAACGATTGCTCTGTCATTGTCAGTGTTATGCCGGACGACAAAGACAGAACCTTCGTTCCAATGAGAACGCTGCTCCCCTGTTTCGAGAATAAAGTTCCTGCTGAGTGGCTGAGCTTAGCCGCTGGGACCGCCTGAATGTACCCATTGGCTCGCTTTCTCCGTCTCTCTATAGTCTACTATATATTCCTTCTCTCTCATCTCTCGTGTAACGAAATTGGCCAAAACGTGACGTTACGTGATGCGTTTTTCAAATCACTCTCCATCTCCATATTCTTATCTAAATATCAGACCACCGCCTAAGAAGTTTCACTTCAAAAACTGATAAAAAGTTTGACATGTATACAGGGTGTCCCGGATAAGGATGCAGTCTGATCTCGGCAACCATAAGAGATATAGGGTTGGTTAAATTTGGAAAGAGTTGCGCATTACTGAGCTCAGTGGCGTCATGTTTTGATATTTCGTAAATTCCGAATTACATATTCCGAAGATATCCATGAAAAACCGAATTTTGCCGAAATGGTTTTTATTTTTTTCTGACTTTATTTGAAATGATATCGCACAATAAACTTCACATTCTCATTGCTACTTTTTCTCCACTACATGATAATGTTATTAGATTTTTGATCAGACGTTTCGTTTCTTCGCGATCATCATCAACTTTGTTTTTTCAAATGGTCGAGTTTTTTTTATTTTATGCCTAATAAACTCTACTTTTTAATCTAAATCCAACGACATATCAAGCTCATAATTCCAGGAATAATAATTTCCACTAGTGGTATCATTAACGGGCCTCCGCGATCTCCAGACATTACACCGATGGATTCTGAAAAGTCAGTTAACTTCATTCTTAAGTATTTCTCAAAAGACAATAATAATAATAATTAGTCCTCGCAAATAAGGTGCGCAAATTTTTGTCTACCAATTTTTCCCAACTTTAAATTTTTTATCCAAATTTTCCCAACTTTCGATATATTTTAGGAACTTTGGGGGGGGGGGGCAGGACAGGAAATATGTATACCTATATTTTTTTTTTTTCGAAAAATAGATGTGTCACTCAAATTTCTGTTTTAAAATGAAGGTATGATGAAAGGCTATCATAATATTCACAAGGTAAAAAAAATTCATTGGTAGGAAAATTTTTATCAGTGATTTTTTCACTCATTATGAAACAGACCAATCAGACGTCATTTTCTGAATAAATTTTGTTAAAAAAAGTGATTATTAAATCACAAGATCCGGTTTATTCGCGATTAAATTTTTAATTTCTTTTAGAAAAAGGTGTTTTCAAACGCGAAATCGACATGACAGAAAATATTTTCACGAAATCACCAGTAGTTCACTGTTCACTGTTCAAAAATTTCCTATTGATGAGAATTTTTTCCCTTTCAGATAATATGAAAGCCTACCCTTACCTGTATCATCATTTTAAAACAAAAATTAGAGTGAAACATTTTCATTGAGTAGATATATTGTATATACAAATACAAAACAAAATACAAATAAAATTTGTGTGGGAGAATTATGAAAACCTGTTCTTATGCCTACCTTAATTGAAAAAAAAAAAAAAAATCGAACAAAGAAGAAGAAACTGTCATCATTGCCCTTGTCCAAAATGTTAGAACTTTATACAAAAATCGATCTTTAAGCACTGTTGGCGGTAATGCGCTCCTCCTGAAAACCCGTTGCTGAGAATCGGGTGCTAACTTCAGACGCGTACTTTTCCCTAAGTCTCCTATAGTATTTAGGCTTTTCTAAACTTTAAAAACCTATATTTTTTAATTTTCTAAATTCAATAAAAGTGAACCTTATTATATTATATTTTTAATATTAGGGCTCATGAGAAGCAAATATAAGTATCTTCAAAAAAAACTCTGAAACCATGGAGTACCTACATGAATAGGTATATTATTTCTGTGCGAAAGCTTCAATTTGTTAACTTTTTTTTTGTGTACATACAAAGACAATCATTGTGGGTACAAAATATTGACAGACTCAAAAGCGTTCCATGAAGCATATATTTTTCAGGTAAGCTTAATTATTTTGTAAATTTCCCGCTACGTTGCCGTCGTTTTTAAGCGAGTTAATAAAATAACCCATTGACATGGTAAATCCATGAACGAAATCGGCAACACGGTCAACCATATAAGATTTGATAACGCATCTTCTTGCAGTTTCTGTATCATTTTGTACTTGCAAAACGGCCGTTAAACATCGCGAGCGCGGTATTAATAATAGCGGTACCGGAGTACTTCGATGCGCTAATCATTTATATTCTAGGATTTATTTGTTTAGCGCGGTGAGACTGTGATTAATTTTGTTAGAAAATGCTACGACCAGGTAAATTATTATTTCTACTAATTTATTTGAATTCATTTTTTTTTTGGGAGAGAAAATCAATGAGCATAATAGATTGGTAACTAAACTTTGACCGACTTTTAAGTCGTTGTTCAGGGCTGGAAAAATTAAATCCATATTTTTAATTAAATAATTATCATCAACTTAATCAAATCTCGACGTGATTATTTTTTTCACCTTTTAATATTTATTAGAAGGGCTTTCAAACAATAAGTCGGAAAATTGAATATTTTTTTTTGTTTTCCCAAATTGAAATTATATTATTGCACATTGTAGTCATTATTTTCATAATAAACTGCTGAGAGAATAGATATGAGAAAGAAAACTATGACCATTTTAAAAAAGGTGATGAAGACCTATTTAAACTTCCGTGTGATAGAAATTTCATCGAAAATTAAACCCTTGTGAAAAAAGCTTGTGATATTTAAGTATTTGCACAAAAATCTTATTGATTTTCTATTCAAAATACAACTCAGCTCATAAAATTAATTAATCATGCAACGCGGTCCAGTGGTCCGGTGAGAATCAATTTTAAACATCAAAGGACCAAATCGGCCTAAGCGTTGAAAAAAGGCAATTTCGCCCTAGTTACCTGGACGAGTAAGTAATTCAATATCGGATATTCCTAGCGGAAAACTGCTGGTGCTATTTTATCCCCGAAAGGAACAAAAATTTTAGTGACTAAATTTTAATGAAAAATATTTTAACAGACGGAATGGTTTTGAGAAAATATTTCCCAGAAAGTCTGAAGGCACGTTTCCTAAAAAGAAAAATGCTGCCCCAGACTCTAGCCATATTGTTAGGTAAAGAATTTTCTAAATATTGGGCACGGTTCGGTGCTATTTTCCTTTATAAAAATTGATATAGGTGCTTTTCCAAGATACTTTATGTATTGGAAAAAGCGTAGAGGAATTCTCTGTGAAAAATAAGGTAAAGTGGTGGGTAGTTCATTCGGAGCAAACTATGTCGGAGGAATTTGGATTATTATAAGGGAGCTTTTCTGGGTTTATTTTGAGAATAGTTGTATCAGATGTTACTGAACTAAATGCGACTTTTATTTTAACATAACCCTCCAAAAAACTCGAGTTTTTCACCCAACCAAAGAAAATAAACATAGTAAAGGGAGAGAAACTCAAATAACAAATAGGCAAACTTTTGAGTTAAGTTCGCCGAGACTTGAAAGTAACAAACAATTAAATTTTTAAGGAGGTGCGGCGAGCAACAATAATAAAATTATTCAAGCACAATAACTTGTATTTAATTTTGTGTAGCGTGATAAAACCTGCCTTGAAAAAGTGTCAGTTTATTCTACTCTAGAATTTAACTATATAGTTGCAGATATTGCACATTTTCTCAAATTTGTTTGAAATTTGAACAGAAATCGTTCGAAACCGCTGTGTTCACTAAACTTATACCTAATGAGTTTTTCTCAAAATATTTGCGATTGAGTGGCTGTGTTGCTCGTCGAAAAATCAGAAAAATGAAACTAGAATACGTGGAGCAAATATATTTAATAATCTTAGCAGAGCGCTTTTGGTCTCCCGGCCATCCTCAGCTTAGTTAAGCGGAAGGTGAAAATGTGATCCTGCTTGACACCACCAAATTCAACTTCAACCCATTCCCCCTTTTTAATATAGGTACGTTGGGATTTTAATAGGTTAGTCCGACGCAATTTTTAATGTGTAGTTCAGTCCTTTTCACAACTTTTATATATCACAAAAAGAAAACTTCAGTCTTCTCCACTAATTTTTTTATTTGTTTCTTTGTTCGAAAACTTAGGACATATTTCGGGATTATAAGAATCCCATCATCAGCTGAAACAATTGCAAAAGAGAACTTGACGTTTGTGACTTAGAATATATAAAAAATTTCACTTAAATATTGTGTAGGTACATACAGGGTGTCCCAGGGAAAACAGTCCACCCCGATTTATTGGATTTTGGATGAGAATCTGGAAAAACGCTCGGACACGTCGATTTTTGATTTAAGGGGGAACTATTTTTCAGTTTTTTTCATCCCCGTAGCTTCAACCCCCTAGCTAGGGGGAGAACAACACCCCAAATTTGAATAGGGAATAGGGGTCGTGTCATACTTCTTTTTAAAGGTCTCATCGAGTTCTTCATCGCCCTAGAATTTTGTCTCATTATTTTCATCCGTAACGAAATGACAGCTTGTCAAAATCTTGGAAATAGACTATAGTTTTAGTGGGAGTCAAGGCATAAAAATACTTGAAATTGAAGTTTTTTATTATTATTATTAATGAGGTGTACACGAGAATTGTAAATTGTAGGTATTTTTACACGTGTTTTTATTAAAGGAGCTAAGTATCGCTTTTACTCCAACTAAAACAATAGTCTATTTCCAAGATTTTGACAAGCTGCCATTTCGTTACGGATGAAAATAATGAGATGAATTTCTAGGGCCATTAATAACTCGATGAGACCTTTAAAAAGAGGTATGATACGAACCCTATTCCCTATTCAAATTTGGGGGGTTGTTCTCCCCGCAGCTAGGGAGTTGAAGCTACGGGGATGAAAAAAACTGAAAAATAGTTCCGCCTCAAATCAAACACCGACGTGTCCGAGCGTTTTCCCAGATTCTCATCCCAAATCTAATAAATCGGGGTGGACTGTTTTCCCTGGGACACCCTTATAGATTTAAACATAAACTTACCCAGAAATTATTTCGAAACACACTGTACACCCCTCAAGGACTAAAACTACCCATTTATATAAGGAGAAAAGATATGGAGTGGAGTGAAATCCCAATTATTTTTACAAATTTCAAAACAGGACCTTATTTTAAGAAATTATTTATTCAATTTCTTGAAATAATTTATTTATTTAATTTCTCAAAATAAAGTCCTGTTTTGAAATTTGTTAAAATAATTGGGATTTCAGTGATTTCACTCCACTTCATATCTTCCGATTTTCTCCTTATACATATAAATGGGTAGTTTTAGCCCTTGAGGGGTGTAGGTAGTGTGTTCCGGAATAATTTCTGGGTAAGTTTAAAAGTTTAAATCTATATTTACACAATATTTAGTGATATTTTTCATATATTTCAAGTCACAAACGTCAAACTCTAAGCTCTCCTTTGTAATTGTTTCAGCTGATGATGGGATTCTTATAATCCCGAAACAAGTCCTAATATAAGTTTTCCGACAAAGAAACAAATAAAAAAATTAGTGTAGAAGACTGAAGTTTTCTTTTTGTAATTTTCAAAGCTCCACTGTAAGAAAATGGACCATTTTTTCACTTTTATACATATATTTTTACAATTTTTCTATTCACAATTTGTGTTCAATGACTGTAATTGTTCATTCAGTGGTTCCTGTGCATTTTGACTGACAATTAGCACGCAGGATGGCCGGGAGTCCGAAAACGCTCTGCTAAGATTATTATTAAATATATTTGCTCGAAGTACTCTTGTTTGAATTTCCTGATTTAAACATTTTGAATACCACTCAGTGAGACCAACAAAAACACGGATAAACATCAGTCTATGGTTGACTCTGCGAAAACGTCATGAAAAACTGTCTTCAACACTACATAGTCGCATTTTGGTCAATATTAACAGTTTTTTAACGTCCGCAATTGCAACTATATCTTCTCATTTTTCGTTCGACTTCCATGTAAGGTTGCATTTTTCCTCCATTAGTCCGCCATAAGGATTTCATATAAAATCAGTTGAATGACGTTGGGGTTTATTCTATCACTTTAACTCAACAATCATCCTATTCCAATATGTTCAGAAACATTCGGTCTAGAAGTCTCCAGAATCACGTAACTGCTTGTTTATTTAAATAATATAATGACATTGAGTGTCAGGTAAAAGTATTAGGTAATCCTGAAACATCGAGTGGTATTCAAAAGGTTATATAACGAACTAAACTTTAATAGTTTAAAATTTAAAAAAAATTCTATAATAGAATTTGCTATAAATGCCACCAAGCGCGATAATTCCAAAAGGCTTATCACTTCTTAAGCCTCTCGTGTCATATGGGAATAATGTACTGTGAGTTGTATTATCGTGATAATCCAATCGTTCACTCTGTCAAAATGCACCACCTTGCTTCTTTCCTACGTCTATATCTCCACTCAGATCCATAATCATTCAATCTATCATTCTCTGCCTTCTGCAAATTACACTGGAAATTTTCCATAAAAATTTTCAAAATTAATAAATTTCAATTTTGGGAAATTTCCTATCAAAATATAACACGTGCATAAAATATTTCATAAGGGAAATTTAAAAAAAAATTCGTCGTTGGCCAATTTTTTTGAACAAAACGGTTATTGTCAATTTTAAACAATCACACTACAATTACCTGACAATTTAGCTGCATCTAAAAAACTGCGATAATTTCAAAATTATCGATAGTTTGCACATGAGCTAATTGCTGATAATTTTTTGTCAAGTAATTATTCACTTTTCTTTTTTATATTTATATTAATAATAGTAATTATCGGTTTATAACGTTCTACGTCTTCCGATTCCCGATCTCCAACCATCCCTGTCAAACCAGGCTTCCTCCTCTAAGCCTCTGCCTCTCATTTCTTCGTCTACTCCAATTCTCCAGCTTCTTCTTGGCCTGCCGCATCTTCTTCTTTCCCTTGGCTTCCACTCAATAATTTCCCTGGGTATTCTTGTATCTGTCATTCTTTGTCCGAACCAAACCAGCCTTTTTATTATCTACTATTGTGTTTTACGTCCGTAATCTCCCTTATTCTCAGATTTGTTATCCTTTCCATTTTTGACCTGCCTGCCTCTCTCCCCCAAAAGTCGATTCCAGTTGCTTCCAGCATTTTTGCGGTTCTCTTCTTTAGTGGCCAGACCTCAGAGCTGGGATTCTGTAACGACTAAAGATATTTTCGCTATCTCTATTGACGTCCTTTCTCAATTTGGAAAAGAGAGAAGAAGACAGCAAGTGCCATAGCAATATCGATAACGACCTGAACTATATATGACCATGCTTTTGACTATGGTGTTACATATTCTAGTGTTGTTAGTTTTGTTGATATTTTAGTTCCACAGTACACTATTTAGTAGGGATATTTATTGCCTTGCGTTCTTGTATATTCCAATCTTTAATTGCTTCGTCTAGGGTTCATATGAGATTTTCATTCCCAAATATTTGTATTCAGTACATTGTTTTATTTCTTGTGCGTTATTCAATTTCAGATTTCGTTTTTCAGCTTTTATAGTCATATTATATTCTGTATTAGATAGATTTACTTCCAAACCCCATTTCTCGTTTTCCTCCACCAATTTACGTGTCATGTACCTACTCTAGGTCATGCAATTAATAGATGGTCATCTGCAAAACTTAAAGTATATAAATTGTATTCATTGAGCGGTATTTCCATGTATCTGCATTTGTTTTTCCACCCCTAGGCGCTTGTTCCAAGCATATTTTAAAAAGTGTTGGTGATATGCAGCATCCCTGTTTAAGTCCTTTAGTTGCTGTAAAGCCTTCACTGATTATAGTGATTATGCTTCCCTGTTTCATCTTGGTCTTTGCATAACTATAGAGTGTTTTTACTGCCTTTATAAGTTCTAAGTTAATATTGGTCTTTTAGATCGCTTCCCAAAGTTTTCTCAGCGGAATATTGTCATATGCTTTCTTTAGATCTACAAAAAGTAAATGGAGTTGTTGGCTATACACTGGTTTCCTTTCCCTTACCTCGGTCAAACTAAATTAGTGGTCTACAGTTGATCGTCCTGCTTTAAAACAGGCCTGTTCTTCTGCCTCACTATCTTTGTTCTCGTTGTTTGGCTTTTTTAAGTTTTCCATACACTCTACTCAGCGTATTTGTTACTGCCATTCCTCGGTGGTTTTCGCATTTGTTTCCATCTCCTTTCCTTTCGCATATCTTTGTTAAGTAGCTCATTTTCCACTCTTCCGGTTCTTCATGTTTATCTATGCATGTTTGAAATAGTTTTGTTAAATGTTTGTATAGTTTATTGGTCCCATACTTTAACAGTTATCCATATATTTCTCCTGGGCCTGGTGCTCTATCATTTTTCAAGAAGCTACAATGTTCTTTAACTTCTGCTTTCATAACTTTCATTGGTGATGCAGTTTTTATGTTTCGTGTCTGCGCTTTCTCACCTTCAAACTCTGCCCCTTTTTCTGTCAGTAATTCTTCAAAGTACTCTTGCCATTGCTGGGGTGTCATTGAGTTGCCTCATTCTATCCTCATATGGGGTGTGGCGAAACTGCTGTGAAATCATGCTGACTCTTCGTTGCACTTCCTCCAACAAATTTCTATCCTTTATATAAAAAGGACTCTACAATGTGTAGTCATATTCAATCTTGGGCCTTATGATCTGAGGAATTAGTATTGCCGGAAGCTATTCTTGCAAGGTATGTGAATAAGTTGTCTTTTTTAACAAATGAGGTGATGTGTTTTTCCCATTTAAGGTCACTGGATACTATAATGCCTAAGTCCGTTTGCGAGTTTCCCTGCTGCAGCAAACAATCATTTAGGATATATTCATTTCCTGGATTTTCAGCACCCACAAACAGCATCACACATTTGTCAGCATTGAGCTTCATCTGCCATCTTTCAAACAATATCGCCAGATCCTCTTTCATGTCCAAATATTGCCTCAGTGCATCACAGTACAGCATGGTGTCGTCTGCAAAAAATGTGAAGTTTGTCTTTATGTTCCCAGCCAGGTCACCCACATATAGTAGAAACAGGAGAGGTCCCAGCACAGATCTCTGCGGGACCCCACTAATTACGCTGTGGAAAGAAGAGCAGACTCCGTTGACTCTCACTTCAAACACTCGGCCTTGTATAAATTCTCCTATCCAGGTGTGTAGACCGCCTCTTACTCCAAAATTGCTACGTAGAGAAGCCTTTTGGATGGCACCTTGTCAGGCTTTCTCATAGTCCATAGGTAGATAATATCTGTTTGTATGTTCTTATCAGAATTTGTAGTCCAGTCGTTGAAACATCTTAGCATGTTGGTTGTTGTCGATTTCTTCTTCTGGAAGCCGTCCTGCAAATCAGGTATAACTTCATTTAACTTTGAGAATTCATCCAGTTCCTTCACTATGATTTTTTCCATAATCTTATGAACAGGGCTTGTTAAGCTTACTGGCCTCTGGTTTTCTAGTTTAAATCTGTCACCATTTTTGTATAGTGGTGTTATGATAGCCTGCTTCTAGCTGGCTGGCAAAGTCCCCGAGGTCATTGATTCATTCATAGGATGACTTAGTGGTTTTGCTAAACTTTTTACGCATTTATTCAAAAAAATGGACGGAATTTCATCTGGACCAGGACTTGATTTAGTTTTTAGGCTTAGAAATAGCGTTTTCCACATTTAATGGTGTGATGTCAATGGTGTTCAGCGAACTAATGTTTCTAGTGCTATCAGGCAAAATTGGAATCTGTTCATTCTCTTGTGTAAACATGTTCATAAATTGTTTGGCAAACGTTTCCGATGTATCCTCATTGCTGGCAATAATGTTGTTAGTGTCGTCATCCTTTAATGTGATTGTTCTCACTTTTGAGTTTAGACTTTTAGACACAAACTTGCAGAATTGTTTGTTTGACTTTAATTGTATTATTCTATGTTCATAATAGTATATTAAAGTATAAGTGGATATTAAGGCCTTTAAAACACGCGCGATTTTTCGAGCACGACGGCGCAGCCGAGTGCTCGAAATAGAGCAAGTGTTTTAAAGACCAGTTATCCACGAATACTTTACACTATTTTTTTTTATTGGTATACGTTCAAATCATAAATTACTAATAATAATTGTAGAAGCTAAATTTGTGCTTTAAATAAAAGAAAAGATATTGAAGATTTAAACATAATATATTCATATATTCTTCATTTCATTAAAAATCCAATCAATGAAATAAATTTCTTAAATTATTGCCCTAAATTCTATTTTATAAATTTAATAATTAATACTTACCTATTACCTATTAAATTCCTCAAAGATACATTAACAAACAAGAACCAAGCTCTATCATAAGTCTTGAAATTGTCAAAGTATATTAATCATTTTTACACCATTCTATCATATACATTTTTATATTTTATTGTTAATTTTTGAAGGAAGCTTGGTTTTATGTTTTAACAAGGATTTTCATACTTATTGTAACTCACTTTACACGTAAGTTTTAGTTATATTCTTTAATTTTTATAACATATTGCTCTATATTGTAGCCTTGAAAAAGGAAATAAATTTTCCGAAAGCTCGGCGTAAGTAAAAAAAGAGTTTCAATCATTGCCAGACCGCTAACCCAAGAAAACAGAATAAAAACTACTTATTCAATTGGCCGGTCAAGATTACCATTCCATCTACGTACTTAAAATTGAATAATGGCAACACTGTGTATTATGGAGATATGCCAGTTCGTCACAACATAGATATGGTTCTTTTAAGTATTTTTATGGGAATAACTCATTTTCGCCAAATATTGAGATAGGCCCCTTCGTACTGACAGCGACGATTTGTTCTCATTTGATGAATGGATTTGATTATTTTCTATTTACTTGATGTATATAAGTAAACCTCCACCTTCTTTATCCTTTCTGTCTTTACGAAAGGTCTGATATCCTGGCGGAGCTATAAGGCCTGATATTTCTGCATTAAGCCAAGTTTCTGTGGTACAAATAAAAGCAGGGTTGGTTTTCTGAATACTTGTTCTCCACTCGACAATCTTATTCTTAAAAGAACGCAGGTTTGAATACGAATAGGTGATTTCGACCACAGATTCAGCAGCTATTTTGTTACTTAGTTTTTTGACAACAGTTGAGTCCTCAAGGTGACGATCATGGGCACTCCATGAGCATAATTTATTTTCAGGTGTTGTTCTCCTTTGTTTGTCCTTTCTTCTAATTCCTGACTTAATTCTTTCATATATTGTCTCAGTGCTTCTGTTTGGTCTCCCTTGATATAGACTAAATTTATTGCAGGTAGTTTGCTTTTTTGTTAAAGTACATTTAGTGCTTCTTCTTTATTTGGAAATATGACTTTAACTGGTCTCACTTTCTGCACTTCGCATTTTTCTATTCTCATTGTCTTGAGATAATTCATGTTGATGTTTGGATGTATCTCTTTTAGAACGTTATATACAGCGTTTTTATCTTTTTCCTTCTATTCTCTCTATTAGTGAATTCTTGGATTTCGAGTAGACCAAAGACGAGGACGTTTTGTGCTATTGTCTCTCTTTCCTGCAGCTCGTATAATACAGTTTGTCGCCGTTGCCTTGCTTTGCTTTCCAGATTTCTAATGTCCACCTTGAAAGCATTCACTGAGGGCAGATCTGGTATTTGCTTCCTAGCGTTTTCCTTCAGCCTATTTTCCAGCTCTTTGAATTCTTCTTTTAGTGACTGTTTCTCTTTTTCAAATGTTTGGTTTTTGTTTTCCTCATGTATTTTAGTAATCTTCACCTTTCTGTGTTTGTTTTACCTCCTAGATAAGTAATAATATGCTCAAAGTTATTTTCCATGGCTCATTTTTTTTCTGTACTATTTTATTCCGTACTCTTTCTTGCTCGTGCTTCTTTATACAGTGTGTCCGTGAAGTAACGGATAAATTCATTATTTTGAAAGCGGTAGAATTTTTGAAAAATCGCTCAGACACGTCAATACAGGTCTCAAAAATAGCTCCGCTGCTATCAACTTTGTTTTTTCAAATGGATCACCCTGTGTATTATGACATTTATGGATTCTGCGGAAAATTTTTGACATATTTCATGTACAATGGTATACCTACCTTCAACTGTTTCGGAAATATTGACAGTTGAAAATTGATTTTTTTGCAACTTTGACAGGCTGTAAAACCTGAACGGTTAATTTTAGAGGAAAACCGATTTTACATCTTATCTTAGATTTTCATAAACTATCATTTGACACCAACTTTGAAGTTAATCCGTGATTAAAAATTCCAGTTAAATTTAATCTCCGGGTAAATTCAGAGTTGGTGTCAAAAATGATAGTTTATGAAAATCTAAAATAAGAATTTAAAATCGGTTTTCGTCTAAAATTAACCGTTCAGGTTTTAAAGCCTTTCAAACTTGCAAAAAAAGTGGGGGCCTTCTTCCATTTTTTTCGTATTTGCCTAGGGCTTCAAATGCTGCACTATGAATACTCTCTTTGGTATGTTGGTAATGCATTTCAAGGTTTTGGAAATTCATACTACTCTGTAATTTTTGATCTAATCTTTTCATGAACAACCCGTTTACGCTTTGCTCTTCTAGAGATTTTAGGTTCTATTTCTCAGACACAATATTGGGTGGTATGAATAAAAACGAAGTACTTGCTACTACTACAAGTATTAGTATGATCTACGTAGTATTTACTTTACACTACACCCTAGGAATACGTTGACAACAAATTTGACCTTGTTGGTAGTCCTTCGAGAGCTGTTGCGCCAAATGCATCACTATAAGAAGAACCACTGTAAGAATTGACGAATTTGCGAACAACGGTGAATGTTTAATTTTACTAGCCGGTCATTTTGTGTAGTATAGGTAGAAAGCCCTTCTCTTAGGGTACCTTTTCCCCATAAAATTAAATTATTAGTTCTATGATGGGTGAGCTAACGAGTACAAGTCAAAATTTTGCGAAAATGAGTTTAAGTCATTTTGGTAAATATTTTCGGTTCCTACATCGACTGGTCGAAACAGTATAGGTCAATTTATTTGAAATCCTTTACTTTTAATTTCAATCCACATAGTTTAACTTACCTAAAAGGAATTTTATTCTGTTGGGCATATCAGTATAAGTTGAATTGTACTATTTAGATTATACACTATTAATAAAATTCAAATAGTACAAGTAGACTTATACTATTCCTATCCTGATTTTGTCGGTCGACTTATACTCTTAGTACCATTTGGTGACCAAAGTGGTTATGTTATCAGCAAAAAAAAAGTGTTTTGTGAAAAAGAGTTGGCCTTCTTTTCCAGTTTTTGCTAATATCAAATTTTGGGTTGAGCAAAACTAGTATAAGTCATTTCTTAGGTCAGGTAAAGATATTATAAGTCATATTATCTTATTTCATAATGATATATGTCATCTATAGGTCTGGTCAAAAGAGTATAAGTCCATTTTTTTTTGTAATAAAAAAAAAACAGAACAAAAAAAAATTTTAAAAATAGATTATCTCTAATAAAAAAACACCTTTGTAAAGTTAAAAATTCGATTCGTTCGAAACAGCCGCCAAAAATCCGATTATTTTAAAGTCTAATATTTCGAACGCATTTTTCTTGATTTGTCTAATTTTGACTTGTACTCTTTAGCCCACTCACCATAGAGTTAAAACCCTTCAATTGTTTATGTAGTCACAATGGCGACGAATGCAGTGGCAGGGGCAGAATGGGGAGAGGCAGAACGGGGTAAACCATGTCCCGCCTCACGTATATGTTGAACTGCTAAACTTCATTGTAGATGTTGTTTAATGATGTAAACTGTTTTAAATACATACACTTAGAACTTACTTCGTATTAAACGACATTTAACCATTATCATCCTGAATAAACTATTTTTTATAGATGGTTCGAATATACGTAAGAAAAACGGAACAACAATGGTCTTCGGAGTCAATACATCAGTTAGGACATAGATTAGTTAGGAGATAGAGTTAGAGATCAATAGACTGTTGACTAAGTTTTAAACGACTATTCTATTCTGTCTCACATGTACCCCAATGTACCCCATAGGTGGGGCACAACGGGAAATTGTGCAGATTTTGTCATAAAAATAAATAGCAAAATACAGAAAAGGAAATAATGAAATATTTTTGTAATAATCATTAGAAATAATAGTTGGGGAGCTGGCGTCAAAAACATGCAAGAGTTTTCACAAGGCGGATATTTTCAAAATAGGTCGTACTTTAGTGTTAGAATGCTAGTGTACAGTCAGCACTCACAGTTCCGGGACAGCTGGCTCTGGGACGCGGGCAAAGTTGTAATTTTAAGAAGCATCTAAACTGTTTTCTCAAAGCTCAAAATTTATAGAAATTTTGCACATTATCTGTTTGAAGGACACAGATAACGTATGTAAATCGTCAGACGTCTAGTTCGTTGCAAAAAGGGGGTCAGACGTCCTCAAAGTTTTTATTTTATGGCATTTTCTACGGTGTCCTGTCAAAACATATTTTTGCAGGTATTTGACAAATATATCTGAAGAAAATGCCATAAAATAAAAACTTTGAGGACGTCTGACCCCCTTTTTGCAACGAACTAGACGTCTGACGATTAACATACGTTATCTGTGACCTTCAAACAGATAATGTGCAAAATTTCTATAAATTTTGAGCTTTGAGAAAACAGTTTAGATGCTTCTTAAAATTACAACTTTGCCCGCCTGCCTGCTGTCCATTAAAGTCTCCCAGCAATATTATTTCCCTTGAAGTTCCTACTTTTATTATTTGGTCACTGAGTTGTTGATAATAGTATATTGTTGTATTAGGAGTAGAAGCTTTACTTTTTTGTGCTGAAGCAGTAGGTTTGCGAGCCGAACGTAGTGAGGCTTGCAATACTGCTGAAGCACAAAAAAGTGCTTCTACTCCGTATGCAACACGCTATTTTTTCTCCAAACTAATGGGGTAAGCTCAATGAATGGTTGAGCGGCAGTAAAAGTACGAGCGGCACTAAAAGTACTTTTGCTGCCGCTGGGGTTGCCAAGCAGCATAGAAATTGAACTTCTACCACCTCGACAGGTGTTAACCCGCTGGATTTGCCTAGCAGCATAGAAATCAAATTTCTGACATCTTGACAGGAGTTAACAAAGTGACGTTTTTTTGACGTTTGGAGAAAAAATCTTTTATTTTGTTTTGGTTCGATTCCTCTGGCCTTTGATGACCCAACATCCAGCTACACGGCAGCAGCTTCTTTGCCACTTATATTTATGCGCCGTTACAAATAAATTTGAATTATATTTTTTTGAATTAGAAGAAATATTTCTAGATATTACACTATTTGAAGTTGAAAACGTTTGCGCCAAACTGAGAACAGGGGAAACACTACAATAGTTCACTTCCATTATTGACGACGGTATGGTTTCCTCTCATTTTATAGATGATATTTTTGTGGAAGCTCTGATCCAGTTGTAAATAGGGTTTTTTTGAATTAACGTTACCCTGGCCATAGTGCAATAGAATAGTATTTTTGACTGGAAAGTTTTGAGGTAGTTTTGATTTTCTCCATTCCTTATGTTTTTTGGGGTGGTGAATCCAAATTCAAAATTTGCCAATAAAATTTCATGACGCAACATTGAAAAGACTGGAAAAAAATTACAAAAAAGGTAGTTTTGGCAGTCTTTTGCTTATAACTCGGAAGTCATCAATTTCTTGGAAAAAAACTCCTCCATTCAAAATGGAAGCACAAAAAATTTCTCAATCGTGAGTTGAATAGTAGCGCGTTTTATCGATTTCCGCAAAAACCCACTTTTTATCTGCAAAACTCTAATTTATTATCAAATAACATTATCTTCATCACTTTATTATTAAATTATCATATTATTTGATCCGTTTTCTCTTGGACGGTCCTAGCTGAGGCTTCTCGATGGGGGAAAGCTCCTGGCAGAGGATCGGGTTCTTCCATAAACATCGGAGATTGAGAGAAATTGTGAAAAAAAAACTTGTGATTTTGCGATTAGACATTCCTTCCAAATAGTGTGAGCATTCTTCGTCAGTTCCGACAGTTCTTGGTCTCTTTCTTCGGTCTATCTCAACGATGTCGTCAGGGAATGGACTTTTTCACTCAACCCAGTGCATGTTGTGCATATTGGAGAGCAATAAAGCAGCCACAATTCCGCTGAGAGCCTTTCTTGCATTTACAAAATACTTATGCGCTAAAGTATTGAGTCGGGTGCTGGTTTAGAACGGCCACAAGACCACTGTTTTCTTTTTTATCCCCACTCGTTCTTGTCTCTTTGTTAATCATTGAATATAGTTTGTCCGGATAACAACTACTGTATCTGAAAGTAAACTCTCTGTGAATATTCTCGTGCAGCAGCTTCAGTGGGAGGTGGTGCGGCAATGTTGGGTCTGCTTTTGTAAGATGATATATAAAACCTGTATCTCAAATCTTCATAATCTCTCGGCTTTTCCCATACAAAACTATGAGAATCAATAGAAATATGTCGCCTGCTTGGGCAATCTCGTCCTGGTGAGCTCCAGGGTATTTGAAAGCCTCATTAACTGGTGCCAAGTCATTGTTTTTTTGCAGGACTTTGAGTCTTGAGAAATTTCAATTTTCTCTGATTAAACAGATCGGAAGTGGTGTCATAACCGTCCACTCATCGTGTGACAATATAATATGGTCTAATAGGGTTTTGCATGATAGGTGAGGGTCATAGATGGTTCTTTCCACGGTTTCATTAAAGAGATTTTTTTTATAGCACATCTCTCCTCTTTTTACACAATAAACGTATTCAAACTTTTTTTTCCCGCACCGTTGTTATTTTCTCTAAATCATCATCTAGTATTCCATCACAAATAAAACACACAATCGAGATAATTTTAGGCAATACGCGTAAACTGCAGTGTGTCTAGTAATTTAAAACAAGGAGGGATTCACTAAATGAGCTTTTGATACTAAATTAGCGTTTTGGAGTGAAAAAGATTGGTTTTTGGGAAAACAAATCGTTCTACAAAAAATTTGAGGAACGTTCATAGAAAATTTCATGTACTTCAATTTTGAATAGAGGTGGTTTTTCCGAAAAATTGATAGTTTTCGAGTTCTACGCAAAAGGGTGTTTCAACTACCTTGTTTTTACTTTTTTTGCATTTTTTTTCAGTCTTGCGTCACGAAATTTGGTTAGCAAACCTCAGATTCGGATTCGATACCCCAAAAAACATAAAGAATGAGAAAAATCAAAACTACCCCAGTTTACTTATTGAAGCACTTTCACTCACCTAATTGGGCATCTGGCTTTATCTCGGTGTTGTTTCTGATAAGCCTTTTACTGTCTGCTTTGGTGTGTTTTTGGAAAAAACTGGATTGTATTCAATCCTGCTTGTAGGTATGCAATCGTGAAATTTTTCCACTTTAAAAAAATCAGTTATGCAACTAGGAGCTTCGCCACCTCTGAAAGCCAGTTCAAATGATAAAACGTGGAACAACTTTTTTTGAAGACCGTCGGGAGTATTTAGATCAAAAAGTTTGAGAATACCTAACTATTCTTCGGACGTAGAAGCTGAGGAAGTTGAGGAACTAGTTCTTCTTTTGCTTGGATCACTCTGCAATTGTCGTAGTACGGCATCCCTGGCGTATCTTTGTGACGAATATAATGTTCGTGAATGGATCTAGGATGTCTGCATAGTCGCTATACCTACTTCTGTTGGAGTAATTTAGCGGTCACATTCCATATGGTCTTGTCAATGCTTTCTTTGTAGAAGGATCCATCTTTTTTTCCCATATTACATCCTTTAAAATATTAGCTACATCTTCTGGCGTCGTCTGGGTTTTCAATATTTATTTTTGTTCTTAAGTTGACAATTTTTGCTCAAACTTCACTCATGCATGCTAAACTAGAAAACCACTCGATTCTTTTTCCAACTTAACATGCATTCATGCAAATTTACCAAAAGTTATCAATAATTTTTAATACATATGTTATATAGTCAACCATCCAAGGACCTTTTTTTTCAGTTATACATGTAAACCCCATACTTTGTGAGTGGCTTGCTTACATCAAGTCCTACAACTTTTCCTCTAAGACTTTTCTCGGAAATGGCACGTATGCGCGCAGGCGACTCGCAAACATTTTAGGGGTATCGGACTCCCCCAATTTGCCATTATTTTTGTCGGCCAAGTTGATTTCCGTGATTTAGAAATAAAAATCAAACATTATTCGTGAAATTAGATTTTCATGTATCAAGAAACATAACCACGTCAGATCGACATTTTGGGGGTATCGGACTCCCCCAATTTGCCATTATTTTTGTCGGCCAAGTTGATTTCCGTGATTTAGACATAAAAATCAAACAGTATTCGTAAAATTAGATTTACCTACATGTATCAGGAAACATAGCTACGTCAGATCGACATGTTTGCGAGTCGCCTGCGCGCATACGTGCCATTTCCGAGAAAAGTCGTAGAGGAAAAGTTGTAGGACTTGATGTAAGCAAGCCACTCACAAAGTATGGGGTTTACATGTATAACTGAAAAAAAAGGTCCTTGGATGGTTGACTAATACCACTACTGATATTTTATTACTATAGATATTGAACAACAGCAACAATCTGCAACTTTGCCCTTTGGCAAACGCCCCTTTTTTTCTGAGCTCGGATCTTTACGGGCAACTGGCCATCAACCCTTATTTGAGGTTTTCGGTTTCACTTAAGGTTTCCAATAATTAGCTCAAATTAATTGACTAATTTTCTCGATAATTATCCTCCTTATTTGTTCAAAATAATCCCTTAGTTATCTTAGTCAGTTACGCTCAATCAACTCGCTCATTATCCCACTTCTGGATTATGACGCCTGCTTCTCCGCACTAATGTAATTAATTTCGTAACAATTTATACACTTTCAATATAACGGAACAAATGTGCATTCTCAAATATATATTCCTGTTTACATCTAATATCATCAACATAACCTGAACTCTATTTCTCTTCTCTTAAGTACAACTGAAGCCAACTCTATAAGAAATGCATTACCTAGGTTCATTAGTTTAAAGTTATAGCTACAACAGAAATGGGTCGCTTTTGGAAGTCAAATACACATAAGGTCGACAGAAGATGACTAAATCACTAAGCAGGAAGTTAACATCAAAACCTGATCGATGACAACTGACACACAGCTGTCGACCTACTTCAGTTACTGGGCGATGCTTTATCAACAGATAAAGTCATCCCGGACACCTGGCCATCAACCCTTATTTGAGCTGTCTGGTTTCACTTATTGTTTCCAATAGTTAGCTCAAATTATTCGAATAATTATCTCGCCAACTGTCCTTATTTGCTTAAAATAATCCCCTAGTTATCTCATTCAACTACGCTCAATCAACTCGCTCATTTTCCCACTTCTGGAAGGTGACGCCTGGTTCTCCGCCCCAATTTAATTTCGTAACAATATATAAACTCTCGATACAACGAAACAAACGTGCTTTCTCAACTATTCCTGTTTACATCTCATATCAATATAACCTGAAATCTTTTTCTCTTCTCTCACGTACAACTGAAGCCGTCTCTAGAAGAAATGCATAACGTAACGTAGGCTCATAAGTTCAAAGCTATAGCCACAAAAGAAATGGGTCGTTTCTGGAAGTCACATACAGATAAAGTCGTCAGAAGCTGGCTAAATTACTGAACAGGAAGTATAAATCAAAACGTGATCGATGACAACTGTGCACCGCTTTATCAACCCAGATAATGTCACCCACGAATTGGAGCCAAAGTGTTTTCCTCACTATGGTTTATAACAACGTCTTCTGCCGTTTACGGATCGCATTATTGACGACGTCCACACATGTATAGATGAGAATAATTAAAAATGGCTATTATAAATCTGTAATGTTACATGAAAATATAATATAGAGGTATTTCAATTATTATTTTTCATATCAAGGGATTCAGTATAATCGTCTATAATATAATAAATCCACCTTTTTGTTAGTCCAGAAACAGTTATTATGCTGACGAAGACAGACAGTAAACTTCATTCAGACAATATAAGATACGCATTTACATTTTATGACTATTTATTGGCCATAAACTGGAGCCGAAACCCAGCAGTAAGTAGGTAGGGAGACAAGTGGTGTTGTATTCTTAACAAATATTGCCTTATTCAAAAAAAAATCAAATACGGTCGCGAACGGGGCTGCATTCGTTTTTTGCTCCAGTCTAAGGGGTAGGAGCACGTGGCCAAACAATACAGCAAAAGAGGCAGATGATTTATTGGCTTGCACGACAGTTCTTATATCGTTGGATAGACTGTAACGTGCCAAAATTGCCTTTAACTATTTCACACTTATTTTCAGTTCTCCATTCAAAATTCTTATAGGTATTTAATTTTTTCCTGATTTTATTAAGCTTTGTTTACATTATTCCTTTATAAAAATTCGACACATTACAGTAAAATCTGTTTTTTTTTAAGATAAAAGTCAAAATGACATTATGTTGGCAATACAATGTAAAATTGTCAATGCTTTCAAATTTTTTATGTAGAAAGGGCTTGTGTTGCCAACATAGTTACTAAATTTTTGACTTGGGGAATTATCTTTAAATAAAAAACGAACTTTAGTTGCAGATCCCGAAAATTTTCTAATCCTTATCTTTATTATTTCAATTCTAGTTTCACTTGTGACTAGTTCTTGTGGCGACTAGTGATTTTCCTCGATTTTAATCAATATTTTAATTCTATTTTCGATGTAAAAAAAGTGTTTCTTGGGTTAGGTTTTCAAAATCGTGATCCGTTTTCGAAGTGTGTACCGCATGCTGCTCATAATCTGTTCGGTTGCTGAACCCAGTACCAGATTTAGTTCCGGAATCCGATTCCATAAAGCACCGGATTGCTCTCTTTGCTCTCTATTCTATGGGACACTTGAGTCATGTCACTCATGATTTGTGTGCCAGCTGACGGCAGAAATGTCGTTCATCTTTGTGCATTGGCCTTTCGATTAGTAATGTTTTTGGGACCATCGATTCCTTTGTAAGCGTTTATGTTTTGCAACTTGGATTGTTTACTCAATATCGTATTTTTCAAATTATGATTGTTCTAGTGGATAATTACTTGTGGTTATTGTCATAAGTCGTCAGCTTTTGCAATTTTTCTCTGATTATATTGTTGTGTGCAATTTTTGATGCATTAAATTTTACCGATTTATTTTTGACGTTTGTCGTTACTTTGCCTCATCTCTAATCCTTACCTTCAGGACAGCTAATTAATTTTATGTGGTGCTTCTTTTCTTCACGTTTGGGGATTCCGAGAAATAAGGTCTTTCTGAAGAAGTTGAATTATGTCTTCGCCTTTGGGGGATTTCGACCTTATATTCTCAATTATTGAATTTATGGTACAGGGTTATTGGTTATAAATATCACCCCCCTCTATCTTTTTTATTTGACATTTTAGAAAAAAGTTTCCCAAATAAAAGTTTTATGGTTGAAATTAAATTTTTTGAAAAACTCCCTTTCGCATATACAGGGTGTTTCAGAAATGCTGGTCGTGCTCCAACTTTCTTATTTTAAATGGAACACCCTGTATATTATTGAGTATTCAGATTCTACGTAAAATTCTGTGAAGATTTCATGTGATATACCCTATACCTAAGTTCAACTATTTTGGAAATATTGACAGTTGAAAATTGACTTTTTTTGCAACTTTGACAGGCTGTGAAACCTAAACGGTTAATCTTAGAGCAAAACCGAACTTACATTTTTTTCTCAGATTTTCATAAGCTATGATTTGACACCAACTTTGAATTTAACCGGAGATTAAATTTAATTTGAATTTTTAATCATGGATTAAATTCAAAGTTGGTATGTCAAATATAAGTGTCAACTGATAGTTTATGAAAATCCAAGATAAAAACATAAGATCGGTTTTGCTCTAAAATTAACCGTTTAGGTTTTACAGCCTGTCAAAGTTGCAAAAAGTCAATTTTCAACCATCAATATTTCCAAAACAGTTAAACTTAGGTATAGGGTATATCACATGAAATCTGCTCAAAATTTTATGTAGAATCCGAATATTCAATAATATACAGGGTATTCTATTTAAAATAAGAAAGTTGGAGCGCGATCAGCTTTTCTAAAACACCCTGTATATGCGAAAGTGAGTTTTTCAAAAAATTTAATTTCAACCATAAAACTTTTATTTGAGACACTTTTTTCTAAAATGTCAAATAAAAAAGATAGAGGGGGGTGACATTTATAACCAATAACCCTGTACATTGAGTTGCCTTAAGTTGTGTTACGTTTTCGTAAAGTATCATAATATCGCCGATATTTTCGGATTTTTATATCCATCCATTCGATAAGTTTTTCTACGCACGTTGTTCCCCACAGTTGATTCTGACCTTCTTTATTTAATCATTAGTGAAAAGGAGTAGAGTAAAGACCACCTCACTCACTCAAGGATCTTGAATCCAGACTAGTCCAGATAGTCCTAGCGGTACATGAAGAAAAACGGCAAATTGTGTTAAAAGCATGAATTTTGGTACACTTGGTCTTTGAACCATAACAATTGATTTGGCTCGTAGCATTAACCCACAACTGTCATTTGTTTATATTTGCTTAAACAATTCACTCGATCTGTTAAAAAAGCACAAAACAGGCTAACCAGATACCAATGGCAAATAAAATTTAGATTGGAAGTTGATAAAAAGGACGGAAAGTCATGCTGATCCATGCAAAGGCAATCCTGACCCAAGTCGCCACTTTGACTTTGATTAATTGTTTAAACATATTGTTCACTTTTGTTTATGCAAAATTATTGATTTTTCGGATATTGCATGTGGGGAATCGATTTCGACTAATTAGGGGTCAAAAATCTCGAATAATAACATTAGAACTCGTTTGCAAGGCTTTTGTAATTGTTCTTGTGTATTATAGAAGAAAATATTGAACAAAATTTGGCGCTCAAGTGACAGTGGATGAATAACTGAGTATAAATGAATTAATAAAACCATTAAATAATAGCTATTTATGTAACAAGTTGTAAAATGAGCCTATTTTTTGCACTAAATGTGAAGATTGAACCACGAGCGAAGCGAGTGGTTTAACACATTGTGTGCAAAAAAACCAGCCATTTTGCGACGTGTCTCATACACGATTTTTTGTGATTTATTCAAAATATTTAAAATTCAAAAAATAAACTAATTTCGACACTGACAAGGAACGCACTCTTAATGTAATTCCAAAACTCAGTGTTGATAAAGAAAGTATTAATCACCTGTTAAAAGATGGATGTGAAACTTTATCGAATCAGAAAAAAAAAAACTCAATTTGACGCAAATTTTTTCATATTTTCATTCCATAAGGGCCGCATAAGTGCCCTAAAACCGTACCGATTTCGAAAAAAAAAAGACACAATGTTGATCAAGAAAGTAATAATATTCTATCAAAAAATGAATGTGGAACGCTATCGGAAATCTTTAGAAAAAAAAGCTCAATTTGAAGCAAAATTTTTCATATTTTCAACCCATAAGGCGATGAGTGCCCTAGAACCATGCCGATTTTGGAAATAAAATTGACACAATGTTTATAAAGAAAGTATTAATCACCTATCAAAAGATTCATGTGGAACCCTATCGAAAATCTTCAGAAAAAAATAAAAGCTCAATTTGAAGCAAATTTTTTCATATTTTCAACCCATAAAGGCCTTAAGTGCCCTAAAACCGTCCGATTTCTCAAAAGAATTGGACACAATGTCGATAAAGACAGTATTAATCACCTGTCAAAAGATGAATGTGGAACCCTATCGAAAATCATCAGAAAAAACATAAAAACTTAATTTGAAGCAAATGTTTTCATATTTTCATTCCATAAGGGCCATAACTGCCCTAAAACCGTACCGATTTTGAAAATAAGTAGACACATTGTTGATGGAGAAGGTTATAATCACCTGTCAAAAGATAAATGTGGAACTTTATCGAAAATCATCAGAAAAAAAAAAAAAAAAAAAAACTGAATTTTAAGCAAATTTTTTCATATTTTCAACTCGTGCCCTTAAACCGTACCGATTTCGAAAAAAAATGGACAAAATGCTATTAAAGTATTAATCACCTATCAAAAGATGAATGTGGAACCCAATCGAAAATCATTAGAAAAAAAATAAAAACTCAATCTGAAGCAAATTTTTCCATATTTTCAATCCATAAGGGCCATAAGTGCCCTAAAACCGTACCGATTTCGAAAAAAAAAAAAAAAAAAAATGGACACAATGTTGATAAAGAAAGTATTAATCACCTATCATAAGATGAATGTGGAACCCTATCGAAAATCTTCAGAAAAAAAATAAAAGCTCAATTTGAAGCAAATTTTCTCATATTTTCAACGCATAAGGGCCATAAGTTCCCTAAAACCGTACCGATTTTGAAAAAAAATTGACACAATGTTGATGAAGAAAGTATTAATCACCTATCAAAAGATGAATGTGGAACCCTATCGAAAATCTTCAGAAAAAAAATAAAAGCTCAATTTGAAGCAAATTTTTTCATATTTTCAACCGAGTTTTCAACCGAGTTTTCAACCCATAAAGGTCATAAGTGCCCTAAAACCGTAACGATTTTTGAAAAAAATAAACACAATGTTGATAAAGAAAGTATTATTCACCTGTCAAGGGATGAATGTGGAACCCTATCAAAAAATGTTCTCGCTCTCCTTTACTCTGGCACTGGAATTGTCGTTATTTCACATAAGAGCGGCGCATAGCATAATTTAAAAAAAAAAATCAATAATTTGTATCATGGAAGCATTAAAAATGCGCGGAAACGAGTTCTAATGTTAATAGTCGAGCTTCTTGACCCCCAATTAGTCGAAATCGATTCCCCACATGCAATATTCGAAAAATCAATAATTTTGCATTAACTAAAACAATATGTATAAACAAAAAATCAAAATGGCGACTTGGGTCAGGATGGGCCTTTGGATGGATCAGCATGACTTTCCGTCCTTTTTATCAACTTCCAATGTAAATTTTATTTGGCATTGGCATCTGGTGAGCCTATTTTGTACTTTTTTAACAGAGTGAATTGTTTAAACAAACATAAACAAATGACAGTTGTGGGGTAGTGCTACGGGCCAAATCAATTGTTATGGTTTAAATACCAAGTATACCAAAATTCATGCTTTTAACACAATTTGCCGTTTTTCACTAAATATCTATGTGTACCGCTAGCATTAGAGTATATCTAATTACGCTTTTTATACACAAATTATTTAAATATTTTCAAGAGCACACATTTTGTATTTTGATTTTCAAATTTAAATTTCATTTGCACCACAATTGCCTTAGGAATATATTTCCATATATTTGTTCTTAAATTTCCTATTGATTATTTAATTAAACGAACTCTATAGCACTTGCATTAATTGAGTTTTATTTGGTTTTGTGCACTCAGCCCAATATTAGTATTATTATTATTATTTTATTTTTATAATTCGATCAAGTTGTAAGGACCTGGAGCCAGATAAAATCCTGGAGATTCCGACTCATCTGTACTGAGTCGGTGACGCCCATAACATAACCCAGCCCTACTCTCCGCATTGTTCAATTCTCAGCGAGGGCATAATTTGCACGTAGTACGACATTTAGTCTTGCAATCTTGACTATTTACTTATTTTATTTTAAACTGACTAACATTGAAAAAGCGTGGCAAGACAGTTTGAATGTGTTCGACCAAAAATATACCTATATGAAATTTGACGACTCCATATACGCCGGAACTATAGAAAGTTTACATCAAATATTTGCTTTCCCTAAACCTGGACAACACTACTATTCACCAGCCTTCGAATTTCATTTATCGAACCCTTTCTTGAACATAAATGGAATATGTCGTACTTAACCGGCCCAGGTTTCAAGCACAATTTTTAGTTCCCAAATAGAAGTTGCAGTGGAATAATAAAACGTTTCGAATTAGTCCAGGGATTAGCGTCTGTCCGTGCGGGGCTCACTAAATCCTCGGCAATTTTGCACTCAAATTTACGCGATGCCCTTGTGCATCTGTGCAGCATTTAAATTTTAATTGGTTTTATACTATGTTCGTGTGTGGGCAGCTTTTTATTGGGAGGTCGTAAAGTATTTGATGTTTTTAATTTGAGTTGATACCAACATTTTTGCATTTTATTGAATGTTTCAAAGGAAGTTTTACCTGAAACTACATTATACTAAATATAATAAACATATAGGTATTTCGAATACCTACTTTACAAAAGTCAGTTTCTTCAACTATGCTTCAGAAAAAAGTGTACACAGCTCAATATTGTTGCTGCAGGCTACAGCCTCTCAGATTTTCCAGAGTATGGAACGCCTCATGCAACTCCATTGCTGAGTAGAGCAGCTCCTTAACATGGGCAAAAAATCGTTTGAAAAAAAAGTACCAGGGGCATATTCTAAAGACATTTTAGTGACTTAATCCAAGTCACAAGGCCAATAAGTTACAATGTGAAATAATTTTTGTCAAGCTAATCCTGCACTTGGTGATATCTGTCCCAAATTAATGTTGCCTGACACTAGCAGAAGTGGCGATAGGGATTCTAGTTTGACTCTTGTAATTTTTACTGCCTTTTGATCTAGTTTCTAGTCTATTATAATTTTTGTCGACAGCCCTTTAGAGCCCTGTCAGTTTATATCATTTTCAAAAGTTGTTTGTTTCTATTTCCACAAATAGCGCTCGTAGTATCACAGCAGCTGAATTCATATAGGCTGAGAGGATGTAATATTGCACGTTGAAAGTTTGTTGCTGAAGGCTAAAGGAAGAAAATACTTCTCTCTGCATGTTTTTTTTTTCTGGAGAGGATGTATAGGCGTTTGTGATAAATTCAAAAAGAAAACACAAAGTCTTCATCCACAAAACACTTAAATCAAGTTAAAAAGCTCGAAAGCGCGAGGATAGAAAACTTTATCATCAGGGGCAAGTTTGCTCACATATTATAAAGTGTTCAGGCCGCTAGATTTCGCATTTGACACAGGAAAAGAACCAGTGTCATGAATAGGTTATTATTATTATTATTATTATTATTAGGTTTAGCTTTGTTTTGGTTCGAAAAAAGGATGGTTCTAGAACGGTCCAAAACAGTCGCACAGTTTATAATTGGAATTTTTGATAGCCGAGCCGTTGTCATTTTGTTCATTGATAAACTGTGCGATTGTTTTGAACCGTTCTAGAACCGTCCTTTTTTCGAACCAAAACAAAGCTTAAAGGCCCCACAGACTGCGTTTCTGTTGGACGGTTTTGTTCGACGAGCAAATCTGGTCGAGTAAAAATGACGCAAAACCGAAGTGTGTGTGCAAAAAATTGTCGTTTTTGCTGGCATACAAAACCGATGCAAATATCTGGCTTTTGTTCGTCAGATATGTTCGATATGTCAACAAATCTGAAATGTGTGGGCTACGAATCTTAAAAACGACGGTTTTGTGTGGTGTGTGGTGCGTAGTTACATAATTTTACAATATTAAAATTTTTAAAAAATTTTAAACTTTCCAACATGACTGATGTTCGCCAAACTAAACCGAGATCTGTGTGCAACTGCAAACTGCGATCCGTCGTTTCTGCTCGACCAGATGATTTGCTCGTCGAACAAAACCGTCAAACAGAAACGCAGTCTGTGGGGGCCTTTATGTATTGATTGTCCTTTCTATGAAGGTGACTACTCTATTGTAGGACATTCCATGTCAAGTACACGTTTTGTCAAGCTTCCTAGTTATTAATTTAAATAAATAGTATATTGTGTATTTAGGTGGAAAAGTGACACATTCTCGGCCGACGGGACAAAAACCGAAGGTCGAGAATGTGCTTTTCCACCGAAATACACATACTATTTTTTCTGCGATCGGTTAAATATCTGTTAAATGTTTGTCTTTTTGTTCCAATTATTCAGCAGTACGAGAATAACTTTCCCGGCCTAGGCCGGAAAAGTGTTTCCCGTATTGTTATTCATTGATTCATTAGCAACTATTGAAACATAATTGAAATACCAATTGAGTTTTGCGACCTGTCAACCGGTCAAAATTGCTGACATTTCTTGTCAATCGCAGAAAAAGTTATATTTAATTTGTATATCATGTTTATTTAACATCTAAAACATGACATGGTGCTGCGCGAAAGTGTGAACGGTTAAAAAAACTGGAACCTTGTGAAAACTGTCTCAAAAATGGAAGGTTTAAAAACTCCTAGGCTGCGTTCGGCGCCAGCGTGCAGACAAACGGCAATCATTAAAAAAGTCAGTTAACCTACAGAATGGGTGAATTTAATGGTAGTAGTAAAAAAACCTGATAATGAAAATTCAATTTTGCTTGGACAGGGAGCTTCAGCCTATATCCTTCTGATGAGTCCTAACAAGGACGAAACGCGTCAAGGACTGGCACGGGAATGCGGGGTCCACTACTCAGTGGGTCGATTCCCAAATAGGGACTCTTATGTTCCTGATTTCACGTTGGTCATTACCTGAAAAAACTTTCTAACAACCTGATAATTATTTTAGAATATGTCTAGATCCTCAAAATTTGAATAAAAATATTATTCGTGAACGATATAATTTACCAACTTTTGAACAAGTGGTATCAAAGATAAGAAGTCCGAAAATATTTACAACCCTTGATGCGAATAAAGGATTCAGCCAAATTAAGCTGGATAACCATAGTCAACTTTTAACAACATTTAATGCGGGTAAATTTGGCAGATATTGTTATAAGAGAATGCCATTTGGCCTTTGCTCAGCACGAAGTATTCCAACGAACTTTTGTTGAGATTTTTGGAGACTTACCTGGCGAACAAGTTTATATAGATGACATTTTAATCTATAGTGAAAGTAAAGAAGATCATTTAAAGAAATTGATTGAAGTACTTGAGAGAGCAAGAACTGCCAATGTAAAATTTAACAAAAGCAAATGCAAGTTTGGAGTAAGAGAAGTAAAATGTTGGGGACATGTTTTGAGTGCGGAAGGACAAACCCGATAATGACAAAGTGCAAGCTATTCTGGATCTTGAGGTACCAAAAAATAAAAAAGAATTACAGACCATTTTAGGTATGATAACTTATATTTCAAAATTTTTGCCTAATGTTTCTCAAATTACTGTTTTAATGTGATAACTTTTGAAGAAAAACGTTGAATTTTCATGGACTGAAAATCATACCAGTGATTTTTCAAAACTAAAAGAAATGTTACAAAAAGCTCCTATTTTAGAATATTTTGACTTAGAAAAGCCTACAGTTATATCAGTAGGTAGTAGTAGTGGTAGTGGATTAGGTGCTGTTATTTTACAAGATAACCTACCAGAAGCATATGCCTCAAAAAGTCTTACAGCTTATCAAAAAATGTGGGCTCAAATTGAAAAGGAACTATTGGCGATATGCCATGGTTGTGATCACACGCCACTAGAACAAATTTTCAAAAAACCAATAAGTGAGACACCATTAAGACTCCAAAGATTGGGTTTGCGTCCACAGCAATATGATATTATTAAATACAAACCTAGTTATGTCAAAGGATCCCGCACTTGGACCATTGAAAATAGGTTTCGGTCAACATGTCTGAATTTTTAATATGTTGTAGTTCTATGTCTGTAGATTGAATTTTGGCAAAAAAATTGGGGGGGGGGGGGTCCTCGGGCCGTTTTGGAGCTACGGCCGTCCATAGGCGTGCGAATAAGAGTCCGATTGCAAGCGTCGCCTTAAAAGTTTACTTTTAAACACAAAAAAACAAACCATTCTAAGGTATAATTATAACACATAATTTTTTAGAACATGTAGTCAATAGACTGAAACTGTTACAAATGTACAGGGTGCACACTTTTTACTGGTACCTTTATTTGATTATATCTTATGGGATATTTTCAAAAATACATAAGCTCATCGCTCATCTTTTATTAGACATTTGCAGTGGTTTGGTTTGTAGATACATAGAGTATTGGAATACATACTTTATACATAAATTGAAATTTTTCTGTTTAATACAGGGCCATTCAAAAGTTATGGCCTATTAATTTTAAGTTAGTGACTTCGTCAAGTAATTTTTTATAGCGCGAAAACAAAAACGTAAAATATTCAGTTTGGGAAATTATTGTACTGCTACACTTTGTAACTTCTTGATTATTTAAAGTATCAAAAAAAGTTGAATACAAAAATTCTAGGTACCCTAAAACATAATCATTTCAAAATTAAAAAGGGTTTTCTAGATAATGCCACGAAGTAGGTATTTTACGTGGTACCTTTATATTACTGCATTATTATGCATGGTTTATTATTTCAGTAATCTATTATACAGGGTGTTCATTTTAAAACTTACCACCCCCTTTCCATCTAAGTTTTTCTAGGGGGAGGCTCTGGGGGCTTCCCCAGCCCCCAGAATTTTGCAAAAAACTGATCCTCCTTCAAATTATAGTTGATTTTTCAACTCCGAGATAATAGGGGCGATAAGACTTAAAATGAACATTCTGTATGCCTTCTATTACTGCCAAGCATTCGATTTTCTGATGTTTTATGTTGACATTTGACAAAGTTTTGACAAGCTTGTTTTAAGTTAAATAAAAATATGCGTTTTTCAAGACTCAATAAAAGATCTTTGAAGGGCTAAGCGTCGTGTTAACATCCAGTTTGAAATTTCTTGGTAATGCTGGGAATTTATATTAATTGGTAAGATAATTTCTTATTTGCCTATCTTTTGATATACCGTTACGTTAGGTTTATTTAAAGATCGTTGAGGTACTAAAATTGTTAGAAGAAAGAAATTTGGATATTTTTGGATATTTTTTTTTTTTAAGGAAAATGAATAATAACTTACAGAGGTATGTTAGAAAGATTTTTACAGGTAATGACCAACGTGAATACAGGGACACTTCGGTCCCTGTTTGGGAATCGGCCCACTGAGCAGTGGACTCAGGCTTCCCATGCCAATCCTTGACGCGTTTCGTCCTTGTTAGGACTCATCAGAAGGACATAAGCTGAAGCTCCCTGTCCAAGCAAAATTGAACTTCGTTGACCAGTCAGAAACAACTACTCCGAGGGCAAATACCCCTACCGGCGTTGAACTACACTGATTGGTCTGAGCTTTCGTTGGCAATAGAAATTGTTAGAAAGATTTTTACAGGTAATGACCAACGTGAATACAGGGACACTTCGGTCCCTGTTTGGGAATCGGCCCACTGAGCAGTGGACTCAGGCTTCCCATGCCAATCCTTGACGCGTTTCGTCCTTGTTAGGACTCATCAGAAGGACATAGGCTGAAGCTCCCTGTCCAAGCAAAAATGCTCATGTAGATTAACTTTTTTCCTCTGCAAATAATCGAACGAGAAGCAGGCATCAAAATCACCCATATTCTCATGAGCTAACTAGCCACATTCAGTCCTCAAAATGCCTGAAAACTAAAATGACGTCACTAAACAGTCTTTATCTCAGGGTCTGTAAATATTAATGTATCGCGGACTCTTGCAAACTATATCTATATATCTATATCTAAATAACTATTATAGTTTCTCTTCTTTTGAAGATGTTAACATTGTTAACAAAACACTTGTCGAGAAAAGTAATGTATTTTTGATTAGTGGTAAAACTGCGTTTGATACTTATTTGATATCATAAAACCGAATGTTCCAACCCAGTTTTGAGTGTTGAGCATTATCAGAATTATAAATCTTTAATTTAATCTAGATATTTTACGTTGAGTTTTTTATTCTATTTGTTATTACAGAATAATCAAACATATTTACGTTATTCAGCTTTTTACATTTACACTTAGTTGGCTTTTGTTTTTCTTTTTTGATCTTTCACATTAATTGTTTAAAATTGAAAATCTATTTTGCATAATATTTTTTTTAACCATAATGGTCATTATAAATATGTTCTATGAAATGCTGGTTTTATTCATGTTGAGGCGAGCTACTTAAGTATACAATGTAATGTCGATAGTTTTGTTCCCTGCGCAGTGTGAAATCACATACGAGAAGCAAAGAAGTAAGTAAAGAAGTTTTGTTATTGCAAAGTCTTGTTTGTTTTATCTTAACCTTAAATTAATTCAATAACTTTTGAATGGCCATGTATTTGAAAAAAAAAAAGTGAATTGATTTATATAGTATTTGAATAAACTTTGTAGAAACGAAACTACTACAAATATCTAATAAAAGATGAGCATGATGCATTTCTCATAATATACAGGGTGACTCAGAGTAAATTTCCCTTTTCGAACGCGTTCTGTACATCCAACTTAATATTTGTGGAGGGGTTAGCACCGGCAATTTACGGCGACTGTTTGCGGATTATCAGTAAAAATGGAGCAGTGGTCGAACAAGCAACGCGCGTTTTGTGTCGAGGCGTTTTTAAAATCAAACGATTCCTATGTCGCGTTACGGCGACGTTTTTGTAACCGTTACAATATTCGTCATATACGAGATACTCCGTCAAAAAATTTATTGAAATTATGGGTTCAAAGATTCAGACAAAGTGGTCCAATGGCAAAGCCGAAGCGTCCCGGCCAACAGAAGTCCATCAAAACGCCAGAGAACATTGGAATTGTGCGACGTGCTGCGACCAAAAATCCGAGGCGCTCAATTCGAAAACATGGTGGGACTGATTTTTGTCAATTGCCACTGTACCACTTTGAATCTTTGAACCCACGATTTCAATACATTTTTTGACGTAGCTTCACGTATACGCCGGATATGGTTACGGTTACAAAAAGTCGCCGTGCTGCGACATAAGAATCATTCGATTATAAAAACGCCTCAACCATGAACGCGCGTTGCTCGTTCGACCACTGCTCCATGTTCACTGATAATCCGCACGCAGTCTCCGCATATTGCCAGCGCTAACCTCCCCACAAATATTAAGTTGGATGTACAGGGCGCGTTCGAAAAGGGACATTTACTCTGAGTCACCCTGTATATTCAAATATAGGTACCAATAAAAGTCTCCACCCTGTACATTTGTAACAGTTTCGGTCTAACAGCTACATGTAAGTATATTCTAAACAATTATGTCCAATAATTATGCCTTAGAATGGTTTGTTTTTTGTGTTTTAAAGTACACTTTTCAAGGCGACGCTTGCAATCGGACTCTTATTCGCACGCCTATAGATGGCCGTAGCTTCGAAACGGCTCGAGGACCCCCTCCCCAATTTTTTTGCCAAAATTCGTTCTACATACATAGAACTACAACATATAAAAAATCAGACATTTCAACCGAAACCTATTTTCAATGGTCCAAGTGCGGGGTCCTCTACCTTTTTCTGAGCAAAAATTAAAATTATTTCAGAAAGAAACTGCGGCTGGTTCAGCATTAGTTGCCTTAAAAAATTATATTGAAAATGGTTGGCCTAATGCTAATAAAATTCCAAATGAATTGAGATTTTATTTTTCAATTAAAGATAACCTATATGTTTCTAATGATATGATATTTAAAGATTCTCGGGTTTTAGTTGCAAAAAATCTGTGAAAAGAAATGTTACATTTAATTCATTTAAGTCATTTGGGATTGGTAGAATGTAAAAACCGAGCGAGTGGTATATTATTGGCCTTTTATGATTAAGGAAATTGAAGATAAAATTAGAAATTGCCATACATGTTTGAAATTCCAAAAAACTCATAGAGGAGACAAAATGTTGCTTCGAGAAGTTCCTAATTTAATATCCGTTCACAATCCGATGTCCACTGGTACCAGTAAAATTTATCACCTTTCAATGCTATTTGATAGGGAAAGGTGATAAATTCACCAGCACCTGTGGATATCGGATTGTGTTGTGAACAGGATATACCATGGGAAAGCATATTGGCATAGATATTTACTATTTTAAAAACAAACCTTTTCTTTTGATAGTAGATTATTTTTCAAAATTCATTGAAATGAGGGAATTAGCTCGTGAAACAGCGGAACATAATATGATAGTACAGGGTGGGCCAATTTGGACACTTTTAATAAGAAACGTCAATTTCTGAGCGAGATGCAAAAAAATGAATCCCCCACTCTGAGGCTCAAATTCCATGAAATCTTGATTGGTGCAAACCGCATCTTGATATCTTCAACCGTTTAGCCACTAGAGAGCGATTCTCGATTTTGAGCAATAATGTGAAACCAACATAATTTTTTTGTTTATGAAAATAATTGATTTCCGTAAAAACTTTCTAGAAGAACTTTCTGAAGCACAATTCAGTGACGTTCTCAATTTTTTTCTAGTTGGCCTTAACTTCGAAATATTGACCAAAGTCCGGTTTTTTTTTTAATGAGACACCCTATATATTAATAGCTTATTGGAAAGCTCTGCTATTGGTGATTCCCATGATATCAAGTTCGATAAGTTTATCTGGAACAGTTTTTGAGAAAAAAAATTATTTTGGTTTTTGTCATAAGAAACAATGTGTTAGAAAGAGACCTTTTTCATTTTCCTTGCAGATATAAAGTCCTTTTCTAACACATTGCTTCTCATGAGAAAAACCGAAATAATTTTTTTTCTCAAAAACGTTTGAGGATAAACCTATCGAACTTTATATCATTAAAATCAGAAAAATTATAGCTTTTCAATGAGCTAATAATATAAAGGGTGTCCTATTGAAAAAAATCAAACTTTGGTCAATATCTCAAAATCGGCGCCAAATAGAAAAAAACAGAGAACGTCACTGAATTCTTCTTAAAAAAGTGCTTCCAGAAAGTTTTTACGGAAATCAATTATTTTCATAAACAAAAAAGTTATGAAGGTTTCACAATATTGCTCAAAATCGAGAATCGCCCTCTAGGGGCTAAACGGTTGAAGATATCAAAATGCGGTTTGCACCAATGAAAATTTCATGAAATTTGAGGCTCAGAGTGGGGGTTCATTTTTTTGTATCTCGCTCTGAAATTGACGTTTCCTATTAGAAGTGTCCAAATTGGCCCACCCTGTACAGTTAAAAAGTCATTTTGCAAGATTTGCAGTTCATAAATATTTATATTCTGACTGTGGAACTTAATTTACACATCATTTTTCTAATTATAAATTTCTGGATTTTGAAAAAATTTGGAAATTTAAACGTGTAACGTCTAGTCCACGGTATCCTGAATCAAACGGGATGATAGAAAGAAATGTATAAATTTTTAAGAATCTTTTGAAAAAAGTAAAACATTCAGTTACTGATTTATACATGGCTTTGATTGAGTACAGAAATACTCCGATTGATTCAACCATCAACGAGACCATCAATAAATCACCAAGTGAACTTGTTTTCGGTAGAAATTTAAATGCCTTTCTACCTACCCCTGAAACCTTCAAGACGGTTACTAGTAATGATCCTAAGTTAGTTAAATCTCAATTTCAAGATCGGCAAGAAAACGAATAAATATTATTATGACCTGAAAAATAATAGTGAACCTTTGGATTCTGAAAATAATGAGATTGTGTATATTAAATATAATGTTAATAATATGATGCCAGCAAAAGTTGTTGGTAAAGCAGATAGACCTAGAAGTTATAGGTTGGGACTTTCTAGTGGTAATGTTGTGGAGAGAAATCGTTTTAGTATTTATAGAGCATCTGCTCATGAAAAGTTGGAAACTGATTTGCAACTAGATTTAGCTGAGTACTTCAAAAAATAGAAGAAGTACTCAGGAAAATGTAGTTGCTGCAAATGACAAACAATTTCCACCTACTTCTGTTAAAAACACAAAACAAGAGAAAAATACTAATGTTACTGATATGAGGCTATCAGAAACAGAAAAACCTAAAACTTCAAGGTCTGGTCGTATTGTAAAAGCCCCTATAGTACGGGATACGAGGCCTATTTTATCAAATCATTTTACACCGTCTTGCATTGTTATCATCAGTTAGATAACATGGTACTGAAACGCACTTGTGCAGGGAAATAGATGGGAGTGGGGGATTTCACTGAAAAAAATGTTCCAGAAAATGTCGTCATAAACAAGGAAAATATGTAATTAAACACCGTCTTGCATTTATTTATTGACTTAATTTGTACACAAACAAAATTGGATTAACACATGCAAGACGTTTTCATGGGGGTTTTGGGTCTGTAATATAAGATGGAAATTGTCAATTTTTGAGAGGGGTGAAAAATCATTTTACACCACTCCATTTTTGATTTAGATTAGAGCTTGAATGTAGAATAGCTACTGGATACTGATACAAGACGTCCTGTGGCGGGATAACGAGCTGCAAGACGGATGTCAATGCGTTTTCTCATGAGGAAGTGAGAAATTATTTTACACCACTTCATGCTTATGTCCGCCGGAAGAATATATGTTAAGAAATGGTAATACATAAGTCCAAGACGTTTTTTTGGGGGAAAAAAGTTAATAAATCCGTTTTCTTTTTTAACTGAACTGTTGAGTTATTTACTGAACCGTTCACTGTTCATTCTTTTCTAAATCATACAGATGGAAAAGGACAGTTGACATAGCAGCTCAACAGGGGAGTCTGCTGAATACAGGAATTATAATTTCTGTTTACAATTCCAGACAGATCATTTGTTGTCATTTTTTTGCTGCTTTAAAATCAAATTTCTCAAATTTAGCTAATAATTACAATCCGTTATGTGTTATGGCATATCCACCCTAAAAAAACTTAAATGATTATATGCCGTCAGAAAGAGAACAATTTTCAACCTTTTCTTATTTGATGTCCGTAGAGATATTCAAATATACATAATATTAAGAGAATTTTGCAAAATAGAATTATTCTACGTGGTAAAGAGCAAAAATATTTAAAATTAATGTGCGTAATTTGTAATTTGGAGTAGTATTCACCTTTGTACCTGATGGATTGACCCCCTCAAAATTAGTCAACTTCATCACCGTCTTGCAGTCCTTTCTTTCTATTTAGAACGTCTTGTATTTTTTTAAATGTTATCAATGTGTTCTGTTTTTCCCATTAGTACCAGTGCAAGACGGTGTAAAATGATTTCTCACTCCTTCATAAGACAATACATTGACCTCCGTCTTGCAGCCCGTTATCCCTCCACAGGACGTCTTGCATCAGTATCCAGTGGCTATTCTACATTCGAGCTTTAATCTAAATCAACATGATGTGGTGTGAAATGATATTTCACCCCTCTGAAAAATTGACAATTTCATCTAATATTACAACTCCAAAACCTCCATGAAAACGTCTTGCATGTGTTAATTCAATTTTATTTGTGCACAAATTAACTCAATAAATAAATGCAAGACGGTGTATAATTATATATTTTCCTTGTTTATGACAACATTTTCTGAAATATTTTTTTCAGCGAAATCCCCCACTCCCATCTATTTCCCTGCACAAGTGCGTTTTAGCATCATGTTATCTAACTGATGATAACAATGCAAGACGGTGTAAAATGATTTGATGAAATAGGCCTCGTATCCCGTACTACTACATATCTAAACGATTTTGTTTCTTGAACTTAAAATATTAGTCACATTTTGTTTTGTAGAAAAAAAGGGATGTCATGAATAGGTTATTATTATTATTATCTATTGATTGTCTCAGATATAAATACACCATACAGAAATATAATAAACCAAGGTGAGAGTTACCGATTTTGTGATGCGACACTGGGCATCGCGATGACGTCATATCGATACTAGCGCCACTATCCACTACAAGACCAACTTAAATAATATTTGGCGGGCTTTTTGAACTTTTAGATTATAGTCTTGTTTTTTTTGAAGGTAAAAATCTAGCGCAGCGTTTTTCCGAAGTCAATAGAAAAAAAAGATGCGGGAAAACGCTGGCCTAAAAACAAAAATAAATAAATAAAAAATTTCCATGAAGTAATCTATAGATTTTGATCATTGGCAATTAACAAAAAATAATAAAAATTTAATTATACATAAATATAACTTTGTAAATAATAAATTGCAACAAAATCACAACAAAAAAAAGCAAATACATCTCACTTTTCACTAATAATAGGTTAGAATTGTAAATAACAAATTGCAACAAAATCACAACAAAAAAAGCAAAAACAGCAAAAACATCTCACTTTCCACTCATAATAGGTTAGTATTTAATAATAATTATTATTTATGCATGAACTTAACGATTTTCGCATTGTAAATCTTACCAGAATCATGTTTTTTTTTATAAACTAATTAATTTTACATAGGTTCACTCATTTGTGTCAGTTTTGAAAAAAGAAGATATCATTTAATTATTATCACATCTGTTAAAAAGAGACAGATATAAGACTGGGAGGCGATGTCAGAATTGTCAGATAGTTCCAAGCTATACTAGCGCCACCATGTGCTACAAGAAATACGTTGCCACTTGGCGCAGATGAATCGGTAACTCTCGCCTTGGTTTATCATATTTCTCTATGATAAATACTATGTAAACTGTCGAGAATGGAATCTCTGTGTTAATATTTTTGTCAACAAAATTAAGCCAAGCCACCGCCATCTACTGTTCCGGAAAAATCAGCATCCACGGTTTGCATTGGCGCTACAGATACCTACTTTAAGCCTTTAAGGCATTTTTATGATAGATGGCGCCCTGTTGGCATTACTCTCGGGCGCCTCAAATTTATTTATTCTGGATCTGGGACATTAATGTTTGCTCAAATTAATTGGTGCTTAGTTAATTACATCAAAAGACAGTTTCTTTATCGATAGTTAAGGGTATCCTTGACATATTTATTCAAAGCTCTGGATCGATCCTGTCATTTATCTAATCAACAAAGATGGAAATAGATCATCCAATTTATTTTATTTTATTTAAAGTAATATACGGGATGCCCCATTTATAAATATAGATTTCAAAATAAAGATAACAATAATCATTATAACTAGAATAACAATAATAAATCATCTATGTCCAAACCAAATAATAGCACAATATCACAATTTAGACCGTGAAATATTGTTACGGTATCTACCAAGTGAGCCTCCAAAAGGATCAATCGCAGGGTGAGCATTTAATAGAGCAAGACCACAGGCGAGAGGAGAATGACCCCCATAATTAGTTCTATGAACAGGTACATAAAAAACCTCACTTCTTCTAAGAGGTCGGCATGGTACTTCCAGAAAGACTTTACTGAGAAGATACGGACAGTCCATGTAACCGTTAATCAGTTTATAAATGAAGTACAAGTCGGAAAATGTGAAGGAAGACAAAGATGAAGTTGGATATCTTCTAGTCTATCTGTCATATCAAGTTTATAGGCACAGTATTTTATAAACTTGTGTTGAACTCTCTCCAGTTGGTCCTTATAGATGTTATAAAATGGTGACCAAACCACTGAAGCATATTCTAAATGAGATCTTACAAGAGAGCATTACAGTAAATGGAGTGAGTTCACAGATAAATCTCTACCAACTCTGAAAATGAAGCCCAACATCTGAAACGCTCTACCCACTATATACTTGATGTTATCTCTAAAAGTGATTTCAGAATCGAAATATATCTCTAGGTCTTTGATTGAATTTACGACATCCAACTCTTGATCCCCGATTTTGTACCTAGTCTCATGTTTTTTCTTGGGCTTAAAAAAGCTTATAGAAGTGCACTTAGAAGCATTTAGGGATAGACCATTAAATTCTGACTATCTTGCAAATTATGTTAACGACTCTTGAAGTAATTTTGAATCAATGTCGTTATCTACAATTCTATACAATTCGAGATCGTCAGCATAGAGCAAATAGGCAGAGTTTTCAATATAATTTTCAATATCACATAGAAACAAGTTAAAAAATATTGGAGCACAGTGGCCACCCTGTGGCACTCCAGAGGTTACATCAATACCACCAGATTCGAAATTTCCGATCCTAATCTTCTGAGTTCTCCCTGTCAGTATACTCTGGAACCATTCCACAGTTCTTTCACCAAAACCAATAGCTCGAAGTTTGGCCACAAGTAGGTTATGATTCACCCTGTCAAATGCATTGGAGAAGTCTGTGTAGACTGCGTCCACCTGAAACCTACTCTCCAAGGCATTCAAAAGGTCTGTCTCATAAGATACCAAGTTTGAGACGGTAGACTTACCACCAAAAAAGCCGTGCTGGCGATCATCGATGAAATGTTTACATTTCCAGCTTAATTGATCATATACGAGGCTATCAAGTAGTTTGGGAATTGCAGATTGCTTGGAAATGCTCCTGTTATTACTTATATAATCCTTCTCCCCGGTCTTAAAAATAGGAATTATAAAGCTCTCCTTCCAGATCCCCGGAAGCTCACCTACATTATCTGGTCCGGATGACAACTTTATTGGCAAATGCGCAATTCTATCAAAAACATCAGACAAACTTATGGCACGAATTTCAAAGTCAATACAGTTGTTAATCTTATAATCAGGTACAATAGCATTACTATTACCATATACTGTTGAGAAATATTCACAGAAAAGGTCTGCAATGCCCTGTCCACCGTCGGCCACTTTGTTGTTATAGTACATACATCTGAGCAGTTCGTGTGACCTCCTCTGTGAATTCACAAACGACCAAAAATGTCTGCGATTCTCAGAAATATCATGCTCAGATCTCACCAAAAAAGCGCACAATCCCTCTGTACTAAAATTTTACAATAAGATCTAAGATTAGAAAACCTCGCATAGTGAGTTTGAGATCCAGATTCACAGAATTTTCTATGAGCCTTTTTCTTGTTAATGATGCAACTTCTTAGTTCGGCAGAGAAATAATTAGGAAAATTAGAGCTTCTGTAAATCTTACGAGGTACAAAATTATTTAAAGCTTCATTCAATATTATGTAAAACAAGCCAGTAAATTCGTTGATTTTTTTGTTTGTAAACATTTCCTCCCACTGAATACTTGCAAGGTAATTGTGAGGTTACAATTTTGATTGATCGATTCGTCCAGGTTTGTAACTGGAGTAGCTCCGGTAGAGCCGTGACATATCGGGTTTGAATTGTTGCTATCATCATTAACGGTACTCGGGCCCCCACATACTCCAAAGGACAGTCGTTTGTTTATATTTTTTAGACAATTTCTACAGGACCAGGAATGCGATTTAGTTTTCTTAAACTGAGAACATAATTTGTCGTACTCCACTTTACTCACACACGCACAACCCTTATGAATCCACGAACAGCAAGAAGAGCACTCAATACAGGTTTGATTGGTTTTAATTTGTCTATCACAGTAAGGACACATACACACATCCGCCATCTTGCAAATTATTGAAGTTGAATTAAGTTTGTAGGTCCTCGTGAAACACACAAAACAACTTTGAAATCACTTAAAAACACGCAACAGAAAGAAAGACGAAATGCGAGACCGGCGAACGAAAAAGCTAAACATTAAATAAATTATTAGTTATGATCAAAAATGATGAATATTCAATCATATTGTCATGCGTTGTCATGTCAATGTTATTGACATCGGACATGTCCTTGATGAGCTGGTATTTCAAAAATTTTATTGTCAGCGACATCTAGGAAAACGGAAAAGAGTACTTAGTTAGGGAGACGACCGCATTTTTCCTACCCCGACCGAGTTATGTGTCGACACTATTATCAATATATAGTATTATGTGCATCTATTAACCTGTATTCCTGCCTGAGAGCAAATGCTGCCGGAAATATCTTTTAACAAATTATTAACAAATTGAAAAAAACGTAACACTACCCCCATCGAGTTATGCCCTAAGTAGGGTATCAGATTGAAGGTCTCGATGTCCCCTATCTAAAAAGTCGATCCTGCCTCGTGAGAACTGGCCGGAAAAGGGTGACAGGGCAGCTTATTGGGGGAAAAGGGTGACAGGGCAGCTTATTGGGGCAAGGGCCCGCGTTCTCATCTTTGACCCCTATCAAGTTTTGCGCTGAATGATGTGTCAAATTGAAGGTGTCGATAAGTTGATTTAAGGTCTCTTCGCACAGAAATCCCAAACCAGAAGGAGTGAATTTCATTGTTTGAAACTAGTTTCCTGACTGTTTCCAACCAATGAAATTCGCTATGACTGGTTTGTGATTTCTGTGCGAACAGACCTTGAATCAACTTATTGACACCTTTAATTTGACACATCATTTAGTGCAAAGCTTGATAGGTGTCAAAGCGGAGACCGCGGGCCCTTGCACCAATAAGCTGTCCTGCCACCCTTTTCCGGCAAGTTCTCAAGAGACAGGATCGACTTTTTAGATAGGGGACATCGAGACCTTCAATCTGATACCCTACTTAGGGCATAACTCGATGGGGGTAGTGTTACGTTTTTTTCAATTTGTTAATAATTTGTTAAAAGATATTTCCGGCAGCATTTGCTCTCAGGCAGGAGTTCAGGTTAATAGATGCACATAATACTATATATGTATTGATAATAGTGTCGACACATAACTCGATCGGGGTAGGAAAAATGCGGTCGTCTCCCAGACTAACTTATGTGGTTTATTACTGGCAATGAGAGATCGAAGTGCCTGGATTGTCCTTTCTATGAAGGTGACTACTCTGTTGTATGACATTCCATGTCAAGTACGCGTTTTTTCAAGCGTCGTGGTTTTAATAAACCTAGTAATTAATTTAAATAAAAGTTATATTTAATTTGTATATCATGTTTATTTAACATCTGAAACATGACAACCAGAAGATTTAAACATTAAAAAAATAAAAATTAAATAAAAACATAGGACATATTATTATATTGAAGGAATATTGATTAGATTGATTGTGCTTAAATTATTCTTGAATAAACTTCACACGAGACGCTTGTAATCTAGTTTTATTATGAATAAATACGAATACGTAGTAGAACCAGATTACAAGCTTTTCATGGTGAAATTTATTCAAGAATAATTTAAATACAATCAATCTAATTGAATATTCCTTTACTATACCGTGTCCTATATTTTGACTCAATTTTTAATTTTTTAATTGAGCAAACTTGCCCCTGGTGATGATGTTTACTATCCTCGTAACATGTGGAGCTCTTTATTTTTGTGAAAGTGTTTTCTTTAGGAATTAAATTTCAACTCTACTCTGGGAGATGGACTATTTCTTCAATTTAAAGTTTGAAATAATGTATAGTCGAGTACTAGGCCATCCCAAATACTGTCACGGATTCCGGGTCCACTAAAACTAATTTCAGAAACAATTATTATAAACTATTATTGAACAAATAGACCTAATGAAAATTTCCTCATCACTTATCCAAACGTACAAAACAAATCTTGTATTAAAACATACCAAAAAAAAAAACTCTCATAACTGAGAAACTCTCCGCTATTTATGACCGACATTGCTTTCGGGATTTATCTGGAAAGACTCTAAAAAACCTACGATAAAGTTTCCCGAATAGACGTAAACAACGATTCTCAATCTCTCATCGGGCTCGCGAGGTCATTTCATAATAATACGATAACATCAATGTATTGAGTGACATAAGTAAATATAAGGAGTAATAGGATGTAAATGAGTTTCTCATATGTCTGAATGAAGATTAACCGCCATCAAAGACAAGCTACAATGTTTTCGTAAGTTCCTGTTCATTCATTATGTAGAACTCTATAATGGTAATTTACCTGTTTTTCTCATACCAGATTATGTAAACAATAATAAAGGGTAAGGGGGATCTTTTAATTGAAAAAGGCTGAATCTATTATCGACAGAAGCTCTCATTGATAAAAATTCGAGTATAGAAATAATTGAATTTTTAATTGAAAAGCGATAATTTTTTCCTCTCGAATATGCAATAGCAATTTCAATTTCGTGCGTTCGGTAATTTGCAAACTTCATAACTGATAATGCTAACATGGACATAATTTGGGTTTATGAGTAGTCTATTCCTGAAATAAATTAATTTAATACATGCTGGGTAAAAGTTAGGGACCACATACAAGATTTCCATTCATAAATGCCACAATAGAATCATTGTCTGTAACATTTGGTGGTATAATTAGAACAGAAACAAGGAGTGGAAAATCTGTAGAGAAAGCAAAAAAATAGCTTTTTTAATACACAAAGGTTTCCAACACTCGTATTGAAAACTATGAACACTTCTAAAATACGAGTTTTGTAACAACCAATACGAGCTGAATGAGTTTTGGAATCCATTAACTGCAACGCAACGTTTCAATCGATATGCATCTGCGATTGTTTCGAGCAAAATGACAGTTTTATTCAAATTCCTAGTTTATAAAATGTTAAGTTAAGTAGATAGGGTCGATTCGTGTGTAGAGTAGAGAGTAAAGGTATTGAATCTCATGCTTGGAGAGAGTGGTACTAGAAGCTTGCTACAAGCAGGGCATGTTTATGAGATATCCCAATCTTGTGGCGCCCCATAAAGTTTTTGCTCTAGGAAGTCATTGATGGGGCCCGGAAAATTGGATTGACGATAATCCCTGTAATGGAACGGATAGGTAGACCCTAATTTGATAAAGGTTAGATTGATCACCATTTGTTTATAATAGGTGATGAAATACGAAAACACATTCCTTTTCAGGGTTAACCTTACTTCTTGATAAAGTTATTTACGCGACTTAAAAGTATTTTTGATTTTCTCACGCATGCTCCTCCACATTTCCGTAGTTTCCACTACATGTTGGGTCTAGTCTTTGTCAGTACTATTCTCTTTTTTTTTCAATCATTTATTTTTCATCGGATTATTTCCGCGATCAAAGCTAATCACCGACGCCAGAAAATTTGTCACACCCTACCTGGAAATTTTGCCTGACCCATCTTTGTCGATGGTAGGGATTTTTTTCGTGCATCACATCCCTTATACACAGTACCAACAGTTTTACATCACTTTCCGCAAGATGGCTTTTTTTGTTAATACCAAATTCTAAAAATTAACGGTCGACGTTGACCGACCCAGGGATTGAACCCGGGCCTGCATGGCAAGAGGCAGAAACGTAACCTCTAGATCACAACGCCGATAAAGTTCTCCTAAATTCGTTGTAATTTTTTTCCGTTTGTAACTTGGTCACAAAGTTTATTTCATGTGTTAGAGACCTTCAACCGACTAAGAATTAAACTGTAATTATATTTCGATCCTTTGTTGAAGTTATAACGATGCTGGCGGTTTGAACGACGACTTTTTATTTTCGTTGCGTACTTATTGTAGGGTTTGGCTCTTTAACGTGATTAAAGTATTTTGTGTTTTCTTTTGGGATTAAATTTCAACTCCAGTTTGAGAATGGACATACTTCTTCGATTTTATTATGCTGCCACTACTATCATAAACGTCTAAGAATCGTAGAAAAGAATTTCTTCCTGACGTTTCGTTAGCACGCGTGGCTAGCATCTTCAGAGGTGCTTTCATGTCCGATTCCGGTAGCAGACTGACGCGTTCCCAACCGTATGTTGTATTTATGTGTGAGTGGCTGTAGTGGAAGAGGGGCGGGGCTTCGCAGCACGTGGCTAATCTGAACTTTCTCTGTTCTCCATGGGATCTTTCTTACGTTTTTGAGGATCGGGTTCCAAATTTGATTAAATTTTAGTGTTTCTTCTTTCCTGTTGAAGTTCTTCGTATGTTTGTGGATTTTAATAGCTTCACGTACAAGACGATTGTGGTATCCGGAAGTCGGTGCAAGAAGCTTGACCTCACCAAAGAGTATTTCGTGTGATTCCCTTCATTAAGCGCATGCTCCGCTACTGCCGGTTTTTCTGATTGCCCTAGTCTGCAATTTCTTTTGTACTCGTTGATCCTGGTTCCCATGGATCTTTTTGTTGTTTCTAAACACTAAACACTAACACTTAACCAAATCTGGAACCCGATCCTCAAAAACGCAAGAAAGATCCCATGGAGTACAGAGAAAGTTCAGATTAGCCACGTGATGCGAAGCCTTGCCCCTCCCCCACCACAGCCACTCACACATAAATAGAACTTACGGTCGGGAACGCGTCAGTTTGCTACCAGAATCGGACATGGAGGTACCTCTGAAGATTAGTCCGGTCTGGTTTGTATTCCCGTGTGCCTTTTCGGTATGCAAGCAAGCGGTTTTTTTAAAGGAATTCTAATGCCCTAAGGTGTAACTGTTTTCAGTCGGAACGCCATAAAATGTGTCAGTGCCGCGCAGTTGAGATAAATGTCATTACCTCATTTTCAATTTTTATTATTTTTTAAATATGGTTGTTTAGTGGTACCGTTGTTAGATCTGTCCCTAATTTGTCTTCATTTATGTAGGAACATATCAAAAAAGAGAAAAAACAACCACGAGATAGATGATAGACTGCGCATGCGCATAATTTAAAGTTGAAAAGCAATTATTCACAACATTTGAAATGTTTTAAAATATACAGGCGTCTCTTCGTCTTCGTCATCGCTACTTGCTCCGCGATTTGAGTTATTGATAGATTCATTGTATTCACATTCATTTCCTTGACATGAAAAGAGTTTTGTATACAGGGTGTCCCAAATTCGAGGGTGAGCATTGAGATATCGGAAACTATTACAGATACGAGGTTGGTTAAAGGTGGTTAAATTATGGCAAAGTTGTGCAATTTCATGACCAATGAAATGCCGTTTTGAAATTTGTCTATTTGAAGAACAGTGTCACTTCACCATTGTCACTTTTTTCTTATTACAAGATGGTACCATCATATTTAAAATCTGACGTCTCGTCTTTGGGCCACCATCATCAAATTCATTTTTTTAAATATGAACCCTTATTTTTTATTTCAGCTCCTCGAGGTTTCCTCAGACCTTAAGGAAGCCTTGAGCGGTCAGAATTGACATCACCAACTTCTCAAATAGAAGCACATGTCCATTCTAAACTCAAGACCTCCAGGGAAGACTCAAGTTTTGATCGGTAAACGATGATTTATTTCCAAGAGATCCAAGAGCCAGTAAAACAGCATTCCTTTTGGAATGCTGTTTTAGCCTTTTGGCTATCTAAAATTTTTCTTACCCTTTTTATAGGAACTTATTCCTATGGTGATAAAGAAATAGTTCTTGAGTTCTCTCCTATTCCAGTGTAAAAATAAGTTTCGAATCCAAGTTTGTAGGATGTGTTTGTAAATTGTAGATTGCATTTTTGAAGTCGTTACATCTTGTTTCAGCCGCTCAAGCACTGCTTCCTTTCCAGATATTTTGTGCGTGAATCTTCTGATTGAATTTTCTGTAGTTTCTGTTGGTGGTTCCCAAGATCTACAGGAGTCTCTGTCTGATTTGCCCATTGTTGTTAGGTGATATTTCAGCAAGCAGTGTCCAGTGAGCAGACCAACGACTGTTCTAATTTCTAATTTATCTTCTGTCCTTGTCAAGAAGTTGTTCAGATCTCCCTGCTGAGATGGATATGAACCTCGTTGCCTATCTCAGACCCGGAATGAATCTCCAATGAGCTAGTGTTCGATCCTTTCCCCCTCTGTTGATTTCTTTGGAAACGAAGCTTTTCATCAGTCCACAAAAAGGCTTGAAAAGCGCTTTCAGGGTTAATTTGTTTCTCCCAGCCAACTGGCAACAAGTTGCTTAAGGATATTTTTACCCTGCTATACTAGCTGCGAATGCAATTGATTGCTCCTAGAGCCGCTTGACTGCTGGACAGTATGTAAATGTGCTCTCTTGAAAGGCCTCTTTTAAGGCTCTCTTGGGCACAGATGTTTATAATCAGTACCTTGACTTGAAATATTGTGGGCGTTAAATCCTTTGCTAAGGAGAGTTTAAAGTTTGGTCCAGTTATTGCCAGACCGACTCCTTCCGTTAGGAGTGCCTCTAAGGCTGCGGTAGGGCAAATTGACATAACCCCTTCTGTTAGTTCCAGACTGATCATCCTTTGTGCTTTACGTAGACTATCCTGTGCATTTATTTGCATAGTCTTTGGCCATACCAACAAGACTTAGTTGATTGGGTCTGACAACCGTTTGGTAAATATACCATTTTTTTCCCACGGGTTTGCGGCATGTCCAAGTGTCGGCCGTAGCTCGTGATATTGTTTTATCCAGATGGTTGTTCCAAATAAGTTTGCGTCCAAGGTAACTCCATTATCCGAGAGAGGTAATTGTGTGCCGCTCGCAGATCCAGTCTCCTTTTTTTCGTAAACGGAACTAAGGATTTGCTTTTTGCCAAAACCAAAACATCAGTATCGGGAGAAAATATGTATAATATTCACATATTTTGTATTAATAAATACATGGCATGTAATATAAGCTTTGTCGCTTGTTCCTTCTTGATCATCAGAAACTATTTATTTGTGTTGAAATGTCTGTTTTAAATGATGATATATTTTATTAACAATTGCTCAACAATAATTTGCAGTAAACAGCGAGGTTTCGCATAGTTACATAGTCGCGCGCTATGCTCGTCTACGCATGTTCTACCGCTCATGGGCGTACGCATATAATTTCCAAAATTAGGTAAAATGTTAGCAGTAATCAGGATTTTGTATATTTTATGTCAAACATGAAATTAAAGTAAAATTAAAGTGAAACAAATTGTAACGGCATAATAAAATGCCTTTAAAACCGTACTGTACGCCTCTGACAGATAAGCCGGCGTTCCGACTGGACTTGGTTATTCTTTACGATACAAATTTTAGTTAAAAAAAAACCGCTTGCTTGCATACCAGAAAGGCACACGGGAAACCAATTTTGAACAGCTCATACCGGACTAGATGCTAGCCACTCGTGCTAGCGAAATGTCAAGAAGCAATTCCAACTAACGACGGCCATTAAGCCCGAATGAAAACACTTTATCAATAAACCTGGGCCGCGAAAGGCTCACAAATTTTATCTTACAGTAAGTGTTAATTGTTCTACGTAAGTGGTATATACAGGGTGTCCCAGGGAAAATAGTCCACCCCGATTTATTCGATTTGAAATAAAAATCTGGAGAAACGCTCGGACACGTCGATTTTTGATTTGAGGGGGAACTATTTTTCAGTTGTTTTCATCCTCGTAGCTTCAACCGCCTAGCTAGGGGAAGAACAACCGCCTAAATTTGAATAGGCGATAGAGGTCGTGTCATACCTCTTCTTAAAGTTCTCATCGAGTTTTTTATGACCCTAGAAATTCGTCTCACTATTTTCATCCGTAACGAAATGACAGCTTGTCAAAATCTTGGAAATAGACTATTGTTTTAGTAGGGGTAAAAGCAGTAGGTACTTATTTCCTTTAATAAAAATACTTACAGCTGTATGCAACATCCTCTTTTAACTTAAAAGCGCTTTTTGAAACTGGTACCTTTAAAAATTAGTGTGTTTTAGAATACACATTTTTAAAAGTGACCCAGTTTTAAAAAGCGCGTTTAAGTTAAAAGAGGATGTTGCATACAGCTGTTAGAATTTACAATTCACGTGTACACCAAATTAATAATAATAATGAAAAACTTAAATTTCAAGTATTTTGATTAAGGGAGGTAAGTATCACTTTTGCTCCCATTAAAATAATAGTCTATTTCCAAGATTTGGGCAAGCTGTCATTTCGTTACAGATAAAAATAATAGGACGAAATTCTAGGGCCATGGAAAACTTGATGAGACCTATGAGGGTCTCTACGGGGATGAAAAAAAACTGAAAAATAGTTCCCCCTCAAATCAAAAGTGTCCGAGCGTTTTTCCAGATTTTCGTTCCAAATCCAATAAATCGGAGTGGACTGTTTTCCCTGGGACACCCTGTATATGGAATATCTTTAATGGAAAAATACTTGATAGTTCCAGCTTATACACAATCATTTATGTAACTTTTTTGCCCAAAGGCTGTATACCTTCGTTCATTCTGCGTTGTTTTGCCACAATAACTTCTCTCTTAAATTTTTTATTTCTCGCGACCAGTTGATATTGAGTCTATAGCAAAAATTGGTTCTACCTTTGGTTGTAGCCACAAAAGACAGCTTCTTTCTGAGAAATCAAAGAGAAATATCAGTCGTCAATGATCCTAGAGAGTTACCGGTCTCAGGAGAGACATGAATAGTAGAACAGGTCGAATACTGAGACATGAAACGAAATGATTTCTCTCAACGCAGGAGAATAAACATCGACCGAACCTTTCCAAAATTTAAAGTCAATCGTCGATTACCTAATTATGTACTAGACAAAAAACTACAAGGAAAATACAGGATATCAGAGTCGGTATTTGCAAGACAAAGAAAAAATTGATCAAAGTAGATGGAAAATACGAAACTATACCTATCGTCCGGCAAGCGACCATCGGTTGGTAAGAGCCAAAATTCAAATCAGTACCAGTAAAGAGCCACAAAGAATGATTAATAGAAAATACCAAAAAAATGGACACCTTCGACAAATGAAAAAGAGTTTGAGAGTTATATTAGTAAATCACTAAATAGCAAACCAATAACGAACGACATCAACACGCTGAACGATACATTACTCAATACAATAAATGAAGCTTGAAGCCCAATATAAATCTTATGCCACGAAGCCAAAAGATTACAAACTCAGTCTAGAAACAAGACGCAAAATGGAACAAAAAAGATCACTAAAAACCGACAAAGATCCACAAACCAATCAATAAAGACATCTCCAGACTCCAAAGGAATCAGGAAAGATCTAAGGCGGTTTGAAAAAGATGAAATCATATAGACCATTGAAGAAAATAAGACCATGAGAATGATATTTCGAGGGAAGGTGCTGCAATCTATCCAATTAGGCCTATTCGGGTTTGAAAAAAGTACGGTTCTAGAACGGTCTAAAAAAATCGCACAGTTTTTTATTGAAATTTGTGAAAGCCGAGTCGTTGTCGTTTTGTGGATTGATAAACTGTGCGATTGTTTTGAACCGTTTTAGAACCGTCCTTTTTCCAAACCCCAAACAAGTATTTTGTAAAAAATTATAAGCAGGGCGTATTTCCGTTTCTGCCCAAGGCTCTTCATCCCATACAGCAACAGTCTAGCTTCATAAGATAAAGCGCTATCTATAAAATAGGTATTTCAGAAACCTGTCCTGGACGTTCTCTAGTCTATAAATGTGGATGGTTGCATGTGGGGATCAGATGACGGAACATTATTAAATGTGCTGCGTACAAGGGCGTTATAAAGACATATAAGTGCCTTGGTGTCGCTAATGTGTTTGGTGTTGCGCTTAATGAAGCCAAGTAATCTGCAGCTTTTGACAATTTTATCGATCTGCATTTTGAATATCAGTTTTTGATCAAACGTTACACCAAGGTCTTTGATGAATTCCACATTATCAACAAACAATCTTATATGTTGAAAAGTAAGGAGATGTGCTCTTGTAGAACGTTATTGATTTGCATTTGGATTTTTTGATTTTCAATAGGTTTAAAGAACACCAAGAGGCAAATCTGTCGAGATCTGGTTGCAGTGGGTTAGAACCTCCATTCCAAACATTATACAATTTCAGGTCATCAGCATATAGGAGAAAGTACGAAGAATGGAAGCCGGAGGAAAAATCGTTAATAAATAAGAGGAAAAGAACAGGCCCCATGTGTGATCCTTGGGGAACACCGGAAATGACATTGACATTTTTTGAGTAGCCTCACACTTCTACCCGCTGGGTTCGATCTCCAAGATATGATTTGATTCATGCCAAATAGTTTCTAGAAATACCAATTTCTGATAGTTCTTTTAAGAGAAGGAGGTGGGAAACGGTAACAAAAGCCTTGGCTAGATCTATCTCAACGGAGGTAATTAAAAAGTTCTGGTAGACTGTTAGGTTGAATGCAGTTGAACGTTTGCTAGAGAATCTGTGTTGTTCTGGTATCAGGTGAATTCTATATTATATAACAATGAATCAAAAAAAAATCCTACAAAGAGAGCCAAAACCAAGGATCGAAAGATATTCCGGAATTTCCCATAGATGAAAACCATAATGCTTTAAAAAAGACAAGCACCAATAAAGCTCCGGGAGAACGAGATAAAAATAGTAGGACCAACACTAATTAGAGAAATTCGAAATCTACTTCTGCAGAGTCATGACATTCTGGAAAACTGGAACAACTCAATTATGATCTTGCTACATGAAAAAGGTGATAGAACAAACCACGAGAACTATGGACCTATAAGTCTACTCAATTACCTATACAAATTATATATTATACTCGCATAATAGTAAATCGACGTAAATTGGACTTCCATCAGTCCCGGGAACAGGTTTGTTTCCGCTCAGGGTCTCTATTCTTGAAACAATGATATGCAACTGATAATATAAGTAAACAGAGACGGAACACTCGTTCTCCTGGGAACGCTGCTCCCCTGTTTCAAGAATGAGGACCCTGGGTTCGGAACCAACGATGACTTTCAGTGTCCCAAAACCCTCATAGAAAAGAGTATTGAATACAACCATCCTTTGATACTTATTGGTGTTTGTAGTCTTCCAAAAGGCGTTCGACAACGTGGAACTGCCTGCAATCTTGATATCACTACAAGAAAGTAGAGTTGATCACCGATATTGCAAAATTATTAAAAACATATACGGAAACGCAACGACCATCGTAAATCTTCACTCCACGACCAGAAAAATTAGAATCCCAAGAGGAATCCGACAGGGTGACACTATGTCAGCCAAGCTGTTCATCACAGTTCTCGAACATGCTTTTAGGAAATTGCCTTGGGAGCGAAAAGGAATAGTCATAGATGGGGAAAGTATTAATAATCTTCGCTTTGCAGATGATATTGTCCTAATATTAGACAGTCTGTGCGGAGCTAAAGAAACGCTTTAGGAACTTCAAAATTCCACGCAAGAAGTGGACCTAAAGATGAAATTATTAGCTAGGCCAGATGGGAGCTACCTACTTGAGTTTGCAGTTTGCAGTCTTCCTAGTTTTTCGTACTTCGACGAGGTTTGAGTCAATGGGATATTGCATGGGGGTTGGAAATGGTGTTAGAATAGTAGGTACCCTATCAATTTCATTGCAAAACTCGAACTCCGAGTTGGAAATAGTGCTCTGATATCCGAATGTGTGGAGTCGCCTTAATAACGACCATAGGAGAAATGACGATCCCCCCAAAAAAAAACACAATATTTGACACTATTGAACGACCACAGATAACAGAATATATGTGATGGTGGTCGAGGTGATGGTGGATGATATCTGAGTCAAGAAGGATTTGGAGAGACCCACTTCAAAGAGTAAACTTGAATCAGTTGGGAAAAACGGAAAGGATTGTATCATATATTCAACTTACCTCTAACTTTTTTGTTTTTTTGAAGTCAGATCTATTTTTAGATGGTTCAAATGGCATAGTTTTCTTTTTCAGCCTGGCAGATCTTTGAATTACAGCAGTCCCACCACTAACATTGAAACTCTCAGGACAGTGGCGTCTCTTCTTCATGAGGTTTTTGGTCTTCAACTTGCAATGCAGATAAATCAATCTGCCTGGGGCCTGAAAGTTTTAATGTTAGTGGTAGGACTGCTGTAATTCGAAGATCTGTCAGCCTTGAAAAGAAAATTATGCCATTTGAACCTTCTAAAAATAGACCTGACTTCAAAAAAAACAAAAAAGTTAGAGAAAAGTTAGATAAAATCTGTTTTTTTTAAGATAAATGTCAAAATGACATTAGGTTGGCAATACAATGTAAAATTGTCAATGCTTTCAAATTTTTTATCTAGAAAAAGCTTGTGCTGCCAACATAGTTACAAAATTTTTGACTTGAGGAATTATCTTTAAAAAAAAAACAGACTATATGATACAATCCTTTCCGTTTTTTCCAACTAATTTGAGTTTATTCTTTGGTGTAGGTCTCTCCGAATCCTTCTCGACTTTTCATCCTCATAATGCAGCATTAAACTGTTGCTTGCTTGTCTGTTGTGATTTCGATACCATCCACCATCGCCTCGACCACCATCACATGTTCTGTCATCTGTGGTCAGTCAATACTGTCAAATACTGTTTTTTTTTTTTGGGTCGTCATTTCTGTGTAGTCGTCATTAAGGCAACTCCACACATTCGGATATTAGGCGCATAGACGTATATGTTTATGGGATATTTAGTAATAATATAAATATTTTCCGCTCAAAGTTGGTGACTACACACAAATCGCGCATCAAAGGCGCAATAATTGCAAAACGAGCAAATACCTGTGTGATGTGTTCAACATATTCATAGAGCATGATAATAGCCCCTTGCATCAAATTTTTTTATTGCTGATTTCGATAGTCCATGAAAAATAAGTCAACACGTGTTTTTTCTTTTTCTTCTTAGTCAAAAATTGACGGAGATACGACGCTATGAAATATGCATATGACGTCACTTATCATATAAATTAGTGACGTCGCACATGCTCAGGATATCTATATATACAAAACTTAATATTTGTATAACTTCCAGAATAATCATATTTGGGCGAAATAAAAAAAAAGTAACGATTTTTTTTCGATTTCCTACAGTTTGCAATAAACAATAATCAATTTAATTTTCCATGCAAGTACCCTATTGTGAAATTAGCTGCCAGAACTTGGCAGGCAGTTTGACGGAAACGGAAACACCCGAATGACCATTGGTGTAGCATTTTTTTAATTTAAAATAAATTCAATAAATCATATCCAGCCATGAAATTGATAGAGCACTATTTCCAACTCGGACTTCGAGTCTTCCAATGAAATTGATATGGTACCTACTATTCAAAATTCTAACAATGATAACATAGAGATAGTGGACGAGTATGTATACCTGGGTCCTATGAGAATTCATAGAGATAACCAACCAAACATACGAATTGACGATAAGAATAACCTTGATAGACAGCTTTCGGGAAAATGAGGGATGTGTCTAGGGCTGATATTCCAATATCCCTTTAACGGGAAGTGTGTCCTCCCAGTCCTGACCTATGGTGCGGAGACATTGACTCTGACCAAAGCATCAGCAGAAAAGTTGAGAGTAACACAGAAACGAATAAAAATGCTCGGATTGACTTTAAAAGACCGAGTAAGGAATAATAAGATCCGCAAAAGAACTGTGGTGGACGATATTCTAGAACGTATCGCAAAACAAAAGTAGAAATGGGTAGGCCAAGTCGCAATATGACGGAAGATGGACGAAGACAATCATTGAGTGGAGACCAAGAGCCGACAAACGAAACCGAGGAAGACCTTCCACACACTGGACATACGACCTCAAAGGATCTCATCAAATTGGATCGCAATTGCTCAGAACAGAGACTAGAAAATTTTAGGCTATGTTCAACACTTGAAGTGAAAAGAGACTGTTTGATGATGGTGACCTATTGTCCTTGTCCCTTATCAGGGTAATTATGCGTAACTTTGGATGGGCCCATACTCATTAATTTTTCAATAATTTGGTGACTTGAAATGGCGGGCCAGCAGCTTGGGTCCATCGGAATGGTTTCCTCGAACCGGTCTTGTTCATCTATTGCTATGATGTTCGGGTCATCGACAATCTCCTCTACTTGAACTTGCTCTGGTTCAAATTAAGAAGCATCCTGATTTTCTTTGATCGCAATACCCGGATAATAATAGTTGTCTCTACTATTGGTCTCTTCTTAGTGGAAAATAGACGGTGTAGATGCAAATGATACTAACTCGGCATCTGATGTATCATTCGGATCTGGACAAGGAAGAGAATGCGCAAAGATTTCTCAAATACTTTTTTATTGCTTCCAAACCCTTTTGCTTTTCAATTTTCTTTTGCTAATTCACGTCCGGAAAATTTTAAGTTCACAGAGGACATTTCTTTGGAAATAATACCTTGTGTAGGTATGATGCATGCATTTTTTTCCTGTGTCGTACTCTTTTGGTGAAAATCATATCTCTATTCTACGTTCAAAAGTATTTTCGCTGCCGTCTTCAGTTTTCTTCTAATTGACACGGTTTACTAATGTCATTACATAATATGTGATTGTTAATAAGCTCATCTAAGATCCATTTCGAAAGTGGAATATCTAGATAGTCCATTTTTGCATTATCCAGATTTATTGTTTCCCCTACTGAAATAACATTTTGATACTTTTTATTGGCATTTGAGGTTCAACGGTTTGGAAAGTAAAACCTGGAAATCATTATTTTTTTATAGCTGTTTGTTTATATTATGAATATTCTGGTAATTTTATTGCTGCTTCAAAAGTAAACAGAAATTACTAATTAATTATAGGTAAAGCAAAACGCTAATTCATCTAGTTCAAAGTTGAAGAAAATATTGTTATTTTTGCACGAATCACTTGATTTAATTCCACGCATTCAATAAACTCAAATTTTCAGCTATTAGTTATTAAGTTTTGAATTATAATAGTGGAGCAATTATATTTAATGTTAATTGATTTCACATTTTGATTTAAATAAGTCGGAAGAATGCTCGTGTGAATAGTATTTAAGTTGTCTGTGTTTTACCGCCAGAGTATTCGATACACAATTTTTGTTTAGTCAGTTTATTTTTAATAATTTAATTTTTCGTCCTAAGTTATTTATTGAAATATATCCAATGTATATAAGTAAGTTATTTTTTAGGCTGTATGGCATTTGTTGTTTCAAAATACATTAATTTTTTTTTAAACTTTTTAATTTTTGAAAATTATTTTCTAGGCACGCTATACAAGTTGCCATTGGCAATCTTTTTCCTGGCATTGGGAATTTCCTCAATCATCTACACACCCACGGATTTTTTGTTCGATATGAGGCTGCGTATGATTCGAGGTAAGTGATTGTAACAAATAGTGAAACATTTACAAAACACGATCACCTATGAACCTTTTATGTCTGAAGATAGTAAAGAAGACAGTCAATTTTTGAGTATCCGATACCCTGGAACCTGTTCATACCCAAATAATGAACATATTCATCAGTGTTTTTTTTTTTTCTAATTTCAACTAGCTAATTTGGTTTAAAAGACATTAAAACTTAAGTGTTTCACAAAGTATAATGCCGGGTTCATCCAACTCCTCAATTCTTAATATCGTGTTGCAATTTGTTGGTGCTTCATATGCAGTTTGTTAGCGCTTATGCAAAGTTTATCCAACTTCTCAATTCACAAATTTTGTCTTCTGTTTGTTTTTGGGGCATTTAATGCACGAAATTTGCTGGAATGTGATGTGCAGTAAAGAAGTTCATCCGTATCTAATATGGTTTCTTATTCCTTTTGTTCTTAAAAATTGAATTAAGAAATAAGGATTTGGATACACGCACTCATTTGGAAAAAAAATACTTTGCAAACTTGTTATGAATTAGAAACAAGGAATAACATTAGGAATTAAATTAGGGAATTGGGTAATCTCTGCATAAGATTATTTTTCAGATCAAATCTCGTGTTTTCATATCGTCTAGTTTCTGTTCGTTTTTTTCGTAATGCACAATTTATTAATTAACTTTATCCAACACATGACAGTTATGACTATTATTATTAATTTCATTTTAGAAAAGTAAACTATCAAATAACACACTAGTGTGTTATAATCCATAACTCACTAGTGAGTTATGGATTATAATTCACGTTCAAATTTAAAGTAGTATTCTATTTATTTGTCACTATTACAAGCAGAATTCACAATGATATTGAAATTAAAGGAAAACGCTAACGGTTTATTCGAATTTGAAGTCATTGTTAAATTCATTGGGTTCATTGGAACCAGACGTTCCCTTATTGGTGCAGCTGCTGATAGTGCTGGAAGACGCCGACGCATTAGAACCTTGTATTTTTTTTGTATTATGTCATAAAAAAAAAAAAAAACGATTTCTTCCACTTGTTGGATTAAACATTGTATGCCACTCGTGTGCCACATAACCCACTGGTGGGCTATGGTTTATGACTCACTCTCTTATAACCGCAACGCAAAACGTCAGGAAATAAAAATTTATAAATCCTGTTTTAAAGAAGACTCGTTCCCAAAAAATACCTATTCTATATTTTTCAGTTCTTGTATGCTGCTCGTGTGTTATGATTTCTCAGTTGTTGGATAAAACATTGTATGCTATTCGTTTGTTATGTTTTTCAACTCGAGAAATTATACCACTGGGCCTGACGGCCTCGTGTCATAATTTTTTCTCACGTGACTTATTTTCAACATTACACACTAGTACTATAAATAACTATGATTGATGAATTATTTATCACTCATCTAATTTAATGATATTATTATGATTTCCGAAAAACTTAACTCATCAACGTCTGTACATAGTACAACATTTATTTGTTTAGAATGGAAAAATAATTATCATAATTAAAAAACCCCCGGATGTGATACATATTTCGTGCGGTTTTCATTCTAATTACAAGTTTGTCGAGGAAGCATTTTTTCAAATATTATAATTGGTGTTATTAATTTATATTCCTTTAACTATTTATTATTTTGATAAAACCCTTATATGAATATAATGTTCAAGGTGATTGCATTGCATTGCAAAATTTCAATAGTTTTTCACCTAATTTATATTCTACTTTGTCTTAGGTACCCCGCCTTACACATTTTGGGCAGACCCTCCAGACAACCTACTAGCCAAAGTCTACATTTTCAATGTAACCAACTCACAACAGTTCCTAGATGGTACTGAAGATTTTATACACTTACAAGAAATAGGGCCAATTATTTATAGGTAAGAATTTGTTCTCGTATTAAATTACTTTGCCTTATATAATCCTTCTTGTTATAGGGAAAAATTCACTCATACCAACATAGTGTTCAACAATAACAGTACCTTAACCTATACAGTAACAAGAACGCTAGAATACTTGCCAGAACGTAATACAATTGATCTCAATAGTACCATTACAGCACCGAATTTAGCAGTACTGGTTATGACGTCCTATTTCTCAGATTCTTCGTTCTTTGTCAAAGCTGGGCTAAATATTTTATTGAACAAATATAACTGTGAACCTTTCAAAAACATGACGATTTATGAGTATTTGATGAACGCTACCGATCCTGTATTGGAACCTGCTAAGAGTTTGGCTCCTGCTTTGGTACCATCGTTGAATGTTGGGATATTAAAACAAGTAAGCAAGGTTTGATCATAGTACACACTCATCAAAAACATTAAAAAAAAATATTTGCACACAAACAACTACTCTAATGTCGATGCATCCGTTATGCATACGAAATCATCTTAAGAAACTCAAAAAACAAAATCGAAAACAAAAAATGAGGCTAATCAGCCTTTCTTTCTCATGTCTGATAAGTAGAAATTAGGACACAACAGAAGTATACGCCCACTGAAAACTGATCACATAATATTTGTTTCATAATATATACTTAAACGTGATATGGACTAATTAGTATATAATGGCATAACTCTTAAAAGAAAATTTGTGTGTCAGAAATGGTATTTACCTACTTGTTGAACCGGTTTCGTAATAATGAACTATTTGATGCTTTAGTTGTGATGAAAATTTTTCAAGTACAAAAGACAATAATGTAACTATACTTATATAGCACAACCACCTCTATATCTAATATTGAAATGCCTGAAATATTCTTCTCTAAGAATGAATATGGAAAACATTGTCTCTATTTCACTGTTTGGAAGTTACTTCCCAGTCTGTAGAGACGTCCAATGTGGAGCTTCATAATTTTCTTCTCCACCGATGTAATAAAACGAGAAATAGCTTGTGATTAAAGTTTTATGTCACATGTCACGTGTTTAGATTTTTCATGTATTCTTCTTGGCAGAACTGCGAGAGTCGGTCATCCTTTTCGTTCTTTATTCCAATGCCATAGGTATAGTCTGGCAAGTGGTAACTTGAGAGTGACGGAAGGGGGAAGAAAAGTGGGGCGTAACCTGAGAATATTCACTGACACGTCAACTGACATCGCCTGATCAGAACCATCCATGTCTTTGGGTTCAGTGGCACCGAAAACACCAATAAAATTATTAGAAAACAAAATCTTTAGTTTCGCCAATAACCACGCTACCACGCCACTGTGCTGTCGTTCAGGCTCTAACCATAGGGGCTCTAAGCAATAGAATCATCCTCTGGATAATCACGCCTCTCCACATCCATTATTTGATGTGAGATTTTGGTATTCCTTATATGAAAATGTTCTATTTTCCATGGGGCTTTTTCCTGTTCATGAGCCTATTACATCCTGTGTAAGATTCGTCAGTTTCCCAGCTTCATACAGAAATCGTGTATTCCAGGTCTTAGATTTGTTCTTTTTGATGAGTTATCTTCACCTCCGGAAAATGTTGTTCTCAGTGTAATCATTTAATATCCTTGGGAAACAATATGAAGCTGGTATCTTATTGCCTTGATGTCAATAAATGGCTTGGATTGAGTCAGAGTTGATTCATACTTCAGGGCAGAGCTTGATTCTATAAAAATGAAAGTTTCCTCAACATGTTAACCACTGACTACTTCAGAGCAACCGTTAACAAAGTACAACACGCCATGATGAACGCCAATAGGTATTCGATAACTGACGCATACTTCAAGGAGAAGAAGTAGAAAAGGAAACATGGCATCAGACTTATTATGTGCAACTTATCTGTGTAAAGCTGATAGGCTCAAGGATCAAATGGTTCTATGAAGTGACTCTAATTTCAAATGGAGCTCTGCTGAAGGTACTCAAGGCAGATGAAACATCACTGCCAGTCACACCAGAAACTAATGCACAAATTATCGGAATAGAACATGAGAATGAGCGTTATTTTCTCATTAATTTTGACGTATCCACAGGAATGTCTTCATTCGGATATTCTAAATGGATTTTTTGTATTGGTCCTTTGATTTTTTTTCTCACATAAGGTAGATGGTCAGTAAATCGATATTCTCAACTGACTCTTATTGAAGAGCTTCTGGAATATGTCTTGATCCATTGACAAATGTGTTATATTTTTACTAATTATCAAGAATGTAAGCCCATGGAAAAATTTTATTACTATACCAACTCGTATAGTTATTAGGATTTGATAAATTATCTTGAATATAAGGCATATTTAAGTTTTTATTAAGTCTCTTTAATATACTCTGCTGCAGCTAAATTAATGAGCTGAAGAGTCTACATTTGCTTTCAAAGCATTCTTTATTTTTTTGGTATTCAAATAATGGTGAATATTCTCCATCTTTTTCTTCAATAGCTGGATTAACTTGGACAAAATAAGCAAGAAAAATGAGACACTTAAGAATTTTTTATGTACTATTGATCAAAATGCTAACTAAATATTTTCTTAGATGTATATGAAGAATAGCTACAACATAACAGTATTAATCGGACCCAAATACGGACACGAAGACTATTTCAACGTTCAAAACATTGATGGTGTAGAGTCACTGCCCAGTTTCAAGAGATGTAAACCTCAGTTTAATAGGACTTCAGAAACAACCTTGTTTCCTCAGTTTATGAGAAAAGATCAGAATATTAATGCTTGGAAAGCGGTTCTGTGTATGGCTGTTAATGGATATTTCACAAGTAAGATTTATAAATCATGTTTCGTAATCGGAATAATACCTAATTAAATTTTATTTCTAGATGAGACCAGAAAATATGGTATGACTGGTTATAGATACGATGTTACTCTGGACGCTTTTAATAGGACCCAACCAGAGTATTCTGACTGTTATAGAGGTAATCCTGCTCTGCCCAATGGTTTATCGGATGTGTCTACATGCTACTCAAGTAAGAAATTTTTCAGCTTGTTGTATTTATATCGAAACTGCAACGAATATATCAGAAAACTAAGAGAAAGATCAAGTCTGCTATGCTAGATTAGCCTACGAATGTGTTCTTCTACCTATATAATTTTCCATCTTTGTTCTCACATGATGATCAAATCCAACTGTAGACAAGTCAAGGGTATCACTTGGAAAAAAGGCAACCTAAATATTGCTCCGCTTGATTGCAGATTCTTAATTGTAAAAGTATTTTACTTTCATATTGTTTGAGCATCACATAAGTTTGAATAGGCGATGGTTTATCTGAGGTGGTGTCATTGTGCCACCCCATCAAGCAAGATTTGACGCAATTTGCAAAATGTTTTTCAAAAAAATAGTAAAAAAAATTGTCCATAGCTCTATAGTTTTTGGGGCAACCCCAGCTTCAATTGCAGCAAAACACAAACAAGGACTAAAAAAACTTTTTTAATTTCCAGACTACCCGTTTGCCGCTAGTTTTCCACACTTGATGAACGCCGATCCAGTTGTGTCGAACCGAATTAGAGGCATGAAACCGGACATAGCAAAACATGGATCATTTTTAAACGTTGAACCAGTAAGCCTTTTTGGTGATAACCGAAATTATTATAAGTACTAAATTTGCAACTTTTTTTCAGATGTCTGGAGTTCCAATGTCAGGAAGAGCCATTTTTCAAGTGAATCTTATATTCAAGAGAATGACAGGATTCGGTCGAAAAATCCAAAGATTTAGCAACATGTATTTACCCATGTCTTATGTTGGATATGTAAGTGAATCATAGTTTAAATTATCGAATAATTGTGTAAAGTGCCAACTTCACAATATAAATTTTCCATATTGATCATTATCGGGGGAAAATTTATAATGTGTATGTCCTCTGTTCCCTGCCAATTTACAAATGCCGAAACGGCTATAGGCATGTAATCTGGTAATAAATATTACCAAATTGCTGCTGAAAATAGATGCTAGGTAGAATTATTACTATATAAATTAGATTTTATTGAAGTTACTAATGTTATCATTATTTGAAAGATGTTTTTTTTTTAGGAAATTGAAGGTCTTCCATGGCACATAGTATCCCTGCTCTACTTTATGACCGTCATAGTACCAAAGACGCAACTTATAATGTCATTGATATTATTAGCAGTCGGAACTATTTACTTGTACTATTTCAGTAGGGATTTTCGTACTCCCAGAGTACTGAAGGAATCTTGTATTTCAACTATTTGCGAGGAGGAAAAGTTTATCAAAATAGAGAATCAGACTTGAGAGTAGTCGATATGTGTTTTATTTCACTAATGAAACTTTTTTTTTCACTTACCTGTAAAAATTTACTGCGATGGTCGACCCATTATGGCAAAGAAATAGGTTTTGATGTTCCTCTGATGAGTAGTTCTCCTAGTTTTCCTAGAACAAGAAAGAAGTTAGGTGAAATTACCGTATACCCATATTTATATACCGCTTTATTTTCAAGCTCTAAAAAATCTTGGAGCTTTATATAAAATCACAGCATGCCTAAGAGATTTTTATTGTTAGAAGATTCAGCCTCTTTATTATATCAAATGGCAAAACCCTTGGTATGCTCTCAAAACATACGATAAGGGGCTCCCTTTTTCGATGTTGAATGGCATAAAATATTATATAGATACATGTTTGGCAAGATGACAGGCGACCGAATTCTGAAAGGCATGAAAGGGAGGAAAATTGAAATGACTTTAATGAATATTGTAAATACGGTGAATACAGAAAAAAAAGCAACAATGCTTCAGATTATTAGAAAACTCCTGCTTTTTATCGGTCTGTATAATAGATAGATACTATATTAAAATATTTGCAGACCAATAGATAAGTACCAAGCTCTAAAATTTGATTTAGGAAAAGCTTTTGTTAGAATTTTCTATTTATAATGTAGCCTGGACCAAGTAATGGTGACACTGTGTATAAATCTATGTACGACGCTTGTTGAAAAACTAAGACGGCTAGGTCCTGGTCCTAATAATTGTCGCCAAGAGATAAATAGTATATTACATACCGAGTAGGAAAGTGTTTCATTACTGCGTCGAGATTGACTATTAATCTCGAGACAGAAATGAAAACTTTCCTCCGAGGTTTGTATACTATTTTATTTGCAAGCACACCATTAATTATGATTAGTCAATCAATTTTTTTTAATATTAAAAAAATAAAACAAACATGCCAAAATGTGTCATTCACTGCTTTGACGTTTTTACCTGACATGTTCTCATTGTTGCCAGCAAAGGTAAATAAATTAGAGTGAGGGAAATCGGTGAGGGAAGTCGAATAGGGAAATCGGTGAGGGAAATCGAAGAGGGAAGTGACACAGGTAAAGTGTCACTTCCAAATTTTTAAAAAGTCAGTAATGACAAGATTACATATATGATTGCAAATAAAAATAATAATTCAGTTCTTCTAGTTTTTCAATTCTATGAATAAAAACGATTGGGAAGTTTGGAGTTCAATGTTTTAATAGCCTGTCAAGCTAGGGCATTCCGGAAATCCAAGACAAGAAAATAATATAGTCCACTCATTTACGAGGCTGCAATCGCCAACATTTGGTCTTTTTCGAGACAGTCAAAGAAAAGTTCCTGAATAAATTCACCCTACATGAAAACTCATGGAACCGGTGTCAATGGTATGGTTCTTCAATGCAATGAAGATTTTCTAGGTGATATTTATTATAATTAAGAGGAACTCAAGGTTAAAGTTTTTATGTAATATTTTTCCAATTTCCAAGGCAATTTGTGTAATTTCGAGGACCAGTCGCAAAAAAAAGTTATAAATTTCATACCAGACAATATCAAAGTGAAATTTATATTTGCTTACTATTATATTATGCTTACTATAAATTATATTTGCTTACTATAAAGGAGGATTCGCACCAGCATTGTACTAAAACCCTTATGTCTACATGAAACAGATAACTGCTGGTTTTCTGAGTGTATCGAGGCGTTCGTAGTTAATTTCTCTTCAAGAACAAGAAACATGTCTGGAGTCGTAGGAGAAAAAGGTCATTACCGCAATCTTATCTTCAATCTTTTTCAGTTTTAAGTTCGACATGATACGGAGTTAACTTAAAGTGAAACTGATTCTTTAATCCGTAAGCGAACCTCTTTGAAATCAAAATTATCACGATTTTCAAATTATTTCAACCAAGTAATCATCGATGGTAAAAATACTAATCAGGCCACTATTCTCGGAATAGAAAGAAGGTTAAACGAAATAGAAGCTAATGTATTTTCAGAATTCACTAACATACAATTTGAATTGCAGGGTTTGGATCCTGACAAATTTACTGAGAATTAGTTGGAGGAGTTTGAAGAGAAATATCTAAAATCATATCAAAAACTAAGAATTTCCTTTCAATCAATTCCCAACCAGCTCCTTCTTATCAGGCACATTCAATGATAGGTGGGGGCATCTGCGTGGTGTGCCAAACATTATCAGTGACCAACGGCCTGCTGTTAAGCTACCAACAATTGAGTTGCCTAAATTTTCTGGGCATTTTGAGAAATGGCTTGAATTTAGAGATTTGTATTTATCTCTTGTTCATAATAATACCTATCTCGCTCCCATTGAAAAATTTCAGTATCTAAAGGCATCTCTGAAAGGGTCAGCTTCTCATTGCATTCAGGCAATTTCTATTCGCTCTAATAATTATCAAATGGCATGGGACATTATATGCCAGAGATTTCAGAAAAAACGGTTAATTGTCCACAACCACATAAAATCCCTGTTTAACATTTTTGAGATCAAGGGTGACTCATCGAAAAGTTTTAGAACTATCATAGATATTATTTCTAAAAATATTAGATCTCTTGAGAACATGAAAATAAATACCAATGATTGGGACCCTTCAATTATCTATCTGGTTATAGGTAAGCTAGATGTAGAGACTATCAAAGAGTGGTGTTGGCGTAATGGTTGATATTTTAGAATCACCTTCGGAGTTACGTGGACTGTAAGCGCAACTAATGAATATGTAGCAAAAAATAACCATACAAAAGACAATATGATAAAAGGCGCCTTACCTGTGGTTCTGGGGTTCTAGTTCAAAGTTAATTGTTAATACCGGGATCCCGGGTTTTGTTTCGGTTGCACAACACTACCGGCTTTTATTTCGAAACCGGTAACCGGCGAGCTCGCGATATTCATCGACTTTCTTATGTGCGAAAACGGATTAAAAATTGTGTGTTCGTGTTTCGTGTTTGGCGAAAAGAGAGAGAGTGTTTTGCAGTCGCTTGGCTGTACGAATCTAGTGTTTTTCGTACCTTTTTTGTCGACCTCGGTTCCATACCGAGGACGCGTTCCCTGCATAGGAGGCGCTATACCTATTTGAATTTGTATGGTTTTTCAATATGAGCAAAATTCGTGACTTTGACACTCTTGAAGAGATGCACATACATTTTCCGCCCACTCAAAACCAACGTTTTGAAAATCAAAAATCAAAGAGAAGAAATAAAATTGAGCAAAAAAAAAAAAAATAAACTAAAATAAATTAGGTAAGAATTCTGACCTGCGACGACACAAACATATAGATACATTGGTAAGGTTTGGAATCTAACCAATTGGCAAAGGACACAGCTTAACAATAGGACGTTTAAACAGTCCTTGCTGGATCCTTAAGGTGACCACCCGAACATGCCCATCTGGTCCGGGATGTAGCTCAACAACTCGGCCAAGGGCCCAATGAAGGGGAGGTTTCGTTTCATGTTTGATAATTACTAGTTGATCTAAAGTTATTTTAGAAGGATTTTGAGTCCATTTTGAGCGTTGCTGCAAGGTGGGGAGATATTCATCCTTCCAGCGTTTCCAAAATTCTGCGTTCAATGGTTGAACTAATTGCCACCGAGACAAAGTGTTCAATTTGAGATGGAACAAATCAGGGTCGGGACAAGAATTTAGAGGTTATTGGGTCAGAAAATGTCCCGGGGTTAATGGCTGCAAGTCGTTTGGGTCGGAGCTCTGGGCACATAAAGGCCTGGAGTTCAAGACGGCTTCCACTTGAGCAAGGAAAGTGTTTAGCTCTTCGTAAGTGAGTCGCTGATCACCGATCACTCGATACAGATGAGTCTTTACCGCTTTGACGCCAGCCTCACTCAAGCCATTGAAATGCGGAGCAGCTGGGGGATTAAAATGCCAGAGAATTTGAAGATGATCCGCCGCCAATTGGGACATTTCTATCAGCTGAGTATTGGCACCCACAAACGTCGTTCCGTTGTCACTGTAGAGATGGGTTACCCGCCCACGCCGAAAAAAAAAGCGACGGAATGCTCCAATAAATGCCTCGGAGGTCAAGTCAGAAGTAAGCTCAATGTGCACTGCCCGGGTGGCACAGCACACGAAGACACATATATAGGCTTTCAGAACCTTGGCGCCTCGATATCTTCCCATGACTATATTAAAGGGGCCAGCATAATCCAGAGTGGCATGCGAAAAACATTTAAGTTGGGAGATTCGAAATGAGGGTAGGTCTCCCATATACGGAGTATACGCTTTTGGTCTGAGACGAAAACATCTGATGCAGCGGGAAAGCACAGACTGTATCGCTCTTCGGGTAGATAAAATCCAGAATTGCTGACGCAACAAATTCTGGACGGTATTCAAACCAGGATGTAGATTGTCTTGGTGAACTTGTTCAATTAGGCGACGAGTAAAAGGATGGTTTGGCTTCAAAGGACATATGGGCATGTCTTAACCGTCCGCCCACTCTGACCAGTCCCTCCTTGTCAAGAAAAGGAGCAAGAGGTCGAAAGGACTTTGAAACTAGCTCATTGTTTCGAATTTGGGCAATGACACTTGAAAATCGTCGTTGTTGAGCTCTTTTGGATAAAAGGAGCAAAGCGTTTTGAAGTTCAAAGGAGGAGATCGCTCCGGTAAGCGGAGACGATTTGTGACGATAATTGTGAAAAACTCTCAGGCACTGACAAAGGATTTTCTGCATTTTAGACAAAGAGGAATATTTGTCTAATAGAGTGTCCAGGATATGATCCTCAATCATGGCCGTTAAAAGAATGGGACTCCTTTCTTCGATTGCGGCTATTTGATTACCACATGAATTTGGGGGTTGTCGATTCCATGAAGAACTTGGTTGAAGAAGCCAGGGAGGTCCTTGAAACCATAAGGGATGATCTGCCAGACTGGCAGGAGTTAAGCCACGGCTTGCACAGTCTGCGGGATTTTCGTGAGTGGACACGTGATACCACTTGACATTTGGGATCGTTTCTTGGATGTGGCTAACCCGATTGGCTACAAAGCTCTTCCATCGATGTGGTGAGCTAGCAATCCAAGCCGACCACTTGGGAATCCGTGTAAGCGAAAACTTCGTCGATAATAGTTAGTTTGGTGTATGACTCCATAACAAACTGAAGAAGGTTGGATAGGAGAGTGGCACCTAGGAGTTCCAATCTAGGTACACTTTGCGATTTGAGTGGTGCTACTCGAGCCTTGCCAATGATCAGAGAGGTTTGAATGACACCCTCGGGCGACTCTATGCGAAGATAGACCGCAGCAGAGATAGACCGCAGCAGCGTAGCCTAACTCGGAGGCGTCAGCGAATCCGTGCAGCTGGCAACGTAGAATATTTTGCGAAAAAATGTATCTAGGAAAAAGTATTTTAGCTAAACCAGGAAGTTCTGATTGAATTTGGGACCAACGGGTTTGAATAGATTGTTCGACTGGCTCGTCCCAGCCGGTTTTAGAAAGCCACAGCCTTTGCATTAAGTGTTTAGCGCAGAATGAGACAGGCGACAGAAATCCCAGAAGGTCAAAAATTCTAGCAATTCTAGCGTTTGGTGTCTGATGGTTCACAAGCGAAAAACATTTTATCTGATGAGGGGTCCCAGTGTAAACCTAGGACTTTTATGGATAATGGTTCCTCCCTGTCGAACGACACGGGAATTTGGCATTCTTCGGGGGAGAGAGATGATAGTAGTTGCGGATGATTGCTTGCCCATTTTCTTAGCTCAAAGCCACCACATTTCAAGAGAGCAATCATGTCCTTCTGCAGAGATAATGCAGACTCCAAGTCCGAGGTACCTGAACAAATATCGTCAACAAAAGTATCCTCCAGAAGTACCTGTGCCGCTTCCGGGTATTTGTGTTTTTCCAATGAGGCTAACTCTTGAAGTGTACGAATTGCGAGAAAAGTACTGGAGCTTACACCAAAGGTCACTGTGTTGAGACGATATTCTTCCACTGGATCATTAGGATCGAAACGCCAAAGGAGTCTTTGGAAATCCTTATGTTCTGGAGTCAGGTTTATTTGCAGGTACATTTGTTTGATGTCTGCCAAGAAAACGATTGGATGAAATCGGAACTTTAGGTTGATTGAGTGGTTGATTTTCCGGGTTTGACCACAGCATGATGGGAGAGGTAATTAACTAATTTGGGTTTAGCCTCTTGAGCCCTAATAAGGCTCATATGACCGTTTTATGGTCTTGCTTCATGAAATCAGCATACTGCCGATATAGAATTGGATTTTTGACAAATCGGGATTCTAAGGAATGAAAGCATCTGTAGGCGCGAAAATAAGTGTCCCCTAAATCGGGTTCGAAATGGCGAAAGGGCAGCGAAACTACAAATCTTCCTGACTTATCTCGGGTTAAAGTCTTTTGGTAAATTGATTCGCATTTCTGATCATCAGGAGATAGGTAACTCTTAGAGGGTATATTTTCCAAGTCCCAAAATTTGCATATACTTTGTTCAAGCGTAGAATGCAGGGAAATTAAATAGGAATCGATCAGATTGTGTGAAATTGGTCTAGGCTGTACATAGGTTTGTCCTAGTAGAACCCAACCAAAGCATGTTTCAAAAGCTGATGCTTGCCCTTGACTTCCAGGAATCCGACCTGATTTTAGAATTTGGGAGTAGATATCTGCTCCCAACAACATGTCTACGGGAGCAGGAATAGAAAAGTGCTCGTCGCCCAGTGTCAGGTATGATATATGGCCCCAACTTTGAGTGTTGATTTTAACAGAAGGCATGTCTGAACAAAGTTTGGATAGAACTAATGCCTTCAACGAAAAGACAGGGTCAGTTTTGCCGATAGGCTTAATGGTGCAACTTGTAAGGCCACAAGTGTCGGAAGTCGATTGACTTATTCCGACGACCGGAATGTGACATTCTTTCCTGGATAAACCCAGGCGATTGAGACACTTTTGGGTTATGAAGTTGGCCTGACTGGCTGAATCTAAAACGGCTCTGATAATCTGATAATTGCCTCTCGAGTCAAGCACCTCAATCTTTGTAGTAGAAAGGAGGACAGTGGTTTGAGGAATGGAGGTAGCCATCGCTGCACACTCGCAACTGAGTGATTGCTGTAGTTGTGCACTATGGGGACTTTCCATTTGCGATGGACTGACAATAGAGGCAGGTGTACCCGATGAGGAAGGCGTTTGATCATGATGACTGGTTTGCCCAATGTTTTTGGGAAAATGAAGCAAAGTATGGTGTTTGACATGACATATCCGACAACTAAAGGTGGATGGACAATCTTTTAGCCTATGAGTAGGCCTTAAGCAATTGATGCAAGCGTTGGTTTGCTTAACGTAAGCTAGACGCCCTGACGGGGTTTTACCTAGACATTGAGGGCATTGCGATAATGAATGAAAAGGTTGCTGGCATAATCGACATTTATACCTAGCAGGATCATGAGATGAGGACTGAACAGCCATATTAGCGATATTTGGGGTTGATTGCGGGTTATTTTGTCGTATTTGAGAATCGTGAGCATTTGATTCAGTGTTCGCTACTAGACTTTGAGCTCCTGAGTGTCTAGGCGTACCAGAATAGCTACCAGACTTCAAGTTACTTTGGTGATATGAGTTTTGAGGTTTTTGGGCCCTGTTGAGATTCATTGGACATGGTGAACTCATTTGGACTGATTCGAGGGCCCTACAATGACTTTCGAGATAAGTGGTAAGCTGTAGATAAGTGGGTAACTCAATTTTGCTATGCTCTATTTCAAATGCCGTTCTTGTAGCTGAGTCTAGCCTTGTAAGCAGCATGTTGAAAAGAACAAAACACCACTGGTTGGTTGGAAATCCCAACACCTCGAGCGCGGCCACATTTTCATTGAAATTATCCAGTAGGTTTCTTAAGTCTTTGGAAGAATTTGTTTTTTGAGTGGAAGTATTATTAATTGCATTCCAGTAGTTTGTAGCTAAATGCCGTTTATTCTGATAGCGATCTGTGAGAGTTTTAAAAGCTATTGCATAATTAGCATCCGTAGTAGGAATGGACTTTATTAAACTAAGGGGCTCACCCTTTAATAATGAAATTAGATATTGAAATTTGGAAATGTTGGGCAATGTAGAATCATGTACCATGGATCTATACATGTCATAAAATGTTGTCCAATATTGTAAATTGCCATCAAAATTCGGAATAGTTAATTTTGGTAACTTCGCGGTGTAGCTTGCCTGGTTTGATTCATTTGGCGCTAAAACATAACTACCTGGTGTGCTACTAGGTGGAAATAATTCAAAGTAAACCTGTTTTGACCCAAAATAATAACTATCTGCGTCTTTTCTGACAGCATCCTGCTGGTCATATTCCTTATCATCAATTATACCAATGATTTCATTATGATATTTTTGAAAATCAGAATAAGATTCTTCCAATTTCTCAAACCTTACTTTAAGCAGTGCTTTTTGAGAGTCACTAGTTTTGGCTTTTTGTGCAACCGTGTACGTTTCTGTGATTCGGCTAGCACAGACGTAACGTTTTTTAGTTAATTTTTTGATGAGCGCAACGTTTGCCGTCTCAGTTTCCGGCATGTTGATCGAAATGCCAAGAAAATAATTGAAAAAATTAAGAAAGTCTTTTTCAAAGCAAAGAATCTATGAAATAGGGTATATAACTATGAATTAGGTAAATACCTGGATTTGCAGGCTGTAATGTAAAACCTGTAAATCGTCGAAAAGCGAAAATTATAAAATTAAATATAGCGAAAAATTATTTTGAAATTAAGTAATACAATCATAACAATCTCATTATTAGCACCAATGTATCTATCTGTGCACTGCAATGCTTAAACTTATAGGAAATAATTGGGTTTTTTATTTAGTAAACAACTATTTCTTTTTTCGTTTATTTGCGAAATTTAAATAAATTTATTTTTAATAAGGTAGGTGCCTCAGCGATAAGTTTTACAGCCGGTTTCAGTGGCCTTGAAATTCCTCAAAAATAGAGAATAATGGATAGCGACAGTTTAGGCGCACAAACCTGCACATAAAAAACTTGCTTTATATGGCGATTTTTGCTAATAATTATATTAATTATGATTTTTGATTCTAAAAAGGTTCAAATTTGGCTCGTAGGAACAGAAAATGTTGGCGTAATGGTTGATATTTTAGAATCACCTTCGGAGTTACGTGGACTGTAAGCGCAACTAATGAATATGTAGCAAAAAATAACCATACAAAAGACAATATGATAAAAGGCGCCTTACCTGTGGTTCTGGGGTTCTTCTAGTTCAAAGTTAATTGTTAATACCGGGATCCCGGGTTTTGTTTCGGTTGCACAACACTACCGGCTTTTATTTCGAAACCGGTAACCGGCGAGCTCGCGATATTCATCGACTTTCTTGTGTGCGAAAACGGATTAAAAATTGTGTGTTCGTGTTTCGTGTTTGGCGAAAAGAGAGAGAGTGTTTTGCAGTCGCTTGGCTGTACGAATCTAGTGTTTTTCGTACCTTTTTTGTCGACCTCGGTTCCATACCGAGGGTGCGTTCCCTGCATAGGAGGCGCTATACCTATTTGAATTTGTATGGTTTTTCAATATGAGCAAAATTCGTGACTTTGACGCTCTTGAAGAGATGCACATACAAGTGGGAACGGGTGAAATTTCAGGATGACCTTCTTACGTTAACATAACTCAAATCATTATTTTGTCAACTGCGGCTGAATTTCTTGATAAGGTTTCTATGCATAAGGGTAAACCAAGGAAAACATTTTTATCAAGTGATGAACAAAATCGAAAAAAAATATTTACCTGTTATTACTGTAAACAAGAACATATATAAATGTTCAAAATTTCTAGCTCTATCTCTTCAACAACGCGTAAAAATGGTTGAAGCACTAAAATTGTGTCCAGATTGTCTTCATATTGGTCCCAAGCTAGAAAAATGCAGATCAAGTAAATGTAGGCATTGCAAGGGAAACCATAATTCTTCATTACGTCTCACAGACTGAATACCAAGTTAAAAAGTCTCAAGTGAAATGCAGGTTTCCTTGCATAATAAAATTAATCAAGTTCAGGTTCTACTTACTACAGCAGTGGTCCAAGTTTTCAATCCATCGGGTAATATTGTCATGTGCAGAGCATTATTGAACAGTGCATCAATGTCTAACTTTATATCCCAAGAATTCGCAGATAGATTGGGCATTTCTTTAAATAAAGTTAATTCTTCAGTAGTGAAATTAGGTCAAACTCATTCAAATATTAAAGCCTCATGCCGTATTAAAATAAAATCGTGTCATTCTAGTTTTCAGATGAAATTCAATTGTTTGATCATACCCCAAATCAGAAGTGAATTGACAAATTCTTATTTTGATTCCACTGTTGAAAACATTCAAACTCATTGCACTGTTGCAGATCCCAAACTTTAAGAACCTGGACCCATTGATTTAGTTATTGGTGTTGAAGTTTTTTGGGATCTGATTCGTGATGAAACAATTTTACTAGGCCCTGACAAACATGTTGTCCAGAATAGCATTTTGGGCTGGCTTGTGTCTGGGCCATTGAATATTTCAGGTTCAAATAGAACGATTTGAAAAATTGTTCAAATACTTCAGATATCCAAGCATAATTGGCCAAGTTTTGGGAACTGGAGGAGGTCTCATCCAAGATGATTTTTTCTGATAAGGACACTCGAGCTAAAATTCACTCTTCTGAAACTGTTCAGCGTGACTAAGATGGACGCTTTATAGTTTCAGTCCCATTGAAACAACCGGTATAGGCCCTGGGTGATTCTTATAACCAAGCATATAGTCAATTTCTTTCGTTAAAGCGTAAGCTGACAAGGATTGATAAATTGAAGAAAATGTATATTGATTTCATGACTGAATATGAAGATCTTAACCTTAACCACATGACACGGTGTTTTGCACGAAGACAGCCCTACAACAAAGTTGAGAGTTGTATTCAGCAGCTCGGCTACATCTACTTCAGGCCTCTCATACAATGGAATTCAGATGGTTGATCCAGATGATTTAATTTCAATCGCCATGTGATTTAGACAACATCAATTTCTATTATCAGCCGATGTTTGCAAAATGTATCGATAAATAAATGTCAAAGAGGAATTTCGTCCATTACAATTAATTCTTTGGCGAGCTGATTCGAAAGAAAAATTGCAGATATTTTCTTTGAACACCGGAAGAAGTATAACGTACTTATTTTGGCAATTGCCTAATTATACTGCATACGGCTAGTCAGCATCAGTCCGGAGGCCATGGGTCTATGGGTTCCTTGTATACATCTTACCTTTGGGCGCCACCAAGTTAATTGTGACTTAACTAGGAAGATAACTTAATGATGTTATAAACAAAACCTGTGCAATTGGAGAGCTTATCAATAAAACATCTAATTAGGTACAATAATGTATCTGGCTTCTTTATTAAAAATAATAACAAAATATAGGGATAGCCAGGAGGTTATTAAAAATGTGTTTAGAATAATGCTTGTACCAATTTATAAATATTTGATTATAAAAAAAAAATAAGAATGTAAATATGTATATAAATATTGATTTTTAAATAATCAGTTTTAACTGTCTGTTTACACTTGTGAAAGATTAGAACCACAATATCAGTTACACTCTACCAAGAGGCAAATTCAACACCAGAAAGGTGAAAATTATTGTTAGGGTAACCTCAGGGTAAAATTCTAGAATTTTATTTAAGGGGCACTTACCGAACGTAAATCAGTATCAAGTGATTTATATAAGATTTGCCTAAATAGTAAAAAGTGCAACTTACATGTGAACAGGGTGTCCGAATTTGGATGGTTTTAATAGGAAACGTCAATTTCTGAGCGAGATACAAAAAAATGAACCCCCCACTACTCCGAGGCTCAGATTTCTTGAAATTTTGATTGGTGCAAACCACATTTTGATATCTTCAACCGTTTAGCCGCTAGAGGGCGATTCTCGATTTTGAGCAATACTGTGAAATCTTCATAACTTTTTTGTTTATAAAAATAACTGATTTCTGTAAAAACTTCCTAGAAGCACTTTTTCAAGCAGAATTCAGTGACGTTTTCAGTTTTTTTTTTCTATTGGGCCTCGATTTCAAGATTTTGACCAAAATCCGATTTTTTCCAATGGGACACCCTATATATTAATAGCTCATTAGAAAGCTCTGCTTTTGCTGATTTCAATGATAAAAATTTCGATAGGTTTATGTATAACAGTTTTTGAGAAAAAAAAAATATTTCGGCTTTTGTCATAAGAAACAATGAGTTAGAAAGAGACCTTTCTCAGTTTCCTTACAGATATAAAGTCCTTTTCTTACACATTACTTCTTATGACAAAAACCGAAATAATTTTTTTTCTCGAAAACTATTAGAGATAAACCTATCGAACTTTATATCATTGAAATCAGAAAAAGCCGAGCTTTCTAATGAGTTATTAATATATAGAGTGTCCTATTGAAAAAAACCAGACTTTGGTCAATATCTCGGAGTTGGGACCAACTAGAAAAAAACTGAGAACGTCACTGAATTCTGCTTGAAAAAGTGCTTTTAGAAAGTTTTCACGGAAATCAATAATTTTCATAAACAAAAAAGTTATGACCGGTTATGATGGTTTCACATTATTGCTCAAAATCGAGAATCGCCCTCTAGCGGCTAAACGGTTGAAGATATCAAAATGCGGTTTGCACCAATCAAAAATTCATGAAATTTGAGCCTCGGAGTGGGGGGTTCATTTTTTTGTATCTTGCTCAGAAATTGATGTTTCCTATTAAAACTATCCAAATTCGGACACCCTGTACAAGTGTTGATTATCTTCAAAGGTGTGTATAAATCCAGAATTTTTGAAGGGATATTATCTACAGGTTCGGTCTCACTGTAGATAGACTATGGTATGGTAAGTGAGTCATAGTCATGAGTCCTATCCACGTGGTATCTGTTTTCCGTAGAACTCAATGTGGTTCTAGCAGAGCGGTACCAAGAGGGTTGCTGAAGGGAGGCTACCAAAGCTAACTAAGAGCAATCTAGATCTAGTGTCAATTTCACTCCAAAAGTACGAACTGAGAATCGGTTGTGTAAAAAAATGACTGGTGAATGTTGAAAAGTGCCTATAGAACATATATCAGGTAGAACAGGTCTAAAGAAAACGCCTAGACAAAACAGCTGTTCAATGACATAATGGAAATGAAAAGTCAAAGAGTAAACAACCATTTATCATAACCTCAGATTATTGATTGGATTTGCAAACAGAGATGATGATGGTACTACCTCCTTTTCCTAAGATTCTAATCAATAACAGCGGGCCCTGCCGTACTGAATCAAACCTTCCTAGATCAATCAACAAAACTTGCAAACCTGCACAAAAAAACTTTCAGTAGAAGGCAGTAATCAAGGTAACAAAATCTGGGCACAGAAAAGACAGCTGTTTATTCATTTATTTCATTGTAGTTCTATATAGAATCATATCTACTAGAGCAAAACACAGTAGCATATCAAACAAGAAATTGGAAATGCTACACCCCTTCCAAAAAGAAATAAGAAAGCTGGAAGCTTTCTTATTAACCACAAACCACAAACGGCACAACAAAAAAACTTAAATTTTCCCTAACATACAATGTCTCAGTGTGCTCGACCAATGAAAGAGCAAACGCTAGACCTGCAACAACAAGTCAATGGCACTGAAGGCTCCTTCCCAACGTGGATCTTAAAGGGTGGGCCGTTGGAGTCTCCAGCGTGATCGATCCTAACATAATCCACTGGCAAGTTGTCACACGCCACACGCCTACCCCACCACCGACCTCACACACAGAAAACAAGGGGTCCAAAAAAAAAAAAAAAAAAAAAAATAAAATAAAACAAAATCATTTTGGCAAAGCCAGGACTTGACCAGAGCCCTAGTGACATTATAGTAAGCCACCACCACTGAAACTACTCGAGAGTAGGGATGCAAAAAAATTGAAAATGACCGGGATAATCCGTAGTTTGTTACTGCTGTCAATCCACTTCAGATTATCTGGGCTACTTATAGGGATTAGGATTGCACAGTAGTGCCACCCAACTATCTACAACTGCAATTTGAGCAAGTTGAAGTCCAAGCGACACCCCCCAATACGCACCCCTTCCTACAAGCAGGATAACCCCAGACTCACCTGAAGTACCCAACAGCACCTAACCTACCACAGGGCCCATAACAAAAAATTCAAAAAAACTCTACTGAAGGTAGAAAAAAAGGTCAAAATCGGGTTATGTACTTGCCTAAAGCAAAATACAAATGTCAAAATCGGGTATCAAAAGCTTCACTTATCTTACGATATCAAGATAAGATCACAAAATAAAGTCTAAATAGGGTAATACTTGGTTTAATTCTTGGCGTTAGCATAACATAATCAAAACTGCAAAACAATTGAGTACTTTGCACTGCAGAGACAAATCATATTAGGAATACTATGTTTATGCTCACCAAGGTCAAATCCAGAGTTCCAAAATGAACTCACAAAAATATTTCCAAAAGCTAGAGACATACATGGTGGGGACTTTAACTGGAACTAATTCGCTAGAGCCTTCGGATAAAATATTTGGACAAAACGCAAAAACACGTCGATCAAGATTTTTTTTTTTAAATTTTTCCATATTAATTTTTTTATACAGGGTGTTCCAAGAACAGCTGTACGGTTATCAACTTTATTTTTCCAAATGGTTGCCCCTGTATATTATGACATTTCTGGATTCTGCTGAAAATTTTAGACATATTTCATGTACAATGTTATATACCTATCTTCAACTGTTTCGGAAATATTGACAGTTGAAAATTGACTTTTTTGCAACAGTTTAGGTTTTACAAAACGGTTAATTTTAGAGGAAAACCAGTTTTACATTCCTGTCTTAGATTTTTATAAACTATCATTTGACACTAACTTTGAATTTAACTGGAGATTGAATTTAACTGGAATTTTTAATCATGGATTAAATTCAAAGTTGGTGTCAAATGATAGCTTATGAAAATCTAAGATAGGAATGTGAAATCGGTTTTCCTCTAAAATTAACCGTTAAGGTTTTACAGCCTGTAATAGTTGCAAAAAAGTCCATTTTCAACTGTCAATATTTCCGAAACAGTTGAAGATAGGTATATGACATTGTGAATGAAATATGTCTAGAATTTTCTGCAGAATCCAGAAATTTCATAATATACAGGGGCTACCATTTGGAAAAATAAAGTTGACAACCGTACAGCTGTTCTTGGAACACCCTGTATAAAAAAATTAATGTGAAAAAAACTCAAGCAAAAAATCTTGATCGACAGGTTTTTGCGTTTTGTCCACATATTTTATTCGAAGGCTCTAGCGAATTAGTTCCAGTTAAAGTCCCCACCCTGTATATGGCAAAGTGGGTGTCGCGAATACTCACAAAACCAAACGCTCAAAAAAAACATATTAATCTTACAAAATAGTATTAAAACATGAGTATTGATACAATAGCCAAAAACTGATTTAAGAATCATTTGACTCAATACTTTCAGCATCACTATCCAGGTCTACATCGATACCTGTGTATGCCTTAAGGCCCTTAATATGTACTTTGCCAGCATCAGAACCATCTATATTCTTCAGACCATAAACTAAATTTGAGTATTTTTTATGTACTCTGCTGAGAATATATTTGGGTGCTAATTTTGCACTAAATTGGTTCGCTGCGTTTGACAAAATATGATTTCTCCTCCACACTTGATCACCAACATGAAATGAGGCGTCCCTCTTACGTAAGTTGTAAGTGTGAGAGTTTCTCTGATAAGCTGCATGTAAACACTTTTTTACATCAGCATAGATTTGTTTAAAATTTTCCAAGCCAGTAGCATGACAATTCCTGTCATCCGGAGTTATTTCGACATCTTTATTCTGTAACAACTGAATATCGGAATAGAACTTCCCAGATAATGGTGGATGTCTACCAAATACTAGAAAAGATGGTGTGAAATGGGTGATTTCATGTTTGGAATTATTGATCGCATGTTGGATTTTAAAAATCTGATCATCCCATTGAACATGATTATCGACATAACTCCTGATGGCGGTACCTATAGTTCGATTATTCCTTTCAACAAAATTACACTGTGGAGAATACGTTGCGTTGTACCAAATCTTAACGTCATAATTCTTGCACAGTGTTTTAAAGGTTTTCGAAACGAACTGAGGACCATTGTCACAAATCAGAATTTGGGGACAGCCATAAACTAGAAGAACTTCATTTTCCAAAATACGTTCGATGTGGGGACACTTTGAACTACGAAGGGGAAACAAAAGAGAAAATTTAGAAAACTAGTCTTCAATGACCAACAAAAACTTACTGCCTTTCTTTGACCTAGGGATCGGTCCTATCAAATCAATTGCAATACACTGAAAAGGCATATCAATAATTTTTTCTTTTCCCATGAGTCCCATGCGTGCTGTATTTGAAGCTTTTTGTGCACCACACACCAAACACGACTTTATGAAGAGCAACACATCCTTTCTCATTTTTGGCCAATAATAGAATTCCTGTATTCGGTTCAAAGTTTTATAAAATCCAAAATGTCCTGAAGTGGGTGGAGAATGACAGTTCTCAATGATTTCCTTCACCTGAGGTTTTGGGACTAAAAGTTTCCATTCTGGGATATTGGCTTTCATAGGGGAATTATTCGGTGAAAATTTGAACAAAAATTGATCTTCCACCTTCCATTGGGGATAACGATCAGGAAACTCAATTACTTTGGCTCGAAGTACCAAGGATCTACACGATCAATATCGACATTATGGGGATTTAGAATTGATACACAGGGTAAGTATTTATCTGGATCAGAATCTTCCGGAATTACTCCTTCAGAATGCATACGGGAAAGTGCATCTGGAATAACATTGTCAATACCTTTCCTGTGCACAAGATCGAAGTTATGTTGTCTTAAACGAACTGCCCAACGAGCAAGTTTCCCAGTTGGATTTTTTAAGTTATTGAGCCAAAGTAAGGAATAACAATCTGTCATGATTTTGAATTTGTGAGCACCCTCAATCCACATTCGAAATTTCTCTATACAAAATAGAACAGCCAAACATTCCCTCTCCACAATAGAATAGTTCCTTTCGGTTCTCGAAAGTGACCTGCTTGCATAAGCAATGACTCGCTCTTCCTCATCGATGACTTGAGTAAGGCAACCCCCCAGACCCGTATTACTGGCATCTGACTGAATAATGAAGGGCTTTGTGAAATCAGGTTGAGTCAAAATAGGTGCTGAAACTAACAAATTCTTGATGGCGACAAAAAAAGTTTCTGCAGCATCTGTCCATGTAATCGGCTGAGATTTGCGACGTCCTTTTAACAAATCATTAATAGGAGATACCAAAGTCGAAAAATCCTTGACAAAGTGCCTATACCATGAACACATGCCAACAAACCGTTTCACTTAGGTGGCTGTCTTAGGTCGAGGATAATTGACCATCGCAGAAACCTTCTCAGGATCTGTGCGCAGACTGTTAGAACCAACAACATATCCGAGAAATTTCAGGGATGTCTTGAAAAACTCACACTTCTCGATGTTTACTGTAAGGTTAGCCCCTTTCAATTTATTTTTTACTTCGATCAAGATCTTAGTATGGTGTTCGAAATCTGGACTAGAGATAAGTATGTCGTCTAGGTAGGTAAACATATAGGGCTCATAACGGGGACCAAAAATTGCATCGACTAACCTCTGCTGCATCTGAGCTGCATTGCATAGTCCAAAGGGCACAACTTGGAATCTAAATGAACCTCGTCCAACCACATTAAAGGAGGTTTTATCCCTCGAATCTTCACTAAGTGGAATTTGCCAAAATGCTTTCCGAAGATCAATGGAAGAGATGAATTTAGCATTCCTTAAGGAATTCAAAATCCTATCAATGCTAGGCAAGCAGTAGCTGTCGAAGCGAGTGAGAGCATTCACACCCCTTAGATCGACACACAACCTATATTCTCCACTAGACTTTTTGACCAAGAGTACCGGAGATGACCAAGGACTATGAGATGGCTCTATAACACCTAACTTGAGCATATCATCAATTTCTTTATTCAAGATTTGAGACATGTATGGCGACATCGGATAGGGTTTCTTATGAAATGGTTTAGCATCACCGGTATCTATGGACAATGTCAATTTGTCAGTTCTACCAAGACGGTCTTTACTCACAATTTCATTGAAAGAAGCGATAACCTGTTCAGCACAAGTTCTTTCGAAATAAGAAAGGTCACTTAAGGAACAAAGAAGTCGCACAGGGTCATAACATAAATTATTGGCACAAACCTTGGCAGTTTTGACTTCATGGTTATCAATATTACCATAAACTTGCCAAGAATTATCCCTAAAACTAACAGAAATCTTAAAATGATCGGCAAAATCACAACCAAAAATGAAATAATGAGGCAGAGATGGCACAACTAAAACTGTAAGGACCTGACAAATATTTCCAACAGTAATTGGAAGATCAACTAAACCAGTAACAGCTTTCTGAGTACCATCTGCCTCACATATATTTGCAACTGAACTTGGATAAACACATAAACCCAAACGTTCCAAAATATCCAGGCCTTCACTACCCACAATAGATGTGGTAGCACCTGAATCTAACAACACTATAATTTCCAAATCAAACAATTGACAGATATGTAGGGCCGATTATCTAAAGGTTTCCTAATGAAAAGAGGGGACAATTCACACTTCCTATATTTCTCATTGAATTCCGAAACAAATGTAAGCCAATTTTTCCAGTCTGCACTGTTTCTGGAAAACTTGAAAGAAGAGGACTTCTGAAAAGTTGTACAACTGCCTCTAGGCTCCACAACGCCTAGTTTTTTGTACAATTAGGGCATGAGTTGGACTTTACATTCTTGTGACTACACTTATAGCAAAAAAGTTTACGTTTCAAGGTACAGTTGTCATGGTAGTGATTTGGCATATCACAATTCTAACAAGTGATTGGTTTTGATTCCCTACTAGGTCCAGCTGCATTTGGGTTATTGACAACCAGGACTGAATTGTTGCGAGACCTATTTGAATTCACTTGAGAATTTTTATTTTTATTGTTAAAATTGGACCTGCTTTTAGAGCCATAACTATTCCTTGACTTATCCTCATGCCTATTTGAATTTGGATACTCATTTTGTAAAGATGTTGAACATTCAGGCTGAGGGTAATGTAACTCACTAACAGAATGATTTTTATTTTTGAAATAAGTTGCCTCTTCAAGTTTTCGACATAAGTTGACTAATTCATCGACTGAATTCACTTCAGTCAATGCCAAATGAGAGATATATTCAGGCAAAATGTTCCTGCGAATATGTTTAACTTTTGTTACTTCAGCTGGTGCTGTCGCTAACCTAGAGAATAGAATTTGCATGTGAGCAATAAACACAGCTACAGACTCAGAATGTTTCTGTTTCCTGTGCTTTATTTGCTCCCACAATTCATCTTCTATGTCAGAATGCAAAAAATCTCTCTTCAAATATGACACTAAACCTTTCCAATCAGTCACAGAAGTCTTAATACTTTTAAACCATATAAAAGCATTGCCAGTAAAAAGTTCAGCTGCAGAAGTGAAAAGATCCTTTTCATTCACCCTACGAGATTCAGCTAATTCTATGACACGTTCTAAAAAGTTATACAAGGTTTTACCATCACCATTGAATTTAATTTGCCATTCACTGACAAGAGGAGGTCTACTGGAGCAACTAACTATAGGAGGTGGAATATTGAATATGGGCTGCTGAATAGATGTACCTGGTGATAAAGGCGTAGGCTGAGAATCCTTCTCTGCTTTCTCATAAAGATCGGCCACTAATGTCAAACAAGTTGCATAGCATTCCTTGACATAATCAAGTTGATCTTTATCTCCCACAGGTATTGGCATACGATGAACTCTATTTGAAACATGAACTAACCGAGACTTCATACGAAGAAAAGTAGAATCTTGAACAGTACCTTCGAAATCATCAACAATACTTGTAATAGACAAAATAGACCTATCAATTTCCTCCCTTTCCTCATCAAAGTCAAGGTTGTTCAGGACGATTTCAGAGATTTTAGTTTTCCCAGAATCTTTCTCTTTCTTCAAAAGAAGGCCCAGCATCTTACGTTTCGCTTGTACATCACGTTGACAAACTACTGCTCTAATTTTCAGTTCATAATCCAGCTCATAGTCTAGTAGATGATTACTACGAAAAACTTCCTCCATTGTAGCGAGAAATCAACAAACAAACCAACCTAAATAACGACACAAAAAAATTGTCCCTACACACTAAAGTTACCAAAAAACAGAACCAGTAGGACTCACGAACCATTTAAATTCAAACTCCAATCAAAATAGTTTAAAAAAATATTACACATTATATAATATAACAAAGTTCCAAAAAAATGATTGAGCCACTACTCCAATTGTCTTGTTAAGATAGAGATGTATTCAAGGGCCACACACGTTTGGGTGTTAAAAAGTTAGCCACACCCCACGTTGTTGCGCCAAGAAGTATAACGTACTTATTTTGGCAATTGCCTAATTATACTGCATACGGCTAGTCAGCATCAGTCCGGAGGCCATGGGTCTATGGGTTCCTTGCATACATCTTACCTTTGGGCGCCACCAAGTTAATTGTGACTTAACTAGGAAGATAACTTAATGATGTTATAAACAAAACCTGTGCAATTGGAGAGCTTATCAATAAAACAACTAATTAGGTACAATCATGTATCTGGCTTCTTTATTAAAAATAATAACAAAATATAGGGATAGCCAGGAGGTTATTAAAAATGTGTTTAGAATAATGCTTGTAACAATTTATAAATATTTGATTATATAAAAAAAATAAGAATGTAATTAATGTATAAAAATATTGATTTTTAAATAATCAGTTTTAACTGTCTGTTTACACTTGTGAAAGATTAGAACCATAATATCAGTTACACTCTACCAAGAGGCAAATTCAACACCAGAAAGGTGAAAATTATTGTTAGCGCAACCTCAGGGTAAAATTCTAGAATTTTATTTAAGGGGCACTTACCGAACGTAAATCAGTATCAAGTGATTTATATAAGATTTGCCTAAATAGTAAAAAGTGCAACTTACATGTGTACAAGTGTTGATTATCTTCAAAGGTGTGTATAAATCCAGAAGTTTTGAAGGGATATTATCTACAGGTTCGGTCTCACTGTAGATAGACTATGGTATGGTAAGTGAGTCATAGTCATGAGTCCTATCTACGTAGTATCTGTTTTACGTAGAACTCAATGTGGTTCTAGCAGAGCGGTACCAAGAGGGTTGCTGAAGGGAGGCTACCAAAGCCAACTAAGAGCAATCTAGTTCTAGTCTAGAATCTCTTTCTAGGAGCTGTCCAACTATAGCCTAAGACTGTCTAGCTACAGCCTAGCACTAGGACTAGGAGTAGGACCCTATAACGATGTTCGTATAAAAAAACAAATCGAGCCCCAAATATTAGAAATAATCTTACCTCAAATTGAGGGATCCTCTAGACCAAAGGTGAAGTCTTAAACTTCCAAAAGCTGCTCGGAACAGTCTTATTGAAGAAACGAAACACGTGTTGTAGGTTAATAATCCTGAAGAAAATCTCAAAAACTTACCGAAACAAAATCCAGAATGACCAAGGGACGACTCCAGACAATTATCAACAAGAAATTAGTCTAAACCTTGAGTTCCCTGGCACAAAATTCCAAAAAGTCTCGCCCAAAATCAAATAGGCCGAGACCAACCTTTCGGTATCAAGTCTCAAGATCAAAAAGGGCTGATTCTTCCTTTAAATTTCGGAAGAAGGCTTCCACTTGTCAAACTTTTAATTTTGACATTGAAGAAAATTATAGAAAAAAGCTTGTTCAATTTCACTCCAAAAGTACGAACTGAGAATCGGCTGTGTAAAAAAATGACTGGTGAATGTTGAAAAGTGCCTATAGAACATATATCAAAAGGTAGAACAGGTCTAAAGAAAACGCCTAGACAAAACAGCTGTTCAATGACATGATGGAAATGAAAAGTCAAAGAGTAAACAACCATGTATCATAACCTCAGATTATTGATTGGATTTGCAAACAGAGATGATGATGGTACTACCTCCTTTTCCTAAGATTCTAATCAATAACAGCGGGCCCTGCCGTACTGGATCAAACCTTCCTAGATCAATCAACAAAACTTGCAAACCTGCACAAAAAAACTTTCAGTAGAAGGCAGTAATCAAGGTAACAAAATCTGGGCACAGAAAAGACAGCTGTTTATTCATCTATTTCTACAATGAAGATATAGAATCATATCTACTAGAGCAAAACACAGTAGCATATCAAAGAAGAAATTGAAAATGCTACAATACGGCATAGCGAGTGCTCCATTTTTAGCGACACGCTGTCTCAAGCAGTTAGCTATTGAAAAGGAAAAAGCCCACCCAGCTGCTTCTGAAGTCATGAGCAGAGATTTCTATGTGGACGCTTCAATCTTAGGACAGTCCCACCCTTGATGGGTAACTTACCAAAGGTCCGCATTTCTCTAAGTCTGCCTTTTTCCAATATAGACATTGACTACGTTGGTTCAGTTCAAGGACCGAAAAGGAAGGGGCTGTAAGGTTTCAAAATATTACCTTGCACTCTTCATTTGTCTTTCAACAAAAGCGGTGCACCTGGAAGTGGTTTCTGACTTGAGTACACCAGCCTTTTGGGATACATTTCATAGATTCATAGGTCCCAATGTCAGGTTGTCTGAAGTGTATAGTGATAATTGCACTAACTTTGTTGGGGCTCACAATCAATTCCGGGAATTCGGTATTTTTCTCAAACAAAATCAAGGGCCTTTACAAGAAAAATGCGGCTCTAATTTCGATGAAGAGTGGCATTTCATTCCTGCATACTCGCCTCATCATGAAGGTATCTGGGAAGCATGTTTCAAATCCGCAAAACACCATCTAAAACGGGTTTTGGTCAACAGATCACTCACTTTCGAACGCCCCTATACTGTTGTCGCGCAGATTGAAGGTATATTAAACTCAAGACTATCAGCAACAGACCTTAACGACCTCGAAGCACTTACTCTGGCACATTTTTCAATTGGTCGGTCTATTCAAATAATTCCCCATTCTGATGTACTACAAGAAACTCATACAAATCGTCTTTGTCATTTCGAACAATTGGAACAATTAAGGAAACATTTTTGGTCCAGATGGAACAAAGAGTTCATTGGGCAATTACAAGAAAGGGTAAAGTGGGAAACGGACACTAACAATATTGCCATCGGTATACAATGGTACTAGTGCGCGATGACAATTTATCGTCTGCTAAATGGCGTTTGGGAAGAATCATGAACCTTCATCCTGGTAATGATAACATTGTGCGCGTGATTTCCACTAAAACAACAAGTGGCATCATGCGACGATCAGTGGTTAAGGTGTGTCCACTACTCATACATCAACAATAGCAGGGCATACGCATGTTATGAAACAAAATATTTCATGTTATAGACCTATCCTTTTCTACCTTGACTGCGCGCGCAACTCGTGGGTTCCAGGTGAGCCTGCAATGAGAAGCGAGCTTGTTACAGGCTTGCGTCATATTCCTATTCAGGGGCCAGTTCAGAATTAATCGTTCCTTCTTTCCTGGAACGACAAAGAGCAAACTAATACTTTACGTATTACTTGAACTCACCACAATGTCGTTTAAGGTTATGTTACTTTATACTTGACATATTCCTTTGCAATTTCATTGTGCGATGTTGCCGGATGAAGCATTTATCAAAATAAAAGTGCAAACGATGTTAACATACACTTTAAAGCTCTTCTGTTGTCTGATTTAAGGCGTTGTAAAACACTTGACACTATATCACTTCTATGTTATAATGTTCGATTTGTATTGTCTACATTTGTTCTGCAACAATACATTCTAGCTACACTGCAGTTACGAGTTGCGCGCGCATCCCATCTTTAATTACGTTCTAACTTGTATTTATTACAATTAAGCTCTCTTTTTCTATTTACCTGAGACGGCTATGTCCTGGTCCTAATAATTGTCGCCAAGAGATAAAAAATAATAATTCAGTTGTTCTAGTTCTTCAATTCTTTGAATAGAAACGATTGGGAACTTTAGAGTTCAATGTTTTCATAGCCTGTCAAGCTAGGGCATTCCAGAAATCCAGGGCAAGAAAATATACCAGTCCACTCATTTACAAGGCTGCAATCGCCAACAGCTTCTATGATCACTATTTCATTCCCACCTGCGGTTATCAGCACGGAAAGTTCGGCGTATTTTTTATTATTATGTTTCTATAATTAATTTGTATCAGTAACAATATAGTTTCTAGTGGCTTTACATCTTCGCAATGTAATATTTACCAAGCAAACGCAGCTGCGAAAAAGTAGAGGTAAGCTAATTTTGTTTAATTCACTGTCATTACCTTAAACTGTTTGTAGACATGCCTACAGCATACAATATGGTGATTGTGCTTTGTTAGATATCGAAAAGAAAAAAAAAAGTTCTAATTCATTGAATACTAGCTAAACATCGGTTCCAACACAAGCGACCATACCAAATCAGAAAACGATATTGAAAAAACAAGCACAAACCGAAAATCCCCTGTGTACATGTCTATTAACATTGGATTTAGTACACTTAACGTTTGTACTGGGACTTCTCTAACTGGAAAATATTATGATTTGAAACAACCCATAAATTAATGTCTCAATTCTTAGATACCAAATTCAAGAAATGAGAATTCAAAGTAGATCGAATCCAATTCCAAAAACCTGACAGTTCAAATTCAATCCCTAAGCTTGGATCAATAACGATCAAAACGATTAAATCCAATAACTAGAAACTATGCTTGCACAGTTTTAATCCCAAAAAAATTCTCGTCAAACCCAAGTTCAGATCTCAACTCAATATCAAGCCCCTTCACAAACTCAATCGAAACCTCCTTCAGCGTTACCTTTCCTAAGGAACGTCAAAACCTCCAGAATTCTACATACATATTCAGCGACGTGAAAAGCAACAGCCTGGGGGTTTTCATCACCGCAAGTTCTCCAGACCTTCTAACTGCAAATGCTCTAAATACGTCAAAAAACAGAAGTTGTTGAAGAGCACCTTCATAATTTAATATAATAATAATCATCAAAGGTTATTAGTTTAATATAGGGCAACATAGCTAGTTGTGTTAATAGTACTAATATTGTCACCAAAAATAGCAATGATTTCAAAACATTATTTGCAGACATAAGCCAAGCTCAATCAATGTTTTCGATATACGAATATAATAGGATAAGATTAGAAGATAAAATTGATGACGAAATATATTAATATAAGCAATTTAGCAGACAAAATGGAATTTTATTTATCCGCAAGTCTGATTCATGAAATTTAAATCAATCGTTTCGCCAATAATAAGCACTCGATATTGTATATAATATTAAAACTAGCTAGAAATTGAGCTATGTTCATTGAAACCAAATAAATTTAATCTATATATAATCTGGTGAATTTTCAACTAAAATTGTAGAAATTTATTGCTGAAACTGGAAATGGGTTAGTAAAGCTAAAGCTTTCCAGGACATTTTCTACTAAATTTTATGTTTTATTCGGGAGCGCTGTCGCTGCCCTTGTTCTACGTAATTTATAAGTGGAATTACAGTTTTTGCAGTTCAAATCTGCGTATAAACTTCAGAGGCCTATGTTAAAAAGCAGAGTTTGCTTAATTTTCTAGAACGTTTTCAAACATGGCCTATTATTCTATTCTCCAGCTAAAATATTTGGATATTCAAATAATCTCCTAACTTTCTTTTTGGTTATTGTCAAATGTCAATTCTCAATAAACTGATAAAGAATAAATTCTAGCTAACTCACTAGCACGACTATAAATTATATTTTGCAAAAACGTTTTTTATGTGGTTCATAAATTTGCCTTTTAGAGGTAATAAATAATTTATCTGCGACAGTTCATGAATAGAGGAAAATCTATTTCAATTTTCCCGTAAACATTATTAACGATTTTTCTCTTTTCATTGAACTATCTTGGTCTCCCCTTTTCACGGTAAATGTATTAAAATTCCATTTAGGAATTTATAAAATCCGATTGAAAGTAATTTCCTTTGATAATCAATATATTCATATTTTCTTTATACAACATAAAGTCAAAATGCCCCAAGCATCAAATATGAAAAACATTTTCAAAGACCTGAGCACTCAAGAGGAGCTTTAGAGTATTTTATGATGTGATTAAAATCATCATGCTATAATATAGAGAATTCAAAGAGCTTTCTGCTTCTTTTAGGAAATTGGATTTTGTTGAGTAAAGCATAAAGAGGAAAATGTTTATTGTTGAAGGGTGGGTAAACTTTTTTACATCTAGTTCTATAAAATAGAGTTTACTTGCGTGTTTATAATGAAATTGTCTTCATTTTCCAGATTTAAGGATTTGAATTGTACTAGGACAGTAAAGTGAGTTTCTTACTACTACTAGGTATATAACAAGGCAAATATCCATATCGGTTTTTAAATATTTCTCAAACACATATTAACGGCATGAAAATTGTTTTTCGACTACTGCAGATTTTGAAAAAAAATGTTGCCAAGGATTCCGGGTTGTCAAGGATTCCGGGATCACTAAAATTAACTTCACAAAAAGTAGTAACACATTTTATTAAACTAAATTGACGTTTTCAATTAAAAGAGATGGACGATAAGTATGAAAACATTCATTTTCCCGCCAACATTTGCTTGCTTGTCAATGTCAATGTGTACTGGGTCTTAGCAATCCCCTCGTTTTTATTCGAATCGGTGACTTCACCGATGAGTTAGCTATCTTTGTTAAGTGAATGGTGTTACGATAAATTTATCATTCACGTAACATGTTCCATCTCTTCTTATTTTCATTATAAAGTAGTATTTTTTTTATTTCAGAATTCCAAATAATTTCCAATATTCTAAAAATATCCATTAAATACAAATAACACAAGTGCCGTCATCTATCCACATTTGCGTAAAATGCTCGGTAAAATGCAAGTATCGAGAATGGGCTCTTTCACTAAAATTTAAATACGTAATTTAAGTATAAAATCTCAAAGGAGGGACTATTTTAGGCATATATACCAAAAAAAAAATGTTCTACAAGGTTCAATAAGTTTTTCATAGGCAATCAAAAGTGCCTAAATTCAAACTATTTTAAAACGCGCCGATTTGCCGACGTCACATAAATATTCTTCATTTCGCTTATGTCGTTGCAAGGAGGAAGGGCTCGGCTGTGTTTGCGCTCTGTAAAGATACGTAAAGGTTCGAATGCACTGTTGTCGGTTGTGACTAAATGTAGTGCAGCGTAAAATAAATAAATAAAACTAAACATAAAAAATTGCATTAAATTGTATTTAAGCATAATTTAAAAAAAAAATGTTATAAAATCTTGAATCTATAACTAATTAATTTAACTACTTTTCATTAGATTTTGCCAACATTTCAGAATTAAATCTATTACAAATTTTCAATGTTGACAATTAGTGGCAACACGGTCAAATTGCGAGCTGCGACGTCATAGAAATAAATTCTGGGTTTTTATTTGGAGGTATTTCTTTGTTTTCTGTTTTCTCAAGAAGGACTTTGAATTTTTCAAAAGTAAAAATACAGAAAATTCTGTTTTTAGTTGCTTTATCCAAATATGCCAATTTCAAAAATTAGTGAAAGAGCCCATTGATTTTTTAGTACTGCCATCTAGTGCCCGATGATCGATCTATATTTAAACGTATGATTTCTTATTTCGCATTAGGCAGTAATTTGTATTTTTAATTGAAAGAAATTATATTCATCTCACTTTTAGCAAATGGATATATTTCTGTCCTTTTTTAACTTCTGATTTTTAAATATTCATTTTTGGCTTAATGATCTAATTAATTAACAGTCTCTTATTTTTGACATAACCTTTATTTAAATTACTATAATTTGTAAACAATTAAAATAGTTTTAGTGGATTTTTATCCATTCTGTTTTATTCCATGCGGTATTTCATTGTGTTTTCATTTTGAAGTGATATGGTCTTCTGGGTGTACTCGTCTGATTGGTTCAAACCTTTTGAAACTGCTGGAATGCAGAGAAGTATAAAAAAAACACAGGATCGTTTTCCTGCTAGCTTGGTTCTCTAAAACGCTCTCTTCTTGAAGAACACTCTGGCCAGGCAAGTCCTCTATTTTTTAAATAATTTTGTGCTGTGAATTTCTGGATCCTCCCTTGTAGATTTTTCAAAGTGATCATATCATTATTAAGTTTTTACCTGATAAATCTTATCTTATCTGTTCCTGAAATATAAATATTATATTATAGGTTTTTTTTTTAAATCTAATTGTTGGCTTCCATTTTTGTGTGAATTGCTTATTGTAGTGCCACGAGGTAAGACAAGACAGATTTTGGATTTTAAATAGGTACTGCTGCTCTGGCTTTCAGAATCAATTTTTAGTGTGGGAAAATTGGACCATTTGCTCTAATAGACCTTGAGATAGGGCCCGTTTAGCGGAGTCATTTTTTTTTGTCTGGCATTTTGAGGGATGAATGTGACTGGTTAGCTGATGAAAATATAAGTGGTTTTAATGCCTGCCTCCTGTTCGAAATGTCCACAGAATGTTTCGCCAGAAAACTCGATTTCGAACTGTGATTACCGTCTGGCGATTTTTCAGCGTTATTTTCACAACAAAACCTTTCCTTCTCTCGATTGCCAGACAAAAAGTAAACGCGGAAGGTTATTTTCTTTTCTCTTGGAAGTTGACACACATCCCCATTTTTTCAGCTATTGAAAAGCATCTGATATTTTTCATGGGTGAATTATTTCTCAATGTCAATCTTTTATTTAAAAGCCAGAAAATTTGAGACCATTAAAAAAAATTCTTCATGTAAATCAATTTTTTTCTTCTGCAAATTTTCGAGCGGGAGACCGGCATTAAAATCACCTATATTCTCATCAGCTTAGGAGCCACATTCAGCCCTCAAAATGCCAGACAAAAAAAAAATGACTCCACTAAACAGCCCCTATCTCACAGTCTATAAATAGAGTCAGTGAAAACCAAATTTGTGAGTCCATCCCCATTAATTCTTTATTGAATCCAGACAGAGGCCTGAACAGCCATTTTCTGCTTGACTCCCTAAATTATCTTATCTTATCTTATCTTAAATATCTTAACTAAAGGGTGTAATTTTTTAATAGAAATCCAGACAGGTCAAAAATTCAGTTAAAAAGTTTTTATTAAAACATCTCAAGAATTTTGACACATTCTGGATTTGATTAATTTCAACCCTAGGTTTATCTAGTATCTATGGTAGCTAACTTAATTCGAGGGGAGAATTTTGTCTATTTGGGGAGGAATCCAGGCATTTGATTTCTTATTTTTTTTACTTACCTTATTTTTGCTCATATTTTTGCTCGTATTTTTGTCTGCCAGAGCTGTTTTTCAAGGAAGCAGCATTTTGCTCAATTGTAACGAGCATTCTAATTAAATCTTGTTATTACCTTATTTTTTTATTATCTTACCATTTTTTTTTAAATATTAAAATATTAATTTTTCTACTTGCAATAGTTTTTATACCTGATTCTGTTGAAGGAGTGTCTGTATAACAATCATTTTGTACTAAATTTCAATTTCCTGTGCAAGACACTCACTTTTGACAGAATTCAGGAATTTAATGTTCCAAATATTGGTGAACCTGATACTGACTTCTTCTTTTCTGGGTACCTACTCTACATAAAGATCACTGTTTGGAGTCTGGATCAGCTGGAGTGACGTCACCCCAGCAATCTACCCTCTTCCTGGAAACAGGAAACAACACCAAGAGCTCCAGTTCACGAAAGTGAAACCCCAACACCCATTGAAGAGCTCCGGATTGGAAAGGTACATACTGTATCAGATTCACCAGAACAACCAAGCTATATTGTTCACACTATTAAAAACCAAGATTGTTTATACTAAATAAAATTATTGTTTGTTGGATTTTGAGTGGTTTCATTTGCACACAAAGGGGCTACACGTTAATTTTTCTTGGAATTCACGACCCTAGGTTATCGTATCTGAAAGTATACAAATTCCAGTTTTATTTGTAACAATGGAAAATGACAATGACCGACATAGAATGATGAATCGATCGGTAAAATTTGATATGAATAAAAACGCGAGTTTGAAATTGGAAAGAAAATGTAGGAAAAGTCATTGCTTCATTCGCAGAACTTCGCTTTGGAGACGGTGGTGGATTATTTTGGAAGCAAACAGCTTCTACCAACTAAACGTGGATTTCTTTCTATACTTGATGGGCCGTGGATTTCCCTTTCTTTTGCGAGTATCTTTTCTGATTTTGTGTATCCAAATATTGACAAATGTAGGATTTGATGGAAACTTATGGAAAGACACGTCCGCCAGTGAATAGGGATTATTTTTATGAATAGGCACACTACACACAATCACCATTGTTAGGAAAAAACCTTGAAAAAACCGAGAAAATAATAGTTTCTTTGAAAAGTCTTGTCTACAAACACTGTCAACGGCTGTGAACCATTGTTTTTATGCTCTTTTGGCGTCTGACAGTTTGATGCCAGAGAGGGAGGTTTTTAAATTGAAAAGGTCAATTAAATTGAGTATTGACTTTATACAGAATTCACCCTATCACTTATCGGAACATATACCACAAATATCGAATTATATAACTGACTTTCACGCGGATAACAGATAGTGTACTCAGGATTTATCTAGAAAAACCCGGCGCCCTAATTGAATAGAATACTTCGAATTGTTTGCACGATGAGCAGACAATTGCATTTCCAGAATCCGATCAGGATGCCGATGCAATTTCGTAACACTGCCTACCTCTCAAATCAGATCGTCCTGGGCTGGGATCACGACAAGTAGAATTCTTCTAGAATTCTACTTTCATAACGTCCAATTGCCTAGCAACCGTCATCATCGCCTGTACTGTAAGCGATAAATAGGCCGCGGGTGACGTCATGAAAGTAGAATTCTACTTGTCGGGACCCAGCCCTGATCGGACTCTACCAGGACGCACCACCTCCTCTTCTTTGTCTCCACTCATATCCATAATGATTTATTCTATTCTTCTCCCCAACATCTCCATACCTATCTAAGTGGACTGCGACCAACGCAGCGCCTTAGACCGCTCGGCCTTCCTGACTTCCAAGATCTAGCCTCATGTATGCGTGGCTCTTCTTCCCTCGGATTGACGTCAGAGATTTCAGGACTGCCAACTGCCTTTCCTGCGCTGATGATCGAACTCGTAGCACTCCTCTTCATGGAAATTCGCAGAGCGGCCGTTCGAATGATATCTTTGACCTTCTGGATTAACATTAGTTGTACCTAATCGACCAATGTTCTTGTTCCTCTTCTTTCTTTCTTCGCTTGTCGGATTTTTCTTTTCTACATTTCGTTGATCTATCTCCGAATTCCCCAATGTCGAAAAATTATTCGAGGTCGAGGTCACTCTCTTCCAGTTGATCACTTTAGCTGTTCTTGGCTCCTATCTTGATTCGCATCTAATCGAAAACTTCGAATTGATCAATTCTGAGGCAGTTTTTGTCTTGATCTGGATATTTATGCTCGGCGTTGCAATTTCTCAATTGTAGGTTGACAGGTTATCAGAAGGAGAGCAAGATCTCAGTCATGCTCAAAATGTCCTCTTCTTCCGCAGCAGTAGTATTTATTGATCCCTTTCAGATCCCCCAGTTTGATTCTGATAAGAGCCTTTCGTCATTCTTCCAGAAATTCCTTCATTATGGTGCCGTTAATTTCTCTCATTGGCTCTTTTTCTTCACGAATCGACACAGCTCTTATCTCTGCTTCGTAAATCCTTTAGGCCACCTCAATTTCTAGGACCTGGATTAGAGCTTCGCTGCTACTACCTGATGGTTCGGTTATGTGCAGCATTCTCTGTACATCCACATCTCTAGTTCCATATACAAAATTTTCGGTCACTAGTTGATCTCGCATTTCTGTTGCTGCCTCAAATGAATCAGGCGGCGGATTATGGTTTTAACTTCTTTTAGGCTTTCTTTAGCTTTCTCTCGCCTTGTTCTTAGTTGTTGTTACTTGGTAAAGCTGCCATCGGTGCTGATCTCCATAACGACGCTCCTACGCATCGACAAGCGCATCATAATTTTGTTGGGAAGCTGGCGGAAGAGTCTCTAATAGGTCTAAGGCAGGTCCAAGCACGTCTGTACATCGCCCATGATGTCTATCCGTTTTATTACCAGGTGCAGGCGGAGAGGAGATATTTCCTGATCTCGAGTCAACATTTCCAACTTCCAAATGAACACGTTCAACTTTCTGATGGACACTCGCAACATTTTCACGTACTAATTCCATTGCATTCGTGACTTTATTGTCTTGCACTTCCAGAGTCTATACCTTTTCAACTTCAAATTGGGACTATGCAACTTTAAATTGGGAACTAACAATATCAAAATGGGAATTAACAAAATCAAATTGGAACTAATCATTTTTAATTTGGTACTAATCAAACTTCAAATTGCGATTAATCAATTTTGATTTGGGAAGAAACAAATTCAAATTGGGAATAGACCTATTCGATTTAGGTATTAATATAAATGAAAGATTGCTAGTGAAGAAAATCAATATACATTAATAAAAAAGGGAATTTGAACAGTAATGAAATGAGATTTTGATAAAGTTTGTGAGGCTTTCGCGGTCCGGGTTTATCGATGAAATGTTTTCATTCGGGCTTAATGGCCGTCCTAACTTGGAATTTCTTCCTGAATTATGACGTTTCGCTAGCACGCGTGGCTAGCATCTTCAGAGGTGCTTCCATGTCCGATTCTGGTAGCTGTCTGCTACCAGACGTCAGAAAGAGATTCCAACTTACGACAGCCATTGAGCCCGAATGAAAACATTTCATCAAAATGAGATTTTGTTCAAAAATTTCTTTTATTTGAGCGTAATAACAGCATTTTCCTGTATGTATCCAGTCATTTATACCTTATGTTTGCTTTTCTTTGTCCCCCACGTTTGCTTCTAACAACTTCTTGGGTACCTACCCATCGATAAGCTGTGGGTTTTTTTATACCCAGAGTGTTAGCCAATCCTCTTCAGTCGCCTTTGTTATTAAAAACAGCTTTTTGCTTTTTTGCATTTTCTGCATCAGGTACTTTAATGTAAGGCATTTTGTTAATTTAAAATACGGTTTAAAAGTAACTGCCGTTCGACTTGCAAAACTTTGGAATATATTCAACAATTCCAATTTGAAGTTGATTAGTACCAAATTAAAATTGTTTATTTCCAATTTGACTTTGTTTATTCCCATTTTGAACGTGTTAGTTACCAAATAAAAGTTGATTAATCCCAATTTGAAATTGCTACGTTCCAAATTGAAATTGATTGATCCCAATTTGAAGTTGAAAAGGTATAGTTCGTTCCTCAGAGATTTCGGTTTGAATACATTCTCGCTTAAATTTAAAATTTTCCTGAAGCCGGTCTTGTTCCTTTTGTCGTTGGTTTTTTTTTCTCTTGTTTTGCTTTTGCCTTCGGTTTTGTTGTTGTAAAAGTGCTGCAAACCGGTTCTGTTCTTTTTGTGTACGGTATTCTTCTTCCTGTTTTTCTGCCTCTCTTCGGGCTTCTTCTTCTTGTCTTTTGTCTTCCAAATTCTTGATGAAGTCCGCCAACATCTGATTAACTTGCTCCGTATCGGCTGTTTGCTGTCGTGTATGGAATAGAATGGAATCTTCTAGACAATTCACTCTTTGGACTGGTTTTCTATCTTTTTTTTTTTTTTTTCTTTCGATGCTGAAAACAGTAATGAAGTCACTATTCTTGTATCACTCACGATTTCCAAATATAATTAATTCTATAGAAGCTTGTACAAATAATTGTCACAGATTCCGGGTTCACTCAAACTCACTAACACAAACAGTAACAACTTTTATTAAACTAATTGACTTTATACAAAATTCACCATTCATCATTTATCGAGACATAGACCAGAAATATCGAACTATAACTGACTTTCACTTAATACTACTGCGCGCTATTTATAGCAAATAGTATACTCGGAATTCATCTAGAAAAACCCGGTGCCCTACTTGAAAAGAATTCTCCGAACGGTTTGCGCGACGCTCAAGCAATTGCATTCTCATCTGTCCAGGCTGCCGAGGCAATTTCGTAGCATTATTATTACACGAGGTAACATAATATTTTTAAAATATCTGGTATTTTTATCATGAAACTAGAAAATAATGTCAAAAACTTGGCTTAGCGGATTGACATTATGAAATGCCAAAGGTGACCAAAATGTTTGATTTTCTCCCTTGAAAAATATTACAAAATAAAATACATCTTTGTGAAATTATTAACGATACATAAACTAGGTACAGTGAGAATCATTGCAATTGGCACATACATAAACATCCCCCGTGATGTGTCAGAACTTTAGGTACTTCTTTGACACGCAGGTAATGTAAAAATCGTGTCAGATTGATAAATCAGTGGTAAACATAATATTTTCAATAAACTGTTAAAAGAAAAAAAATAATTGTTTCCTAAAATGGTTTACCATGTGCTTAACAATGACCAAAAGGCTAGAGCCAATTGAAATGATAGCACAAAGGTGAGACAATTCGGGCAGTTGCCTTAGTCCTAGGTTCTAGTAGTAGCACGATCATGAATTTAAAGCGAAAATGGTTTGACAGGGATTAAAATATCACGTACACCACTGCACTAAATAGATTTATTGGTTAGAATTTTGACGTAAGGCCGCGTTAATGGCCGCCATGTTTAAATTTAGTTTTTGAAAATGACGACTGCGCCACTCTACACATACGGTTCAATATTTTATTTTTTGTCCAAAACAAAATCTGTTTGTCCGTAAAACACTTAGTAAAAGAGAAAGACAAATATACAATTATGATGCTCCCAATGTAGCTTTTTTGCCGTGGCGCCATCTACTTGAAATTGCTTGAACTGTTTTCACATTCAAAATTCGTTTTAAGGTCATCTCAAAAAATCCGCAATAATTCCCAAAATCCTTTGGCATGAACATTATTTGATATTTTATCTACAATTAGCTTTTTTTAGTTTTTCGTGGTTATCAATAAAATATGCTTTTCACGGATCCAAGCTTGATAAACATGCAAATATGCAACCACCAACACATTTAATTGTTTTGGTGGTTGCGAACATGATTTTTGAATTAAAAAAAAAGGCTGAATATCGAAAAACCAAAATAAAGAATTGTAGATAATCGATCAAATAATGTTTATGCCAAATTTGAGCCAATTTTGATGTGCTGTTTTTTTAAAGACCTTAAAACAAGCTTCGAAAAATCAACCAATCAGAGCACTGCATTCTCATCGTTGTTGCGGCCTTAATACGAGTAATTTTAAAAGAGTATGTGCCAATTGCAATGATTCCTACTGTACATACATTCTAACTAGCCGATTAAATGTAAAGCAAACCTGAATATTATTGAATAATTGAAATTTTTTCTCCATTACCCATCTAAAAAAAAAATCGAAATATTTATTTTTCATACGCGCCATGTGACCCAAGCTAACATAAAATTGGATATACCGGGCAATCGGATAACGATTTTGTGGTCCTATAGGTATCGAAAAAATTGAATGGGTTCGGTTTAAAAATCCTGGTGCGATTTTTTTTTCTGGCTTTAGTTCTGGTGCAAAAATTACAATATTGCAATATTGCTCAAATCCTATAGGGAAACATTTACTTTTTCTCCTGTGATTATTCGAAATCCCACCTGCGATGATGGATCTATTCTTAACTGAAGATATTATGATTTAACAGATCTAGGTGCGGAATGCTCGGTGATTTTGAATAATACTCCTCTCCGGCATCACTTTTTGCTAGTGAGAGGCATCACTCTTTTTTCGTTCCTATAAATTTGAAATTAAATTTAAGTGAACTTATAATTATAAATAAACAGAAAAAGTCTTATCAAGGATGAACAAATCGAGTTACATTGATTCTTTCATCCCAATTCCAATTCTACTTATATAGGTAGGTACCTAACATGTGGTTTATAGTTTTATTGCTTCTCTGTAACTTGGAAGTGACTTGGATGTTTTGATTAGATTAGAAAGCTTTGGATCGATCGATATATTTTTGCGTCAATTATTGATACCAAGGAAAGGAGGCTATTTGCATGTGTCCAAATGAGTAAGGAAACCATTCGTTGAAATGTATGCAAAATTCACATTTATTGAAAATCAGCATAATAGAGCGCCTTCCGCTTTCGCCATCGGTACTACCTGCAGGTGAGCAAAAGAAAACAAAATTATAATAAAGTAATTGTGAATATGTATACGGAAATTTGGTGGATGTAAAATTTTTAACTTTTTTCTTCTTACTCACTTGTCAGGTTCCTACACAGAAGTTAAAATTGTAATAAGACAGTGTTCCCTTCTCGCTTACTTTTTTTTATTTTTCTTTAATTCAGGTATAATTATATATCGGCCGATCCGATCAAGAATTTATATAATTCTCGTGCACCGCGAACCCGTGCTCTAAACTTCCTACGTAACACATACGGTAACGTAATTCGCGGAAGCTCAGAAGTGACGAAGAAACCAGCGAGAATTTCCAGACTTTTTCCGTGGTCAAGGCAAATTCGAAGAATTTTTTTTTCACGTGATGATTTTCCGTAATTTCATTGCAATTATTTACTATAACTATTTACTCTACGGTAACAATAATTGTGTGGGTTATCTTGCCTCTTAGAGCGGATTGAATTGAGTTGTAACGCTCTTTTGTCGTAACAAAAGAATGCTCATAATCTGTGCTCGACTATGCTCAGTGGTTGTTTAGCTTGGGGTGGTCCTTGGTGCTGTTACAGTAGAGAGAGGGCGCCACTAGTTTGTATAAAATTATTTTTATTATAAAAGAATAGCCAAACTAGACACTATTCAAATAGTTAGCTAGTATTTTAAAAAAAAAGTTTAAAAATCTGAAAAGGTAAAATAAATCCAAAATCCAATAGCTATCTGACATTTAACCCATTCAATAAAAACACAAGATGTCGAATTCTAAAACAATAATTTATTAATCAAATGTCGAACTTGTTCATTAAAAATTTGTGACAAGATGGCGAACTTGATCATTAAAAATTTGTTTACAGAATCGTGAACTGGTTGTTCAACAGTTCAAAGAAGAATATTGTTCAGTATCCAATTTAAAAAAAAAAAAAATAAGCAGCTTTCCAAAAGCAAAATTTAATTTAAATAAGTATATTAAAGGATTGAAATTCAAAAACAATTAAATAAATACCCACGATGAAATATACCTAAGTATAAATGCGGAAGTCATAATACCATTAAGCTTTCATTTTTGACTCAAAGTCAATCAAATCAACAAAATCAAATTTATAAATGCAGAAAGGTAATAAATAATCCCTAGGGAGTTATAAATATCAAAAACCTGTACTCAAGGGTATAGGGGAGAGCTCTACCGTCTTACCTGTAATTAAAATTCAATATAGGTATGTAAACCCAAAACTCAACTTTAACTACCTAACGATTTTACATTGGTTTACCTTGAAGAACTACCACCTTGAGTTGATATTAAAGGTTAAATTAACCTCTAAAGGTTAATGAATCCTCAATATATTATTATCGATCAGTATTCGATATAAAAGAAATAAATTTGTAATAATTATAACAATCCATAATTATTGGATACTAGATAATAATAACGAAAACGATAATAGAGGTAAATATCTGATTATGATGATAATAAATTAATTAAATTAATAATTATATTAAACAGTAGTTAGCTATTCTAGCCAAATACTAATATACGGTAACTAGTCGGTAATTCATTTTAAAAAGATATTAACTAGCTACTTAAGCTAATCGATAGGGGCAATAAAAAAAGGTAATAATAATTAACAGTAATTAATATGGCACAGGACCCATAGGTAATAGTTATTTACCTAACAAATGCGGAAAGTGATACTTTACCGCACGCAACGGCAGTTGACCGAAAGACGCGAAGCGGAGTTCGGTCAAGCCGTTAAGGGCGGTAAAGGCACTTTCCGCATGTGTTAGGTACAAAATTTTACCTATGAGCATCTACATCTCCAAAAAAGGGCATTGCTAAAATCAATTATTGAATCAGATTAATGAATGAAATTAGATTAGATTTAGAAATTATCAAAAATCCATTTTCTGGAAAAAAAAAGGATTTTTGATTATAAATATCAAATTCTACTTTACCGCACACTATGCGGTAAAGTGCACTTCACCGCACACTTTGTAGTCCACTTTACCGCATACTATGCTGTAAAGTTCACTTTACCGCACACTATGCTGTAAAGTTAACTTTACCGCATAGTGTGCGGTAAAGTGCTACTTTCCATTTGCTAATACGTGCGGTAAAGTGCACTTTACCGCACGCTCGTAGGTAAATAATTATACAAGCCTGGACGGAGTCCTTGGAGGTTTTCACAAATTTGAAATCTGGAAGTGCCAAACTGGCTGGAGACAACCAAATAATGGTTGGGGATCTACTTCTTATAGGACACCAACATTCCTTGGAAAGGGGGCCCAGATTTATTCTGAGATACAGAAGAGCATGGTCTCAAATTCGTCAATTTTCACTCAGAAGTGCAGGCGCGGATTTTTCATCCTGTCCAAAGTTGCCTGAATGAATTGAAGAAATATAAGGACTCATTCATCAGAGAGAAAAAGGGATTTACATATCTGAACGGCCGATAGTTGACCTCACTTTCAAAAATCTTCAAAAAAATCAACAATCAGTTGATTTTCCAAGAAACATTCTAGCTGACACGATGAATCACTTTACTGGCTAGTTAACTTATCAAACTATTGACTCGATGGCCAAAAATAAAGCCAGAATTTCAAGTTTTTTTAAAATTCAGAATATGGACGACCGTTTCGGTCCTACGACAAAATAGAAAAGAAAGTCAAAAGTATGTGCTGTCTATTCTTTCTTGGTCTGTCAAGCCTGTCGAAATTATAAAAATGACAGCGCTACAGGTTCTCCTAAAAATAACCTTAGCTGGGTTCGGCTATTCAGCGCGGAGTTGGAGTGGAGTAAATAGGGCTAATGGAGTCACCCCTAATACGGTAAAAAGCAATACCCGAACCATAACCCGAACGGCTGGAGTACACGGAGTGAGCAAACCGAACCCACCTCCTAATAACATAATTTTCGGTATTTGATTAGGAAAACTTATCAGCAGAATCAAAGATGTCGCCAGGTGTACGAAATAGTTATTTTCCTAGCAAGTGCGCAAAGTGCTACTTTTCCGCACGCAAACACAGTGATAAGTATTTGCGTGCGGAAAAGACACTGTGCGCACGTGTTAGGAACAAAATTTTTCCTACGAGCTTCATATCAGGTAGGTAACAACGAAAATTAAAAAAAAAAAAACGATAATTTGTCCAATTATTTTTAATTAACTTGAAGCGAACCTACGCATTTATGAAAAAATTACGTAACAAAAAAAAAGTAAGAGAAAATCCTCGTCAGAGCTGTTCATCTTAAAGCGTTTAAATTTGATGAGAAAGTTTGTAGATTCTTGCATATAAATAGAGAACAAATCTGACAGTGTCTAAGTTAATTATATTCGGTGTTCGCATAGATGTAGGCTGATATAGAAACAGATGAAAAATTTGTCATCATGTGTCAAAGTTCACAGGTACACTTATTGTTGCTTGACAATTATTTTACTTTTCGGCACTCAGTGCGGATAAGGCCTGTATCAGCACTGAGTGCGGAAAAGTGTAACTTTGAGTACCAAAATGCGTGCGGAAAAGTACTACTTTGCGCACGCTCGTAGGAAATAGTATTTTTAGGTGAGCCCAAAATAAAGTCTGTTTTTTTTTAAAAGATAAAAGTCAAAATGACATTATGTTGGCAATACAATGTAAAATTGTCAATGCTTTCAAATTTTTGATGTAGAAAAGGCTCGTGTTGCCAACATAGTTACTAAATTTTTGACTTGGGGAATTATCTTTAAAAAAACACACAGGTTATATGAAATTAATTAAGAACAATAAATATGTTGTTGTGACATTTCAAATGTTACACCAGATAAGACAATTTAATTTTTCGATTGATTGGTTAAATAATTCTTATGTCCATATAAATTAATAATCGGCAATTGAACAGACAGCGACGACGAGGATAAAACACACTATGACACGACGAGAATTACAGATCATACACGATAAAAGGTCACAAACAATATAGAACTTTTTTTTAAATTTTTTTAAATATGTCTCTCGAGGATTGTCAGATAGTTAAGATGTCAAATATTAAATTTCTTTGTATTTTATTTTAAGATTGTGGTTTCTAATTGTTCTTCCAAAGATTTTTTCGGTCAGTGTTTCTGACTCTAGATGTCCATTGAATGAGAGAGAGAGTTCAGCCTTTTTCGTTATTTGAAATTTAAATCCCAAATTCTGCAAATCATCCCTTCTTTGAGATGTCAAGTTTGGGTCAAACTTAAGGTGGAAAACAGCTGTTTATGAAAATTGTCAACTGTCGAAACGCAGGATGGTTGGGTTGTAATAGGGCATGTCCATGTGACGTCACAAATGAGTTTGACAGTCGCCCTGAGGTAAAACAAATCATTTATTTACATTCGTTTAGATTAGGCCGGTTATGTTTTATGCGGTTTTTACAGCTTTTTCACAAGTTTTGGTGTTATTTTGTTTTAAAAAAGTTACAGCGGAGTGTTTGTGTTCCAGTCTATGTGGTGGTTTATCCAAAAGTTTGCTAGGTTTTCCTATATTGGATTAAATTCGGGCTCTTTCCAACAGATATTAAAAACAAGTGTCTCAAGAACAAATATATAAGTATAGTTACTCTATATTCAATCTATTTTTCTGTCAGATCGTCTCTTTTAACAACATAAATCAATCTTTCTCTTCTTTCTTGAGCTAACAATTCAAACCTCCCATTGTTATTTAAAATTGATGGAAACCTATGAAAGGATATTGTATCCCTTGCGCTATAGTGCCACAATTAACAACTAAACAAACTCTAGGCGTATCCAAGAAAATGCTGGAGCACACAAGAGGTATTTATTTAAAAAAATCTAACTAAAAACTTAAAAAACACTGTAAATTATATCTTTATTTTACCTCAAGGGATAGGTGCGTAAGTGAGGTTATGTTGTCTTGACTAGGATTATGATATTGGAATTTTTATTTATTATTTGTGAAACTAATCCAGTAGTCTCGTATGTAGAGGTACGTAACTTCTATTGAGGCCGACTTGGGTGTTGAGACAATGGTCACTATTTTTAAACTCCTTGTTAATCTCAATATCATCGAGAAAGTTGAGTCTATTGAAATTCTTTAAAGAAATTGCCCTTTAATCTCGGAGTTGGACTATGGATCAAAGCTATGTTTGCAGGTGCGGATGTGCTCACCAAATGCTGAGCTGGTTCTAGACATGTGTTTTTTGATGCGAGTTTTCAAAGTTCTGCAAGTCCTGCCTATGTAAGAGTAATTGCATGAACCACAAGAGAGTTTGTGGGTTCCACTTTTATTTGAGTGGATCCACTTTATCTTTTGTATACTCATCAGCTGAGTGTTCAGTTGGTTTGTGATTTATTTTAAACGATATCTTCACATTATCCACATGTTAGCGGACACAATATTGACATTTTCATTGAAAACAGGATCAACATGGGGTGAGGAGGCAAATTTGAAGTTGTCAGAGGTGAACTCCTCCTCTATTGTGGACAAAATGAATTCCCTTAACGTACTACAAGAATATTTTTTGTCTTTTTTGTCTCCAATCTATTCACCTCAGTTCCCAAATCTGAAAAAGTCAATTTGGTGCGAGATAGTCTTTCACAAAATGGGGTCTGTGACTCAGACAAAATTAACGTTATTTCCTTACTTGACCTTCGCCTATCACAGGACTTTTTCTCTTTTAACAATAAGTTCTACAAGCACCTGATGGCCTAGCAATGGGTAGCCGTCTTTCACTTTTCTTGACAGATGCGTCTTCATGGACCACCATTTTGAATTTACAAAATTGTCAATTGTCAATTGTCAACAAAGAAATTTTGCTTTGGTTTGGGTATGTTGATGAACGCCTGCGTTTTTTGAAATGTGACGAACTCGGTGCAACAAACTTACTTAATAGAATCAATAAATTATACTCTCATCTCAACATCTCATTCACGGTGGAAGCCGAAAGAGACAGACAGATTAACTTCCTCGACATCACAATTAAAGTTCCACCCGAAGGTCTAAAATTTTCAATCAATGGAAAACCAACACAAACCGACCACCTGATTCCGAAAAATTCAAATCATCCGCACCAATACAAAATGGCGGCATTCAACTGTTACATACACAGACTACTAAACCTCCCTCTATCGAGTAAAGATCCCAAATATATAAACATTTTAATTAACAAAACTAAACATGATAAAGTTGAGAAGGCTTTTCCTTGCCCAATACACTGACAACTTCAAATTTGTTTCCTTACCCCATGTGGATCCTGTTTTCAATAAAAGGTCAATAGTTGTGTCCGCCAACATGTGGATAATGTGAAGATATCGTTAAAAACTTCAAGCCATAACTGGATTCTCAGCTGATTAATACAAAAGATAAAGTGAATCCAATCACAGAAAGTGGAATTTATACAAACCCTCTTGTGGCTCTTGCAATTGCTCTTATATAGGCATTACATGCAGAGCTTTGAAGACTCGCATTGTTGAGAACATGTCTAGAACCAACTCAGCATTTTGTGAGCACATCCGCACCTTCAAACATAACTTTAATCCACAGTCCAGCTCAAGTATTTTACGGTCCGTTTCTTCAAAGAATTTCAATAGACTCGACTTCCTCGAGGAAAATGAGATTAACAAGGAACTTAAAAATAGTGACCATTGTCTCAACACCCAAGTCAGCCTCAACAGAAGTTACATACCTCTACATAGGAGACTACTTGATTAGTTTCACAATTAATTGATAAAAATTCCAATTTCATAATCCTGGTTAAAACAACATAACCTCACTTACGCATCTATCAATAATCAGTCAGCTTGGTTTGAGAATTACAACCCACCCGCTTTGCGTTTTGACAGTTGACAATTTTCCTAAACAGATGTTTTCCATCATAAGTTTGACTTAAACTTGACATTCCAAAGAAGAGATGACTTGCAGAATTTGGGATTTAAATCTAAAATAACGAAAAACGCTGAATTCTCTCTCTTCAATTCAATGAACATCTAGAGTCAGAGTCACTGACCGAAAAAATGTTTGAAAGAACAATAATTTAATACCACAATTTCAAAATAATATACAAAGAAATTTAATATTTGAAATCTTGACTCTCTGGCGGTCCTCGAGAGAATAGTTTTAAACTAGTTTTAGATTTTTAAAAAAGTTGTATATTGTTTGTAACCTTTTATCGTGTACAGATGAAATTCTCGTCGCGTCGTGATGTCTTTTATCCTTGTCGTCGCTGTCCTTTTACAATTTTAACTTCTGTGTCGGAACCCAAAGTTAAAAATTTCACATGCACCTCACCTGCAATTTATCACATACATATGTATTTACAATTACTTTATTATGATTTTGTCTCCCCGTGCTCGCTTGCAGGTAGTCCTGATGATGGCGAAAGCCAAAATCGCTCTACTACACTGATTTTCAATAAATGTGAATTTTGCATGAAATACCTACAAATTGTTTGCTTCCTGAATTATTGATGATTTAAGAAAATATTATGTAGCTACCCCTCTAAGGCTGTGATAAGTTATTTATTGGCCCTATTTAAATTTATATCCCAAATATATAGAATATAGAACTTACTTTTCTTGAAAAATTCACCCTATAGTTGATGTTTACGCAAAAAATATCAATAAACTGAAAATTAATTTTCTAATTTTATACCAATATAATTGAAGATTCCCGATGCAAAATATTCGTTTTACATACGATCAATATGGCACATGAAATTTTATATGGGGAAAAAAAGGATAGCGATGTTTTATATAGGAAATGAGGAAAGTGCGGATTTGAGTGCCCGTGTTTTTTCCACGAAGCTTATTTTGGGATTATCCGTTGGTTTAAAAATTGAGTTTGAAAAGGAAAATAAATAAAAAAGTTCCTGGATGGATCTCTGGAACTCCAAAATATATAGCACCCGTGCTTGTTTAAGGGGAAAATAAAAAAATAACCTGCAACATACTGAAAGATATCCAGAAAGATTTGTCGGCAATGAAAATTGCTCAATGAAATTGTTTGACAATGTCGAAGGTAAATTTTGCATATTTTACACAATTTCCATAACTACTCGTTACGCTGGGAATATTTGAGGCTGATTTTACATAAAAACATTTAAATTCCATAACTTATCCCGTCCTAGTTTTTCAGAATTTCCCTCACGCTATTTATAATTAAAGGGCAAAAGACGTAAAGGTCTACTTGGATGGATTGCCCGTCTATGGATTGCCCTCATATAAAATCACGGCGAGTTCGATCATTACTGGATTATCGCAAATGTATTTCAGGAAAATATCTTTTATTACTGGTCAGTGGTCAGTGGTGTTACAAATTACTGCAACTTGGCACAGGCTGCAACTTGGCCTCTGATAAAGTCTTAAATTTATTGCTTGCCTGCAAGTATATTTTTACAATATGGCCTGTATTTATTTTGCTTTGTTCTTTTATAAATTGCACACATTTCTTTAACGAACATTTACCCTTAAATACCTACCTTGTTTTTTTTTTCATGTTATTGCGGAAGAATTCAATAAAGATTCTTAAAAAAAAAACAATATTAATTGAAGAAAGATTTCGTGAGTAAGTATAGGGTGCTTATTTAGTGAAAACCAATTATTCTTTTGGCAACGTTTCGTGGTATATATTACTACTTTGTTAAGCCCTAAGAAAACATATTTCAGTTAGCCTACACAGTAAAAAATTTGAACCGGGTAAAATACATTTCATGGTGGTAAAAATTGTGAGTGTATATTTTAACACTCTTGCAAATACTATTTACCATCATTTAACACTCGAATGAACTATTAAGTAGGGTGAATTTTTAGCGGGATTTTATCATTAATTGGGTGCTAAAACAACTCTATGGGTGTAAAGCAACTTTTAATGTACACTGATGAGTGTTGAACAGTAGAGAAAACCTTTTTTGAGTGTAAATAATAATTCCGCTGGTAAATTTACACTGGATCTGGTAAATTATACAGATTTAGTGTGAATACGCGCCTACCGTTCCTAGAGATACGACCGAGGTACGCCCTCCTACGCGACACGGGTGCCATTTGTCTAATAGTGCTAGTGGTTAGCTGACGTTGAGTTTATGAAAAGCCTAGAAAATGTTTATTTTCAAATTAAAGTTCAAAAATCAATGCAAATATTGCAAAATTGACGACCTGCTTTGTATGCAGATTTTGTTGAGCTAAGTAAGTTGTTTTCATAAATTTAGATTTTTATTTCAAAAATGTTCCTAAAACTTTAGCTGAACGACACCAAATGTTCATGCACCACTCGTGGCTTGACAAAAAATTGAAAATAAACTTAGACGTAGGACCATCCAAAATTGTTCAATTGAAAAATAGTGAGTTTAAAAAATGTATTAGAGAAGAATTGGGAATATCTAAAGAGTTTGATGTTACTGTTACGAAATTTATAAGATATGGATTTATGTATAGACCATAATTTTTCATTTGTGCTTCTGTTGAGCAAAAACTACCATCTTTTTGTTTGACGAAATTCCTTTCTTTGTTACCAAATTATGAAAAACTGTACTGTTTTGTGAAAATTTAAATTCATATTTAGTTCGTCCTTTAACTGACATAAATGTTATGAACGTTCAGTTATTAGATTATCGAGAACCTTATGAGGTTGAGCAAGCCCAGGGCTCGACAGAATTTTACATAGTGCCCAAACATATTTTCGTGTAAAAGCTTTACTTCAAGTTTTTTTTATTATATTTTGAAGCTCTCTTGTTTTTAATACTTAATGTGATTTTCTCAAATACTATAGTGTATATAGGATGTAGGTATCCATAATATGTGGTTCCTAATAAAATTATATTATTATTCAGTAAATAATTAGAACCAAATAAGGGATACCTACATTTTATTATTGTTATACAGGTATTTAGTTTAAAATAAGGACATTTAAGCAGTTGTTTTTAGTTGAGTTTCTAGTATTTTTTTTTTCACAATCTTGCTGAGTTATGAATTAAGTTTATTTATTTAGAAAGATTTTTGCGAGGATTTTTATTTTTTTATGTTTTTGATATTTATTCGAGCCAGAGAAGGTACTCTGGCAAAGAAGTACATCACTTCCATCACTATCCATTGCCTTTCAGCTACTGGAATCCGTAACGACTTCGTAGTACCCAGAAGCCAGCGCTCCAGGAGTCAGAAAAATTTATCTTTATGGGCACAACAGCGCCGTACTGTCCAAGAGAATTCTAATCCACTCCACAGTGCTCTATGAGCTAGGAGGAATAATCAAAAATGCATCTGATCAGCGCTTTTCAAGCCAGGAGACTCCAAATCCATAGCGCTCCAGAGGAATACTGCAAAGTGACTTTACAGCATTTTATATACCAGGCAAGTCCAAACCCAATCCACAGTGTCCTAGTAGCGGGAAGACTCAATCCAGAGCGATTCCAAAATGCCCTACAAGCAAAGAGAGTCCAAAGTTACTACACATCGATCCAGAGGCCAGGAAGAATTTTCCGATCCACTCTTCAATGCCCTACATTCGCGGAGATTCCAATCCCAATCCAGATCGCTGTAGAAACCAGAAAACAGAATCCAAAGCGCCCAAGATGCAAGGAGAGTCCTCCGAACCCAACCCTCAGCGTACCAGTAGCGAGGAAAATTAATCCTGAGCAACTCCAAAATGCAGTACATACAAGCACTGTGTGTCCAAAGCTACTCCACGCCGCCCCAGAAACCAAGAAAAATATTCCAAACCAACTCTCCAGCACCCTAGCCAGGAGATTCCAATTAGATTTCGGATCACTGTAGAAGCCAGGAAAATTAATCCAAAGTGAATCTAAAGCGCCAAATATGCTAGGAGAGTCCGAACCCAATTCACATCGAACCAGCAGCAAAGATAGTTAATCCAGAGCTTCTCCAACGAGCCCTGTACACACCAAAAAACTCCAAAGCGCTCCAGAAGCTAGGAGAATCAATCCTAAGCAACTTTCAGCGCACCACAAGCTTTTTCTGTGCACTTTCGCCACTATCGATAGGGTGTTGCTGATCTTTTGGCTTTTGATTTATTGGCGGAGGGGATCAGGTTAGGGTACTGCCCTTCGAATGTTCACGTACCAATTAAAAACCCTCTCTCCTTTCTTTCTTTGGACTGACGTGAAGCATTACTCCAGGGAGTCTCGCTTGTTAATCATTTCCTTCTATAATCGAATAATTATATTAGGCAGCAAAAAGCAGCATCTGCTAAAAAAATCAGAGCTAACCTAAATTTTGCCTATACCTTTGAGACTATGAGATAGGGGCTGTTTAGTGGAGTCATTTTTTTTTTGTCTGGCATTTTGAGAGCTGGATGTGGCTACTAAGCTGATGAGAATATGGGCGATTTTAATGCCTGCCTCGCGTTCGAAAATTTGCAGAAGAAAAAAATGGTTTACATGAAGATTTTTTTTTAATGATCTCAAATTTTCTGGCTTTTAAATAAAGATTGACATTGATAAATAATTCACCCATGGAAAATACCAGATGGTTTTCAATAGCTGAAAAAGTGGAGATGGCTGTCAACTTCCAAGAGAAAAGAAAAGAACTTTCCGCGTTTACTTTTTGTCTGGCAATCGAGAGAATAAAAGGTTTTGTTGTGAAAATAATGCTGAAAAATCGCCAGATGGTAATCACAGTTCGAAATTGAGTATTCCGGCAAAACATTCTGTGGACATTTCGAACAGGAGGCAGGCATTTAAACATCAGCTACCTAGCCATATTCATCCCTCAAAATGCCAGACAAAAAAAAATTACTCCACTAAACAGGCCCTATCTCAGGGTCTATTTGTGTAGGTTTAGGAATCAATGTCTAAAAAGTCCCATAAATCAATATCGCTCTTGGGTTTTTGATTAAGGATTTTCATTTCGTTAGTCGTTTAATAATTTCTTGCGTTATTACAAAAAAAAAAGTACAGGAAATTCTCCACAAGAAAGGATATACAGGGTGTCCCACGGTGGATGGCGTATTAGACGTTTATGGAGAACTAAAAAGCGGATCATTTTGAAAATTTGGCAACCGGGATAAACGACCATGATCTACACTTTAAAAATATCTTTGACCATGCGGTGTTGCCGCTTCTACTCTAAACTAGTGGCAACATCACTATTTTAAATGGAACACCCCGTATTAAATTGCATATTTGGATTCTACGTAAAATTCTGAGCAGCTTTCATGTGATATACCCTATACCTAAGTTCAACTGTTTTGGAAATATTGACAGTTGAAAATTGACTTTTTGCAACTTTGTCAGACTGTGAAACCTAATTGGTTAATTTTAGAGGAAAACCGATTTCACATTCCTATCTTAGATTTTGATAAACTATCATTTGACACCAACTTTGAACTTAACCGGAGATTAAATTTAACTGAAATTTTTAATCATGGATTTAATTCAAAGATGGTGTCAAATGATAGTTTATAAAAATCTAAGATAGGAATGTAAAATCGGTTTTCCTCTAAAATTAACCGTTCCGGTTCTACAGCCTGTCAAAGTTGCAAAAAGTCAATTTTCAACTGTCAATATTTCCAAAACAGTTGAACTTATGTATAGGGTATTTCACATGAAATCTGCTCAGAATTTTACGTAGAATCCAAATATGCAATTTAATACGGGGTGTTCCATTTAAAATAGTGATGTTGCCACTAGTTTAGAGTAGAAGCGGCAACACCGCATGGTCAAAAATATTTTTAAAGTGTAGATCATGGTCGTTTATCCCGGTTGCCAAATTTTCAAAATGATCCGCTTTTTAGTTCTCCATAAACGTCTAATACGCCATCCACCGTGGGACACCCTGTATAAATCAACAACCGACGATTCATTAAATAACACAGAAAATGACGACAAAACTATTAAATTGCTCCTAAATCAAAACTATCCATTAAAAACGATAAACGTCAACAAGATTTTACACCCCATTGAAATATTGTTATCACTTCCACCCACTACCGTAGTGAGTCGGACGCCAATATCTAAGTTGAGTGTATTATCAAGTTGGTAATGATTCAAATCCTGAACAATGGAAATGGACGATGGATAATAATGTTTTGCAGCCCATTAAGACTTTATTGCCACCTGCACCAGCACGAGATTGTACTTATTAACTTCATTAAAGGGTGTAACACAAAGTGCAGAAAAGTTGAACTGTCCTGTTCGATAGTTTGTGGCTTTTGTCATGGTCAATCATGTCTCAACGCAAATGTCGATGGCGCGACCGTAAAAAATATTCAAGATGAAGAATAAAATGTTCCGCTGACCTCTTGAGACAAAACACAACAGAAGGAAAAGAAAATTTTGGGAGCGAAAATAAACCCGGGACAGAAGAGAAAAAAACGATATTTGACGGAAACCTGGAGTAGGGAACAAAAGACGAAACTTGGAGGAGATGGCAGACGACGAAGATATTGAAGAGGGGTCACTAAAAATAAGCAAAATCATGGATTAGGCCTACTGAGGAAAAAATACGCGCCTTGCAGCCTATTCCTGAGGTGGTATGAGAATGAATGCGTCGTTATACTATGTTTTCCTTGCGTATAGTGGTAAAATGGTCGGTTTCATGTAAAATAATATGTATAAGCAAAAAACTCATAGAAAATACAGGAATGGAAATCTTGTGAGAAAGTGATTTCTGTGTCATTTCATCTTGAATAATTTGAAACGCTGTAACCCCTTTTGTAAATGAATTAAAATTCTTTCAGTAGGGCTGACCGGTATATCTGCCACATACAAATTTGGCACACACACGGCTGTCCGATATATGTGACTTCGAGTTATTCATGCTCCATTGATTAACGTCGTATATTTCAGAAAAATTTAAAAAATCAATTTGCCCTACAGACGACTGACTGAATAATCAGTCGGCCACATATATCCGTGCCACGCCAACGAACGACTGAAATATACGACAGTCGTCGGGGTGGCAAGTTCAGTGAGTACCCTTCGGGATTAATGGTTAGTATCATTCAAAATGTTAGCAGAGGAGCAGCCAGGGCCTTCAAAAAAACGGGTTAGAGTGCAAAATGATTACGATAATAGTTATTGCGCATTGGATCAACGGGAAGTACTCCATATTAATGCATTGCTCGGAAACAATGCAGGCAGATATATATATACATATTTTGCTGCATTCCCCAAATCGATTCCCAAAATTATATATATATATATATATATATATATATATATATATATATATATATATATATATATATATATATATATATATATACATCCACCTATCAATTCTGCTTCCATACAAAAAGGTGTAATTCCGCATCATGTGGAAGGAGGCGTTATTTTCTAATTATAGGTGGTGTATATGAAACATCATATAATTCTAAATATAGCGCGCGTAATGGGATCTCCTTAACTTTGATTTTCGGATATACGTTTCCTGATATATTTGCTATCAATTCTACATCTGTATACTTCGCATTCAATTTTGCCTCCTGCGTATATATTTTCACATAGCTCTATCAATTGTGCATCCAGCGATGTTGCCAGATTTATAATATTCTGAATAGTGAAATTTTGCAACTCTTGTTTGGATTTTGTATTCCAGCCCATATTCTAGTCGAGACGGTAGTGTCTTGGGAAGGTAGATGAACATGAAGAGCTTAAGAATAATATATCACGGCAATTTAAAAACTATTTTAAACTATGTCTTTTGGGTAGTGAAAGTAATACACAAAGAGTTTTTGTAATAGTTACAGGAAAAGTCTTGAGATTTATTGAAAGCTGCAGGGGTGAATTTAAATCATCTTTTTAAATGTCATGTTTTTCTTCAAAAATAAGATTTCCTTTGAACAGGAAATTGGATCAACAATACAATACTAGAACACAAATTGTCCTCTTGACAGACTTTTGCCTACAGAAAAAATCCAAGTTATATAAGTAGAAGATTATTTTTTTAATTTTTTTAATGATATTTAATGTGTAGGTAAATGTCCTTAGATTATTCAAGAATAAAAAAAGATCACATTTTTTATTTTGTAATTCTTTAGTTTGGAGCCATTTCATTTTATATTATGTACTAGCTTTCACCCGCGGCTTCGCATTGCTGTCCTTATAACCGATAAAAAAATTATATATTTGAAAACCGAAAAAATCGTAGATAACATTTTCGACTATATTCCACTTTTTCTATCAAACATCGGACTCACAGTCTCAGAATAAACAAATAAATGTTTAAAAGTCGTAGATAGCATTTTGACTATATTCTGCTTTTTCCATCGAACATTGGATTCACAGTTCGAGAAAAAACCATTGAAACCAAAAAACTCGTAGATAACATTTTCGACTATACCTATTCCACCTTTTCTGTCGAACGGTCACTGTTTGAAAAAAAAGAACTCATAAAAACCGGAAAAGTCTTACATAACAAAAGTGAAAAAATAAGATATTTGAAAACCGAAAAAGTCGTAGATAACATTTTCCACTATACTCCACTTATTCTATCAAAAATTAGAATCACAGTTTCAAAATGAACAAAAAAAAAATTAAAGGTCGTAGATAACATTTTCGACTATATTTCACTTTTTCCATCGAACATTGGAGTCACAGTTTGAGAAAAAAACATTGAAACCAAAAAAGTCATTCAAATGGAACAACAAATTTAATGGCGTCGAATTTTATTCAACTTGCTCAAACTCTTTGTTGGCAACACCAATTTTTTTACCATTCATAAACAATAATTTTTTTATAAAAAATGTCCTATGTTCTTTACTATATTCTTGAATATATGTGTACAAAATTTCATGATGATCGTTTGAGTACATCGAGGTTGAGTAGTTTACGCAACAAACAAACAAACAAACTCACATTCGCATTTATAATATTAGTTGGGATCTGTTTCATTTCTACCTTGTCGGTCAAGTATTTCGTCAATTTTAAGTTGTTAGCGGTGAAGACCAACGGCATCTTTACTATACTCTTGAATATATGTGTACAAAATTTCATGATGATCGTTTGAGTATATCGAGGCTGAGTAGTTTACGCAACAAACAAACAAACTCACATTCGCATTTTTAATATTAGTTGGGATCCGTTTCATTTCTACCGTGTCGGTCAAGTATTTCATCAATTTTAAGTTGTTAGGGGTGAAGACCAACGGCATCCTTCGGTGGTTACTCTAGGTATGGGAGAGGATTAAGGTAACACATTCACTATTAATCGCTGATGGAATCCGTTTATTCCATCAACCACAGATGCATCTTCGACATATAGCGACATTAGTAGGGTATCGGGATGAGACCCCAACCAAGAATATTAAGCCAAAACAATTTTACAATTTTTCTAGTTTTATCGTCTGTTAGATAATTTTACAGTAACCGCCGAAGGTTGCCTTTGGTCTTCACCACTAAAATCTTAAAATTGAATAAAGACTTGACCGACAAGGTAGAAATGAAACAGGCCTCGGTAGCTCAGTTGGTAGAGCATTGCACTGGATATGCCAGGGTCCTGGGTTCAAATTTAATGCACGGAAGGCGAAACCATTTTCGCCTGATGGGCATTATAATCGGAAAATGCCCGTGGTGCATACAATGCTTTATTTTCTACTGAATATAATGTTTTTTCATAAATTTTGTATCAATTACCTTCTACACTTTTTTCGAACATCCCTCATTTAATAATTGTATTGATATAGGTACCCATAACAACGGCAGGGAATTATGAGCGTTCACACTGAAAGAAAATTTTACTAAAACCGAATCAAATTTTCATTCTGAAAAATAAAAAGGTGACAACTATGTGACAGGATCACTTTTTGATTGCACCATTCAAACTAACATTTCTGGAACTGTTTTCTAGCTATAAGTAAATAAGTTTAATTGAATATAATTCATTTTTTTTAGAAAAAAAATTTGGTTCGTGATACACCAGTTCAATTGCCCGTTTTTTTTTTCAGTGTAGAAGGGCGTTATAGATCATAACGCCCACGGGAATTATGAGCGGGTGTTACAGGTAGATTAACGTATTTTGTTTCCAAGGTATTATGGATCAATAATAGTCAAGTAGAAAATAAATGTATTTATTATGATTTAAAATAAAAAAATAAATATTTTGATTCATTTATTAATTAGGAAAACTACAAGCATAGACCTAATAGGTGAAAAAAATAGCACGTGGAAATAATATAACTACTAATATAAGAACAAAAAATAATAAATAAAATTTTTCCACAAAGAAAATTTCATAAAACAAAAACAATTCTTTTCTGAAGCATAAGGTTTTAAATTTTTTTTATTTATTCTTTTTGTATTTCTTTTTTTCAAAAATGTATAAATCTGTATAAATACCTTATTTTTCCACAAATAAAACTTTATAAAACAAAAACATCATTCTTTTCTAAAGCATAAGATTTAAAAAAAAAATTATTTATTCTTTTTGTATTTTTTTTCATAAATGTTTTGTATAAATACCTTAATTTTCAACCAATTTTTATTTTTTAGAAGATCATGATTCATTGAAATTAGTGTTTCACATTCAGCTTGTTTTGGGGCTTTTTTTTCTTTAATATGTAATTCGAAATAATTTGTCACAACTTTTTTTTGCTCATCTGTCCATGGAGTCCTTGCAATTTTTATTTTCTGTTTTTTGTTAGCTGTTGCTTTTTTCTTATATTTCTGATCCAGTAATGATAATTCATTTTCGCTCTTATCTTCTTTATCTCCTGTATGTGTGATGGAGCTTGTAGAAGGCATTATTTCCTGCTGTGAACGAAAGAGGTCGTCTTCTTCAGGGTCAACATCTGGTATTTCCTGCTCCAAACCTGCTTCCAAATCAACTTCTATTTCATCAAGTGATTTTCCTTTGTAATCGACAGATGATCCATTTTCCATTAAAAGCAAAAGTTTCGAAATTTTGGCGGTCTGATAAACATCATCAGGAAGCCGATAAGATTTTCGGTGTATGCCAGTTGTGTGTCCCATAAATGTGGCTAGTTGCTCTAGATCATTATCAGTCATATTAAATATTTGTGATAAAGTAGCTAAATGTTTTCTGAGGCGTGTTGATGTAAGTGCATCAGGATTTTTGCATCCGCTGAGATTGGCGTGCTTTTGAAGCACTTTGTAACCGTATATATGCCCCTCATTTTTAATTTGACAAAACAAATATTTATTAGTAGCTGATACAAAATAATGTCTGTATTTAAAAAGCATTTCAATATCTGCCTGTACATCGAGACTGAATAGCACTGGAACACCCCTGTCTCTTTTACCTTGGATAACAACTCGCTTGAAGCTTTTCAGTAGAATTTTTTCTGTAGGTGATATTGCATGATCAAACTCTTCATAATTCTGCGAGTTACCCGATTCCGTATAAGTAGAAATGTTTAATCTCTGAAGTTCACCAGGTCTCTTACGATTTAACAAAATAACTCTGCAGTAAACCGTCTCTAATAGATCTTTGTAAGCCTTCTCATCGTTATTATTTTTTTCCAAATCCAATTTTGATTTTTCTGCTACGTTAGTAAGATATAATTTTAATATCTTCAAGTCACTGGCTAAAGGAACTATTGTAATCTTATTCCATTTTTTTACGTTTAAATTTTTTGAGGCTTCTGAGGCTATGTCATATTTCCAATTGGATGAAATCAATTGCTGTAAAATCTGCAAATTACTTCTAGCCACTTCTGCCGGGATTGTTGAGTAAATTTCTTTTTTTTTTAAAGCAAAGTCAAGTGCAACATCGCAACATTGCTTCAGAGTAGTACCCATATTTAAAGCATATGTTGGACTAGCATAAGATTCATTTTGATTATCATATTTAGCTACAGTTTTTGTAGCTTCTACTATGGTATCATAATGTAGGGGATCTAGCATGTCGAAAAAATTGGATATAGTGCTGTCCATTCGTTTTACTTCTTGAATCAATCTAGCTAAATCACGCATTTTTCTTGAAATTACGTTTGTGAAACGTTCATCTCTGTGAGATTTAAGATAGCGCGCCGCATATGCACAAATCAAAACGTCTTTTTGTGCTGCCATTGTTATCTTATCATTTCGCATTTTTGGAAACACCTTATCCCTCAATTCTGGGAATGTCTTTACATGTCTGAACAACAACAGTTTGCTTCTATTCACAGTATCGGATGTGCTTGGACGTTCAATGCACTTTCTTTTGTGTCGCCATAACTGTTTTGGAACATAATATCCCAAGCAATATGGGCAAGGTACATAGTTGTCATTTTGAAATCGGGTTTTTTTCATTGGCTTGAAACATGTTTGTCCGCTTTTTAAAAAATTTCCTTTTTTTCGAAGACTTGCAATTAAAGCTCGTCTTTCGATAGATTTCGCTTGTTTCGAAAAAATTTTCTGTACTTCTATTTCTGACATGTGGTTTCTTTCAATATGCCTTGCAAAATTAGTTACTAACATTTCGCAAAAAAAACAAAAGTCTGATGATTTAGATTCTGTACCACCTCGATTTTTATTATCTCCTGAAGTTGCAGATTTTTTAACGGCACCTTTTTCCGAGGCTGGAAGTTTTTGAATGGCTGAATTTTTATGACAATTATCCAAGGCTGAGTTTTCATCCAAACAGCTTTCTGTTAGATTTTCTGGTCCTACTTCATCATTAAGCAAGTCGGCTGAATTTTCATCCAAACAGTTTTCTCTCAGATTTTCTGGTCCTAGTTCATCATTAAACAAGTCGTCTTCAATATTTTGTATGAACTTGTCAGTTTCATTCCCAATTTCGAAACTTAGTTCCATTAATGATGGAATTTCCTAGATAGCAGAAAAATTGTCTGTCATTTCTCAAATACATTTTTAACGGGCGTTAATGACAGAACTGATATCAAATGTGTCAGTTCGGTCCTCTGATTGGTCGATTCTTTCAAATTCGTCTGCAAAGAGAAAAAAATCACATCAGAATTGGCTAAAATTTGAACATAATTGATGGATTATTTACAATACCAATATTTTGGTTTTTCCAAATTTTTTTATTTGCGTAACGCCCTAATTCTTGGAAAAAAAACAACCAGATTACACATATTATATTATTTTTTATTTTGAGAAAAACTGAAACATTGGTATTGTAGGTAATCGATCAAAGAATGTTTATGCCAAATTTAAGCCAATTCTGATGTAAGGTATTTTTTCTCTTTCCAGACGAATTTTAAAAATCAACCAATCAGAGCACATAACTGACAGATTTCAAGGTCTTTAACGCCTCCTTAATCTGATTATTCTTACCTCACAAGACTGACCACTACTTTCTGGTTCAAAATTGGGATCCTTGACTGAATCATCAGTATCAAGAGAAATTGAACATAGGGAATCTGAGGTATTAGAACCATTAATATTGTGCGTGCTAAGACCCGGGGATGTGGTATTTATTGTCGTTGAATTCTAAAAATAATTGATAATATAAAACATTCAAGCATTTCAATTCATGATTACTATATTTAAAAGTTTCTTCCGTCATTCCCAAATCAGAAAATATGTGGGACTTCGTTGAAGGCTAAAACCAACTTAACCATCAAACCCTGCAGTTCTCCTATTGAACAAAATTTGGAATGAGATTTAGTGCTATATGCTGCCCAAATATTCTCTGATTCTGGGATGATAGTATTTACAAACTTGTGCAGCCTCTATATAGGGTTTGAAAAAAAAATCGTGAAGTGATTCTTTGAATGACGTTTAGAAAATTTGAAATGTGTGAGTATAATAATTTGGAGAAATTTTTTGTTAAAAATTCTTGATACTATTGAAAATTTAAATGTTTGACCCTGTATTTTGGATACGAAGCATATGTATGGTAATTGGGAAGTCCTATCTTAAAATTGACACCTGACAAAGTTTGTTACACTGTTTTTGACACCCTATGGAAAGACACTAAACATACTGTGAAATTTCGCTAACTCGAAACTCCAAGGGCCAGGAAGTTCTATTGGGGAAGAATCGGAAAAGAAACAAACAAGTGTCTGTTTTCTAAAAATGTCAAGGTCCCGCTAAATTTATTTGCATCCTCAGGACACTACAAATAAAGAACGAAACCTTGTATAAAAAAAATCCGCACTATTAAAATTATGACAAGGTATGTCAACATTTAAGTGAGAATAATTTCATTATTTGTTATGTTGGCAGTAGTAAATTTCATCATAATCGTAGGAACCTGTATTTATGTCAGTTTTTACTATTTTTTCTAGTGTCGACGATGAAAATAAATTTCGGGAAACGTCTATAATTTAAAAAAGCAGCCATGTGTTATTTCGATCCTACCCCAGTAAAAAGAAAATATTGGAAAGTATTATTTTGATCAAAAACGCTTTGTATTAGATTTCTAAGTCTGCCCGCATTTTTTTCTAAATTCCGATAGTTTGTGTGAGTACCAAATAATTGTGCCTTAAAGTCTTCTTTTTTCTGCCACATGTTCTTATAAGATAAATTTTATTTCAGTATTATGTGGGAGTCACTATAAACTACGCTTGAACTTTTTCAATATACTACTGACAAGTTTCGTATAGACAGATTTTAAAAAAAATTGCAAAATATCACTTTTTGCATTGTTGTGGTTATTATCGGAGACTCTATCGCACACCTTACAGCATAGCATAGGTTAGAGTCATCAAAAAGCAATGTGATAACGTATTTTTCCAAGGATATAATACATGATACGAAAAAAATATATTTTTTCTACTACCGTGCGTAAAGTTCTACTTTTTCACACTGGTGCGTGAAATAAATATCTTCATTCACTAGTGCGTAAAGTAATGTCATTGACAGATGCCGACACTGTCAATGTAGTATTTTTCTGATTAATTACTTTACGCACTAGTACGTAAAGTGAAAATACTTTACGCACTAGTAAAATATTTATCTAAATTTATATTTTTACACATATTTTATTGGTAGTAGTTCACTTTGCACACTTGTTGCATAAATAGCTATTTACTTACGCTCCTGCTATAACAAATTTGTTCTGGAACGGGTGATAGAAATGAGTTACAAATTCTTGTACTTCTTCTTCTAGATTTTTCTCTCTGAATCTTTTCTGTATCCTGCAGCTCCGTACCTTTAAAACAAATGTTAAGCTCATGTTTGAAGAGTTTTCTTGTAAGGATGAAACATGCAAAGGTGAACCCAGCAAACCCCACGTCATTAAAATAAATAGAATCAAGATGGCTATGCATATCCTGATCCTAACTAATATTATAAATGCGAATATGAGTTAGTATGTTCCATATGCACATTGGAGTCACAGTTTCAGAATAAACAGATTTTTTTTTAAAAGTCGTAGTTAACATTTTTCACTATATTTCATTTTTTTTCGTCGAACCTTGGCGTCGCAGGTTTAGAAAAAAAATATTAAAACCTCAAAGTTCGTAGAAAAAATTCTCGGCTATACCTATTTCACCTCTTCTGTCGAACGGTAGAGTCACTGTTTGAAACCAAAAAAAAAAAATCAAAAAAGTCGTAGATATGACTATATTTCACTTTTTGTAACAAACATTGGACTAACAGTTAAAAAAAACACATAAAAACCGAATAAGTCCTAGAAAACATTTTCGACTATGGGTTTGAACAAAAAAACAATCATCCGCTCAAAAAACTGACCACATTCAATCCTTATTTTCGACTATATTTCACTTGTTCTATCAAACCTTGGAGTGCAAGTTTTAAAAAAAAAACACAAAAAAAGAGAAAATTGTAGATAACATTTTCGATTATACAGGATGATTCACGTGGCCCGTGTATTAGAAGTTATCCAGTTTGCAGGTGGATTAGTAGAAATAATAGCATCTTATCGAGCTGCAAACTAACGCTCGGGCAACCCTGTATTTCACTTTCTTCTATCAAAAATTGGAAACAAAGTTTAAAATAAACCTAAAAAAAAAACGAAAAAGTCGTAGATAACATTTTCGACTATGACTATAGTTCAATTTACTGTCGAACGCTGAAGTCACTGTTTAAAAAAAAAATACCAAAAAATTCGTCGATAACATTTTCTACTATATTTCACTTATTCTATCAAGCGTTGTGATCACAGATTAAAAAAAAAAACATAAAAACCGAAAAAGTCGTAGATAACATTTTCGACTATATTTCACTTTTTCTATCAAAAATTGTAGTCACAGTATCAAAATAAACAAAAAACAGGAAAAGTCGTAGATAACATTTTCGACTATATTCCACTTTTTCTATCAGAAATTGGAGTCACACTTTCAAAATAAACAAAAAAATTGAAAGTCGTAGACTGTTTTTCACTTTTCTGTCAAACGGTGGTCACTGTTTAAAAAAAAAAGATAATAACCAAAAAATTTTGGACTATATTTCACCTTTTCTATCAAAAATTGGAGTCACGGTTTCAAACTACACAAAAAAAAATAATGGGTCGTAGAGATAATGACTATATTTATTTTACTGTCGGTGGAGTCACTGTTTGAAAAAAAAAAACATAAATACCGAAAATGTCGTAGATAACATTTTCGACTATATTTCACTTTTTCTATCAGAAATTGGAGTCACAGTTTCAAAATAAACAAAAAAACATAAGTCGTAGACTATATTTCACTTTTCTGTCAAACTGTGCAGTCACTGTTTGAAAAAAAAAAACATAATAATCAAAAAAGTCGTGGATAACATTTTCGAATATATTTCACTTTTTCTATAAAATATTGGAATCGCGGTTTGAAAAAAGGAAACATAAAAACTGAAGAAGTCGTAGAAAACATTTTTGACTATATTTCACTTGTTCTATCAAACATAGGAGTCACAGTCTGAAAAAAAAACAAAAACAAGAAAAAATACCAAAAAAGTCGTCGATAACATTTTCTTCTATATTTCACTTCTTCTATCAAGCGTTGTAATCACAGTTTAAAAAAAAAACATAAAAACCGAAAAAGTCGTAGATAACATTTTCGACTATATTTCACTTTTTCTATCAAAAATTGTAGTCACAGTATCAAAATAAACAAAAAACCGGAAAAGTCGTAGATAACATTTTTGACTATATTCCACTTTTTCTATCAGAAATTGGAGTCACACTTTCAAAATAAACAAAAAAAAATTAAAAGTCGTAGACTGTATTTCACTTTTCTGTCAAACGGTGGTCACTGTTTGAATAAAAGATAATAACCAAAACATTTTGGACTATATTTCACTTTTTCTATCAAAAATTGGAGTCACAGTATCAAAATAATCAAAAAACCGAAAAAGTCGTAGATAACATTTTCGACTATATTTCACTTTTTCTATCAGAAATTAGAGTCACAGTTCAAAAATAAACAAAAAAAAATAAGTCGTATAGGTACTATATTTCCCTTTTCTGTCAAACTGTGCAGTCACTGTTTGAAAAATAAAAACATAATAATCAACGTGGATAACATTTTCGACTATATTTCACCTTTTCTATCAAATATTGGAGTCGCGGTTTGAAAAAAGAAAACATAAAAACTGAAGAAGTCGTAGAAAACATTTTTGACTATATTTCACTTGTTCTATCAACCATAGGAGTCACAGTCTGAAAAAAAAAACAAAAACAAGAAAAAAGACGAAAAAGTCGAAGAAAAAATTTTCGTCTATATTTCGCTTTTTCTATCAAAAATTGGAGTCGCAGATTCAAAGTAAAGAAAGAATTTTGATCGTAGTTAACTTTTTTGACTATATTTAACTTTTCTGTCGAACGGTGGAGTACCTAACTATTTGAAAAACAAAAAATCAAAATGACCAAAAAAGTCGTAAATACCATTTTCGACTATATTTCACTTTTTCTATCAAACATTGGAGTCACAGTTTCAAAATGAACAAAAAAAAATAAGTCGTAGACTATATTACACTTTTCTGTCAAACTGTGCAGTCACGGTTTGAAAAAAAAAAACATAATAATCAAAAAAGTCGTGGATAACATTTTCGACTATATTTCACTTTTTCTATCAAATATTGGAGTCGCGGTTTGAAAAAAGGAAACATAAAAACTGAAGAAGTCGTATGAAACATTTTTGACTATATTTCACTTGTTCTATCAAACATAGGAGTCACAGTCTGACAAAAAAAAACAAAAACAAAAAAAGACAAAAAAGTCGTAGATAAAATTTTCGTCTATATTTCACTTTTTCTATCAAAAATTGGAGTCACAGTTTCAAAATAAAAAAAAAAAAATTTTGGTCGTAGATAACGTTTTTGACTATATTTAACTTTTCTGTCGACCGGTGGAGTACCTAACTATTATTGAAAAAAAAAAACAAAATAACCAAAAAAGTCGAAGATAATATTTTCGACCATATTTCACTTTTTCTATCAAACATTAGAGTCACACTTCGAAAAAAAATAATAAAAATTGAAAAAGTCGTAGATAACATGTTCGACTAGGTATATTTAACTTTTTCTATCAAAAATTGGAGTCACAGTTTCAAAATAAACAATCTATCGGTCTAGTAGTTTACGCGGGAAATCGTAACAAACAAACAAACTCAGATTCGCATTTAAAATTAGGATTGTTATAGAAAAATAAGTTACCTATGCAACTGAAATATAAGGCCACTTTTGTTTTTGCAGGTCTAATAATTGCTTGCAAAAATGTGTCCAAGTCTAATCATATAAGTGTTGCATAAATTACTATTTAAATCAGCCCTAGCAATTTAAAATTTATTTTATCAACCTAAATTTAGCTAGTTACCATTATCAGTAGCCAAAAGTGCCAAAATCCTGTCTGCTCGACGTGACATAATCACTCAGAAAAATTTAACACACAAATTAATAATAAACGCATAAACTGTTTGATAACGCTTTCAAAATATTCCGCAGTACGCTGCACCCCTTGCTGAAATAAGAAAATGTGCTTTTAATTCCACGAAATCACTTGAAACGGCTTTTCACATCTGACTTACAACGTTGCCAGATTTTGGAGGCCGAATTGACGGTGGCATCTACAATATATAAAAGCCTTTTGTCTGGAGGCAGGATAGTCGATGGAAAATACAACTTATATACGTCGCGGAAGTATATGCCGCCAGCGCCAATTCGTCGCATGCGGCAAATCGCCAAACTACTGATATACGAAATAGGCATGTTTGGCATCAATCATGACTCCAGCCCACATTTGTCTCGTAGAAGGGGGAAGCGATATAGAGACGATTTACACGTTTTACAATCCTGCCTCCATATACAGAGGCAGGATTACGCCGGAGGCAAGATTAAATGCAAATGTTCCATTATCGGAGGCGGGATTGATAGCAGGATAAATATATATATATATATATATATATATATATATATATATATATATATATATATATATATATATATATATATATATATATATTTATCCTGCTATCAATCCCGCCTCCGATAATGGAACATTTGCATTTAATCTTGCCGATATATATATATATATATATATATATATATATATATATATATATATATATATATATATATATATGGAAGATATTTTCTGGGGTATCAGTCTGACTTTTATTTAGACCCAGACTGATACCCCAGAAAATATCTTCCATTTATAAGTTGCCAGTCACGAATACCTACACTATTTATATATATATATATATATATATATATATATATAGTACAACGGTCGAAATTTGATCGTGGCGCCATCTAAGACAAAACTTCAACACCAAGCAGCAATTTTCGCTGCAATATGGTGACTGAGTAATCTAATCGGCCAACCAAATTTCAGTTCGTGGGGAAACCCAGAATATATATTGCCTACAGGCACGAAACTTGGTTTGGTTTTCTTTGCTTTTCCTAGCCATACTGATGAGACCTGATAGGTCGAAACGCGTCTATGGATGGAAAATCATGGAAAAATCAAACCAAATATTTTTTTTATATTATATATATATATGACATCTGTCCATCCGGCATGCAAAAACTGCCGTCCATACGCCAAAACAAGTGAAAATACTACCGTCCTGAAAGGGTTGACAAGAGGCCCATAATATGCTCAGTTTGCTCAGCGAATAATCATTGGAGGTGGATCAATAGTTTGACAACTACAGAATCGCAAGGGCGACACTGAATTTAAAAAATAAATAATTAAATTATATAAAATATTGAAGTGTGAAAATTCAGAAACACATCTAAAAAAAAATAATCAGCAAACGGTAATTGATAATTCTGAAAAGCAAATAAATAGGGCATATAACTCAGCCAGATCTTGACATAGGTAAAACTAATAAAACACTCGAGCAATTCTCAAATCAAAAAAGTATACAGTGTGGACATAAAGTCCGTCGCCCCCCCTCTAACTTTTGAACCGCTCGGTATATTGCAACGAAATTTGGAACGTTCATATGTTGTCACATTCTCCATTTTTTGAAAAAGAAATGACAGCATCAGCTGTCAAAATGACAGCTGAGCGCAGTTTTGGAACGTTTTTTTAAATGGAAGGTATGGTCGAGTGATATATCGTTTTGAAGGTCTTTTCATTCCTAATTCAATCCCCGATTCTGAAAACATTTGGTTGCGTCGTTTTCAAATGATGACCAATAACAGTTACCTATTTTAAATTTGATAATTTAATGAAGGGTTCTTTCTTCCTGGGCTACAATCAATTTCATTAGTTTCCTGATATTCGACATTTCGAAAAATTCTTTTGACGTTCTCTAAAAGTCATCGAAAATATCAGGTAATTGAAATAGCTCGTACCTTGGAAGATAAAATCGAAGCAATTATCATTTTTGGCGAGGCTAACCGGAATTACCACGCTGCAGTTCGCATCTTCAATGAACGCTTTCCGGAACGACCGATGTGTAGAAAATACTACCAGAGTTTAATGTCAAAATTTCGAACAATAGGGACCCTAAAAGATGCCCCAAGATCTAGAAGGCCCAAAATTATCGAAGACGTGAAAGTTCAGGTAGTAGCTGAAATGGTGGTTAATCCAACACAATGTAGTAAGCAAATAGCTGAAATGTCCAATATTTCGTGTTCGTCCGTTAAAAAAATTCCAAAATCAAATAAGTTTCATCCATACAAAATGACAATTGTGCAGAAATTGTCCGAAGATGACCCTGACAGGCGATTAGAGTTTTGCGAAATTATGGCAGAAAGGATTACAGCAAATTCGAACTATCTACGCCATATTTGTTTCAGTGATGAGAGCACTTTTTTATGAACGTGAAAGTGAACACTCAAAATTGTAGATATTGGAGTGATGAAAACCCTCATTGGTTTCGTGAAGGACATACCCAGTTTCCTCAAAAAATAAACGTGTGGGCGGGTATTTTGGGCGATCACATCATAGGCCCCATTTTTTGGAAGGAAATTTAACCGGACCCATATATCTTCGGAAGCTGCAGGATAACATCACTCCTCTTATTAATAATGTCGTTGCTCAAAACCCACACGAGTTTTACTTGGATATAACGTTTCAGCAGGACGGTGCCCCGCCGCAATATTTTATAGAGACTCGAAATTATTTAAATGAGACCTATCCGGATAGATGGATTGGTCGTCGAGGTCCGACAGAGTGGCCAGCTCGCTCGCCAGATCTGACACCACTTGACTATTTTCTATGGGGTTATGTGAAATCTCAAGTTTTTACAACGGTTCCAAATTCTTTAGACGATTTGCGACAACGTATAATCGACGTGTGTGCAGGAATAAACCCTGAAACACTGCATAATGTGAGGGAAGAATTCTCTAAAAGGATGTTCATCTGTCAAGAGGTACAAGAAAAACATTTACAACATCTTTTAAAATGAAAATTTCCATTTTTTGCTTGTTTCATTCTTTCATGTTTTATTAGTTTTTTATTCATTGTTGTTAAATGTGTGGAATTTATTAATGTTTTATCGATTTTTTATTAATTATAGTTAAATTTGTTCCAGTAATAACTAATAATTAATGACGTTATGACATTGGTAACTTAAAATAAAAAACAAACAAAAATATAAATAATGATTCAATTACTAAAATAGTTATTTTTGTCACAAGTACCTAAAATGAAGTTTTTCAGGATGAACCATCGCTGTTTCCGGACGAGGCGTTAGCCGAGTCCGGAATAGCAGATGAGTCATGAAAAACTTCTTTAGGTACGTGTGACAAACACTATTTTTTGTCATACGCTTTTTAGAATTCTTCAAAATTTGCAAAATTTCCTTAATTTTTGAAATCATAAAGGTGCATCCAGAAAGAAAAAAAAAATCCTAAAAAGAAGCATTTTACGGACTTGAATGAGTCCGTAAAATAGCTGTTTTTGGGAGCGTATGACAAAAAAGTTTTTTATGACCAAAACAAACCTATGTTTTTTCGCCGTCATTTGAAAACCGCTAAACCAAATGATTTCAGAATAGGGGATTTAATTAGGGATGAAGAGTCCTTCAAAACGATATATCACTCAACACCGCCTTCTATTTAAAAGAACGTTTCAAAACTGCGCCCAGCTGTCATTTGTGTTTCAAAAAATAGAGAATGTCACATGTCATTGTTCCAAATTTCGTTGCAATATACCGAGCGGTTCAAAAGTTAGAGGGGTGGGGGGGGGCGACGGACGTTATGTCCGCACTGTATATTTTCACAGTGAGGTTAAAAATCAAGAACTTAAATAATTTTAAAAGATAAATATCAATTGTTGGTAGAACACTTTAAATAAAATCAATAAATAGAGGTTAACTCCCAGTCAAATTCACCAGATTCCGCTTAAAGATTAAATTCAATAAAATCAACTTGCACCTGTATGAAATCAAAAGTTGGGTAAAATGGTCGAAATATAATAGAAATTCTCAAATATTTAAGTATAGGACCAAAAATTGATTAATTTTCGACGATGTAGGTACTTACTCAAACATTTTAGAGTTAGACCATATTGTTCAACCTTGACTTCAGTTCAGATTATTGATTATGAATAATAAAATTTAAATTCCTCAAATATGGCAATTAAAGGTTAAGTGAAGGTAAATCTATAATAAATTCGATAAATCGAAAATCCAGAAAATCAATTATTCCACCATCACCTCGGTGTCAAGAATGCCAAATCAAAAATCAAAATCAAAAATCAATTATGTTAATTGATCATAAAATAGATAATAAAAAAAATAATAATGAAAGTTATTAATGGAACTTTATACAAGCCTCCATGCCAACAAAAGGTGGATTACGGTAGCCATCCAGTCATCCATTCTCGGTCACTTGACGAGAGAAGTTGCACATGGAAGTTGCAGATTCTAGCCTTGAATCAAGGTAGATACAGGCTAGAAGTTCTCAAGTATCATTAAATGTGGAGGTACAGGAGTCAATACGTGAGGGACTTGATTCCTCTAAGAATCCCTTCAAAAGCTCTATGCACACTCTACGAAAATGGTGTTCTTAAAAAATGTGGGCTTGTTGGGAATGGATTTGTTGAGAGAAACGGCTCCTCGGAAAACCCTAAGTAATAGAGGCATTCCATGAACAACCATTACTTTAGAAAAAATTGAAAAGGACTTACCACAAGAAGGTTCGAAATTCAAACTAAAAAAAAAACGTTAATCACAAGACTTTCGATTTAAATTTTTTCGGCATTTAATAGATTATTGCCTTACGCAACTTTATTTCGTTAGAACAGTGCCTGATGGCCGATAAGGTATTTTTCTTCACGAGAACGGTAATCACAGTTGAGGAAGATGGCTGTCCCCTAGACCAGAGTCGACCAAACAGGGCGAACGACAAAATTCAGAAGGGCTGAAGCAAAGGCAAACTGACCAAATTTCCTTCAAAAAAAAAAGCAAAAAGAAAGTGTTGGTACCAAACTGGTACTTCAAATTTTCGACAGAAATCTTCTTTTAAGTTCTTTTAATAATGGCAGTCACCAGACTGTCAGCATTCAAGGCGATGATTCAATTTATAAAATAATATATGTGAAAAAGAAAAACAGTAACATTTAGCATGTTACAACGCAAGCAGGATATCGGTGGGGCTTTTAACATATTGTTATAATAATATAAATTTTAGGTATATTCAAAATTTCAGATGACTGATTTTTTCAGTAGATGAATCATTATGTGACTGGAGTCACATCCCTTGTCCTCTTGTGATCTGCAATACCTTTTATCATCTTTCCCAATATGTCCATTATGTTCTTCTAGCTAAATACCACCTCGAGCATGATGTCTCATATATTTTGCCTATAAAAAAATAAAAAGCAAAATCTTAAACTAAAAGAAAGTTGAATTACGTATTATTTGAAAAGAAATAATTTCCCTTTGCTTGAAATAATCGTCCTAGGGTAAAATTAATCTTTCCTATCATGGACAAATAATGACGACGATCCTTTAGCTAGCGAATCTGCCATATCGAAATGAAATTTCTCCCGAACCAAAAGTTATTTTGTTAAAATATGGCCGACAGGTTGCCTAGATGTAATAATTGATTTTCCTTTGTTAAGTTACCGCACCAATTTTCTTGATTGATACTAATGAATTTCTACAATGCTAACAAGTAAAAGAAAATTATGAAAATGTAAAAAAAAATCATACCTTTTTCGTGTCACAATTAAATCCAGCATGTTAGGCGGAATTAATTTTTTTTAAAGAAAAAAAGCACTTATGGGGGAGCAACACCTTTTTATTTTTTTAAGAAATTTAAATGACAACATATTTCAACCATTTAATTATGCCGAGTAAGACTGAAAACCAGCGTTACAAACCTGAACTTTTTTATTTTTAATGATACCAATTTGCTCGAAAAAAAATAATAATGAAATGGACAGTTACAAGCTTTCCCAAAAAATAATAATAAATCTACCTCCTGACTAAAAACCATTCCCAATTTCCACCTATTGCCCTTGTTAATTTTTTCCGCTGGAACGAAAGCTGGTGGAGTGGTTTTTAGGGAATAAATTTGTTAAGGGTCTTTTTTTTTAGTTCGATTAAAAATATTTGGTTAATCGCATTCAATTTCTAAAAGTTTGAAATTATTTTGAGCGGGTCCGAATCGACATCTAGGGGACTAAGTATTTTTTTTTTCAATTGGTCTGCTAACAAAAGACCTAATGAGCGGTACCATGACCGAAAGAAATTAAGTGACTATTAACCCCCGTTTGAACAAGTTAAGGTTAAATCGTTCAGGAACTGAAGTAGTAGGCAGGTAAATCCAGATGTAGTAGGCAGTGTGCTACCAAAGAAGAGCCCTCTATGTAGAGTTCCTCGGGTTAGCCAAATTTGCCACATTATACGGATTGGATGCCTGAGAGGTTCTTCTGGTTCTTATAAATTCTAGCTGAAATGAGGCCGGTCACATCATAAGAATACCTCCTGTGATGATAGCCAAAGAATAACGACAAGTCGCGAAGTCGGCCACCATGCGTTGTAGCATGTGAAATACTACTGTTAGTATTTGTGCCTTATTTCTTTCAATTATAATAGTTAAAGTTAAATTATCACCTTCAATGTTGACAGTCTGGTGACTAGCATAAAAAAAAGGTTTCTGCTGTTAATGATATTAGCAATTACTAAATTAGAGGGCGCGATTCTCGTTTAAGTTTAAAGTTCCAGTTAAGTACTAGCACTTTCCGTTTGCTATTTTCTGAAAGGAAGCTCTGCCTGTAGATATTGTCCGTTTCTTCATCCTTTTTTATTCTTACCGTTGCCCTGAAAGGTCGACTGTGGCCGGGGGTGGGAGAGGGCGGTCAGCCATCTTCCTCAACTGTGATTCTATGTTCTCGTGAAGAAAAATACCTTATCGGCCATCAGGCACTGTTCCAACGAAATAAAGTTGCGTAAGGCAATAATTCATTTATTAACGAAAAAATTCATATCGAAAGTCTTGTGATTACCGTTTTATTCGAGTTTGAATTTCGAACCCTCTCGTGGTAAGTCCTTTTTAATTTTTTTTTAAGCAATGGTGGTTCATGGAATGCCTCTATTACTTCCGAGGAGCCGTTTTTTTCAAGAAACCCATTTTCAACAAGCCCTAAAAATCACCGCTTTGCAGCGTGGGCATGGAGTTTTTGAAGTGATTTCCTATAGGAATCAAATCCCTCACGTTTCGATACCTGTACCTCCACAATTGACGAAGAAAACTGAACTTCTAGCCCCTATCTATTGATTCGAGGCTAGAATCTGCAAATTCTATTTGCAAATTCCCTCGTCAAGTGACAAAAAATGGATGGCTACCGTACTCTACCTTTTTGTCGGAATTGAGGCTTGTATAGACTTTCATTTATGACTTATTACCTTTTTTTATGAAATCTTCTTTATGATGAATTATCATAATTGATTATTTTTACTGACATTTCTACTGACTACATCGCACTAGGCGGACGGGTTATTTTGGGTTCATTTGAGCAAGTTTGCATTTTTTTGATTATTATTTGTTCGAATTGATGTCGCAATGCGGACTAACTCAAACTAACCCAAACTAACGCGTCCGCCTAGTGCGATCTAGTCCTTTTAAGTTAGCATTTTATTTGAAAAACAAAGTTAATTTAGTTATATTGAGCGTCTCTTGAGCACACGAATCAATATTAATCATGAAAATGCAGACTTACTCAAACTAACTCAAACTAACCCGTTCTCCAAGTGCAATCTAGTCCTCGTAAGTTAGCAATTTATTTGAAAAGCAAAGCTCGATCAAAAGACGCTAAGATATAAGTAAATTACCTTTGTTTTTTTTTTTTTTTTTTGTTTAATTAAATGCTCACGAGGACTACATCACACTAGGCGGACGGGTTATTTTGGGTTCATTTGAGCAGGTTTGCATTTTCTTGATTATTATTGGTTCGAATTGATGTCGCAATGCAGACTTACTCAAACTAACCCAAATTAACCCGTCCGCCTAGTGCGATCTAGTACTCATAAATTAGCAAATTATTTAAAAAACAAAGCGCGATCAAAAGACGCTATGCTATAAGTAAATTAATTTTGTTTTTTGTGAATAAAATGTTCACGAGGACTAGATCGCACTAGGCGGACGGGTTAGTTTGGGTTAGTTTTGAGTAAGTCTGCATTTTCTTGATTATTATTGATTCGTGTTCTTAAGAGACGCTACGCTACAACTAAATTAACTTTTTTTTTTCAAATAAAATGTTAACTTACGAGGACTAGATCGCACTAGACGGACGAGTTAATTTGAGTAAGTCTGCATTTTCATGATTAATATTGATTCGTTTGTTCAAGAGACGCTCAATATAACTAAATTAACTTTGTTTTTCAAATAAAATGCTAACTTAAGAGGACTAGATCGCACTAGGCGGACGTGTTAGTTTGGGTTAGTTTGAATAAGTGCGCGTTCACATTGACACCGCTCGAGCGGTGAGCGTTGCGCGATGCCGCTGTAGTGATGCCCAAAAATAATTTAAAAATTTATGTTTCAAATGAACATATTAACACCGCGCGAGACGCCGCCTCATTGTGAACTTGTTCATTTGAAATATAATGTTAAAATTATTTTTGGGCATCAGTACAGCGGCATCGCGCAACGCTCACCGCTCGAGCGGTGTCAATGTGAACGCGCACTAAGTCTGCATTTTCTTGATTATTATTGATTCAATTTGATGTGTCGCTCTTTTGTTTAGAGGTCGCCGTTTAAAATCCCGCTCGTTTGATATGTCGCTGTATTAAAGTATCGCGCTTTTGAATGTCCCTCTTTTGATATGTCGCTGTTTTTTTTTTTTTTTTTCAGATGTCGCTGTTTTGAATGTCGCTGTCTTGTTACGTCGCTGTTTTGAATATCGTTATTTTGATATATCGCTATTTTTATATGTCGCTTTTTTGATGTCGCTATTTTAAATATCGCTCTTTTGAACCGGAGCCTCTGAATTGAGTTTAAGGTTGGACAATATCTATGTTCTAAATTTAAAATTATTGAGTAAGTAAAGTCTATAACGAAGTTACTTGGACTGTTGATAGAGTAAAACTTTTCTCGTGCGAGGCATGTTGAAGTGACTGCAGTAAGCCGTTTGTCTGAAGAGAAAGATGCCATCAAGCTCCTCTCATTCGCAAACGTTTCTTGTCACATTCAACAAATCATTTAAGAAAATGAGAAACAGCGTTCAGGACAGAATTGAGCCTTGGGGAACGCCGACATTTATAGTCAGTGTATCAGAGGACACACCATCGAGCACAGCATGCAGTGTTCCAGAAAGCTCTCCTGTCCAATGGCAAAATTCGTTCGGAAGACCATACAATGTAAGTTTACTGAGGAGACATTTGTCTCTTGGCAATGCCCAATGCTACTATTCTAGAATCACCATCTTTATCGTGATTTGGGTTTCAACTATGAATGACGTACGCCTACAGATCCCCAGTTGATCTTTTAGAACGAAATCCGTATTGTCTGTTAGAGATGAGCTCATTGGCTTCGAGATATTTAACCAGTTTCAGGTTGACTGACTTTTCGAGTACTTTCGAAAGTACGGATATAAGTCAGATGGGACTATAATTTGATAGGAAGAGTTTTCTTGGGATGGGCTGCATCTGTAAGAGAGTGGAAACGGTTTGCAAAGAACTGAAGTCAATTCTTGTGCGCAAGTTTTGAGAAAAATTGGTGTAATGCTGTCGGGATCACAAGATTTCCCAGTGTCAAGTTGCAGGAGAATTTTGCTGATAGTTTTAGGTCTTAATACAACGTTGTCGATGTAAGAACCAATGTGTGGTAGTACTTGTGGCGCTCTGCCATTGTCCTCCATTGTATAATTAGATGCAAATTGTTTAGCAAAGAGATCTGCTTTCTCGTTTGACGATACCAGAATGAAATTATTCTCCTTAATCAAAGGTGGAAAGGTAAAAGATATGTTTTTCCTATGGTCTTGGTGAAGAACCAAAAGCACCTTGATCTACTCTAGCAGTGCAAAAGTTGTTTACGCACTTGTTGGTTGTGTAATTCCTTAGCCTCGTTAGTTAAACGGTTGCAATCATTTCGGGCAGTCGTAAAGGGCGAACGAGTTTGTTCGCATTGGTTTTCATGCCAGGCACGATATGCGGTGTTTTTTTTTGCAACCGCTCAGGCACACTGCTTGTTAAACTAGGGTTTTCCGACATGGGATGGTTTATTAGAGTGTGGAATGCATAATTCCTTCAAGGAAATTATTCCGGTACCCTCTTGTGCATAATTGGATTTAAGTTAGGTTCAAAGCACTCAAATCTCGTTAGGAAATTTTCGTGTAAACACTGTATTTTTCATAGAAGCTTTTGAAAGTGTTTTTTTTTTTAACTAAAAAATTCAACTACAGAAAAGAAATGGTAATAAAGTCACATGTCTATCCCATCTCTAAGCTCAAACATATGCAAACATCCAAAATTAAATATTTTCTCTGCTTAGTTTAACGCAGGCTCAAAATGAAAATAAAACGTGAGGCTGAGCGCTACTTTATAAGCATGTTAAATTATTCAGAAGACGTATTTTTTCAATCTTGCTTTTAAACTTTATTAGTATTTTCTAGGAGAATCTTTAATAAAGGGTATGATTTCCACAAAACTTTAACAAGTTAAATAAATGTGGCATATACAATCTTAGTCTTACATGCTCAACAACAATCCGATACTTGAGAGGTTTTGGGTATATTCTTTTTTGTGAGTAGGCATAAGAATCTAGTTTTGCTGAAGGATTTTTGTTAATAAATACTAATGTACCGCCATCCCGTACCTAATAAATTTATTTTGAAATTATGGGTAGGTTTCTTTAAGTATTTTTCTTATTTCAAATTGAAATTTTTATTTGAAGAAATTATGTCTATCTTGCTCGCAACAAATAAATATATTTCTGTCTTTCCCTAACTTCTGATTCTGAAATAATTATTTTTAACTTGATGACCTAATTGATTAGTGGTTCTGTGTTTATAACATAAGATAAATTTAAATAATTATAATTTGTAAACAATTAAAATAATTCTACTGTGATTTTATCTATTTCCATTTAATCAGCGTGGTGTTTCATTAATGAAGTGAACATGGTATCTTTTTTGTGTTTCAGTGATGTCTTCTGACTGGTTCAAGGGTTACCACGCCAGTTAAGTATAAAAACCACAAGACTGGTTTTCGTGAAGGAAATTGGGTTTCTGAAAGGCGTCTTCTCTAGCAGACTGTTGAACAGGAAAATCGATTTTCATTTTCCAATTTTTTTTTCTAGAAATCTAGAAATCTGAGATTTTCCCTTATTATTCTCCAATTTATTTAACTATCAGTGTCTACTATCACTGTTGGGTTTTTATTACCTGATATCTTATCTTATCTACCTTTAAAATATAAATATTATATTTTAATTTTTTATCTATTTTGAACCTCCATCTTGTGTGATAGGTACCACATTTTTCTGAGGAGAGTCAATTCGAGGTTTCGGCGAATAAATATGTATTGCTGCTTTGGTTTGCGGAATCAATTGTAAGTGTGGGATTATTGGACCATTTTCTCTAAATAGAGTAGGTGTCAACCAAATTTGTGTGTCCATCCCTATCATTACTTATTACTTTACCGAATCCAGGCAGAAACCTTTCTAGCCATTTATTGTTTGACTCCCTCATTAACTTCTCAAGAAGGAGAGTGCTAAAAAAGCGAAGTTTTCGGATAGAAATCCTGATAGGTCAGAAATTTATTTAAAAAGTTTTCATATAAACATCTCAAGAATTTTGACAGTTCCTTGAATTTAATTTATTTCACCCACAGCTTTATCTTGTAATACCAATAAGGTACCTCAACTTAAAATTTATCTATTTGGGGAATATCTAGAGATTTATCTTTTTTTATCTTGTTCAATTTTTCCTACATTTTTTTTTTTTAAATTTTTGCCTGTTCAGCGGGACTGCTCGTGAAGCAGCACTATGCTCAGTTATAACAAGCATCTATGTTTATCTTTGATCTCAATTGATTGAAACAAATAATGAAACAAAGTTTCTCTTTTACCATACAATTGAATAGCGTAATCAGTTTTTGGAGATTTGTTTAAATTCGAACAAATTATCACTAATTACTCATAAATTCATTGTTGCGAATGTCATTTTTTGTATTTTTTCCATTTTTGAGTATGTTTTTGAATTGCGACAGCTATTTTTTTTACTGCCCTAAAAAGTATATGTCAAAACGAATAAAATGAGCACAAACAGAACTCTGTACGATGATTTTTCACCGTAGAATTTTTTTTTGAAAAAAAACTGTTTTTGACAGAAAAAAAATGAATATCTTGGAAACTTTTCAATTTTTTTATTTAAAAAATAAAGTGGTTAATTTGGACATAGAAAGCTATACTTTCACCATCCTCGGAAGTTTTGAGGTTAGGTCGAAAGTGACTTATACAAAAGTTGTAGATATTTGCATGATCTATAGCTCTTGTATTGGGTATTTTTCGGTTTGATGTGTAATTTCGCCGGAAATCGTAATAATACCATTTTCCATTCTTTTTCAACCCCCTCCACTACCCCCCGTGTGCAATTATTTTTTTTTACGTTTATTGTGAGCATCTTGACCATTTCCAACTATAAAAGTTCAGGTAACAATTTTTTTTTTCCCCTTTCTAAATGAGTTATTTCGATTGGTCTTAAATAAAATTATTGTTTGTTGGAATTTGAGTGGTTTCATTTGCACATAAAGGGGCTACACGTTTTCTTTATTTTCGAATTTCACGACCCCTTAGGTTCTCTTGCTCTAAATTACAAATAAATTAAATTTATTTGTAACAAGACACTCCTCATGGTAGAGTAGCCGCCTACCAGATTATGGAAGAAAGTTATGTAATTGAAAAACGCACAGAGGTTTATATTGAATACGTACCTAAATGAAATACATCTCAGAGCTATGAACTGGCCAGTGTTTAGCCCGGTCCTAAATCTCATAGACCAGACAATTGACGTTTTAAAAGAGCAGCGTGATATTTGCCCCTACCACAGAACTCATACAGCAACTAATAGGGAGGGGCAAAATTTTCCTGAGCTCATTGTTGAAAACCACATTAAAAGTGTGTCATGTCCTTACAGGAACTTGTATGTGATATACCACAACCTTACCTTACTCCTTTTTACCTATGAGACACTTGCCTTATTTGTTGTTTTTGAATTTTCTCTCAAAATATTTACTCTAATAATGTAAAAACTCATTGCGTTTGCTAAAGCAAAATTTACATTTAAAACCTTTTTGTCTGTATTCCTAAGTGCGGTGCGAAAATTTGAACCGCCAACGTAATTCCATTATATTTCTCATTAGTTTTAATTAATTAAATGCTGATATTTAAAAAGCTTGACACGAGTGCTGTTCATTATTTTCATTAGGCATAAAAAAATTATTATCCAAAAATAGTCCATTAGCTAGCAAAAAAACCGGTGTTGCGTGTGCTAGATTTATAATTTTATTCTAAAACAAGATAGGGTCGGAATTTTAATATTGATGGGTGCTTTTACCAGTTTTGTAGAACTTTTCGCTTTTGCGAGAAATTTTTGTTTGAAAAGTTTTCCGATCGATGGATGAACCTGAAAAACATTTTTATGATTGCGAGGAAAGATAATGAAAAGAAGTGGATAATACTGCCAGTGAATTAACTGGTTTGGATACCAAGATTATATTTTTAACAAAGAATAGAAAGAAAATATTTGTTTGGTTGTAACTCAGTTCTTTTTGTTTCTTTTTCCAGTTCCCAAGAAAGTAGACAACACTAGTGAGAATAATTAATGCAATTAAACACTGAATTTAAAATTTCCATGCCTAAACAATAGAGAGAAGATATGCAACACAATTATTCTACTAGGAATAATTTCTTTTCAGATCCTAACCATGCATATTTTTCATTCTCCATTATACCCTTTCTTTACAGCTGAAATTCTATTATGCCACAAATATTCCTTTGTTCCCAATATTTTCCGTGCTAAAATATCCCTAGACTTGAATATATTTGCAATATTATTTAATGTTAGGCAGCCATTTCATATCATACGAGAAGGAATGTATGTGGCAAGATGTAGGTATTAGTATTTATGGGATATTTGAGCTACGGAAGATTTTATATTTGGATAGAATATTATTAATAAATATTATACATTGAACTGAAATTCTTAATTGGCCCACAAAGATCATACCAAATAATGACATTAGATATTACCTAAGAATTTCAACAAAAAAATAACGTCTATTATGTATAATCTGTTGACTGAGATACTGCATAAAATGTCGGAACCAAAATGAAAATTAAAATCCCTATGCTATACACCTATTTTTTCATGATAAATGGTAGTTTTCAACTCTTTACTTCCATTTCTCATGAAAAGTTCCAAATAACTGAATCAACTTTTTCCTTACAAGAAGTTTTTATCCGAATGAATTATATTTTCCGGTCGTCCCCTTTCGTGACTCTTCCTTGCCTTTTTTTGTGAAAATATTCAAGGTTTATAATACATTTCCCGTTTCGGAGTTATATTTTATGTGAGTTTTGTACGATAGCTCAAGTTGACATTTGTTCGCCTTTTTTTGTAATTTTTTTTAAATTGTTTATTAGTCGTAATTGACTTGTTATATAACCTGCAATGCTTTCGAAATATTTCGTTAAACATAGTTTGCTGCAAATTCTTGTATGAAATTTGTATGCTCAAATACCAATCAGTTTTCTGAACATTTACCTCAATAGAATAGACCTAACAAAAAATAATTTCGTAAAGACCCAAATCTACTATGTACCAAATAACTGCGAAATTTGTATGTGAATGTCGAAAAATGTTACTTTCCAACTTTTGAAGAATCAGAAATATCAACATCACGTATATGGTTGTTATCAATCAAATTTTTGAACTATTCAATATTCTGCTTTTTTCTTCTATCACATTCATTCCAATTATTTGTGGAAACTGACGCGACGTACGTTTTTGTAATCAACACTCTTTGATTTAGTTTATTTTTTGAAGATCCGGTAAAGATGTTGTAACCCCTTTGGTAGTAATTTAATAGGCCTATAATAATATGTTCAATTTGCTCAGCGAATAAATATTAGGGGCGGGTTGATGGTCTAATGGCTATTTGCACGGCTATCACTCAAGGGATATTTAATCTAAGAGGAGCTTTGAATGTGACTTTTGTTTCTACAAGAGTCACATTCAAAGCTCCACTGAGATTAAATATCCCTTAAGTTGTAGCGGTGCAAATAGCCGTAATAAATAAAGAATGGCAAGGGCGCCACTGAATTTGAAAAAAAAAATAAATTACATAAAATATTGGGATGAGAAAATTCAGAAAAATACCTAAAAAAAAATCAGCAAACGGTAATTGGTAATTCTGACAAGGAAATTAATACGGCATATAACTCAACCAAATCTTGACACAGGTAAAACAAATAAAACAATTAAGTAAGTTTCAAATTAAATTAGTATATGTATATTTTAACAGTGTGGTCAAAATTAAGTATTGAATAATAAACAGAGGTTAACTCTCGATCAGTTTCATCAAATAATAAAAAAAAGATAATATTACAATGTACTTTAATATACTTGCCATATAAGTTCATTCACAGTCGCTGATGGCCATATCATTGATTTGAAATAAAAATATGGAGGATTTAAGTTTCCATAAAATTAATATAAAAAATGAATGATTGAAAATTAGAATATTATAATATGAATAAATATGGTCAGCTGCTGCCAGCAAAATAAAATCACCAAAATCAAATTAAAACTATGAAATCAAAAGTTAAACGCAAAAGGTATAAAGCAGATATAACCGTAATCCTTAAGCATATAAGTTATTATAGAACCCAAGTGAAAAACTGATCAATTTTTGACGATGTAGGTACTTTCTCAATAATTTTAAATTTAGCACATATTGTCCAATTTTGACCTCAGTTCAGATTAATGATTATGATTAATAAAATATAATTTTTTTTAATCATGGCGGTACCAAAAGTTATGCAAAGATAAATCCATAATAAATTCGATAAATTAAAAATCAGAAATAATTGTTTAAAGTTCATTTTGATGCCAAGAAAGTGATATTGAAATCTTAAATAATTAAATATCATGTCAGTAAAAATAATCAAATATGGTAGCTGATCATAAAGCACATTTTATAAAAAAAAAAGTAATAAAAGTTATAAGAGAAACTCTATACAAGCCTCCATTCGAACAAAAAGGTAGAGCACGGTAGCCATCCATTCTTGGCCATTTGACGAGGGAAGTTGCAGATTCTAGCCTGGAATCAAGGTTAGAAGTTCAGTTTTCTTCGTCAAATGTGGGGGTACACGTATCGAGTCGTGAGGGACTTGATTCCTTTAGGAATCCCTTCAAAAGCTCTATGCGACGCTCCACGAAAATGATGTTCTTTTAAAAATGTGGCCTTTTGGAAATGGATTCGTTGAGAGAAACGGCTCCTCGGAAAATCCTAAGTAATAGAGGCATTCCTTGAACAACCATTACTTTTAAAAAAATTAAAAAGGACTTACCACGAGGGGTACTTAAATAAAACGGTTATCACAAGACTTTTGATTTAAATTTTTCCGGTAATCAACGGATTATTGTCTTACGCAACTTTATTTCGTTAAGATAATGCCTGATGGCCGATAAGGTAGGTACTTTATTTTCCACGAGCACGGTTGTCTCAGGAAGATGGTGGTTTTGAGCCCAGGATCGACCTTTCAGCTTGAACGGCAAAATTTAAAAGGGGTGAGAAACGAAATGGACAAGATTAAGGTGAGTGGACAGCGCTTCCCCTCAAAAATAGCCAACGGAAAGCGTTGGTACTAAACTGGTACGTCAAATTTATACGAAAATCGTGCCCTCTAGTTCAATAAGTGCTAATATATATAAAGGAACAAGTAACATTTGCAATGTTACAACATGAAACCTGAAAAACCACTTTCAAAAACTTGTTACAATCTCACATTATCAACGAAGCCTATGACAAGTCGATTTAATTCAATGCCGTTACAGGTATTCGTCATCCGAATAGTTATTTCAAGCTGATCATTAAGACTATATTTATATTCATCGCCTTGAACAGAATTTCCCAGCACAGAATTCAGTTCTATCAATATCAACTTCTGAAATAGATGTTCATCTCACTACTACTGATAATGTCCTTACAAGGGATGGTACTGCGGGTGCTCCTGGCCTACTTAAAAGATTGGAAGGGACTATAGGAGCACTAACGTGGAAAACCTAATACGGTTAAACCATACCCACTTTCCAGGATTATCTATTATTAGTGTACAACCTAGGCCGACAGAACAAAACCAAAGGCCCAGAAGACCATTGAAGGTGGACTGGGCAAAGGAGGTAGTATTAGATAAGAGAATCAACTGGGCTTTAGGCGAGTTCCACCCCGCCAGAACCCAGATGAAATCTACCCAGCACTCCTCCAGAAAGGTCAAGACATACTATGGTCACACCTATGCAAAATTTGCAAAATATCATAGGTATGGTAAAAGGCGACAGAAGTATACCTGTCAATCGGCATGATTCTAGACCAAACGCCTAAGTCATATAGACCTATATGTCTCCTCGTTTCTGCACAAAACGCTGGATAAAATGGTGGAAAAATATATTGGGGACCACATACTGACACTTTATCCTCTGATATCGACAAGGGCCCGGATTCCGAACCCATGATTCGTCAAGCCGTGCAAAAGTATGTACCTGACGATAGACGATACTATCGAATTTTGGGCTCGGAATCCGGGCCCAGATCCACTCTGGGCGAGGACATATTAGAAGCATGAGTGTGTGGAGGCTGCCCAAAGAAAGCGATCTGTCGCCACTGTATTGGGCAGTCCTTGTCCACGATTTTCTGGGAAAAATGGCCAATGATATATTCCAATGAACCAAGAGTTACGCTAATGACATAGTCATAGTCAAGTCATAGTAGTCAGAGGAAGACGCGTAGAATAATTTTCTTTTAGAAACAACGCAAAACCCACTGACCATAGTCGACAACTGGTGCAGGGAGGAAAAACTTTCGATTAATCCGCAGAAAAATGTAGTTTGTGCCCTTCACAAAGGAAAGAGCACCCAAAGAAGAACCTATGGTTATACAAAACGGTACTAAGGCCAATGATAACCTCCGGTTCAGTTGCCTGGGGAGCAGAGAACACGTAGACCGCAACAATCAGACAACTTCAAACTGTGCAAGGGCTAGCATACGTATGCATCACGGAGACCATGAAAACAACCCAAAATGCAGTCCTAGAGGTGCTGCTAAACCTGCCGCCGCTACACGTGTACGGAAAGGGTGAAGTGAAGGCAGTACATTACTGTAGCATTGCAAATAGGTACTACTATTCTTTTTTCTTTCAAATATAATTTCGAAAGTTAAATTATTTCCTTTAATGTTGATAGTCTGGTGACTAGCATTAAAAAAAAAAGTTTCTGCTACTAATAATATGAGCAACTATTAAACTAGAGAGCACGATTTTAGTTTAAGTTTCAAGTACCAGTTTAGTACCAACACTTTCCGTTGGCTGTTTTTTTTTTTTAGTGAAAGCTCTGCCTATTCATCTTGCCCGTTTGTTTTCTCGCCCCTTCCAAATTTTGTCGTTCCTCCTGAAAAGGTCGATCCTGGGCTGAAAACCGCCATCTTCCTAGACGACCGCGTTCGTTGAAAAAAAAAAGTAGCTTATCAACCATCAGGAATTATTTCAACGAAATAAAGTTGCGTAAGGCAATAATCCATTAAATACCAAAAAAAATTAAATCGAAAGTCTTTTGATTACCGTTTTATTGAGTTTAAATTTCCAACCCCCTCGTGGTAAGTCCTTTTCAATTTTTTCAAGTAATGGTTGTTCATGGAATGCCTCTAATAGTAAGGGTTTTCCGAGTAGGCGTTTTTCCGAGCAGTCGTTTTTCCGAGGAGCCGTTTCTCTCAATTAATCCATTCCCAACAAGCCCACAGTTTTAACCATTTTCGTGGAGTGTGGCATAGAGCTTTTGAAGGGATTCCTAGTCCCCTACGTAACACCTGTACCTCTACATTTGACGATAACTGAGAACTCTATCTACCTTGATTCGAGGCTAGAATCTGCAACTTCCATGTAGGGTTGTGCCGTTTGAAATTTTCAAATGAAATTTCCATGTTTGAAATATTCAAATGTGAAATTTTCAATATTCGAAAAAAGTGAAATTTCAAAGAAATTGCATGTGAAAATTTCAATTCGAAATTTCCCAAACTTTATAGAAAATTTCATATGTTTCACTGGAAATTTCATAAATTTCATCGAAATTTTCAAAAAGCGTACATATTTCGCCGGGATATACAGGGAGTTATTGGCAATAATGGCAACGCTGCTCACTGGTTGTCTTGCTCTGGATTGTTGGAATCTTAATTCTTAGCAAATTTCTTATCTAGGTTGCAATTTATTTGCCACGATTCGATTTTACAGGACACGACACGACAAAACAAGTTTCCGAGGCAGATGAATTTCAGTTGGAAGCCTAAAATTATGATAAATACAGTTAAACCAAAAAAACAATAATATTTGGAGCTACTCCACTCAACTGACTAGGAAATAAATAAGAGAAAGGAAGAATGTGTTTTTTCTACGAGCGTGCGGGAAATGGCTCTTTCCGCACTATTTGCTGTGTGGGCAGACTTTCTTGTTTTGTGTGTTGTTTTCATCTCAATACATTTATAAATTTACCTTCTGCACAGTCGCATTTTATTTAAATTACATTTTTCGTAACATCACCTTTAGTACGATTGTAGAAAAAATATAGTTCCTGAAGCTTGCAGGTAGAAATTTCTGGCACTCGGGAGCTTCGTACACTCGCGCCGGAAAAGTCTCCTCCCGTACTTGTTAGGAAAATAGCTATTATTTATTTACATTCGACACTTAAGCCAGAATAAAATGTCTGAAGAATGTCTAACCAGTGTACCTACCTACTTATTTATTTTTGTGTGTACCTATCCTACCACCACCTCAACAACCTCATATTGTCCGTCGATTTTATTCTGATACTCGGACGGAATGTGAGTTGGTGACACCCTACATTAGAACGCTAATGGTTACCTGACGTCACACCTGTTTTTGCCATGTGAAACACCCCCACGCTCCTCATACAGAAAGTGTCAGTTAAAAATCGACGAACAATTAACACCATACCCTGCTAAACTAATACCCCAGCTAATACACAAAGTCACATAGTCATGTCACATCACAATTGAATTTTATAGAACATTTTTTGGAGTCAAATAAATTTTGTTATTTATTGTCGTGCGATACAAATCACCCAATCATGTCAACATAATACTGAAAACAGCCCTAGGGTTGTTTTCACTCTGTGACATTGGTGTCAAAAAAATTTCTATCCGAATAACCCTCGAACATTCATAAATACTCAAAAATTTTACAACTTTCTCAAACTTGTTACCTATAGAAACAGACCTCCGCTAGCGCCTCGGTCTGTTTTCAAGCAACAAGCTTTTGATAAACATAAATAAATTTTTTTCGGATCAATGTTCTTGGGCTATTACTACTGCAAATTTCATGGAATTTTATGAAACTTTATTGAAAATTTCATAGTGAATCATTTAATTTTGAAAATTTCATGAAATTTTGGAAATTTTCGAAAAAATTCAGAAATTTTGAAAATTTCACGGAAATTTCTAAAATTTCAATATTTCCATGAAAATTTCAAACTGAAATTTCCAGATGAAGTGAAAAGTGAAATTTACCCAACCCTACTTCCATGTGCAACTTACCTCGTCATACATAGTAAGTGATGGTGGAATAATTAATTTTCGATTTATCGAATTTATTATAGATTTGCCTTTACCTATTGCCATATTTTAGGAATGTAAATTTTATTATTCATAATCAATCATCTGAACTGAAGTCAAGGTTGGACAACATACTCTAACTTTAAAGTTTTTGAGTTAGTACCTACATTGTCGAAAATTGAACAATTTTTAACTTAGGTCCTATACTTATATATTTGAAGGTTTCTATTATATCTTCTTAACCCAACTTTCCATTCCATACAGGCGCAAGTTGATTTTATTGAATTTATTCTTTAAGCAGAAGCTGACCATATTTATCAATATTTTTTCCATCATTCATTTTTTTTTAATTAGTTTTCTGGAAGCCTAAATCTTTTATATTTTCATTTCATGATAATGCTATGGCCAGCGACTGTTGATGAACTTATATGGCAAGTATATTGAGGTACATTGCAATATTTTTTTATTTGGAATTTGATGAATTTGATTGAGAGTTAACCTCTATTTATTGATTTTAGTTAAAGTGATTCACCAGCAATTGATTTTATATTTTGAAATTATTTAATACTTGATTTTTAACCGCAATGCTGTGAAATATACCTATACTATTTTGATTTGAAAATTGCTTGAGTGTTTTATTGGTTTTACCTATGTCAAGATTTGGTTGAGTTATATGCCTTATTTATTTCCTTTTTAGAATTATCAGTTACCGTTTGCTGATAATTTTTTTAGAGATGTGTTTCTGAATTTTCACACTTCAATATTTTATGTAATTTAATTATTTTTTCTTTTTACAAATTCAGTGGCACCCTTGCCATTCTGTACTTATTAAACTATTGACCCAACCCAAATAATTATTCGCTGAGCAAACTGAGCATATTATGGACCTCCTGTTAATTTGTGAACAAAAAAGGTTACAAGACTGAAACAAGGCTAGGGTCTGATTATAAAACACTAAAGGACAATGAGTTGGAAAATAGATGAGCCTCGGAAAGTACGCTGCAATAATGCACCATGCCATACTGATAAGGAAAAAAAAGTGGAGTAAAAACTTTGTTATTCACTCGGACAGTCAAGCGGCCCTAAAGACAATCAGCTCCCAGGAGATCAGCTACAAACTACTCAGCGACTGCATACATGCGCTACAGGTGGTGGCCTTTTCTAACAAACTTACTGCTGCGTGGGTACCGGGCCATGAAGGTTGACTATGCGATGAAGAGGCGGACAACTCAGCCAAAGGAGGTTCAGCCACCGAGATGATAGGACCAGAGCCATTCTGCGGAATCTCAGCATGCCTCTTTGAAACATCTATCAAGAACTGGACAGAGAATTCCAGACCTGGTGGCTGCTAACGTCAGGACAACGACAGGCAAAGTAGTTCAATAAATCCTGCTCGCCCAAGTTCACATCAGTCCTACTAAGCCACAACCTTAGAGTTGCAAGGATAATGGTAGGTCAATTAACAGGACATTGCAGACTTAATAAGCGTTTGGATGAGCCTGGCAGAAGTTTGCCTGTAGGAGATGGAAACTGCCGTACATGTGTGGTGTTATTGCGAAGCGTTAGACAGGCTCAGGTCCACAAAACTTGGTGAGGAGAAGCCTAAACTGGCAAAGTATATGAAGCGTTACACGACTCTGGACTCTTATCAGAACGATGGACCTGGACAATAAACCACTCTAAGTTCAGCCAGAAGATACCACAACAAATTTGACAGGTTGCACTAGTAGAGGATGCTTCTGCGCCATCTTCGTTCAATAGGTATCTAGTCTAATATAATGTTTTTTCAACGGCTGACGTTTTCCCTCCAATTACTGATTATTCAACTAGTTAACTAACAAAATTAAGACTCCCCACGTAATTCACAATCTACATGTTTTTTTTTTTGTAATAATTTTATTGGCTTTTTATTATTAAACTAGAAAAGTTTAACCCCAGTATTATTATTCAGGCAAGCTGACGCAATATTTGATGGAGTAGGGAAAATTTCATTTTGATTGGAAAGATAATTCCTTAGCTGAAGAATTAGTTTCATTTGTTGCGAAAAATAGATTAGTTCCAACTCAGTCAGTGGAAGGAAGTGTCATTAGGTAGACTGTAGCCTATCAATTTTAGCTGAAACCTATAGTATATGAAAACATTTTTATTTTCAACCGAATGTAATGTTGACATTACAGACTTTTTAAAATCTCGAAAGTGTCACATTTCTGTACTTTTTGGTCGGCAATGTATATGCGTGCCACGGACGGAAAATGCGTTTTTCTGCGAATGACAAGAAATGTTAAGATTTCTGACCGGTTGATAGGTCACAAAACTCAATATTCTGGTATTTCATTTGACCTTTTCAATTTAGAAGCCTCTCTCTCTCTGGCGTCAAACTGTCAGACGCCAAAAGAGTATGAAAACAATGATTGACAGCCGTTGACAGTGGTTTGTTGACAAGACTTTTAATACGTGTGGAGACTGGAAACTATTATTTCCTCGGTTTTTGAAGGTTTTTTCCTAACAATGGTGATTATGTGTAGTGTGCCTTTTCATGAAAAAAAGTTTGTATCAAATCCTACATTTGTCAAAATTTGGATACACAAAATCAGGAAGGATACTCGCAAAAGAAAGGGAAATCCACGGGTCATCAAGTAAACAAAGTAATTCACGTTCAAGTTTAGTTTGCGGAAGCTGTTTACTTCCCACATTCTCTCTCCAATTTCAAATTTCATCTTCTATGTCGGTCATTGTCATTTTCCATTCACTAAACAGAGATACCTAACTCATCGGTGAAGTCCCGATTAGAATAAAAACCAGGAAACTGCTAAACATCCAATACACATTGACATTGACAAGCAAGCAAATGTTGGCGGGAATATGAATGTTTTCATACTTTATCGTCCATCTCTTTCAATTGAAAACGTCAATAATGTTTCAATAGTTGCTAAGAAATCAATAAATAACAATAAACGAGGGGGAAACCACTGGGGTATTTTAGTGTACAAAGGCAAGGAATTGTAGGGGAATTTCGAGGTGTTTTGGGGAATTTCAAGGTATTTCAAAGTATTTCGAGGAATAATGGGGAATTTCGGGGTATTTACGGGTATTTCGGGGAATTTCGACGGTATTTCGAGGGTATTTCGAGGAATTTTGAGGAATTTCAGCCGTATACCGCATAATATTTTACAAAATTCTTTTAAAATCTTCACAATTTGGCAAACGTGCTCGTGGAATTTGCTAAGCAGCCCATATGCACAAGTTTAGAACGCTTCAACAGTGAGTTTGTCAACATTCAATGGTTGTAATTTGTAGATAATATATGATTAAAAGTCTGTTTTTTTTTAAAGATAATTCCCCAAGTCAAAAATTTAGAAGGTAACTATGTTAGCAACACAAGCCTTTTCTACATAAAAAATTTGAAAGCATGATGTCATTTTGTCTTTTATCTTTTTTTTTTAAAAAAAACATACTTTATTTATTGTTCTTTTGCAATTTTGTAGTGAAAATACTGATATTAGGTGAGTTGTTATGTGCCCTACTATGCATGAGGATAAGGAAGTGTGATAAAAGAAGATGCTATTAATTTGAAAGATTTTTGATACAAAAATATGATAATTTAACAGAGAAAAGTCTTTTTATAAAAATTAATTTACCGCAAAATAAAACTGCTGTAATAAATAGTAGATTATACCACGAGTCAATAATGTTAGCTATTATTCCCGAGGATTCTTACGAACTGAGCCGCGTTAGCGGCGAGGGAGTAATATTCCGAGGGAATAATAGCCATTATTGCGAGTAGTATACTCTACTTTATTTACGACAAATTAATTTATTTGAGATTTTCAATGAACAAATTTCATCCGTCTCATATTTTTCAATACAAATCCACAAGCACTACACGTTTGACACTGACACTTTTGTGGAATAATGACCATTAATCCCGCTACTCGTCATTAATCCCTGGAGGAATAACATGTGTCATTATACTGCCAAAATCACAAATATAATACGCACATTATACATTAGTCGTAAATAAAAAATCAAGTTATTGTTGGTTACTCAGTGACAACAATGGAAAAGTTAGCAGTGACAGACTGAAAAGGTTTATTGTATCGGGGAAAAAAAATGTGCTCGCCTCAAACCAACTGTTAAAGAGAAACGAAAAAATAAGTTTAACAAAAAACAAAACCCAAAAAAAAAGTTCAAAGGGAAATCAAAAGATGAAAATTCTGTAGACGACTCGAAATATGATACCCTCGATGATACCCGGAGAACGAAACAAATAATAATGCCAATGATATGAGGTCTGTTTCTGCAGAAATCACAAACCAGTCAGAGCGAATTTCATTGGTTGAAAACAGTCAGAAACAGTCAAAAACTAGTTTCAACCAATGAAATTCACTCTGACTGGTTTGTGATTTCTGCAGAAACAGACCTATTGTTTACGATGACTTTACGGACACAGAAACATTCGTAGAAACAGAGAAAGATGCGATCGAGGACACAGTGAAAATCTATGATGAAACAGTAGTGGCAGATGTCGAGAATATGTATATTGACTGTGATTGGTACTATGCAGTGTTTTATGATGAGGATTGGTTTATCGGAAAGGTGCTGGAAAAAATGAGAGATAAATTCAAAATTACTTTTTTAAAAAAAGGAAAACAATTAGGCATTCCAGGTTGACGTCATAACCGATTCGCCATTTTAGCTGAGGGGCAAACAAAAGCCAAACATAACCTGATTTAATGTTATTTTCAATGCAAACCGAGAATTTTTAAAGTATTATTTTGTGCCTTCGTTTTGTGGCGTTTTTGGGTGCTCCAATAGAGCTGAAAGGGATAAAGTGAAGTTTTTTAGGATTCCAGCAGCATTTAAAGATCGAGGGGATCGCATAAACGAGCTATCAAAAAAACAACAGAGTATGTGAATTAGATGCCTCAATAGGGGAGATTTGCCTGTAACGTTGTTAAAAATGCTCGAATTTGTTCGAAACATTTTGTTATTGGTAAGTTTTATGACTGTCTTGTTGTTAAAATACAAAAACACTTCATCTCGGTATATCAAAAAAGTTGTTTATGTTTCTACAAGTAGGTAACTTTTAATACCTTTTAGGTAGTCCAGCAGAATTTAAGGATACAAACAATCCGGATTAGGTCCCCAGTACAAATTTAGGATATACTACGATAATTGATAGAAGCCCAGAATGAACAAGCCAGTAAGCTAAGCTACATGCCAGATCTGCGCACCGATCAGAACAGTCAAAACGTTTGAGGAGTCATTCTACCACAAATTTATTTTGCTAAAGTTTATTTGTAAGGTTATTAGTATCAAACTTTTTTATTTTTTAAACAATTCAGATTCTTAAGCATTATTTTTGTTAATTAATTGTTTGTAAGGCTACGCCTCGCCCGTCAACTTACACCGTCGGCCGAGAATGTGCTTTTCCTCCGAAATACACATACTATTTTTTCTGCGATCGGTTAAATACCTGTTAAATGTTTGTCTTTTAGTTACAATTATTCAGCAATACGAGAATCACTTTCCCGGCCTAGGCCGGAAAAGTGTTTCCCGTATTGTTATTCATTGATTCCTTAGCAACTATTGAAACATAATTGAAATACCAGAATATTGCGTTTTGCGACCTGTCAACCGGTCAAAAATGCTGACATTTCTTGTCAATCGCAGAAAAAATATATTCTTACACAAACTTTTGCAAAAAATATCACAAAAGAGTTTTCGTATAGGTACTTGAATATTGTTTAACAAATTGAAAAAATAGTATAACAAACTAAAGGCAAGATAGGTTTTCCGGAGAGTTTTTCTAGCATAATAAGGAATTAAAAATAGTTATTTATGTATCAAGGGAATTATGAGGGTGTTAATACCCCAGGGTCCCCAGAGCAAAGTTTGTGTCCCAAGGGCCTTCGGCCCGAGGGACATCATTTGCCCGTATGTATTAACACCTGATAATTCTCGTGGTACATAGATAATTTTATTTCCTACCGAATTTACTGTATTTTGTCCATTTTTATAAAGGAATAAACCATAAACCAAAATTTCTATTTTTTGTCAAAGTTTTATCTATTTAAGGGTATTGAATGCGCCGTTTAAAATATATTGTAACGCACGTCGAACTATACGACTCCCAACAAGTTAATGCTAATAAAGATGCGAGGTTCATCGCGATTATTGCAATGGGCTACTGTTGGGCCGGTTGGCCTTGGATCCTTCATGATAGCGAATTAAAATTTATCGCAAATCAGGCGGAGGAAAGAGCCATAGGGTTTGCTGCGGGTATAACAGAGACAGGCAAAATGACAAGAAGAATTAAGTAAATTTCTACAAAAAAAAACTAGATGATTTTTGGGATTCTGGTTTGTGCTATTGTATTGCTAACACACATAAGATTGGCGCTAAATAAAAAAGACACCATAAATTGATTAATTTTCTCGTTTTTTTCCAGTTTAAATTACATTTTTGTAATTTTTCGAGAACTCGTTTCTATTACCGGATTTCTAAAAAGATAGCGCCATTCTTCCCTATATTATAAATCGAATGCAAAAAAGAAATTTGATATAACTTCAACTGCTAAAAAGTTACGTTGAAACTAAGAACGCAAGGCATTCCTTGTTTCATTCATGTCATTCCCACTAAGGAGTATTAATAGGGGAGGAAGAATACAATGATAGACTGCGTTAGGTGCTTCGCGCAGGAAAAAATATTTTGGCATCGAGGCGCATTCAATCCCCTTAAGGTAAAAGCGGCAGTTATAGAAATCCTTAACTCCCTTGGGAGTTATGATATCCTTAACTCCCGCGCGGGTGTTATGAAATCCTTAACTCCCGCGCGAGAGTTAAGACCCTGTTTATGATTATCGTAATTAAAGTATTATATGGTTATAATAGTTCAGTAGGAAATAAAAATATATTGTATATCTTCATGACTCCAAACAAATAATTAGGCACTAGCTGACGTCACACACATAACCTTACTTCCGTTGGGGGTGGGGGGGGGGGACAAATAAAGCGTTTGAAATGTCTATTTAACACACAGGCGCTAGCTTGTCACCAATGACATAACGTGAATTTCGATAAGGGGACAAACATGTCATTGAGGTTATGTGTGTGACGTCAGCTAGCACCTAATTGCCCTTAGCAAAAATATAACGCAAAATATTTTTCTATATGATATACAAAAAAACGTATCGATAATTATATGTACAAAATTCCTAATAACTGAACAGTCGGACTTTTTTTTCACGACACATCGTATTCAGTTTTAATAACTCAAGGTAACTGAAAATATTTTTTTATGAGTACCTATATTTCTACAAATTTTTTATATTTTTTACTTATATTCAAAAAATCAACTCGCTTTAGCTGAAATGGATTAGAACCCAGGTCGGAACATGAAAGAGTAATTGGACTGTAAAAAATATACTTTTGTTCCACTTTGGCAATGTCCTCTTTCTCTGGCCATACAAACTTATTAGGCATTCCAGGTCACGTGACTTTTGACAGGTCCGCCATATTAGCTGAGGGGCAAACAAAGCCTATAGATCATTATTGTTTACAATGTTTTTTGAGTTTGTGCTTTGGAATTTTTGCGTTTTTGATTTATTCAATAAATTTTAAGTTGTTTTTAGTTTTTGTGAATGAATGGAATGAATGAATGAATCTTAATTTACAGACATGCCACTTTACATTTCAATTCAACAATTGTTGGAACGAATTTCAAAGTAATTTGGAATTGATTTTCATTTCTTTCCAAATAATTATTTTTGATTGAGCTGTCATGTCTTGAAGGAACTGAACGCGATAATGCGTCCCGGAATCAGCGCGAACTCATCGCGGAACAACGGCAGTAGAAGTCGGACCAGAAAAAACAATTAAAATTTTGTTGAACAGTTGCTAAGAGATTCAAAAGCTAGAGAGGTTATGCCTTTTGTCTTTGAAGCTTCAGATTTTTCACTTTTCTACGTTCACGGGCTCCAGCTTTGAAGCTAAGTCAGCTTAACTTTTTCTTTCACCTATACAATTAAATATTCAATATACTACGGTGTGATTTACAGTCTTTTTCAAGTTCAATTATTCGCAATGTCCGAAAGCATGCTTCAATTAGTGCTTTAACCGGAAAAGCGGTATGTTGGTACTAGCTCGTGTCTCAACAACAATAGTAAACAAACAAAAAAATAGAAATTTTGGTTTATGGTTTATTCCTTTATAAAAATGGACAAAATACAGTAAATTCGGTAGGAAATAAAATTATCTATGTACCACGAGAATTATCAGGTGTTAATACATACGGGCAAATGATGTCCCTCGGGCCGAAGGCCCTTGGGACACAAACTTTGCTCTGGGGACCCTGGGGTATTAACACCCTCATAATTCCCTTGATACATAAATAACTATTTTTAATTCCTTATTATGTTAGAAAAACTCTCCGGAAAACCTATCTTGCCTTTAGTTTGTTATACTATTTTTTCAATTTGTTAAACAATATTCAAGTACCTATACGAAAACTCTTTTGTGATATTTTTGCAAAAGTTTGTGTAAGAATATATTTTTTCTGCGATTGACAAGAAATGTCAGCATTTTTGACCGGTTGACAGGTCGCAAAACGCAATATTCTGGTATTTCAATTATGTTTCAATAGTTGCTAAGGAATCAATGAATAACAATACGGGAAACACTTTTCCGGCCTAGGCCGGGAAAGTGATTCTCGTATTGCTGAATAATTGTAACTAAAAGACAAACATTTAACAGGTATTTAACCGATCGCAGAAAAAATAGTATGTGTATTTCGGAGGAAAAGCACATTCTCGGCCGACGGTGTAAGTTGACGGGCGAGGCGTAGCCGAGGCCGGCAAACACCGAAGGCCGAGAATGTGTCACTTTTCCACCTAAATACACAATATACTATTATTTTATTTTCAACATTTACCACTTTCGTTTATAGTTGTTCAGTTTTTTTTGTTTCCAAAGAGGTACCTATTAATTAAGTATGTAAGATTATTATGTTTTTTGATTAAAGTAAGCGTTACTTGATATATTTTTGTTCGCGTTTTATTATAGATCTTGAGGTCATAAAACTATAATACGAATGGTTTGCTGGGAATTGTGAACGAATTTTGGGGAATTTTTGAGGAATTTCGGGGAATTCCGAGAAATTTTGGAGACTACAGGGGAATTTAGTAAAATTCCAGGATATTTCCAAAGTTAGTAGGTATTTTGGGGAATTTCGAATACTTTTGGGGAATTTCGGGGAATTTTTTCCGGAAGGGGAATTTTGGTGTACAATTTTTTGTAGTGATTTCCCCCTCGACAATACATGAATCACTTTTCCGGCCTAGGCCGGGAAAGTGTTTCTTGTACTGCTGAATGAATGGAACAAAAAGACAAACATTTAACAGATATTTAACCGATCGCAGAAAAAATAGTATGTGTATTACGGTGGAAAAGCACATTCTCGGCCTTCGGTGTTTGCCGGCCTCGGCTACGCCTCGCCCGTCAACTTAAACCGTTGGCCGAGAATGTGTTACTTTTCCACCTAAATACACAACATACTATTTTCTCCAAACGTCAAAAAAACATCACTTTGTTAACACCTGTCAAGATGTAAGAAATTTGATTTCTATGCTGCTAGGCAGATCCAGCAGGTTAACACCTGTCAAGGTGGTAAAAATTTAATTTCTTTGCTGCTAGGCAACCGCAGCGGCAGTAGAAGTACTTTTAGTGCCGCTGTAGATATTATTAGTTAACTATGCCCTAATTAGTTATTAAAAGTATTAAACACAAATTGATTCTCAATTTTTTTTTTTTGGTTAGTCGATGGTATTCCTTTCGACAAAGTGCAATTTTCACGATGCAAGTTTAAGATAATTGAAAAAAATTATACATTTTTGAAAAGTAGAAAACTCAGGCTTTCTGATGATGACGAAAGATACGGGGTGTTTCATTAAAAATAAGGCAGTTATTTTATTTCAAAAAATCGCATGTCTGTGAAACCAAATTTCAGCAAATTTCAGGATTCGGCAATAATGTGGAAAAAAACTTTTAAAAATCCCTATTCTCACAGAACCAACCGCATCTCGTTATCTTGTAACATTTTAATTTTGCTCTTCCCATTAAATGAGTAATTCAGTGTTTTAACTGGTAACACACAAATATTATTTTAGAGCTGACTTAATTGATTGGATATTAATTACCTTACTCTGCGTCTTTTTAGATAATTTCAGGCACAGCCAGACAAGATTTTGCTCCTTATCATTTGTCTAATGATTTAGTTGACCATTGCAGATGAATATTTATTGAACAATGCCTGGTTATCTTATTCTTGTTGTCCTTAAAAGGAATATACATAAATTATCAATTTCATTAGTCGATAGCCAACATTGTTTTGATTTTCAAATAAAAAGGGGTTATGTCCAGTTAATTGTCATTCAATTTTATTTTCGCGCCAGTTCATTTCGAAGGATTAATTCCTTTAGTTTTCACTCCCTCTCTGTCTCTCTCTTACTGGAGGATTTCATTTCTTTTATTTACCTGTTATCGAGTACCTATATCGATCAATTTGCTGGTACTTTGGTTTTGATCGCGTAGGGTTGGGTTTTTCTATAAATGTCGATATAATTGGTGTCGTGTTAGAGAAGGCATGGACAATTTTATTTAATAAGTGAAGTTATTTATAGATTTTAACGAGAATAGTGTTTTCCTGATTTGTGTGGATTGAGTCGGTTCCATTTGTTGAGTCCCTTTGGAGGTTTCGCTGACGACTATCGATATCTTTGTCGTTATCTTTCAATCCTTCCTAAAGTGTGGAATGTGGAATTCGATAGAAAAAAATGTAACATAAAAAAAGTTAGTGCGTAGAAATTTCTGGTTTAGGGTCCCAAAAATCGTACAACGGTCTTTTCCATTTCGTCCAGCGACAAGATCACTTTGGCTTTGGCCTGAAGAATAGTTTTTTTATCCGGTTGACCATAAAGAAAATTAAGTGATTTTCTCTATTTAATTAGGATCCGGTCATCCAGATAATTTCAATTTTGGTTTTGCCAGTCTAGTTTTGGTTTTTGTTACCTTTTGGCAGCCAAATCACCTTTCTAAGGGATTTATCTATTTCTTCTAGTCGAATATCACATCACGTCGCTTGGATTGAATTGTTTGAGCCTAGACTCTTAGAGCCTTGATTTTATTGTTGCTCGTTATTGTGAACTTCCAAATTGGATCAGCCAGCGTAGGTGAAATTAGAGTTCCATGACCTTCCGTTCACCTTCAACCTTTGAGCTGTGACCCTCAAAAATCCACGAGGGTCTTATGGTACGGTTTTATGCTACCGTTTTCGATAACGCAACTCAGTGGATGTTTTGATGGTATGCAGTACCCACCACTGTATCTGAATAGCAAAGACTCGGCGAACTAGTTTTCATTGATGAGATAGATCATCTGGTACGAGTGTGAAATCCCAGACCCATTGTTAATTGTCGGCATAAAGCTAAGTAGTTTAGTGTAATTTTTTTTTATTAATTATTTAAAAATATCGTATATGGCTTAGGTAACTTTAGTTACTCACATTTAAGTAAACATTTGACCCCATTTATTTGCGGAGTGATCACTGACGCTGGGTGTGTGTTAATTCGCACTTATTGGTTATTTTAGTTTTAAGTATAGCTCTCTGCTTACATAGGTATTCATACATATCAATACCGACAGACAGTTTTCTTAAATCTGACTATGAGGAAGCCTTTAGGTTCTTTATTCCTGCTAGTCGTCATACTAGCCTCTGAATACTTGTCATAATCATTATTTAATCACCATAACTTGTACTAAATCAATACTTAATATTCAATAAATACTGATTTTGTTGTATTGCCAATTACCTGCTTTCTTTGTCCTTTTGCTTATCCAATTATTTTCTCACATTTCAGGCATAATAATTTGGTTTGTACTTTAGTTCAACCTGCAGCCACGAACCGGGCACGTGGACACTTTAACAAACTCTGTTGAACTAAGGTCGCAATCCAAATAAGGTTACATTTTGGTAATTGATTTTTTCTTACGTAAAATAAAAGTGTTACAATCTTTTCCCTTTTTCGAGATATTGACCTGCAAAATGTGTCAGTTTATCTAAGGACACCCTGTATATAATTGGATAAACACATACGATGAGTTTGTATTGCTTTCAGATTTACGCAATACGTATCGTTTTGCTTTATAAAACAATTCTCAATCATCGAGTACTTGCGCTAATAACCGCTTTCGAGCTTGTTAGCTTGCATCAGTGTAACATTAGACAAGCACGTCAAGCGTTAACTCGGAGAAGCAGCTTTAAAGGAGATTCACATGATAAGAAAGATATAGACCTTTAATTGCGTGTGGCTCCCTCTCTTCGACGTCCTACAAAGTAAATACTAAAAACGACCCGTTTGGGTGGTTAAAAAGAGAATGATCTTGAATAAACAATAAGGTATCTAGTACTTGCACTGACCCCTTATGTGCTGCAATTCTGGATGTCGGGATCAACTGTGGAACAGAAACTCTTAGTTTCGTAGATTTTTTTTCAGCTTTGGTTGCTGTACGTTTTATGCTAGTATGTGTTCTGGAAAATTATAAATTTTGTGGGTTTTTGAAAGTTTAATTTAAGTGTATTTATTTTTTATTGACATGATCGTTACCCTATGGGTGAAAAATGTATTTGATCGAATAAATAGTCTTATCTGTCTTATCTAAAAATACACAGCATAGAGACAAAGTTACAATTTTTATTTTCTCTCCCCTATATTTATGACATTGATCCCTTCTCTCAATAAATTTATGTTTTGTAAGGAGCCCGAGACTTCATAAATCTCACTTTTCTCCCATATCGGCCAAATATTTTGACACCGAAAAGGCATATCTCATTATATTTTCTTTGTATGGATAGACGTAACAGACAAGAAAAGGATATAACACGGGTTTCAGCTTTAAACTTCAATTCCAAAAGAATAAAATTTTATTTCGAATGGCACACAATAATAGAAATTTGATTTAATTTGCTTCATTTTCATTCTGTGCTTACTCTGGAGTAATAACAAATGCCAAAAGCATAACATTACGAACAAAAGTCGACTTCATGGAATTCGTACCCATACTTGAAATTAATTTACCACAAAAGAATTTGACATAGATTCATATCATCAAAGTTATTTTTCTTTTGAGATCCGACGCACAATAGAAACAAAAGACAGACACATTAAAACTAACAGTTGAATAAATGTTTAGTAGAAAGCACAGCCACACAAAAGATTGGGTTTTTATTTTTCCGAATGAAATTATTGTCTGAAGTGCTTTTAATTCTTTTCGTAATGGCAATTTTTTTTTTCAGGGAAAAAAGATTTATCGTTGTTAATTTATTTATTTTTCTGGCCATTTTATCTTAATGGTTTCTATTTGAGGATTTTTTTTGCAATCATGGATGTTGAGGGTATATTACGATGAATTGAAAGGAATACAGTAAACATCAAGACAATATATTACCTACTTATAAAATGAAAATAAGAAACAAGAAAATATTGCCTTTGAAAGTTAAAACCCGTCGTATAATATCCCAACTGCCCTTTTGCTTGCTATATTCTCTCGCTAGTATAGTATAACAATATAACGTTTTCTTGGCACAAACTCAAAGTTGCCATTTCACTAAAGCCTGGAAATTTATATATGATCGTTTGGCTAGAGGCTAGTTAGTTTTATGGTATAGGTATGTGTAATGGGATTTTTATATCCTTTCCCAACAATACTTACTTAATGGTTTTTCGCTGAGATACAATAGTATATTACAATCCGAGACGGAAAATGCCTCATTGCTGGTCAAGAGGTTATATAGTTTATCGAGATGCTTAGCGTCGAGATAAACTTCTTCTTTCTTTGATGGTCGGTACAATGATTGGACCACATTTCGTGACATACCTATTTTCAAAAATTGTTCACGATAATAATACTTCAACCGACATTGGAAAGATGCATTATCTAAAATCACACGTCAGAGGAGAAGCAGCACGTTTAATCCAACATCTGAAAATTACGAGCAGCAATTACACAAGTTGCAATATCCTTGATAATCGTTACACAAACGACTGCCTCCTAACGAACAAACTGATGGACAGAATACTAGATATTTCAAGTATCCAGCACGAATCAGCATTCAAACTTAAACAATTGCACGATACAATTTTCGAATGTCTAGAAACCCTAAACAACCTAAACATAGACACGACCTCCTATGGTCGAATGATAAGCATAATCATAACTAGGAGATGGGATGCTGAGACTAACAGGTTGTATGAACAATCATTAAGCGCACCACATAAAATACAGTCTATTGATGAGTTGATGAAATTCATCCAGAAAAGGTTTCACTCACTAGAAACTCGACATGCACATATTACAAACACCAACATAAGCTTAATTTATGCCCCAATTTCAAGCCTTGACAGTCACTGCAAGACTGAGAGCAGTTAAAGAAGGAAAGCTGTGCCCAAACTGTCTAAAACATGACGTCAAAAGTCGCTGTCTCTCCACAGAGCGATGTCGCATGAGCTAAAAATTCCATCATACCCTGTGGAACAGATCAACACATACGTGTACTAGTAGATCCTGGTTCTCAGTCAACCTTCATAACTGAGGAAGCTGCCACAATCTTAGCAATTCCGAGACAACGTATTCTGATATAACTGGAGTAGGAAGTGGTGAGCAAGTAACTTTATACTCCAAGTGCCATGTATAGTATTACCAAGGTTAACAAGATCACTGCCTGCAAAACAATTCAACGAAGAATATAATCAATGGCAAAATGTTATTCTAGTAGATCCGACATTTTCTAAGCTAGGACCAGTAGATATTATCTTGGGAGCTAAAAAATATGGAGACATAATTCTGAAAGGTATTAAGAAGACGACAAATGGATTACTTGCAGAAAATACAGAATTAGGTTGGATCATCTCTGGAGCCATGCCATATAACTACGCGCGCAGGGTCCAGACCACAGGTGCATAGCATGACAACGCTAATTGAAGTAGACAAGCTACTCACTAGGTTCTGGGAAATAGAGGAGGTAACACAGCAAAGACACTTGAATGAAGATGATCAAAACTCTGAGGAACATCATGAAGCAAATACTATAAGAAACCCTGACGGCACATACATTGTACAACTATCATTTTCACCAGAAGTTGAAGCCCTAGGACTATCAAAACAACAGGCTGCAGCGAGATTACTGCAGCTTGAAAAACGATTAGCAAAAGATAGAGAAATATAAGGCGTTTATGAGAGAATATGGAGAATTAGACCAATATGTATTTGGTACCGGCGTCAGAAGCAGCTGTTAAATATTATATACCTCACCAACCAGTGATAAAAGAATTAAGCACTACAACCAAGCTAAGGGTGGTGTTTGACGCTTCTTCTAAGACATCAATCATATAAGTCTGGACAACACTATGTCAACTAAACCAAGACTTCAACAGGAGGTCTCAGACATCCTACTACGCTGGAGATGTCACAGCAATTTTCAGCGATGTAGAAAAAATGTACCGTCAGATTAAGGTACATCCAGAAGACCAATTGTTCCAGACAATTTTATGGAGATATAATACGAGGGAACCAATACAGGAATACCGTTTAAAAACACTCAGGTACGGAACCACTGCTGCTCCATATTCAGCCATAAAAACCATACCGCATTTAGCACAAGATAAGGAATCAAGGTTCCCGAAGGCATCGAAGACTACCAGACTTGATTTCTATGTCGACGACCTATTGTCAGGGGTCGATACCATTGAGGACGCCATACAGATCCAAACTCAGCTCACTGAATTGTTTCTGGCTGGAGGATTCGTCCTTAGAAAATGGTCAATAAATAGCCTCGAAGCTTTGCAGTCGATCTCATAAAAAATTAGAGATCAGAGTATGATTGAGATAACTGAGGATCAGAAAAAAAAGGCTATTGGCATTCATTGGGCACCTCGTGACGATACGTTTAATTTTATGTTAGATATATCAGCAATCACAAAGATAACAAAGAGAAGGATTCTATCCGAAGTATCGAGGCTATTCGATCGAGTTGGATGAATTGCCCCGGTAACCATAAATGCGAGGCTTCTAATACAAGATCTATGGCTACAAAAGTTAGGTTGGGATGATGAGCAAGAATTGAAAAACGTAGACAAAATTGTGATACCACGATGGACTAACCAAATTCCTGGGAGTCACTTTGAACTACATGGATTCTGTGATGCATCTGAAAAAGCATATGGCGCAGTGGTATATGAAAATACAGACAACTAATACAGAGGATGTTAAAATTACGTTATTAACTGCCAAATCACAAGTAGCCCTGGCAAAGATGCGAGCCACTCTTCCAAGACTAGAGCTATGTTCAGCACGGCTGCTAGCAAAATTATTGAGAAGAACAGTCGAGATTCTATTCTCTGATAAAACGAATATTCATGCATGGACAGACTCCATGATTGCCTTTTGCCTTACCATGGATAAAGGGCAGTACGAAAAAATGGGAATCCTTTGTAGCTAACAGATGCCACGCTTTTTCGCTGATTAAAAAAGTTTATTAAAAAAAAAATAATAAAAAAAATAAAAAAAATAAAAGTCGAAAATAAAAAAATAATAAAATAAAAATAAAAAAATAAATAAATGAATAATAAGTTGTTGGAGCGGTTATCTTACACTTATGTAACCAGAACTACCAGTAGGTTGACATAAATTCATGAGGTTATGTCTAGCTAAGTTACCTATCTAATAATTCATTTGCCACACTGGGGCAAGCCCTGAAATACCGAAAGTGATGACTGTGGTGCACAAATAGGGACAGAATGTAAACAAACAATAATAATATATAGGCTGGTGTCTGATAGCCTTTTAGTTCAATTTCGGTTATGATTGAACGTCTATTGTTGTAACCGGGAGTAAAATCTCGGTGGTAAAATAAAACCCCTCGTAAAACCCTAAGAGAAAAATTGTTATACACACTGTATTTGTAATTGAACTAATAGCGAAGCACTTCATGAATAGGTTGAATTAGAATATTAAACTATAATATAACTCAATTAGCTTCCAAATAGCAAATTTACCTGATAAAAAACTATAGCTCTTGAAAATTATTTTAATAGAAAAATTGAACAATAATATATTAATTAATTAAATTAGATGAAATCATAATAAAGCTTTGATAGTAATTAAGAAAAATGTGTCTCGAGTTTGCAAAAAAAGGTTATGTTTTTACCTGTTGGAAATAGGGTTTGTTTGCCTCGAAAATCTCTGGAAATCTGGATCGAGGATTGGATATCCTAGAGTGAGTGAGAATACTCTACTCTTTAGGGCAGCTTTTAACTAAATTAAATTGAAAAAGTCAGAATCTACTGTGGAAAAAAAAAAACGTGTAAGCAACTTACCACATGGAGTTGTAAAAATCCGAATTAATCGGCGAAAATTATAACACTACGAAAACGTAAGGCAAAAAGGCAACTAAATATGTTATAATTTCAAATGAGAATTTAGGGTCGAAATCCCACAAGGGCGAAGACAATCTTCAAAAAGACCCTAATTCTCCAACGTCCAGATGTGAAAAGAAATGTGCTACACATTCGATTAATAGGCTAACCTAAAGGGAGGAATTCAGACTCAGAGATGATTCAGAATAAAGACAAACATCAAAAATTATTCGATAGAATTCTTACTTACCAAAAATTGCACACAACAATACAAACCGAGAAAAATGGCAACGGCTGACGAATAATGATATTAACAACAAATAATTATCCCATAAAACAATCAAAACTTGAAGAATACAACATAGAGTAAGTGATCCGTTTGCAAAATTAGAGGGCTTAAAGAAGAATCGACGATACTAAAAACATTACTAATCGACCGCCGGTTGACAGAAATTATTGACAATCAAAAGTCAAAAAACCGAAAGCAAGGAAAATGAAAATCTCGAAAGGCTATCGAACCAATGATCGACCCAGGGTTCACTAGAACTTGCACCGATATCAATAGCGCTCAATAACCGAACAGAGTAAGTACGAACGGAGTAGTTCTGTACATACACTTGAAAACGGGTCATTATGATTTCGGAACCTAACCTCACGAAATATTTTTGACACATGAAATAATTATTTTTGTTATGAAAACAGATGGTTGAATTTAAAATTGGAATCAAAATATTGATTTGTTTTGATTTTGAAATTCAATTAAAATATGGATTAAAACGAGGAAAAACCATTACAGCAAATAGAATTTGACTATTGAAAATTAGGAAATTTACAGGATCTACAACCAACGAGATTGTTGTTGAAAGTTTATAGAGAGAAAATGTTGACAAATTCAAGGAAATCTTGAATATAAAATTGAAAGTAGGTAAGAATTAGTTATGCAATTTTGGCATGTTACACAGAGTAGTTCAAATCAATAATCTTATAGCAGAAGACTGCTGGAGGCATGTCAGATCTGAACACAGCCCAGCAGATATCGTCTCAAGAAGGTTGGAATCGTCTAAACTAATAAGTCAAATAAATGATGTGGTGGGAAGGTCCACCAGGGGTAAAGTCAAATATAACCGAGCAGGCAGATAGCGAAACAGAAATCATTGGATCGATTTCTGTTTCGCTATCTGCCTGCTCGGTTATATTTGACTTGAAGAAATCAACGCATGTCCTGAAGAAATCAACGCATGTCATATAGTTTCCAACAGATGCCAGACAGATGATGAAATAATTAGAAGATTCTCCACACTTAATAAAGTAATAAGGGTAATTTCGTTTTGCAAACGTTTTATGCAATACTGCAGAACGAAGGTGAAGAAAACCGAACGTTTATCGGTAAAGGAGTTGCAAGATGCACTAGAAGCTATCGTCAAAATCGAACAACAAATAAATTTCCCCAATGAAATCCAAGCACTACAAGAAAAGGCAGCTTCAAGTAAAAACAGCAAAATCTTAAACTTGAATCCATTCCTAGACGGTAAAGTAATTTTCCTCATCGGGGAAAGACTTGAGAAATCGCAGTTGCCATATGAAACAAAACATCCCATAATTTTATCTTATAACTGTCCGCTTACAAAATTAATCATTCTAAATGCTCATCACAACACTCTCCATGGAGGAAATCAGTTAACATTAGCTAACACGCGGAAACAATCTTGGATCATCAAAATCAAAGTCAAGTCAAAAAATGCTTTTTTTTCCAAACGTCAAAAAAACGTCACTTTGTTAACCCCTGTCAAGATGTCAGAAATTTAATTTCTATGCTGCTAGGTAAATCCAGCGGGTTAGCACCTGTCGAGGTGGTAGAAGTTTAATTTCGATGCTGCTTGGCAACCCAAGCGACAGCAAAAGTACTTTTAGTGCCGCTCCTACTTTAACTGCCGCTCAACCATCCACTTGCCCCCGAGCTTACCCCATTAGTTTGGAGAAAAAATAGCGTATTGCATACGGAGTAGAAGCACTTTTTTGTGCTTCAGCAGTATTGCAAGCCTCACTACGTTCGGCTCGCAGACCTACTGCTTCAGTACAAAAAAGTAAAGCTTCTACTTCTAATACAACAATATACTATATTGTGCAAAATACAATCTCATTCACAAAGCAGTATAAAATTAATTGAAATAAGATAAATGAACCAAAATCTAAGTATAAATCTAAAACAGTTCAAAACAACTTAAATTAAAAACAGTAAATTTGGTAACATATAAAAATTAAAAAAACATCAAACGTTCAGGTGAAACAAGTATACATCACAATCACAATTCAAAATTATAACTCAATAACTAAGAATACAATAAATATTTAAAAGTCAGGTCAGATCATATGCAAAAAAAATAAAAAAAAATAAAATAAAATAAATGTTGGTAGGGTCACAATTTAGGGAAAAAAAATAAATAAAAATAAATAAACAAATAAAATAACAAAAGTAAACTCAATATCAATCAGTGCAAGTACCTCAAACAAATAAATCAGCATAAAATTCTGCCATGGTGTAATATGCCTTACTGACTAGTAACTCCCTCAAAGAACTTATGTTTATTGGCAGTTGGTTATATATTTTTCTGCTTTCATAAATTAATGATTGCTTTGTCAGTGTACTTGTTGGAACTGGAAGAGAAATTTTATCAGCGCCACGCGTATTGTGCTGCCTGGAAATTCGCCCACTTGCACCCAAATTCTTGTGGATAAGAGTAGCAGTCTCAAGAACAAACAAGGAAGTTAAAGTTAATATTTAATTTTCAATAAAAATTGGGCGACATGACTGTCTCTGATTAGCCCCCACGATATAACGCACTGCCTTTTTCTGTAATACAACTATGATGTTCAACAAGTACTGACTACGCATGCCCCGGAACGGTATGCCATACCTCAAATGGGAATCAAAGAGCGCAAAATATACTTCTCGTGCCACCCTGGAACCAAGAGTGTCTCTAGCAGCCTTGATTGCGAAACAAGCGGATGATAATTTCTTGCTAAGCTTGATGATGTGCTCATTAATACGCAATTCGCTATCGATAAATACACCCAAAAATTTAGTGGCGAGGCTCGCATGTACTCGTTTACCGTCCAAACACAATCCATCCATGTCACATTTGAAACCCATAACATGTGTCTTACCAACATTCAAAGAGAGTTTATTACAATTGAACCAGGTCTTTACTTTCGATACATTTTGTCTCAGAATATCAACAGAATGACCAGATATATTAACCCTGACAAGGTCGTTTATATATATCAGGAATAGAAGGGGACCCACGACAGACCCTTGTGGTACTCCACTACCAATTTTCAAAACTGAAGACCTAATGCCGGATACAACAACCGACTGCTGTCGATCCTCCAGATACGACCGAATCCACGCAAGCGAAGAGCCTCTAAATCCATACATTTCAAGTTTGGACAGAAGTATGCTGTGGTCCACGCAATCGAAGGCTTTGGTAAGATCACAGAATACCGCAGCCACCGCCTTCCCCTCATTGAGGTCAAGGTAAACCCTATTTAAAAAGTCAAAAATAGCATCGTGAGTTCCTAGGGAGCTCCGAAATCCAAATTGCCCTGACGCGATAAGACTGTATGAACGAAGAAAACACCATACTTTGTTTTTAACGATCTTTTCAATAACCTTAGATAAGGTCGAAAGCAAGGAAATTGGACGATAATTAGAAGGATCCCGACAATCTCCACCCTTATGCAGAGGAATCACTCTTGCAGATTTCAGGCATGAAGGAAAACTACCTGCGCTCCACGAACCATCAATATCCAATGCCAAGACCTCAAATGCATCATCAGGGAAGGCTCGGAGAATTTCACATGATATTTCATCATCACCACATGACTTTTTATTTTTAATATCACCAAGAGCCTCATAGATTTCACGCTTCAGAACAGGGGTAAAGCAAAAGGAATTTGGAACAGATAAGTGTGAAAAATAGTCCAGAGGATCCCCTGTAGTAGGCATGTTGTCAGTTATACTACGAGCTATATTACAATAGAAAGAATTCAATGTATTGGGATTAATATTAATTTCCTGGCCATTGCATTGTTTGGATGGATTACTTATCTCACCAATAATAGTCCAGGACTATTTTTGCTTATTTTTAGCTTTCAATAATCTGTTGCCGTAGTGAAGTTCCTTAGCTGCTTTCCCTAGTCGACGATAAAGATTACGATATCTATTGCAATAAAGATATAAAATTGTCATTACCGGGAAAAAACTTTTTGATATTATTGAGACAGCGCAAGTTTCCAGAGGACACCCTTAAACCTTGTGTGGGCCAAGGTTTTTTTTTCCTTGTTTTATGTTTAATCCATCTCAACGGAAATGCTCTTTTAAAAACGCTCAGCAGTACAGAGTGAAACAATAGCAGAGGTTCTGGAGACTGCCCAATACCCAACCAGTTAACATTGCGACATTGTTGACGAAATTCAAGGAAATTCCTATTACTGAATATTCTTCCCCTTCGCCGTTGATTCCTGCTTCTGATTTTGAAGTCATTAAAAACAGTAAGAACTGCCTCATGATCAGAGAGACCCGCAAAGACAACTAAACAAGATTTAGCATCACAATTTGAACACACATAATCAATAATACTTGACGAACCATTGCAAATACGCGTGGATGAAGTAACATGCTTCATTAGACCATGAGATTCAAACATATTGTCAAGCAAAACTATGATAATGCTGTGCTGATCATTAAAATTTACATTGAAGTCGCCAGCAATTATAACCTTGTATGAAGACGAGATTTGGGACAGCAGTCGGTCGAGTTCATCCAAAAAATCCCTAGCATTAGCAGCGGGCGAGCGGTAGACACACACTATATATAGGTTGTGTTTATTACTGTAGATAACAGAGAATTCGAAAACTTTCTCCTGAATCAGACTATCAAATCTATGACAGGACACAAAACACTGGTCAAACCCTGAAGATTTCTTAACAAAAATCAACGTCCCGCCATGCATAAAACGTTCCCTACAGAAAATGGAAATTGGAACATAGCTCAGTAAATGAAAACACTCGTCGGATCTTAACCAGTGCTCAGTAACTAAAACTAAACCAGGAAAATCAATACTTTCCAAAAACGCATAAAAGTCGTCACACTTATTTCTTAAAGACTGAAGATTTAAAAGCAACACAGACAAATCAGAACCAGATTCACAACTAGTAGCATCATTAGTCAACCTTCTCTCAGTAGGTAAAGTACTCATAAAAAATATCTGGCTGTTCCGAATCATTATTCTGCACACTACTTTCTATATTATCAGGAGAAATTATATGTATAATACCAGGCTGTTCCAGATCGTTATCCTGTCCATTCGTTTCCCTAACAGTAGAACTAACTATATCTATAGGAGGCGTGGCTGATATGTCCAAATGTATCAGGTTAGTGCTGGTATTGATATGAAAATTATTGACGAACATTTTTAAAAAATAACCTAATCTGGATATACTACCACGATTCAAGTAAGGAGAGAAATTTACAACATGTTTCTGTAAAAAGTTGTTTGACAAGTCTAAAAAATCTATGCACCTTGAAAATTGTTTTAAGTTTTTCGTGACCCTTGACAGCTTATCGTTAACATTCTGTATTCTGTAAGAGGTCAGAAAAATCCTTTCTACATGGTAAGTTACAAATAATCAAATTCGTGTGAAAACATTTATTTGCCAACAATGTAATATCACCCAATCCAATATTGCTGTCCCTAATTCCTGCAAGAATAACTACATAATCCTTGGAAGATAAATTGTTCACATAACAATCGGCACTAGAAACCAAGTCCCTGAACCTCTAGCAAATGGTTTTGTTATTAATTGATACAATAACCATTAAAATGACGAGTGAGGTATTGGAACATACGCTTACCATATTGGTCAGTTAAAAAAACTAACTTGTTTCTATTTTTATACCTTTCGCCGGTTGTTCTTTCTTTTTTGCTAGAGGTCTGACCATAACTAAGCTTCCTCAAGATATCCTCCTTTTCTTCCAACTGTTCTTCTGTTGAAGTAGTCACATCTTTTTTGGGAGGGAACATTTGATCTATCCAAGCTCTGTCTAAGTTTAGATGTACTTATTGCCAGCTTCAAATCTTCCACTTCAGTTGCCAGCACTTTATTTTCCTCACTTAGGGTCTCTATGGATGTTTTCATGCCATCAATTTTTTTTTTTTTTTTGACAGTTTATGTCGTTGCAGTGAGGTTCTCCTTGAAATCGCCTTCCAGTATATTGTTTTTTTCACCTAGATCCTTTATTATTTTATTGAGTTCACATATATTAGCGTTGGATTTTTTCAACTGCTGCTCATATCTCTGCTCGACCTCACACGCATTGGATTCCAGGTCGAGGGATAATCTTTTGTGTCTTTGAAAATGTATTTCCTTTAATTTAATGTCGCTTTTTAATTTTTAAATTGATGTAAACACCTACAAGTTATAAGAGTAAAAGAAATATTTCTAGAATGAATAAAAAAATGGTGACTACATCTCATTGCATCATATCATCTGCGAGAACACGTTCTTTTTTATCTCCAATTTTACTTGGGTTGTCTTCAATGATGCACAAAAATATGCCCTTAAAGGGTTGATCGAGTCATTATCCAATTTAGGTTTGTGTTCTTCATACAAAGAAACTTTGCGTTTCGAAGCATCGATTATTCAGTAACCTGCCAATTAAACTCTCTCACAAGATTAATACATTTAATTTATTTATGACATAGCGGATCATAATACTTGCACTATTGATGGCAAGAACACTTTTCATGCGATGGGTGGAATCATGGTTTTCACTCCAGCGTCTACTGTTACTTCGAAAAAATTTATTACGAGATTGAACAAGATTCCATCTTTTGAGGAGATAGGCAAAACTGGATTTATGAAATTGAAGCGTCTTCAAAAAAGAAACTCCGAAGGTTTGAAAGCAGTTTTGATGGAAGATATTTTTGATGACGCATGACGCGGACGAGTATGAAACTTCGCCAGATTTTACGCGGTCATATTCCAAATTTTCAAATAAAAAAATCAGATGGTTGGAACGGGTTTATGAAAATGTTACATACCTACCAATTTGAATTACAATACTTCAAAAATTATTCCTCTTCACAATAATCACAATTGAAATGCCTTGCACGAGGCCGGGGCAGAATGTCTAATCAATAATATAATTAGACATAAAAGTCTTTTTTGGGAATATGCAATATAATCCAAAATACGATTTTCCTATGCGATGGAATCTGTTCAGTTAGCAGCATCGGCAATGTCGACTAAAACCAGGCCAGTCGTTAACCTTTAGAGTCCGCGTCAAGAGAAAAGAGTACGGTGACGTCATTTGCGCACAAACCCAATTTTGAAGACTAACCGAAGTATCGTATCGATCGGTGCTGCTGCCGAACGCCAAGCACGTGGTTCATTGTCGTACGGCCAGCAGGCATATTTATTTAGTTTATTTTGTATCCAAGTTTTGTCTAAAAAGATACCCCGCTGCTGGTTTCAGCTCACGGCCGAGGTCACGGCAGACAGCGAGAGATAGACGAGGGAGAGAGATTCGACCCGCTTCGCGCAGCTTTTTATTTCGTCACCGTAGTCTTTACTGCTGACGCGGACTCTAGCAAATGCGGACTTAGCAGAAAAATACTAATTGTGATAAATTTATATAGGGTTTTTGTATTGATTAGTATAAATAGCTGTAATTATTTCAATAAAATCAGTATCTAACCAACCATTATTGTACTCACTACAAACTCAATTACCCCTTGCGGTATCACTTCTAGTCTGAATAGAGTCATCAGCGCTCATACTGTCTATGAGTAAATAAGCAGTGTGTTGGAGCTTTGGTTAAACATTTACCTTTTTCGGGAAATATTTTCCAACAACTTTCTTTGATTTGACACACTGCCGAAACTTCTTTGATTTTTTGAAAATCTATTTTCAAAAACTTAAACTTGCAGTTAATCCTTCATTTTAATACAATTTGTAAACATTCCTGACGCTGCCACTTTCTGGCAAACCCTAGTAGAGCAGGAACTTATTCTAATAAATTTAGCACACTGCAATTTGGAAGCTAGCTGGAACGTTGTGGTTAAGTTGAAGTGCAGCATAGCTAGGAGCAAATTTGTTAATTTGATTTAATACTTGTGGACGAAATTGTGGAGTCTGGCGGTGTCTTATACTGCGGAAAGAATTAAGTAGTGGAAATTTCGCCTTTTTAAAGAGAACATAAAAAGTCTGTTTCGTGAAAATTCATAAAATACGGTTTCTTTTTGCAAATTCATTATAAGGAGAAGAGAAAAATAAGATATAAATAAAATGAGAATTAAAATAAAAGTATTTAGAAATATATATATATTCTTTTTTCAGCTAAAATCATTGAACTCTGAATTGCTTTTTTGGAAGATTTTCATGTGGACATAATTTGTTTTCCAACTCGACTAGAAGACGAAAACTTCCTTTCATCTCTTAAATGAACTCCCATTTTCAAAGAGAAAACTGGAAAAGAATTAAATAGTCATACTCTTTTATTGCATTTCGACCCGGATTTCCTTTCTTAGGAGATTTTTTTTGCTGAACTAGTAATAGAATCGTTCCAAGTTGAATTATCAGTTTTAATTCGGCCAGATGCTCAGAACTTTAAAGTTGCAAAAAGAAAGTTTTAATACATTAAAAGCTTTATTAAAATTCGTCAAAATGTTTTTTTCTTGTTAAACCGCCTTGAATTGGGCATCATGCCAAAAAATTGTTCCTTTTTCTTCATTAGGAAATAACAAGAAACTAATGTAACAAATTTTCCGGTAAATTGGAGCTTAGGTCTGTTAGAAAATGATTCATGACTTTTCACTAATAGCAACGCATTAGGGTTGAATTGTGGAGGGTTAATATAGCATAGCGAACCTTTCGCTAAAAGAAAATCAATTTTCAGAAAGAAAAAAAGAAAAACCTTCTCGATTTCACGAGGTAAACGAATTGCTGACTAAAAACATAAGAGAACTGAAACTCCATTAAAACATAACGCTCCTAAGTGGCCTCCTCTAGAGTTAAAACTTTTTCCGTCCCGTTCATACCTTCATAATACCTAATTGCCTCTGTTGGCTTTTGGCTTACCGTTTATTCTTTAAAATTCTGAAACCCCTTACTTTTTTGAGGGAATGCTCGGCCGTACTGACGTTTTATTTTTATTTCACAGTTACGCGAGGGAAATTCTGAATTGGATTCCAAAAGAAGACATAAAGTCTTTTAAAATGTTTTAATGTAAAAGCAGATAAAAATAAATAATTTAAATACAATAATTGATCTATTCAATTATCCTTTACTGTATGGATGTATTTTTTTCTTTAATGTAGTACTAACTCTCTATTTCTTTTCCTCTGCCAAGTGCGAAGTCTTTGCGACCTAAAACACTTGGTAATATGTGATCAAACTTACCCCTGATGATAAGGTTTACTATCCTCGAAACATGTAAAACTCTATAACGTAGTTAAAGTATTTTGTGGAGGAAGACTTTGTGTTTTCTTTTAGAATTAAATTTCAACTACACTTTGAGAGATGGATACTGAAGAAGCAGTGTTACCTAATTATTGCAACATTCCAAAAGGTTTCTGTTGCCAATAATAATAACAGTAATAATTATTAACCTAGAGAGCGCACTTTCCCTTTAAATTTGAAGTACCTACCAGTTTAGTACCAACACTTTCCGTTGACTATTTTTTGAAGGGAAGTTCTGCTTGTTCAGCTTGTCCTAATCTTCGTCCCTTTTCAATTTTGACTTTCGACCTGAAAGGATGCGCCTGGCCTGGGGGCAGCCATCTTTCTAGGTGAAATATCGATTACCGTTCTCGTGGACAAAAGTACCTTATCGGCACTTGTTTGACGAAATGAAAAAATGTTCCGTTAATTACCGAAAAATTTAATATCGAATGTCTTGTGATTACCATTTTATTCGAGTTTCAATTTCGAACCCCCTCGTGGTAAGTTCTTTTTAATTTTTTTTTTTAAGTAATGGTTGTTCATGGAATGCCTCTATTACTTAGAGTCTTTCGCGGAGCGAGGAGGTCGTTTCTTCCGAGGAGCCCGTTTTTTTCGAGGAGCTCGTTTATTTCGACCAGTCCGCTTCCAACGAGCCCACACAATTCTAACGATCCCCATTTTCGTGGAGTATGGGCATAGAGCTTTTGAAGGGATTTCCTAGAGAAATCAAGTCCCTCACGCGTCGACACCTGTACCTCCACATTTGAAGAAAAGTGTGTACTGCTAGCCCTATCTACCTTGATTCAAGGCTAAAATCTGCAACTTTCCTCGTCACGTGTCAGAAAATGGATGGCTACCGTACTCCAATGTTTCCGTTGGAATTGAGACTGTTTCGACTTCACTAAAGGAAAATATTATTTTCTTTCATTTGGTCGATACAGTGGCAACGTCGAAACTGCATAAGTTCCTGACATACTGCTAGCAATGCCACCCTCGACGAAGTTTGAAAAAAAAGAGGAACCGGGACGAAGACGAAGGCAGTACGGAGAGAGACTCAAAAGTGCAAGTACGCCTGTTTTCAGTTCAGCAACCCCCAGCCGTTCTTCAATTTTCATACCCTGAGTGGGTTTTATTTCAATTAAATTTGTTGTTAAGTTCAGACCAGCCTTTTTTTCTCATTGCTAAACCTACAGTTCACTTATTTAGCACATTCCAGATCAAGTTAAAGGCAACCTCTGCAGAATATCGAATAAATTCTGAACCATAGAGCCGCCGTAAGCTAACCAGATCAAGTGAACCTACAGAGACTTGTATAGAGTTTCATTAATATCTAACTTTAACCTTTTTTTATGAAATCTATTTCATGATCAATTAACAAAATTAATTTTATTTTCTAATTTTCATTCATATAATTTTCTTTCTGTTGAATAATACATGTATATAATTTAATTAATTAATACTATAGACTTAAAACTAAGGGAAATATTTCAAAGGAATAAAAACTTCTTTGATTCATACTTTTCATTTTTAAAGAAAGATCACTAATTAATTTTTTCGTTTCCTGTCCTCAAGGTCCGGAACTTTAAACAAAATTAATGTTTTTTTTCTTTTCTGATGTGACATTATATATAAAATTTAAATTTCACATTCTTGACACTGAAGTGACCTTTAAATAATTATTTCCGATTTTCGATTTAACGAATTTATTATGGATTTTATCTTTACTTAACTTTTAGTAACGTCATGTTTAAATAATGTATATTTTATTAGGTAATTATAATCATTAATCTGAACTGAGGTCATGGTTGGACAATATGTTCCAAATTTAAAATTATTGTGTAAGTAGGTACCTACATCCTCAAAAATTGATGAGTTTTTCACCTGGATTCTATAACTTTTATATTTGGGGATTTCTATTATATTTTTTTTTTTTTAGATTAATTTTCTGGAAACTTGAATCTTTCATATTTTCATTTCAGGTTAATGATATGGGCAACGACTGTTAAGTTAAATTATATGACACTTTATATGATATATATTTTGATATTATTTTTTTGGTGTGTGATGAATCCGATTGAGGGTTAACCTCTATCTATTGATTTTATTTAAAGTGTTTTACAAACAACTGATTTTATCTTTTTAAATTTTACTGCTTGACTTTTAACCTCACTGTAAATCTGATGTCACCGTGGAAGTATATACTATTTTGATTTAAAAATTACTTGACCATTTTATTGGTTTTAACTATGTCAAGACTTGGTTGAGTTGTATACCTTAATAATTTTTTTTCAGAATTATGAATTAGCTTTTGCTTATTTTTTTTTTTAGGTGTGTCTAAATTTTCACACATATTTTACGTAATTTAATTTTTTTTAAGATTAACTTAATGGCGCCCTTGCCATTCTGTACTTATTTAACTATTGACCCACCCCTAATAATTATTCGCTGAGCAAACTGGGCATATTGTGGGCCTCTTGTTGATTCGTTAACAAAAGGGGTTACATTATTGAGAAATTGATAGTTGGGTATACAAGGAAACCGCAAATATAAAGCTCGTGCTGTAAATCAATTTCGCCATGAGAAATTTTAGATTTCGTCGAGATCTCTATTTTTAGTGGAAACTGATAGGGCTATTTTTGATATAGGGTCGTTTGAGAATATATTTCTATGTATTTTGTTGTGCTTGAAATTAAGTAGGTAATAAAAGAAAATTTCCATAAAAATATGCTCGTAAAAGTGAAAGATATCTTGCTTACCATATACTACATACATACAAAATTTCTTGGCACGGTTTCCAAGGGATGCATACTGAATACAAAGTAAGTGCGCTGCATCTGGAAATGGAAAATGAATGTAGACAAAGTAGGAGCTTATTTGCTGACAGATTTTATTAGGTTTTGTTGCTTACAAGTGCTTGGAATATTTTTGTTTGACGTTTTCTAGCTTCAATAACTTATCGGAATATCTTTTTTTTTTCTATTTACACTCATTTGAGAATGATCTTATAAGACCGGAACGAATACCTACTGAAATAGGCTCAGTTAAGCTGCCCCCCCCACCCCCCAGTTTAATTTTTTTGCTCAAAAAGCTAGCGCAGAAAGAGGATATCTAGCGCAGGCTAGCGCACCACTTTTTAAAGCTAGCGCACCAATCCCCGCGGAAATAGCAGGGGATACGATCGGGGGGGGCATATTAACGCTAGCCCCCCCCCCCCCCCCCAGTTAATATTTTTGTTTCAAAATGCTAGCGCAGAATAAGGACACCTAGCGCAGGCTAGCACACAACTTTTAAGAGCTAGCGCACCAACCCCTGAGGTAATAGCAGGGGATGAGATCGGGGGGGGGGGGGGGGGGGGGCAGATTAACGCTAGCCCCCCCCCCCCCCCCCCAGTTAATTTTTCTTGCTCAAAATGCTAGCGCAGAATAAGGACACCTAGCGTAGGCTAGCGCACCACTTTTTATAGCTTGGGCACCCCTTTTTATAGCTAGCGTACGAACCCTCTCGATATAGCATTATTATAAAGTTAAAAAAAAAACGTGTAATCATACTAGAGAACTAAAAAGCGGATCAATCTGGAAAATTGGCAACCTGGATAAACGACCATGATCTACACTTTAAAATGCGCATGCTGTGTTGCTGCTTCTACTCTAAGCCGGTGGCAACATCGCTATTTTCAATGGAACGCCCTGTATATTTTTAAATTTTCGAATTCGGTATATAATTATGAGCAACTTTTCTCAATACTTCCCCATACCTATCTGTCGCCGTTTTTCGGGAATAAATTAATTTCAATTTTTTTTTTACGAAAACCTGGACTTCCAATATAGAACTTGATATCTCCCTCCTATGAAACAATTTTCAGCTGTAATTTGGGTTATCCTTCTAGGCATTTGATCTTTCGCTGACATCTTAGTTCAAGTATACAGGTTGGTCCGGAAATTCATTTTTGTCGGTAACTTACAAAAATGCCAGATTTTTTTTTTTAATGGAACACCCTGTATAATAATACGGATTTAAAAAGTTGATAAAACTAGCTTTCAGACTATGTATACTTTGCCTATTCCTAATTCTTCATGTTTTCGATTTATTAGCGTTTATTCATTAGCATTATTCTAGTCCAAGAGCCCAGAGCCGCCAGACACAACTTATTTTCTAAAGGACAGAATATGTGGGATTGTGTAGCACTTATATGTACTATGAACGTATGTATACCCGCTAAGTTGGGTAGACGGCCAATTTACCATCACCAGGTGCGAAAGCTGAAGAAAGCTTTTAACTTTTTTTCTAACGCTTGATTTTTATATATGGTATTGGAGAGACTATTTCATAACTATGTGTGCTCAGCCAGACCAATCGCACCGGCCAAGCATCCCCCCAGACGCAAAATAATTTTTCCGGGAGTGTGAGCGCGAGGGTACTATGCATGCGTTTGAGAGTGAGCGAGATATCTATTTCCCCCTCTTAAACTTACAGTCTACTCCAGGCTAGAGTGGAAATGGGATTCGGTTTTTCGCACAATAGGAAAAACCGTTATTTACAAATAACAGTCAATTGGCCGTCTACCCAACTTAGCGAATATACATACGTTCATAGTACCTATAAGTGCTACTCAATCCCACATATTCTGTCCTTTAGAAAATAAGTTGTGTCTGGCGGCTCTGGGCTCTTAAACTATTCTGGCATAATCCAAATTTCAGCTCAAAATTGTTTTATAGGAAGGAGATATTAAGATTTATCGGAAGTCCTCTTTTCGTTAAAAAAAAATAAATAAATTAATTACCTATTCATTCCTGAAAAGTGGCAGATAGGTATAGGGAAGTATTAGGAAAAGTTGCTGATATATTATGCCGAATTCGAAAATTTAAAAATATACAGGGTGTTCCATTTAAAATAGCGATGTTGCTACTGGTTTAAAGTAGTAGCGGCAACACCGCATGGTCAAAAATATTTTTAAAGTGTAGATCCATCATGGTTGCTTATCCCGGTTTCCAAATTTTCAAAATGATCCGCTATTCAATTCTCCATAAACGTCTAATACACCATCCACCGTGACCGTGAGACACCCATACATATATTATAGGATACCTATATCGATACGTCCGCGATGATGGAGCATATCGATACAAATTTGTCATATCGATATAACAATTTGAATAATTCGTATGTCAGAATGTCATTTGTCATTTAATTACTGTCAGTAGTTTCAACAGCCGTGTTCGTTTTTGTCATCTTTTCCGTCGATTTGCTCCGAAATTTTGACAGGCACGTGATTTGTAAATTGTAACTGTCTGATCCAGTCAGTGTCTGTCAAAATTTCGGAGCAAATCGACGAAAAAGATGACAAAAACGAACACGGCCAATATTGAAACTTTGACAGTAATGAAATGACCAGTCTCACCGTGACAACACAATAAGCTTGACAGTTTCCACATTTCACTTCTGCGCATGCTTACCTTAAAAAATTCTTTTTCTGAGGTGGAACTTTTGGAGTGAACTCCATGTACTCCACTTCGTAAAGTCGAACGCTAATGGAGTCACCCGTAATACGCCAGAAAGCAATACCCGAACGGCTGGAGTGCGAATGGAATCACTCGGAGTGAGCAAGCCGAACACACCTAATAAACTACTGACAGTAATAATAATAATAATAATAATAATAATAATAATAATAATAATAATAAATGGCTTTATTGCAATTCATCAATTCACAAGATCCAGATATATAATATTTAACAAACATTTTAGAATTACAAATGGCGGAGTTGAAGCACAGCTTCCTATCTCAACCAGAGCACAATAGTGCAAACATTATAGAACGAAATACAGAGTATTACTTTCAATCATAAGTCTATCGCTAGTCCTTAGACTAGTACCTAGCACGGGTGCTAGTATAAAAAAAAAATATACGAATACACAAATATAAAGAATATAGAAAAAGATACAAAGTATAAAGTATACCTAAGGGAAATGTTAAACACCGAGTTACACACATTATACAGGCCAGAGACAATGGGGGTGATGGTACGAGCTCAGACAAAAATTTTAATATTTTGTCTAACAAATTGCTTAAAATTATACTCTGAGGTTGTTTTGTAATCAGCAGGAATTTTATTGTACATTTTTGATATTTGGTAGCTGAATGATCTCTCATACATGGATGTAGCATGCATGGGAGGAGTTATTGTAAATTTGTGTCTAAGCTCCAAGTTATGGGCATCATACCGAAACTTAATTTTATCATACAGATAGTCAGGACATCTTTTACAAATCAATTTGTTAAACAGAACCAAACTATGTAGTGCGCGTCTTTCATTCATTCTTAGCCATTTAATTTCGCACAACTTGCCACTCACACCCCTCTCACAGCACCTAATACCACCTATCAACCTGACACACGAATTCTGCATGAGCTGAATTCTTCTGGCATCGGAAACCAGTAGACAGGGTCCGTACAGTACATCGCAGTAGTTAAAGTGAGATAAGACAATGGAGTCGCATAACACTTTCCTAAGATTCTCATTAAGCAGGGCTCGTTGGTTAAATATCAATTTGAGGTTGGCAAAAGCCCTCTTGACACAGTTATTAATATGCCCCGAGAATCTTAGATCAGTGTCCATGAGTAGACCCAGATTTTTTGCCGTACCAAATGCACTTAAAACCAGGTTGCCAAGTCTTATTTTTAAAAGATTCAGGCTTTGTTCGCGGCTCCGGATCCGGCCAAACAGCAGAACCTGCGACTTATTGGGATTTATTTCTAGGCAGTGCGCTTCTGAGGCCCTCTTAAGCGCATTCAGATCGTGCGTCAGTCTGTCGTTGGCTATCATTATTTGATCAGGCTTGAATGAGAGATAAAGCTGTGTGTCGTCAGCATAGCAGTGTACAGTCGAGTATCGCAGACATGTGATAAGCTGCGATGTATAAAGGGAGAAAAATAGTGGCCCAAGGATAGAACCCTGAGGTACACCACAAGTCATCTCCACAGGCTGCGATATCTTGTCATTAAGCCTGACGACTTGGTTTCGTCCAGTGAGGTATGACCCAATATGAACCCTCGAAGCATTGTCAAATCCCAGATAGTGAAGTATGCCCAAGAAAAGAGTATGGTTGAGACGATCGAAGGCTTTCGAATAGTCCAGGAGAACCAATGCAGTCAAATCGCCACGATCCGAAGCCTTCAGAATGTCATCCGTCACCTTTAAGAGCGCCGTTGCGCAGCTGTAATTTTTGCGGAATCCAGATTGGACAGAGGGCAAGATTTGATGATGGAGCACGTACTCCCTCACTTGGCACTCAAGGAGCCTTTCGACGACCTTAGAAAGAGTAGGCAGTATGCTGATCGGCCTTAAGTCCTTCAGCTCGCTTGGGGAAGGCACTTTCGGAAGAGGCAAAACGTAGGAGGTTTTCCAGCATTCAGGAAAATATTGCGTCTCGATACAGAAATTGACTAGATGAACAATCACTGGTATGACATGAGGACAACAGTGAAGCAACATTGACAAACCAATACCGTCATAACCAATGGCCGTTGACTTTATGGAAGATAAGGCCAATTCAACTTCCTCGGTCGTCGCCAGTCTGAACGCAAAGCTGGCAGCATTGTCCCGTCTATTGTTAAGATAGTAGTTCAGGGTCTCTGGACTCGGATCGCCAGACTGAGCGGCACCTGCAAAAAACTCATTGATATCGTCGGCATTGCCCAAGTTTTCAGGGACCACCCTCTTAGCTTTCGAATGAATATCGAGTTCCCTTGACAGTTTCCAGTTCTCCTTTGGCCCATTGTTTTGAATATTTGTTTCAAGATATGCCCTTTTTCCCCTGTCAATAGCTATACTAACTGTATTTCTCAGATGTCTATAAGTCTCCCAGGCAGTAGCAGTTTTATTTCTTTTATATTTTGTTAAAGCTCTATCTCGAAGAGACATAAGATTCTTCAAGTCAGTGGTTAGCCAGGGAGCCCTATTTGAAATGACGAATGACATTCTGACTTACAAATTATACAAATTGTCATATCGAATGACAAATTTGTATCGATATGCTCCATCATCGCGGACGTATCGATATAGGTATCCTATAATATATGTATGGGTGTCCCACATTGGATGGTGTATTAGACGTTTATGAAGAACTGAATAGCGGATCATTTTGAAAATTTGGAAACCGGGATAAACAACCATGATGGATCTACACTTTAAAAATATTTTTGACCATGCGGTGTTGCCGCTTCTACTCTAAACCAGTAGCAATATCGCTATTTTAAATGGAACACCCTGTATATTTTTTAATTTTCGAATTCGGCATATATCAGCAACTTTTCTTAATACTTCCCTATACCTATCTGCCGCTTTTTAGGATTAAAGAGGTAATTAATTTCAATTTTTTTTCTAACGAAAACAGGACCGATAAATCTTAATATCTCCCTCCTATAAAACAATTTTGAGCTGAAATTTGGATTATGCGAGAACAATGCTAATGAATAAATGCTAATAAATCAAAAACATGAAGAATTAGGAATAGGCAAAGTATACATAGTCTGAAAGCTAGTTTTATCAACTTTTTAAATCCGTATTATTATACTGGGTGTTCCATTAAAAAAAAAAAATCTGATGTTTTTGTAAATTACCGACAAAAATTAATATCCGGACCATCCTGTATACTTGAACTAAGATGTGAGCGAAAGATCAAATGCCTAGAAGGATAACCCAAATTACAGCTGAAAATTGTTTCATAGGAGGGAGATATCAAGTTCTATATTGGAAGTCCAGGTTTTCGTTAAAAAAAAATTGAAATTAATTTATTCCCGAAAAACGGCGACAGATAGGTATGGGGAAGTATTGAGAAAAGTTGCTCATAATTATATACCGAATTCGAAAATTTAAAAATATACAGGGCGTTCCATTGAAAATAGCGATGTTGCCACCGGCTTAGAGTAGAAGGGGCAACACAGCATGGTCAAAGATATTTTTAAAGTGTAGATCATGGTCGTTTATCCAGGTTGCCAAATTTCCAGATTGATCCGCTTTTTAGTTCTCTAGTATGATTACACGTTTTTTTTTTTTTTAACTTTATAATAATGCTATATCGAGAGGGTTCGTACGCTTAGTACGCTAGCTATAAAAAGTGGTGCGCTAGCCTGCGCTAGGTGTCCTTATTCTGCGCTAGCATTTTGAGACAAAAATATTAACTGGGGGGGGGCTAGCGTTAATCTGCCCCCCCCCCCCCCCCCCCCCGATCTCATCCCCTGCTATTACCACAGGGGTTGGTGCGCTAGCTCTTAAAAGTTGTGCGCTAGCCTGCGCTAGGTGTCCTTATTCTGCGCTAGCATTTTGAGACAAAAATATTAACTGGGGGGGGGGCTAGCGTTAATCTGGCCCCCCCGATCTCATCCCCTGCTATTACCACAGGGGTTGGTGCGCTAGCTCTTAAAAGTTGTGCGCTAGCCTGCGCTAGGTGTCCTTATTCTGCGCTAGCTTTTTGAGCAAAAAAATTAAACTGGGGGGGGCCAGCTTAACTGAGCCACTGAAATATGATTTTCTAATATTTCTTTTCTCATTCCAATTATTGAGTAATGCGATTGTTCGTTCGATTGGTCTTTATTTTATGTGGTTGACATTTAAAGGAATCCATTACCATTGCAACACGCTGTAGTGTTTTGCCCTTAAGGCAGGTAATTTCCCAGGTGGGAGGAGTAGAATCATGGAGTTGGGAAATGAAATGGGGCACGTCGATTTTTGATTTTAGTTGCCGTTTTTTTTATGATATTATCATGTATACAGGGTGGCCCAAAAACAAGTTATGACACCGAACTTTAATTTTTCAAATAAAAACATCAATTTTTTACTCCATTTTCAAATTTTACGATAAATTCTGGACCTATTTTATGCATCATGTCTTCCACCTATCTTACACTGTTTCGGAAATATTGACAGTTGAAAATTAACTTTTTTGACAGGCTGTAAAACCTAAACGGTTAATTTTAGTGAAAAACCGATCATGCAATCTTGCCTTAGTATTCCATAACCCATCGTTTGATACCAAATTTGAATTAAATCCATGATTAAAAAATTCCGGTTAAACTTAATCTCCGGTTAAATTCAAAGTTGGTGTCAAATGATAGCTCATGAAAAACTAAAAATGATAATGTAAAATCGGTTCTGCTCTAAAATTAACCGTTTAGGTTTGACAGCCTGCCAAAGTTGCAAGAAAATCAATTTTCATTTGTCAATATTTCCGAAACAATTGAAGATAGGTATAGGACATGATACATAAAATAGGTTCAGAATTTAACGTAAAATTTGGAAATGGAATAAAAAATTGGTGTTTATATTTATATTTATATATTTATAATATCATCAAAAAAATGTCCACTAAAATCAAAAATCGACGTGTTCGAGGTTCTTTGAAAAAATTCAAGCCTGTATATTTTATGGATTTTATTCGAACTTTTAAGTGCTCACTGTATAACTATCTGGACCTTGTGCACAAGGATATGAATTTTATTTATTATGTTGTATAAACCCTACCGACTATCCAATTTGAGAACCGAAGATATTGCTTGTAAATAAAATAAACATTGTTCACCATAAACCCTAAAATTCCCCCAATCCTTGAGGGTCATTCTTTGATGGATATATATTTTGCCAATATTCTTCAGTCATAGACGTATCTTTTTTGAAGACTCTCCTCGAATAACTAAGTATAATTTGGTAAAAAAAAACTATTTTGAAAAGAAGTTATACGGTATTATTTTCATCACACTCGGTTTTGTTTCCATTACATTCGGTATTGTAATTATTACAACGCAAACGCTGGATGATAAAAGCGAAATATTCAATGTGATGCTATTGAATGAGACGCGTGGTACTATTTTCCAAGAACATTTAGAAAAAACAAGTACCTACCGTTTTTCGAAAATCATTATCAGCAACGATTAAAGATTTGAGTGGACATACTAGTAAGTTGAGCAATAATTGTATGCTTGCCGCCAATCGACCATTGCTTCATGCTCTCTCGTACGCCAAGGTTGGTTCACGTCACGGTGAGCAAGCATTGGTCGAAAAGGTATTGAATTAATAAAAAGAACAGATTCCAGGTACAGTTGCGGCCATTGGAATTGGCACAAATTTTTGAATGCACCTTGTATTGCATCAAAATAATCAACGATTTGACTTTTTTAACAAGCCATTAATGCCAAATTTGTGTCAGTTTTGGCTTTATACAAAGCGCGTTCAAAAATTTGTGCCATTCCAATGGCCGCGACTGTACATTATATGCATGGTTAAATAAAAACCAAGTGATATACACAACACAAGCAACCATTTAGCTAATCGCAATATAATCACTTATCTAAACACTATGAACGAGCAATGGATTACTTAAATACAGCCTTGTATATGTACAGGGTGTTTCCTTATATTTTGACCCCTACCTACTAGCTTTAGCTATACGAGGTGGAAAAAAAATTTAAATATGAAAGTTGTAGGGTTTTATGTCTATTATCTTTTGCAAATGTCAAAACGGGAAAATGAGAGGTGCCAACTGTCATAATGATAAATACTTGCATTTTTCAAACGGAACACCCTGTATATTTTTGGCTAGAATGATAGTTTTTTTTTTCTGATTCCAAACATATCATATACCTATGTTGATATTTGATTCAGTAGTTTTTGCGTTATTTAATTTTAAAATTGCATTGAGCAAGCCTCATCATTTTATCATTGATATAAGAAACACGTGGCTGGGACTCTGTAACGAATGGAGATATTTTCTCTATCCCTATTGACGTCTCCTCCATATTGATTTCAACAAGAGAGAAGAAGACAGCAAGTGCCATAGCGATAAAGATAACGATCTCTATCCGTTACAGAGTTCCAGGACAGATTAAATTAAGGGTAATGTAAATGCATTTTTAAACTTGAATAGCGTAAAAACAGCTGAACCAAATATCAACATATATGATATATTTGGAATCAGAAGGAAAAAATCTATCACTCTAGCCAAAAATATACCGGGTGTTTCATTTGCAAAATGCAAGTGTTTGTCATTGTGACAGTTGGCACTTGTTATTTGTCCATTTTGACATTCGCAAAAGATAATAGACATAAAACCCTACAACTTTCATATTTAATGTTTTTTCCACCTCGTATAGCTAAAGCTAGTTATGTGTGCCATTCGTGGGAACATGCTGACGATTGCATTGCCGACATAAGCAGTTTCTTGAGAACTGTGTATGCTTGAAACCAGGATGCCCCATGCGAATAAACTTTTAGTTTTTAGATTAGACATAGACTTTGAGCTGTTCACACGTATTTTTGCTTTATTATTTTTGAACTTGTAATTTTTAATTAAAGTTAATTTTTTAAAAACGGTTTCTTTATTACCGGAAACATAAAGAGCTGTAGGTATGGGTCAAAATATAAAGAAACACCCTGTACATACAAAACATATTTGAGTATTGAGTATATCAATAAAATCATAACGTGGGTCGACCGCAACCTGCCAGTTGAATCGGAAGTGTAATTTTTGTGGTATGTCTTTAGTGCTAAAATAATTTGAAAATATATCAGTTTGAACCTTAATGATCGGTTAATCGTAAAAATACAAAAGAAGATTCATATATTTGATTTATGGTTGATGATTGCAGAAACCTTAGAGATATCACTAAGAAGGACAGTTAACCATCATCTAGAATTCACGATGCCCTTAGGACTTTGGATTCGAAAAGCGGAAACTGCCACTTGCCAGGTGAGCATTCCGAAAGAAATATAGGGAAGAATTCGCTATCCCCTAGATTAATTTAAAGTTATTCCTTTCAGACAGTGGCTTATTGCTTAAAGCACGCAGTTTAGAATAATCGTTTTTCATTACTAAACTACACAATTCCTAAAATCAGACCAGAACGTAGGAAAAAAATGTGGTCGCACGAGCCGAGGAGTCGACTTGTAGAGAATAGAGTGATAGAGGAAATCGTTGATGAGACTGTGGACAGTATGGCCTTTTCTATAGTTGAAAGCGCGAAAAGTTGTTCAGGTAGTCCATTTGTTCTGAGGATGCCGATGCTATAGCGTCAAACTATACCTGGATGATTTGTCAGTAATGGGAAATAGTAAATTACATACCGAGGTGTGAAGTGTTTCATTTTAGGTCGGCATACACACACGTTATTTCGCGCGGTTTATCGTGGCGTGTTGGGATGTAGCGGTTTGCACGCGCGAAAGAACGGCGTGGCAAAAAAAGCGTCATGTTCCATACACTTAACAAAGTATTCAAATGATTTAGCACGTGATTACGCGCAGCATATCTGTTGGAAAGGAAAAACTGTATGTGTATGGGTAAAAAGTGTCATTTATCGTGTCGTTTGGAAGTGCATGTTGTCATGTACTAATTTTCAACGTGATAGTTTGCTACGTGGCGTTTATGTCTCCGTACTAGCCTCAAAACCGTGACGTAGAATGGCGTGTGGACACAGTTGTGAACTGCACTATCATGTACTTGAGTACTGAGACGTCACATTCCAGATGAAAGCACGTCTGAAATCCCTTCCCATTGTATCATTGCGTGTAGCCCTCCTCACTCAAGCACATGATTTTTCACAGGTTTTTGCAGATGATACGATAAACCGCGCGAAAGAACGTGTGTCTATGCCGGCCTATTACTGTCGAGCGAATAGCGATTAGTTAGTTAACTGAGAAGCGTCGAGGTTAACTATAATCTCGAGACAGGAATGAAATTTCCTACCGAGTTTTGTATACTATTTTATTTACAACCATTACAACCAGCACAATTTTGACTAACCACTGAAAAAAAAATTAAAATTTTTGTTGACAAGTTCCGACTTATCTAAAAAAACGATTGACATGCAGGACTTGTCTTTAACATTTTAGGAAATGAGGGCTTACTTACGGGAGGAAAGTAAAATTCAAAAAATGTCACTTTCAAACTTTTTAAAAGTCAGAAATGTCAACATTACGTATGTGGTTGTAAATAATAGTATATTGTTGTATTAGGAGTAGAAGCGTTACTTTTTTGTGCTGAAGCAGTAGGTTTGCGAGCCGAACGTAGTGAGGCTTGCAATACTGCTGAAGCACAAAAAAGTGCTTCTACTCCGTATGCAACACGCTATTTTTTCTCCAAACTAATGGGGTAAGCTCGGAGGCAAGTGAATGGTTGAGCGGCAGTAAAAGTACGAGCGGCACTAAAAGTACTTTTGCTGCCGCTGGGGTTGCCAAGCAGCATAGAAATTAAACTTCTACCACCTCGACAGGTGTTAACCCGTTGGATTTGCCTGGCAGCATAGAAATCAAATTTCTGACATCTTGACAGGGGTTAACAAAGTGACGTTTTTTTGACGTTTGGAGAAAAAACTTTTTCCTACAAGCGTGCGCAAAGTTGTACTTTTCCGCACGCATTTCGGTTCTCAAAGTTTTCCGCACTCAGTGCGGATACAGGCCTTATCCGCACTGAGTGCCGAAAAGTAAAAATGATTGTCAAGCAACAATAGGTGCACCTATCGACTTTGACACATACAAATTTTCCTCCGTTTCTATATCAGCCAACATCTATACAAACACCAAATTTAATTAACTTTGACACATTGTCAGATTTGTTCTTTATTTATATGCAAGAATCTACAAACTTTCTCATCAAATTTGAACGCTTTAAGATGAACAACTCTGACGAGGATTTTCTGTTATTTTTTTTTGTCATGTAATTTTTTCGATAAATGCATAGGTTCGCTCAAGTTAATTAAAAATAATTGAACAAATTATTGTTTTTCTTTTTAATTTTTGTTGTTACCTACCTGATATGAAGCTCGTAGGAAAAATTTTGTTCCTAACGCGTGCGAAAAGTGTCTTTTCCGCCCGCAAACACTTATCCGAACTCCGCTTCGCGTCGTTCGTCTAACTGTGTTTGCGTGCGGAAAAGTAACACTTTGCGCACTTGTTAGGAAAATAACTATTTTCTCTTCGCACATAAAATAATACATTCATTCTTGCTCGATATTAAACTGATTAATGAAACGAATTCTACACACCCCGTTGATTCTAAACCGGAATCCACGGCTTATTGACCAATCAAATTCTCCGTATCTTTAGAATAAACGGGCCGCAACGAGACAATACAAACATTACATGACTGAAGTCTACTGTCAGATCACAAAAATTTCGTTTTGAAATAATTGACTTTTGATAGTTGTTATTTCTTACAAAAACTATGCTGTGCAAAAACTAATAATTTTCTTCTAAAAAGTTCGAAGAGAAAGTATAGTCTTCTACTCGCAAATATTGGCTATTATTATATGCCCGTTGAAGAATACCGCAAGACAAATCTCTGAATCTGAATAAATGACAAAAAATATTCACTCTTTCAGTAGGAATTTAAAATTCAGATAATGGCCTCGATCGGGACAAGCATGATTTTAGTCTTTTCCTCATGCTTCGTACACACACACGGGTGCGCTGAATCTTGTATGGATGGAAAGCCTAAGTCTAATGTGTATGGTGGTCTCGCTAATAGCCAATTGCTACTCTCACATCCTGCACAGACCCAGACCTTTCAAAGTGCACTATATTGCGAAGAGTTTTCTCAGATGGACGATACACCAAAATAATGACGAATTGCGCGATATGTCCTAACCACAGAAGATTGATTTTCAAAATAAATTTTGACAATATAAACACGTCGCTCTACTGTATATAGCTCCATGCTAAAAATTGTACTGGTGTACTACAAATCAAATAAAATAAATAAAAAAACATCGAAATATTTCCGACAACAATATATAAACAAACAACATTGCAACCCTCTTGATGGAACACCCTTCACACCCTGATTTCCATTATTTATTTCAGTGAGGAGCCTGAAGTTTTTGCCATGCCAAACCAGGAAGCGATGTGCAAAAGTCCATGTCAATAACATTGCAACTGCATTCAGATCAAGGGCGCAACTTTGAGACCGATTATTCTAGAGAGTTTTGTGAACCACTAGGCATGCGTAAGACCAGAACCACCAAGGGCGGATTTAGCTTTTATTTATAGGGGGGGGGGGGGGGTACACAGTGCCATAATACATTGCATAATGCGCCCAGTGCCTCCTGTGGTCAGGGTCGGATGGGGAATTTTTTTCGGCCCGAGTTGGATCTTCTATCGACCCACCCACATGGGCGAAGTTAGGGCATCAGATCTGGGGGGGCTACAGCCCCAGGCCCATAGGGGGAGGAGAAGGCCCGCCGCAAGCGCCGCCGGAGTCAAGAAAATTTTTGGGATGCCACGCCCAAAAACGTTCATTTCGACCCACAAAATGAACGATTTTGGGCGTTCTGAGCCTTCAAAAAATAAACCTAACATCAGAATTGGCTCAAATTAAGCATTAACATTGAGACTGAACCGAAAAGGTTTAAATGCACATACCTAGATTAAAGTATGATAATTGAAAAAAAAAAAAAAAAAATAGAAAATTGGTGTTAGTATGTTTGGTTTTTTGTAATTTCTACTTTCTAATATGTGTGTGTGTGATGAAGTGCGAATTATTTTTGGGGGGGCTAAATCGGTTTTTGGGGGGGCTTAGGGCTTAGACCTCCCAAACCCCCCTAACTTTGCCCATGCCCACCCAGTGGAAGATTTATAATATGTGCATTCCTGATAGCGCCGCAGACGAAAATTTTGAAAATTTTCAAGGTCACGCGTTCTCCTGGTATTTTAGAATGTAGATATTCCATTTATGCAAAAATTGACTTTTACCAAAAAAATTTAATTCATCACTCAAAATATTAATAATGTGGAGTGAGTGGTATACACCGAAGTCCGAAGTTGACCGGCCCACCGAAGTGACTGGCCCACCGAGTTTTACTCGGTCTCGTCGGAGTCGTCGGCCCAATGACTGTGACCGGTGGTCGGTCCTACCCATGGAGAATACACACTCTAAGGAGTGCTTATCGGCCACGTTTTTGGTAATCGCCGCCATATTGGTTTTCAACTGTTTTCAACTATTGCTGACGTCATAACTAAAGCCGCTTTCCAGCTGTGTGCTTCAAGCACGGTGCAGCACAGTGTTCTGTGTTTGAAACGCAAAAGTTAGCTGCTCTCGAAGCGCAGTACGGCTAGAACACGAACACGCGTTTGAAGCATTTGCGCGCGCAAAAGCTCGATTTCGTGCTCAAAAGCGTCAGCTGGAAAGCGGCTTAAGTCGTCAGCTGTTTAAACAGCCTACGTCAAGGCGAGAAACGCCATACTACTTACGTTACAACTGGTTGTTTGGCGTGGGGGATAAGGGGGGATTTGTTACAAACAGGCCTTATGAGGATTATACAACTCACTGTACATTATTCCCATATGACACGAGAGGCTTAATAAGTGATAAGTATTAAAGTTTAGTTCGTTGTATAACCTTTTGAATACCACTCGATATTTCAGAATTACCTAATACTTTTACCTGCCACTCAACGCGTTACCAGCAACACCACTCCTCCTTCGGAGTCGTGGTGTTGCTGCGTAACGCGTTTCGTGACAGGTAAAAGTATTATCCGGCAATCCTGAAACCTCTTGTGGTATTACATTCGATAAGCCATCCTGTAGTAGTAGTGTGTATCATCCTTGGGTCCAACCACCCTATTGTCACGGCAATGCACTGGGAGTAAAAATTACCAAGACAAAATAAACAGTATGATGTTCAAACAGATTTCGTGTTACATGCCAAAAATTTCTATTATCTGGAATGCAACTCATGATCGAATGATTATGAATTATGATGAACATCTGAATTTAAATAAATGATTATTCACGTATCCTAATTAAGGTAATTAGAACAAAATATAAATATACTGTCGACCTATATCCTAAAATCTGTTTTTTTTTAAAGATAATTCCCCAAGTCAAAAATTTAGTAACTATGTTGAAATTTGAAAGCATTGACAATTTTACATTGCATTGCCAACCTAATGTCAGTTTGACTTTTATCTTTAAAAAAAAACGCACTTTATATCCTATATTTTGGAGTGCGTTCGAAATCACCCTGGGCGTCACACCGAGTGCACACCAGCCATGAATACTTCATGGGTGGTGTGCACTCCTCCTTCGGAGTCGTGGTGTTGCTGCGTAACGCGTTTCGTGACAGGTAAAAGTATTATCCGGTAATCCTGAAACCTCTTGTGGTATTACATTCGATAAGCCATCCTGTAGTAGTAGTGTGTATCATCCTTGGGTCCTACCACCCTATTGTCACGGCAATGCACTGGGAGTAAAAATTACCAAGACAAAATAAATAGTATGATGTTCAAACAGATTTCGTGTTACATGCCAAAATTTTTTATTATCTGGAATGCAACTCATGATCGAATGATTATGAATTATGATGAACATCTGAATTTAAATAAATGATTATTCACGTATCCTAATTAAGGTAATTAGAACAAAATATAAATATACTGTCGACCTATATCCTATATCCTATATTTTGGAGTGCGTTCGAAATCACCCTGGGCGTCACACTGAGTGCACACCAGCCATGAATACTTCATGGGTGGTGTGCACTCGGTGTCACACCTAGGATGATTTCGAACGCACTCCTATATTTGCAAAATTGAAAAATATGAAAACAATAGTTGACAGCTATTGACAGTGGTTTTTTGACAAAATTTTTATATACATTTTGTACTCGGTTTTTTAGTTTTTTCTTTTTCTCAACAATGGTGATTGTGTGTTGTGTGCCGTCTTGTAAAAATAATTCGTATTCACCGGCGGATGTGTCTTTTCATAAGTTCCCATCAGATCCTACATTGATCAACATTTGGATACACAAAATAAAAAGGGATACTGATACTCGCAAAATAAAGGGAAATCCAAAGCCCTTCAAAGTTAGTAAGTATACAAAGGTAAGAATATAGAATTCTATCAAGAAATGGCACTGTTGAGAAGGCTGTTTTATCCAATGTAACCTTTAGCCTGAAAAAAAGCCAGCTATTTTATAAATGTGCTTTTTAGATTTGTCCAGCACATTTCACGAAGGGTGACTTTTCGATAAAATTGGAAAGAAAGTGGTTGAACAAGGCAGCAGTTCCTTCAGTTTTTCCATGGACGAGAACTTCTACTAAGGTAGTCTCAGAAAACCTAGTCAATCGAGGATTAGCTAGGACCGATAATGATTATATCAGAGAAAATGGAGCGACAGCAGGTAGCATTATATGTGATATGTTTATCACAGTCTATTTATTCATTTATTTTATTTACTTATTGTTTCTCTTTACAAACACCAACAAATGGTGATTAATTATACGCAAAGGTAATAAATACTAATACAATCTACAATATATAAAAAAAAACAGACTGAAGCAATCACTTAAAACTAGAACGACAGACTACCACAGCATCAGCCTCAACTGTGCCTCTGAAACATTGAAAACATCGAAATTTAAGGTCTCAATAATGCTGTTAAACATCTAAAGCATGTTATTAAATGATGATATACTACCATAATTAATTATGAACAGTTCACGATTCAATTGCCTAATTACTTTTTAGGAACATTGAAGTTTATAAAATAAATACCAGTATATGTATTTTATGTTATTAACAATAAAGAGTATAAAATATCACAGCTTGTATGTTTCTTCTATCCTCTAATCTGACAAGTTTAAAGCTTTCCAGCATAGACCTGTATGACATTATATTATAAGAGTATGCAATATTCTTTCTTACATATAAGTAACGCAAGAACCGTTTCTAAACTTTTTCAATTTGATCAATATGAATTACTGTTAATGGGCATCCATATTTGTAATGGATACTCCAAATGTAGCCTCACCAGAGCAATAAAGAGCCTCATAATTAGGTTGATCTGCAAACTTTTACTAATTCTGATTATAAATCCCAATGATCTGGGGGCCTTTTTTACTATATAGTTAAAGTTGGTATTGAACTTCATGTCAGTCAGGAAATATACTCCAAGATACCTAACTTTATTACTACGACCAATTTTTTCTTCACCTACATACTAGTCAACAATATCAATCTTTCTAGTAAAAGTAACTGCTGTACATTTTTTGTTATTCAACAACATTTTAGTCGAATGAAATCACCCAACTACTCTCCCCAAGTCAGGCTTCAGTTGCTGGTGATCTTCTGGAGTGTGAATAATAAGCTTGAAGAGTTTTAATTTAATATAGATACTATTTGTAGAAAGGAGAACAGAAAGTTTGGAAATAAATAATGGTACTTTAACTGTTGAACGTTACCAATCCCGGTCTAATATTGGGGACATGAATAACACAGTTGTCCTTATGAATGAAGCAGTGGAGCCTGAAGTGCATGAAGAGTAGTTGAAGAAGTCCGATATAAATACCGTTTGTCAAGAATGCTGTCGGTTGAACACCTTATACACTACGTTACTCATCAACCATAACGAGTTCCTTGAAAAATGTAAATGTAAAGATCGACCTTTACAACGCGATAAGGCTACAAATGTGTCATTTACGGTATTTGATGAAGGTTTATTCAGGAACAGGCAGGAAAACTTATATAAGAATGTGGCATATGCTGGCGCTAAATTTTCTATTGATATGTTCAAACATAATGATAATGATATTTCCTATTATACTGGTTTTCCCAGTTATGACATTTTTAAAATATCCCTCAATATCTTATTCGATTACCAAGAAAAACCGCATATGCACAGGAAAAGCAGTTCAGGAGACCGTGTGCATCAGCATGCATTGGACCAAGAAAACGAGTACTTCTTGGTATTAATGAAACTCAGGCAAAATTTCGGTTACCAGCATTTGAGTGCACTTTTCAACGTATCTATAGGTACAATCAGTAATTTAGTTACATGGTGGATAAATTTCATGTACCATCGTCACCAAAAGTATCTGGGACACCAATAATGCATAATAATCTCCTGCACTAATTCTAGTGTCATTCATTTCAATGCATTTAATTCATAGTTTCACAAATATTTGACAATAAAATTCATATAATAGGGCAAGAGCTAATGTGATGCTGTCCCAGTTACTTTTGGTGACGATGGTACGTGCGACTAGCAAGTCGCAATATTTGGCCACATCGGGATATTTTGCTAAAGCACTATTCAATTGACTTCAAGGAACAGTATCCGAATGTCATTGGTAGCCTCGACGCAACGGAATTTTATATTCAAACCCCTTCATCGCTGCTAATACAATCGGAAACGTTCTCTCATACAAACAAGATAAGACCTTGAAAGGACTCCTAGCAGTGAACGCCAACGGTGCGATTATTTTTATATCTGCTTTATTCGCAGGGTCCGTTTCCGATAATATGCTTCTACAACAAAGTGGTTTCACAAAAGTTGTGAAGTCACAGTTGGAAAAAGGCTTTTTGTTTGCAGGAGATACATTCCTTGCCGACAAAGGTTTCACATGTTCCTCATTATTAAAGCCGATAAATATAAATATCCCGGTGTTTAAAATGAATGAGGTTCAATTTAGCGTTGCAGAAGTCCGTCAGACACAGCATATTGCTCGTGAGCGCGTGCATGTGGAAAGGGCAATTGGTCGGCTAAAAAACTTCAAGATATTGTCATCAGCCATTCCTTTGACATTAATTGGAAATATTAATCAGATATGGACGGTTTGTTGTATAATGTCGAGCTTTCAAATGCCATCGCGAAAAAGGGTCCCAGTTACTGAATGCCAAACATTGTTAAAGTGCGTTTTTTTTTTAAAAGATAAAAGTCACACTGACATTAGGTTGGCAATACAATGTAAAATTGTCAATGCTTTCAAATTATTCATGTAGAAAAGGCTTGTGTTGCCAACATAGTTATTGTCTGGCTAGCGAAACGGCGAACTGCAAAAGAATTTGCTGCTTTGCCAAACTTGACGTAAATTAGAAACAAAATAATAAACAAGTTGGTGGTGGTGGCATATTTTTATTTTTGCTATATGGGCATGTGTAGTATTTTGAAATAGAAAAAAATCAGGCAACATTGCGAAATGATGGAAGTGGAGAGGCGTGATTATTCAGAAACATAATCCTATTGGTTAGAGCCTGAACGACAGCACGCAGTGGCGTGGTTATTGGCGAAACTAGAGAATCTTTTTCTAATAATTTTATTGGTTTATTTCCTTGGTGTTTTCGGTGCCACTGAACTCAAAGACATGGCTGTCATCAGACGGTGTCAGTTGAGGTGTCAGTGAATATTTTTGGGTAACGCCCCAGTTTTCTTCCCCCTTTCGTCTCTACCAAGTTACCACTTGCCAGACTATACTAAATTTTTGACTTAGGGAATTATCTTTAAAAAAAAAACAGATTTTATGATTTTTTTTTTTAAATATTTTTAATTAATATTATAGTCCCCTGTACATCGACCTTTAGATTTTGTAACTCATGTACACGCCAAACTTCCTGAGCTGCTTCACAACACCAAGTCGGATAATTTTGTTCATATCTTCATCCTGAGCGACAGAACGTTTTCCTGCAAGCTCTTCGTGAAGTTGTCTTCCTGATATACCTGAGGAAGTTGATACATGTACGTGTCTTTTTAAAGTCAATTGACTTCACCAAGAGCTAGCGCGAATATGTCCCATGGCCCAGGGTGAAGATATGAACATAATTGTCTGATTTGGTGTTATGAAGCGGCTCAGGAAGTGTGGCGTGTACATGAGTCACAAAATTTAAAGGTTGGTGTACTGGGGACTATTGATTATTGTTATTTTTAATTATTATTCATCATTGTATTTTTGTAAAATTATGCAATAATAGTAATAAATGATTATTTAGGGAATTCAAATAAACGCATGCTTTGATTCATGGCATTTCTTTATTAATATCTTCCAAAAAAGAAATCGCGTACAAGGCATAGATGTTCTGTAATTGCTTTAATAGATCTACACAAGTCTTACAAAAATAAATTCTTTCTATATTCAGCTCATTGCTTTGCTTCACATACACTACAAAATCGCACCATTCCACTCCCGAAAGGAGCATTTGCCCTTGTATTGGACTATAATAAGGGCTGTCATGTTTTAGCGAGTAACCAGCAGTGGTTTCGTTCAGGAAAAGGTAGGAATTTCTGTTCTCAAGACCTTTCGACAATGACTCCCATAAGGGGCACTTAATTTCTAAGACTCCATTTTCTTGTCCAACTTCCATATTATCGACTAAGTGGCCATCTGGCGAAGCGCCCAAGAAATTTGCTGCTGGATGGACTACCAAACCTGATGGAAACACCCTAACGCTTGGCTCAGCTTTCTGGGCCCGTATTCTCGTCACCAGGGAACAGCGTTCTCTCAAGAGAACAATTGCTCTGTCTTAGTCACCCATATTGTTATTTCCATAATACTAACAAAGACAGCGCATTCGTTCTCTTGAGAGAACGCAGTTCCCCGGTTACGAGAATACGGCCCCTGGTAGATTTCACGAGCTACGTTTTCGTTTGTTTTACCATGTTTTATGCCGGGAACATGATCAATGTTCTTCGGTTTGAAAATTCGTGATAAAAACCTGTCATCAGGGGTCTTCCGCCGTTTCAATAGTTCCCCAAAATTAGATGCAGTGAAACGTTTCTGTCTTTCTTTCCTCCAAAGCTGTGAACTGGCTTGATTTCTTGTAGCTTCTTCCAACCGCCAACATTCTTCTATGCTCAAACTAAGGTGGTTGAGCTCTGGCCTCATCGGGAGTATCGAAAAAACATCTTTTCTGTCGTCTCTCTGTATTGGAAAATTCAAAAAACCACTACTATCCTTTTCGTGAGAAGGAACTATTTCTTGTACCTCTTGTACTAGAGAATTTGTGCAGTTAATTTGGTATTCTAATGGTGAATTGACTTCGGCGCTTAAACCCAGTGGTAAATCCACAACCGCTTCACAAGAGGTGGAAAAAAGGTAGGAAGCAGCTATTTGTGGATCAATTTCTTTCAATTCTTCAGCACCTTTCTCAATAACCACATCGTTAATGATATTATCATTTAAATCAGCCATTTTTTGCAATGTACAGTGAAGTGGTGCTCTCTTCTTGGATGTCTCGCTTGGTTTTCGAATTGAAACATCCATCACGCATTCAAATGCTACAGACTTGCCTCTTGGTTTACCCCATTTTTGTAGAACCTCTGTACATGTCAATTCGTCTGGCACCTCTTGATATTTACGAAGAATAAAGTGCTCCAGCGTAAAACACAGACCAACCAAGTGACCACATGCCTGTGTCAACCTTTAACATAAAAATCAGTTATTTATTTATAATTTAAATCGCTGTTTAATAGTCTAACCACAGTATAGACATGCTGTGGTCTAACTGCAAACTTACCCTATCAAACAACTGCAACTAGCTTCTTTGATCATTAAATTTATCAAAAGTAATCTCAATTTATGTGGGGGGCTGTTTTTACGCTGACTTCTATAACATTTGGCAGAAACCATAGTCTCATCTAAAATAAAGAACTTCAAAATGTCGAACTCTTAGATTGAAAAGGAATATTTCCATGAATAAATTGAATAAAATTTAAAAAAAACACCTACCGCTTGAAATGTTGTAAGCTGTAAAAATGTTACTTATGTAGCCGTCACAGAAATACTTATAGTCACGTTCAAATTTGGTTTGCGGAAGCTGTTTACTTTTGAAATAATCCTTCGCTCTCTCCATAGAGAAGTCCTGCAAATGGAGAAGTGACTTTCCCCACATTTTTTTTACAATTTCAAATTTTCACACACCCATTGACATTGACAAGCAAGCAAATTTTGGCGGGAAAATGGATGTTTTCATACTTTATTGTCCATCTCTTTTAATTGAAAACGTCAATTAATGCGTAGAACAAATACAGGATGTTTCCGCTGAGCGCTACAATAGTCTACGTTTTTGTAAAACAAAATCGACCGAATTTACACAATTTTTCTTATTACGTTATAAGAAGCACTTTCTATATCATGTAAAACAGAAAATGATGTGTATTCAAATTAATTAATTATTCAATTTTCAGTAATCATGGGGGGTAATTACCCCTGTACTCCCTCCCCCCCCCGTAAATCCGCCCTTGAGAACCACGCATTACGCAGGCGACATGGTTGAGAGGATCGAGGAACATTTCTTTAAAGTAGTGAACAAGCATCAGGAAGATTGGAATGAGCATATAACTCTATTTCTGATGGCATATATAGGTCAGCGGTACATTTTTTTAATGTCCAATGCGTTGTTTGGAAGAGAGCTTGTTTCACCTTGTAGCCCCTTCTTCCTAGCCGTTTTTTATCCTCTGGATATAGGCCTCTCTCAGATTTTGCCAGGTATTTCTATTCTGTGCGACCTGGTACCAGTTTAGTCCTGCTGTTCGCTTGATGTCCTCGTCCATTGAGAGTGCCTTTTCTCGTATTTTCATTAAATATTCTCATTGTGTGAAGATGTTCTATAGTGCTGTAGCTCTTCTAATAGCCTGCTTGTTCTTGAGGTTGGTTATCGTCGAATTTGCTTTCTAGGCGGTTGGTGATTATTCTCATAAACAGTTTGTATATCTGAGACAGGAGGCTTATGGGTCTATCTATAGTTTTCAGGATTTGAAAAGTCTCCTGTTTTGTATATCAGGATGACGATGATAGTCTCCCAGTCGTGTGGTATTTTTCCTCTGTTAGACATTTATTGAAAAGTGGTTTTACAAGGTATTCTCCTGCCTCCTTCAACATTTCTGATAGTATATCGTCCCATTGTTTAATTGAATTTGCAATTTCTCCCTCTTCTATATCAGGGATCTCTTCTGACCCAATATTTAGAATTTTGGATGTTTCTTATTTGTTATTTCCGCTGTTGCTTTTTGCGTCGTATAATAAAAATTTTCAGCCACACGCAATATTCCATCTCTGTTTTCTATAATATTTCCTTGTTTATCTATCAGCTTTGTAATTTCTTTTTTGTGTGCGTTGTCCCGTTTAAAAACGTTCAGGCCTTTTTGTTGTTCTATCAGTTTTTTTATTTATGCTTCTTGGTAGTTTTTAATGTCTTGTTTTGTCATCCTTCTGGCTATTTTGTCAGTCTCTCTGTATTCTGGTGTATCTTTTTTGTTTTTTATCAGTTCTCTTTTCTTCTCCAACATTTGTTTTGTTTCTTTGCTAAATTGTTCTGGCCTATCCTTCGGTTTAATGATATTTTTTGCTGTTTCGTTATTCTTTCATCAATTTGATTTATGTCTTCGTGGGATTTTATGGGGCCTTTCTCCAGTTTTTGTGGTAATTTTGTTGCGAATTTCATTTTTTGTTTTACTGGTATGTGTGCTTAATTTCTTTTAGAGGCAGTTAAATTTCTTTGCTTTCAGTTATGGCTATTTTACATCTTATCATTCTATGATTGCTGCCAGTCGTGAATGAGCCCAAGACGTCGACATCTTGGATAATGTGTTTTTGGTGTGTCAGTATAAAGTCTTTTTCGTTTTCTGTCTTTCCATCGAGGCTTGCCCATAACCATTTTTTATTAGGTCTCTTTTTGAAGAATGTTTCCATAACTAGTATGTACTCTGTTTTGTTCTCCTACTGACAATGTGTTACCTCTTCATAAAGTTCCCCTACCGCTTGGGCCTCGTGGTCGGCCGTTGGTACGTAAATTTGGATGACTTTAATTTTTGTATTCTTGAAGAAGATTTCCTCTTGAGTATTTGTAGGTATGGGACCATTCGTTTGTGTATGAGGATTCCATCTCCTCCATTACTGCTATTATCATCACTTTTATAGAATAAAACGTGATTTGAATTAAGTCTTAGATATTCTTCTCCTGTTCTTCTAATTTCTGCCAGTCCTACTATGTCCCAATTTATTCTATCGTAATTTAGTTCCTCTAAAATTTCTTCATTTTTCAAGGTCCTTGCATCGTATGTTCCGATGTATAGTTGGCAGCCTGGTCCACTTGAGTGATTCTTAGCATTCTCTGTTCGGTCGCTCGTGTATCCATTGCCTTGGTCAGGGCTAACCGAACTGCTGAAGACTGAGGGCCTTTTCCTTTGTCTCTTTGTCATTTGAGAGGGGTTAGCCCATACAAGATTATAATAATACTTAACGATATGGTATATCGAATCCAACTTCCTGGAGTGAGATGAAGGTAGTGCATCTTTGACAGGTTGAAGGTTAATAAAGAAACTAGTGAGATCGGGAAGATCTGACTTAAGAGGGAGGCAGTGTTACGAAATTAAATTGTGCAGAAAATCCGGCGCCACTGAGCATGACCACTAGCTTGAGAAATTCGTTCCCACCATGTACAGAATTCTAGAGAGATATCGGTTGATGGATTTCGTATGTAATGCGCGTAGTCTGTAAGTAACAGTCAGTTCGAATAAAAAAATAATTGTTTTATAAAGTTATGTAAAAGCCTCAGTGAAAACGGTAGTGATTGGAGAATTTTCTAAAGTCAATTATTCAATAAAATTTGTTGTTGTTAATAACGAGAGTTTTAGTGAACCCAAGGAAACTGTGATCATATATATATTTTTTTTATCCAACAAAGTTTTGCCGACTTCGCCATCATATTTGATTCTGCCATTTTAGTCTCTGTAATATTCGATCGGTTTCAGAACACGATCAAGTTGACTTTGAAACACCATACATCCGTTCAGCGTAAAACGGCAACTTGGACTATAAATGCAGTATTTGAGCTTTTGAGAACCAGATAATTTATTTCCACACCAAATTTTGTCGAAGTCGGAAAATATTAAGGATGACAAAATTTTGCATTATCTCGTAATTTCCGTTAGCGGAGGAGCAGCGACAGTATAATGATATAATATTTAAAACAATGAATATGTAGAACTGTGTAGGATCCGGAATGACACATCTAATATTTAGATACCCTTAGGTAACTACTATTAAATTCCAACATGTGCGTCTGCGGCCAGGGAAGGATAAAAGAAGATTTATATAACACGACTTTTATAAGGAATAGTTTTGTGAGAAAACATATTTGCCGTCATTTTTACAAATAAATCTTGTTGATAATTCTCTAGGATTTTTGTATGAGCGTCTTTGCGGTGACTTGAAGAATATAAAAAATATAGCAGCTTCCTCGACATTTAGCAGTTTACTAGGAATACACGTATAAAAGTGAGAAGGTCAATCTAAAAACAATTTCTTATGGAAAGTTTTAGCAAACCTTTCAAAGTAGGTAAACTTAATGTTTTTTTAGGCTATTCAATAATTGGGGGTAAATGCAACCGCTCATAGCAGAGAGATGTAGAAATATCTGGAAAAGGCCTTTGTCCGGCAGCGAACGGAAATGGCTGGGTCTGGGTTCATGAAGATAAGGTGAATAATGGGCATTAGAAAATAAATACTGCAGAATAAAAATATCATCAATTTCGCTTTCATAAGCTAGTTAGTTTAAAACAATTTTCATCAGAACAGTACACACAATCCGGCGTGCGAAGTTCCTACGAAATGTAAACAGTAGATATAGTATATGCGTTCTGCATCCTCCGACGCCTCCGTGACGTCCGCGCATGCGCCAACCAGGGCGTCGCGGCGCCGTGACGTCATCTGTCAGCTGTCACCTGTCAATGTCAATCACCTGTCAATGTCAGTCATCTGTCAATGTCAGTCATCTGTCAATGTCAGTCATCTGTCAATGTCACACGCCATCTGCCGGCAATCGTTCGAGCTATCATTAACTGCGTCACCTATCGGTAACCATTCGATACTGTCGTAAGCGCCATCATCATCCATCATTCACAACAACAACAATCTTACACGCCATCTAGTTTCGATCCTTTGAATCACACCAGTCATCTTAACCGATACCACCTGTAATAATAATTATATTAATTGAAAAAAGCCCGATGTCTTGATCGGGGATTGAACCCGCGGCTCACAGACCATAATGTAGAATGTTAACCATTGCGCCACGTATGGTTTTCAATTTGTTTAGCAAAAGCATTTATACATGGATATTCTATGAATTTTCTTCTTCGAGGAGACCTCCCACGTGATAAGATGGGCAGTAAGTGAATAAAATTGTTGCAAGATTAAATAATTATCAATTAGGTACTATAAAAAATGCATTAAGTATTATTTTAAAGAAAATTGATTATCAGAAAAATATGATACCTACTGCCTTGTATACAGGGTGTTCGGCACATGAGTAGACATACGTGAATCTGAGATAGGTGGGGTCGTCTGCTATGCGATCCACCCAGATATTTTGACCTGGGTCTTGAGAATTTTGCAGAAAGAGTAATTCGAACCATTAAAGAAAAACTTTTCAAGCAATTTACATTGAATGGGAACCAGAAATGATTGGATTTAATACGGTCTATAACTGATGCATATAATGATAGCAAACATAGAACGATACATATAAAACCGAGTAAAGTGAATAAACAGAATGAAAAGGCGATACTTAATACTGTTTATAGTCATATTAAAGTTGCCGGTAAGCAAAAGTTCAAGGTTGGTGACGTAGTTCGCATAAGCAAGTATAAACATGTTTTTCAAAAAGGGTATACCCCAAATTGGACTACAGAGCTATTTAAAATAGCCAAAGTTCATATTACGAATCCGATGACGTATCTGTTAGAAGACTTGCAAGGTCAGCCTATAAGTGGAGGTTTTTATGAAGAAGAATTACAGAAAACAAAACAACCAGACGTATTTCTCGTAGAGCAAGTGTTAGGAAAGAAAGGAAATAAAATGTTTGTAAAATGGTTAGGATTTGATACATCGCATAACAGCTGGATTGATATGCGCAGAGATGTGGTTTAAATTGTAACTCACTAAGATTTTTTATACATTCAAAATCATGAGTCTGTACTGTGATGTTTGTGAGGAAGTCATTTCTTCTTATTCGCATAACCTAAGTCATAAACATAAAAACAAGTGTTGTAATGAACTTGAACCTGAAATACATATTCTTAAAACAGCGTTTAAAAATCGACTAATTTCCTATAGACTATCCACAAAGCTGTATCCAACCAGTGTCGAACTTTATTTAGAGGAACTGAAAACAAAAATCATAAGCCTGATAACGAAGAATATTTCCAGTCAGTCCAACATAAAATTAAATATGGAATTATATGGTTTATATATTTTGGGAGAGATGCAGGAAATAAAGTATTTTAATACTTGTTTTACTGTAATTTCTCCTAATACGGATCTGCTCAAGGTACTCGATGAATTTAAACAAGTAATAGTTTCCAAATCTAGTGAATTCAAGGAATGAAATAGTGGATGGTCATTAGTTAAACTCCTATTTCTAGAGGTTAACATAAACAAGCTCAAACCATTAAAATAAATATGGTGGGGGTATTCTAAATAACACCTTTCTATCTCATGAGCCTTTTGTTATAGTTCTCGCTCAGCATTCGTTGAATAAAGTAGTGTATCATATCGAGTTTATTATAAACCTCAAATTACTACATTTTCATTATTTTAACGTAGTCACGGTGAAATCGGAAGGTATATCACAGTCCAGCTCTTCATCGAATTACGCAATGTTTGCCAACGACAGCGATGATTCGCAGTGTTTTTCAGATTATTGGAAATATTTCGACAGTATGATTTTAAGAAGTCGAATGGAAATTGCTCAAGAGAAACGTTTACTAAACGAAGTTATTTATTATGTGAGCAATTTCAAATTAATTGTGGGCCTAAGCGTTGCTCGAGGAATGCTGACAGCAGTCAAAATAATAAATTCCATGCTAAATTTACCTGAAGACCAAACTTGCATAACTCTAGCGGATTTCGACTGGTACGAATTTCTGGAAAAGGTCTCCAAGATAGTGAATGAAACTGATGCTGCCGTCAAAGACTCTGCTGAACAAGAAGTGTCTGGCCAACAGGCGTTATCCGAGAATTTCTCTCTATATGTTATATCGTTTTTCGGTGAATAAACTTTAACTCTGAAGTCGGGTAATTGTACATTGTGTTTTTGTTTAGATGATGTTAAACAAATTTTAACTGTTAGTCATCTTATCAATTATAGGTTAGAATAAGTTAAGAATTTGAATTTCATTGTATACTATGATGATTACCTACAATATTTGAATGTAACTCACAATACCAACAACAACAGCAATAATCTTATGCAATCAATTATCAGCATGTGTAACTTGAATAAGTGTGGATGTAGCTGCTACTTTCTAGAACTTGCTTCTATGAACCTAGATAAAATTATTAGGGATTCAGATAAGCTCAACGCATGTATCCAATTCAATTAGTAGTAATAATAAATATTTAAAAACAGTATTGCTTCTTATTTTTTTCACAGTCTAATAGCAACCTTCAAAGAGCCAAAATGTCTGAATGTATTACTGGTGACGAATGCCGTGATCAATCTTCCTGTATAAGACAAGCTGTTTGTTTGCTACGTACTAGATTAGAATCAGACATGTACTTTTTTCTTCGAGAACTTTTTGAACTTGAGAAAAAACCCTCTAATGGATTCTGCTGGATTTCTGCGCAAGATGTAGAAAAATATGAAAATGGTGTCAATTGCTGTAATCTTTATCTCGATAATTCCATCTCTTTGGAGGACCTATGTATGCTAATGAATAAATATGGACTACATGAACAACTAAAACAGCATGTCGCTAAATATATGTGTGAAGATATGATTTTAAAATGTATAGGTTATGATGAAGTGGGCTAATTTATACTTTTTTTAAATAATAAAAGTTCCTAATAAAAATGCTTTTCATTAATAATTATCATTACACCAATGTAATAGTAATTCGTTAAATTGGAGCTGCTTGTTTATATTAACTAAGTATATTACCGGATTTGTTTATTGTCATTTAATTTTCAGTCCTAATTTCGTGATCTAGACTAGTAGACTAAACAATGACATCATGTACTATAAGTTTAGAGAGGCATTATTTTACATTCTTTTTTTTGTATTGACGATTGGCTGCTATTTTATTGAAATTCTTTGAAAAAAAAATGGTCCGCGGTTCGATTCGCAGCAGACCCGGTCGGATACATTAACTAAGTGTATTACCGAGTTTGTTTATCGTTATTTATTTTCCAATGCTACTATTAGGTAACGTCGCGTCAGACTCGTAGACTAAACAATGACATCATATGCTATAAGTCTACACAAATCGATGATGGAGAGATTTCACGCCTCCCTGCACTTCTCCGATCCTGATACAAATTTTCAGCTACCCCCCGCAACCTCTCTATGGTCTCTTTTTTTTTTCATCATCGAGCAAGTTGAGACTTGTTTGCTTCACAAGCTTAATATATACAAGGCAGTAGGTATCATATTTTTCTGATTATACAACTCACTGTACATTATTCCCATATGACACGAGAGGCTTAATAAGTGATAAGCCTTTTGGGATTATCGCGCTTGGTGGCAATATTGTCAATTTGTCATTAATGATTATAAGGATTGATAAAGTATTGAAGTTTAGTTCGTTGTATAACCTTTTGAATACCAATCGATGTTTCAGGATTACCTAATACTTTTACCTGACACTCAACGCGTTACCAGCAACACCACTCCTCCTCCTCCTTCGGAGTCGTGGTGTTGCTGCGTAACGCGTTTCGTGACAGGTAAAAGTATTATCCGGTAATCCTGAAACCTCTTGTGGTATTACATTCGATAATCAATTTTTTTTTAAATAATACTTAATGCATTTTTTATAGTACCTAATTGATAATTATTTAATCTTGCAACAATTTGATTCACTTACTGCCCATCTTATCACGTGGGAGGTCTACTCGAAGAAGAAAATTCATAGAATATCCATGTATAAATGCTTTTGCTAAACAAATTGAAAACCATACGTGGCGCAATGGTTAACACTCTACATTATGGTCTGCGAGCCGAGGGTTCAATCCCCGATCAAGACATCGGGCTTTTTCCAATTAATATAATTATTAGGTGGTATCGGTTAAGATGACTGGTGTGATTCAAAGGATCGAAACTAGATGGCGTGTAAGATTGTTGTTGTTGTGAATGATGGATGATGATGGCGCTTACGACAGTATCGAATGGTTACCGATAGGTGACGCAGTTAATGATAGCTCGAACGATTGCCGGCAGATGGCGTGTGACATTGACAAATGACTGACATTGACAGCTGACTGACATTGACAGATGACTGACATTGACAGATGACTGACATTGACAGGTGACAGGTGACAGATGACGTCACGGCGCCGCGACGCCCTGGTTGGCGCATGCGCGGACGTCACGGAGGCGTCGGAGGATGCAGAACGCATATACTATATCTACTGTAAACACCAATCTAAGCAACTGAAGCGATGTTTAAATATACTTCAATGTTTCCGCAAAGCGATAGAGTCAAAAGGTTATGGATTCCCTTCCCAAAAACATCTCTTTTAAGAAAATTAGCTTTTCTCAAAAATGTCCATGCTCTGATACGAATTTTATGAATAGATAATAGTTATTTATGTATCAAGGGAATTATGAGGGTGTTTATACCCCAGAGCAAAGTTTGTGTCCTGAGGAACACCAATTGCCCATGGCTGTTAACACCTGATAAATCCTGTGGTACATAGATAATTTTATTTCCCACTGAATTTACATGTATTTTGTCCATTTTTATAGAGGAATAAACCATAAACCAAAATTTCTATTCAAAGTAGTACTTATCCAAGGTAAAAGGAGTTATGAAATCCTTAATTCTCGCGCGGAAGTTAAGACCCCGTTTATGATTATCGTAACCAAGGTATTATATGGTTATAATAGTTCAATCTATATATAATATAAAAATGAATGCCACTTTTCGTTGTAATTTTATAACTCAAGAACGGACTCACCTAGCAAAACCAAATGTTTAGGCTTTGTTCGGTCTATTTATTAGATGGTTTATGTGAAGTTTGCACAAAATCGGTCGAGCGGTTCTTCATTTATCACATTTTTTGTAATAAATTAATTATTCAATAAATGGAGGATCATTTTGCTGTCAAATTGAAACTTTTTTCAGCGTTGATAGTACCAGCAAGTTGTTATGTCATTAATGTGGTCATTTCATTACTTATTCTATTTATTTATGAAAAAAAATTACTAAGACCGCATACGGCGCCATGTCTTATAACCGATACCAAGTTTATTTTGTAATTTGTATTTTGTATACCGCGCCATCTCTGACACAAAAATCTCTGATACCTGGAACGAAGCTCGGCATTGCAGATACAGTAGAACAATGCTGCACAGAACTATTCCACTATTCCGATCAGATAGAGTGGTGCAGAAAGAGTAGGTCAGATAGAGTAGTGCAGATAGAGTAGAACAGATGGAGTAGTGCAGTGCATGCAGTGCAGATAGAGTGAAATAGGGCTGCGCTAGAGATTTTTTTTTGTTTTCTTTACATTCTTTGAACATTCCTGTGCCTGAGTTTATTTATTTGGTGGTACACTTTACAAGAATAATGCCCACAAGCTGCCTCAAAAAAGATGATGTAAAATTTTAATTTTAGGTGACTTCTGATCCAGAGAGTAAACATTAATTTTCTTCAACCAAAGCCAAATTCACCATCGAAAAAAACTGAATTTAATTCAGCTAAAAGATACGTTAACACAACATTTAATAGGTACCTATATTTCATACTTCAGAGGCGGTACGAAGTTCGCCGGGTCAGCTAGTAGGATATAAATCAAATGTATTGTCAACTGGTCAACAGTATGCCATAAACACCAAAAAAAAAAAATAGTTCGAAACATTGTTCGGTTTTGTGAGTGCCTTGGGAAATATAGAGACTATCCCCTCGTATATATTCCGTTTCAAAAAATAATGAAGTGTATATAAAGATAAATGGACTTTTGTGATCTTATTTCGTACATAAAAGGGAAACAGGAAAGAGATTTTACGTTTCCACACAAAAAATCTCTGTAAGAGCTTTCGTTTTGATATGCACTTTTCAAATAAACTCGTTTAGTATTCTAAAAAAACATCTCTCACAAGTAGCATATTAATTTAAAGCTCCAGACGCTATAAAATCTGCGTTAATGCCCGAGAACATTCAAGTTTTGTGGTTTTCTCATTAACTGGAAGTTTTAAGCGGCTTATATTTTGCAGTAATAGGACAAACAGGAGGCGAATTAAATGCAACATGAAAGTTTATTAAGGCCTTATTTTTTTTTTCAAAATGTGTGCTGACAGATGACGCAAACATGCGGTTTCTATTATTTTCATTTTTGACCAAAGCAACGATCTATCTCACACTTTATTCAAGCTTTTCTCAAATTGAATATATATTTTTTTTCTTTCTTTTCTAAAATTTCTTAAAGTCAGCACTAAAAAGAAGTAACTTTTTTGTGCTTAACTTCGCCCTTCCAATAAAAATGTTAAGTTAGGTAGAAAGTCTTTATATTTTAATAAAGTTCGTAAAGTCCTTCTGTCTTGAGAGTCCTTAGGGTTTTTATCGAATCAGGAAATATATTTGAAGTGGGTATTATTTTTCAAGTATGTGTAAATGGGTAAAGAAATGCTTCGATAACTTATGAGAGATTTTCATAATATTTTTATAAACACATTCCAGATCATCATATTTTAGTTATTGGGAAAAAAATGGAAGGTCTCAACAAATATGCTCCTATATATTTTGGCTATGTATATATTTCGTTTCTTGATCTAAATTCGATCAAAAATTATCAACGGATATTTAAGTAGAGACACAGAACAATAAATCAATCAAATTCATACCTGGTAAATAAATGAAAATACAAACCCTTCTAAGTCCAAGAACCAGTTCAACTTCTATAGTAATAAATGCCAAATTACCTGAAAAGTTACACTGAGAATTTAATAAATCAAATATCTTGTCTTTGTAACTAAAGATACCCCTTCGGGGTGGTTTTTGAAAGTTCCCAAAACTAATTTAGTCATGTCTCAGTGAAAAGGGCAAACGTGACCTTAATTAGTGCTAGTAAATTGGATAGTGTCAGGCTTTGGGCCATAACTTAGAAGAAAACTTGCTAGAATGTGATTGATTGCAAATAAATTCTTGCTAAGTAAGTATTTTTAGCACATTATCCCTATCAATCTTTACTAAATTCAAATCTAAAGGCACTTTAAAGGCGATAATTCACACTTCCGACAACTAAATGACTTCGGGAACGTGTGAACTTTTTGGCTGTTGGCCAAAAAGGATTTATACTGCAACGGCGATGCAAAATGTTTTTTTTTTTTTGTCGAAATAGTTATGTTCCAACCCTAATGGAAATAAAAATTATAACAATGGGAACAATTTACGTTTGATCTCTGTAAAGTGTGCAATTAAGAAGAAAATACCTACCCGATGAAATTTAAACATCAAATGCAAAAGAAATGAAAATAGACGTTTACTGTCTGGTACTCTAAGAAAATTGCTGCCGTGACTTAGTCAAGTTCAATCGATAAAAACGGTCGGTACCTTCTAATTATCTGAAAATAATAATTGAAGTGTATAACTTCTAAAAGGTCTAAGTGCCATCTCGATAATTTTTGGGATATTGTTTGAAAATGGTTCCAAGTTTCAACTCCAATACAATCAAAAAGGGTCTATGTGGCAACAATACATGTATTTGGTTCTGATATTGATTTAACGATGGTGCAGGATGGAAGTGAAAACTTTATGAAAGCATATTTGTAGTATTTTTCTCGTTTTTCTCAAAATCAAAATTTTGCACTTAGACCCTTTAGAAATTATACTCTTCAATTATCGCTTTTATTCTGCGTGAAATTGCGCAATTAGGAAAGAAAAATTGACGTTAAAAGTAAAGGAATGAATGTAAATGTTTCTCACTGTATGGTAACCCCAGAAAAAATTAGGTCGGAACTTCGACCATTGAAAACTCTCTCTCTCTAGACTAATAACGATAATAATGTGCTATAGAATTTGTTTGGTTCCAGAATGAGACCAGGCCCTCTTTCTCGCACTTATGAAAATAGAATGTTTATAAACCAGTCTGTTTATGTTTTGGGTATCAGAGAGCTGCGTTCGAAAACCTGGTTGTTGGTGTGGAAATTATTTCAGGGAGTGCATCTTCAAAATGTGAGCTTAAATTTCACTCTAGAGTATTCGGTGCGCACATCAATACGTGTCAAACACCCTTCCGAACGCCGAAAACCATATGATTTTAATCCACACTTCGCCTTTCCGAACGGCAGCTGTGTGATTTTTACACGACACACCAGGTTCTCGAACGCAGTCAGCTGATTTGTCACAAGAAAGTTGAGAACACCTGGGCTGCGTTCAGGAATGGCTACAGCCAAGCCAAAATTGGCATTTTGCGTTCGAGTTCGGCTTAAACCTACGTGGTTCGGCATTACCGGTGGAGGGGGAAAAGTAGGTTTTGGCATTAGCATTGCCGTCTTTGAACGCACCCCATAAGAACACAAAACAATTACTACGTCATTGCCAGACTGTAAAATCTTTCTTTAGAAGTAGGTACGTAGTTCCATTTAAAACCAAATTGAGTCGTGATAAAAGGTATTGTTGTTTTAGAATTATTTTAAGTATAGACTTAAAAAGTCGCAAGTATATTTTTAATATTATTATAAGCAGACAAATTTGAAACAGATACTTTTCGATAGATGACGATATTCATTATTATCGAGATTATTATTTGAACAGGAAAAAATTCGGCAACAGGGCCTTTTTTCGTTTTGTTTATCGGATGAATCACCCCTCTGACCCCGCTACCTCATTATAGAACCAAACAAATATGCTTGTTGATCCCTCTAGCAGTTTAAAGCTCGATGGGTCGGAAGCTGTATTTAGCTTAGGTACGAAAAAAAAGGGGAACTCCTTACGCTCGCCATGAAGCTAGCGAAATAGTATATTGTGTATTTAGGTGGAAAAGTGACACATTCTCGGCCGACGGTGTAAGTCAGTGGCGGCTCGTGACAATCCAAACTGGTGAGGCCCATGTCCCATCAAGTTAACCCAAACAAACCCAAACAAAATTTTCAAGTGTTACGCCCAAATTTTGACCCAAAATTTCATCAAAAGAACATCTCGGATATTGTTTTTTTGTATATTTCTAATGAAAATTTTCATTTCTTACAGTTGCAAAACAACAGCAGTAGGTACATAATTCTTATTTTAATACAAATATTGAGTTTCAAATTAACAAAATAAATTCCAAAAAACAGTTTTTTAACCCGCAACAGACCAAAATAAAAAGTATGAGCCAATTAACCAATTAAATACTTGTCGCAGCAGCAAGCGATGCAAGGTTTCTTATTACAAGCCCAAAATTGTGCGCCTCAATGCCTATAAAAATTCGCTATCGTCTCACCTACAGTTGAAGGGTTGTGGTGGGGAGTGCCGTGGCATCGCTTCGCCGTTCTGTGACGCACATGAGGCCAAAATTTTTGGGATTGCTATTTTATTTTAATGCTGTCCGGCAACGATTTGAGCGCCTATAAGGATAAATAGGTAGAAGCGCGCGCTAAATTCAAGAAATAGTATTATATTTTAATGAAAATTTGATGTTTTGATTATTTTAATGATTGAAAATAATTGAAAAACGTTAAATATTTTATATCCTACTGAACTATTAAAACCATATAATACCTTGGTTACGATAATCATAAACAGGGTCTTAACTCCCAAGGGAGTTAAGGATTTTCATAACTCCCAAGGGAGTTAAGGAAGGGAGTTAAGGATATCATAACTCCCAAGGGAGTTAAGGATATCATAACTCCCAAGGGAGTTAAGGATTTCCATAACTCCCGCTTTTACCTTGAATAGGTAACACTTTGACAAAAAATAGAAATTTTGATTTATGGATTATTCCTTTATAAAAATAGACAGAATACAGTAAATTCAGTAGGATATAAAATTATCTATGTACCACGGGAATTATCAGGAGTTAATACCCACGGGCAATTGGTGTCCCTCGGGCCGGAGGCCCTCGGGACACAAACGTTGCCCTGGGGTATTAACACCTGCATAATTCCCTTGATACATAAATAACTATAATAAATATTATTTCAAAATTTTACATCATTATTGTAATTTTTACATGTGAGGCCCGGCCTCAGTTGCTTTATACGACGAGCCGCCACTGGTGTAAGTTGACGGGCGAGGCGTAGCCGAGGCCGGCAAACACCGAAGGCCGAGTTTGTGCTTTTCCACCGAAATACACATACTATTTTTTCTGCGATCGGTTCAATACCTGGTAAATGTTTATCTTTTAGATCCAATTATTCAGCAGTACGAGAATCACTTTCCCGGCCTAGGCCGGAAAAGTGTTTCCTGTATTGTTATTCATTGATTCCTTAGCAACTATTGAAACATAATTGAGATACCAGAATAATGAGTTTTGCGACCTGTCAACCGGTCAAAAATCCTGACCACAGAACATATCACCTATAGAAAAATATCTCAAATGGGAGAATCGCGACGAAGGTTTTTAGCTAGGTTTTCAATCAACGATGGCGACACTGTCGGGAGATAAGAGAAATTTACAGGTATCTGTGGTGTGGACAGTGATTTGTGTTGGTTGGTTTTGTCATTTATTTTGTCATTTCAAAAGTCAAAATTTGAATTTTTAAATTGTGTTGTTGTACCCCACGGTCCCCACGCGCGTTAAAGTGAAAATTCAAAAAGTTTTGGTTGAAAAAAACCCTAATTTTTGTTCGTATTTTTTGTATTTGTTCGTTTGTTTCGTTTCGTTCGTATTTGTATTTATTATTCGTATTTACTTTGCGATCTACCTATAGCTGCGTGTCGCTTGCTAACTTACTAACTCTCTTTGCACTATGTTCGACATTGGAAACTTCCTGCCATTCATAGTTTTCAAGAAAATGAGGCGAAAAGAGCTAAAAGGAGTCAGCAAGCCAAATGCAGTTGAGCATTAAAAATTATTTAAAAATATTAAAAATATAGGGAAAAAATAGATTTGCCTTTTTATCAAGAATGCTCGATTAGTTGGGTTGTCGTTCAACGATGGCGCTGTAATTCATAACCGGTACATACCATTGCAGATACTTTTCTAGAGGTGATATGTTCTGTGATCCTGACATTTCTTGTCAATCGTAGAAAAACATTATTTTGGTGAAAATGTCAGTAAAAGTTAGAAGTCCAATTCTATTTATTTTAAACAATGGAAGCCTTATTCCAACGGATTTCTTTTCTTTTTGTATAATTTCCCAAAGTTTTCCTAAAATACTCTGATTATGGCGGCTTTAAAACTTCTGCTTAGACCCGGTAATAGTCTTAACTTTTGGGCCGTATTTTCCTGCAATCTTGCTGAAGTGCAATTAAAATTTTCAGCTCAAACGATTTTAATAAAAGTACTGTAGTTGGTATTTATAAATAATGATCTGTAAAATTAGAATTAGAGCTTGACCTTACTATAGCATTCTTTTTTTTTTTAATTTATTCTAGTCTCGGATTTCCTTTTTCTGGGACAATGGGTCTTTCCCACTCAACTGAATTTAAGTATTTCATCCATATGGTTTGGAAGCTTATCCGACAAAATACTTGAAGGACTATGTGGTTGATTTGTAAAAAAATTATTAAGAGAGATATTATAGGGAAAAATATGGCAATATTTGAAATAGTCCGCCAGATTCTGCACCAATCAGAATGTGCTTAGTTGTCCGATTTACCGGCCGAAGCTGTTCCCCTGTCCCCCGAATTTTCTTCTCTTTAGTTGAATGAAGAGGATAGAAAAGTTAAAAAAAATAAAAAATATAGACATAAATGCGGTTTATCGATCCCTATTCCAGCGATTATTTTTTAGCTTTAGCTTTTACGCTTTATTAGACAAAAACATGACACACATGATTTGTGTGCTTTGTAATGAATTCTAACCTGAAACCTACACCTTTACCTTTCGCACAGCTTTTGTTTACCTGTGCAGATTTTACCTTCAATTTCCCAAAATCTGGTACTGAAAGGGCCTCGAAAAAGGGTACTTTTTGTGAATAAAACATTTTTGATTTGTGCTGTTTATTGTACTCTTCGGTTTGTTGTGATGAAATCGAGGTTCAAATTGAAAGCTGTGGAACAGGGATTCGAGAAAGTTGATTTCACAACTTTACCCCAAGTGATCATGGAAATGGTGGCGGAATGGAATATTTAATTTCCAATGCAATCAACTTTAGTACTGAAATAAGAAATGTGAATTTAAAAAGGTGAGAATTATTTTGCGTTATTTTTTACCAAAACTGCCTTTTAGAGATAATAAAAGTTGTAAATTTATACTGAACATAATTATAGTAAGCAACAAACAAGCATTAACTCATCTATTGTCCAAAGTAGGTTAGGTATCTACTGCAACTAAGTTTTTTTTTTTTTTTTTGTTTTTAGATAAGCAAAATCCCATGACCTGCAAAAACAGAATAATATGGTCAATGCTATTAGTTATGTACAACTGAAGAAAGCCAACATAATGGGCCACTTTCACATTTTTCAAAAACATTTTTAAATTATCCTTTTAGTCATTCTAATACTATCTGTATACTTTTTTTGTGACGTCACACACCAGAAAATCAACAAAAATGCGAGAATGCCAAATTTCTCATTAGTAAATTATCACACATTTCACTAGCTAGAAACTATTTTCGTCCTTTACTACATTATAAAAAAATAAAGGATAGGTATAACCGTTATAAACTCATTTAAATTTCGCATTTCTACATGTGGCAACAAAAATAACAAAATCGGCTTTAGCCAATCAGAGAGCGTTTTCAATCACGTGATTTTTCGTTCAAATTTTTAGTTTTTATTTATTAATTTATTTAATAATCTGACTAAAATCTTGCAAAATATTGTTCATTCTCGGTTGCATTGAAGTATCTGCGTCAAAAAATATCATAATTTGCCATATGCCCGGCACGTGAAAGTGGCCCATTGTACCTACTGTTCAGTGTAGAACTGTAGTATAACCCCATAACACAAGGAACATAAGAGCAAAAAAGAGTCATAGTAGATGAAGCAAATAGATAGATAGAACTTCATTGGGTCCCAAAAACGAAAATCTCACCCGTATGTATGTGTAGCTTGTAGGTACCTACTTACCTACCTCAATGGTAAATACATACAATGAATGATCTAGGAATTTTGTTACTACTCTACTACACTGTTATACATATTTTATTATTGTTGTAAAAACTGTTAAAATGGAGTTTCTGTGAATAAATAAATTGAAAGTTGATTGTATCATATTATCATTAAAATAAGTAGGATTAAGGCGATTTTTATACCTACATATAAACTGATACCTAGCTATATATTGCATTTGTAATGTATATTGTATAAACCTGGAACCATTATCGATTTTAATAAACTTTTAAAACAAAATTAAATGGTATAAATGTTGTTATTTTTTTGTTTATAGTTATGTACTTGTTTCTTTTGAATGCATCAGATTTAAAATTCTAATGTGAAGTAGGTACCTAATTAGTCCACCAACCGACCAGGGTTAAATCCTCAGACGCCTTAATAAAACCCAAAATTCAGGTAAATGGGTTTTTGGAAATGGCACAATTTTAGTTTATTGAATCCCAGCTATATTTTCAGATAAATAAAATGAAATTACTCTTTGTTTACATTTTAAAAAATGAGGTTAAATTCATGGAGAATAGAGATCGATGGGTTATCGAATCCTTATCGGTATGTCGCTTTGAGAACACAATTCGTAGAGAAATTTCGTGAAATCAACAACCGCATGGCAACACTGGAAGAAAGCAGCCAATAGAAAATCTAGGCGCGTGACGTCACCATCATAGAAATTTCGAATTTCAAATGAAAATTTAAGGCCTTTCCCGGTACCAAAAAAATCCGAAAATAGTTATTTTTGTCACTAGTACCTAAAATGAAGTTTTTCAGGACGAATCATTGCTGTTTCCGGACGAGGCGTCAGCCGAGTCCGGAATAGCAGATGAGTCCTGAAAAACTTCGTTAGCTACGTGTGACAAATACTATTTTTTGTCATACGCTTTTTAGAATTCTTCAGAACGCTAAAATTTGCAAATTTTCCTTAATTTCTGAAATCATAGAGGTGCATCCATAAAGAAAAAAAAATCCTAAAAAGAAGCATTTTACGGACTTGAACGAGTCCGTAAAATAGTTGTTTTTGGGAGCGTATGACAAAAAAATATTTCTGGGCTTTATTTTGATTACCCTTTCAGATAAGTAAAGATAAGATAAATAAAAAAAAATCGTGGAGAGAGACCCATTAGTTCTACCCTGCATGACCAAGTGAATAAAGTTGTACCGAAATATTTCTGCTCCATCTACAAAACAGAATTTACGTTTAAAAAATGGTCCAACTCTTATTTGCAAAAAAAGTTGCGACCGTAATAAAAATTTTCGTTAACTCTACATCAATTTAATAACAATATTTCGCCCCTCACAGCCCTATACATTATTAAGCTTCTTCTCAAAATTTTCAAACAATAGACTTCTACTTAGTTGCTTTCCTCAATACATCCACTTAGAATAAGTATTTTATCAATAATAATTATCCTTAATTTCAACAAAGACAAAACGTAATTATTATACCTTAGAGAGCCTCTGGGAAGAGGCGTTCTTTTGTGAAAACCCAATTCCGACTACACGGCTTATTACTTTAATAATTAAAAGTCGAGATCAAACAAACACAACAGCTTTTTGGTATTGTTATTAATAGTCTCAGAGATTTTGATTTTGCGACAAAGCTTCAATTTGGTAGGTAGGGGAAAGTGTTCCACAATGAGACATGTTCCACAATGAAACATTCGAAATAACTTTTTGAACTGCCCGCCTATTCAGTTTATAAAAATATGACCGTCGAACATAACTAATTGTGCATATGCTCCTACCATTTTTACGAAATTTAGCAAATTTTAAACTTATTTAGTGACTACCATAGATCAAGTTGGGGTAATTTTATTTTTACAGTCGATATTTCAATTGGTGAGTAAATAAAATTTGGTGGTTTTTCGATAAATTTGAAATTCCGGAATTGTTTAGGCATGTCTGGGTTGGGGTTCTGTATAAACTAGACATGTTTAAAACAATCGATGAATTTTTGCCAACTTTTTAAAAAAATATGGAAAAAGTTCCACAATGAGACACCTGGTTTTGTTCCACAATGAGACGATCTGACAACTGCTTTTTCTACCCTGTAACAGAAGATATAAGTATGGTCGAAGAAAAAAACATCATGCTGATACTTTCCACACATTAAACGACTGGGAAAACCAAGAGGCAACAGTCTCTAATACGTTTTGAAGTTGAAGTTAATTCAACCTCATTAAATGTGCGTTCATATTTTTTGAAGGGTTTCATTATATTTTTGATTTGTCGGATTAATATTTCAAGTTGCTCTACTGTTTCGTTGAAAGAATGTATGTTTTTCTTTTATAAATATTTTTTCAATATTTTTTGTAGTGTTTTTTGGTGTAAAAGGACTTGTCTCACTGTGGAACATACTTGTTCCACAATGAGACAAAAATCGTGTTTTAAAAAAATTGCCCTATTTATTTTTTGAATCGATATAATAATAATCTAATTGCGTTAAATTATGCGCGATATGTCAATCTGAGCATGCAACATCGAAATTACCAAATTCAATCATACCTTCTGGCTATTTACCGAAACGCAATTTTTGTCTCATTGTGGAACACTTTCCCCTACACTTTTTGTTAAACTTGTGAATGGCAAAAATTAAACTAACTGAAACACATATCATTGATACCTCATATAAAATTTGAATATAGTTTTATCGTTTTGGGTAGAATCTCATTGGCAATGCCGAAAAAAAAAAGACCTAAGTGAACACTTATCACTTAGTTAACAATAAAATTATAAGGCTACATTTTTAATTTTCTGCAAGTCCTATGTACGATCCATATTGGATTACGGTAGTCAATTTTATGGTTCAGCAGCTCAAGTGCACCTTAATAAAATAGAATTAATCAAAAATAAATGCTTAAGATTGTGCATGGGATACCTTAAAAGTACACCTATAAATGTTATTGAAGCTGAAACATCGGAACCACCACTTAAACTCAGAAGAAATTGTCTCACAGATAAACTTTTAGTCAAACTTATTAGCAAAAAAAGAGAAATAGTCGATAAGATTCATCAATTATTTATATATAGTCTCACAAAGCAATACTGGAGAGTCAAGAAAACACCCTTATTAGTTGATAGCTATTCTTGGTTAACGGATTTCAAAGATTATATATATTCTTCTGCAGTGCTGCCATATTTTCAAGTAACTGAAAAAATGTTCCAAATTAAATTCAATATTAAAATTAAAGAATATAATACAAAAGATCCCTCAATATTAAAGTCACTTATATAAGAATATATAAACAAAAATTGGCCTAATACAGAACATATCTTCACAGATGGATCTGTTTTAAACAATAAAACAGGGAGCGCATTTTTCCACAAAAATAGAAACTTTTCAGAACAGTTCAGACTTCTCAACAATTCCTCAGTATTTACGGCAGAATTATGGGCCATCTTCCAAGCTCTCCAGTACTGCTTAAAATTTAATGAAGGCCTAGACAAATTTGTTATATTTACGGACAGTAAAAGTTCCTTGCAAGCATTGGAAAATTGGTAACAAACAGCTCCTGGCAATTATGTTATTAAGAATATTTTAAATACATATTGTCACTTGCAACAAATGAATAAAAGTATTGAGTTTGTGTGGATTAAAGCCCATATTGACATAAAGGGGAATGAAACTGTTGACAAATTGGCAAAACAAGCCACACTTAAATCTACTTTTGCGGAAGAATTCAATATTCCACATTCAGATATTTTTAGAAATATAAGACAGAAGTTAAAAAAAGAATGGCAGGAGTTGTTTGATCAAAATCATAATGGGACAAATTATAAGAAATTGTTTTCGAAAATAGGCAAAAAACCATGGTTTGTCAATGAATATAATAGAGGTTTTATAAAAAATATCTCACGTATTAGATGTCAACATGCTCTGTATCCAAAACACCAAAAAAAAATTGGGTTAAAAGACGACGTACTTTGTGAATGTGGAGAATGGGGGGATATTGAGCATCATATTTTAGGATGTTCTAATCACATTGCGCATGTAAATAAACTGTATCAGGATTTAGAAACAGAAATCGAATTTCCGTTCAATGTAAATTGTTTGATGAGTTCAAATAATATATTTATTTATAAAAAATTGTACAAATACATGGAGGCATTCCAATAAAAAAAAATCAGTCAGGGCCCACAATTCAATTGTGTCATACAAGTGTCACACAATCGAACACACGTCATTTTAATATACATTTTTAAATAATAATAGTTGCTCAGTTGCTCTAAAGTATTAATACTTGATAATAAGTACTAATATACATATATCTGGAACAAACTACAGCATATTTTAGCTCATTGCCAGTTAAATCTTCACGTTTGATTGCATTTGTCCAGCTTTGTCTTCTAATTTGTCTGTTTAAAACTTTATCAGGATGCTTTCGATTCAGTTCCGATGGTTTTTATAAAATTTAACGTTGTCGCGTTATCCCCTACTACTTCATTTCACTACACATAAAAATGCAGGCATTTTACCAATATTTTTGCGCACTTTAACATTTGCCTGCCCTTGCTAACTTTTGACAGCCGCCATTTTTGACAGTTCGTTGGAATGCCCTATAGGGCAAGTACACGATCTGACAGTTTGACACTATTGACAATCGCCTTGAGGTAAAACAAATATATAATTTACAGTGTTTTTTAAGTTTTTAGTTAGATTTTTTTAAATAAATACCTTTTGTGTGCTCCAGAAGTTTCTTGGACATGCCTAGAGTTTAGTTGTTAATTGTGGCAGTATAGCGCAAGCGATACAATATCCTTCCATAGGTTTCCATCAATTTTAAATAACAATGGGAGGTTTGATTTAATAGCTCAAGAGAGAAGAGAAAAATTGATTAATGTTCTTAAAAGAGAAGATCTGACAGAAAAATAGATTGAATATAGAGTAACTATACTTATATATTTGTTTTTGTGACACTTGGTTTTGATATTTTTTGGAAAAAAACCTGAATTTAATCCATTATAGAAAAACCTAGCAAACTTTTAGATGAAAGACCACATAGACTGGAACACACACACTCCGCTCTAACTTTTTTAAAACAAAATACAACCAAAGCTTGTGAAAAAGCTGTGAAAACCGCATAAAACATAACCGGCCTAATCTAAACGAATGTAAATAAATGACTTGTTTTACCTCAGGGCGACTGTCAAACTCATTTGTGACGTCACATGGACATGCCCTATTGTAGAGAAAAGACTGATTTATCCAAAATAGCGAAAGATGACAAGACCTGTCAGTCGAGTGTCCCACTTTTTATGTTCACGACTGTACCTACATTGTCGAAAATTGATCAATATTTAACTTGGCTATAACTTATATATTTGAGGATTTCTATTATATCTCCTGACCATTCAACCCAACTTTTGATTTCATACAGGTGCAAGTTGATTTTATTGAATTTATTCTTTAAGCGGAAGCTGACCATATTTATCAATACAATTTTCAATATTTTTTTTTTTTTTTTTTAATTAGTTTTCTGGAAACTTAAATCTTTTATATTTTCATTTCATGATAATGATATGGCTAGCGACTGTTAATGAACTTATGTGGCAAGTATATTGTGGTACATTGTAATATATATTTTTTTTTTGGAACTTGGTGAATTTGATTGACCTCTACTTATTGATTTTATTGAACGTGTTCTACCAACAATTGATATTTATCTTTTAAAATTATTTAATTCTTGATCTTTAACCTCACTGTGAAAATATATACTATCTTGATTTGAAAATTGCTTCAGTGTTTGATTGGTTTTACCTATGTCAAGATTTGGTTGAGTTGTATGCCTTATTTTTTTTTTTTTTCCTTTTCAGAATTATCAATTACCGTTTGCTAATTATTTATTTTATTTTTCAAATTCAGTGGCGCCCTTGATATTCTATACTTATTGAACTATTGACCTACCCCTAATAATTATTCGCTTAGCAAACTGAGCATATTATGGGCCTTCTGTTAATTTGTTAACAAAAGGGGTTACATGTTCACTGGGGGTTGGCCACACTAATGAAAATATTGCTTTTATGGCTTTATTTTGTGTTCTTTGTAATTTATCCAATAGGTTTTCACTAGCATTTCCCCAACACGGAATTAAGTACCTTGGGGGGGTTTATTTGAAATGTGCAATTCAAATACGTCTGACTAAGTCGCAATTTTTACCGGTATTTTAATGCCAAAAAATGCGACTTTAGGTCTGTTCCCACAGGAGTCTCTGACAGTTTGCAACCTGTCAGAAACAATCGCTCAGCTGAGTTACAGATTTATCTTGTAACGACAGCATTGAAAACATGTATGGGCGATGCTTACTGATAGTTTGCAAACTGTCAGAGACTCCTGTGGGAACAGACCTTTTGTCGGACGAATTTGAATTGCACATTTCAAATAAACCCCCCCCGAGATGCGGTTCCAGAAAACCGTTATACCGGGTGTCTCACCGAAAACTGTCAATTGCCCTATATTTTAAAAACGATAATCCATTTGAAAAAAAAAAAACCGTTTCGGGAGTTGAGGGGGGAATCAAAACAAAAGTATATTGTTGTATTAGGAGTAGAAGTTTTACTTTTTTGTGCTGAAGCAGTAGGTTTGCGAGCCGAACGTAGTGAGGCTTGCAATACTGCTGAAGCACAAAAAAGTGCTTCTACTCCGTATGCAACACGCTATTTTTTCTCCAAACTAATGGGGTAAGCTCGGGGGCAAGTGGATGGTTGAACGGCAGTAAAAGTACGAGCGGCACTAAAAGTACTTTTGCTGTCGCTGGGGTTGCCAAGCAGCATATAAATTATCCGGGCCACAATGTGCCACCATGCAGGTGTCAAACAGTTGAATAAATACCAGTAAAAAATTTCAAATACTTTATTCCAATTTTGATATATTAATTTCAATTTTACATTCTTTACAATTAGATACTAATATAGAAGGTAAATTGTTGCTGTTGGTCGAGGTGTTGGTGTTTGAAAAAGAATAATTGATATTTTCTAAAATATTAACATTTTCTGAACAATAAGAACTTAAATTATTACTGCTACTGGCTACGTCCCTTCCCAATATTTATTCAGCAGTTATAACCTTCTGTTGGATGGAGTCCTCAATATATCCTTCTGCAACAGAAGAGGACTTCCATCCACCGTGGCGTTCCAGGTTGGTAATATCTGCACCGGAATCGGCTAAAAGTGTGGCAGACGAACGGCGGAAGCAGTGGCCAGTATACAAATTTGGATTGGGAAGGGTCAAAAACGTAGCAATTTTCGATGGCAGCATTCCAAAGGTGTTTTTTCCCACAGGCTGTTTTCCACAGGTGCCATCTCTGTAAAATGCAAAAAATATTCTGTGGTTTGTATTTGGAGGACGGAGAGCTACATATTCTCGATACAACTCAAGGAAATTCAACTCATTGTTTACGACAGTGAATGTTCTAGTGACTTTCGTTTTGGCTTCTCGCACTTTAACAATCAAAAAAGAGCCACAATCTTCAATATCATCGAGTGTTAAATTCGTCAGTTCTTCTCTGCGACATGCGCCATACACTCCCATCATTAGGGCGACCTGTATAACAATAAAATGTATTAATTTTTTGAAAAATTAATATAGTTTTTCTTTCTGAAATTGTTAGCTTTAATTTTACCTAAAGTAGATACATACCTTAGTCATTAAGTATGATTTATTTGGGGCATTCAGGATAAAAGTTTCAATTAGGCAATCTCAATCACGTGATTTTCTAATGGCCGTTCGGGTCAAATATTGCGGTGACAAGCCGGTGACGTTTGACCTTCATAAAGAGAACATTTGTGTTCTGGCTCTTGCTGCTTTCGAAGTGAATTTTATGTGTTTCTATGTATTTTTCATTGGTTTTGGTCATTGTTGTTTTCATAGTGAATTGTGAATTTTATAGTCTTTAGTATTTCTACGTATTTTTTAGTGTTCTGGCCCTTGTTGTTTTCAAAGTGAATTTTATAGTGTTTCTAATGTTTCTACGTATTTTTTAATTTATTAATAAATTCTGAGATGGAGAGTGAATATCCTTAGGTATTATTTGTTGATATTAGCTTAAAAAATAAAAAATGATACATAGCGCGCCCTCTATAGTAGCAGTAGTATGTAGTATGTATACCTAGTCTTGCTTTTGTCAGTATTGTCACCTGTCAGTCCTTGGAGACACGATTCTATGGAGACATGTTATTGTTTCCTAATAAAACAAAAAGTAGTTCCTTTCGGACAGTTGAATAAGTCGGTGTGTTTCATTTTTCCTCCCGCCTGCTTTTTAATAGGTTATGTTGCCCAGTTAAATCGCGTGGAAAAATCGTTTGAAACAAGTTTTATTTTCAACCACATATGTAATGTTGACATTGCAGGTTTTTCAAAATCTTGAAAGTGTCACATTTCTGGACTTTGACATTTATCGGGACGGTAATGCATATGCCTGCCTAGGACGGAAAAGCATTTTCCGTCCGGGACGGCAAATGCTTTTCCGTCCCCATTTCCCTGCTCGTTCCAAATTGATAATTTTCATACAGCTCTCACATATAATAATAAAACCACATGTATTACATGGAACTAATTAAATCTATTCACTTATTTACATTAATTGTTAAATTAGCATTGTTGTTTATAATGGAAATCTTGAGACCATCCTGTTGGAATTGTGTTTCGTTTGGAACTATTATCTCTTGCGCTTGCGGATGAGTTTCCGCATGTGATGTACTTGTGGATGCACTGGACAACTGAATACCTTTGGAAGTAGAGGATAGCATCAGAGCAGTCTTACTTTTGTTCTCCAAAGATGCCTCTATGTAGCCTTCAGCAACCGTGCTCGATTTCCACCCTCCCAGTCTTTTGAGTTGCAATAGATCGGCCCCGTTGTCAACCAATAAGGTTGCGGAAGTACGACGAAAAGCATGCCCTGTAAAAGTTTCAATTTTTGGAAGCTTCAAAAAAGCAGCTATTTTATGTGGAAATTTTGAGATTGAATGATAGCCAATTGCTTAGTTATGTAATTTCCCATTTCGCCATTGAACAAATAACCTGTCATTTTTCAAATTTTTCCGCAAAGTGAGGTATTTGTGGAAAATAGCAACCCAATCTGGATCGCTTATGATAAACGATCGACTTGTGTAAGTTTTTGTGTGTGGAATTTCTATAGCGATCTTTCCTTCCAAAACGTTGACGTGCTCCATTTTCATCTTGACTAGTTCATCGCTCCTACATGCACCCGACACACCAACAATTAGCGCTACCTGAAACCAGATAAAAATAAAATGGGTAACCTAGCTATAGCATACAGAAAATCATTTTGATTTTCGCATTTTTATCTTCTTTGTATATTTTTTGAAAACCTACCTTGATGCTAATGAATTCTTCAGCTGCCTTCGTGAGGAACTCGTTAATGTTTTCTCTGGAAAAAACGCTCGACTTTTTCGGCTGAAAGCCCAGATTTTGCCGCTTCAAAAAAGCTATAAGTTTTGCGTAATTGGAGATATCAACTTTCTCTTTCAATTTAATCATGGTTTTCAACATACTGTAAGTCGACCATAAAGTCGAAGGCTTCTTCTCCTTAGATAATTCGCCAAAATACGCCAACAAAACGGTCTCCGAGGCAGTATTTCTCGTTCCTTTCTGGCTACACCATGCTTCGAATATTTGAAAAGCCTTTTCGTACCGAAATTTGCTTTTTGCTGGAAGCAAACTCTCTCCAATCCTGTCTGCTGCTTCTTTTAATTCAGGTGGGGTACAATCCATCGCTTCATCTTCACTTTCCGAAATCATTTCTTTGGGGAGAACGGGGAGAAATCTAGTGAAAATCTATTATTTCCGCAAAAATACTGAGCGAAAACTACCGTCGTTAAGGCGTTGTTGATCTTATCTATGGTTGTTGATTTTGCGGTTTCCTGTGGTTTCGTCTTTTGTTTTGGCCTTTACAGGGCCTTTGAGATCGTCAAAATTGATGACATTGACAAAAAAAGTGAAATATTTTTTTCTAAGGCCAGTTTTACACTATATGAAAATTTCGTATAACAGAATCTTTAGTTTTTGCATCAGAAAATTAAGGGTTGAAAATAAAAAAGTATACAAACCTCGACGGAAAACTTCATTTCTGTCTCGAGGTTGAGTTTATCTCGACGCTTCGCGTCTCGAGAAACTATAATAACCTCTCGACCAGCAATGAAGTATTTTCCGTCTCGGATTGTAATATACTATTACCGCAGTTTTGTTCGTTCCGTGAAGTGAAAAAGTAAATAGTAAAATGTCGATTAACTATTTAAACAGTTGTCCAAAACTACTCGGTCGCGAAAACTTCGACGAGTGGAGTTTTGCAGTTGAAAACATTTTCGTTTTGGAAGGCCTAACGAAATGCATTGATGGGAGTGAGACGGACGCAGTTTTGATTGCCAAAGCAAAGGCAAAACTCATCCTCACCATCGATCCCTCTTTGTATATGCACGTTAGAGAGGCCACTACTGCAGAGGAAGTGTGGTTGAAGGTTAAAAATCTCTATGAAGATACTGGTTTCGTCAGGAAAATTGGGCTCCTGCGCACGTTAATATCTCTTCGTTTGGAAAGCTGTGAAAACATGGAAAGTTACGTAAACCAAGTCGTTGAAACGTCTCAGAGACTGAAGAAGACAGGTTTCAACATCGACGAGGAGTGGATTGGTTCCCTGCTTTTGGCCGGACTCCCAGAAAGGTTTGCACCCATGATCATGGCAGTGGAGCACTCTGGTATGAAGATTACTACCGATTCCATAAAGACGAAGTTACTGGACATGTGCACAGATGGCGCCACAGGTGGTAAAAGTGGAAATGCTTTCACCGCGAAACGAAACTTCCAGCATCAGCCGAGAGATGGCAAGTCATTCGACAGAAATTTGAAAGACAAAAGTCAAAATGACAAAAGTAAATATAAACAAAAAGATTTAAATGAAATCATTTGTTATAGATGTAAGAAAAGTGGGCATTACATGTCTCGTTGCCCGGAAAAATCTAATACATCGCAAAGAAACGCATTTAGTGCAGCATTTCTTAGCAGCAAGTATAACAAAAACGATTTTTACTTGGATTCAGGAGCAAGTAAACATATGACCCCTAACGAAAATTGGCTTCATAATTGTTTAGAATCAAGTATAAAGGAAATTCTTGTAGCAAACGAACATATTTTACCTGTAAAATGTTCTGGAAGTTTGAATATTATTACAGATTGCAATGGAAAGTTTCACGAGATACTTGTCGAGGAGGTTTTATGTATACCCCAACTAACCACAAACCTCATATCGGTAAGTGAAATTATTGCTAAAGGTAACAATGTTATATTTACCCATCAGGGGTGTTCAATTGTAAATAGTTCTAATGTACAGATAGCCACAGCAAGTTTAGTCGATGGCGTTTACAAGATGAACATGAAAATGGAGCAATGTTTATTGGCAGCATCCCCAGTAACATGGCACAGACGATTAGCTCACATCAATAGCCAAGATATGTACAAAATGAAGGATTGTGTCAACGGTTTGTCTTTAAAAGAGAAGGTGAACATAGACAAATCCAACTGCATGGTTTGTTGCGAAGGCAAACAGGCAAGACTACCTTTTTTGAATACAGGTAAGCGTAGTCTAGATATATTAGATGTAATACATGGCGATCTCTGTGGTCCTATGGAAAATGTGTCCATTGGTGGCTCAAGATTTTTCATGCTGTTAGTTGATGATTGTAGTCGAATGTCATTTGTGTATTTTTTGAAGGCTAAAAGTCAAGCTTTTACCATGTTCAAAGATTTTAAGGCAATGGTAGAAAAGCAGAAAAATAAGAAAATTAAAATTTTCCGCACAGATCAAGGTGGTGAATTTTGTTCCAATGAGTTTAAAATGTTTTTAAAAAATGAAGGAATAATACACCAAATGACTAATGCTTACACACCAGAACAGAATGGACTTGCTGAGCGTCATAATCGGACCCTTATAGAAAAAGCTAGGTGCCTCCTTTTTGACGCTCGCTTAGAAAAACGGTTTTGGGCAGAAGCAGTCCATACTGCTAGTTATCTTAGAAATCGTTGTGTCGCAAGTGGTCTTAATGGTAAAACACCATATGAAATTTGGGTAGGACAAAAACCGGACCTATCCGAGCTTAAGATTTTTGGTAGTTCATGCATGGTGCATATACCTAAAGAAAAGCGAACCAAATTTGACAAAAAGGCAAAAAGACACATTCTTGTTGGATATTCTGAGAATATTAAAGGCTATAGAGTCTATAACCCAGATATTGATGACATAACAACTAGTAGAGATGTAATTGTTTATGAAGATTATAGAACCAAAAGATTTGAAAATATGTCAGAAATAGTAAACAAAGAAGAAGTTGATGAAATGTCAGAAGCAGTGGGGGATTTAGATTTTAACTCAGCCGTTGAGAATATCAGTGAAGAAAGTTCATTTATTGATTTGGACGATTCAGACTCGGATTATATTCCAAATAATGCTGTTGGTGCTGAAACTCAGAAGGTAGAAGAAGTAAGAAAATCTGGAAGAGAAAGAAAAGAAAAGAAATTTGAAGATTACGTTACTTACCTGAGTGCTGCAGATGGCAACAGCTGTTTTGAAGATTTTCCAGCTACGTTCTCACAGGCTATGGCTAGAAACGACAATGACAAATGGCGAAAGGCTATGCAAGAAGAGATGGATAATCTGGATGAAAATGAGACTTGGGAAGTTGTCGACTTACCTGAGAATGGCACAGTGGTTGAGTGTAAATGGGTTTATAAAGTGAAAAGTGATTCTGAAAATAATAAAAGCTATCGTGCAAGGTTGGTAGCAAAGGGTTTTACCCAAAGAGAAGGGGTGGACTATAGTGAAACCTTCTCACCAGTTGTTAGGTATTCTACACTTAGGTTACTAATGGCTTCGTCAGTAGATTTAGGTCTAGATGTAAGTCACTTGGATGTAACCACGGCCTTTTTGCATGGACACTTGGACGAAGTTGTTTACATGAGACAACCTGAGGGTTTTATTAAACCAGGTCATGAAAACAAAGTCTTGAGATTGAAACGTGCAATTTATGGGTTGAAACAGTCGTTACGTGTCTGGTATAAGAAGGTCGAGGATGTACTGTTGGGCTTAGGCTATAGTGAATCAAAGTTTGAACCTTGTGTTTTTATGAAACGTGTCAAGAATTTACTTACCGTAATTGCTCTTTATGTTGACGATTTTTTAATTTTCTCAAATGACATAGCTGAAACTAAAGATCTAAAAGAAAAATTGGCAAGTCATTTTAAATTAAAAGATTTGGGTCAAGCCAAACAGATTTTGGGTGTGAATGTGTATAATGACAAGAAAAATGGAGTCATAACTCTCGATCAGGGGAAGTATATTGATTCACTATTGACTCGATTCAACATGGTTCATTGTAAAACTGTTGAAACTCCCATGGAAAATGGTCTAAATTTGAATAAGGGTGACAAAAATTGTGATTCGTCATTACCTTATAGGCAGCTTATTGGTGGATTAATGTACCTGGCTGTCATGACTAGGCCTGATATTTCCTACTCAGTCAGTACAATAGTTGTTTTGATATCAGTCATTGGAAATCTGCTAAGAGAGTTTTAAGATATTTGCAGAAAACCAAGAATATTGGTCTCAAATATAAAAAGGGTTCTAGTGAATTGTTGGGTTTTGTAGACTCTGACTGGGGTAGCAACGTAGTTGATAGGAGGTCTTATACTGGCTTCTGTTTTAAATATTCAGATTGTGTTGTATCATGGGAAAGTACTAAGCAAAAGACAGTAGCACTGTCAACGACAGAAGCCGAGTATATGGCCTTGTCTGAAGCTTCGAAAGAAGCAGTTTACTTGAGAAATTTGCTAGGTGAGATTAAAGGCTCTTTTGATTGTGTTCAGCTTTATTGTGATAACCAAAGCTCAATCAAATTGTGTAATAATCCTGTATATCACAAGCGAACAAAGCACATAGATGTTCGACACCATTATATTAGAGATGTTGTTGCTAATAAGTTCATAAATCTTGAATATATACAAACAAGTGAAATGGTGGCTGACGTCTTGACTAAAGCTTTGCCTTCTGTTAAACATTATAAGTTTTTGAAGAGTCTTGGAATTGTTAATGACATATGATTGTATTTTTATTGTTTTACCTAGTGGGGGTGTTGATATTAGCTTAAAAAATAAAAAATGATACATAGCGCGCCCTCTATAGTAGCAGTAGTATGTAGTATGTATACCTAGTCTTGCTTTTGTCAGTATTGTCACCTATCAGTCCTTGGAGACACGATTCTATGGAGACATGTTATTGTTTCCTAATAAAACAAAAAGTAGTTCCTTTCGGACAGTTGAATAAGTCGGTGTGTTTCATTTTTCCTCCCGCCTGCTTTTTAATATTATTAAGGGAAAATAGAGCTTTTAGTTGCAGCAATCCATAAAGCCCTGCGTTGTTTTGATAATTCATATTAGTAGATCAAAAGCCAATGATTTAAAATAGCAGGAACTTAATAAAATTACACATTATCCCTGTTACCTCGACTTCCACACTAATTACGATGCAAATCGCTGGCATTTTAATTAACACAATACCTAAACACACAAAAAAACACAAAATCCGATAATTCAAATCAATGGACGTTTGTCCAGAATGTGACAGAATCAATGACTACTGACCTGTCAAAAACGAAATTCAATATGGAAGTTCGGGTCAAGCATTGTGTTGTTTATTCTGTATGTCATTGATTCTGTCACATTTTGGACAAACGTCCAGATTTGGATTATCGAATTTTGTATTTTTTAGTGTGTTTAGGTATTGTGTTAATTAAAATGCCAGCGATTTGCATCATAATTGGGTGTGGAAGTCGAGGTAACAGGAAAAATGTGAAATTTTATTCAGTTCCTGCTATTTTAAATCATTGGCAATACAGGGTTTTATGGATTGCTGCAATTAAAAGAAAGGATCTAACACAGGCTCGATTTTCCCCTAATAATAATACCTTAAAATATTCACTCTTCATCTCAGAATTTATTAATAAATTAAGAAATACGTAGAAACACTATGAACACTATAAATATCACTATGAAAACAACAATAGGGTCAAAACACTAAAATACGTTGAAATACTAAAGACTATAAAATTCACTATGAAAACAACAATGGCGAAAACCAATAAAAAATACGTAGAAATACACTATAAAATTCACTTCGAAAGCAACAAGGGCCTGAACACAAATGTGCACAAATGCTCTCCTTATGAACGTCACCGGCTTGTCACCCTTGTCACGGCAATATTTGACCCGAACGGCCATTATAAAATCACGTGATTGAGATTGCCTAATTTGCTGTTTATTGAGGATTTTCGACTTTTTCGGTTTTTGATTTTCAGCTTTACGCTTAATGAATGCTATAAGTTTCCCAAATTTGCTGATATTCAAATTCTTCTCAATAATTAGGGTGGCTTTCAGCATGGAGTAAATTGTCGAGAGAGTCGATCCTTTATATTTTTTGGATATTTCCCAAAAATACGCTAGTAGCACGTCTTCAGTAACGGAACCATCTAATGTCTGCCCAGCGACTCTGTGTCTACGGGGCAACGGTAAGGGGAATGCAGTTGTAAAAAAAAATGGCTGATTTCATTCATAAAATACCCAGCTGCGTGCGGAATTTTTTGGAAGTGTTATCGTATTGCAACTCCTACACGAAAATCGAAAATGACCAAACCCCCGCCTCTGGATATTTCAATATAAATCGATATTCCAAGATGGGAGGATACAATGACGCAAGCCCTGGCCAATAGCGAGACGTAAGGTGACGTTAGCCCATTGACAACGACATGGTTCCCCGTGGCAACGGCCATCCTGCCAAAAACTCCACCAATCAGGTTCATCCAGGCCGGATGCTTGCCAAATTGTCAAAAACTGATGGTATCTTTAGAAAATGTTTATTTTTTACAATGGACAAAATTGAAGAAATCAGTTATTAGAATAAGAATAGATCTAACAACCACGTTGAAATATTTAGCGTTTTATTGGTATCTATATTTTGTTATTAAAAAATGGATTTTCAAATGAACTATATATACTTCATGCCTGGTATTTTCGCTTTTTAATAATTAAACGTGACAACATGGCACATTTACGTCCGAATTTCTTCCGTAGACTCAGATCCGCTGGGCAAACAATACGTTTTGCTCCTTGCACCAATTTGAAAATTTCTGAAATTCTTGCATGTACACTCGTTAGCATCTGTGTCAGGTTTCACCGTCGGTTTTGTTTGTCCAAGTAGGGGTGTCCCATTGAAGATGGGAATTGGGGTTATCTGCTAAACTCGTAGAGGTAGATTTTTTTTGTTTCCACATTTCCGGGCCAATTTTTCATGACGAATCGAATGCCGTAAACCGCAGGTCTCTATCTTGTTTCGTTTTGGAGATACAGGGTGAAACTTGAAATGTTCACTTTTCGAGGGTAGTCATTATCTACCGTATAAAAAAAGATATCAAAAAAGTGAAAATTGTATCTGACGCAGTTTTTTACGTAGATTTCATTGGTGTACTGGATTTTTTTTCCCGAAGTACCGCTTGAGAGATATGATACAAACTTCATCTTTTTTAAATGGGACACCCTGTAAATTTTGACATTTTTGGAATACACATAAAATTACCTTTCCGATGATATATAATTTGTCTATATTATGTTGTAACTTGCCAATATTATCATGGTATTTGAAACTTTCCATAAGAACCTTTGGAAATCGCATTGAATATGGTTTTATTTTCTGGTTCAATGTGTGAGAAACTTTTGATATGGGACTCCCTGTGAAATAATAGTTTATCGAGGACCGGTTTATTCATCTTCTGATGAACTCTCAGATATGCAATATGACGGATAAAAATTCAATCTGCAATCCCATTGAAATGAATAAACCGGGCCTAAGGTCATCATCATACAATAGGCGATGATTCGATACCGAGTATGATATTCTCGTATTGTTTTTAATGTCGTCAATTGTGCATTTTCTAATGGCTATATATACCAATTTTGGAACCCCACACTCTTCCACAGTCTTGGCAAACCCAGCCTCTGGCAACATTGGTCTCTTCCTCTGCTCTCTCGCTCCTTCCTGCGGGCCCTCTTTTTGGTCTCGTGTCTGCGTCGCTGTTTTTCAAAAGTTTGTGGTCCGTCGTGGACTACTCGAAGCCATTAAGGCCTATCATTTGCCGTCGTCTCGCAGATGCAATGACGGATAAAAACGCAATACCTATGTATTCCCATTGGTCCGCCAGTTATCTGCCGACCACTAGAATTGTAGAATGGTAAATTTTCCTTGCAATTAGTTTCCAGCAAAGTTTATCTGAATAAGGCCCAGTTTATTCATCTTCAGATAAACTTACTAGTAACTATCTGCAAGATAAATTCACTGATCTATAATCCTATTGGTTGGCGGATAACTGACCGACCAATGGGATTACAGGTTGCGTTTTTATCCGTTAGAGTGCATACCATACCTGACAGTCTATCAGAAAATAGATAAATTGGCCTTTAATCATATTTTTTTCATTTCAACGATATAGGTATTACACTTCGTTGGACACATAGCGGTTTGTGGCATCGTGTAACGTGGGCTCGTGACAAACATGTGTCCAACGTTGGCCACACTCAACGTTCGAGCCAAAGTCGGTAAATTTGACCCGCTTCAAAAAAGGCTTCCAATGTTGGACAGAGGTTGGAGACACTGCCACATAAGGATTGACAGTCGTCCATTTTTTAGGTTAGATTCAGTGGCGCTATAAAAAAGTTTATTTTCCGATGCTTGTCCTGACTCGTGCTACTTTGAAACGAAACGGCACTGACAACGATACTCCAACCTTTGTTCCAAGGTTTGTTCCAATGTGGGAAGGAATGTTTGCCTCGTCGCGTAGCGGCACATTTGCCAAATGCTAGAGTGCCAAACATTGTACCCAACGTTGGATCCAACGTTGGGACCAATGGCTGGACACATCGTGTGGCGTCGGCTTAAGGCCAGTTCATTTATCGTTAGATAAACTCACTGGCAAGGTCCTCCCTCCGCAGATTTTAAGCAACTAGAGAGAAACCAAACCAATTGGCAACTTAAGTCACCAACTATGGAATATGGATCACACACGATGCTACTGAAAAATCAAGTCAATTCTTGATTATAGTAGCTTTGTTGTGTTTAAATTATTATTTTATTATTATGATTAGGATATTGTTATTCTCCTAGCAAAAATGTTTAATAATCCAAGATATTATCACTTATCATAAAAAAGAATTCGGCACAAGAAAATGGGTATTGGGTTTATCACACATTCAACATTCAAAAAATAATAAAATGCATATAGGATTTGAAGTAGCCTAAAATTGAAGGATTATTCTCCAATTTTCGCCGTTTTGCGTGCTTGTTCACAGGATAAAATAGAAACTAATCGCCAAGCGACGCTGCATGTCGGATTGCGGCTAACAGATCACCGACGAGTTTCCTTACCAGCGAGTTGTGTTGCGTGCGGATGCTCATTGAAATACACAAGCGGCAACTAATAAGCAACTGATTGACGATTCAAGTTTCTAGTAAGTCTGTTTCCAGTTGCCAAATGTGCGGAAGATCTAAAGCCTAACTGTCTACAAGATAAATTGGCCAATCTCTAATCTCATTGGTTTTCGGATAACTGGCCAACCAATCGGATTATTCATAGATTACCAGTTTATCCGTCATATTACATTGCCTGACAGTTTATCAGAAGGTGAATAAACCGGCCATTAGACTATTAAATGCAGTTACTGAGCATTAGTGAGATATTTGATTATTTTTTATAGGATATATGCTGTAGGTAGGTACCGGCAAAATGACATCAATTTTCTTTGCAATCAGAACCTATTTCTTCTTAACGTTAATGGAGAGGTATAACTACAAAGTGTAATATCTATATTGTTGAAATAGAGAAAAATACAGGATTTAATAAACTATTATTCTACAGGGTGTCCCACATTTAAAAATTACACCAGAAAATAAAACCAAATATTCAATGTGATTTGCAAGGGTTATTTCTTATGGAAAGTTTCAAATGCCATGATAATATTGGCCAAGTTACAACATAATATAGACAAATTATATATCATCGGAAAGGTAATTTTATGCGTATTCCAAAAATGTAAAAATTTACAGGGTGTCCCATTTAAAAAAGATGAAGTTTGTGTAATATCTCTCAAGCGGTACCTCGGAAAAAAAATTCCAGTACGCCAATGAAATCTACGTAAAAAACTGCGTCGGATACAATTTTCAACTTTTTGATATCTTTTTTTATACCCTAGATAATGACTACCCTCGAAAAGTGAACATTTCAAGTTTCACCCTGTATCTCCAAAACGAAACAAGATAGAGACCTGCGGTTTGTGGCATTCGATTCGTCATGAAAAATTGGCCCGGGAATGTGGAATCAAAAAAACTCTACCTCTACGAGTTTAGCAGATAACCCCAATTCCCATCTTCAATGGGACACCCTGTACTTGCTTTTCGACTTTGTTGGTAATAATTCTGATGTGGCCTCTGCTACTGACCATAATCTTTTCTGGTAGGAATCTTGCATTTTCGCTGGATGAATCCATTTTCACACACAACAGTATATTACAGAAATAATTTATTGTTTGTTTGGTTGCTAAGGCCGCAGTTTCTAATGGTAATTTATGCATAGCTGTCTATTATTTTGATTTTGCGGGTGTGTCAAATTTTTACAAACAACCACCAGTTTTGTTGCTTGTTTGACTTTGAAAGCAGGTGCATCTTTAATTTATTCTAATTTTTTTTAAAAATAATATCTGAATTACATAATTACTCGCGATCGTACATAAAATCTTGTATGAACCACAGGCGCAAATGGTGTTTGCGGCCCGCCGCGTGGAAATTAAAGCACGAGGCGCAGCCGAGGGCTTTAACCACGCAAATTGCGCCCTTGGTTCATAAATAACTATTTTAGCTCTCCCCGAACCACCCGTCCATTCTCTAATTTTGGGATGTAGGTACAGCTGCAAAAGTAAATGTGAGTTTGAATCGATTTCACACAAAATAAGAAATAACATAATAATCCAGGCAATGGAGATCGTATGAGGAGCTTTGCTTGCAAAATTTATTGTAGTTCTGGAAATTGGCCTACTTTATGTTTTTTGGATCGCTGGATCCAAATTTCCAACTTCCCACCAAAAATTTCCTCGGCAACCCCCTCAAATTATGAAAAAAAAATAAAATGTAGGGAAAATATGCAAGAAGAAATATTTTAAAACAGTTTGACGTAGGGCGAACGTAGAGGGCGCTGGCGTGCCTTAAAGCATGCTCATTGGCGTCTCAGGGTATCATACGCCTTAAAAGTCTTAGGCATTCGCTTGACAACCTACGGCTTTTAAGTTGGCTCTCCCTTCACCCTTTTAAAAATTTTGTTTTAACCCCCCTTCCTCCCCCCTCGTTTAATCTTTCCTATTTTTGAACACCTGGAAGTCCTCCAACCTTCAACCTCCAACTTTTCCTCACGTATTTTCAGGCAAGTTGAAAATTTGTTGTGATGAAACACATTTCAATGCCCTCCGATAACGGAAGTTTGCAAATGAAGCAATTTAACCTTTAAAAGCTACACAGTGGTTTGCACGGTTATTTTGAAAATACTTGTATTTTGAGAGGCGAGGGTTTATGAACCTTTCAGTGGATCACTGTCCACATCCCACACATCAGTAATGCGAGAACGTCAGTGGAGTGAGTAGTGATTTTTTATTTAATCCTAAAGATAGATACTGGTCTGATAGACCATAGACCATAGCGTAGCGAATAGCGATTACTTAAATGCATCCAGATGACCCGAAATTTCAAGAATGGGCACAAAATCTTTTTGATGAATCAGATTTTGATGAACTTGATAACGGTATAAATAGCGAAGATGATTTAGATGGACCCAAAGCTAGTGCAAAGCAACTTGGAAGTTTTCTAGCCCCTGAGGAAGTATATGGAGTCTATTATTTTCAGAAGAAATTAAGTATAAATTAAATAATTTTCCATACTAATAAACAAAATAACCGAAGCTAAGCTAAGCTTGTTTGTTTAAAACAGTTTCTAGTTTTATTTGAACCAAATTTTGGCTATAATTAGAGATTAATTTAATTTTTAACACGAATTCCAATGGTGTTTCTGTGTGTGGTGTCAGTGAGTGCACTCTGTAGCCGGTAAAGGATTTTCCCCGTAGCCAATAATGGTTAATGTCACATCAACCATGGATATTATTAGGAGTAATAACAGTTCCTAAAAACAGTCACATATGCAATAACAGGTTTTTAAAACAACTCAATTGAAAAACACACTGCAAATAATCTTATTATACACGTCAAAAACTGCGAGCGGGATAAACAACTTGCTATAAATATGACACGACACATCGCCCTGGGGCAGAATTCTGGTGACAAAGGAGGGGATGAACCAAGGTCGCGAAAGCGGCGAAAACTACGCACACGCAGTTGTCATCTGATCTGGAGGCGAACCACAAACAATCGCTATCGATAAGTTCTCGACAATTTTCCCTCACCTCGACCACCCTTCACTCAACGTTAGTCGTCAAAATTGCCACCACAAACGAACGTTTGCCGAAATTTATCGATTAAATCGATTCGAAACTTATCGACACTTTAAACGACCCCGCTAAAAGTTTGTCGATATACAACATAACCTCGAACATTCAAAAATTGGAATATATTTTGTTTTGGTTTAGCCGTTAGCCGAAAAAAGTTTGGATTAAACAATTATTTACGAAATTAGCGTGGTATACAAGCTGTCTGTAACCCACGGTAAGTCAATAAAACAAATAATATATAGGTATCCAATATAGTAATTAGTAATTTCGCCAACTTTTGTTTACTTGGCTAAATTAATCCATGCTATTTTTTTAACGAGTTTAAAGTCGTAGCCTAATGGTAGATCGTGTTTTGTCTTCAGCCTTAAAAAAATGAACCCATTTTTTTAATATTAATTTTTGATTTTAGATAATGGAGTCTCAAAACCAAAACTCTCAAAAAAGAATGAGAGTAAGTACAAGACATTGGGACTTGCTCCTCGATATTTTAGAAAAACACCCAGATATGGTCACTGGCAAATTTGTGTGCCAGAACGCAAAACAAAAATCAACAAAGCAAGATGCGACCCTGCAATTGAATGCGATGGGCTTGGGTGAGAAATCCGCTGATAAATGGAAGTCGGCCCTTCAGGATTGGAAATATAAAACTAAAAGTAAAGTGGCCGAAATTAAAGACCACGAAAAAAGAAAACCGGTGGTGGACCCCCGATAAAAATCAAACTTAACGAGCAGGAAGAGAGGCTGATGAATATTGTAGGTTGGACTGCAGCAGTGGGCAACCAAAATGTTCCCGAGAGTGGCTTGACCAAAACTCCACTTGTGCTTGAACTTTCTGAACCAAGCACATATTTGCTTTCACAGGCTGAGGTTAGACCTTTGAAAACACCTATTCTACAAGAGCTGCAGTTTTCAGAAGACAATTTACATACAGGAGAACAAAATGTTCAACCACAAGAACATGGTCAACATGTAGAATGTTCGTCAGCCCAGAGTGAGATCCAAAGTAAGAAAAAACAAAAAACCGACAATTCTTCCAAAAGAAAAAATGTCAACAGTGATGACGTTTTGGGTGCCTACCAAAGAGAGACAATGGAAGTTTTGAGAGAAATATCTACTGGTATCGAAAACTTGAACATACAATTAACATCAATTGCACATTCTTTGGCAAAAATAGCTAACAAAGACAATAATTCAGTTGAAAAGTAAATTGAACTTAGTATAATGTAATCAAAATAAATTATCTTGTGTTTTTGTTTGAAAATGTATATTATTTTTACGTTTTATTATATTTGTTTAAAAATTATAATGATATTTCAGTTCCTAAGTACGATCAAAGAATATAATAAGACTCAGGTAAATAGAAAACTTTTGCAGTATTATCATTTTCGAATTCCTGATGGATGCTGGCTCCTCTTGGCTTATGCCTCTAATCGTAAGCCAGCATCCATCGAGGGGCTCAAAAATAATATAGGTACTGGAAGAGTTTTCTAATGATGTTAGTCTATTTTATTCTTCAGTACGATATAGCTATATTACTGTATTAAGGTAGGGGATTTGTTTAATAAACATATATTTAATCCAATTTGTTGTTTTCTTAAATCTTCATTCTTAATAATATGATTTAAGTATAATAATTTAACAATATATCCTAATAAAAACTACAAATCACAGTGGTTTTGATAATTATACAGGGTGTCCCCGTTCAACTGGTCAAAAATTCTAGGGTATATAGAGGAACCATAGAGAAGTGTAGTTTGAGATAAGACACCGATGGTCGGATGTGCGTCTTTTCCAAAATACAGGGTGTTGAAATTTTACAAAAGATCGAATTTTTCCCACTGTATTAAAAACGCGTTTAGCGATTTTAAGAAAATTTTCAGGGCTTAAATGATAGGTGGTGATGTAACTTTACAAGGAATTGCAGTTGATTTCATTAGTCCAGGGACGGACTTGCAGCACATGGTATTAAATGTTTTGAAGAAAAAATCTACGCCACATGTGCTGCAAGTCCGTCCCTGGACAAATCAAATCAACTGCAATTCCTTAAAAAGTTGCATCCCCACCTATCACTCAAATCCTGAAAATTTCATTAAAATCGCTAAAAGCGTTTTTAATACAAAGGAAAAAATTCGATTTTTTTGTAAAATTTCAACACCCTGTATTTTGGAAACGACGCATTCCGACCATTGGTGTCCTATCTCAAACTACTTCTTTATGGTCCCCTGAGAACTTGAATAACTACTTTGTAAATGTGGCAAAAAATTTAATGACCACTATAGCTCCTTCTCGCGATCCGCTTTCATATCTTTCCAGTACCAATATGAATTTACACAGTTTCTTCCTAACACCCGTTGAAACACTAGAGCTTTTCAGCACAATTAAAGACATAAAAAACAAAGTGTCATCTGGGACTGATGGACTAACTTTAAAAATGTTCTTCAATTTACCGGAATGTACATTAAATCTCCTCACTGCTTTAATAAATAAATCTTTTCAACAAGGAGTGTTCCCAGATTGCCTCAAGACGGCTATAATTATTCCTCTGCACAAGGGAGGTGATAAGGACCAAGAGTCGAACTATCGTCCAATTGCACTTCTTCCTACTTTATCCAAAATCATTGAAAGATTGGTTAAGAAAAGGCTTCTATCATTTCTGCATAAATATAATATACTAACTATCCACCAATTTGGATTTTTAACCAACAAATGCACTATTGATGCTATGTTCTCTGTCTTCAATAATGTCTTCTCTAGCTTGAACAATTTGCACTCCACAGCATCAATTTTCTGTGATTTTTCTAAAGCATTCGACTGTGTAAGTCATAATATCCTAATTAACAAATTGCAGCATTATGGAATTCGAGGCTCTCCTCTGGAATGGTTCAAGTCGTATCTTAACAACAGAAAACAGCTTGTGAGGGTTGATACGACGACGTCTTCATGCAAGCCAATAGAATGTGGGGTTCCACAGGGTTCCGTGTTGGGTCCAATATTATTTTTGCTGTTTATCAACGATATTGCTAGTCTAGACATCAGCGGTAAAATCTGTCTTTTTGCTGATGATACTAGTTTCACTTGGAGCAACCCGGATATTGTAGCTCTTCATAGAACCATGTCCATCGACTTGTTGGCTATTAAAACATGGTGCGACTCTAACTTCCTCTGCTTCAACGCTGCGAAAACAAAAGTTCTATCATATAGAAGTACGATGCAACCTATTGTACTTAATAACACTACTACTATTGACGTCGTTGATTCCGTAAAGTTTTTGGGCCTTATTATAGACAAATCCCTAAAATGGAATTCGCACATCGATTCTTTATCAAAAAAATTAAGTTCCGCTTGCTTTGCGATAAGATCAGTTTCCAAGGAACTCAACTTGTCAACTTCTAGAACAGTCTACTTTGCCCTTTTCGAATCACATCTTCGATACGCCCTTCCATTCTGGGGTTCGTGCTGTGCGACTCAATTTGACCGTATTTTTAAATTACAAACGAGAGCTATTAGATATTCCCTAAAATTAAAAAATAGAGCTCATTGCCAAGATTTTTTCAAAAAATATAAAATATTAACACTTGCTTCCCTTTTCATACTAGAATCAGTCTGCCTTATCCGCAAACACCTACCCAGTATTTCAGAAAGGCCATTGCATAACTATCCACTTAGAAACGCGGAGCATGATCTTTATCTGCCAACTCCATCCTCCGAGTTAATTAAGAGCTCCATTCTATACAACGCAAAAAAAATGCACAATCATCTGCCAGTAGTCATCAAGTCCATAGCATCTCTTCCTAAATTTCGCATAGCTCTAAAATCCTATTTATCAGAGAGAGCCTTATATAAAGTAAATGACTTTTTTCTGACTTAATTTTGAGCGTTCCACACACTGGATCATAGTTTATAGGTAATTTGTTCATTTTTGTATTTTGTTCATGTTATATTTGTTTATGTTTATATCATTTTATTTTGACTTTGTATACATTTAGATGTATATAATATGTATTTTTAACTTTAAGGCTTAGTCTACAAATTATGTTATAATTTTTTTGACAATAAAGCATTATTATTATTATTATTATATACCTACCCTAGCATTGTTGACTTGTTAAAGGGGGACAACCTGTACATATGAATATTTTCTTGGTAAACAATTTCTAGCACCATAAGTTGAAAAACTGCTGCAACATCCAACCCTGAAAAAAACAAAAATTAATTTTTACTGCTTTATTATTTTCAGAAGAAAAAAATCTTCTACAAAAAATATACTTGAAAATGTCCCATAAAATCTTTTTATCTCCAGTAAAATTAACTGATGCAGAATACCCGATTAGGCAGATTTTACCATTCTTACTTACCTAGTTATTGAAATACCCTATTACTATGCGATGCCTTTGTCTCTGCCCTTCATTTGATATAAATCCTCCTTGGAAATTAGCTGCAACCACAGGAACAGGATTGTCTTCAAAGGGCTTATTATTATCTTGATCTCCTAAACTAATGTTGTGTAACACAGTACTAGCTGTCACAATGTACCCAGCCATTTGAGGATCATACCTGAAATTTGCGAACAAAATATTGAATTATTGACCAAGGTCATAGAAAAAGTGTACAAGCAATATGCCGACTAAGTACAGTACAAGTACAGGGTGGTTCAAATTGGACACTTCAAGAAATTGTCCAATTTGGACCACCCTGTACAGACAAAGAAGTCCTACAGTCTCAGCACCCAGATTATATAAAACATTTTATGTAACACATTTGGACTGCAGCTGAATATTTTCGCCTATAAACATAAATTTTAAATAGTAATATAACGAGTGCAATGGAAATTATCGATAATTTTTGGGGAATTTTTCTGAATGCATTAGTTGAAAAAAAAAAAAAAAAAAAAACATGAGTGCTCGTAGTGCACAAGTGCCTTTTTTTTGTTAAAAATCCATGAGTGCAAATTTGTCAAAAATTATACTTCCATTGCATGAGTTGTATTTTATGAGAGAATTTAATGAATCAAGAAAATCAAAAAAAAAATCTAATATTCTATTAGTCCTACCTATTATATACTCAAAGTGCTCGACGAACATAAGTTTGGTGTCCAAGTAAACAGCAAGGTCCTTAACAACAAACACCTCAGTAAGAGCAATGTTAATAAAGGAGTATTCCACAGGTATAGTATTCATCTGGCGGGTGAAGCGCATACCGCAGCATTTGTCGATATCCTAATACTGTTAATTATTGAAATATCGCATAACTAGACGTTGCCTTTGTCTCTGCCCTTCATTCGGCAAAAACCCTCCTTGCACATTAGGTGCATCTACAGGAACTGGATCATCTTCAAACAGTTGTAAGTCATCAACATCTTCCAAACTAATATTATGTAAAACAGCACATGAAGTTACAACAGTCATCACAGGATCATATCTAAATGGAAATCCAATTTTAAAAAATCTGAGAAGTTTATCAATAACCTTGTTTGATTCAAACAGACTCAACTGTTAGAATGAAAATAAGGTTCTTGATGCAATTTACAGGTGAATACCTGTAAATAACCCTACAGGTAATATACCTTAAAAGCCTTTCCCCATGGGGACACATCTGAATCTGTTCTTAAAAACCCCATTACACCGTTCAATACAATTTCTTGCACCACAATGAGCACGGGTGTATCTGCCCTCAGGCGTATTTGGAGCTGCATCTAATATAGGGGTCATCAGCCAAGGCTGTAAGGAATAGCCCGAATTTCTTATAAGCCATGCAGTTCTATCCCCGGCCTGATACTGGCGTTCAAGCTCTATTTTTATATTAGACATTCTCCATACATGAGAATCATGAGTGGCTCCCCCATGTCTTGGATTAATTGCCAGAATCTTTAACATAGCATCACATATCTGAAATCAATATAAAATATTCCCATTTTGTTGTCTAAAATCCATTTGTTTTATTCTGGAATAAAATAAATAGATTTTGGCCAAGTAGGTAACTAACTATAGTTACAATTTGCACATTCAAAGAATGGTAACCTTTTCTATTGAGGTAGTTATGTTCTTCATGACTTGGACATAATATTCGCACATGGGTGTAATCTATTGCTCCAATCACCCCCGGAAAATTATGTCGTCTATAAAATTCATCTTTTATCTCCTGTTTCTGTTCAGCTGTGGTAGGAAACTTGATGAAAATAGGTGCTAAATGATTTTTAATTAATGTCGCTACCTCTCTAATGCAGTTTGAAACTGATTGCTGGCTCATTGATAATTCACTACTTTGTCCTACAAGCCTCTGATAACTTCCAGTGGCAAAAAATTGTAATGCTGTGAATATTCTAGACATAGGCGACAGGGCTCCTCTCCGTGGCATATTTCGCATATGAGGAAGTAATTGATTTATAAGCATTTCAGCTTCGGGTTTGCTCAACCTAAATCTTCTCCGAAATTCCAAAGCATCCATGTTAAAAGGATTGAATGTATCTCGCATTTGAATTCTTTCCCAATTAAATCTTCTTAGTCGTCTCACACGCCTTTCCCATGCGATTAAAATGTTTACTGGCAATATCGGAAACCGAGTCGAAAACCTAATACTTACACTGAATAGCCAAAATAAAAATTTAAATTGTCATGAAATTCAACAAAAGTATAAAACACAAGCACTGAAACGTTCCTATAAACAATAAACTGACTCAACAACAACAATAACAAACAAAACTATGAAATTTTGATTACTTTTTATAAAGTATAACCTCAATTCTTCTTTTTTTTTTTAATTCCTGTAGCCTATATTTTCAGAATAAGTAATAACTTTCTATCGACAGTACGAAAACACCCGAGGATATGTCGATTTTGACAATACGATTACTTGTGGTAGCAAAAGTTGATCGAATCGATAAGTATGTCGTTGACTTTTGTAGAGCGATCGAGATTAAAGCGATTGCTTGTGGTTCCCAAGCTGATATGCTGGCGAGCGTACGGCAGCTAGGCGCATCTTCTGAGACGCGGTAACTCCCTACTCATTCGCCCTACGTCAAAATATCATTATGATCTTTTTTGTCGTGAATTTTGTTTACTTTCCGAATTTCTAGATAGTTCTTCTCTAGAATTCGCAAAACAACGATTTTTTTTCTCCAAAAAAACGATCTTTTTTTTTCGCTTTTTCAAAATTTGAGGGGGTTGCGGGGGGAAGTTCTAAAATTAGGATTGAACGACCCCGGTAACATGAAACAAGCCTATGTCCAGGACTACCATGAATGTTGCAATCTAAAATTATGTATTTCCTGGACTATCATGCATGAATAATTTTGAAAAAATCATCAAAATTTTGATTTTACCCTTTTCCCCTCACCTATACTTGACAGTGTTAACCTCTTCAATAGTGCCAAGTTGTTAAATTGTAGCATGGGCTATTTTGTGTCGAATTAAAGGACACCGCACCGGATGCATGGGATTTTGGGTTTCGGTGAAAATCTGTGAAATTTTCAAATTTTGTATAAAATAACATGCTGAATAAAAGTCCAAATGGCAAAACTTTCGTTACCCCCATAGTTTGCCTTTTATAGGCTCTCCTATTCCAGAACCTTTATAATCTATGCAGAACATTTATTGATTGATTTGTTCATTATTTTGGTGTATTTGTATCTATTTTTTACAGCTTGTTTGTTTAAATGAATATCAGGGCCAGGGTCCTTATTCTCAAAACCGAGACTGAGTAAGAATTTTTGAGTATTGCTTTTAGAGGATGTGCATATTGCCATTTTCAAGCTTCATTCTCACTTGGGCGAAATTCGCTCTTTTATTGATATTGCGTCGACAATTTGACGTTTAATACACGTATTAAACGTCAAAATGTCGAAAAATTGTAAAAAAAAGCGAATTTTGCGCAACCGAGTATTAAGCCTTACGACATAAGTCAAGTCCCCACTTCATTCTGTTCAACAATTCGAATAAGCAAACATCTCAACTATAGTTCATACCAAATAAACTTATAGTTGGGTTGTCAAGCTCGGCTGGCACAGCGTTGCCGTCTCTTGCATATTTTCCTTTGGTCAAAATATTTTCAGGAACAATAATGGATTATATTATAATATAATGCAAACATTTATTACTTGAATTATAAACATTGTTTCAAAGCTTGGTTTAATAGATATTTAATAACAACTTATTTGTCAATCATCACATAAAATATAATAGTAACGCTCAGTTCCTATTTTATTTACAGCCACTCTAAATACTATAAATAATTGAATATGATGAATATTTGAACCATCAAGGATATTTTCAATTATTCTGGATCACTGAAATCGCTAGAATCGCTAGAGTCTTCATCAACATTGATAAAAAGTGGAAGAACCTCTTGCCTGTCTATTACTTGTTCCCTGTTATACCACTCGTCAATTATTCCTTCTGTATGTCTAATAGAATTTTTCCACATTTCAGGGGTAACAGTTTCCAGTGCCTCTCGCCACATTTTTAAACAAGCATCCTAATCCTGAGTATAGCTATCTCTGCCAATATGTCGGTTATAATAGTTTTTTGCAATTCCCCAAATAATTTCAATCGGGTTGAAAGTACAGTGGTATGGAGGTAGTCGTAAAACTTTATGTCCATACTGTTCTGCCAAGTCATCTACCACATACTTTTTTGTTGGTTTATTCCTGAAAAATTAATACTTGGAAAGTTGAGCATAAAATGCATACAATTTTGGTATTGTAGGTACCGTGCAACAATGGTAACAAGTTCAGATTTCAATGCTGTATTTGGATACTCAACTTTCTGTTTGGTTAACCAATTTTGAATTTCAGCCTTGGTAGACGAACTATTAGGTGTCTTCGTTAATAACATGCTGTTAAGATGCTTCGGCATCTTGTACACTTCACACTACAAGTTGCTTTTGTAAAACTAGCTCACAATTAATAGTACTCAAACCAACAACTCGTAAACTGCCAAAACGCAATCAAAATTCAAACTGTCAAGAATTTAATTTGGCAACATTACATTTTTTGAAGTGGTGTTACCAACTGAATGACCAGCGGGAAATTCAAATTCCAATTAAGTCAATCCGACGCCGAATATTTTGACGGTTGGCGATAACGATTTTAAAAATGGCGTCATCGATGTCACAACTACAAGTTTATTTGGTATGAACTATATATACTGTATTATATTCAAATATCGCTATGGATCATTGCTTCATATGCAATAGATATTCACATTTAAATCAGCTTCAAAGACTAAACGATAATACCCGTGACCTAGCAATACGGAAGCGTGATGAGGCCAATAGGCCAGCTCGAAATGCCAATGGAGACGCTCGGATTTGTTTAAACTGCAGTCGGTCAGTCCATGAAGAAATAAGAGCCTTAGAAAATGACCCGACTTGCTTGGTTTTCAATGTTCTTACTCAAACTACAAGTAACAGCTGTATGATTTGTAATAGGGAATACAACGTTGTTCTACAAAGGTTATCTATGGATTGTAGAATTGATATTTTTGTTAAAGCCAATATTTATGTGCCAGAATATGTTAAGTGTTGTGATGTACATATGACCGACCGCCAGCTGCTTCAGGAGTAGGTACTTGCTTTCTGGATTACGTTCTGTCCGTAGGCCATTCGTTTTTAGAGGTGTGGATTTGTTAGCTTTTCTGGAAGGTCTTCGTGCCGCTATCACAACACAACGCTTCCATAGGTTTGATGATGTAAGCAATATTACAGATGATGAATTTACGTCTATTTCGTCACTAACAAAAGCGCAATTTGACGAATTAAATACATTCTGCGATAATATTCCTCACGATAACCGATCAGATCGACATATAAAAAAGAAACACTTGATAACTTTTTTATGCAAGCTTCGACATGGACTTTCCGATGAATTTCTAAAAGTTATTTTTAACTACAGTACCCGACAGGCCGTCAGTTTGGCGATTTCATCTGTTAGAAAGTTCTTGTTACTACGGTTTGTACCAAACAACTTGGGATTTGCAGCAATTACAAGAAATACATATATTGACCGTCGCGTCAACGACTTCAGTAATGCGCTGTATAACCCTGAACCTGAAGTTCGTAGAGCTATTGCGTATATTGACGGTACTTACAGCAAAATCGAAAAAAGTTGTAACTTTCAAGTTCTGCAACAATCATACTGTCGCCATAAGGGCCATCATCTTTTAAAGCCAGCTCTTATTGTAGCACCAAATGGCTACATTCTAAGCTTACTTGGACCGTACTTTTCAGATACTAGAAATAACGACGCAGCAGTGTTACGCACTGAGCTTCAACAAGATGTTGATGGGATTAGAAACTGGTTTAATAATGATGATATTTTTATCGTGGACAGGGGGTATAGAGATGTTGTACCCTTTCTTGAAAATATCGGAATTGCCCATCGGATGCCTTATGCCTTACCCCGAAATCAGCGACAATTAACAACCGAAGAAGGAAATGCATCCCGTCTCGTTACTAAAACCAGATGGATCATCGAAGCCAGAAATGGACAGTTTAAGACAATTTTCAAGTTTTTCGCGGGAGTTATTTCCGTAACGCACGCAGTTAACCTTCGTGATTTTTATAGAATTGCAGCTGCAATTATCAATAGATTTCATGGCCCAATTCCCGAACCTCCCTTGGAGATTGCTCACCGAATGTTGGCTCGCTTACATGAACCAAGTATTGCAAGCACGAGTGGAGGCGGACGGCTTACAGAGAAGGAACGGTCAATGGACAGTGCTGGACGAAAACCATCTACCAGGATTTCCACGCTTGCCTCTTGATTATTTGAGGGATTTAACATTCGGTACTTACCAACTAAAACTGGCGCCATCCTATGTACAGCACAAACTACAAAGGGACCAAACAGAGATACTAGAATTAGACCTTTTAGCCAATGACCCGGGTTTGATTAGATTAAGAATATTTTCCCGATTTAGAAACGCCACAAAACACCAGCTGTGGATTGCCTTTAACCAAGATGGCCAGGACGATGAACAACCGATTCAGGGATGTTATTGCACGTGCAGGTCTGGTGCAAGGACTATAGGCACATATGCCCACGTTGCAAGTGTTTTGTGGCATTTAGGATATGCACGACACGATCACAATGTCAAGTACCGGTCGTCTATCCTGCTAGACATTGTTTTGGATGCTGCTAACAGAAACCCTCAGGCATATGTCAATCACGGCATCAACATAATTCACTGAATGAAAAACCTCAGTATTAATCATCACAGGAGCCCGTTAGTGTTTGTACCATAATTATTTAACCCTTATTAGCTTAGTGCCCAACCTTCTAATATATTTTCGCAAAAATAAGCACATAATATATTATATTCTTTTAATAATAGACCACTTTATTTACTGTTATTTATTCAAATAACCATTGCAGCACTTCAGTATCATGTTAAAGCAGTAAGCTTATGTTCTTCTTTTAACCTATGCAGCTATTCAGCGATTCTTGTGTAGCTTTGATGTGGATTAATTTGGAGGAGAGGGTTTGGAGTCGAAAAATACTGCGGAGATGACGAGCCACAGGGTCCTCTTATCTCCTTTCTATTAATTTTTACACTGTACCGTATCAGCCATCAAAACATGAACCCCAGAAAAAAAATACAAATACACCAAAATAATAAACAAATCAATCAATAAACTTTCTGTATAGATTATAAAGATTCTGAAATAGGAGAGCCTATAAAAGGCAAACTATGGGGGGTTACGAAAGTTTTGCCATTTGGACTTTTATTCAGCACGTTATTTTATACAAAATTAGAGAATTTCACAGATTTTCACCGAAACCCAAAATCCCATGCATCCGGTGCGGGGTACTTTGTATCTGGATATTTTTTTTTGCAGATTTGTTTAGAGAACTGAAAGACCTTACATTTAAGGTATCGCATGACCTATAGTGCCATTTGAGATTTTGAAGTTAGGGATGCTACCGCCATAGGGGTGGTTCGGGGAGAGCTGAGTCCTTGTCTTGGCTCCCTTTTCAAACCTTCGAAACAGGTTTTTCTTTTTTTTTATCGATTATCGTTTTTAAGATATAGGCCATTGAAAGTTTTCAGTGGGACACCCGGTACCTACAGTTAATATCTTGGGATTTTCTTTAGTTGATGTGCACGCCTTTTCACTGCCCCTATGTACGGTACTACTTCTTGAATCACACTTTCAATGTGAGTCTTCCATAATACCTTACTTGTAATAAGAAGACCCAAATATATTTATATTCGTTCACTTTTTTAAAAATATTTAGTATCATTTATTTTAATAATATGTTGATAAGTGTTTTTTTTTTTGGATGACTGTCAAGTACACGGTCTTCTTAATGTTTATGCTTAGTTTATTATAGCATAGTATAGTTCAAGATCCTTACTTACAATGTCTTCAACTAGTTGACCATCTTCACTTGTATACTCTATAACGGTATCGTCAGCAAACATAAAATACTTTGAAGTACGATCAATTTCATACTATGAACATATAAGTATTGTAAGGTTCTCAAAACTGATTCCTGAGTTATACCAACTTGTACAGCCGCTTTACTACTATACTAGATTCACCATTCACCACTGTGTATTGTTCTTTGTTCTTTGAATAAGTTTCCAACAATTTGTAGGTAATTCCTCTGCATCCCATTTAATACAGATTATTAAGGAGGATGTGTATTCTATCAAAGGCCTTCTGAAGATCAATAACACTGCAATCTAATTTTGTCAATTTCGTTTGATACATATTCTAGAAGATCTACAGTAGCACCCAAGGTATTACTGTTTTTTTTGGAACCCATACCGCCCATTGTCAAATTTAAAGGAGGCATTGATAAAACTTATTAGTTATTAGTCTGGTGTTAATAAATTTTTGAAGTACTTTGGTGAAGGTGCTTAGCAGGGATATTGGTCGTCACTTATTAAACTCATCTTGAACGCCTTTTTTATGCAATGGTAGGACTTCAGCGGTCTTTAACTCTTGTGGATAAATACCTGTTTCGAGGATTTTATTGAATATTTTCTCTCCAATTATTTGGAATAATTTTGAGAGATCGGACTTTGGACACTGTCCATTCCTGAAGCACAGTTGTTCTTAAGAGCAGTTATTTTTTCTTGAATTTTATTTGTATCAGTTGGAATAAGGAATATACTTCAATTTCCACCCCTTCGGGTTTCCCTGCAGTCATACAAGGCGTCATAGGAAGGAAGAATAAACAATTGCTTGGACAAATCCAAGTTTCCGTCAACATGATAAAATGAATAGCTTTTTGACTATTTAAAAGTAGCTAACTCGCTCAGGTCGTCAACCTTATTTTTTATGCATACTTTTAATGTTTATATGCAGAATATTCAATTTATCGTGGGTAGTCGTTTCCAGTTCTAAAGTTTTTTGTTTGACTAGACACCTTTCACTCTCTATTCTTATAGATAGGTCTAAATCATCTCTTTTAATAAATACAGTATCCGCCATAATAAACAGTACCGAACATATAAATTATATCATTTATCAATTCGATTCATGCGTATATGTACAAAAACTTTATCATAGCGACTCAAAAAAGCTTCATAACGATTCTACAAATCATTGAAAAGATTTATTAGGAGTGGTTGCTGAAATTTTTCTGAGACTTGTTTCAAACTTGAGCCTTTATTCCTTCCAAATTCGTATGACCGGAAATAGTGCTCTACTAAGAAAACTGTTTCTTGTTGAAAAATACATAATGCGAAGATTTTAACCTTAACCTAATGTCAACCTCATAACTAATCCCAAGTAAGCGAAATATGATAAATGCAACTTGCGTGCGCAATTACTCAGAGCTCTAGATTTCGGTACTGTTTATTTTGGCGGATACCGTATCTTACCATTTGCTACAAAAGCTGATTTAAGATTTTTGCTTGTTTGTATTCCCTACCATTTTTGAAAAGATTTTGGTTTTGAAGAGTTGAGTCATCATTAAAGTAGATGTTTCTATCCCTTCCTTGTAGCCCACATTATTTCACTTAAATTCATTTCGATTATCTCACTTATTTCAGAATTTTTTGCTCGACTTCCATATTTTTCAGTTTTATTAGTAATGGGGCACCTTGTTTCTTGGACACCGGGTATATATCCGTTATATGGTTTTCATTTATATCTAATTTCATTGTTTAATTGCTTTACGATGACCAAAGATGGATGTTCTTCTTGTTTTGGGACTCCAACCACGATCAGGTTATTTGCCTTTCCAACTTGCTCATTTGTATTCAATTTTTCCTCAAGTAGTTGAACTCTTTGTTCTAGAGAAATCTAATCCTCTTCAAGAGTATTTATTTCAGTAAGGAGATTAACTTTATACTTTTTTTGATCATCACAACAATTTGACAAAAACTGAACTGAGTTTTCTAGTGTTTCCATATCCTCCTTCATATTCTTTTTAAGGGGATTCATATATTCGTTAAAATTTTCAAGGCTTTTAAGCCTTCTCTATTGTCACTAAGCTCACTCCTATCACGGATTCTACAACAGTTTACTCATTTAGCTACCAGAAGATACAGGAAAAGATTTCCTAATAGGAGGGCACCTAACGAAAGGACATTTGTGTCCGTTTTGCAGAGATTGCGTGACACGGGAAGTGTAAGTGTGCGAAACGTTAATCGGAGACCTGCAATACAAATAACACCTACCTATGAAGAACAGATTTTAGCGATAAAGGTAGATAGCCCTCCAATAAGCACTATATCCATTGCCCGAAAAGATAAATATTCCCACTCAACAATTCAGCGGACCCTCCGACAAAACCGCTCTACCCATATCATGGACGTGCGTGTACAGGCATTGTTTCCTGGATATTTTCCAGACAGGGTCCGTTTTCGTGAATAGTTTCTCCAAAAAATCCAAACCTAGCCGAATTTTGTACAATCCGTTCTATCTACTGATGAGTGTTGCTTCTCAGGAGATGGAATTTAAAATTATCACAACACACACCTCGACACAAGAAAATCCACTTAGCATTCAACAAAGATTCTTGAAAGAGTTTATTATTAACAATATTTAAAAGCAAATAATAAACCAAAACAGGCAAAAATGAACACGTTGCAAGAAATAGTATATTGTGTATTTAGGTGGAAAAGTGACACATTCTCGGCCGACGGTGTAAGTTGCCGAAGCCTGCAAACACCGAAGAGAGAATGTGCTTTTCCACCGAAATACACGTACTTTTTTCTCTGCGATCGGTTAAATATCTGTTAAATGTTTGTCTTTTTGTTCCAATTATTCAGCAGTACGAGAATCACGTTCCCGGCCTAGGCCGGAAAAATTAGTCCCGTATTATTATTCAATGATTCCTTAGCAACTATTGAAACATAATTGAAATACTAGAATATTGAGTTTTGCGACCTGTCAACCGGTCAAAAATGCTGACATTTCTTGTCAATCGCAGAAAACTCTTTTCTATGGCCATTAAAAAATAAGCAACTTTCATCATATTATTACCTTAACCGAGAACGTCACTTTCGTCACTGATGATAGAATATCCCATTTCGGTATTACTAGTGACGAAAGAAAATGATTACAATTTTATGCTAAATATATTCTTTCAAATCCAATTTTATGTTAATTCTCTAAAGCACGATGCAAAACATAGTTCATCACAAAATTATAATAATTTTGCTTTCTAGGTACCGAGTGTCCCACCGAAAACTGTCAACGGCCTATACCTCAAAAATTACCGATAGAAAAAAAGCAAAACCCGTTTGGAGGGTTGGAAGGGGTAATCAATACAAGGTAGTACTTTTCAGCTCTCTCCGAACCAACTCTCTGGCGGTAGCGACCCTAACCTCAAAATCTTAAATGGCACTATAGGTCATGTGATACCTTGTTTGAAAGGTCTTTTAATTCTCTAAAAGAATCTGCAAAAAAATTATCCAGATGTACCTAAGCTTAATTTGACACAAAATAATAGCCCATACTGCGGAGGGTAGGAGGGTTCAAAGAAAAAAAAAAATTGATGATTTCTTCAAAATTATTCATGATGTTATTTATTTTCTTCCACCCGTTCAGATGAGGTCTTCATCAAAATTAGAGACATATTTAAATCTGGATATTTTTTTCAGAGGCGTAACATATCCGCATCAAGCCATCAAATCAAATTTTTCCAGTTTTGAAAACATGTTTAGTCCCGATTCTGATTTTTACAAGCAACTATTTACCGAAAGCTCGAATAATGAACTGCTCATCAGCATTTTTATTATGGGCTGTCGGCTCTTATCTTTAGGAACTCCAAAAACTATTTTCCACTTGCCGGTATTACCGCGTTCTTTCCTTAGAAGATAACTGAATTAACTGTAGCAACTTTTAGAAACTCTTCTCAAAGAGTTCAACTTATTGACAAAGACACGGCGTCGCGGGATATCCGTTTTATTAGATTTTCAAAATAACTATCTATGTTTTCTTATTTCTTTATGAGTAGCTTTCACAAGATCGATTTTAGAGTTATTCGTATTTTCGGAACTATTATTTTTCCGTAATATAAATTATTCGACAATGGTTTACTTGGAGTTAATCCCTACAACAAGTTTATAGAAACAATAAAAACTCAATAAACCTTCTAACAATGATTTTAAAATAATAATATTATGCTTGTACGTTGAACTTAACTTTTTAGAAATTTCGAGTGAGTAAACATAAGGATATGTTTAATTTTCAAGATAAAAATTTCATATAAATATAGTAGGGAGCAATTTCTCTTAGAAAATACATTCTAACTAAAGCAGAATGAAGCTTATTAGTATTTTTGTGTGCATCAATTTTTATTTTAGTTTCACAATTTCTACTTCATTTGCTCAAGAAACTCCACCTCCCTGTCATCCAATAGGTAAGACACTTATAAGATAATGAAAACTGTTTTGATAATTGAAGTATATTTTGTTATTGCAACCACTCTTCAAAGAGTGTAAAAATTTTCGACCCATTGACGGATCCAGAAATCAATATTCTGGAATTTTGAATGCTCCCCAGAAAATCGATGTTACATCAGAAAACCTAACCATTTTCTCGAATTTTTTGTCAGTTGGCGGAGTAACGAAAGTAGAAGTATTTTTTTCTACGAGTGTCATGCATTTCGATGCAGTAAAGTTACTCCGTCTCAAAATTGGTAGTCTACAAAATATTGGCCTATGAGAAAAGAGTTTCTTGAGTGAGCTTTCAACTAAGAGCGTGAGCGACTAAGTACTAAGCCAACACGCAACACATTCTAATAACAGTATAAGAGATTTCTAGTTCACCAAACAATAATGTCTTGAATATTATCAACTGGCAAAATTTCAACGTATAATAAATACCTAATAAGAATTAATCACCTTTCCCCTCATCAACATACAAATTAACCAACAAGATAGCGATTTTCACGGAAAGCATTAACTGATACCGTTAATACAAACAAAAAACACATTAACACCTTAACAATACACTAATTTGTTATCTAGAAACATCAGAACTCTGGGTCATTATTCTTGAAACATGGGATCAGCGTTCCAAAGAAAACGAGTGTTTCGTCTATGTTACTTATATTATTATTTTCATATCATTGAGAAAGACAGAACACTCATTCTCCTGGGAACGTTGCTCCCCTGTTTCAAGAATGAGGACCCTGGGATGTGAGACAGAAATCGTAGCAACAAGCTACAACGATTGAAGGATAAGCATATTATCTAACAAGATGAAACCCATCCCGCACAAATGATAACGGGGTCCTTATTCTTGAAACAGGGGAGCAGCGTTCCCAGAAGAACAAGTGTTCCGTCTTTGTTATGTATGTTATAATTTGCATATCGTTGAGAAAGACGGAACAGTCATTCTCCTGGGAACGCTGCTCCCCTAATTTCCAAAAAAAGCTGTACCTAACAAAAAAAAAAATTAGCTTCGCCTCTCATTCCTTCCCCCCCCCCCATTCATTTGAACTACTGACATCGACTATAAATATTTGGAGAAAGCGGATTCCCTTCGAAGACGATTCCCATAACGAATATTTTTACGACGATACAGATTTTCATACTATTTCATAGACAGAAGGCCAAATCAGAAATCTCGATGATAGAAAATAGAAACCTTACAATCCCCCTAACAATACAACCGAAAGTGTCAACACTCCAATGAGATTGGAGCATCTTCCAGATAAATTCATAGTAAAACTGACTCGACTCACCAACCAAGCTGCCTCATTCTTCCACGATAGTAAAAACTCATAGGCCTTTGCCATCCACTACCAAAATTATTGAAAAATTCTTCCTAGAAAACCTTTGCAGAAATATCGCAAATATCTTATGACGTATTCGAAAGTAGATACGGATGTCTTAAGACACCTCGCGGGCGCTATACCTCCGACTTTCGTAAAGTTTTCTATGAGTGAATTGTTAAAGGTACCTACATTATATTATACCATAACTAGCTGCACTTTTAAGTTCTGCAGTGTACGATAAATTGCAAAAATATTACCAGTAACGCATCATTTTAATTTCACATAGCTAAAATAATAAAACCTCTAAAACTACTATTTTTGTGTAGCATGAAAGGCCTTCAAATCAAATATACACAGCTTTAGAGCATTATTTTTTACCAAGCTTCAGTGATCATGAATAGTCAGAAACCAGAGAGCGGCGTGGTCTAGACGTTTTAAAATATTATGGTTTGTTAAGCATTGAAAAAGCTTGAACTGTTTTGCATATGAAAATTTGTTGGATTTACTTGACGAACTTCAATGTTTTTTTTAAGGGCCAATTTGTCCCCAAATTGAATGCTTTGCATGTAGGGAATGCGAACCAAATGAAGTTCTTGTGAAAAGTCCTTGTAATAATTGCTGTTTAGATACGTGTGTGCCAAAAAGTAATTATTTGTTATCTGATTATAGGAATATATAATTTTTATAATTTAATTCAAGAACCTCATTGTCCAAAAATCCAATGTCTCAGATGCCCCACATGTGCCTGTGATGAAATTTTAATCAAAAACACCACCTGTAATAATTGTTGTTTGGATTATTGTGTGCCAAAACGTAAGTGATAGATTTTTGTATTCAATGTTTTAGGCTTACTTATATGATTTTTTTATAGCTGAATGTCCTAAAATTGAGTGTTTACTATGTCCAATATGTGCTGAAAATGAAACTTTGGTTGAAAGTCCTTGTGGAAATTGCTGTTTAAATACGTGCGAGCCAAAACGTAAGAATTTTTGACTTAGTTATCATAAGTTTCCCATCTATTTCAAACTCAACTAGTTAGTCACCTATCTAATTGATCTAGTACCTATACACAGGTTTCAGGGTGGAAAGTATATTGGAGAGAGGTTAGAAGTTAAGTAAATATTTTAGGCAAAATAAGTAATTTTTATATTATTTTTACAACACCTACTTTAACTTGAAGAAGTGGATCCCCAATTTTGGGTGTTTTCTTCTCAACAAATCTTCTAATCTCCAATTAATTTACTTTTACTGAGTTTATTTGTTTAAATGGATTTTCAGCTTCAGAATGTAGTGAAGAATAACCTCAAGTTGCATGTAAAAAACACGTTGGAGGTTGAGAAAAATCAGAGACTCGAAGCAATCGGAAGTTTCATAGAAAAGAACCTTTGAACATAATAACATGATAAGCGTTCATTATTTTGCTTCGTCATCATTCGATTCCATTTTGGGCTGCTTTTCAGTTGCTTGAGAGTTTCTTGATAGGGATTTTCTAATGCTACACTGCTACGTTCATCTGCACGTAATCTCTATTCAAGCAGTATTTTAGTGCATCGGTGCATTAGTTACATTTAGGTTTTGCGAAGGTGAGATGACATCATTTTCGCCAGTTTTTCTGCATTTGTTCCTCACACTGTCTTTAAATGTCAAACTCAGGATCGATCTCCCTACCGTGTACCGTCTCTCTCTGAGTTATCTTAACCTTCTTAGCGCAAGCCATTATTCGGAGCTAAACAACTTGAAACATTAGCTGAATTGTTTAAATTTTGGGGATGCAGTTATCTAACCTTCCAAACACAATACATGACAGCGTGATTCTTCTTTTCATTCCACAAATCTGATGGTTTCAGGGAACGCGGAATCCATGACCTCGGTATACGGAGCTTCGTTTACTATTCCGATATCGTTCCTTCTCAAGATGATTTTCTAGCTGAAGAACAGGTTGATCATTGGCATGTGGTAACTATTTCACCGCATATTTCCTGAACGCTCTATGGTTCTTTAAGTATCATGAATACCGTTGTATTTTTAGAAATGTTGTGGATAAGCCTGCTGCCTATCGGTAGTTTATGTCACAATCTTGAAGAACGTGTAGCTCATTTTTCTTTAATGCCTTACGTAAATCAACGGAAGCCAATGTCTCTTGCGTTTGATAGTCTCATCCTTCTGGATAAAATATGTTATCATGCTCTAAAGGTAATCACCCCTCTACTCCCTCTCATATTCCTATATAGGCCAAGCAATGAAGGAAGTTTACCTCAACATAATTAGAAGTTAACATTTTTTGGGGGGGATCGGTTCATTTTCATGTGCTTAATAACATATTGAGTTTGCGACCTTGCACTTCCATAGGGTTCTTAGTTAGGGGTGGTTTTAAGGGGTAATTTGCGGTTTATGGAGAACGCTGATCAAAGGGATGGTCCAATAGCAAAAAGTTTCAAATGATTGTTGTAGCTGAAGTTTTTTGCTATAAAAAACTCAGCGACAGCACCCTTCTATCTTCTATAGTTTTTCTTTTTCTGCAGCGTCTTGAATAATAGCAGGTTTTTATTCAAGGTCACTGAATCAACGCTTCACCTGTTTACGCGCATTTGATGCAGCAGTGGCCAAATGCATAATCCGATTTCAATTTTTCAAACACCACATTATTGCTAAGGAAATGCACTCTCCAATGCCTTTTGGTTCTAATTTTTTGCTTGAAAATTAAGCGAGCACGGACTTGCATAATGTGCGAGGAAGTTGTAAATTGCATCGAAAACTACCCCTTTCTTGCATTCACTGTAATTTCTAAACGGGGCCAAATATTTGGTGACAGTTTTCGACAATCGGCAGCCCATTTATTCCTCTCATATACAGTGTGATTTTTTAAGTGTGCAACATATGGGGCTTTTTTTTTGTATTAGCACAACCCAAATACAAACAAGGCCAAAAGTTGGTGCATGCCTGATAATCATATTAGGTGCACTTAGAATGGTTGCAAGTCAAACAGCATACAGGGTAGCTCAAACAATATCAAAGCTGTACTGTAAAGTACCCTTATTTTAGAAAATTCAGCAAAATGTTATAGAGAAAAGTTGTTTGGAATTAAAAGTTATGCCTAAATACCAAAACATAGCCTCCTAAGATTTTTTTTATTTTCTTTCGAAAAAAATCTATAATTTCTATATTTTTTTTATTTTTTATTTCCGCCCTTAATACTTCCAAAAATTAATTAAAATCAAATCAATTTTACATAATTTTGTTCAAATTCAAGCATATTTGTTAAATTAACTTAGATTTTAAATTTTTTATGGAATTACAAAATTCATGTTTGTTGCAATGATATTCAACACAACTTTAAAATGTCGGATTTTTTTTTTTAACAAGTTAAAACATTACTTATAATAATAGCCATATTAAAAAAACTCTCCCTAAAGTGCAAAAGTTTTATTTTATTTAAGTAAATATTACTACAGTTTTGATATTTTTTGAGCTACCCTGTATGCTGTTTGACTTGCAACCATTCTAAGTGCACCTAATATGATTATCAGACATGCACCAACTTTTGGCCTTGTTTGTATTTTGATTCTGGTATTACTAAAAAAAAATCCCATATGTTGCACACTTAAGTAATGACACTGTATAGGAAATGAACTTGATGAAAATAATTTCCAATTTCGATCGAAACATACGTTAGGAATGGTTTTTCCATTATTATAAGCTTGAATTTTTTCGTTAAACGCGTATTTCAAGCCAACTTTTCATTTGGAAGTGAAGTTATTCCAGAAAATGCGAAAATAATTCTATCTTACAATAATTTCGGATAATTTACTTTTTTACTAGAGAACAAGTCTAAAAAGCACTTTTAAGAATAATTTGGGTTGTTTTGCCGTCTTTAATGCGGTTTTCAATCAAAAATACGCAGGGGAATGAACTTGATGAAAATAATTTCCAACTTCGATCCAAACATACGTTAGGAAAGGTTTTTCCATTGTTATAAGCTTGAATTTGTTCGTTAAACGCGTATTTCAAGCCAACTTTTCATTTGGAAGTGAAGTTATTCCAGAAAATGCGAAAATAATTCTATCTTACAATAATTTCGGATAATTTACTTTTTTACTAGAGAACAAGTCTAAAAAGCACTTTTAAGAAGAATTTGGGTTGTTTTGCCGTCTTCAATGCGGTTTTCAATCAAAAATACGCCAGGAAATGAACTTGATGAAAATAAACACTTTTCTTTGAAATGAAAATACCTAGTAATGGCTTATGGTTTGTCTTGATAGTCACTTTGCGGCTAAAAATATTATCATGTAATTTCTTAATTCCTGTAATTATGGAGAGAGCTTGTCAATTTGGGCAAAATTTTTCTTACTGTGCGACAGTGTACAACTGTGATATGCCACTGGAGTTTCTCTTCCATTATCATTTGGCTGACTTAACACACAGCCCACACCATAGGGACTGGCGTCACGTGTTAAAGTGGGTTTTTTTTTAAATCTGTATAAAGTGCTAAAACTAGCTCTTTACTTAAAATGTCATCTAATGCATCAGACGCCGTGTGTTCTTAGGTACGCGACTGCAATCGCGATTCTTTTCTCAGAAGGCAATGCAATGGGTTTGCTATAGTTGCTTTATCTTCAAGAAAAACATGATAAAAGTTCAAAAGTCCAAGGAAAGCCTGTAGCTCAGTCTTATTCTTAGGCCCCGGGACATTAGCTATTGCCTGGATTTTCTCGTTAGTGAGCCGAATACCATCTTCACCCCTTTGGCATCCTAAAAAATCTATTGACTTGGTATTAAACACACACTTGTCTTTGCGCAAATTAAGTTCATCTTCCCCAAAATGTGGAAGCACGGCGCGCACTTTACTGTCCGAACAGCTTCTGATTGTCCAACAACTAGTGTATCTTCATAATATGGCTACTTCAAAATTAAGGGGCTACTGACTAAACGATTTCATTTGAATGCACCCTTATAGTACGAGGCTAATTACTTGCCCAAAAAATTGTCACAACTGCAACTCACATTATTTAATGTAAACCCATACTCCGCACTGTTAAAGTCAATGTTCTGAACACTTGCCGATTCATTTTCCTGGCACAAATTACTAGTCTTGTTGGTGTGCACTATGTCTGTCTGTTTGTCCCTTCCTTCTTAACCCTTCACTGGTCGCTAGATTTTATTTCACATAACTGGTCGCTTGGCGTACTTTGTACGCCACTTGAATAAAAATTTCTTTTCATAATCGAGACGAATTTTGCTACCTTCGAAGTAATGTGGAATCCTTAGTAACTTCAAGTAGTATTGATTACACACAATAAACATTGGATATAATGTGTCACAAAAAAATAAAAAAGCATTTTATTTATAACAAATAAAAAATAATGACAACCGAACAAACTTCATTTTCTAAAATCCTGTCGCTAAACGGGTATAGCAAAACACATAAAACTAACATTTTCAATCCCAACCACATAAATATTACAGTTTAGGCGAAAACAGTATATTAAACCATTATAAAAATAAAAATCATAAACGGTCGCTTTGGCGTATTTTGTACGCCAATTAGTACATTATTCAAAGCAGCGCCCTGCAGGGAAGCGGAATGGAAACCAACGGGATCGCTACTTTTCCAGTGCATACAGGACACTATGGTGGTAGGTTACATAGGCGATCACCTTCGGCCAATCGCTAGTTTCAATATGTCACGTGTTTGAACTCGTTTGGCGTACTTTTTACGTCGGAGCGACGAATTAAGGGTTAAGAAAACAAGCTACCTCAATGTGCCCCATTTTACTACAGTAGTTACACTTCGAGTTTTTATGCACACAGAAATCGACCAAATGGTTTTTTTCACAACGCAAATATTTCATAAAACCATCTTGCTTATCGCGACAGTCACGTTCCTCTGCTAATCTAGTAAAATCGGTAACTCCACACACGACCCGGTCACGCATTGTTATAAATTGTTCCAGAAACAGCTATTAGACGGACAGCGATTGAAGAGAAATTCCCATCGCTGTCCTAACTTAATTCCTTTATGTTTTTGGTTTTCTACAAGTACTAGTTGTCCCCCATTATAACTCTGTTCCTTGCTGCCTCCTTCTCGATGTGAAAAAAATTTCGCAATCTTTTTGTTCAGTCAGCTGAGATGCTTGCTTTTTTGTCCCCTATCATTTTTCCGTTTGCGAGTTGCCTATGTAATACCACCATGTCATTGGTGTGCTAAACCTCTAGTTTAATTTAATTTCTCTCGAAGTTTCTTTTGTCTCTTCTCACTGTCATGAATAATTGGCTGTCAATCTCTCTATTCTCATCAACTATGATAATTTCTTTGCTTCTACTATTAGGTATTTCGTTCTTGCAGAATTCTTCTTTATTTTTCTTACGGTGCCCTATCCTTTACCGGACGTTAGCAATCATGTTGGCAATCATAATTTGGTACTTGAGAGTGTTCGAGTCAACATTCCCTCAGTTTCTCTGGGATAAAGTATGTGCATCTTTTTCTAGGTCCTCTCCTATCCTATTTTCTATCACTAGCTATAATCGATTATTCTTTAGTGGGAGAGTCTCGTAATATGGCCGAAGTAATCCTCAACGATTCCTTTTTATTTGCTCATTCTCACAACTTCTCTATTTGTTTTCCTGTCAACTCAGCACGCGTCTATACGTCCACATATCGAATGATTCCAACTTTTTTAGTGCTCCTGCCTCCTGCAGTTAATGCAAATATGAAACTTTTGTGTAACCTAGTTTATAGTTTCAAAATGATATCACGGCTACTAAATACCTAACCTTTTAAGGCCTACAAATAGTGGTATGTCTCGGTCCATGCGACGTTTCACCTCCAACATCTCGTTGCAGTTTTCGACAGCTCCAATGTCACGGAGCTTTTCCACCCTTTCAGGCTGACTTTTTCGTTTATGAATTAACTAGAGGCCCATAATATGCTCAGTTTGCTCTTATTAGGGGTAGGTCAATAGTTAAATAAGTACAGAATGGCAAGGGTGCTACTGAATTTGTAAAAATAAATAAATAATAAAATTACGTAAAATATTGAAGTGTGTAAATTCAGAAACACTCCTAAAAAAATAATTGCCGAAAGGTTATTGATAATTCTGAAAAGGAAATAAGTAAGGTATACAACTCAACCAAGTCTTGACTAGGTAATACTAATAAAAAAATCAAGTAATTTTCAAATTAAATTAGTGTATATTTCCACAGTGATATCAGATTCACAGCGAGGCTAAAAATCAAGCATTAAAATTTAAAAAAAAAGGTAAACTGCTGTGTCATTATATCTCAATCAGATTCGTTAAACTCCAAAAAAATAATATTTCAATTTACCTCAATATAGTTGCCATATAAGTTCAATAACAGTCACTGACCATATCATTAACTTGAACAAGAAATGAAAACATGGAAGCTTTAAGTTTCCAGAAAATTTAATTTAAAAAAAAGAATGAATGAAAATTGTAATGTATGTATAAATATGGTCAGCATCTGCTTAAAGAATAAATTCAGTAAAATCAAATTAAACCTGTATGAAATTAGTTAGGTTAAATGGTGTAGGTATACAGGAAATATAACAGAAATTCTCAAATAAAGTTATAGAACTCAGGTGAAAAATTGATCAATTTTTGGCGATGTAGGTACGTACTCAATAATGTTAAATTTAGAACCCATTGTCCAACCTTGACTTCAGTTCAGATTATTGATTATGATTGATAAAATTTACATTCTTTAAACATGGCAGTACTAAAAGTTAATTAAAGATAATTTAATGATAAATTCGATAAATCGAAAATCAAAAAAATAATTATTCGACTGTCACTTCGGTGTCAAGAATGCCAAATTGAAAATTTCAAATATCTAAATGTCATATGAGTAAAAGTTCAATCAATTAGGCACTAGCTGACGTCACACACAACCTCACATTCGACTTCCGATGGGGGGACAAACAAAGCGTTTGCAGGTCTATTTTTACACGCAGGCGCTGGCTATTACGTCAAAAATCATATAACGTGTTTTTCGATAGGGGGACAAGAATGTCATTGAGAGGATCTGTGTGCGCCGTCAGCTAGTGCCTAATTATGGCTATTGATCACAAAATAGATTTAAAAAAAAGAAAAAAGTTGGTATTAATGAAACTTTATACAAGCCTCAATTCCAACGAGAACGTTGGAGTACGCTAGCCATTCGCTTTCTGTCACTTGACCAGAGAAGTTGCAGATTTTAGCCTTGTAGGTGCAGGTGTCGACACGTGAGGCACTTGATTCCTTGAGGAAATCCCTTCAAAAAGCTAGCGTTAGAGACGAGCTCCTCGAAAGAAACGAGCTCCTCGAAAGAAACGAGCTCCTCGAAAGAAATGGCCCCTCGAACGACCCTAAGTGCTAGAGGCATTCCATGAAAAACCATTACTTTTGAAAAAATTAAAAAGAACCTACCACGAGGGGGTTCGAAATTCAAACTCAAATAAAACGGTAATCACGAAACTTTCACTAGTTATTAAATTTTTCGATTATTACCGGAACATTACCTTACGCAACCTTATTCCGTCAAACTAGTGCCTGAAGGCCGATAAGGTACTTTTTTTCCACGAGAACGGTTATCGATATTTCACTTAAGAAAATGGCGGCCCCCAGGCCAGGCTAAACCTTTCAGGTCGAAAGTCAAAATTTAAAAGGGACGAAGAATAGGACAAGGTGAACAAGCAGAGCTTCCCTTTAAAAAATAGCCAAGGGAAAGTGTTGGTACCCAACTGGTACTTGAAATTTAAAGGAAAAGCGTGCCCTCTTGGTTAATAATTGCTATTATATTAATAGCGGCAGAAAACTTCTTTTAATAATGGCATTCACCAGACGGTCAACATTCAAGGCCACAATTTAATCTATAAAACAATATATGAAATAAAAAGGAACAGTTATAAACAGTAGCATTTCACATGCTACAAACAGGTTATAAACAGTAGCATTTCACATGCTACAAACAGTTGCTCGGAGATTTGTAAAAATTGCTGCGGCGTTTAATGACAAACATGTTTTGGACGTTGAGTCCTCGGAAATTTATATTTTTCGGTTCAGAAGTTATTGCAGGTATTCAATGCAGTCAGTCTTGACCATTGCTGTCTGGTTCTAATAAAGGTATTATGACAATGTTTTTGTTATCTACCCCAGTTCCTTCTAACAAGTCGATCATCTTCTGTTTAACCTTGCTGATCGACGATCTTTTGGTGTATAGGTCTATGAAATACAATGAACATCTTTGAAGCGTTGCTCATGAAGTCGGTGTTCGAACGTTTACTTAATAATTAAGTATTAGATATAGCGATAAACGTCGATTTTAACCAATCAGTGTCCGTCTGAAGTAGTTTTAGAATCTCAAACGTTACCTATCTCGACAGGTTCGACTGCCTTTCGGTTCTTCGCTGTTTCGATCGCTTTTTCTACTTCTTCTTTTAGTATTGGTGGGCTGGAGTTTTCAGCTACGTATGATTTCCCAATACACATTTTTCGCAACTTATAGTAACATCAAGTTTTATACTGGTTATATAAAGGTAATAGAAGTATATACGAAAGTTTCGTGGTTTTATAATCCGTACCTTTTGGTGATGTATTTATATAACGGTTTTATATGATTACTGTAAGTAACAAGTATATATTAAGATGATATAACTGTTTCCATCACCATTTTATTAAACTTTAAGTAACCGTTACCAATGTGTTTATAAAAAAATTATATAAGATTTGCCATTACCTTATCTACATAAATAAAATACCCGTAGTTATATAGAAGTGTGATTATTCACCCTTATAAAAACTGATAAATTGTAGTAATGGTCTAACTTTGTTGTAAAACTCTTGGTAATATTAATTATATCAGATTTCTCCTATAAAACTTCACAAACTTTAGTGAACAATGCCTGTGGGCTTAACATCATAACCTTATTTTTTAGTTTATAAAATTGCCGTCTTCACTCTTCCGCCTTCCTCTAGTGAACAAATATATTGTAACACAAGTTTGTTTTTACTTATTATTATTCATCATGGATTATTAAAAAAAAAAAAAACAAAGCTCTTCGTTCCGCCGCAAAGTTAAAAAAAAAACTTTAATAGAATTTTTAATTTTTCGGTTTTCGCAACCTTTATAAATGCCCCGTTTAAGCTCTTTAGGGGGTTCATAAGAGTAACAGAAAGGTTTCTGTTACCAAATATACAACTGTAGGTTATTTAAGATAGGTGATATAACATTTAAGGTGACTATTATACAAACAAAAATATTTATTGGGTTATATTCTCGCTCATCTGTAGAAATATTTTTCACATATTACTTCCAGGCTGCTTTGGTTGAATAGCTTATCAGCTGATCATTGCGTTTTTTGTATATTCGACAGTAGTGGGACTTTCTGATACCCGCAATTATTCTTGTCGTAGGCTATATCTTAATTTATACCTATCATCGCTTCCAGTTGAAAAATTATCCAGCATCGATACATTCCTGATGGTGTGTATATTTACAATGATTATTAAAGTTTTTTCTTTTTCACGAATGGGTTGCTATGATTCCTCATGGAAATCGAAAACGTCACTCTTGTGTTCTATCTTATCTTGGCTTTCCCAGGTCCATAGGGGGGGTTTATTTGAAACGTGCAATTCAAATACGTCTGACTAAGTCGCAATTTCAAGCGGTGAAAATCAAAAAAATGCACATGTGGCTTATTTGAAACTTTCGTCGACGCATTTCGCTAAATTCTTCGACGCAAGATTGCATTTGACATGCGTCACCTCTAGAGCTCGTGCATTTCTAAATTCCACGCGAAACTTTCTCAAAAATTTCAGTTTAGTCGACAAAAAATGTTCTTGGCCTCACGGAATTCGAAAATATTTTAAATTTAAATGCTCTAGAAAGGGCCGAATTGTATAACCATAACTGCAAAGGCTTAAGAAATTCAAGAATAGATGAATGCATTACCTAACAATGGTAATGGTATAGGTAATGACGGGGAATTTATAAAAAACTTTCGACTTTCAAAAGAATGTTTCGAGATTCCTTCCATCAAAAGGAGTCCAAAATTTTTCCGACAGAGCCGGATATTTGTTCGAAAATTCGACCAAGAGTTCGTTTTGTTTTTTTGGTAACAAATCCGAATCTTCTCTTATTGGCACTTGCCCCCGCACTTTTCATGCTTTTTGCGGTATTGCCTTACACTTATGGAAAGATTAAAATAAGATAATCAAAAGAAAAAACGAAAAAACTCCAACTATAAACACGAAACTTTATGAACGGAAACAATCAACAAAGTTGTTTTCTTACAGCCGTGCGGTAAAAGCAATTTTCCGCACTGATATCCGTGCGGAAAATGAGTTTTCCCGCACGGTGCGGTAAAACTTTCACCGCACGCATATCAGTGCGGAAAAGGTTTTTTTTTCGCACGGCTGTCAATGCGGAAAAAATTTTACCGCACGGCTGTCAAAAAACAATTCTACATTTTTACGCCTGTAGGAAAAATATTGTACTTACCTAACACTTGCGGAAAAATTCATTTTCCGCACTTGTTAGGTAAATAGCTATTACGTTAAACAATTTCAAATTTGACATGTCAATGCGTCGTTCCATAGAGCGTCATTCCGTTTGGTCATATGAAATTTTCTGACAATGTCATTGGTTAGAATCTTTTACAGGACACGTCGTTGCCAAGGGGGGTTTATTTGAAACGTGCAATTCAAATACGTCTGACTAAGTCGCAATTTTTAACGGTGAAATACAAAAAAATGCACATTTGGTTTATTTGCAACTTTCGTCGATGTATTTCGCTAAATTCGTCGACGCAAAATGGCATTTGACATGCGTCACCTCTAGAGCTCGTGCATTTCCAAATTGTACGCGAAAGTTTATTAAAAATTCAAGTTTAGTCGATCAAGAATATTCTTGGCCTCATGGAATTCGAAAATATTGTTGATTTAAATGCTCTAGAAAGGGCTGAATTGTATAACCATAACCGCAAAGGCTTCAGAAATCCAAGAATAGATGCATGCATTAACAATGCTCAGGTAATGACGGGGAATTCATAGAAAACTTTCGATATTCGAATGTTTCGAGATTTCTTCCATGAAAAGCAGTTCGAAAATTTTCCCGACCAAAGAGCCGGATATTTGTGCAAAAATTCGACCAAGAGTTCTTTTTGTTGTTTGGCAACAAATCCGGACCTTCTCTTATTGGCACTTGCCCCCGCACTTTCCATATAAATAAACTAAGGTAATATCAAAACAAAAAAAAAAAAAAACGAAAAACTCCAACTAAACACGAAACTGTATGCATGGAAATAATCAAAGAAGTTGTTTACGTTCATTTTACGTTAAACAATTTCAAATTTGACATTCCAATGTATCGTTCCGCTTGGTCATATGAAATTTTCTAACGTCATTGGTTAGAATCTTTTACAGGACACGTTGCCAAGTTGAGTAGTGCAAATTTGAAAATTCACGATTTACAAAATGCACAAGCTTTCAAATAAGCCGATTATGACTTTTCAGAATTCGTCGACGCACATATTTCGACCGACTGAGTCGCATGTGAAAGATTTGCACGGATTTCAAATAAACCCCCCCAAGTTGAGTAGTGCAAATTTAAAAATTCACGATTTACAAAATGCACAAGATTTCAAATAAGCTGATCGTGAATTTTTATAATTCGTCGACGCATATATTTATTTCGACCGACTGAGTCGCATGTGAAATATTTGCACGGATTTCAAATAAACCCCCTCACACTCTCAATTAACTTTTTCATGGAAAAAAATATGCAGGGAAAACACAAGGTTCTGTAGTAGGAGCATTTGAATAAAGTTACTGGATGTATTCATTTATTTCTACGTTTTAATTACACAAATTACGCTCTACCAGTTCGGTTCAGAAACCTCCGAATTTACGGAAAAAGTTACAATTTTTAATGAGATAATTTGTATTCGTAAAGTTACACTCGGCATATTCTGAAGTGCAACGCCAGAACTCGGTAATTAGCTAGCGAAGGAATTTATTAAGTATTATATCCTACTAGGCACATTCGCAGAATACTTAAATAAAGTTCAACAACTTTATTGCTGTGTGATAACTTTTTTGGTCAATTATTATTTGCATTCACTGTATATGCAAATTTAATTTACAGATAAACCTATTAGTAATAATTACAAATTTGCATACGTTACGGGTATAAATACGTGAACCACTATAGACGACTAGAATAGTATAAACATTTAGTCAAAATGCGCTCTATCTTCTTCATAACAATATTTATATGTTATTATTTTGGATTTGTCCTATGTCATTCAGATATTGGTAGACCATGTCCACAAATTTTTTGTTACGTATGCCCTAAATGTGCTGAAAATGAAACTTTAGTAAAAAGTCCCTGTAATAATTGCTGTCTAGACAAATGTGTTCCAAAAGGAAAACGTAAGTATTTACACATATTATTATTTTAAAATTGTTCAATTTACTTTTCCAGCGATAGATTGTCCTAAAATTGCTTGTAAAAAATGTCCAACTTGTGCCGAAAATGAAACGCTTATCAAAAGCCTGTGTGATAATTGTTGCTTGGATCGTTGTATTCCAAGTATGTATTCTTCTGCTTAAGTTTGCATAATTCTAATTGTTTGTACGTTATTAGCTCCTCCAAGATGTCCAAAAATAGGTTGCGAAAAGTGCGTTAAATGTTCCAAAAATGAAACTTTAGTAAAAAGTCCTTGTAATAATTGTTGCTTGGATAGATGCATCCCAAAAAGTAAGTATAATATATTATGTAATTACAAAAAATCAAAAATAATGTTCAATAGTTTCGCGGTAAAATGCACATCTTATCAATTTTTCTACAAGCCTGAGGAAAATCCGATTTCTGTTTCCGACTTGTTCTACGTGTCGTGAATACTCGATTTCGAACATCGATATTTTCTTTTAAATTTTATGTAGTCTTGAGTTCTGCATTTTGTGCTCAAGGTTTTAGGAATGTTCTCTGAGTAACTTGGCATTACATTTTCTGATACCTTTCTATAGCAGTAACTGGCTGTGAACTTTTATGTATTTCCATATTGATTTGGCTGGGAATAGATTTGCTGCATTATTTGCTGTGCCAGAAACCTTTTCACTATCACTTAATTGAAACTCCATTGATAAAAAATATCGGAAAATGATAGTTGAATGATGTCATGATGATTGGCAAGGATTTCGACACACGTCTCTCGAACCCGTTGCTTCGCAGGGCAACTGCTCTCATACGTTGTAAATATGAGATAATTCATTTCGTTAGAATAGAATTCTAGTTCGTGTTCGGGGTTTGCTAGTCCCCCATCGGGCGCCTCCCCAAGTAGCGGATGGTGGCGGACCCAGGCTAGCATGTGGCCAGGTGGCGAACCAAAACTAGCATGATAAAGGGTAGCAGAAATCATCATTACCAACTCATGAAAATAAGGAAATTATTCTAAAATTGACTCAATCACTGGAATTCCACAGGCAAAGCTGAAGTCGCTAGAGAGCTGTGGTACTGCGACGCGGAAAGCAGATGGGATACTACCGCATTATTCTGGACGTCTTTTCGTCCAAAATACTTTATCATGTCAGGAAACAAAAACAGTTTGGCCCTCAGTCCCGGGCAGATGTAAGATCATCAGAGGGTGCTAAGAATCCCCCGGCTTGACATGAGAAAGGTTAATAACCGAATATGTACATTGAACGTAAGGTCTCTTTTTGGTATTGGCAAACTTGATAATGCCATGAAGGAAATGCAACGACTCAATATCAACATCCTCCGAACTGGCGAAAGTAGATGACCCAATAGTGGAATGTGTGATAAGCAGGGAATAATTAACTTACTACTACTCTGGAAATTCAGACCAAACCCACTTAAACGGAGTAGGATTTCTAATTACTGAAAAAATAAAGAAATCCTTGCGAAATGTTGTTGCCTGATCAGACAGAATCATCCTCTTACAAGTACATGCGAAACCCACTAATCTTGATCTTGTTCAGGTATACGCCCCCACAGCAGAAAAGCCAGAGGCAGAAATAGAGACATTTTACGAACAATTCCATGAAGTTCTAAGCTTGCTAAAGTCTGACGAAATAACCATCGTAATGGGTGTCCTCAATGCGAAAGTGGGAGAAGAAAGAGTGGATGGTGTGATGGGTGATTTTGGTCTTGGCGAGGAAAACGAACAAGATAATCTGCTTATTCAGTTCTGGAAAGAGGAAAAATTGGTTATTAAAAATACCTCCTATAAACTACCTCCCAGACGATTATATACATGGCGATCCCCACAAGACAATCACGACCACATAGTCAGAAATCAGATTGACTATATTCTGATAAACCACAGATACCAGAAGAGTATCACGCGTGTGGCCGCATATCCGGGAGCTGTAATTGTATCTGACCATAACCCTATAATAGCCAATTTCAAACTCAACCTTAAAATAACAAGGAAAAGAAAAGCCCCTCGAAAATACGATGTTCAGAAGCTTAACATGACAGACATTAAGGAGAATATGAGACTGGAACTGAACCGACTATGCAATGCCAATGACCCAAGAAGCAAAGACGACCTTGAAGACATTTGGAACAACGTTAAAGAAAACCTTCAAGATGCCTGTGACACAGTCCTAGGCTAGCAGCAACGCGTCAAGATTAGACCGTGGATGACGGATGAAATTCTAGATATAATGGCAGAACGGCGACGTGCAAAACTATCTCAAGAGTCTGAAAGGTATACCGAAGTACATCGGAAAATAAAACGAATATGTAAAGAAGCCAGAGAACAATGGATCATTGCAGAATGTGAGGAGGCTGAGAGACTCCATGAGCTTTATGACTCAGTCAACTTTCATCGAAAGATAAAGCAATTATCTGGCTCTATCATCAATCCCATCTCTCAGAAATGAAAATAGAGAACTCATCCTTAATCCAGATGACCTGCGCAATGAATGGAAACAGTACGCGGAAACGCTTTTCCATGATCAGCGCAGCTCGCAAGACCTCTTCAGCTCAACAGAACAACTAACTGGGACAGACATACTGGAGAGTGAAGTTCGACAAGCTATTAGGAACATGAAAAATCGAAGAAGCCCTGATCATGACAATGTACCTACATGCTGAGGTTCTGAAGACGCTAGATACAAAAATCCTGACATATCTATTATCTATGCAGCAAAATCTATGAGACAGGTAAAATTCCATCAGATTGGCTCGTATACCCTTGTACCCAGTACTCTTTTCTATGAAACTACTTGTCCAGAAATGTTATGATCAGAGACGAGAAGTGTTTATTTGTTTTATAGACTATCAAAAAGCTATTGATAACATTAGGCACGATTTTCTTTTAGCAAGGTTGCAAGAGATTGGCATGGATTCTAGAGATATCCGTATGATCCAACATCTTTATCAGGGATGCATCCTGTCACCAATTTTATTTAATATTTATGTGGAAAAGATATTTGAGCTGGCTTTTCAAGAAGATAATAGAGGAATTAAAGTCAACGGAATTCCGATTAATAATATTAAATATGCAGATGATACTGCTCTACTAGCGCATTCACCTGAAGACTTTCAACAGCTTGTAGACAGAGTAAACCAAGTAGGTAAACAGTTTGGACTGACAATCAACTCATCTAAAACGAAAGTTATGGCTATTACTCGATAACATGTAAGCTTTGTGTTTAGAGTTGACGGAAGAAACTTGGATCAGGTGTCGCATTTTGTTTATCTGGGTGCCACCCTTAACCAAAAATGGGACTGCGATGAAGAAGTTAAAATACGAATTGGACAGGCTAAGACCATATTTATGAAGTTGAAATTTTTTTTGCTTGCCCGTACTTTCACAATGGAACTACGTCTTCGGGTTGACAAATGCTACGTGTGGCCCATCCTTCTAAATGGTGCAGAGACATGGTCAGTTAAAGTAAGGACCCTGAACCGTATAGAGGCTTTTGAAATGTGGACCCTTCGCAAGCTTATTCGCATTCCATGGACTGCCCGCAAAACCAACGAAGAGGTGTTGAGAATAGCTGGAGTTCAAAGAGAGCTGCTTGGAATTGTTAAGGCACGACAGATATCCTATCTTGGTCATATTATGAGAGGTGCGAGATATTCCATTCCAAAGTTGATCTTGCAAGGGAAGATAGAAGGTAAACGAGGCCCGGGTAGGGACTGGTGCGGAATAAGAGATGCCGCCACAATATTCCGCCAAGCAGAAGATGGCACCCTCCAAATGGCACAAGTATTGTTTGTCGATTTTTAACTGACACTTTCCGTATATGAGGAGTGAGGGGGTGTTCCATATGGCAAAAACAGCTGTGACGTCAGGTACCCATTGGCGTTCTAATGTAGGGAGCTCACATTCCATCCGAGTATCAGATGAAAATCGACGGACAATATACGACTAAGGATCGCCAACGTACGCGTTTGCACAGGGCACAAGAAGAAGAAGAAGAAGAAGTCTATCGGACTTGAAGAAAGTTTTCGTCAGAAATCGAAGTGCATAAACCTTAGAATTAAATCCAATGTCTTATTCTAAGAAAAAGAGAACCGCGAAAAACTCCAGGCGGTTCAAAATTGGCCTAGACTAGAGAACAAACATGAAGTCACAAGCTTTCTAGGACCTTGTTATCACTAGCACCGGTTTGTCCAGGATTTTGGCAACTTTGTGAAGCTGCTACATCAACTAACGAGAAAAACGCTGACTTTAATTGAATGCCAGAATGTCATCAGTCTTTCGTAGAGCCGAAAAACAAATACATCACTGCTAAAAAAAATTGCTCGAAGAAACTGGATGAGAACAGCTGTGGAGACGCAGGAATCAAAAAATTTAGAATATGCCTATACCTTCAGAAGTGTATGGGATATCGAAGCTTCGCAAAGTGGAATAGTGTCCCTGGATAAAACTGAGAGAAACTAATGTGAAACCCGAAAGAAGCTTCTAGTAGTGCTAAGATCCATGGAACATTACCTCAGTTTTCTCTATGGACGAAAGTTCCTCGTTAAAACCAGCGATCCTCCTTAGAGTGGCTGCTTAAGTGTAAGACCCTGCGTGGATTGGAGAAATTAAAACGTTGCGATTTTCAAGTCAAACATCGCTCGAAGATCACGCACTGACAACTATTCCAGGTTTCGCTAAAGACAAGATGGAAAGGAAGCTGGCATATATTCTGCTTGTGTTCGGTAAGGGCCGACTGTAACGAAGAGATTTCCCAGAAAGAATTGGAAAACGAACAAATTTTGACAAAGAATTTGACATTGTACGAGGCAGACTAGAAAATTAACAACAACCTGGATGGCAAGCAATTTTCCTTTTTGTTTGAACGGTGAAGGGATACTGGTTTCAATAAGATTTGTTGTGCTTCCTAGATGACGTAATCACCCATCTGAGAGAAGCCTAGTAGGTACATCAGACTGTTGTACTAGGGACCATAGTGCATAGAGTGCTACGTATACTGCGTAGCCAATTTAGACGTTAGCTCTAGTAAGAGGTCAGTACCTACCACTAGATAATTTTTCGTAAGAATGTTGATGAATGGTGCGAGAGATGTGACCTCTCTAGGTACCTCCAAAAAATTACTAAAGTCGCGATCTCGAAAAAAAATGAAGTAATACTTGTTTAGTTCCCCCTGAAAGAGAATTGCCATATATATTTCAGGTACTACTCTTACAACAAAGTCTGGATATAAGTACTTCATGGTGGCTATGAACTGATTATCGAAGTGGCCAGAAGTAGCTTCAGTCCCCGATCAAGAAACGACTGCTTTGGTAACGTTTTATTAGAATACAATATTATAGCCCGATATGAGGTAACTATGGAACTTTATACCGATCATGGGAATTTTTAGTTCGGAGTAATTTGGACACCTGATGAGGCTACTGAGGATAAGGGAAACTAAACTTAACTCAATTCTCACTACGACGGAACGATCGAGAGATACAATCGGAAAATCAATCAATACTCTCAATATACCAGGATGAACACCAGCGAGACTTATAGAAGACATGAGCATGAATCCACCGGGTATACAACATTATTTCTCATTATCTAGGACAGAGTGGTCGAAGATTTTGCGAGGAATAGACTGTGTCCGACCAGAGACAGAATGGAGATGAGACTCTGTAAAAGGTTCATTCAAGATTGCCAAGAAGATCGACGACTTTCATATCGCGACTTAACGCTGCAACCCAAACCAAAGGTTGTCCACGTCTTAACACTTCGAACGCAAAAAACCTGAATAGCATGGAATACCATAACGGTTACATTGTTTAAACAAATGTTTCCATCCATATCAATGTAAATTCTAGGTGATTTTGGAGGCGAAAAATATTGGGTAAATCGGAAATTATACCGTTGGATAGGCATTGAATAAGCAACGGTCAATTTAGTTTTCTCTACCTTACCGTCCAAAACTCGAGAAAAATGTGGAAAGCTTTACGATCGCTTTTCCACATGGGCCGAGACTTGGGCATTTCATGCCTTAAAGAATATAAAAACACATGAAATATTTGCCCATTGAGATGAAAAAAATATATATACAGAATGTAAAAATCTGTTTTTAATCTTTGAAAAAAATTAGTTAAGTACGTAATAAATCCACTATATCAATTGCGATGAGCATTATGTCTTAATTGAAACAATCCAAAATAAGTGACATAAAAGCCTCATATCGAATGGGTCTATTTGATATCATTCTTATGTTGGTGTTTTAAATTTTACTGTTACGCAGAATTCATTATTAGGTACCTATAGTTTTTCATACACTTCATTTTTCATCTGATGATTCTTGCGAAGAATTTTTTTCTTGATGAAATTAAGTTTACATACCTGCGGAACCATAGACATTCCCAAAACAAAATCTGCAGAAGCAAAGTGTGCTTAATTAATTAATATAATTTTAAGATTGCCCAAACCCACCCATAAATTGTCTTTGGTGTCCTACAACGTGTCCTAAGGGAGAAGTTATGGTTAAGAGCCCTTGCGGATGTTGCCATGATAAATGTGTCCCAATATATCCAGGTAAATAGCAAGCAATTATGGCGATATGAATTCATAATTTATTAAGTCTATTTATAGAAAATAGTATATTGTGTATTTAGGTGGAAAAGTGACACATTCTCGGCCAACGGTGTAAGTTGACGGACGAGGCGTAGCCGAGGCCGGCAAACACCGAAGGCCGAGAATGTGCTTTTCCATCGAAATACACATACTATTTTTTCTGCGATCAGTTAAATACCTGTTAAATGTTTGTCTTTTGGTCCCAATTATTCAGCAGTACGAGAATCACTTTTCCGGCCTAGGCCGGAAAAGTGTTTTGCGTATTGTTATTTATTGATTAGGCCGGAAAAGTGTTTTGCGTATTGTTATTCATTGATTCCTAAGCAACTATTGAAACATAATTAAAATACCAGAATATTGAGTTTTGCGACCTGTCAATCGGTCAAAAATGCTGACATTTCTTGTCAATCGCAGAAAAATATATTTTTTGAAAACCATAACTTTTTTGTAGAATAGTCAACATTAATATTGGTGTCATATTCAGGTATGGATGAGTAATTACATATATTGTGACCTCGGTTTAGCATTAAACCTACCTTAAAAAATATGTTTATCTGAAAACGCATAAATAGTAAAATACAAAGCGATGACGTTAATGAAATTAAGATTATTCTATCGGGGATTTCCAACGCGTTTTTTAGTATAAAATAACAATGAAATTAATTTTTAATCATTACAAACCAAACATGAAGCCGGTATTATTTGCTTGTTTCTTATTTTCAATGCTACCTTTTAATAATTTTTTATTTGTTGCTTCGCTAGAGAAATGTCCTGATCCGCCAATTGAATGTCTTTGGTGTCCAGAATGTACGGAAGGTTATACATTGGTTAAAAGTCCATGTGGATGTTGTCATGATCAATGTGTGAAGAACGAGAGTAAGTGAACTTTTATTTGAAAATAAGGAAAGTGTGTTAAAATTTATTATCATTTTTTAGTATTTGTTTCTCATGTATAAACATTTCTGTTTGTGTGTTTGTTCTTGTTTCAAGATATGATTTATGTAAGGCAAAATAACCTAAAAATATATTATTTGTGAAATAAAAGTTAATCACAGCTTGAAGGGTGTTGTTTTAATTGAATAACGGCGCAACAAAAACCCAAAAATGAAAGTTTTAGTGCAAAAAAATCTGAGAATAAATATTTAAACCGCATCTTGCTACGATGGTCTGTTCTCGAGTAAGGGCGGTTTAAACTTACAACTAGGTGTTTGTGGCGTCACACCAGGACGCGGATTCTGTACTCTATCGCTTTCTACATGTCGAATTCTAGTGTCGATTTCTAAATTCAATATAAGGGGAAATCGTGTAGAAAACGGTACACGGAATACGAAATATTGAACGCGAAATGTCTAGCCATAGAATTCGACAGTGCACGGAATCCGCGTCCAGATTATCAGGCACAGTATTAACATGTGTAAGAATTTTCCAAAACAAAAAACAATATCTCACTAGAGCGACTCGCAGTCACTCAAAGTATAGGGGTTCACTGACGACTGAACGAACAGAAGATTGCGATTTCTTAGATCTTAGATTTTTTTTCTTGATTTAGGTAGCCTAAGTCGTTTTTTGGGGTCACACCCCCTTTAAATTGTAAGCAAAAACAAACATAAAGAATTAATGTAATTTCATTTTTAAGGTTTATGGTTTATATCTTAACTTTTCTTAATGAATACTGAAAATTCCTTAGTGGAAGTGATATTATACTACACTTTTCTTGTCTTCATTGTTCAATTTTATAAATAATTATACAAACTAAATAATGAAAGAAATTTTCAACATTTACCAATTCTAATTCTAAAATTATGCATTTTTCAAAAATCTGTAGAATCAGAAAAATATTAAAATAAATCGATCTCTAATTTAGTATTATCAATAATATTGGTAAAATTTATCCTGAATTATTTTGGTGCCCCAATAATAATATCTTTCTCCTCCAATAGTGTGATAATAATTTTACAAGATTACATTATCGAGAGGCTGGCTAGTCGACGCCACTATTACGAGCGCGAATATCCAGGTTTCGTTCCTATTGTGTGATTTAAATAAACAAGAATTTACCTGAATTCTAGAGATTTCTCGATTCTATGGTTTTGTATAGTTACGGTTAATATGCAAACTTGGATAGTTTGTGAACTAGCTGGATATTTTACAAACTAACCAACCCACTGGCTATTTTGATAGAAAACGCAATTTCCACTAAAATAGCAGTTAATTTACTCGAAATCATTGAGAAAACTAAATTAGCTGGTTAGGTTTTAAACTATCTAATGCAGCCTGGCTAATATGAAAACCATAATTTCTAGTAACACACAATAGCCAAACCTTTGGCTAGTTTATAAACTAACCAACCAATTTTCTGGCTAATTTACAAATGAAGTTAGAGAACTAATGAAGAAGCGTTCAATTTTTCTTTGTGATTCATTTTATTAACAATAACTTTTCCTGCGAAATATAAAAACAAACTCGGCCAGGACAGCAAACAAAAAATAATAATATTCTGTACTCAAAACCCTACCTAACTTTATTTGTAAATCGGCCAGAAAATTGGTTGGTTAGTTTATAAACTAGCGAAACGTTTGGGCTATTTTGTGTTACTAGACATCATGGTTTTCAAATTAGCAAGGTTGCATTGGATAGTTCATAAACTAACCAGCTAATTTAGTTTTCTCAAGAATAACGCAAGATAATCTGTAGATTGATTTAATCTAATAAGGACTGATTTATTCATCTTCTGATAAACTGTCAGGTCGTGCAGGCTGACGGATGAAAACGCAATCTATAATCACCAGCTATGGTGAAATGTGAACTCTATCAATAATATTCCAGTTAATTTTTCTTGATTTATTTCTGGTTAAATACAAAAATTGAAGGAAGTCGGGACTTAAAATAATTTTTTGTGCAACCATCCGCAAAATGAGCTTTCGCGGCCGCCACACAGTCCGCGAAATTCAATTTCGCGGCCGTTGCCCTAGGTGACGGCCCCGAAACTATAAATCAAAATTTGACACTTTGACAACAACAATAAGTAAATTTTATTTCCAAATTCTTCAGAACAACATAAATTATTTAGGATAAATATTAACACTTACATGACAGTTTGCATTATTACTAATATTTACTCCTGAAGCTGAAGCAACTAATAATCCAGTGTTTTTGAATTGAACTCTCAAAACTTCCCATTTCGGCATTAAATTAGCCAATATGCTTTCAGACACCATTTTGACGTTTTGTTTGTCACACCAATTTTTTGAACTCGCAGTAACAATTTTCATATTGCCGCTTAGTTTTCCAGGTATTAACTCAGAAATAGCTGATTGAACCATATTTTTTAGCTCTGGAGGACTGCAAGAGAGTGAGTGAAACATCTGCATCGCTGTCGGATATTTTCACGATTTTTTGAGAACCGTCAAAATTTTTTGTGTATTTGTTTACTTGCAAAATATGTCATCCATGACATCCATGGAAACGCTGTGCCACCATAGCCACCAGGTTATACATCAAACTGGTAATTAGTTCCACATGTTTGTTGAAAGGAGTACATTTTTTCTATAATTCCACATAATTTTCATGGTGTTTTCATGGTTGCACAAAAAATAGTGTGTATACCATGACCGCGAAACTTTTTAGCGTCCTCGAGATTATCTTGCCTCGGCCGCAAGCGGCCTCGGCGATAACTTTTCTCTACGTACGCTAAAAGGCACTTCGCGGCCTTGGTATACAAATAACTATAAATAAATGGCACTACCTTTCGTCGCCTTTTTTCTTGGCGGTGTCGTTGCGTAGTTCTCCTTCCTCGTTTAGTTCTCATATTTGCCGTCAGGGCGCTGCTTCGGCAGCTGGAATTGGATCCGAGGTTGTCACGTCTTCCTCCACGTGTTCCTCCATACAAGATAACCACATTGTCAGATGCAGAACTGTTACTCGACCGAGTGACCTTTTACAAGGAGGAAGGTTTTCGTCCTCGAGAAGAACCAAAGCATCTAGTTTAATGCTTGTAGACATCTGCCTTCACTTGCCTTTTTGTTGTAGCTGGTTCAAGTAGCCTTTGGACCAGCGTTTCCAAAAATCCTGGTTTAATTTTTGAAGCAATTGAAACCGTGACAAACTGCTTGATTTTACTTCTTCCAGACTTGGAACAGGAATGGTCATGATTGGCCTCCCAATTAAAAAGTGAGATGGGGTAAGCGGTTGAGAATTGAGGATATAAGGGACGAGAATTGAGAATTGCTTCTGTCTGAGCAAGTACCGTAGAAAACACCGTACCGTACGATAATCATTCAGACTCACATAAATCTCTTTAGTTGACTTTGACAAAAGTTCAAACAAATTTGATAATTCCCTGTTTGCCCCCACAAAATTTGACCCATTTTCTGAATACAAATATGATGGTTTACCACGTCTGGCTGCAAATCGTCTAAATGTGGTAATGAATACCTTTGTAGGTACTTTATTCAGTTACAAGTTCGAGGTGTACTGCCTTCGCACAAAAACAAATATATGCTTTGAACTTCTTAGCACCTCGACCATTGCGATCTTTCAACCTAAATGGACCAGCGTAATCTACACCTGTAATTTTTAATGGAGCAGAAACTGTGACCCGACTACTTGATAAATCTGACATAACGGCATCACAGTTTTGGGGTTCAGCCTTAAAACAAGCTACACACTTACGAACTACTGATTTTGCGACATTCGTGCCATTAGTAGGCCAATATCCTTCCCTAACATAATACAATAATAGTTGTGGTCCTGCATGCTGTAATTCAATATGCTCATGTTCAAAAATTATTTTGCTTAAATGATGCCTCCCATTCAACAATAATGGATGTTTCCTATTATAGCTTATCGGCGCATGCTTCAATCGACCACTTACTCTTAAAAGCCCTTCGTGATCAATAAATGGAGTTAATGCTTCAAGTCTATGTTTGGGTTTTAAAGCCCTTAGATAACAGAATTTATTCAAGGCTGAATGATTCAATTTGAGCTATTTTATCAATAAACAAAGAGCATATTCCAGCTCTTTAGGTGACAAAGGACCTGTCAACCTTTTATCCGTTCCAGTGACACGTAACTTACTGTTATATATGAAACGGCAACAGTATGACTGGACTCTCAATTATTTTTTTAATGTAGAAAAACATTCTAATAATAAATAAGGTTCAATTTCATTGACCATCAAATCACACGTATTTTCAATCAAATCTGGTACTTTCTATTTATTAGAAAATACCATCTCTTCGGGCCAACTATTCTCGTTTCTCAAGAAGGCTGGGCCCTGCCACCACATTTTGGATGCAATTGAATCCTTAGGAGAAATACCACGCGTGGCAATATCCGCAGGATTTTCTTTTATATTTACATACCTCCAGGTTTCCAGAATTGTTAACTTTCTTATCTCTGATATTCTGTTACGACCAAAAGCTTGTAATTAATCAAGGGGTGTATGTAACCAATGCAGCACAATCTGAGAATCGCACCATAAATACTCAATGTCATTTGGCTGTAAAGCCCCGAACTATTTTGGATAATCGCGCCAACAAAAAAGCTCCACACAATTCAAGCTGCGATATTGTATGATTTTCTCCTGGACTTTTTATTGGCGCAACCTTTGTTTTTGAACATAATAAATGAACACTAGGTTCACCCCCATTATCGATACTACGCACATAAATAACAGCACTATATGCCTTTTAGGAAGAATCAGTAAAACCATGGATCTCAGTAATTGAATTGTCTGACGATCTGAAAATATATCTAGGAATCTTCAATGAATTAAACAAAACCAAATTTTCACGAAATTGATTCCAGGAAATTTCCAAATCTTTTGGAATCTTATCATCCCAGTCCAATTTAAGGGTCCATAACTCGTGAATCAAAATTTTGATTACGATTATGCAGGCGGACCTAACAGACCCAAGGGATCGAATATCTTGGCAATGCTAGAGAACACGTTTCGTTTTGTGGCAGGAAGTGATGTATCTAAATTGTTTATATGAAAAGTTAAGACATTTGAGGAACTAGCCCATTGAATTCCTCAAGTTTCTAACTGTTGATCATCTTCAAATTTCAATAGACTCAAAGGTTCTGAAGGGTCTTTTAATGCGGCCAAAAACTCTGGTGAGTTCGAAGCCCATTTACGTAAAGGAAAATAACCGGACAACAAAATGGTAGAAATTTCATAACAGGTTTTCATAGCCTCGGTAACATTCTCAAATCCTGAAATTAGATCATCGACGTGAAAATCGTTCAAAATAACTCTTGAAGCATGAGGAAACTTTTCTTGATTCTCGAAGGCTAGTTGTCTAATATAGCCAAATAGGGTGAAATGACCATACCATAAGCACAGATCACGTAATACAGATGCGTAAGTACGTATACTTGCCGTCGACGATATTCTGTGACGAAGCCGGGCTGCCAGCAACTCCACGTATAGATAAAGATCGCCCGCATCAGGACAATTAACGTAACCGAGTGGGTGAGCATGTTCCAGCCTGTGTGTTTACATATTTTTGTCGGTAGAAAGAAAAATTTGCTGTTTGTGAACCAATTAAAGAAATAATATTATATTATTGAGCTTCCGCATTTATATAATAAATATGTTCAAGATGCATTGATGTGGCATTGGTGCGGCCAGCCTATGTCTATCAAATTAATCTTGAACCACGAATTCAACGCTCTTTCGCATCTGTATGTAGGTAATCTGTGCCATAAGTCACTGTATTTAAAACGAAAGTAGACAACGATTTATTTGAATCATCTTTCCAAATAATCTTTTGCAAACATCTATCCTTAGAATCAACTAGAATTTGGCGGTACATTTTTGTAATATCCGCTATAACTACAATTTTATGTGCTCTCAATCTTGATAAAATGTGGAAAACATTATTCTGAATGGGAAGTCCTTTATACTGAATCTGATTTAGAGACTTGCCATGACTTGGAACTACAGAACCATCAAAAACTATTCGCAACTTAGTACTTAAAGTTTCTTCTCTAATGAGTCCATAATCAGCCGAAATACACGAAACATTCAAAGCATGATCTTCATCATGGTTCAGTAATTCCATTTGCCCTAACATTTTATATTCTCCCATAAATTCTTTATATTTTACCTTAAATTTTTCATTTTGAACAAATTTACGTTCCAAATTTAAAAACCTTTTAATAGCGAAAGCTTTCGTCTCCCCCACTTCAGAAGGTGCATTTTATAATGGAATTCTAACCACAAATCTACCTTCAAAATTTCTATAATGCTCATTGAAAAAATGATTTTCATAAATCTCATCATCCTCCAATACATGTATTAACATTGTTACTTGCTTCCTCTATAGCCCAAAACTTCATCATATCTTCATGTATTTTTTCGTTAGTGACAAACAAAGAATTACATCAAAATTATTATGACTGACCAAACCAACATTTTTGGATTTCAAACTGACAATTCCCAAAATAACATAATCAAATACTATATTTTGTAATATAGGCAAGTTATTTCCCAAAGAAATTTTTCCATCTGTCAAAATTTCCCAAATCCAATCAATACATCAACCTGTTTGGATACAAAATAATTTGAGTCCGCAAGAACAATATTAGTAGGAATCTTCAAGTACGACATGTCAATATCAAATGGGCAAATTTTCTGTGATTTTAGGTGAAACCAAACAAATAAGATCACACCTTTTTTTATAAACTTAAAACCTCATTATCTATTCCCATCACAGAAATATTAGAGGTATGAACTGGTAAAGCTAATTCTTCACAAAATCTCTCGGAAATGAAACATGACTCACACTGCTCGAGCACTACAAACTCTACCCTGGCAGTCTTTCACCAAAATCTCTGCAGTATACAGCAAAACATATTCCCTTTCAGCCTTTCGGCTTGACAATGCAATTGAAATTTCTGAATTATTCACGTTTTGAGTTACTATACCAATGTTTGCTCTGGCTCTCCTCTGGTTTTGGTTGACAAGCCACCTTGTATCTCTGGCAATAGAGAATTTTGTTTGAACCTACATTTTTTGCAAGGGTAAAATTTACAACTTTTAGAAAAATAACTCTTACACCGACAGTTTGAGCATAATTTCAATTCTTTCACTTTGTCCCATCTTTCAGGAACTGAAAACCCTATAAAAACATTGCAGTTATAGATAGCATAATTTTGATTACACAAAAAAACATTCCAAATTTTTAATTTCCTTTGGTAAACAAGGAATAACTTGGTTTACTTTCCTTGTTCTCAAACTTACTAGAGTGTTTAACCTTTAACGACTCAACCTAAACTTTTCAGTGCTCGTGAATGTTTATTGCGGGAGTCAATTAAGTTGCGTAACCCAATAACTGATTCTTTCGAAAGTGATTCCAAATTGAATATATGGCCCTGAGATGATTGTTTACGAATAAACGTGAATTATTAAATCTTTGGCAAATCAAATCCCAAGCCTCAGAATAATTCTGAAAAGAAAACTCTAAACTTTGAATAACTTTGATGGCTCCCTTCCCCAAGGATGCTCTTAAATAATGGAATTTTCGAATTTCCTGTAATGAAGAATTTTGGTGAATCAATGACTCAAATGTTTCTCTACATACTCGAGCCACGCATTGTGTTCCCCATTAAAAACTGGCAACTTAATTGGAGTCTAATTCATATTAACAACATTTGGTACTATATTCGTATTAATGGGAGGAGCCACTAGAGTAACTATAGGCGCTATATATTTTTTGGTAAATTTTTCCAAGATTAAATCAGCTGTTGCCAAAGTATCGGTATGTTTTGAAGTAAAATCTTTCAGTTCTTTAAATTGCTCAGCTAATTTTGCTAACTGACAATAATTCAACTCAATTGAAGACTACTTCCTCATACTCATCAAAAACTTTAATTAACTTTTCAATTCTAATTTGCAACTCATTAACAGTTTTTTCATCAACACTCAAATTCTGAGCAATCATTTGTTTTATAGGAGCAAAAAATTTCAAAAATCCTGATAATTTTTGTTTAATATTAGGTACCCCTTTTTCGAATCAATAAATTCATATCTACGTTCCCAATATCTGAAGCAGTTTCGTTCGGCATCTATGGTCCAAGGTTCAACCGCTAATTCGGCTAAATACAAAAATAACGTCAACAAAAACTCTCTTACTTAATCAAAAAAAAGTTTCAGAAACCAAACTAACCTAACATTAAATAATTCCCATCCCTGAAAACGAGACTCCGCTTCAAAATAAAACGTTCCGAATTCACATAATCATGAAAACACAATAAAAAATATCCATGTTTCTTGGAAAAAAATACTTAATTTGCCTCAAAACGCGATTAATTAACCCGTGAAAGTGAAAATACGTTTCTTGTTCAAACATCGACAATCTCTTTTCTCAAGACAAAAATTATTGGAAACAAATTAAATTGGACAGGACTCACTCTTTTGTTTGGTCGGCCGCCATGACACCATCTTGTTTGGCCACCGACCTTATCAATGTTCCCCAATTTTCTTCAATAATCAGACTCGTGGGAACATATGGTGGTGTGGACTGTATCAATAATATTCCAGTTGAATAAATAAAAAATAAATTAAAAAATAAGTCCTTCTTCTCAGTTCCCATTTGTGCCGTCCGGGCGCTGCTTCGGCAGCTGAAATTGGATCCGAGGTTGTCACGTTACCAGCAAGTTTATCGGAAGATGAATAGGCCGGGCCTTAGAGGGAACAATAAGTGAAATCTTGTTGAAATGAAACATATTTGGAAGCCAAATGTCGTACAAGGATAGTGACTTTATCACTGGATTTGATATCGGCAAACAAGTTCGCAGAGTAAATTTTCTAGAACATTCCATTGTGATCTATTCGACAGTTAATTAGACAGAGTACACCTATACCGATTCTATGGTAAATATTTACATGACAGCAACAGCCAAGATGGAGCAGGTTGATCAAATGTTGGTGGACTTTATGAGAAATATGGAAGACATGACAGAAAGTCAAAAACAGAAGGCCCGGAGACAGAAAAAAAAGACACGAGGAAGCGGAAACACAGAGAGAAAAACAAGAAGGTCGGAGAGCGGAGAGAAACAAGAAAAGGAAGCCCGAAGACTCGAAGAGAGAAAAAAATGCACGAAGCCGGAAAACAAGAACAGGACCGACTAAAATTTAAGGGAATTTGAAATTCAAAAGCTACTAATGAAAGTAGAAAAAATTATAATAATTACATTAATTTAACAGCTAATAACAAGGGAATTTCTTACGATAAGGAAATAGATATTATAGGTAGGTGTAGATGAGTATAACAACATCTCCAGACAGTATTGACTTCCTGTAATTGTAATATCTTCAAAAAAATCTATGTTTATGACACCAATAAACAACAATAAACTCATAATTTATATATGTATATGTATATGTAACCTGGAAAATGCTCCTACACATGCGATGGAGTCACTGTTAAATTGGTAGAAAAATTGCATTTGTACATACTCTTGATAAGACCCCTAAACCATATAATACATTCAAATATTAAAACTTGAATTATACCTAAACATTTTAAAATTTCTACAATCCCACCAATCTTAATCTGGAGATCCGAATTTATTTCATAACTATAGGCCAATCAGTGTCATTTCAACCTTTGCCAAGCTTTTTCAGAAATGTTTAAAGGAAAAACTTGATATTTTTTTTTCAATATAATCTTTTCTCACTAATCAATTTGGGTTCACTTACAGAGGGTCTTAGCTCGAGTGATGCTATGTATTACTTGACAGAAGAAATAAGATATAAGTTGGACTCTGATAAAAAAATGCCTAGCAGTTTTTCTTGACCTAGCGAAGGCCTTCGATACGGTGCCTCATAAAAAGCTCCTTAATGCGTTTGATAGGTATCTAACAGATAGACAACAAAAAGTGAAAATATGAGAAACTTCAAGTGACCCTAACATTGTAAAAATAAGAGACCCACACGGAACTGTTCTAGGACAAATCCTTTTTAATTTATAGGTACCGATATAAAATTGAATATAAATGGAAAATTATTCCCTACAAGGATGAAGCGGTAATTGTCTTCAGCAGCACAAATTGGAAATAGGTTAGGGACAACGCTAAAAATGGCATTTCAATAATTGAAAAATGGCTTGATGTAGGTATACAAACTGCCCCTGATTGTTATTTATCCAAAATTTGCATAAACAGACCATGTCTGCCATGCCAATTTGACTACATTCAAACTGATAAGATAAATGAAGTACCAGCACTAAATATCTTGGAATTATAATTGATCGGTACCTTAAATGGGACCTACATCTGGACTGAATAACAAAAACGTTTAAATGTTTGATTCATAGGTTTCGTAACTTTAAAAGAGATTTTTAATCGAAATATGTTGATAGCCCTGTGCCAGAGCCTGGTTGAATCAATCCTGCATTATGGTATACTGGCACATACCGGTATAAAGTATAAAAAAAAAAACAATTTTATATCCGACATCAATAAGCAACTGATAGTTCCAAGATGTTATAGCGAATACCGAAAAAAGTCAATTAGTTATTTGGGCCCCAATCTGTATAATACATTGCTCAACAATACTAGAACGACAAATACTAATTTTTCTCTAACAAAAAATCATATGGTTGACAAGTATGATCAATTTAGCGCACTATTGAGTCACTAATTTGGTCATTACATTATTGAATGTATTGTGTTTATGGGGTACTTCACATTAACCCTAAAAAATAATTCTAAATCATTTTTGGCCTATACAGGTGCTTAAGGGCTTTCAATCTTATATTTAAATAGTATATTAATTTTGTATACCTAACCTAGCTTTATTCTGTAAAGTGTAATGTAATGATGGTAATAATGATAAATATAAAGTTTGTTTCACCAGGGTTTGTACTTGCCACCAGCATTTATCTTCCTTGTTTAACAAATAAAAATTGACTGAAACAAATCAATGACGTCAAAAACGTTCGTCGGTTCTTAAATCAGACGTCATTAATTTTAATTTGTCAAAAAAATTGAATGTGTTATATGAATTAATCTACGAAAACCCTTTTTTGTCAAGTTTCAAGGTCAAGTATGAACCCTGGTGAAACGAACTTTAGATATATTAGTTTATACTATTTCATGATGTACTATTATCGTTGTTACGTTTAGTGGTTATAATGGGTATTTACATTACAAGTGCGTTTATAAACATGATTACAATAACGAGTGTGAAAGATTAGAACGACGAGGTAGACCGAGTTGTTCTAATCACACGAGTTTTGCAGTCATGATCAAATGCACGTGTGATGTAGGTACAGCTTTTTATCTACAAAGCCAAAAATAGGATAATAATATTTTTCTATGAGTGTTGAATAATATGCATAATATACATCCATTTCCTATTGCTCAATGTGAATGATAACTCATACAGTGAGTTTTTTTTTTTTTTTTTTCATTACTCAATTGTTTTCAACCAATGAAAATATCCTGGTCTCATTACTCCACTATTTGAGAGCCGATCAGAAAATTCAACAAGTTGACAACATACTTCAACCTTCCAATCGGTCATTTTGACAGCTGATTTAAACAAGACTTGTGCTAACCTAACCTCACTTTGATCTCTACTTGTCAGAATTGTCACATAATTTTATTATGAAAATTAAATAAAAAACCGCATAGCTCGTGCCTATTTTCTATAAATCATAGAAAAAATCGCGGGTAGTGGCTATTACTCACTCGGATGAATATACTACTCGCCTGCGGCTTGTAGTGCAAACTTCAACCTTCGTGAGTAATAGCCATCATTATCCGCTCGTTGAATAATATACTATTTTTCAATTTTCCTTTATTAGTACCTATAGTTGTCTACCTTCATTTTACCTTCACAGGTTTAACTATGACATTTGTCAAATCACAAAAACTAGTTGTGCAGTGGATTCAGAACCTAGTCCATCATGCCAAAAATTGTGTTAAAGATTCATAACCTAGTCCATAACACCACTAACTGTGTTATGAATCTCATAACATAACTCAAATATTAGAAAAATAGATGTTTTTGGGAAGTTGGAGCTTTCCACCAATAAATGAATAGCGTTTAGAACGTAAATCGCAACTGCTCATAGTTGGAGTTCTCTTGAAGCATGGAACCTAATCAACAAGGAACAGGTAGCTATTCTTCTTGTTTCCGTGACGTCATTCTATAGGAAAAAGAATTCCTTGAGGGTAGACCTGGGTGGACCGAAAGACATCCCAGACATATAGAGCTGTAAGGCATGAGGGATAAAGAAGATGATAACAAGTATGACGAAGAACATAGATCCATAGGACATGTTTTCAGACATAGTTCCAGGGACTCTGAAGGGCATACTTTCTGCTGGTATTGGGAAGATAGAAAATGCCATGGAAAATTATTATGAATCTAAGTTGAGGTTAGACGTAGAGGAGCAGATGGTGCTGGCTGGAAGCTTATCACGAGAATAGTCAGATCAAGACGATCTGATTTGATAAGGAGACAGTGTTACGATACAGTATCGGTCTGGAGAGGCTGGCGTGATTAGTTACGTGTGCCGTGTGCTAGTATTCAGGAATCTTATTGTATTATTTACGTGTTTTTCAAGTGGACCCGTGAAAATCGCGACAATATTTAATTTTCTTGTTCTCTTTCATCTACCTGATGAATTCTCGAGAAAATGCTGCAATGGTGTTTCCCGATTTGCGACACAGCTTATTATTGAAATTTGTGATAGCCGAGCCGTTGCCATTTTGTTGATTCTTGAACCGCTCTAGAATCGTCCTTTTTGCAAACCCGAACAAGGCTATTAACGGCATTTGACTGGTTTAAATTTTTTTGTGCTCTCTGAGAGAAAATATTTCAAGTATTAGATTTGATACCTCGTGATGTTAATCGATCTCTAACTTCGGTTTTAATAAATCTCTTGGTTCTATGGTAACCTTTAAAGTTTCAAGTAATCAAGGACTAATAATATTATGCCTTAACGTTGTATTGTTTTATGTATTGTAACTATACAGTGTGAATGTCCCACGGTGTATGGCGTATAAGACGTTTATGGAGAACTAAAAAGCGCATTATTTCAAAAAATTTGGCAACCGGGATAAACGACCATGATCTACACTTTAAAAATATTTTTGTCCATGCGGTGTTGCCGGTTCTACTCTAAACTAGTGGCAACATCGCTATTTTAAATGGAACACCCTGTATGTGATTGCATGTTTGGATTCTACGTGAAATTCTGAGCAGATTTCATGTGATGTACCCTATACCTAAGTTCAGCTGTTTTGGAAATATTGACAGTTGAAAATTGACTTTTTGCAACTTTGACAGGCTGTGAGACCTGAACGGTTAATTTTAGAGGAAAACCGATTTCACATTCCTATCTTAGATTTTTATAAACTATCATTTGACACCAACTTTGAATTAAATCCATGATTAAAAATTCTAGTTAAATTTAATCTACGGTTTAGTTCAAAGTTGGTGTCAAATGATAGTTTATAAAAATCTAAGATAGGAATGTAAAATCGGTTTTCCTCTAAAATTACCCGTTTAGGTTTTACAGCCTGTCAAAGTTGAAAAAAGTCAATTTTCAACTGTCAATATTTCCAAAACAGTTGAACTTAGGTATAGGGTATATCACATAAAATCTGCTCAGAATTTTACGTAGAATCCAAATATGCAATTACATACAGGGTGTTCCATTTAAAATAGCGATGTTGCCACTAGTTTAGAGTAGAAGCGGCAACACCGCATAAACAAAAATATTTTTAAAGTGTAGATTATGGTCGTTTATCCCGGTTGCCAAATTTTCCAAATGATCCGCTTTTTAGTTTTGCATTAACGTCTAATACGCCATCCACCGTGGGACACCCTGTACAGTGTCTATCAGCCAAATGGAATAAATTCGATAATAAATAAATGGGAAAATATTCGAAAAAACGCTCGAATACGTCAATTTTGTTTTTTTTGCTTGGGATTTTTTCACACCAATTTTTTTATACAGGGTGTTCCGAAAAAAGCTGTACCGTTATCATTTTCAGTTTTTTTAATGGTACCCCCTGTATATTAGGACATTTCTGGATTTTGCGGAAAATTCTAGACATATTTCATGTACAATGTCATAAAGCTATCTTCAACTGTTTCGGAAATATTGACAGTTGAAAATTGACTTTTTTGCATCTTTGACAGACTGTAAAAGCTAAACGGTTGATTTTACAGCGAAACCGTTTTTACATTCCTATCCTAGATTTTCATAAGCTATCCTTTGACAGCAACTTTGAATTTAACCGGAGATTAATAAGTTAGGCGAAATTTCTAATCATGGATTAAATTCAAAGTTGGTGTCAAATGATAGTTTATGAAAAACTAAGATAAGAATGTATTATCGGTTTTGCTGTAAAATTAACCCTTCAGGTTTTACAGTCTGTCCAAGATGAAAAAAGTCAATTTTCAACTGTCAATATTTCCGAAACAGTTGAAGATAGGTATATGACATTGTACATGAAATTTCTCTAGAATTTTTCGCAGAATCCAGAAATGTCATAATATACAGGGGTACCATTAAAAAAATTAAAGTTGATAATGGTACAGCTGTTTTCGGAACACCCTGTATAAAAAAATTCATGGGAAAAAATCTCAAGCAAAAAAACAAAATTGACACGTGTTCGAGCGTTTTTTCGGAAAGTGCCCCATTTATTTATTATCGAATTTATTCCATTTGGCAGATACACACTGTATATAACATCTAAAATTGTTGATTTTCAGAGTTATCTATGATTCTTAAAATCAATTTATTATAAACCTGGCTATGTGTGCAAATTTTGTTTATGACGAAATCAAAATATGTTTGTCTTGTTTTGACTTGACATTATCTAGTTTTTTTCTACACTCTTTGTATCAGAGTATGCTATAAAAAGCGAAATAACTGGAACAAATCCAAGTAATAATTTCATATAGGCTCTATAATCTTATCCGGCATTTGCTGTTATAATGAATCCAATTACACAATCATTTGCCATTTTTTTTTTCTAGTTTGCAGTTGTCCATCAATACGCTGTACCCCTGATGGCATTACCGTACCAGGACCGGAACCCTGTAGATGTCCAACATGTGTTATACCAGGTATGTACCCAACTAATAAACGTTATTGTTTTAAAACCTGCAATTAGATCTTATTGGCTCTAATTAAAATTAAAAACTATGAAATTATCACATATTATTGTCAATTTTAGAACCTGGGCATGAATGCTATGGAACATTTGAAGGTACCCTAACCTGTGGAAACCTTACTTGCTGCAATGGAATTTGTCAAAGTAATATTATTTAATCAGGACTATGATGAAGCATTTTCTGTTATTTTAGCAGCAAAGTTAAGTTATCTGTCATTGTTTATTCTATACGTCACGATGCTGTGTTATTACATCTGTTGAAATAACAGGAGAGGATACATCATATTCTTGACTATTAAATATGATTTTGCTTATGTATGCTCTTTTTTCCAGGAGAACTTGGCTGTGATGAATGCCATGACCCCTGTCCAAGACCATATTGCACACCTAAAAGCATTTTTGTATATGGTCCAAAACCATGTAGATGTCCATATTGCGTTGAGCCAAGTACTGCCATTTCTTTTTAACAGATCAATCAGTTATCTAAAAACTATATAATATATTTTTGGGGTTTTCCATTGTTACAATCATAATATAGTAGGTAGTATAGGTACCTAAAGCCTCAGCTCGGATAAATATTTGTAAGGGGGTTATTTGAATGAGTGATGAGTGATCAGTCTGTATTAGGGAATTTTGGACAAATAACATTCTATTCTTTGCTTTTAACCTATAGATGAATATCCATAAAATTAATCTCCATTTATTTCTGTTTGTCTAATAATAATTCTAGTTCAACTGAACCTGACCAACTCCCAAGAAAATTAAAAGTTTACATTTTTTGGCCAGGAAAGGAACAAGTTGGTGAATGTATTTTTCATGAATCTAAATGCAACATATTTCAATACTAGTCACCTTATTCAAGAAAGTTGCACATTTTTTGTATCAATAAATTTTTCAGAACCTGGAGATAAATGCTACGAGTCACTTGAAGGAACTTCTACTTGTGGAGAAGAGGTTACTAATCTCACCTGCTGCAATGGAGTTTGCCAAGATATTGGTAAATATTTTTTATTAATAATATGTTTTGATGTTTTTGCTTGAATATTTTGTTTCAGCTAAACCTTGTGAGGATTGCAATTGTCCTTTAATGAAATGTTCTGCGTCAGCTGTGATAGTATCAGGACCAAAACCCTGTCGATGTCCGCATTGCGTTGTGCCCAGTAATTCATTATTATTACATTTTAAAAAAAATATATTTATTTTCTTTTGTAGAACCTGGAGACAAATGTCTGGAAACTTTCGAAGGGTACCTTACTTGTGGCGCGGATTTAATTTGTTGCGATGGAGTCTGTCGAAAAAGTGACGCTTCTTGCGATGTAATCTGTAATTGTCCATTGGTACTCTGTATTACTGGTTCCGTCCAGGTTCCTGGCAAAGAGCCTTGTAGATGTCCAACGTGCATTTTACCAGGTAATGCAAAGGGCTTGTTTAAACTTTGAACATTTCGTTGAAGAAGGAAAGCTTTTACGGCCGGTAGCTTGTTGGCTGTAGTGCGTAAAAATTATATCTTGATGTTAGGCTTGCAAATAAGGTAGACATTATCAAAAGCAATGAGGCCAGAGACGTTGTACGTCGTGTCTCATACCTCTCAACAGACGCTGGTAATTTAGCGTCTACTCCAATTCCTAATATAGAGATGTTGCAGTTGGAGGGACTGGGCGTCGATAAGGTGTCGTTTCGTGATTATTCTCTAGCAGGAAGTCATCAAATTCATACATTAGGTACTGAGCCATATGGTTTTTTTTTAAATAGGGCGGTTTTCTCGGAATTTGTATTACCTTTCAGCAAATAATTTTAGAATCGTAGTTTGGGTTGGGTGTTGTTAAGAATTATTTCGTGCTGACCCTCTGAGAGTGGATGACCACCAACCAGATGATTCTTCCTGTCTGTTTGTTTTTTTTTTTTTGCTCTAATATGCGTATGTTTTTCCTATATTTTGTCGTTCCTATGGCTATTGTCCTAAAGCTGCTTGAGACTCAATATATTCCTACCATCGGCGATGAATCTCTGGGATCCTCTGTAAATCTCTTTTTTATATATGTATATTCAAGTAGGCTTGAAGACTGCTGAGCCTCACCATACCCAAGTAACATTTTTAGCTTTAAAAAAGTGTTAAGAGTTACTATAAAACCTAGAATAAAAATATTTTATAAAGCCATATTGTCTTAGCAGCCATTAAAGAACCGTATTAAAGTTCTTCTAAGACTGCAAGGGCCCACCCCTAAGATTGCTTTAACAGCCTTTTATAAAACCTTATTAAAGCTTTGAGGTTTCCAAAGGCAAAGTTTTATAGCTATACAGACAGCGTCCATAAAACTCACTCCAAGTCTATGATAAAACTATTAGGCCGCCTTGAAAAGCCAAATGGAAGAAATGTAGCACAAATGGAATTTTTTAAAATAAAAATGGCAACAAAATTTATATTCTTAAAACTTTAGGGGCTTAACCAAACTTTATCAATTCTTCTACTTCGCCATAATTTCCCACAAACATAATTTAAACTTACATCTGTAATGGACGATCTATGATAACTATGAGCGGTATTACACAAAATATAATTCGCAGATAGACGTGATTCTGCATTGAAATTCACATACAAACCCAAGTTTACTGATGAAAGTGTACTTCAAAGGTTCAAATAACTCGTGGGCCTTGAAAAAACCCTAATTTTGATAAAAATATGAAAATACTATCCTATAATGTGTCAATTTTTTACACGTTTTATGGATATTCGAAGCATAAATATGATGAATCAATTATAATAAGCTGTAAAATCATAATTGCAATACCAGATTCAACAAAATACCTGAAAATAAACAGTGAATATATTTTTCTACAAAATGGATTCCATTCAAACGCGTTCAAATGACAATCAAACATGGCGGAATAGTGATAAAGCTAACAGTTCTTTTCATTATATATCACAAATCTTAATTGCGTGAAAATAGGCCTGCAAACCTTGGATTATTTGTTCTTAAAGCTATTTTGCTTTAAAGCGTGTGATTCCTAGAGCTTCTGGTGGATAAAACGGCTCTAAAAAATCTTCATAAAACTCCAAGTTCTTTGTCTGAAACAGGTTGTTAGGGCTGCTTTCAAATTTTTATGTTTCCATCTGGCAGAGAAGATTCAAACTCTTTCAATGCTCTCGTGATCTTGGGACCTGCTTGGTGCGTTGAGAGGGTTTGGATCTTCTTCGCTAGATATAGCATAAAATTTTGAAAACATTAGGCTTTTTCGGAAACGCTGATCCAGATCCGATTATTCTCATTAATCCGATTACCAGCTATTTGCTTTCTATCTTTCCGAAAAGGCCTTTTGTAAGTAAACCACTCTAACCACCTGTTTTTTGTTGTGGACTGAAACAAACCGTTACGTTAGACACGGCCTTACAGACCACAAACAAGCTTTTTGTTAGGATAAAATAAGATTTTAAAATAGGTACTAATTTTATTGTACGGTAGATGTCGCCTGCCACTTTCACATGAGAATTATTGCAGCTTCTTTACTCCCATTCTTAAACCCAATTAAGTTTGAAAAATTGTTTCTGGTATCGGAGAAAGGTATGAAGTTTAGAGACATCTTTTTTTGAAGCCTGAAAGGTTTATTGATCTTCGGTTTTATTGTAATTTTAAGCTTTACTTTTGCACTCCCTTGATACAGCTGAATTCCTTATTCGTAGGTTAAGATAAAGAAGAACGGTATCCAGATCTTTCTTAAAGTAAAATAGCTTTAAGCTAGAAATGTTTGCAGGATTATTACGGCTACTTTAAGACTATTCGCGTTTTTAATACTAAAAGGCTGTAATATTACGTGATTACAATGTTGTTACAGCTCTTTAATAAAACAAAATAGTTTTAAAATAGTAAGCTTCTAGTTTCACAATCTTAAGGCTTTCATATAACCTAGATAATGCCAAAAAGCATTTAAAATGTTACTTGGGTAGTGAACCTATAGTAGACTCGTGGTTTCTAGAATAAGCTCTCGTAAAAATACACGTATTCTGCATCAGTTTTGAAGCATTCTTTCTTATAAAGGCATGTTATTGGATTTGGAGAGTTTCATGGTTGATTCATTGATCGAACAGCCTAACTCTAATATGTAATTTCTATAATAATACATTTTTTTTGTTTTTTTTTTCATTTTAGAACCTGGAGACAAATGTTTGGTGACAGCAGATGGTTCACTGAGTTGCGGAGAAAATCTTGTTTGTTCTAATGGAATTTGCGAAAAAAAGTGTAATTAATTATGTTTTTGATTAATTTTTTTGCTCATCATATCAATATATTAGGGGTAGGAGTAGTAAAAGATTGAAAATTATATGTTTCATAAAAGGTAATCCTAGGATTTGCCCCTCTGCGTTAGTAAAATTTATAAATGATTTGATTCTGTTACGGTCATACGCGGAAGTATGTTAAATCGATATGTGGTGACCGATAGACAGGGCAGATCCTAGTGTTTAACCGATCACGAAATTTGTCTGAACATTTCACGATAATTATGACTGGTTTTGGAGGATGTACGAAATTATATCTATTGAATTATGTGTAGAGTTCAACCCCAAACCAATCCATTCTAACCCAATACGAGCTTATCTTCATGCGAAGATTGGCTCGTACTCTGGGATACTTTGCAATTATTTGACATTTTGTAAGGCATTGATAATTCAGTTTCACCAGACAATTACTTTCTACTAGTATAAGCCATTCAACACTAGTTTACTCGTTTTGGATTTAGCTCGACAATCTGAGGTTTTGCCAGTCTTTATGCTTTTACGGTAATATTAATAATTCTAGAGTGTAAATAATTATATTCAATAAAATATTTTAAAAGTAGTAGAGTTTTACTTCTTGCGGAAATTATTTAAAACACCTTATTGAAACTGTTGTGGTCCCAGAGTATTTCCAAAATGTTAAAATTAGCAGTTATTTTTGTATCAGGGCAATAATACGGTAAAATAACACTAAGAAGATAACATGAACGACAGATCGAGCCTGTCAAAAAAACCAAGAGTTCACTTGAATTAATGACGATATGGTCGATTTCAAGAATCACCACCCTTCAATAATGATGTTGTTTCTGAATATACGAAAGACCTCCGCTTAGGCTGACATCTGATGCTGCTGAGGCAGCTTCGGACCATCACATAGCTCACCTGAAAAAAAAAAGAAAAAACCTTGATAATTATTGTTATTTTTTTTTTTTTAATTAAACTATTTTTATGAACAATTGTTTTAAATTTACTTAAATTTTGGGATCAGAGCTGGAATAGGTACCTATTCTCGTTGAAGCTTTGCAATTACAGTATGTAATTAAATGTATTTTTTCTAGTTATAATGCATTGCCAACGACGTAATTAAACAAGAAAAACCCATTCTCTTTCACGGTATAAAATAACATTATAGGATATTTTTATATTACTTATTTTCCTACTGTTTAACAAAATGAAGCCACTCTTATTTACTTGTTTCATATTTTTACTGGTCACTTCCAATCATTTTTATTTTGTAGCTTCCCAAAATAAAGGTAAGATTTTTTTTATTAATATATTTATCCCATTTTGACCTTTAAAAATTACATTATTGAACGCATAACAACAAAGGTAAGTAGACGTTTATCACCACGTTTTAAATTTCCACAAAATGGGGTAAAACTTTGTATACATCACGTGAGTTAAAATGTTTATTCATTCGGAGGAAATCAATCCACTCGCTAGGGCTCGTGGGTTAAACTTTCTTCTCATGGATAAAAATTTATTTAACTCACTTGGTGTATAAATAACTATTATAAGAAAAATTATTTCGTTTTGGACATGAATTGTAATTATCATTAATAAAGTTAAATAAAATGTTCTTATATGCTAAATCTAATATCTTGGTGCCAGGATCAAAGTTCTGAGCTCGTCCTGGCACGGATTAGCTTAATATTTTATTATAAATGTTTAGTTTCGTCATTTTTAGAACCCGGAGACAAATGCCTAGACTCCTGCGGCGGAAATTTAGTTTATAGTAAAGGAGTCTGTCAAATCAATCAAGCTTTTTGTCAAGTGATATGCGATTGTCCATCGGTAATCTGTCCTACTGGATCGGTTCAGATAAAAGGCAAACAGCCATGCTGGTGTCCAACGTGCAGTCACTCATGATGACTTTTTTATATACTTAGCTTCCACATACCTAGCTATAGATATTTATTCATCCCAATGGGTAACTATCTTTTTTTCAAGAAACTATTCGTGAAAAATTTTTAGAATTAGCAGATGGTTCCCTAAACTCAAACTCAAACTCAAAATGTGCTTTATTGTGTAAATATGAATATTTGTTCACAAAAGCCGATCCTAGGTCTAAAAAAAAATGAAGTACACAGTTGTAAATCTTTGGTTGTAGTAACGAAAAATATCTAAATGTATACATACTTAGAATAGAAGACCTCACAAAACATTTAAGATATAAAAATCAGTATAAAAAATAAAACTTAAAAGTAAGAGTCATACAAATAAAACTTAAAAAAGAAAAAAAAAAACTTTAAATAAAACACAACAAATGTTTCTATTCAAGAACCAGAGACACAATTAAAAATGTATAATTTAAAAGAACAGAGACCATTTTTTACATTGAGGGTGATAAAACGTCTTGTACAAAACCAATATTGAAGGGGTAACAAAAACAGATAAAAAAGAAAAAATAATTCACATACAAGATCATATAAAATCAAAAAGCATCAAGCAGCATCAAAAAAGTCTTCAATACTATAATAAGTTCCCGCAAGTAGCAGTTTCTTTACCTCCTTCCTAAATTTAACTGGAGTGAAAATCGATCTAATTGACTGTGGTAAGTTATTAAACATTTTCTTGCCATTATATATAATCGACTTTCTTACCAACTCGGAAGAGGGAATTGGGAGGGAAAGTTGATGTTGTTGTCTAAAATTATACGCGCGTTCAGCCACTAACTGATGTTTGAATTTCTTATGTACAAGACATACACTCTCTAAGATAAACAGCGATGGAAGGGTCAGAATTCTATTGTTTAAAAATAAAGGCCTACACGAGTCCCGCATTCTGGCCCTAAACAAATATCTGATAGCTCGCTTTTGCAAGACGAACACACTCTGAAACAATTGTCGGGAACAAGTACCCCAGAAACAAATACCGTATCGCAAATGAGATTCAATCAGGGCGAAGTAAGCATTTCTGACGATTCCCACATCCAATTCACCTGACAATACCCTTATTGCATAACAATTGCACAGAACATATCACCTATAGAAAAATATCTCAAATGGGAGAATCGCGACGAAGGTTTTTAGTTAGGTTTTCAATCAACGATGGCGACACTGTCGGGAGATAAGAGAAATTTACAGGTATCTGTGGTGCGGACAGTGATTTGTGTTGGTTGGTTTTGTCATTTATTTTGTCATTTCAAAAGTCAAAATTTGAATTTTTAAATTGTGTTGTTGTACCCACAGAACATATCACCTCTAGAAAAGTATCTGCAATGGTATGTACCGGTTATGAATTACGGCGCCCTCGTTGACTGAAAACCCAACTAATCGAGTATTCTTGACAAAAAGGCGAATTGATTTTTTTCATATATTTTTATTATTTTTGTATAATTTTTAATGTTCAACTGCATTTGGCTTGCTGACTCCTCTTAGCTCTTTTCGCCTCACTTTTTTAAAAACTATGACTGGCAGGAAGTTTCACGCAGTTATAGGTAGATCGCAAAGTAAATACGAATAATAAATACAAATACGAACGAAACGAAACAAACGAATAAATACAAAAAAATACGAACAAAAATTAGGTTTTTTTTCAACCAAAACTTTTTGAATTTTCACTTTACCGCGCGTAGAAACCGTGTGGTACAACAAAACAATTTAAAAATTCAAATTTTGACTTTTAAAATGACAAAATAAATGACAAAACCAACCAACGCAAATCACTGTCCACGCCACAGATACCTGTAAATTTCTCTTATCTCCCGACAGTGTCGCCATCGTTGAATGAAAACCTAACTAAAAACCTTTGTCGCGATTCTTCCATTTGAGATATTTTTCTATAGGTGATATGTTCTGTGGTTGTACCCCACGGTCCCCACGCGCGATAAAGTGAAAATTCAAAAAGTTTTGGTTGAAAAAAACCCAAATTTTTGTTCGTATTTTTTGTATTTGTTCGTTTGTTTCGTTTCGTTCGTATTTGTATTTATTATTCGTATTTACTTTACGATCTACCTATAGCTGCGTGTCGCTTGCTAACTTACTAACTCTCTTTGCACTATGTTCGACATTGGAAACTTCCTGCCAGTCATAGTTTTCAAGAAAATGAGGCGAAAAGAGCTAAAAGGAGTCAGCAAGCCAAATGCAGTTGAGCATTAAAAATTATTTAAAAATATTAAAAATATAGGGAAAAAATAGATTCGCCTTTTTGTCAAGAATGCTCGATTAGTTGGGTTTTCATTCAACGATGGCGCTGTAATTCATAACCGGTACATACCATTGCAGATACTTTTCTAGAGGTGATATGTTCTGTGAACAATTGGACGCCAATCTATTCTGCAAAGAAATTATGTGTGATTCAAACTTCAAGCAGTTGTCAATGGAAACTCCCAAAAATTTATTTTCTGTCAAGTTTTTTAGTAAAGAACCATTCAAAAAAATATCCCTCAAATTGCAGCCAAATGACATTACATTAGTTTTGTTTATATTCAAAGTTAACCCGTTTGCATCACACCAGGATTTAATTATTTCTATGTCAGAAGCTACAACCTCGTTAAGTAATGTTTCTTCTGATTTTTGCCACAGTATAGTGGCGTCATCCGCAAACAAAGTGAATTTACCCGATATGTTAAGATTCGCCAAGTCGTTAACATACAGTAAAAATAGGATTGGCCCCAAAACGGAACCTTGTGGTACCCCATATCCTACTTCTTCCTGCTCCGATTGTGTACCGTTTAGTGAAACCTTCTGAACTCTGTGAGTAAGAAATGACTTGAACCATTTTAAAGCTATACCCCTGAACCCGTAAAGCTCAAGCTTGTGCAACAGTATTTCGTGGTCAACACAGTCAAATGCTTTGCTTAAATCGCAAAACACTGCTGCTGCCACCTCCCCATCGTTCAGACTCAAATACAAATTTTCAAGAAAAGAAAATACAGCGTCATCAGTGCTTTTACCAGCCTGAAACCCATACTGTCTAGTGTTTAATATGTTATGCTTAAGGAGAAATGCATTCATGCGTTTTTTTACTAATCTTTCAATGATTTTAGAAAGCACCGGTAATAAGGCTATTGGCCTGTAGTTTTCAGGTAGATCTTGATCCCCACCCTTAAACAAAGGCACTACCACTGCCCGCTTCAAACATTCTGGAAAAATACCCTCACAAAACGACAAATCAATACACTCAGACAAAACAGTTATTGCCTCATCTGGAAGCGCCAGAAACAGTCGAATAGATATTTCATCCCATCCAGCAGCCCCATTCTTTTTAATTTCAGACATAGTCTCCCTAATTTCAACTGTATCAGTTGGAGAAAGAAAAAATGAAGCTTGGATACCATTGTCATTTAAGAACTGTTTAAAATCAGAATTATTTGGAATGTTTTTTGACAATGAGGCAGCAATGGAACAAAAAAAGTTGTTCATATCTCCCGCTGATAGGCTTGACTCTACCCGTAATTTCCTTGCGGTACCCCTCAACTCGTTGACACATTTCCAGGCTTCTCGTTGCTTGTTATCAGCACGATTGATTCGTTTACTATAGTAAATTTGTGTTGCACACTTAATTGTTTGTCTGTAAATTCGCCTATATGTAGAAAAAACATTAATAAAGTATTCATTGTTTATGAAGTATTTTCTAATGTAATGCAAACTTCGCAAGTTTTTAGCAGATGTTTTTAGACCTTTTGTAATCCATAGTTTTCTTGTCTTTTGTTTTAATATTTTTACTGGAAAGGATGAGTCAAAAATACTACACAGCCGCTCATGAAATGAGTCCAATGGATTTTCCAAATGCAAAAGGGCGCGCCAGTTTGCGTCCCTGCTTACTTGCGCGAACTTACTAAAGTTTGACTTTGAAAATATTCTTCCCCGACGCTTACTACTCTTAGTAGCCTTACTTTCAGCAACAATCTGGTTTTGTCAAAAAGTCAATAAATAAGAATTATTATAGCCCTTTATTAGTAAGCTGTAGGTATACATAATTTAGTCCTATACTTTTAATTACTCATAAGTTTATTATTGAAGTTAAATTAAAAATTTATGGAAGTAAAAAATTATAATGCTTATTTATTCTTAGCTAAACTAATCCAAACTTATATAAACATTGAATGAATGAATGAATGAATGAATGAATGAATTTGAGGTCGGTGTTGTTACACTGCGACCTGCATAGATCTATTGTGTCCCCCTTCTGGGTACTGCAGTTGATAAGATTCTCACTCCAAGAACCTCATCCAGCTACAAAGATGTGATGAAAGCAAGTAGGCTGGATGGTCCAACGGTGCAGCATCCTTAACAGGTCATTCGTATGTTCACGATTGCCTCGCATACCGTGAGAATAGGTGTTCTGGAGTTTTCGATTTTATTTCTCTCAAGGTGTCCTCTTGCAGTGGTCTGTAAGAAAGCCAGTGAGAACGCAAATATTGTTTCTACTCAGTGATATATCTTTTGATCTTCCTTGGTGAAGGGGCCCAAAAAACATCTTTGATTGCCCTAACCTTGAAAGCTGTTCCAAGAGGCTGATCCATTTGATCCGCTTCCTTATACTTAGGTGTTCGTCCCTATACGACAAAAAGGCTCTGCTTCTAGAAGCGGAGTTTGTGCTCTCAATTTCGCCAATTGGTAGGGTTTCTCTGCGATCCCTGCTCGCCCCGCTATCAAGTGGGAAAATAGTTTGGTATATTTTTGCCCAGTTTGTTCAACTTGTCCAGACATTCCCGAACCATTCTGGAGCTGGTTATTAGCGAGCTCAACACCGTAATGGCTGCTTGACCGCCTGAGAACATGAAAATCTCTTCTTTTTTGTAGTTTTTTGTCAAGATTGAAGTCAGCACATCTATTTATAGCGTTTATTGTCCGGGTATTTTCCCATTGCTTCGGAGAACTTGATTCCAGGCCCAAGTACTCCAGTTCCGGTCCCTTGTTCAGTTCTTGACCCATCAGTATGTATGGCGTTCTGCTACATTGTAAGAATGGATGTAGTGTTTCCTTCCCATTCTCTTCTGCTTCTTATCACTACTGTGAAGCGGTTTCAAAATTCCAAGTTTTGATCATATCATCCCTGGGGAGTTGGAGGAGCGGAATAAGCTTGGTTAGAGATGCCAATTCTCTCTCTCCAAGCCAGCCTTCCTCGCCAGCCCACTTCCTCGTGATTTGAGTTATTGCTCGTCTAGCCGCCCCCTCAACCACGATGTGAAGAGGTGCAAAACTCACAATTGTCTCGATGGCTGCTGTGGGACAAGTCCTCATTGCGCACTCGATGCATGTGCACGCCAGTCGCTGTAGTTTCTTAGGGACCTGTTTTTTTGTTCTGCTTCTCAACTTCTATGAATTAGACCATCGATCCATATAGTAGGGTTGGTCTCACTAATATAAATATTACCCAATTTGAAGTATGAGGAAACCAGAAACATGGCTGAAAATCGATCGTGTATATAGAAGCTAATCAATCATGAGAATATCAATAAATGTATTTATTTATTTGAGCAAACTGAAGAACAGAGTTCCGGTAATCGATTTCACAAAAATATTCCTAAATACTCATTACAGAGTAAAAACTTGAACAACATGTATGTCTTTTCACCAAAAACCAGTAGGTTGGTGATCGACATTGATCTGTTAACTTTTTTAATCTCCAAAAATGGTAATTTACGTTACAAATCCAAGAGGTAACTTATCAAAGTACGAGTTGAGATATTTATGGACGACGCGATAGCCGAGTCTAGAATTTCTAAACGAGTAGCTACTTACTTCAACAATAACTTCACGGATTTGTATAGTACAATATTTTATTTCATTTTCATAATGATGTATTGTTATATGACGAGAATTCGGAGTACGTATGTCACTTTACGAAACATGACATTTCCCGGACTGAAATTGATGACATAAGAATTTTAAATAGTAGTATATTGTGTATTTAGGTGGAAAAGTGACACATTCTCTGCCGATGGTGTAAGTTGACAAACGCTGAAGGCCGGAGAATGTGATTTTCCATCGAAGTACACATACTAGGGAGTTATCGTTGCTTACAAAATGCGATTCCGGTTAACGCTATTTGACAACTTTGCATTCGAATCTCGTTTGTCGTATATCGTAACCGCTGAATGCCGGTATTGTACGGACGGTAGACATAGCCGTTAACGTAGCGAAATGCATGCGCAGTACACAAATAAAAAAAATCATAACCTTGATTCAGGTGACAAACAAACAAAGTCACATCTATAGGGTGCATATTTTAAGTGATACCACTATTGCTATATCCGAAACGGTAAGAGCTACAAGGTCGGTTAAATTAGAAAAAAGTTGCCTTTTTTAATGCCCATTTAAGACTCTTTTACAGTGTTGTCAAATTCCTTTTAGTTTACTAAATACAGGTTCATAACTAGGGCCGAATTAAGGTAAGATTTTGGTGAAAATCAATTTTCATCACTTTTTGGAGCAGAAACGTAGGCCAATCATACTTAAGGAGTATATCATTGGAAAGGGAATAAAAAGTGCTTTCTAAAAATGACCACATTATTGACATAACAACATGCTGGTACTGTCAACGCTGAAAAAAGTTTCAATTTGACAGCAAAATCCCCATTAACAAAATGATCCTCCATTTATTGAATAATTCATTTATTACGAAAAATGTGATAAATGAAGAACCGCTCGACCGATTTTGTGCAAACTTTACATAAACCATCTAATAAATAGTCCGAACAAAGCCTAAACATTTGGTTCGGCTAGGTGAGCTCGTTCTTGAGTTATAAAATTACAACGAAAAGTGGCATTCATTTATATATATATATAGATTAAAATCATTTTTGAATATCCAAAGTTAAGGGATGAATCACATGTAGGATTGAGAAATTTATTTGATACACCTTCAAAACACTTACGTTCTCTACAAAGTTTAGCAGAAAATACTGATTCATGGGATAGGTTAATCATCTATATTTTAGCAAATAAATTTGATACCGTTACACGTCGGGAGTGGGAAAATCATAAATACCAGAACGACCTACCTTCGTTAGAATAGCTTTCTTAAAAATAAATGCGACATATTAGAGAAAATAGAGGCCACTGGCTTGGAAATTTTTGATGACAAGGGTAAAAGGAGTCGTAGTCATGGTTTGCTAGCTTCAGATAATAAATTAAAATGTTATTATATTGTTCAAAAGATCACAGTATTTTTAAATGTGATTCATTTTTGAAACTATCTACTCAACAAAAAATTGAATCAATAAAAAGTTTAAAATTATGTTTAAATTGCTTCAGAAATACACATCAGTCATGGAAATGTAAACTAAATAAATGCGCGAAATGTCATAAACCGCATAACACCTTGTTACATTTGGAAAATATAAATAGAGATTCTTTAGTAACTCCGGAAATTGGCGATTCCAGTGTAGTTACCCATGTACAGAAGAGCGATTTTGCTATATCTAGTTCTCAAGTATTATTATCTACAATAAAACTTATAGTAAAAAATGGTGGGAAGGAAATAACATGTAGGGCACTTCTAGATAGTGGCTCTCAAAGTAATTTCATCTCCAAATCATTCTGTGAAAAGCTCAATTTGGTATATGTTAAAATTAATCATGCCGTTAAGGGAATTGGACAGATGTTATCTAATATAGATCGCCAAGTAAATATCAAAATTATGTCACGAGTTAATTCTTTTGAACAAAATATAAACTGTTTAGTGATACAGAAAATTACAGATAGATTACCTGTTTGTAGTTTCAATAAAAGTTTAATCCAAATATCGATGGAGTTAGAATTAGCAGATCCTGATTTTAACGTTTCGAAAGAAATTGATATATTATTGGGATCTGGCTTTAATAACGTTGATTTGTCAATAAATTGTTTTAGTAATGACACTAATGTGTGTAATCTTGACACTAGTATCATGAAATTCTGGGAATTAGAGGATGTTTTGAGTAAAAAAAATGTTTTATCGGAGACAGAAAGATATTGCGAGGAACTTTTTGACTCCACCACTATCAGAGACGACAGCGGTAGATATATTGTGAGAATCCCTTTCAAAAAATCTATTTCAAATTTAGGAAACTCTAAAATTAATGTACTTAATAGATTTTATGGTTTAGAGAGAAAATTGATTAAAAATCCAGATTTAAGAAAGAAATATATACAATTTATGGATGAGTATATCTCTTTAAATCATATGTCAGAGTATAAGGATTTTGATTGTGAAAGTATGGGTTATTATTTGCCTCACCATGCGGTCATCAAAAGCACGAGTCTAACTACTAAGTTGCGAACAGTTTTTGATGCCTCGTGTAAGACTACTTCTGGTTTGTCTCTGAATGATGTGCAATTTGTTGGGCCTACATTGCAACAGGATATTTTCCAAATATTAGTAAGATTTCGCACACATAAGTATGTAATGACTGGTGATGTGAGTAAAATGTACCGCCAAATACTTATAAATGAAGATGATCAAATATATCAAAAAATATTTTGGCGATCACATCCTGATGAAGAGCTTGAATGTTATATCTTGCATACTGTTACCTATGGAACTGCGTCTGCTCCTTACTTAGCGGTTAAATGTCTTTTTGACATAGCAAAACAAAATGAAGATAATAAACTGATAAGCAAAATCATCAGGCGAGATTTTTACATGGATGACTTACTCTCCGGAGCAAATTCAAAAGAAGAACTCTTGTATGTTCAAAAAAATATTTATTTTCTACTTTACTATTATAGATCCATAATACGTAGGAAACGAAATACGTTAACACACCTATAACAACCTGATCCATAACGCCCGCTTTTGCCCGCTTATAATAACTTAAGGTGTTTTTGTTGTTGTTGTTATATTAATTTGCACTTTACCCTAGGCAGCCAGTAAATGTCTGACCGAAAATAATTTTCGGTCTAGCCAGGATTCGAACCCGGTCTACCATCAACGATTCCCATGTAGTCCAGCGCGTTAACCCACAGGACCACCACCGTTGCCTTGCCTTATGAGATGTTTATAGATATATTAATTTATTTCGTTTCTATGTACAGGTAGTAGGTACAGGTACAGGTCACAGGTACAGGTACATGTCAAAATACAAAACAATATTCTGTCACACAAGTTTAACTGATTTTTTTAATAATAAATTGATGAAAAAACATTGTGTTGAGTAGAAAATAAAGCATTGTATGCACCACGGGGATTTTAAGATTATAATGCCCTTCAGGCGAAATATATCCCTCGGGCCATAGGCCCTCGGGCTAGTTTCGCGTTCGGGCATTATAATCTACATAATCCCCTTGGTACATAAATAGCTATTATGAATTTTTGGCCAAATCTGGTTTTGAATTACGCAAATGGCTATGTAATGATAAAGATGTTCTGAACGATTTTAAGATTAGTAATAATGTAGATGTGAGTATATTAAATATCGGTGATAATGAATCAAATAAAATTTTAGGTATTTTTTGGAATGCTCAAGGTGATTCCATAAATTATAAAATAAGTCTAGGTATTCTAAAATTATAGAAAATTACTAAAAGAACAATTTTATCAGTTATATCCCAGATATATAATCCGTTGGGTTTGTTGGGACCCATAATCATAGTTGCCAAATTATTTATTCAAGATATTTGGAAACTCAGGATAAACTGGGACGATGAATTACCTAGCTATATACTTAAGATCTGGCAGGAATTTCAGCACAGTATCACTTCAATTAATGAATTTAAAATATATAGAAACGTATTTTCAGATTATGTTCAAATAGAATTACATGGTTTTGGTGACGCCTCAGTAAAAGCATATGGCGCTTGCATTTATGTTCGATGTTCTTTGAGAAATTGTAATTTTATGACCAATTTGTTATGTGCCAAAAGTCGAGTCGCTCCTCTAAAACAAGTCAGCCTGCCTAGATTAGAGTTGTGTGCAGCACAGTTATTGGCTAATTTAGTTAAAAAGGTTATGACAGCTTTAGAAATCAAGTTCGACAAATATTATTTTTGGTCAGATTCGACGATAACTTTATATTGGATTCGTGGTGAATCGTCTTCTTGGAAGACTTTTGTGGCTAATAGGGTTAGCGAAATTCAATCATTATCGAATAAGCAAGATTGGCATTTTGTCAAATCGGAAGAAAACCCTGCAGATTTACTATCAAGAGGTATTACATCTAGAGACTGGGTGAATAATTTATTATGGTGGCATGGTCCAGAATTTCTTTCAAACGACTATTCTTCTTGGAATCTTCAAGAATATCCTATCCCTAATGAAATTCCGGAGCAAAAATCAGTTTCCTTGCCTATTTCAAATACTTTCAATTTGTTGAATGAATTGTCTAAAGATGGTTCATCTTTTACGGAAATTTTACATTCATTAGCTTATGCCTTACGTTTTATAAAAAATTTGAAGATAAAAGATCATGATAAAAGATTCGAAGGTGGTTTTATGCCTGAAGAAATTAATAAATCACTTGAACTATTGATAAAAAAGGCTCAATTAGAGATGTTTGCTGATGAATTTAATTGTTTAATTTCTGGAAAGCAAGTTTCTTCTAAAAGTAAAATTTTGAGTATGAATCCAATTTTAAAAAATGATTTAATATGTGTTCGCGCTAGACTTAAACATGCTAATTTATCAGATGAGTAAAAATATCCTATTATTTTACCTAGTAAACACACCTTAACCAAATATATACTAGAACATGAACATAAGCGACTTTTACATTGCGGTGCACAACTTTTGTTATCCTCCATCAGAGAAAAATACTGGCCCATAGGTGGTCGAAATGTTTGTCGGCAAATAATAAATAAATGCTTGAATTGCTTCAAGGCTAATCCTAGGGGGACCAATTACTTAATGGGAAATTTGCCTGATGTTCGGGTTAACACTTACGGTGTTTTTGAAAATGTTGGCACTGATTATGGTGGGCCATTTTATGTTAAAAATAAGAAAGGTCGAGGCTCTCAGTGTTCCAAGGCTTACCTTTGTTTGTTTGTTTGTATGTGTACCAAAGCAGTACATCTTGAGATTGTTTCAGAGCTAACAACAGAATGTTTTTTAGCTGCTCTTCATAGGTTTGCGAGTAGGCGGGGCAAACCTAGAAATATTTATTCGGATAATGGTCTTAATTACGTTGGAGCAAATAGAGAAATTTGTCGAGTTTATGAATTTTTACAAATTAATTGCGAATATTTTACTACAATGTTAGCGAATGAAAATATAAAATGGCACTTTATTCCTGCCAATTCCCCTACTTTTGGAGGTCTCTGGGAAGCAGGAATAAAAAGCTCCAAAATTCATATCAAGCGTGTTCTTGGGAATAAATCTTTAACATTTGAGGAGTTGGGTACTTTACTGATTCAAATCGAAGCCATTTTAAATTCTCGACCTTTATGTCCAATAACTGAAGACCCAGAAGATGCTGCTGCTTTGACGCCTGCCCATTTTCTGATTGGACGTACTCAACCTCAATACCAGAATACCCTCTTATCGATGTTTTGGAGAATCGACTGTCTCGTTGGCAGCATATTCAGTTTATGGTTCAGCATTACTGGAAGAGATGGCAAAAGGAGTACCTTAGTGAACTCCAAACCAGAGTGAAATGGCGGAAAAACTGTCAGTCTTTGGTAAAGCTGGGATCTTTAGTGTTAATTAAAGACGATAATGTTCCGGTCTTGCATTGGAAACTAGGACGTGTTACTGAGTTGCATCGCGGAACAGATAATATCGTGAGAGTTGTAAGTGTAAAAACTCAAGGCACTATATTGAAAAGAGGAATTAATCCTGTTTGTGTCTTACCTATTCAATCGGAGTGTTGATTCAAAGACCTTTTTGTATTTGTTAAATTAGGTACCTTTGGAATTAGGAATTTATTTAAATTCTTAAACTATGGTACCTATTAATTTTAATTTAGTATAAGTTTTTGGTTTTCTTTTGTGGAAAATATGTTGTACCACATCCTTTCAAGGTGGGCGATATGTTAAATTAGATTTAGATTAAATAGGGAACTTGCATATTTTTTTTTTATTTCAAAAATGTGTTGTACTACAGTAAAGACATAGTCATGCCAAATATCAAGCATTAAAAATCAGCCGTTAATTTTTTATAAATATTTGAAGTTACGCTCGAAACATCGCCATTTGAAACGACCGATTAGTGTGACGTCACTCAGCAACAAAATTCCGTTCACAGTCCTTGGTTGACAATGACCTGCGAGCAGGTAGATTTAGATTATGGTTATGTTGTTATGTATGCCGTTTATGATAGATTTGACATTGACAACACCAGCAGCACATGGCGTGGCAGCGGTGCGTCCCGATTATTACTGCCCTTTGACGTCAGGACCCATAGAAATAAGTTTTTGATCTCGTCAAGAATTTCGAATTATTTGGCATTTTCAATTGAAGATTTTGAAAACCAGAGATAAGATATTATATCCTTTTCCTAATTGCATCATTTATTAGGATGATTGTTATTGTATTTTATTATTTATTTCATATTTAATTTAATGTTCCCTATTAAATATTATTGTTTCTAAACATATTATATTAGTACCAGCAAATTTGTTATCCACAAGCAATTGACCTTTTGTTTCGACGCCATATTGCGGTGCGCGAACATAGTTGCCAAAACAAGAAAACCAAAAATTACTAGCGGGCTGTCAACTAGATATTTTATTATTTCTATTCTGCCCAATAAAGCTACAATTGATGGCTTTTCTTTCCAAAAACATTCGTAATAGGCGGCAAATTTAAATTTTAAATGTAATTTATTCACTAACTTTGGATTTTAAAGTTGACAGAACGCTAGTTATTTTTTTTCCCACTGTTGGCAACTATGTTCGCGCACCGCAATATGGCGTCCAAACAAAAGGTCAATTTGGAAAATAACTGGTATTGATTGTATTGTCATAAAATTTGTCAAATAAATTAAAAATTCTGTCTAGTTCAAGATAATTTCTCTCCGAATAAAAGAAATTTATTCAAATATACAGTCCATTAAACTAATATTGCATTAGTTATAAACAAGCGCCATCTCTTATAACCGATACCAAGTTTATTTTGTATTTTGTATACCGCGCCATCTCTGATACCTGGAACGAAGTTTGGCATTGCAGATACAGTAGAACAATGCTGCACAGGAACTGGAGCTATTTCGAACAGAACTATTCCACTATTCCGATCAGATAGAGTGAGGCAGAAAGAGTAGATCTGATAGAGTAGTTCAGATAGAGTAGAACAGATGGAGTAGTGCAGTGCATGCAGTGCAGATAGAGTGAAACAGGGCTGCGCTAGAGATTTTTTTTTGTTTTCTTTACATTCTTTGAACATTCCTGTGCCTGATTTTATTTATTTGGTGGTGAACTTTACAAGAATAACGCCCACAAGCTGCCTAAAAAGGGATGATGTAAAATTTTAATTTTAGGTGACTTCTGATGCAGAGAGTAAACATCAATTTTCTTCAACCAAAGCCAAATTCACCATCGAAAAAAACTGAATTTATTTCAGCTAATAGATACGTTAACACAACATTTAATAGGTACCTATATTTAATAATTCAGAGGCGGTACGAAGTTCGCCGGGTCAGCTATAGACTAAATCACGATAGAAAGTGAAGTTGACAGTTCGCGTTGACATTTTTAGTAAATTTTTTCTTTAGGTTGTCAGCATGCGTTAGCGCTTCGATTCCGTTAGCTGGGATAAATGACAGGGTCGTATTTAGAAAAGTAATATAGGTACATTTCAGAATAATAATTTATTCTCAATTTCTTTAAAGGAAGTTAAGTTATTATGATCCAAAAATCCTAAAATTAGAGTCCAAAGTAAACACTTACAATGAGAGTAAACACTCAAATCCAAACTAAAACCAGGTTTGAAACGCAACACCGAAACCCAAAGGCACAGAACAGTACATAAAAAACCAAAAAACCGATTGCGATAATATCAAATAAAAAAATAATGCAGAAAGCGGCAAAAAACTGAAAGATTTCACACAAAAATTCGAAATTCAAAATTCAAAGACCCGAATCTGATATTTTTATGTGTCAAATCAAAATGTCATGTATCATTAGGCAATTCAATCCGTCTGTCAAAAAGGAAAATTCAATGTGGCGTGGCGGCCAAGCAAGTTTGTTTTGAATATGTTTTTATGCGTATTTTAAATTATTTTGCATACAGTTTTGTTTGTTTACAACTTTGATTTTGATTATTTAATAAAATATTTGTTGACTAGGTACCTAAACTATTAATTCTGGCAGAAAATAGATATTTTTTTGTGTTTTTTGGCACATGTGTGGCCGCCACGCCATCTTGAATGTCACGTGGTTTGAATTGCCTAATTATTTGATAGTTGTCAAGAAAATGGACAGATCTGGGGATTTTATTTATTTTCAACTGGTGAAAATAACGGTCAAAATTTAAACTCTATCGTGAATACGACTATAGTAACCTATAAATAGCATTGTCAATGTTATTATTATTTTTTCAATTTTGGGCTTAAATTTAATAATTATGGCAGTTTTGGGAGAACGTGATATGTTTTATCAAGAGGCGATGAAGCGATGTGTGTTTGGGGATTGTGAACGTGATAGTCAAACGAGTTCCATTAAATTAACGACCCCATTTGCCTCCTCTGGAGTTTAAGGTAACACAGGATCTTGTCAAATCTACGCATTCATAAGTATTCGGTGCATTCGCTATGGCTTTATGGTTGCAAAACGTTTGATTAAATTAACAGAAAGTGATGTGACAGGTGCACACTTTAACAATCACCAAACACACATCAGAAAGTCATTCATAATGAAATCTTCTATTATAAACTTATAGGTACAGTGTAATATCGGAAAGAATGTAAAGAAGCAGAGTTCGTTTTACAGAAGAAGGTGACCAAATTTCAGTAACTTTACTAACCCCCTCAGCAAAATACAAATTCCTGGAATTTTATGTGGATCCTTGTATTAAACTCGTTTGGACTTCCGAGTACTTTCTACAAAATCGAACCGAAAATAAACTTTACACTCGTTTGCTGACGATACATCTAGGTTGAACCTCTCCTAAAGATGGCCTCTGTATTTCATGTTGTTTTCCAACACTTCCAACAAGATTGCCTCTTCAAAATCATAATCAGAATCATCCCTGGACTCCAATAAAATCAATTCGTCTATCATTTTGTAGCAAAATGTACAGAAAAACAGTAGTACAATAAATCTATATGAGAACCAAACAAAAACAAGATATACAAACACCAAATGAAAACGAGGCTAGGGACTACGCTGTCAACTTTACTTGACTTTTTTTGGGGTTATATTTATAGTTTATGTCAACCCACAAATTAAAGGCCGGGACACATCTATCATACATTCTTCCGATCCGACTCCGATCATACAATCAGGGTCCTTATTCTTGGAACAGGGAGCAGTGTTCCCAGGCGTTCTCCTGGAAACGCTGGTCCCCTGTTCCAAGAATACGGCTCTTGATTGTATGATCGGAGTCGGATCGGAAGAATGTATGATAGATGTGTCCCGGCCTTAACCCGTCCTAAAGATAGGAAACTTCCATGTTAAATGTTCGTTCAGAGCTGTCTAAAAATAACACATATGAGAGTTTCATGACTGCCACTATGCGGCGCTAGTATAGCAAAGCCACAAGCAAATGTCATCTGTGAATGAATGTAATTTGTCATTGTATCAGCCGTTTGATGCGCGTCAGTGTTCTTTATTTGATTTTCTATCAATTTTTGGTAAAACTTTGACTTCTAATATGTTCTTAACAAAAAAGGCTTTATGTTACATGTAAACATTGTGGAAATGGTTTTAGTGATGGTATTTATTTGCCATTTTTGACATTCACTTAAAGTGTCATTTGTGCACTAAGACCCTTCAACTTTTTAGTGTTATTTTTTCAATACGGGTTTCTGTTGTTGTGTTAAATACTGTTCTGTTAAAGAAGAAGATAGTACTGAAATGTTGTTTTTTTATTTTCAAATAAATAGGATATAATAATAAAATGAGATTTATTAGACAAATTATTTGAAAAAAGGCGGGAACTACGTGACTACTGCCACAATACTGGACACGCCGAAGTGCACACTAGCGCCACCGTGCTGTGGCAGTCATACAAATCGCTGCATGAGTAAGACAAGGATAGGGAAAAAGGCCTGAGTTTCCTATCTTTAGGACGGGTGAATCTGTGTGTCAACCGGTCAAAAATGCTGACATTTCTTGTCAATCGCAGAAAAATTAATTCATTATATGACTAGTTCGGTAAAGTAACATTTTCGGACTCCTATCAAAAGGCAAGAACGCATTTTAATGTGAAGGCTCGGTCTCATTAGTCTACTTCATTGATCAATAACGATAAACCTATGTCATTGAAAAAAAGTACATTAATGTGGAAATGTTATTGTTCCGTTAGATAAATCAATATGTTCCATCTTTTTCAATGACCCGAGCAAGTCAATTAACTATTTTGTAAATAATAAAAATGATTCATGCTCTTTCTAGGCAACAAATTTTCAAGCAGCATTTTTTAAGAAATAAAACAGTTCCTTAAAATAGTAGTTGTTTGTTATCAATAAATGAACTGGTTGCATTATTCCTATTCCATAATTATTCAGACAAGAGTTTTCACACGCATAGTTCTATTTAAAACCTGATGATGGCGTCCATACAATATACCTACTATTTTCATTCATCTGAATTCGGATTTTAATGCATGCGAAAGAAAACAAGTTAATGACGTTATTTGAACCGACGTGACCTTTTTTATTTTGCATAAAGATTCTCTACATATGCGATGGGAATTTCCATAATTTTTATTTTCAGCAGGTATAAAATAACAAGCAAAAGCCTTTTCTTAAGCAATTATCAAGCTAACTACAATGAAATCAGTTTCTCCTGCTTATTTCTTTTTATTCTTGAATATTTCCTTTAATTTATTTTCATTTGCTGTTTCTGAAGATGCACCAGTTTTAGTGAAACCACTCGACTGTAAATGTTCAAAACCATTTTGTGATATTTTTAGTGTCTCAACACCTGGTCCAGGTGCTTGCAAGTGTCTAGTATGTGTTACGCCAGGTACTTATGTCTTTAAATGAACATTAAAACGTGTTTTACTTATTTATTTTAATTTCCAGAACTTGGAGGTAAGTGCTATAATTCTTCGTTCGATGGACACCCAACTTGTGGCAATGTATTTACTTGCTGTAATGGAATTTGTCAAAGTAAGTATTTATTATTTAACTAGGTAGAGATTTGGCTTTAATATTATTTTTACACGTTTACTTTAGGGGGACCTTGTAATGAATGCCATGAACCGTGTGGAGTACCATATTGTACGCCTGAAAGTATTTATGTATACGGTCCCAAACCTTGTAGATGTATTTCCTGCGTTGAGCCAGGTAATAACTTCAATGTGTTTTGTACAACATACGAGTAGGAGTTAGTATGAGCTTAGAATGTTCAGCACAGCATGCAATATATAATAAAATAGAACGTCTTACACTATAAGTAAGCTTTTAGAGTAGATAAACAATTTAATTTAGTTTCATTATTCAAACACTATTCATACATAGGATTTTGTTGATTCTCACAAATAAATCGGTTGAAAGTTGAATTTGCTTCTAAGAAAAACTAATAAAAACACAGATGCAAATTGTATTTATGAAATAAACATGATAATCTTGAGGTTAAACATCTTAATTACAAATTTTAAATATAATGTTATCACTAATTCGCTATTTTTGTCATTAAATCATGCTAAATTACATTATTGACATTTATTATAAAAATATGCATGTGGAATCTTGACCTATGCTGAAAAGAAGCCGAATAATGTATCGTAGGCCAGGGCAGTTAGCAAAAATAGGAGAAGTTTTTGCAATCAAGCTGATTTTTTCACAGATGATAATACCCATCAATAGTACTCTGTAAAAAAAAGTTACACCTCCTAGGAGGCTTGCTTTTTCCGCCATGATGAATTAAAGATGGCGGCTGGTGATATTCTTGAAAAAAATCGTAACTTTCTCATTTATTAACCGATTTCTGTGAAGTAAAAAAAAAAACCTTTATTTTTGAATAAAGAATAAAATGAAAATATAAAATTATTTTGACAGGTTGTATTTCTGTGAAAAAAATAAAAAATAAGAATAGAAATTGAATTTGGTTCTCTTCATTTTTTTTTCTGAACCGTTAGGTACTTCTTAGTAATTTTTTTAAAAAAATATGCGCTTTTTTCTCTGATTTTAAAACAGTTTTTGAGTTTGTGATAGGTTGAGTAATTCGCGAAATATAGTCAAAAAGAACTTGAGAATTCAAAAAAAAAGGATGTGAAAACTCTATTTTTTGTATACGCTCCCAAAAATAGCTATTTTTTGGATTCATTTCAGTCCGTAAATTGCTTCATTTCCGGCCTAGTCAATAAATCTTCATTTTCGGCCTACACCGTAAAATGCTTCATTTTCGGCCTAGTTCCCTAAAGTCGTCATAGCAACCTTGTCAGTTTGCAGGTACCTGTCGCACCTGCCAATGCATAATCAGTTTAAAATTTTTAATTTTGTCACATTCACTTCACATCTTTGGGCTATTACAAAAAAGTATTGTTTGTTTTACGTACTCAAAATATAGATTTTTTAGTTACCATACTTGTTACAAAAAATACATATTTTAACTCGTTTGACATAAAAACAGTTGCCTTTGGTTTTAGTTGATTTTTTTTTTGTACTGCCTTGCGTAAAGTACTTACTTTACGCACTGCTCAAACGTTGAATTTAATTTCACACACTATTGTGTAAAGTGATTCACAACAACAAAAAAGTTTACCTAATTGTAGTTTCTTCGCAAAAATGCATAAATACCAACAAGTATAAAATTTTATATTATGAAAGCCTTTACTGCCCTTTTTCTGCATTAGAAATGTGATTTTACTTCACACCTTAGGTTGTGAACTAAGTTAGGTATTTTAGACACTAGGGCGTTGTGGTATATTTTTTTCAAATTTATGGCATTCGAGCGTTATGATCTATATCCCCCGCCTATAATATTGTCGGTAGTAGAAAAAAAAAATTATGCAACAAGTGTGTAAAGCTTCTTTCTTCATACATTTGTGAAAAAAGGTTCACTTTAGACATCTGTTTATGTTTTATACCAAAAAAAATACTAGTACCGACAATATAGTCATACATTTGAGAAAATATACCACAACTTTACGCCCTAGTGTCTAACTTAATTCACAACCTAGGGTGTAAAGTAAAATCACATTTTTAGTGCAGAAGAAGGGCAGCAAAGGCTTTTATGATATAAAATTTCATACTTGTGGGTATTTATTATTTATGCATTTTTGCGTAGAAACTAATACGATTTAGGGCGGGTAATATAAAACTATTTTTTCTACAACTGTCAAAAAAAGATGATGTTTGCATACTGATGACAATTTGCGAAGCGACACTTTTTTCCCCAGGTATGGATTTTTCAACGTTCCCATGACGCCTTGCGCGAAATGCTTCTCCAGTGTGCGAAATGCCTAGTTCGCACACTTAGGTAACAAATACCTGATACCTGACAGCAAACCAAAAATAATTAAAATTCACCTGCCTTTGATTGGTAATGCAATTTTAGCTTCGAATGATCGATATTTAAATGGAGTTGTAGAAAAAATATTGTTTGCAACTCGTTCGCGAAATACTTTTGTGATCTCGACTATTATTTCAACTCGGCTGCGCCTCGTTAAAAAAATCAGTTCTCGATCACCAAAGTAGCATTTCGTGCACTAGATACAAAAATAACTATCAACAGAATAACTAAAAGTTAACTTCTTGAATGACGTTACTTCTCATGGTAATTCTAGAAGTTAACTTTCAGCTATCTGTCAAAATAGTTCTATAATACCCGCCCTTAATGAACCTTTTTGCTGTTGAGAATTACTTTACGCAATAGTGCGTGAAATCTATTTTCACGTCTTTTGAACAGTGCGTAAAGTAAGAACCTCACACGCGGTAGTAGAAAAAAAAAATTGTTAGCTAAAGCCGAGGCTAAAACCAAAGGCAACTGTTATTACGTCAATCGAGCCACAAAATAAAGTTTTCATATCCTGCATAAGTTTATTTGTTTTGGATTCTTAAGTTATTTTCGGGGACAATACCACGAGAGCTTCAAAATTACCGATAATTCTTCACGATTGTGTGTTTTCTATAATTTCACGAGTCCGTAGGACGAGTGAAATTTGCAGAGAAGTCAATCAGGGCCCCCGCTAACATAAGCGCAAAGGCGTGCGGCGCACGCGGGCGGCATAGCCAAGGGGCGGCAAATCGCGGAAGAAAAAAATATATAAAAAAAATTATAATTTATTATATTTAATAACTAAAATTTTTTCCAAAAGTGTTTCAATTATTTTCTTTTTTATTGAAAGGCACTTCTCAAAACACCCAGCACTCGTCTGGGAACAATAAGTGTCCTGTCCTTCTCAGTTCCATGTAAAATCTTATACATGACAAAGGCTGGAAATTTTTAGAACCCTGTCCTGTGCCCTCGTGCGTATCGAGAATCCGCGCACTTGCCGCTTCTCGAGCGTGATAGGACATTTCCTTGCGAGTGCGCATATCCGTAAAAAAAAAAAAAAAATCACACTGCAGGTTGCCTCTTAGCTCCGTACAGCCAATGGGCCAATTTTCCTGTTAAATTTTTCTGTTGGTTCTTGCAAAAGTACTTTGGACTATTATCAATTATGTCGTTCAGAGTTTTCATTAAAAAAACAATTAAGATCTACGACTACGTTTATTTCATGCTTTCTATCCGGATACTAAGTGGATTGGATTAATAATTATAGTCCGGGGGCCGAGGACCTTTTTTCCAAATCATTAATAACAAGCTAGTTTTTTCAATGCAGCTTCATTTCACCGAGACGCCCAACTTTTTTATCTTCGAAAATTGCGAAAACAGGTAGCTAACATACTGCGCAGGTGTAAAACATGTCGATTTGGTGACTAAGAAAATTTAATTAATAACTGTTAGTATTTCAGCTAAATGTTGAGATAATTTTATGAATAATTTGAAACAACATTTGTCCGACAAAATAAAGGGTTTGGTCTACGATGTCCCCCCCCTCAAACATGTAGCAATTACGTTGCATAAAAAATGATTAATAACAAGTTGATTTTCTCAATGTAGGTTGGTAAATATTATTACAATTAAATGGTTACACTGTCCTACCAATAAACAGGTAGCTATTTTCAGTCATACACTCAAAAGTTGTCGATTTCACGATTTAACTTTTTTCATTAATAACCGGCTAAATCTTCGTGAGTATCTTCATTTTGATAAGACGCCCAAATTTTCTGTTGCAAAAATTCCAAAAACAGGTAGCTAACAGAGTGCGCAGGTGGAAAACATGTCTATTTGGTGATCATACAAATGTAAATAATAACAGTTAATTTTGTAGCTGAATGTTGAGATAGTTTCATAAATAATATGAAACAACATTTGTCCGACAAAATAAATGGTTTGATCTAGGCTGTCTCCCTTCTCAAACTTGTAGCAGATACGTTACATAAAAAATGATTTATAACCAGTTGATTTTTTTAATGTAGCTTAGTAAATATTACTACAATTAAATGGTTACACTGTCCTACAAATAAAGAGGTACATTTCTCCAGTCCTACACTCAAAAGTTGTCGACTTCACGGTAATACTTTATTCATCAATCACCGGCTAAATCTTCTCGAGCATCTTCGTATTGATAATACGTCTAACTTTTCTATTGCGAAAAGTTGCAAAAGTAGTAGCTAGTAGTGAGCATTAGTGAGCACATGTAAAATACCTTGATTAGGTGATTATGCAAATGTAATTATTAACAGTTAACAGTTAATTTTTCAGGTGAATAATGAGATAATTTTATAAATAATTCGAAATTCGATTTGAGCCACAAAATATATGGTTTGGTCTGCAGTGTCCCCTTTCTCAAAAATGTAGCAATTACTGGCTCATAAAAAACGATTTATAACCAGTTGATTTTTTTACTGTAGTTTGGTAAATATAACTACAATTGAATGGTCACATTGTCCTAAAGAGGTAAGATTTCTGAGCCCTACATTCGAGAATTTCGAAAATAGCCTTATGCATATTATACGTAAATATGTACAGGGCTTTCATTTCAAAACTTGCCACTCACGTTATCTGCGTAAATAGACAGATTTCTAGAAATCGCCGAAACATTTCAAAAAATTTATTGAGGGGGTGCGTTAATTTCTTGACGTGTTCCGGCGATTTCCAGAAATCTGTCTCTTTAGGCAGATAACGTGGGTGGCAAATTTCGAAATGAAAGCCCCTGTATGTACATATTATGTACGTATACAGATATAATATATAAGTATCTTTATTGTAGGACTTGCCTAATATACAAAACAAGATTACAATGTACAAAATAAATTATTTACATCATCATACATCAGCAAAAGAATGCACTAGTACCTATTATTATTTCAATACAATATACAATAGGATGATTTCATAGACCAATATCACAAAGTGTCATCTATCTCAATCTCAAAAAAACTATTAAAGACTATCAATATCAACTACATTCCCCGCATATGCTGGCTCAACAATCTTTTAAACATATTTACATTTGGTAGATTTTTTAGTTCCGTAGGTAACTTGTTGAATGCGTCTAAACCTTTATTAAATAAACTGTTCATACTACTTTTCAAGTTAGTTCTTGTAATGTGGAAGTTATTTCTTGATCTAGTTCCATAGTTGTGTACTTCACTATTGCGAATAAGAAATTTATCAAAATAGATTGGTCTATTATTTTGTTGTGTAATTTTAAATATAAATGTCATACTCAAGTAATAAATCCTATCACGAACTGATTGCCATTGCAGGGTTATTAACATAGTGCTAATTGGTGTGTATCTATTACACTTTAGAATACACCTCATTCCCTTACTTTGTAGTTTCTGTAATTTTGAAGTATGGTTTTGATTAAATAAGTACAATAGTGTAGCGCAATAGTCAAAGTGCGTGTATAACAGTATATGTGTTATGTGTATGTACACATACCTACATTTATGTCGATGGTTTCCATTCGCATCGACGCGCATGCTCATAAATAACACAGTATCGTAGTTGTTGCAGGCCTTTCTAGTTCTGCTACAGCACCACGTCACGATTGGGGTTTGAACCCTTTTTTGAGATATCGCCACTGATTTTTGGTAAATTTTGCGGATTGAAAATATTTTAGTCACGCCAGTTAGGTGCCCAAAATGTAAGAGAGCGACTCCTGCGGACATTCTTGCTTGCGCACCCTTGCGGTGTCATACAATAATGAATATGTATGGTTCATGCGCAACGTAATCATTATTTCGAATAATTAAGAATTTAAACATAATAAAACTTGCACAAACAGTAGTATAAGGTGATTCAAAAAGCGCGCCAGATTTGAATTGCTCGAAACAGAGTTTTGGCATGCCATCAAAGTAGAGGGGGCCATGCCCTTTGTCATTTTCCATACCCAGATGGAGAAGGTTTGATCCAACCGGTTCATCTTAGTTCTAAAGATATTTTAAAAAAATAGAGCTCCTTTTTTAATGTATTAAATCTGGCGCGCTTTTTTGCTGTATATGGGGTAAATACAGGGTGTTTTCTAAGTAAGAGTTTTTCTTTTCAAGTAACGTGGAACTTAAAAAAATACAGGAGTTTTCCAAATAATATTTTCTCGACAGCTCAAAAATAAAAGAGATAGGTATGTTCATTTCAAATAATATCAAAAATCAAATATTTTAATAATTATATTTTTCAAAATACAAAAGGTAAAATTCTTGAATTTAATCTTTTTTTCCAGAAATCTGTCTCTTTACGCAGATAACGTGGGTGGTAAGTTTTGAAATGAAAGCACTGTACATATTTACGTATAATATGCATAAGGCTATTTTCGAAATTCTCGAATGTAGGGCTGAGAAATCTTACCTCTTTAGGACAATGTGACCATTCAATTGTAGTTATATTTACCAAACTACAGTAAAAAAATCAACTGGTTATAAATCGTTTTTTATGAGCCAGTAATAGCTACATTTTTGAGAAAGGGGACACTGCAGACCAAACCATTTATTTTGTGGCTCAAATCGAATTTCGAATTATTTATAAAATTATCTCATTATTCACCTGAAAAATTAACTGTTAATAATTACATTTGCATAATCACCTAATCAAGGTATTTTACATGTGCTCACTAGTGCTCACTCTAGTAGCTACTACTTTTGCAACTTTTCGCAATAGAAAAGTTAGGCGTATTATCAATACGAAGATGCTCGAGAAGATTAAGCCGGTGTCCGGTGATTGATGAATAAAGTATTACCGTGAAGTCGACAACTTTTGAGTGTAGGACTGGAGAAATGTACCTCTTTATTTGTAGGACAGTGTAACCATTTAATTGTAGTAATATTTACTAAGCTAAATTAAAAAAATCAACTGGTTATAAATCATTTTTTATGTAACGTATCTGGTACATGTTTGAGAAGGGAGACAGCCTAGATCAAACCATTTATTTTGTCGGACAAATGTTGTTTCATATTATTTATGAAACTATCTCAACATTCAGCTACAAAATTAACTGTTATTATCTACATTTGTATGAAAGCCCTGTACATATTTACGTATAATATGCATAAGGCTATTTTCGAAATTCTCGAATGTAGGGCTCAGAAATCTTACCTCTTTAGGACAATGTGACCATTCAATTGTAGTTATATTTACCAAACTACAGTAAAAAAATCAACTGGTTATAACTCGTTTTTTATGAGCCAGTAATTGCTACATTTTTGAGAAAGGGGACACTGCATACCAAACCATATATTTTGTGGCTCAAATCGAATTTCGAATTATTTATAAAATTATCTCATTATTCACCTGAAAAATTAACTGTTAACTGTTAACAATAACATTTGCATAATCACCTAATCAAGGTATTTTACATGTGCTCACTAATGCTCACTACTAGCTACTACTTTTGCAACTTTTCGCAATAGAAAAGTTAGACGTATTATCAATACGAAGATGCTCGAGAAGATTTAGCCGGTGATTGATGAATAAAGTATTACCGTGAAGTCGACAACTTTTGAGTGTAGGACTGGAGAAATGTATCTCTTTATTTGTAGGACAGTGTAACCATTTAATTGTAGTAATATTTACTAAGCTAAATTAAAAAAAATCAACTGTTTATAAATCATTTTTTATGTAACGTATCTGCTACAAGTTTGAGAAGGGAGACAGCCTAGATCAAACCATTTATTTTGTCGGACAAATGTTGTTTCATATTATTTATGAAACTATCTCAACATTCAGCTACAAAATTAACTGTTATTATTTACATTTGTATGATCACCAAATAGACATGTTTTCCACCTGCGCACTCTGTTAGCTACCTGTTTTTGGAATTTTTGCAACAGAAAATTTGGGCGTCTTATCAAAATAAAGATACTCACGAATATTTAGCCGGTTATTAATGAAAAAAGTTAAATCGTGAAATCGACAACTTTTGAGTGTAGGACTGAAAATAGCTACCTGTTTATTTGTAGGACAGTGTGACCATTTAATTGTAATAATATTTACCAACCTACATTGAAAAAATCAACTTGTTATTAATCATTTTTTATGGGACGTAATTGCTACATGTTTGAGGGGGGGGACATCGTAGACCAAACCATTTATTTTGTCGGACAAATGTTGTTTCAAATTATTCATAAAATTATCTCAACATTTAGCTGAAAAACTAACTGTTATTAATTAAATTTTCATAGTCACTAAATCGACGTTTTACACCTGCGCAGTATGTTAGCTACCTGTTTTCGCAATTTTCGAAGAGAAAAAAGTTGGGCGTCTCGATGAAATGAAGCTGCATTGAAAAAACTAGCTTGTTATTAATGATTTGGAAAAAAGGTCCTCGGCCCCCGGACTATTAGGATTAATAATCCTGAAATAAATACCCAGGATTAGAGAAATAATCCGGATCGGAATACTCAATCCAATCCTCCAAATTTGTAGGATTGGACTTAAAATGGATTATCTGAAATATGAAATAAACACTTAATCTCGGATTTAAGAAGTTTGTTGCTAACTTCGAGAAAAAATGACCTTTGTAATTTTTTTGATGATTGATGTTATTTAGTTTTATTTGAATATTTTTTGATGAAAAACCGTTGTGAGATAAGAAAATGTTTACATTTTAACTGGTAATTAAAACTATTTTTCATCTTCGTGCCTTTAATGAAGTTAGCTTGGAAGTTACTGAAGTTAGACACAAATGACACATCAAAGCAACACTAATCTTAATCCATGTAATAGCTGCGAAATAAACGAATATGGATTAATAATCCTTAATCCACTTAGTATCCGGATACAACGCGTGAAATAAACGTAGTCGTTACAAAAAAGGTTATCTGGATTAGCGATTTTGTCCATAGAATGTGATCTTTTGGACACTATATTAATGTTGAAGATGTCTTGAAAGATTTTGCAACAATTGAAAGTAGAAAAGTCAATTTTTTGTAATTTTTTTTGGGTTTATAGGTAAAGCAAAAAAACATTTTGAATATTGATATTTCATTTGATATTTCTCAATTTTGCTGTGTAAATTCGGTGTGAAGAAAGTATATATTATGTATTTAGTTAATTAAGCTTATCTGATCAGTTATTTACCTATCATCAAAGTATGTTTTCAATTTAAGCTTTTTGAGGTTCTTACTTTATAATTAAAAAACATGACAACTGACGCAATTGACTCAAAGCCACTCCAAAAATGTTTGCGGTCTTATTAATTGCCAACTCTGAAGGTCGGTTTCACAATAGCGAGTCACCTTCGGGTTGGTTTCAACTCCAGCCAGGGTGAACGTATCCAGTTGCAATGTTTACTTTGGAGTTTAACCCGGGGATGATTTGCTATTGAGAAACTCGCCCTAACTAGGGCGTCAAAATATGGAATCGCACGCGGGCGGCTTCAGGTCTAGCGGGGGCCCTGTAGTCAATGATAGTTTATTAATAAACTTACCTGTGGCTATTAACAGGCTAAGATATAGAAAAAAAAAAAGAAAAGTGAATAAGCACAATGTAGGAATGAGCCACTGATGAAACGTCGTGATAAAGTAGATAATTAAACAACAAAGGAATAGAATAATTAGTCCTAATAAGCAAGTTGAAAAAAAAGTTCAAATAGCGTGTGAGAAAAAATGCGTTGACGCAAGGGTGATGAAGCAAATCGGAAACTTCAAGATACTCAAAACATAATCAAAATGTGGAACGCAGAGTATAAAAAAAAGCAAAATTAGATACGAACGCGGAATACTGGCTGTCTTCCCAGATTTCTACAAAGCACTTAGAACGAGATCAATCGTCGAATGAGCACTTTGAGTTGCTACTTATCAAGATCCATGGTCTGGAAGATATTGGATACCAGCAGGGAAAGTTGAAAATCCCATGTGACATGTTCAATAAAGCTCGTAGAGAAAATGGTGTATTGAAACATGGAAGCTCGCTCATAAATGCTCTGGTTATTTTCTAACATTTATGTTATTTTTATGGAACTGTCTAGAGTCCCGAACGCGGGATCGCTGGAAAAAAACAAAATCCCGAACAGGCGTGGCTTAGTAACGGCGTTCGGGACTTTCCAAACATTGTGCGAATCCCGACATCGGGACTGTTGTAACAGAAGTAAACTCCCGACTTTTAATTTTATCAGACAATCAATAGAAAAACAAGGAAGTAACAAAAAACAAATATCGTGCATTTCTAGTAGGTTAACAAAATGGAAATGAAACTTTGACATCTTATTTTATAGATCTGATAATAATTATTATTATCTCAGAATTTTCCAACTGTTGATCTTGTTCATCATAGTCCATGTGGATTTCATAAGTCTATCAAAAACAACTTGTTCATGATAAGGATTTATTTCATATTTTCATCTTATATCAGGTTTATCTTTAACAGGTTAATCTTGTATAAATTAGGGGCATGATTCTTTGCGGATGTGATAGTTTTTGCATCCCGTTTCCAAAATTGCACCCTATTTTCTTTCTCGATATCAATAGCATCTTGTAATTCCTTATAAGAAACTATGAACCAAATGTGTCATTTGCGTTAAAGAGGATACGAATTTTCAGCCAAAACTGCCTAAAACACAGCAGTTCAGCAGTTAGGTAATCTAACCTAGGTGTAAAGGAAAAACAAATAATACATAAACAATTATTACAACTTCGGGATTTAACTTTTGTTACCATGGTCCCGAAGTCGGGATTAGAATTATTTTTGAAAAGTCCCGAACGCAGCTATTAAGCCGCACGCCTTTTCGGGATTTTCCGATTTTCTAGCGATCCTGCGTTCGGGAGTCTAGACAGTTCCTTTTTTTATTTACATATATAATAAATAAATAAATATTAACATGTATTTGGGGTTGATTATACTGTGTGCACGTTGAGTAGTCAATTAGACACAGAGAGTTATGTATATATTATTTATATCAGTAAATACAAAATTTACATGGTAAAACCCATAGATTTAATATCTACTAACGTGACAAGATAGGTAACGCCCTATCTAAAAGCATTGGAGCAAGGTGGCACAAACATGTGTTAAGAATCTCTACGTATTCCCAAGAAATACGTAGAGCTATTTTATTAGAAGCAAAGGCTCCCATAAGCGTACGCATAAAAGAATTATTTTTTGAAATATATATTTAATTCCAGAAAAAGGTAGTTTTAAAAATGATAAATTCGAGCACTTAAACTGAAAGCAAACTGGACTGTTTCCAAAAAAAAAAAAAAATACATGAGAATGCGACCAAAACAATAGGTCTGTTTCTGGAGAAATCACAAACCAGTCAGAGCGAATTTCATTTCATTCATTCTAAAATCAAAATTATTGATTTTTTTTTACATACTTAAACCTATGAATGAGTACCTCGACAAGTACCCCTCAACCTGGAGAGTACTCTAAAAGCGCTGGTGCTTGCAACAACAGGAACAGTAGGGGCTTTAAAAATTTTAGCATCAGTTTTTGAAAATGTATAGTCTCCACTGCTAAAATGGTCTGCACAAACATACGTCCATTTGCTTACTGAGCTGGATTTTAAATTTATTGCTCCTAACCATGTTTTTTCCATATCATAAATTATTGGGAATACTAAAAAATAGTGTTAAATAGAAATACATAATTAAAATATGTACCATGTTGTATTTTTGTGGCCTGCATGCATCTCCGACACTGTTTTTTTCTCCCTTCAATCATGTCGATGTCATAAGTTTTGTTTACTAACGGGTGAAATGATAAACAATCCGCTGGTTTTCCTCTTTACTGACACACTGCACACTTATTAGTAATTTTAAATCCTGAATAAGAAACTTTCACGAAATGTATAAACATGTAAATGATAAATTTTTAAACAATTCCACTTCAAAGCAGTGAAACACCCAAAAAAGTTGATAAAATAAACACACAATAATATATATTGACATTTACGCAGGTGCGGCAATCGGTTGCTATTGGGAACCACCCAAACAATATACTCTGTTTAGCTAGACTTGTATAGAGTTCTTTTCGTTTACATATTGCCTTAGAGAGAGATGTCTGGCTAAAGATTCAAAATGTAAACGGATTCTTGGAAATCGTACTATAGAAAACCAGCGTAAACAAAGTAAGAGAGACAAAATCAAAATATTTGGAGAGAGATCTTTGTACCATATTTGGAAGTTGATTACTCATCTTTTATGGTGCTAACTATATATAATCTAAGGTAAAACCGGATGACAATGAAGTTCCATTAGATCTGCATAATCTGGTTGCCAAGAATAACAAATATCACAATCGATCGAAACGTTCAAGTGAATTATGAATGAGTGAGAGTATTCATGTTCATGTTTAATCTGAAAAGCAAACTGATTTTTTTGTTAATTCCTCAGCTTATTTTTTTTCTAGAACCTGGAGGTAAATGTTACGAAACGTTCGACGGTACCCCTACTTGTGGAGAAGAGCTTACGAACCTGACTTGTAGCAATGGAATTTGTCGGCCTAGTAATTGTAAAAATTAATGCCATACTTTTATAGTTAGATATTCATTACAATGTCTATTTTAGTAGCAGAAATTTGCAATTGTCCCCCCGCACGCTGCCCCCCTGGAGGTGTTATAGTAGCAGGACCAGTACCATGTAATTGTCAAACATGTGTTATCCCAGGTATTACCAAAAATATCCCATTAATATTATATCACGTATGCTTTACTTAAGTTCCAATCGGAATGAAGCTGGTTCATAAAAGTCGTACATACGACATCAGAAAAGTATTCTGATTGAAACCAAAAGGAAGCCATATTTGCAATTATTTTTTTTAGAACCAGGTGTTAAATGCTTGAAACCTTATAACGGAACTCAAACTTGCGGAACAAACTTTGCTTGCTGCAAAGGCATTTGTCAAGAAAAATGTAAGCCACTTTAAATATGTATAAACAAGATATTTTATTATCAGTTTTCAGCCAAACCCTGTGAAAAACCTTGCTCATGCCCAAAACTTTCATGTGACGTTTCAAGTATCTCGATACCTGGACCAGGTCCTTGTAAATGTCCAATATGCGTAACGCCAGGTACTTTGTCTCATTTTAGAAATTGGCTACAACAATAATATTTTAATTTTTAGCGTCTGGAGATGCATGTTACAAATCTTCACTTGATGATCAACCAATTTGCGGAAATGTTCTTACTTGTTGTAATGGAACCTGTCAAAGTAACTATTAGCTCAAAGCATATTTTTTTTGTTAGAGGGTACACGTAGAGCGTAAACGTTTTTTGCAATGAACGTGTAATAATAATTGTAGGCGATAATAATTATACTGCTGGTAAAGTCAACAAGCTAACCTTATATATAGGGTCTACGGAAAAAGCATTCACATCACTACAAATATACAAGTTTTTTTTTAGGAGCAACTTGTAATGGATGTCGTGAACCTTGTGGAAGGCCACATTGCACTCCGACATCCAAATTAAATTTATTTCAAAAATAAAAATTTCATTTCAGCAAAACCTTGTACAAAAAAATGCAAATGTCCACCAATACCTTGTACTGAAGGTATTTTAGTACCAGGACAGGAACCTTGTAAATGCCCAACGTGTGTTATTCCAGGTGGTACAAAAAAAGAGCGAATTTGAATGTATAATCTGACAATGTTTTTTTTTAGAACCTGGAGATAAATGTTTTGAATCTCGAAACGGTGCTCTAACTTGTGGAACAAACCTCTTATGCTGTGAAGGATTATGTCAAGAAATCTGTAAGTCTTCTCCTCTTTCTTCTTCGTCTTCTTTAGCTTGTAATCGTCCATATCTTTGGCTATAGGCCTCTCCCATTTCTCTCCAGCCAACCCAATTCTGAGCCAGTCGCTCCAGTGTAATGTTGATGTAGTTTGAGGAGGCCGCCTATCCATTTCAACTGCGGTTTGCCTCCTGATCTGTGCCCAGCGTAATGGTCTCCACTGAATGAAAAACTCCAATTGTGGCTTTTGATGCCACGTTCTCCCCGCTCTTATCCAAGTATTTCTCTTTTTGTCGAAGAATCTTATGTTTAGCATTATCAACTACATGGCTCATCGTTCTTTTTAAATGTCCAAGTCTGACTTGACTGACATGCATTTATTATTTATTACACATTGGTTGAAAACTCTGCTTCTTAGGCAAAGTAGAATCATCTTCGAGTCCATTCCGTCTGATGTTCTCACCAACTGTAGCTTTTCGAAGCTGTTCGAAATAATGCTTATAATATTTCTTGTCTGGACCAGTCTATGGTTTTTTGAATACATCCCCCATTGCCAGTATGAGAAGTTCCGGGGATACCACATCTTTCTGCCTGACTTCCTCCCGATTGGAACAAAATTGGTGTTTATTTGGACATTTCTGTAGATTTTATGAATATGTTGTCCGTAATATACATACGTACAATACATTGCCCTTTCTATGACTCATAGACCTATGGAATATTTTCATAGTTCAGAAAACGATATACTGGGAAAGATGGCGTTCGGTGGCTTTTTCTATGAGGATTTTCATGGTTCAGAAAGACGAAAACCATGGCGGAACCCCAGGCTATTCGACGGGTTGTCATGTTTGATTTAGTGGACTAGCAGTTGGTGATGATTTTCAAGGATAACTTTTAGATTATTACCCTGTCTCTCTCTTTAAACAAAAGATCAATAGATGACGAAGTTGAGGAAATGTTGAAGTAAGGAGTCATTGAGCGTTCTAGTAGTCCTTGATCTAGTCCTGTCTGCCTTGCTCGGAGAAAGGATGGATCCTTCAGATTTTGCATCGATTTTAGACAGGTCAATAAATAAACAAAAAAAAGACGCATATCCTCTACTATATATTTCCATCGATATTAAGTCAGCATTTTGGCAGGTCCCTTTGAGTACATCTTCCAAGGAGTACACTGCATTAACTGTCATTGGCAGAGGTCTCTTCCAATTCTGTCGGATGCCATTTGGCTTATCTATTTCTCCCGCAATCTGGCAAAGAATCATCGACACTATCCTTGGTCCAGAGCTCGAACCAAACGCCATGTGCTACATTGATGATGTAGTGATAATTTCTAACTCCTTCTCAGAACATTTGCGACTTTTGGAGGTTGTATTCGACCGCTTGCGTCAGGCTGGACTAGTTATTTCGTTAAAAAATTGTCACATTTGCAAGCCAGAATAAAAGTACCTAGGCTATCTAATTGATAAGAAAGGATTACGCCCTGATCCAGAAAAGGTTGAGGCTATAGAAAATAACAGGAGAGACCTAGTTTCTGATATCAATTTCAACGCCTTTTCTGAAAAGCAGGACTACAAGGATATTATTTCATTTCTCTGGTATTTAGGCCCTAGTTTTCGCCATTCAGCATTTCATGTGTTCACTCTATCTTCTCCTGGCAATTAGTTGTATTTATTTTCAGATCGCCTTCTCGATCTTAAATTATTTAATATCTGATATATCTTGGGAACCTATACGTTCCCTTTTTCACAGGTTATCAATTGATTTGTCTCCTCGTTGAAATCTTGCATTGAACTAAATAGATCACATCTGAAGCGATTTTGTTCTTGTCCATTTCTTTTGTTTTACCTTCTTTTGATATGCGCATAGTTTTATTGGTACCAAGTCTTGGCTGTAGGTTTTTATTTCATAACGCTTTCTATCATTATTTCGTTATTTTCTTAAGGCCTTCAAAGTTGATTTTATTTTATCATTCAAATTAGATCTCAAGTTTGAGTTAAGCTCTAAGAACTCTGTGATGACTGCCTATAGTGAATCTTTTGATAACTGAGACCGAAGTAGTCTAGTTCGTTTTATGCCATACCCTTGGAGAAACTGGTAATAGCATGTAGATTTTGTTATTCTAGATAAGATTCATACAGCATCTCTCCTGTCCCATTTCTGAATCCTTATCTGATATTATCACCTATGTATTCAGAGTCCCCCTTGAGGCCTAATTTGGTAATAAAGTTTACTATAAGAATTGTTTCGTTGCTCTGCTTTCATATATGGCTCTTGATACCTCTAAGACAAAAATTTATACCAAATTGCTAATTAAGGTCGGTGCATAGACCTGGATGTGCTTCAGGGAGATGCTCTCATTGATAACTAGATGAGAATGAAACAGGATAGAAGATTTGATCACAGAATAAGAAACAATCAAAAGGAACACAGAAAAAGAGATCCGATAGAACTCGCTTCCGCCAGCATTTGACGTCAAGATAAAACTAACTGGTGATACACTACCACTAAACATCTTTCCGCCTTTGCCCAAGAGGCGTGGCTTCCTCCATGACCATCGGATCTCTCTTTCTGTATTCCTTCTGAATGTTTGTTATTCTGTGGTTTGGTGAAGGATGACGGGTAAAGGCAGGGTTTCTTCTCTTCCAATTTAGGAGCTGCAAAGCTCACGTAGGTAGAATTGCATTCCGGAAGTGGACGTTTCCTTCACTGAGTGTGTAAGGAAGTGCCACTCAGTATCGTTGAGCCAACACTTACCCCTCAAGAATTACCAATAATTATAACAAACAACGGCGCTGATTCTCTGCACCATCTCCTAACGCGATCAATTCGGAACTTTAAATGGAGAAGATAAGTTTGAAATTATTAGAGGATTTTGGAGGGTGAGAATATGCAGTATTATTTGACTAAAGGGAAAAATTGGTGAAATTGTTGGAGCAAAAAAGAGTGGATAGGTGCTTTCCCACAAATCAAATCACAATAATTACATCCGCAGAACAATAATTGCTGATAACGACTCAAACACTGAAGAGGCATTGACAAGATAATATGAATTCCCTTTAATGCAATTTAGTTCATTTAGGAGGAATTACTAGATCTTGAGCCAGGGTTCCTCAGACTGAAGAAACTCATCTGGTACACAAATGAGTCTCTGATGTAAGAAGGTGGAGAGGCTGGTGTATATAAGGAGCAACATGTGGCAAGAAACAATACTGTACTCGGGCGACAGTCTAGGGGGTCCTTACACAAGTTCCTACCAACTGCACAGTAGCAAAAAGGCACCTAGGACTAAATATTGGCCATCACAGCCATCCTAATAGCTCAACAATGAGGCGGACTGTAGGTTCTGCAGCGAAGGAGACGAAATATCAAAGTACCTATACAGGGTGTTTGGTTGGTCGATGCATATATTCTGGGGGGTGATAGAGTAAGTCATCAAGAACCTATTTAGTCAGACTTACCTTAGTACCAAGTTTTACGGTTTTCGAAATATTGGCGATTTAATTTTTTCTTAAAAAAATCTCATAAATACTTTGTTGGGCGCTTTTATGCGATATTCAGAAATACTATCTCAATTATTTTTGTTTTGTATCCCAACATAATGTGTAATTCTTGTGCTTCATGCATTAACAATAACATAAATAAAAAATTAACCATTTTGAAGTCACAAAAAGTGTAAACTCCGATTGCAAGTTAGGTTTTTTTTTGGAAAAAAAATAGGATAAAATAAAGGCAACCAAGGTTTTCAAATTAATTCAAAAACTTCTGTCAGATGTGCCTTTTCAAATTGCACATACCATAAAAAAATTACATTTTTTTTTTTGGATTGCAGTACAAAAATTATTTTACACTACAGATTTCCAAAAATGAGTATTTAGGGTGAAAATTGGACTAGCGTTTCTGTTTTTCTTCTTTTTACAAACAAAATGTTAATTTTTAGACTGAAATAAGTAAACAGTTTTTTAATGTATGGCTAGTTTTTGTGATAATTTGTGATGCTATTTCTGAATATCGCATTCAACAAAGGATTTGTTAGATTTGTTTAAGAAAAAATTAAATCGACCATATTTTGCAAACCATAAGACTTGGTACTAAGGTAAGTTTGGCTAGATAGGTCCTAAATGACCTACACAATCACCTCCCAAAATATATGCATCGACCTACCAAACACCCTGTATAGTCTATGCATGTAACGTTCTCGCCAATAGCAGACTAAAAGTCGGTATTATAAAACACTGAACCGATGGCTGAATTTCAACCTTCGGTTGAATCCTATCTGTTGGAAACAAAATCCAACACCTTTATTCTCATCGAAAGGTGGGCATTTTTTAATATAGTTCCTTTAACATAATTGGTATGAGTCGCTGCGTTCTTAATTTATAGGAGGCACTTTCCAAGAACAATTCTGCCACCTTTTTTACTCTGATGACAGTTGTTGTCATTCTGCCATAAAAAAGTAATAAGCGGTGATTTTTTCTATGTGCAGTAGAAATGTTTTATCTGCAAATCAATTAAGTTGATTAATTGAAAAGTATTGTATTTGAATTCCACTGTCCTTAGTTGTAATTTATTCGGCGAATTAAAGGTAAAAAAAAAACTATTTAGTGCTTTTTCTCCTTGATGCTTCCAGCCATGCCAGAGGATTTACAGTTTTAGAAGTCGAAGGAACAATTCAATTTTTAAATACATAAAGATCTGAACATCTTTTTGGTCCTTCGAGCCGGATATGGTGAGGAAAGGCATTTTTTTTATATAAAAAAAAAGTGAAGGTAAAAACGTCAAAAAAAAAAAAAAAAAAAAAAAAAAAATCAAAAATTGTCACTTGCGCAAGTCAGCGTCAGTTTTATGCTGCTATAAACAATACAGCAAGTGAAGAGGAAATTTGAAGACCAAGATAGATATCATAGGTACTTTTTGACATCAAATTCGAGACCGCAAGGAGGAATACTTTTTATTTAAAGGCAATAGACTGTGAGACAAGGCAACAGACAGTATAGGTACCTGCTTTCATTTGCCATGGATATTCTTCAAAAATTTTGAATTTTAATGGACAAAAGCAAGTGTATATTCTGAAGGCAGATTTTATCAAAAACAATTTTAGTTTAGGTATAGTTTGAATTGTTTAAATTTAATTCTTTATTATTGTTAGTGTAGAATAGAAGTAGGAAAAATCACCAAAAAACATGGCTCCAAAAGCGAATCAATTGGAAATTGAACGTTTAAAGGCAAAGAAACAGCAAGCGATTGACTCTATTCAAAGATTAGCCAGGTATGTTCAGGAACACTGTAATGATCCTGATTCAAATAGAAAATTTGAATGTTTTCAGGTAAGAAAAGAATCACTTATTCAACTTTATGATAAAATTAAGGACCTTCAGTCCGAGATTCTTTTTCTTGACAAAAATTATGCAGATGGCTTAGACGATATAGAGTGTGAATATTTTGATACGATTGCATACATGAATGAAATCTTGCCAGGTAAAAGGTCTGAAAATTCTGCAAAATTGCCGACGCCAACAAATGTTTTGGTTACAAATAGCAATGTTTCATCATCCAATTTGCCACCATTAAGCATTCCATTTTTTGATGGTAAAACATTAACTAATTTCAAACCTTTTATTGAGCTATTTTCTGCTGTTGTAGATAAATCAACAAAGGCGGACGTTGAAAAATTGTGTTATTTGAAGCTCTATTTGAGAGACGAGGCATTAAGCCTAATAAATAATTTGCCACTTGTGAACTCATCATATCCAGAGGCTCTCACTCTTTTAAACAATCGCTACAATAATGAAACCATGCTCATAAACTCTCATATTTATTCCCTTTTGGATATTCCGTCGATATCAAAATGTACGTCTGTTTCTTTACGAGAATTTGTGAGCAGGGTAAAACAACAAACTGGTGCCTTAAAAAATTTAAGCCAACCCGTAGATAGCTGGGATATGATTCTAATTTGTATTTTATGCAAAAAACTTGATCAATTCACCAATAGGGCATATCAAATCGATCGTGACAGTTCAAAACTTCCTACATTGAGCGAATTTTTGCATTATCTCGAAAACCGTGCAATGGCTTTAGAGGCAGTAAATTTTCCTGAAATAAACACTGCAGAAAATAGAAAAAAGAACGAAAAGACTATTTTACTTGGTACTAATTTCAAAGGCGAACAAAAATGCATATTTTGTTCTTTTTCTGGTCATAAAATATTTAATTGTAGAAAATTTAAGGGTCTCAATGCTTCAGAAAGAATGTCCTTTGTTGAAAAACAAAAATGTTGCAGATTATGTTTAAATAATCATGGAGGAAAGTGCAAAATGACTTTCAAATGCTCCTATTGCCATAAAGGCCACAACAGTTTGCTGCATCTGGACAGACCACCAAAACAAAATTTTGGGGATAGCTCCGGACAGCAGAATCAACAACCTGTACAGATAGTATCAAATTCTTATATGGGCGCAATAGCGAATAACACAGAAAATGAGTTACTACCTACTGTACAGGTGAAAGTTAAAACAAACAGTGGTGAGTACATCATGGTTAGATGTTTATTGGATAGCGGATCTCAAGTTTCATTGGTAACGAGTGGTTTGGTTAAAATATTGAATTTGACAACTTTTAACAACAATTTAAATGTGGTTGGAATTTCTTTGAATTCAACAAAAATACAAAAATCTGTAAATTTGGAAATTCAATCTAAATTTTATGATTACAACATAAATGTAAAATGCTTAATGGTTGATAAAATTACAACAAATTTGCCACAAATAAATTTTGATATATCAAATCTAAGAATTCCATCACATATTATATTATCTGACAGTATTTTTAATAAGTCTGCTCCAATTGACATTTTGCTCAGTTCAAACATATTTTTTCAAATTTTACTCTCAGACAAAATCAATATTGATAAAATCATCTTACAAAATACTTTGTTCGGGTATGTAGTTAGCGGTTTAGTTCCATCAAATCAAGTTTTTACATTGGCAACTCTAACATGTTGCAGCAGCATGGAAACTGCTATCTCACGGTTTTGGAATGCAGAAAAGGTTCCCGAGATTTTCACGGAATATTCTAACGAACAGGAAGCTTGCGAAACCCTATTTCAAAGTTCTGTGCAAGTAGTTAACAATAAATTTCAAGTAGCCCTTCCGTTAAAACAAAATATTGAACAATTAAATTTGGGAGATTCCTTTTCTATAGCTTTAAAGCGATTTGAAAATTTAGAAAAACGTCTTTTAGCCAATTCAAGCCTTTTTGAACAATATAAAAAATTTATAGATGAATATTTACAATTGCAACATGCTAAAATCGTTGACTTTAGCTCCTATGACCTAAACAGTGGTTCAGTTTATTTTATGGCACATCATCCTGTGATTCGCGAGGATAAAAAGACTACAAAACTAAGGGTTGTTTTCGATGGCTCTATGAAGTCCAAGAGTAAGAAATGTTTAAATGATTTTTTACACAACGGTGCAGTAGTTCAGAGTGAACTTTTTGATATTTTAATTAATTTCAGAACTTACAAATATGTAATTTTGACAGACATTAAGCAAATGTATAGAATGATATTAGTTCACCCTGACTACTGCTCTTTACAAAATATTCTATGGCGTGAACCTGACGGTCCGTTACAATGTTTACAATTACAAACTGTTACCTATGGGCTGAAGAGTTCTTCTTTTCTAGCTACCAGATGCTTGGTAGAACTTGTCAATACAGAAGGTAAAAATTATCCCCTCGCATCAAAAGCCATTCTCTATAACACTTATGTGGATGACGTGTTAACTGGAGCAGATACCATCGAGGAAACTATTCAGCTTAAAAATGAATTAATCACACTTTTGAATTTACGGTCCTTCGAATTACACAAATGGTGTTCAAACAGTTCAGATATTTTAACTGACATTCCTAGAGAAAGGCAGTATTTTGACGAAATCGATATGTGCAAGGGAAATTATGTTGTCAAAACTTTAGGATTATCATACGATACCAAGACTGACAATTTCAAAATGAGTTCTCCTAAAATTGATGTAACTTCTTACATAACAAAACGACAGGTTTTGAGTTTCATTTCAAAATTTTACGATCCTTTAGGACTAGTCGGACCTGTTTTAGTATCAGCTAAAGTAATAATGCAAAAAATTTGGCTATCCAGGATCAATTGGGACGACATTTTACCATCTGATCTTTTAGAAGTTTGGCAACATTTTGTCAATGGTCTTATAAGCATGCCAACCGTGTTTATTCAGAGAAGTTTAAATTTTCAAAACGCTGAGAGCATAGAATTAATAGGGTTTTGTGATTCTTCTTTGATCGCTTATGGAGCAGTTTTATATGCCAGAGTCATTTTTTTAAATCATGTCAGCGTGAATTTAATTTGCTCCAAATCCCGAATTGCTCCAAAAGATAAGGATAAATTAAGCATTCCCAGGCTTGAACTAAATAGTGCATTGCTTTTGTCAAATTTAGTTTATAGGGTGTGTAACATTTTTAAGGACAAAATTCACAATTTTTTTTTGTATTCGGATTCTAATATTGTATTGTCTTGGATAAAAACAGAACCTCTACAATTGAATCCCTATGTTGCCAATCGGATATCGAAAATTCAAAAATTCACCAAAAATTTTAAATGGCTATACATCAATACTAAAGAAAATCCTGCAGATTGCCTTTCAAGAGGTTTAAAACCTCAAGAAATTCAAAATAATAGTCTCTGGTTTCATGGACCCCCAATGTTGTCAATTAAGGAATTCAACCATCCTGAAACTCCTTTAAAATCACCTGATCCTTTGCCTGAGCAAAAGGTCTTTGTTATCAAAATTAAAAAAGACTCATTTTTTGAAAGATTTTCATCAGTATCCAAGTTACAGCGCGTTGTTGCATATATGTTCAGATTTTGTTACAACAGTAGGGAGCAAAATAGACAGAACAAGCAAACAGGAAAATTGGAAATTTCTGAAATAAATAAATCATTGGAAATAATAATAAAATTTGAACAAGGTCAGCATTTCACAGAAACTATTAAATGTTTAAATCTTAAACTTCCAATTAAGTCGTCTTTGAAATCTCTTTCCCCTTTTTTAGATAGTAACAGTTTGCTTAGAGTGGGTGGTAGGCTGCAAAACTCAAAAATTTCTTATTCACAAAAGCATCCTTTGATATTACCAAAAAATAGCCACATTACTGATCTTTTGATACGCCGAGAGCATCTCAAATTGCATCACGCAGGTTTAAGGCAAGTACTTTTTTCATTAAATATGAATTTTTGGCTTATAAATGGAACAAGAGAAATTAAAAAAATATTGCACAAATGCGTCATTTGTTTTAAATTTAAGGCTAAATGCTCAGAGCAATTAATGGGTTCTTTGCCAGAGCCTCGAGTTTGTCCTGCTCGCGCATTTCAAAACGTGGGTATAGATTTCTGTGGACCATTCCAGATTAAACAATCACGACTGAGAAAATCGATTACTAGCAAATCTTATATTGCTCTTTTTGTGTGCTTTGCCGTTAAAGCAATACACATGGAACTTTTGTCAGACCTAACTACCGATACTTTCTTGGCAGCCTTCAAGCGTTTCATAGCGCGCAGAGGCAAGCCATCTAAGGTTTTTTGCGATAACGGTTCCACCTTCAAAGGTGCTAGTAATCAGTTGAATGAATTCTATGAAAAACAAGATAATATTAATGATTTCTGTTTGGAAGAAAAAATTGAATTCAAATTTATTCCAAGCTACTCCCCAGTGTTCGGAGGGTTATGGGAGGCAGGCGTGAAGAGCGCCAAATACCACATAAAAAGAGTCATGGGTGATACAGTACTGACATATGAAGAATTCAATACTTTAATTGTTTCGGTGGAGGGAATATTAAATTCAAGACCCCTTATGCCACTAACCAACGATCCTACAGACCTTGAGTATCTTACCCCAGGGCACTTTTTAATTGGTACTCCAATTACTAGCTATCCTGAGCCTGACTTTACGGAAATTCCACCTAATAGGTTGAAGCTTTGGAGAGTCATAGTTCAGATGCAGCAACATTTTTGGGTCAAATGGCAACGTGACTATTTGACTCAACTTCAAAGCAGGCCAAAATGGCAAAAAGAAGTTCCCAATTTAAAAGAAGGTATGCTTGTTCTATTGAAAGATGACAATACCCCCAGCTTTAAATGGCCTGTTGGCAGAATTGTTAGGTTGGTTCCTGGCAAAGATAAAAAAGTGAGAGTCTTTGAAGTGAAGACAAAAGATGGTACTTATTTAAGATCCATCACAAAGGTGGCTATTTTGCCAATATCATAAATAAATTTGATAATTTATTCTTTTGAGTAGGTAATACATTTTTATTACTATTATTTAAATTACTTATTTCCTCTGCCTATTGCATCGAAATAAGATTACCCCTTTGCTCTGCCTTCTGGGCATCAAAACATTGAAAAAATACTAATAATAAACTGCATGCAATTTAATATATTTCACCTATATAGGTATAAATAATAAATAAATGCTTTTGGGCAATAATTAAAAAAAAATCCTGTACACGAGTACAAAGGGTTTTAAATCTTTCAACGAGTAGGTATTTTCTTTGCTCGTATTTATGTTATTGAAAAATATATTTTTAAAGTTTCCTTTAATGGACATTTTTAATTAAGCATTTGAATGCTGACAATGTTTAAAGTTTCTATGAAACCATCAAGGCCGCAGCATGTTGGAAACAAAATCCAACACCTTTATTCTCATCGAAAGGTGGGCATTTTTTAATATAGTTCCTTTAACATACTTGGTATGAGTCGCTGCGTTCTTAATTTATAGGAGGCACTTTCCAAGAACAATTCTGCCACCTTTTTTACTCTGATGACAGTTGTTGTCATTCTGCCATAAAAAAGTAATAAGCGGTGATTTTTTCTATGTGCAGTAGAAATGTTTTATCTGCAAATCAATTAAGTTGATTAATTGAAAAGTATTGTATTTGAATTCCACTGTCCTTAGTTGTAATTTATTCGGCGAATTAAAGGTAAAAAAAAAACTATTTAGTGCTTTTTCTCCTTGATGCTTCCAGCCATGCCAGAGGATTTACAGTTTTAGAAGTCGAAGGAACAATTCAATTTTTAAATACATAAAGATCTGAACACTATCAATTTGCATGAAGTCAACCGAAGGTTGAAACTCAACCATCGGTTCAGTGTTTTATGAAACCGGCCACAAGGGCCAATACTTTCGATCTCGATTAACGAATTTTACACGTTGAATTTAATAAGGTTTTGCATGGAACAAGGTCTGTAAGTATGATGTGATTCATTCAAACCCCTGATTATTTTCAACCGCTGTCAAATTCGAGAACTGAGAACAAAAGTACCGGCACTAAGACACCTTGGGAACAGGCTTAAAGATCGAGAAGAAATGAGGCATGTCCGACTAAAGCGGTTCTGTGCTGTTTTTAAAAGCTGCAAGCTCCCAGAGCTAGAAAGGACTCCTGCTCCATCAGAAAAGAGCCAGCACATGGCACTATATATGCGCCTACGTAATGCTAGTAGAGCCCCCTCTGAAATCAATCAATCAAGAGAAATTACGGTTAGGAAGATCTGCGAGGAATAGAAGCTTAGTTCAAGGATATATCGACCGTATCCATGATGAAACAATTAGAAGGGAAGACTGCCTACATATTGTCCGTCGTTTTTAATTTGACACTTTCCGTTTGTCCTCAAGGGGCGAGGGGGTAAAGCATATGGCAAAAACAGGTGTGAGGTCAGGTGACCATTGGCGTTCTAACGTAGGGAGCCACCAGCTCACATTCCTTTGGTGTATCAGATTAAAAACGACGGACTGTATGCGTATGATTGTATTTTACGTATTTATTTAACCATTGTTGGTATTTATTTTGTAATGTCGAATGGATTCATGGATGCTGTAGGTTTGAATGTTGTTATTCCGAGTGAGCATCCGTTGTTGATTGAGAGAAAAGCTTATTTGGCATTTTCGAGTTTTCTTCCTTCACGGTTGGTGCCCTGACTTATATTGTAGTCCACATACATATTCTTCAAATCAAAGAAAACATATCTATCAACAATACTTCCGACGGTCATACTTTTCAAGGCGGAGTACTTATGGTTGCAGGCGGAAGTAAGATTGTCATCACTCGTCTGCTCAGTCGCCAGCCATAAACCCGAATTATATGCTTTGGGAGAGGTAGAGTGATACCTGATACTCTAACTATCGTCAAGACATCTGGAAGAGATTACTCCCAGCTAGAGAATTTAATCCTGTTGTTGGGAAATAAATATTTCTCTAATTTCCTCCTTAATAATAAAATACAATACCGAATATAATATCATGTTACTGTAGAAAAAAAAGAAAGCTTTAAACGAATATTCAAATAATTTTTAGCAAAGCCATGTAATGGACCTTGCCAGTGCCCGAAACCATTTTGCGATCCTGAAGATAGTATCTTTATACCTGGTCCAGGACCTTGTAAATGTCCGATATGTGTTAAACCAGGTACTCCTTTAATAATTATCATATTACTTAGGATAAATACGCAGATAAATATTCATCAAGATACCAATGGCATTATGAGCAACATAAGAACCAATAGCCTTGTCTGATTGTTAACCAAAATTAGTTCCGAACGACCTTTTATTTATAGGATATATTGCGCCATCTATTTTTCAATTATTGTAATGTTTCCACTATATGATTTAAAATGCCACCAGCAAACAACTTGCAATTTTGCCTGTTTCTATAAAAAATTAATTTGATTGTCGAGTGACCTGAAAAAACATATGGTGTTAACAATCTTCATAGTTATTATTAATTTGTCATTATTATTATTTTTTCTACTACCGTGTGTAAAGTACTCACTTTACGCATTATTCAGAAGACGTAAAATTTCACTTCACGCACTAGTGCGTAAAGTATTTTTCTAAATTTATTTTTTTACACATATTTGATTGGTAGTAGAAAACATTTTGTATGCAATACGTGCGTAAAGCACCTTTTTTCACTCATGTGATTGTCGCACGAGCCGGAGGCGAGTGCGACAAAATTCACATTCGTGAAAAAAGGTTCACTTTACACACTTGTTGCATAAATAACTATTTATTTTTTATTAAACAACGTTTTTACGATTATTGCCTGGAAAAGAATTCTTTTTTCTCAACGCTTCCATCGAAGGAAGGCGACATATTTTTGGTTTTTTGAAGCCGAATATCCACAAATTACCAGCTGGGGACGACCGACGTCAAGAAGCAAAGTTCAGAAGAAGAAGGTCCAATCCAATTTATTTCCCAAGCTACCGCTGCTTATATTCCTACCACAGTTCCTACCCTGCATGAAGCAATTTGTGTGACGAGTCGATGAGTATTTATTTGATTTTGATTAACAATTATAAGCGTGTATTTTTCAGATACAAATAAAAGCAGTTCCCAGAATGCCTGACAACGAGGAAGGTCAAAGTGCGCAGCAAAATGCCAGAGAAATGAAAAAATTGAAATCTCGTAGAAGCCAGTTAAAATCCGCGTTAACTCGTTTCAAAGGGTATGTAAATGGCCCAGATTTAAACATAACCACTTTAAAATTGCGATTAAATAATCTCAATGCGGCTTGGACAGAATTTCAAACAATTCAGTCAGAAGTCGAAGAGTTAGATCCTGTCCAAGAAACCGAAAGAGAATCGTTCGAAGACGAATATTATAATTACGCATCCATAGCTATGGAACATATCGAGCAGCATGACCGTGTCGTGCTGCATTCATAAAATACAGGTACGAATACAAACATAAACATATCGCAATCGAATCCATCGTCCACATCAAATAACGTTAAACTGCAGTCGATTTCTCTTCCACAATTCAGCGGTTCTTACGAAGGCTGGCTACAATTTTTCGAGATTTTTCAGGCTTTAGTCGATAAAGATACGAATTTAACAAAAATTCAAAAATTCTACTATTTACAATCTTGCCTTCAAGGCGAAGCAATTCAATGTTAACAATCTTTAGAAATTTGCGAATCAAATTCGCGATTCGTATCTTTTCATATACATACATATAATATCACAAGAGAAAAAATTTTGTCGGCAAAATTTTCGAAAGGTATGAAAGTTTGTTGCTTGGCAATTTCGCGAATGACATTTTTGACAAAATCACAAACCTTGAGAACAATTTTGCCTACACAATTTTTTCTTGAGTGGTATTCGTTATGACTATTTCTCGTAAGATTTTGAAAATAAATGCACAGAACATATCACCTATAGAAAAATATCTCAAATGGAAGAATCGCGACAAAGGTTTTTAGTTAGGTTTTCATTCAACGATGGCGACACTGTCGGGAGATAAGAGAAATTTACAGGTATCTGTGGCGTGGACAGTGATTTGTGTTGGTTGGTTTTGTCATTTATTTTGTCATTTTAAAAGTCAAAATTTGAATTTTTAAATTGTGTTGTTGTACCCCACGGTTTCTACGCGCGGTAAAGTGAAAATTCAAAAAGTTTTGGTTGAAAAAAAACCTAATTTTTGTTCGTATTTTTTTGTATTTATTCGTTTGTTTCGTTTCGTTCGTATTTGTATTTATTATTCGTATTTACTTTGCGATCTACCTATAACTGCGTGACTCTTGCTAACTTACTAACTCTTTTTGCACTATGTTCGACATCGGAAACTTCCTGCCAGTCATAGTTTTTAAAAAAGTGAGGCGAAAAGAGCTAACAGGAGTCAGCAAGCCAAATGCAGTTGAACATTAAAAATTATACAAAAATAATAAAAATATATGAAAAAAATCAATTCGCCTTTTTGTCAAGAATACTCGATTAGTTGGGTTTTCAGTCAACGAGGGCGCCGTAATTCATAACCGGTACATACCATTGCAGATACTTTTCTAGAGGTGATATGTTCTGTGAATAAATGGAATGCAAAAATGTGAATAAAAACTTCAAATAAAAATACCAGTTTGACAATGTCAAAAAATGGTCGTAGGTAATACCATAAGAGCTCAGATTTAGCCGGATATTTTTTGGCTTGGTCTCGAAAACTTACTTTTAGGAAATTTAACGAGAGCTGTTCCGACAAAATCACGAGACCGCAGCTCGAGTGATTTTGTGGAACAGATCGAGATAAATTGCATGAAAGTAAGTATGAGAGAGCAAGCAAAAAAATATCCTGCTCAAAATCTGAGCTCGAATGGTATTTAGTACGGCAATTCCACGAATGCCTAATCAAAATAAAATATGGAAATACTTTTTAAAATGAACAGTTATTGAAGGTACAATTAGAATAAATATTTTGCCCCTTAAAATTTGACTCTACAGAAAGAGAAGAAGACTCTGTGTTCTCAGGAATTGAATTTTCTATTTCGCTATTGATTCATCTTTAATTGTCCCAAATCGCTGCATGTTGAAAATATTTTTAATTTTATTTAAAAATACACTTTTAATAAGCTAAAATGATAGAACTTGTGAATTTTTGTGACAATTATTTGACAGATGATTCAAAAACCAATTTTATATGCAATTCATGCAATTGTTACTACGGTAACGATTGCATCAACAGAAAATTTATCCGATTTTTTTATCCAGTTATATTTTCTCTTCCTTCCTATTTATCCGCTAGCAAACTACGATTTTTGACATTTCAAATGGGATTATTTATACATGAGTGGAATTGTCGCTGAAATACCATTTTGTTGGTATTGTCCAGGTAGCAATATTGTCACCTGAATTCCGAATTTATTGCTAGTGTAATACACTCTAGTGAAATAGTCAATAATATCAATTTAGCAGATCCGGAATTTTCTTATTCCAGGCCTATTGATATTTTAATCTGTACAGAATTATTTTTCACTTGTCTGAATAGTGGACAAATATCATTTGGGAAAAATGCTCCAATTCTGCAAAACACGAAATTCGGGTGGGTTATCGTCGGACCTCTATACTTGAATAAATCACAAAAACAAATTCTAAAACAAGTAAATTGTTTTTCAACAATTAACGACGGCAATGATAAAATATTGCACGATACCGTTCAAAAATTTTGGCAGTTAGAAAATATAGAAAACTCTCAAAATCGATTCAATAGTGAGGAGTTAGAATGCGAATTACATTTCAGGGAAAATTACAAAATTGATTCTGAAGGTCGATATGTAGTTAAGCTTCCTTTAAAGGAAAATCATGTAAAACTGGGAGATTCATACAATATCGCCCTAAAATGTTTAAACTCTGTCGAACGACGATTAGATAGAAATCCCGATTTACGAAAAAGTTACTCCGAATTTTTAGAAGAATACGAAAAGCTAGGCCACATGTCACGTATGAACCCCGATTTAGATCAAGTGAACAAAATTTGCGTTTATTTAAGTCATCATGCTGTAATTAAAGAAAGTAGTAGCACTACAAAATTACGTGTAGTTTTTAATGCGAGTCAAAAAACAGTTTCAGGTCTGAGTCTCAATGATGTTTTGAAAATTGGTCCCAAAGTTCAAAGGGATGTTTTTGATATAGTATTTCAAATGCGTATTTATCCCATTTTAATTACAGCGGACATAGAAAAAATGTTTCGGATGATTTTAATAGATGAATCGCAACGTAACTTTCAAAGAATCATTTGGAGAGACAATGAAACCAACGCAATTTGCCATTTCCAATTGAATACCATCACCTACGGGACCGCAAGCGCTTCCTGTTTAGCAACACGCGTATTACATGAAATAGGCCTGAAACATAAATTTATTAATCCAAAAGTTAGTCAAATTATAATAAATAATTTTTATATGGATGACCTAATTTTTGGGTATCATGATATTAATCAAGCAATATTTTTAAAGAACGAATTGAATGAAATTTTATCAAACTCTGGATTTAATTTACGTAAATGGAATTGTAATGATGAGCGAATAATCCACAAATCGAACGAAAATCCAGATAAAACGTTTCATATAAAAACCGAAGGTGAATCAAAAACGCTGGGTACTTTTTGGAATCCTGCTAGCGATACAATAGCTTATCAATTCAAATTAAAATTAGATATTTCAAAAATCACAAAAAGGAACGTTTTAGCAACAATCGGTCAGCTTTTTGATATTCTGGGGTTAATTAGTCCTGTTATAGTTAAAGCTAAATTAATCTTACAAGATATTTGGAAATTAAAGATTGACTGGGACACCGAGGTTCCAGAAAATATTGCGATCAGATGGAAGGATTTTGTCAGAAAACTAAACGATTTAGATTTGTTGCAAATTTCTCGATGCGTTTTGAATTCATCCCCCGAAAAGGGATCCATCATACTGTGTGGTTTTTGTGATGCCTCACAATTAGCCTACGGTGCTTGTGTTTATTTGGTGCATCGAAACGATAATTCCGAAATTGAATCAAATTTAGTATGCTCAAAATCGAGACTTGCACCTTTAAGTTCATCTACTTTACCCCGTCTTGAACTATGTGGCGCATTATTATTAGCACAATTAGTTAATAAAGTAACCAATTCATTGAAAATAACTGTTAACGTTCAAGAAATAGTATTATTTACCGATTCTACTATAGTTCTCGATTGGCTAAATTCTGAACCCAGTAAATGGAAAATTTTTGTATCAAATCGAGTGGCGGAAATTCACTGAAAATATTGTCTGGCAACATATAGATACCGAAAATAATCCAGCAGATATTGTTTCAAGAGGTGCTTATCCAAAGGATTTATATAATCATTATTTGTGATGGAACGGACCAAAATTTTTAAAGACCAATCGTGAATTCTGGCCGAAAAGTCAAAATGATATTCGAATTTCAGTCCACGAAGCGCGGAAGGAAAATATAAATTTATCTTTTGTTAATTTAAAACAAAATCCTTTGGAGATACTTCTTAAATTTTCTTCTTATAATAAATTAATACGTGTGTTTTCCTATATCTACCGTTTTATCAATAATACTCGTACTAAAAATAAAATATTATGTTCATTAACTTCAGAAGAATTTTATGAAACCGTTTTAAACATTTGCAAGCAAATTCAACTTGAATGTTTTTCAGATGAAATTAAATCTTTAAAAAATAACAAAAAATTATCACCGCAGAGTAGACTTGTTAGTCTTAACCCGTTTTTTGATAAGTCAGAAGTAATACGTGTAGGTGGAAGATTAACAAATTCTAACCTAAATTTTGACAGAAAACACCCTATAATTTTACCGCAAAAACATCGTTTTTCAGAATTAATAATTAATCATTACCATCACAAATTTTTACATGCTGGTCCACAATTGATCTTGAATCAAATACGTGAAAAGTTTTGGATAATTTGCGGTAGAAGCAAAGTTAAAAAAATTCTGAAAAATTGTATTACTTGTTTCCGTGTAAAACCTTTAAATATTAATCAGATAATGGGTTCTTTACCAGCTCCCAGGGTTGTACCATCACGTCCATTTTCGTATTGTGGTATTGATTACGCAGGACCTTATCTATTAAAGGATGGAAAAACTCGAAATCGCGTTCTTATAAAAGCATATGTTTGTGTTTTTATTTGTTTTAGTAGCCGCGCGGTTCATGCTGAACTGGTAGTCGATCTGAGTTCAGAATCATTTCTTAACGCCTTCAAACGATTCTCTTCTCGGCGTGGTTTAAGTAGTCATATATTTAGCGATAATGCCACCAATTTTATTGGCGCGAATAACGAAATGAAGAGATTGTGTCAAGTCGTATTTGAAACTGTGAGCAATAAATATCAAAATTATTTTGCTGATCACAAAATTCAATGGCATTTTATTCCCACCAGATCTCCTCATCATGGAGGCATATGGGAATCTGCTGTTCGTTCTTTCAAATTTCACTTGAAAAGAGTACTAGGTCAAAATCATTTAAATTTTACACATTTTACACGAACAATTTTACACTCTCCTAAGACAAATCGAAGCAATCCTTAACTCAAGACCTATCCTACCCCTCACTAATGATCCTTCGGACCTGGAAATACTCACCCCAGGACATTTTCTGATTGGTGATAGTATGATAGCCGTACCTCAATCTAAGGAAATTGACATTCCCACAAACCGATTGCATTATTATCGAAGACTCCAACAAATCTTGCAACGTTTTTGGACATTATGGAGCCAAAATTACCTCAATTCAATACAACAGAGATCAAAATGGAGAACCCAACAGGATAATATCAAGATAGACACTCTCGTTTTGTTAAAAGAAGATAATGAACCACCCATGCATTGGCCTTTAGGACGCGTGGTAGCTGTTCATCCCGGAAAAGACAAGAATGTGCGTGTAGTGTCAGTTCGAAAAAAAAATGGGATAGTGAAACGTGCTATCACTAAGATATGCCCTTTACCCATTAATGACAAAGATGGACATTGCAAAAGTTTCATTTATTTTTTTGAATTTTTATAGTTTCTTTGTTGAAATTCGTATTTCAAGGCCGGCGGTATGTCTGATTGTTAACCAAAATTAGTGCCGAACGACCTTTTATTTATAGGATATATCGCGCCATCTATTTTTCAATTATTGTAATGCTTCCACTATATGATTTAAAATGCCACCAGCAAACAACTTGCAATTTTGCCTGTTTCTATAAAAAATTAATTAGATTGTCGAGTGAGCTGAAAAAACATATGGTGTTAACAATCTCCATTAATTTGTTATTATTATTATTATTATTTTTTATTAAACAACGTTTTTACGATTATTGCCTGGAAAAGAATTCTTTTTTCTCAACGCTTCCATCGAAGGAAGGCGACAAGCCTAGAATCCTAGGGCCATTTGTACATCAACCGGGGGGCTTAGCTCAAAATGTTTTTAGTGTCTACTACGTTTAAGTCGTACCAGTGGTTCCAAATAATAATAGGTTATAAATTATTGTTGATCTTGCCATGTAGTTTTTCAAATAAATGTATTTCAAATAGAAGGAACAGAGGTGTTTTATTCCTAAAGAATCTACTAGAGCGAGGAATTATAATAAAAAAAGATCACTAGCCTAGTTATTCACTTGGAAGTGGTGTATTTATTATCGAATAATAAATACACTGTTGAGACATAAACGTCTAAAAAAATATCATGTAAGAGAACACTAGGACATTAAATAATTTTCATTTTTAGAACCAGGAGATAAATGCTACTACGAATCATTTACTAGTATCATTACCTGTGGAAATAGACTCACTTGTTGTAATGGAATTTGTCAAGGTAATAAAATCTGTTTTTTTTTTTAAAGATAAAAGTCAAAATGACATTCTGTTGGCAATACAATGTAAAATTGTCAAGCTTTCAAATTTTTTATGTAGAAAAGGCTTGTGTTGCCAACATAGTTACTAAATTTTTGACTTGGGGAATTATCTTTAAAAAAAAACAAACTTTACAATTTCTCTTTATAAATTTAATATTAATTGCACCTTTCTCAACTAGATGGATCTTGTGATCGATGTGACCAATGTGGACATTTATATTGCACCTCGAAAAGTATAAAAGTATTTGGACCAAGACCATGTAGATGTCCATATTGCATTGAACCAGGTAATCAGATTTATTTATTATCCATACAGGATGATGCTTGAGAACATCAAGAAAATTATTGAACGGATTCCTTAACTAACTTTAAGATATTGCATTTATGAAACGTGTTTTACGGGGATAAACTAGAAAAGTCCAGCTACAAATTTTTTCGAGAATCTTTGAAGTCTTTTGAAATTTGGTACGAATTATTAACTTTTGGGAACCAGTCTTGCTTGCCAAATATTTTTCTTCGTGCTGAATGTCCTATTTATTAAAATATTCAATACGGGCGCGTCTTTATCGATATCGGGAGGATTATTTATTGCACTTTCTTCGTTCTTTCCAGTGTCCTGAAGGGCGAGAGGAAGAAAACTGTAGTCTCTAAAATATAAATATTTACCTTTATTAATTTTCTCCATCTAATACTCAATGCTCGATCTCATTTTTGATATTGCCATTGAGCCTTATCCATATCCATTCTCTTTGAGCTTTTTTTGCTAAAGAATGAACTCATTGCAAAAAGTTCTCTCTCTTCGAAGAAGTTCATCAGTAAATACCCTTTTTAATAATTCCTCTTCCCATATCCATATCGTCTTATCAGAATGTTCTGTTTAATTTATTTTTCTGTCTAGTTTCACGTTGAAGTCTCATATTACTGAAAGTAATTTTGATTGCCTTTCCTCTAGAATAGTTGTTACTTCTTCGTAAAACTCTTTGATATCTTCATCGCCATAAGTGCTTGTATTGGAGCGTATATTTATACTTGTATCCTGTATACTTCATATCCTTTTATGTAATATAAAACCCTAAATTTCAATTTGTTTGTGATATTATCATTATTTCCATCCAAAAAAAAAATGTACATTTTTGTTTCTTCGCTGTTTCATCTACAGACCGGTCTGGTTGGTTAAGGACGAAAAGGAATTGAGGGTTTCACTATTTCATTTATAGACGCGATTAGACCTCTCAGCTTGGTGTGGCTAAGAATAGCGAAGAGGCGCGAGATTTTTCATTGTGAGATGGTATGATGTGCTCTTCGGAATCCAGCCTGCTCAACTTGGTATTCAGGGTGATTTACGTAGCCTGTGCATTACCTTGCAGGTTAAGATGCTATCTCTATTAATCCACCTGCAAGCCAATTGAATTTCAATGCATGGGCTAAGACGATCACAGTGTATATTCGTTTTATTTGTAAGGCTGTTCGTAACCTACCTTTGTTAATTCAACTAGAAAGGAGGTAATGGATGAGACACTAGCCTCAAATCATATGAGTTATTATGTCACAAACTGGCATGAGGCAGCTTGCTCGGATCACAGATACTTACATCAAATTTGAAATTTCAGGGGAAGCAACTCCAGTAAATTATCGGAACCCTCGAAATACAGACTGACATACAAAGCTGACCTGGAGTACAGTCTGCCGAGTGTCAGGAAGACAATAAGAGACACTGAAGACTTGGAGATGGTTGTGGATCAATTCAATGATGCGATCATCTCAGCCTTCAATGAAAATTGTCCACAATGAAAATTGCCCACAATGAAAATTGCCCACAACAGGGACATCCAGCAGGAAAGTTTCCTGGTGGAACGAGAGCCTTGCAAAGTTAAGGAAAAAAACTAGAACAGATTCAATAAAGCCATGAGAACCGGGCAGTGGGAGACAAACAGAACCACGTTGAATAAGTTCAAGAAAGAGCTGAGGGAATCCCAGAGGAGGTCTTGGAGGAAGTACTGTGAGGATATAGAAAAAACTCAAGATTTTACTAGTCTACAAAGAACTCTGTCAAGGGGCCCGAAGGCAACAATCAAGTCACTCAAGAACAACCTTGGTGGATACACAAAGACGTGGTAAGAGACGGCTAGGAACCTCCTAAGAACCCACTTTCCCTGCTCAAAAACAGTTGAGCAGACTCAGTGGACATGGATTGAGCCTGGACTTCGCACAGCATCCAGGAACGACTGGCTGACCTTGAAGAAAGTAGTCAACTATGAAAAAGTCATATGGGCTATATATAAGCACCTTTGACCCACATAAGTCAACAGGGAGAGATGGGATCTATCCCATAATATTACAGAACGGAACTGAACTTGCAACCGGGAGACTATGTAACATTCTAAGAAATAGCCCTAAGACCCATTAGTCTCACATCATTTGAGCTTGAGACACTGGAAAAACTTGTGGATAGGCACATTAGGGACGGTGTTTTGGCAAACAGACCACTATACCCAGACCAAAATGAGTATCGGAGAGGGATATCAATAGAAACAGCGCTTCACCAGCTGGTCAGCATAGTGGAGACCACATTGGCAAACAAAGAGGTAATGCTGGGTTCCTTCTTGGATATCGAGGGAGCTTTTGACAACACTTTTTTCGATTAAATAACCAGATCTCTCAAGCACAAAGGAGTTGAGTACACCTGCTATGTGTGGATCAACTCCATACAAAGATAAAGAAAGGTAGAAACCACCATCGCAGAGGAGACACTGACGGCCAGGGTGTACAGGGGGTTCTCACAAGGCGGGGTATTATCCCCACTCTTGTGGAATCCAGTGGAATCTGGCCTACTTAAGGTGCTCACTGACGGAGGATACCATGCCCTCGAATATGCTGGAGACATACTCATCATCCCTCGGGGCAAATTCAAATCTACAGTTACGGAGCGAATGCAAGACGCTTTAGACCGAACAACAAGATGGGTGGATAGAGAAGGACTTAACATTAGTCCCAACAAATCCACTGTCGTGGCATTCACCCGAAGGCATAAAATACAAGACCGGGGACCTCTTAGATTAAGGGGTGAATATATATAGATTTCGAGCGAGGTCAAATACTTAGGGGTAATACTGAACTCAAAACTTACCTGGAATCAACATCTGGAAAACACCGCCAAAAATGCGGTAACATCATTAATGATAGCCAGACCCTTGCATGGAAAATAATGGGGTTTAAGACCGGACATGCCGTCAGAAATTACAAGATGATGGTCAAATCTATCTTCACATACGCTTCCCTGATGTGGTGGCCCAAGACACTGCAGGAAAATGCCATACGCTAACTTAGCAAAGTGCAAAGACTGGCCTGCTCAGGAATAACGGGGTCAACGCTATCCACACCAACAGCAGCCATAAAGACCCTTCTAGACCTCTTACCTCTACACATAGTGATACAGGGGGAGGCAAGGATGGGAGCGTACAGACTGCAGCGGACAACCGCCTCCAACAAAAGAACGAGACGGGAGAGATTCATCGACCAACGATGCAGCAAAAGAGCCGCAGAATGCTTTAAATGAGCAGGAGCCTACTGAAAACCATAACGGGACTCTTGACTGGCCACATACCAGTAAAGTTCTACCTGAACAGGATGAACCGGTACGACGGAGACCTTAATTGCAGACTCTGCAGAAGGGAACCCGAGACAGCTAGACACATCCTGGTGAACTGCGAGACACTGGATCGCAGGCGACACAGTATTTTCGAGCAACCAAACGTAGACCTGGAAATAATAATGAAACATCATCCACTAAAAGACCTGGTACAAGGTACAAAAATACTGGAGTGGTTGGAATAAACCACACCGGCTTCAGTGCCGCAAGAGGACAATAAGTCGGAAAGACCTGGAACAAGGGAAAAAAAAGCTGTTCGTGATATTTTTAATAAATACTGAGACAAGATAGCGATAGCGGTCGATGATGGCTCTTCTAGATAATACCCCTGTCTTGAGTAGCATCCAAGCTCTCATAGCATTCTATTAGGATATCAGTTCATGGAAGCGTTCATTGGAGAGAGTTTCAAAAGCACTATCTTCAAGAATTTCAGTCAATATTTTATTCATGCCAGAAGATTTTCGCTTTTTATTTACTTGAGAGCTTGCTGTATAGTCTATAATATCTCTCTTGTCGAATTTTCACTTTGTCACCTCCAATTTTTCGCGTTGACGCCGCCATATTGAAATTCCACATTACCAGTAGGTATAGCGCACTTGGGAGTTTCTCCAGTAGGCGTAGCGCATCTGAAGAATAGGGTTATGAAAAGTGTAAAGAGCTTTTTAATAATTTGATGTATATCCTCCATCGTTTGGGCATCCTTCAGGGACCTGGCTCATCGGAGCTTGAAAAAAGAAACGAAGGCTCCCTATCATCTGTAGAAGATACTTCTTCTACTGTAATGTCTGACGCATTAATGTTTGCCTAAATTTCTTCCATTTCTTTAGATAGTGGCTCCAAAATTTCTTCTTCATTGTCGTTTCAGTCGTTGCAAAATGTTATCACAGGTATCGTTACAATTCGTGCACAGTATAGAGCGTTTGAGTCCAGGATTTCCACATAATTTTTGGTATTTCTAGAACTGATAGAACAACCCGAATTACTGCTGTCGTGCTGCTACCTCAGTTGGCGGTATCGATATAATATTGAATTTATTTTTATTATATATGTTGAAATATTAGTAACAATTTGTTATTTATTAAATTATGTTTTCACCATTATATTCAAACAGTCCAAGGATCAAGCGTTGCCCAGCTTTAGGTATGATTATTTCGTTGTTGGAAGTCTAGTTCCCAAATGTTTTTCTCCAACCACTTAAATAACGATATTTTCTCTGTAGATTTAGGAACTTTTTTTTCCATTACCATAAAAAGCGCACGCTATATCCGCTTATATTTGAAAACCTATTTTTCCCCTCAGCAGGAAAAAAATTGAGGTGACAAAGTGAAAATTACAAAAAAAGTGCCACAAAATCTATGCAAATACGAAGTTTTAAAACTTCCGGAAAACTTTCCAGACAAATACCTACTTCTTGGACCATAAGTCCGATATTTCCTCGGAATTTACATTTTCAATTCATCAATTTAAGTGCCCTCGTGACGTGTACCTATTCTAAGTTTAGGAAATCAGTCACTTTTACATTTATTTTTATTTTGTTGCCTTTTTTCTCTTTTCAATTTTTTTTTTCATGGAAGCTTTAATATTTTTTTCCTAATTTTGATCTTAAACTAATAAATTAAAGTTCTCTGGTATCTGAATATTTTAGAAGCACGGTATCAGGTTTATCAAAAGAGACATAATCAGCCGTGCCTTTTATGATAATGACATAAAACCCTAATCCCCGGGAGCTTCTTCGTCAAAAATAGTAGATATATATGAAGAGGGTCGGATGACACTTCATTTTAAAGGGTAAATAATATTATCTTTGGGGCCACCGGTAATAATTTCATTAGAAATGCCACCTTTCTTGAGAAACAAAATAATATAGGTAAGAAATCAATCCAAATACTAAATATTTTATAAGAGTAACTACTGCCTCTTGCCCTGGATTATTCAACGGGGAGCATTGGTAGTACGACTGTTAGGAAATAAATTTATAGTATAACATACCCGGGTTCGATCAGTAAGATTGAACGATGAGAATTTTTATCACCTTTTAAACAACAAATCTGAAAAATGAAATGAAAAACAAATAGGACCTACGTTGTGGAAACTTACTCAATTTTACTTACTGGACATGCGCCCGACAGCAAATATTTGGGAAATTTAAGGAAAGTTGTGATATGTAAAAGAAACGAAAAATTAGTGAAACGCCTCCTTTATTATTAAAGTAAAGCGTACCGTTCTCGACCTAGAATTCTCGAGGGAAAAGAGAACGGCAGAGAAAAACTCGATCCAACACTCCCCAAAAATCGAAACATACTGTGTCATTTTAATAATAATTGTGAGTCATTAATTCAATAAAAGTTGAAACTAGGTACCGTCCCTGTTCTTGTGCTAAAATTTTAATTACACACACTACATTCAAACAACACTACCTATAATCAATACTGAAGAGTTTTTGTTAGTTAGCCAGTTTCCAAGCAGGTACTGAGGTCTCATACGGGAAGCTACTCAGCTATAGTTGTTTTTGAGCCAATATCTCTAGATTGATTATTTCAATTTGTTAGGATATTCTCTCGTCAGGGCAGGAAAATTTAGTAAATTCAACAAGGCTCTAATGCACGCTCTGAATACACAAAATCAAAATATCAGCACAAAAAGACAGCACAGAATTTCTTAGGTTTTATTTAACTTTTTATCTGTGTTGTTTACAGCATGGAACGATTTTGGTTAAATACATAAACAATGCACATGTTATAAAAAATTGTTATAAACAAACAAAAAAACATAAAAATTGGAAAAAAATAATACTTGCGTAAATTGAACTCTCAAAAACAAAATAATAATTATTTAACTGACTGGTGATCGTTCCTTGACACACACACTAATAACAAATTGGATTGAACAATTAATTTTAATGCAAAATAGGAATGAAAATTGAATAATGAATAATTACAGACACGCGTTTAAAGGAACCAGTCTGTTCTCCAGTCTAGCGTCTAGTTGCCTATTCTCTTCTACCTTCCCTTCGTCGTACGGCTCGAACGCGATCCCCTAAATTTGATAGCGCGCTCTTCTTCTCATAAATTCCACTGAGCAATACATGGTTGCAACATCTACTTTTATTCAGTAAACATTTTCTTAAAAATTTAAGATTTGAAGAAATAATATTTTAAAAAGGTGGTTTTCCTCAAATTGTTCCGTATTCAGGAACCTTGTTGAAATTAGTTTGCGTGGAATGTTTTGAAAGTTCGATCTTAGGAGACTCCACTTTATGGTCTCAGAAGCTATCAATTCGTACTAGATAATTCAAATGATTCACCAAAGGATTATCGAATGTAATACCACAAGAGGTTTCAGGATTACCGGATAATACTTTTACCTGTCACGGAACGCGTTACGCAGCAACACCACGACTCCGAAGGAGGAGTGGTGTTGCTGGTAACGCGTTGAGTGTCAGGTAAAAGTATTAGGTAATCCTGAAACATCGAGTGGTATTCAAAAGGTTATACAACAAACTAAACTTTAAAATTTAAAAAAATTTCTAAAATAGAATTTGTTATAAATGCCACCAAGTGCGATAATCCCAAAAGGCTTATCACTTATTAAGCCTCTTGTATCATATGGGAATAATGTACAGTGAGTTGTATAATCGTGTTTATTCTATTATAAGGAGCATTTTTTTTCCAGTACGTGGTGGTCCATGCTTTGAATCATTGGAAGGTAATCCGACCTGTGGAGAGGACTATCCCAATCCAACAAATCTCACTTGTTGCAATGGAGTTTGTGTTGATACTTGTAGATAATTATTTCTTTGTGATCAATGATTTTTTTGCAATAGGCTATTTTTTTTAGTTACCAATCCTTGCAGAGAAAGTTGCTATTGTCACCAAGTAAACTGTTATGGAAAAGCTGTTATAGTATCCGGACCGGAACCTTGTAAATGTCCCAAATGTGTTCTACCAGGTATAACATTTCCATAGATTTTTTTGAGGATAAAGTTTCTAAGATCTTTGTTTCTGCCAGAACCTGGCAATAATTGCCTCGAAACTTTGGAAGTAGATTTTATTTGTGGATCAGACATGGTTTGTTGTGACGGATGGTGTCAAAAAAATGGTGATATTATTTTTATGCCAGAGTAGAACTAGATTTAAAATTATATTTTTTTTTTTCAGGCACATGCTAATGCGCATGAGTCTATTGCCGAACTTTATTCTAGGATATATTCTGATACCACGAAAAATACATTTTAAATATTCAACATATGCTTTTCCAGGTAAAGTAAAGGTTAATCTCTTTCGGATTATATCTTCCATTCCATTTTTCAATAACCCAGCGGTTTAATATTGCTTCGTAAGAGCAGATGAATTTCTGGAATATAATTTGTTTTGATAGAACATGCCATAAGAAAAACAGTATAATTATACATACCTATACACTCTGAGTTACTTAGCCCGTGCATTAGAAAATTTACAGTTTGCAGGTGGATTATTAAGTAATTCACCTGCAATCTAATGCACGGGCTACATAAATCACCCTTTATTAGGTAATTATAATTGTTCGTTTTACTGACAATAATTTATTATTTTAGATACAAACTGTGAACTGTTTCTTAGTGGACGCTATTTACTTATACCAACTTTCGCCATAATTTTTTCAATAATTATTGGATTCGGTAACGAAAGTATATTTCTTTAGCTTGATATTGAGTTTGCTTTCAAATGGTAGGTACTTTACATTATGCATAATATTTTATAAAATTTATTTGGTTCATATTCGCTCTTAATGTGTACCTAGGTATATTAATAAAAATATTATTTGTATTTCACTTTTTGTGTTTTGATATCTAAAAATTTTGTTCAAAAATCATTAAAAAATCATGGGGCTATATGGAAGACTGGGACTCCCAATGGCATCCTCGATACCAGGTTGTACTAAATATACTCCCTTCCCTTTATTATTTCATTTAGACAAGTGGGAAAATTATCATGAGAATTTATATTTTATTTGCAATGTAATTGTTATTATGGAATAAATAGATAAATATAATTAATAATGTCAAACAACAATTTTTAGCTTAAACCAGTTTTGAAACAAAAAAAAAGTATGGTAGCATATTATGTGTCAAGTCAAGTGATTAAATTCCTCAAAAAGTATACCACAGAAGTATACTTATTTAGGTCTGGACTTTATAATTCGTAAATGAAAATAAAAACGCCTGACCCCTCATCATAATATGTTCGAACTATACATTTTGAAAAGTGAATACGAATAGTCAGAGAGCCGACATTGATAACACGTATAGGATCCTACAAGACGTTCCCACATAAAACGAATGCTTTGAGTTGTCTCGAAACCGAATGCATAGATTGCCTCGATTTTCTTGGACTTCACGTGTTTTATAAAATCAAATAGTAGCATTCTGTCAAGTGAAAATTCGTGAACATAATATTCAATCCGTTACGTAGATAAGTGATACTACTACTCCAAACTTTACCAAGTTTTATTGAAGTTTCCACTCACGAACTTTCCTATAACGGAATAAACAAAATATGGAATAAAATTCTAAATCATATTATTAAACCTGGGACAAAAAAGGTCTACAAGTTCAGACAAAAGAAACGAAAGTGAAATTCAAATAATCATTCCAATTTAAACAGTTATTTTGTGTTTCATAAATGAATTAATATTCATCAATTAATAAATTGCGTATTCGTGATAATTCAATAACCAGTTATTTTAAGACCCCTACAAACTACCAAAAAAGAAAACACAAGAGGAGATTTTATGTTGATATTGATTGTGACAGGATATTATTCCCTTTTGAAAGTATTTTCTTCTATTAACTGAACGATTTAATGGAATTTTCGTGTTGAAAATGGGAGAAATCAAACAATAATTAATTATTTAATCAATCAATTATTTTGTGTGAGATCGATACCTCGAAGAACTGCTAATATTTTTATCCTTTATGAGGCATTTAAGATATCTTCATTTTTAATAACAAATAACAAAGTTTCAACGAAACGTTTCTGAACAACCATCAGGCCCACAAAACTCCTAGAAAACTAAATAAATTATTTAAACCCTGAATGCTAAAATCTTATTAATAATGTAACTTTAAGGAATTCATTCAACAAAGCGTCTTCCGGCGAGGACAAGCGTTTGCAGAGAAATTTAAACATCAGAGACGTTTCAGGACGAAGTAGGTATACTGTAGTTTATATGCTTGGGGACATGTTATTCTGTTTTCTGCCTTTTAGAGCTTTTGTTATTTAGTTTGAAGGAGATCAAGGAGTCTGTGTGTTACGTATTCAACGGTATACTGTGGTTAATTTAATTTCTTGGAAAAGTAGACTGTTCTCATAGTCTGCGGAGAAATATCACTTCTCTACTGTAAAACGTATTTTAAACACGAAATCTAGTAAATGCGGGCTTAAAAACTTGAGAATCAAATTCAAAAAATGGGCATTAACTGACTTTTTTGTTGACCGTAGCTATAACATATCTGAAAAAGTTTTTTTTTTTAAATTAATACCTACCTTGTTTATTTCTGGAAATAATTTCTTCTGCACCGTGGCGAACTTCTTTTATTCTGTTATGGAAAATCTATCAAAATATGCGGTTCACAAACTGTGTTACGATTTCAGCTAAATGGTAAATAAATTGATTATATTTTTATTAAAACAGAGACCGTGCTGACAATACATTATAGTAATTCCTTAATAGTTATTTGTATACCAAGGCCGCGAAGTGCCTTTTAGCGTACGTAGAGAAAAGTTATCGCCGAGGCCGCTTGCGGCCGAGGCAAGATAATCTCGAGGACGCTAAAAAGTTTCGTGGTCATGGTATACACACTATTTTTTGTGCAACCATGAAAATTATGTGAAATTACAGAAAAACTGTACTCCTTTCAACAAAAATGTGGAACTAACTACCAGTTTGATGTATAACCTGGTGGCTATGGTGGCACAGCGTTTCTATGGATGTCATGGATGACATATTTTGCAAGTAAACAAATACACAATAGCTATTTATACAATAAGTTACGAAATGAGCGTCTTTTAGGCACGCGACGTGAAAATTGTCCAACGAGGCAAAGCCGAGTTGGACAACACGTCGAGTGACTAAAAGACATCGTTTCGTAACGTATTGTATACAAGATTTTTTCTACTGTCATTTTATAATAAAAAAAAACAATTTTATTTCATGTGAATAAGTCGATTACACCCAAAATCTTTGTAACCTGCTTTTGCTTGACACCTGACACTTTTCATGCGATTTTTTTTTTCAAGATTCGACATCAATTATTGAAATCCCAGAAAGTAGGTAACAACACAAAGTTGTGTTTTGAGTAACCCAAACGTTCAATTCAATAATTACATTTTAAATATTCATAATAAATACAAAACAAAATTCAAATCTGTGTTTAGTGTGTTTTTAATTCTGTATAATGAATGACACTTTTAGGCACTAGTGCTTAAAAATTACTTTTACGCACTCAAAAGTCACTTTTACGCATTCAAAAGTCACTTTTACGCACTGAGTGCTTAAAAGGAACTTTTACGCACGCAGTGCTTAAAAGAATGTCGTTTTAAAACTAAAATGACAATCGAAAAGTTGCTATTATGAAACGTCAGTAGAAAAAGAATTTTGACGGTTCTCAAAAAATCGTGAAGATGTCCGAAAGCGATACAGATATTTTACTTTCTTGCACTCCTCCAGAGCTAAAATCAGCTATTTCTGAGTTAATACCTGAAAAACTAAGCGGCAAATGTGAAAATTGTTACTGCGAGTTCAAAAATTGGTGTGACAAACAAAATGTCGAAATGATGTCTGAAAACATATTTGCTAATTTAATGCAGAAGTAGAAAGTTTTGATAGTTCAATTCAAAAACACTGGATTATTAGTTGCTTCAGCTTCAGGAGTAAATATTAGTAATAATGCAAAGTGTCACAAAAGTGTTGATATTTATCCCAAATAATTTATGTTGTTCTGAAGAATTTGGAAATTAAATATACTCATTGTTGTTGTCAAAGTGTCGAATTTTGATTTATAGTTTCGCGGCCGTCACCAAGGGCAACGGCCGCGAAATTGAATTTCGAGGACTGTGTAGCGGCCGCGAAAGCTCATTTAGCGGACGGTTGCACAAAAATTAATGTTTGTTCCTTTTTTCCTTGGTTGTCCGTTAAGCTCCTACACAAAAATTCAGTCAGAAATTATTTATTAATCCAATTTTTAAATTACAAAATTAAATTATGCCGTTATCGAGAGAATTGAACCTCCCCAAAAGGTTGGCAAAATTTAATCTAATATATAAAATACTCCTGTCACAGTTTTAGTTACCTTCGTCCTCCGAAACGGCTTTACCGATTTTTATGAAATTTTATATGTATATTCGGTAGGTCTGAGAATAGGTTTTAAGCTATTTTTTATACCCCTAAGTTATAAGGGTGGTCCACCACCAAAAATTTTTAATTTTTTTTTTGCTTCTCACCACTACATAACCCAACTTATTTTTGTTAACAGTATTATCTCATAGCATTTTCGGCTTTACTGCTCCCAGAGCGCTCTCTATTTGGGCGGTGACGTCACAGATCTCTGCAGAAGTGCTCCGAGAGCGATTATGATCCAAGCGAGGGCACCCTATTTGAAATCGATAGCCGAACGTACTTCAATTGTTTTGTTTTGACCAATCACTGATCTATCGAATTTGACGGAGCAAGGAATAGCGCTCCGTGCGAGATTTTAGAGCGTTTAATGCGCAAGTCGAACACGTGAATCCGTTTCAGATCGCTTTTTGATCAATCGGGAGCAGTTTTGAGACAAAAGTCAAAAGCGCTATTATTATATGTACAGTGTGATTTTTTAAGTGTGCAACATATGGGTATTTTTTTTAGTAATAGCACAAACCAAATACAAACGAGGCCAAAAGTTGTTGCATGTCTGATAATCATATTAGGTGCACTTAGAATGGTTGCAAGTCAAACAGCATACAGGGTATCTCAAATAATATCAAAGCTGTACTGTAAAGCACCCTTATTTTAGAAAATTCAGCAAAATGTTATAGAGAAAAGTTGTTTGGAATTAAAAGTTATGCCTAAATACCAAAACATACCCTCCTAAGATTTTTTTTATTATCTTTCGAAAAAAATCTATAATTTCTATATTTTTTTATTTTTTATTTCCGCCCTTAATACTTTCAAAAATTAATTAAAATCAAATCAATTTTACATAACTTTGTTCAAATTCAAGCATATTTGTAAAATTAACTTAGATTTTTATTTTTTTATGGAATTACAAAATTCATGTTTGTTGCAATGATATTCAACACAACTTTAAAATATTGCAATTTTTTTTTTAACAAGTTAAAACATTTCTAAGCCATATGCCATATTAAAAAAACTCTCCCTAAAGTGCAAAAGTTTTATTTTATTTAAGTAAATATTACTACAATTTTGATATTTTTTGAGCTACCCTGTATGCTGTTTGATTTGCAACCATTCTAAGTGCACCTAATATGATTATCAGACATGCACCAACTTTTGGCCTTGTTTGCAATTTGATTGTGCTATTACTAAAAAGAAATCCCATATGTTGCACACTTAAGTGATGACACTGTATATAAATATTATATTCTATCGTCTGATTGCGCGGTCCTTTTCTTTCATTACATACCATTCACAGTGACGACAATTGCTGTCTTATTTTTGATTGGTTCTTTAAATTCCTATATATTCATATGGAAAACGCCGCCATTAGCAAGAGGTAGGGCACAAAATGGCGGCGGGAGCTCTATTGTCGCCACTGTATAAATAAGGCTTATTTAGTCACTGCTGTAATACCATTTGCACTGTAATACCATTCCGTATATGACACCATCTATGATACATGATAGAAACCTTCATTTAGTTTTCGATCCCGAAAAGTGAATATTGTGATAGGTTATGTTTATGTTATTTTATTAGGCAATCCAAATCACGTGATTCAATATGGCAGTGCAGGCCGATATTATTTTGTTTACATTTGATCGTGTGTTAATTGTGTGAATTAATAGGAATTTTTGAATCTGTGGTTATTGACGATTCAGATGATTTTTTTGTCATCTTTACATTCTTTGAACATTCCTGTGCCTGAGTTTATTTATTTGGTGGTACACTTTACAAGAATAATGCCGGCAAGGTGCCTAAAAAGGGATGATGTAAAATTTTAATTTAAGGTGATTTCTGATCCAGAGAGTAAGCATTAATTTTCTGCAACCAAGGTCAAATTCGCCATCAGAAAAAACTTAATTTAATTCAGCTACTAGATACGTTAACACAACATTTAATAGGTATTTAATAATTCAGAGGCGGTACGAAGTTCGCCGGGTCAGCTAGTAATTCTATAAAATTAAAAAAATATATATTATGAGACGAGAAATTTTAATAGTGTATTAAATTAAAATTACATAGAAATAAGGACTCCATAAGGATCTTATCATCGAACAGCTTTATAGATTAGTCCCCAGTACATCGACCTTAAAATTTTGTAACTCATGTACCCGCCCAACTTCCTGAGCGACTTCATAACACCAAGTCGGACAATATTTTCCATGTCTCCACCCTGGGCGATGGGACATTGCTGCGCTAGCTCTTCGTGAAGTTGTCGTTCTGACGTCCCTAAGGAAGTTGATACATGTACGTGTAGTTTCAATGCCAATCGTCTGTTCTTTACATTACATTAACGATATCACATTTGTCGGACAAAAACCATGTGGCTTTGGGGAAGGTCCGACACCCCCAACATGTTGCTGTGGCGTCCCTAAGGAAGTTGATACATGTACGTGTAGTTTTAATGCCAATCGACTGTTTTTGTATTACATTAACGATATCACATTTGTCGGACAAAAACCATGTGGCTTTGGGGAGGTCCGACACTCTCAACATGTCGCTGTCGCGTCCCTAAGGAAGTTGATACATGTACGTGTGTTTTTAATACCAATCGACAGTTTTTTACATTACATTAACGATATCACATTTGTCGGACAAGAAATTTGAGACAATCAATGAAAAAATTAAAATTAGTTTGCCTTAACGCAACATGCATATTAGTCAGTTTATTATTTACCTACTTTGTCAAATACCTGTGGGCCCTGTGTCATATTCCCTGATCTGTTTTTTTGATAGTTCTCCGAGTATTTACGGAAATTATTTAGTGAACGGTCATTCAAAACCACGCGTGTGAGAAAGAATTGATATTCAGTCGTGTTTTTTGTGCAATTTCAGGAGTGAAGATCCTGAATTTCGGCAGCAATTGATCAAAAGGACTTTTTTCTCCAAACGTCAACAAAACGTCACTTTGTCAGCACTTGTCAAGATGTTAGAAATTTAATTTCTATGATGGTAGGCAAATCCAGCTGGTTAACACCTGTCGAGGTGGTAGAAATTTAATTTTTAATGCTGCTAGGCAACCGCAGCGGCAGTAGAAGTACTTTTAGTGCCGCTCGTACTTTTACTGCCGCTTAACCATTCAGTTACCCCCGAGCTTACCCCATTCGTTTGGAGAAAAAATAGCGTGTTGCATACGGAGTAGAAGCACTTTTTTGTGCTTCAGCAGTATTGCAAGCCTCACTACGTTCGGCTCGCAAACCTACTGCTTCAGCACAAAAAAGTAAAGCTTCTACTCCTAATACAACAATATACTATTGTTGTCCGACTGACTTTAATACTCATTTTATTTGTCCGACATTTACTATACATGTTTTAAAATTACATTGTTATTCATAATTATTTTTGTCGGACATACATGTATCAACTTCCTTAGGGACGCCACAGCGACATGTTGAGGGCGTCGGACCCCCCCAAAGCCACGTGATTTTTGTCCGACCTATGTGATATCAATAATGTAACATAGAAAACAGTCGATTGGCATCAAAACCACACGTATATGTATCAACTTCCTCAGGGACGCCACAGCGACATGTTGGGGGCGTCGGACCTCCCCCAAAGCCACATGGTTTTTGTCCGACAAATGTGATATAGTTAATGTAATATAAAAAACAGTCAATTGGCATTGAAACTACACGTACATGTATCAACTTCCTTAGGGACGTCAGAACGACAACTTCACGAAGAGCTAGCGCGGCAATGTCCCATCGCCCAGGGTGGAGATATGAAAAATGTTGTCCGACTTGGTGTTATGAAGCCGCTCAGGAAGTTTGGCGTGTACATGAGTTACAAAATTTTAGGGTCGATGTACTGGAGACTAATGTTTTTAAGTCTTGATGAAATAATCAATTTTTCATTTAACGAAAAACTGCACTAAAAGCCCAAATCAACGAATGAAAATTGAATATCAATAGAATTTTCAACGAGCTTTAATGGGAAATCCAGCCCCGTGACAGCTTGAAAGGCAGTTAATACAGTAAGCAAAAACTTCTTAAAATAGAAAAAATTAGGTCACGGTTTGTTTTTCTTCATTTTCAATTCGTTTATTATTCATTAATCACCTTTTTGAAAAAGACAAACTAGGTTTTTATTGGATTTTCTTCTAACTAAACAAATATCAGTCGCTATAAACAGTTACAATTTCTTGAAAGTAGCCTCTGTGTGTTCTAGTACCTAATATAATTAGTGATTTACTTTCTTCCTCCATATAGATTAGTAAGTATATGAAGCTTTCTGTCGCCATAAATACAGTAGCTTTGGCTGAAAAAAAATTACAATATTTTTGCTGTGGCCCAAAACCGTTTCAATAATTATTTTAGTATAAATTTAAGTCAATATTGAACTTTACAATTTTATGTATGTATAAAAGCTGAATTGTTTTAAAATAAACAGCAATGCTATTTGAAAATGCAATTTATTATACTGTTTCATTATAAAATAGAAATCGATAAAAATTAATAAACCTGTTTTGATAATGGAAGCCATTTCCAATAAAAATTCGGAACGTTTTTGAAAAAAAAAAAAAACAAACTGATGAAAAAATAGTTATTTATGATGTAAATGTTAGAAGTACATTTTTAAGGCACGCATGTGGAAGTTTGCAATTCACATAAGTGGCCTAAAAATACTTTTAACACAAATATCATACAATATCTTTTCTACAAACGGCAATAAAAATCAATAACCAGTAACAAATTGGATTTTTAGAATGAATAATAAATTGGAAGAATCTTTCTTACATAAAATTATTGAAATTGACATTCGTCAAAAAAGCCAAACAACCAGTACCTTGTTTTACAGGTAATGAAATGTCTTGTCAGTTTTCAGCTATGGTTTTCAGTTTCTTAGAAGCCTGTTGTGGTTAATAGTATTTTTAGGTGCTAAAAATGCAAGAAAATACAGAAGAAAAAGAGGAGTGCATCGATTCCTTGAAAATATAGATGAGGCGGCTAATCGGGCTACCTCAGTTGTTCAAATTTTACCTTAATCTAATATATAAAATTCTCATTTCACAGTTTTAGTGACATTCGTCCTCCGAAACAGCTTCATCGATTTTTATGAAATTTTATATGTATATTCGGTAGGTCTGAGAATAGGTTTTAAGCTATTTTTTATACCCCTAAGTGATAAGGGCGGTCCACCCTAAAAAATAATAATATTTTTTTGCTTCTCACCACTACATAACCCAACTTATTTTTCTTTGCGCATTCAATGCCATTACTGCTCCGAGAGCGCTCTCTTTCTGGGCGTTGACGTCACAGATCTCTGCGGAAGTACTACGACAGCGATTATACGTGAATCGGTTTCAGATGGCTTTTTGATCAATCGGGAGAAGTTTTGAGACAAAAGTCGAAAGCGCTATTATTATATATATTATATATATCTTCTATCGTCAAGATTGATTGGTTCTTTAAAGTCCTATATATTCATTTGGAAAACGTCGCCATTTTATGGCCTACCTCTTGCTCCTTTTAAATATGAATATATAGGATTTAAATGGACATCCATCATAAAAAAATTAAAACAGCCTATTTGATGACTAGTATGAGGTACATCAAATGCGTTGTTTTTCTTATTTTTATGATGGATGTCCATTTAAATCCTATATATTCATATTTAAAAGTAGCAACAGGTAGGCCACAAAATGACGGCGGGATTTCTATGTCGTCACTGTAGATAAGGCTTATTAAGTCACTGTTGTAATACCATTTGCACTGTAATACCATTACGTATATAACGCCATCTATGATACATGATAGAAACCTTCATTTAGTTTTCGATCTCGAAAAGGGTGGGTACAATTTTGCGAATATTGTGATAGGTTATGTTTATGTTATTTTATTAGGCAATCCAAATCACGTGATTGAATATGGTAGTGCAGGCCGACATTATTTTATTTACATTTGATCCTGTGTTAACTGTGTGAATTAATATGAATTTTTGAATCAGTGGTTATTGACGACTCAGATGATTTTTTTTTTGTTTTCTTTACATTCTTTCAACATTCTGTAACGTGCCTAAATTAATGTAAAATTGCCTTGATTGTATTGATATCTTGGGTATCGACTGTTGATCGATAACAATTTCACATAAATTAATTTTTATTCACTATTGTTACTAATTGTTGCTACTATTGCATTTAGTTTTGTCCTATTTGTTAATATCTAGAGTTGGTAATGGTTTTTGGCACATTTTAACTCCTTCTACAGCTCCTTGGCAAAATATTTTATTTCCAGAATCAGTATCGATTGTCATATTTTCGCTCTATTCCTGGCCAAAATTTTATGGAGTTCAATGTCAAGTGCACCATTTCGCTATGCGAGGTGACTTGCAGGTTAATTGTAAGAAAGGTGTTCTTTTTACATCCAGCTTTTAATTGGAAAAGAGATCAGGGTTAAATAGTTACCTTTGCCTTTAAGTCTACCCTTTTCGGGGATTTGAACCCTGCATCTCACAAGTATTAAGTTACAGTGCTTATCTGTTGCGTTTTTGCCTTTGAATCTGTAACTTAAATCGTCGTTGTACGGATTTTCAACCAATTGTGTCTGGAAGTGGAAGCCATTTTGGTACCGTAGACCTGAGTACCATTATCTTGCCAGAAAACCCTGTGGGACAGGGTTTTTCAATCTGAGCTTTTTTCTCCGTTTGAGAGTTACGTTACGGTCCCATTTACCCCACCGAATTGCTGCTTGGTAGAAATTCAAGTCCATCAATTGGATTCCACCAATAACCGGTCTCTCAAAGCCAATCCTTGAGACCTGCTCGACTCATCGAGCCCTGAGTGAGAACCAAGGAGTCAGCAGCTGTTTTGTGGTATCGTAACTTAACATTACTATCATAATTATTACCTTTTTACCGAGCTTTTTTTACCGTTCATTCTCTTATCTTTTTTTTTATAAATTTATACCTTCAGTTACTTAGTTTTTGTGTTGATAGTATTTGTCAGGTTGTCAATTGATCAACAACATATCACCAAGCTTGTCTATTGATTTTCCTCAAACCAGTTGACTTAAATTCCATTCATAATTAACGTAAATTCCATTTATAATTAACTTAATTGCACTTTTCATAACCTCATTGACCTTATCTGAACTGCAATAGCTAGATTCAAACCCAATCATTTAGATTTAATAGGTAGTTATAATCAACCAAATTCTAGCAATAAACTGTTACATGATTCTATAACAATTTAATTGAAGGTGTAAACCAGAGTGATATCACAAAGGTAGTAGTAGTAGTATTGCGGATAATAACAAACCGGTTTATATAATATATTGGATTATTGACATTGATTTATTTTATATTGATTTGAACCCTGATTGCTCTTGTAATTTTTTTTTTTTTTGGAACTAATGCCGAACTAACTCTAGTTTTTCTTACATCCGAATTCAAGTCAATAGTTACTAATATCTAGGTTGGGTTATTGATTTATTGCAGGATTTAACCGTTATTTAACTGAAGTGCTTATTATGAAAACTTACGTTTAATTGAGGTATTACTTTATTGCTTATGCATTTAATTCATATTGTTCAACTGACTTGAGTTTGGTATTGAACTACAGTTTTTAATTTCAACTGATTTGTTGACTTTTCATATTTATTACCTGAGTATTGAACAACCGATAATTACCTAATTCATTTATGCTGACAAATTATCGAGCAATTACTGTATTTTTATTAAATAAATTTAGCTCTTGAATCTTAATATATATTTGTTTCATTTGACTCTGGAAGCTCACTCTTGACTACCAACCAGTGGCGTTACTTTAATTGAACTGAATATTCACTGGTTAATTATTTATTTATTTTATTTTATTTTATTTCATTATTTTATTTTATTTTATTTTATTTTATTTTATTTTATTTTATTTTATTTTATTTTATTTTATTTTATTTTATTTTATTTTATTTTATTTTATTTTATTTTATTTTATTTTATTTTATTTTATTTTATTTTATTTTATTTTATTTTATTTTTATTTCGTTTTGCCTGTATCATAATATCTTGGTCTTTGGGTCCAGCCAACAGCCTGGAGAATACTGGCCATTCTGTCCAAGGTCAGTGGCGCCCATAAAAATCCCACCCCTACTCTCCGTATTTAATTTCTGAGCTAGGGCTAAATTTGCAACGTCCTAGACATCCAATAGACCAATTCTTTTAATTTCATAATTTCAAATTATTATAATTACATTTCACTTTTTATTCATATTAACAAAAAAACGTAGCAAGTCCTGTGCCTGAGTTTATTTATTTGGTAGTACACTTTACAAGAATAATGTCCACAAGGTGCATGAAAAGGGATGATGTAAAATTTTAATTTTAGATGATTTCCGATCCAGAGAGTGAACATTAATTTTCTTCGACCAAGGCCAAATTCACCATCGAAAAAAACTTAATTGAATTCAGCTACTAGATACGTTAACACAACATTTAATAGGTTTTTAATAATTTAGAGGCGGTACGAAGTTCGCCGGTCAGCTAGTATCAATGTAAATAACTAAAAATACAAACTTTTTTTGACGCTCGCTTTCAAAATTTGATATTTCATTTTTAACACTAGTGCTATAAAGACTTTATGGCACTAGTGCGAAAAAGTAACATTTTTAATGCTACGGGGGGGTGTTAAAAATTGCATTTTTAACACGTTTGTTTAAAAAGTATTTTTGGATTTTAATCTGTTCGTTTATAAATGGTCACGACGTTTGCCTTTTGACAGTAGGTATTTACAGCCTTCCGAATCTATAGTATGCATTCGATCGTGAGTTCAGCTGCTTCCCGCCTTTGAGCATAAGCTCCAAATGTCCAAATCAGTGTACAAACCCACTAGGTAACAAAAACACTGTAGAGGCAATACCTGTTCGAAGATCCGGAACCCTTTCAACCCAGCTCCGACCATGGATAGTTAGCGGGGTGAGACCTTGTCTAAATCTAACAATTAATCCTAGAGCTAGCTACAATGGTCTATTTTCCTATTCCACGTTACTTTTTTTTTTCCTCATCCTAACAATTTCCTTATCTTCTGTTTCCTCTATACTTCTGACTGCTATTTCAGCCCATTTTTTTTTTTTTTTTTCAATTATTTGTTCTCTTTTCCTTTTGTTATTTGCTCGGAGCCTGATGTTGAGGTTTTGTATTCATCCCGGATTCCGTTCCTGAAGGCCCTCCTCTCAAGGTGTTCACCTGGCTTGTAACATGCTAAATGTTACTGTCTTTTTTTTCTATGTATTATAAATTGAATTATCGCCTTGAATGCTGACAATCTGGTGACTGCCATTATCAAAAGAACTTAAAGGTAGGTTTCTTCGAAAATAATAATAGCAATTAATAAACTAGAGGACACGATTCTCGTTCAAATTTGAAGTAGGTACCAGTGTGATACCAACACTTTCCGTTGGCTATTTTTTTTTGGAGAGAAGCTCTGTTTGTTCAGCTTTTCTTATTCTTTCTATCCTTTCAAATTTTGTCGTTCATCCTAAAAGGTCGATGCAGGCCTGGGGGCAGCCATCTTCCCAGGTGAAATATCGATTACCATTCTCGTGGAGAAAAGTACCTTATCGGCCATCAGGCAATATTTTAACGAAATAAAGTGCGTAAAGGCCGTTCGTTTTACAGCTTGCAATTCTTTCTGCAATATGCAAAAAACTTGAACGAGGGCATGCGCAGAAGTGTGTCAGCTGATTGGTTTCTGCAAGATTTTTGAAACTTGAATGGCATTGCATGCAATCGGTTTGGTGCCATTTTTCTTGAACGTTTTCGTGCAAGCTGGGGAATTTTTAGCAATTATGATGCCTAAAGCTGCTGCTATTGCTTTCTTCTTTTTATATCGACTTATAATCACTTTTTTTATTTTTGGAAAATGCAAACATCAACAACACAACGTTAAAAACAAAAAAGTATGGATAAGGTTTAGAGAAAGAAACAAGTCAAATTGCAAGGTGTAAAACGACGTGCAAGAAATCTTGAATGCAATTTTTTTGCATGCAATAAATGGCATTCAAGTTTTCTTGTAAGCTGTAAAACGGCCTTTAGGTTAGAGAAAGAAAAAAGTCAAATTGCAAGGTGTAAAACGACGTGCAAGAAATCTGGAATGCAATTTTTTTGCTTGCAATAAATGGCATTCAAGTTTTCTTGCAAGCTGTAAAACGGCCTTAAGGCAATTGCAACTGCAACTTCTATTTGTAACTTCTTCCCTCGTCAAGTGACAACAAATGGATGGTTACCGTACTCTTCCTTTTTGTCAGAATTGAAGCTTGTACAGAAGTTCATTTATAACTTTTATTATCTATTTTTTATTGATTTTATTGTTTTACCAACAATTAATTTATTTTATCTTGTAAAATTATTTAATTATTGACCTTTAACCTCACTGTGAAAATATATACTGTTTTGATTTGAAAATTGCTTTAGTGTTTTATTGGTTTTACCTATGTCAAGATTTGGTTGAGTTGTATGCCTTACTTTTATTCCTTTTCAGAATTTTTGATTATCGTTTGCTATTTTTTTTCTAGGTGTGTGTCTGAATTTTGACACTCAACAGTCGCACCTGGAACGGGGGGGTCAGGCAATGACCCCAGTTTACTTTTTTTAGCATCACTTACTCATTTTTACTTTATCTTCAAAACCCGTTTAGGACTTTTATTTTACGTGTTTTTGCAACCCGTAGACATAAAATTTGTTGGGATTGGTAAAATCTTTGACCTTCACCCGACGTTTTTGTGACGCGTACAGTCATCGGCGAGACACAAGAAAATGGCCGATGGCGATTTTTTCAATTTAATTGATATAGTTGCCTATAATTCCTACATTCTTTTTATAGAAGCTAATGAGAACTGGGCAAGAGATAATCCAAAACAAAAATCTAGGAAAAAACTTCTTCTATAAAATGCTTAGGCAAGCTGTTGTGTCAAATTGATATGGGTAATCGCTCAAGCTATAGAGGACTTCAAAATAAATATATAGCTACTTTGAAAATTAGTTTTGAATAAGATACTGAATTTTTTCACTTTTGTTTTTACAAATCACGTACCCGTTGAGTCGCTAACCCCCCTGTTCCGAATTCAAGAAAACCTGGGGTCAGTCGCTAACCCCTCTGTTCCATGTTTTCCGGGTATCCAATTAGGGTCCCAGTGCGACTGTTAAATATTTAATGTAATTTAATTATTTTTGTTTTTAATATTTAGTGGCGCACTTTCGATTCTGTACTTATTAAGCTATTAACCCACCCCTTATAATTATTTCCTAAGCAAACTGAGCATATTATGGGTCTCCTGTAGATTTGTCAAATGGGTTACATAAATTGGCGCCCAACGTAAGGGGCCACTGAACGTCACAAATATTAACATCATCAAAATATTATTGTACAGTTTGGTAATATCTTTTACCTTTTATCTTTGCATAACTAAACTATTAGACTTTACGTATACCTGTATTACGTAAATAATTCTAAATTATTCAATTTCTACAATTATATCTTTTCCTGTATCTTTAATAATTTACCGAACAAAATTTAATGAATACTTTCGTCATCTACCTACTAATTCTTTATATTTTCCCTGTAAATTAAATTCGCATTTCCTTTAATCCCGAATCCTAATTTTTTATTGAAAAAGAATACATTGCAAATAGTACTTCCTAATGATCCCGGCGACGGATAGTGTCTTCAGGAACACAGCGCTCTTGCCTACGGGAGCTCTTGATTTCCCTCATTTCTTACTCCGAGGAAAATCCTGTCATACCTATAATCCCATATAAATGCCCTATTTTCGTCCCCGTTTCATAGTAAAATTTTCTTGCTCCTATTGAATGATTTCAAGGTTTAAAGTCAGGCCTATAGTTTATTACAGCAACGCGAGATGTCATTGCTTTCGCCCCTATAGTGTGCCCTAACTTGATAGTAAAAAAAAAAAAATAGAAATATTCATTTGGTTAAATTGTATGATGGAAGGTTTTTTCTTTTTTTTTGCGGAAATTCGAAGTATTATTCTGTTTTACATAAACAGGGTTGTAATTTGGACCAACGCAAATAATTCTGAACGTTCATCCGACGGATTTTTTTTTAAACAGTGTAGCTACAGGCGTATTTCCAACTATTTTTGGACTAGCGTGAAAACTACAAGTTCAAAAAATTTGAAAAAAATATATGTCGCGTAGAATTGCAATAGTAGTTCGTAATAAAAATAACGGGAAACTTCATCTATTCGTTTTGAAATAAATGGTGAAAAACCACTTTTTTCAGTTTTTGCGATATAACTCAAAAATGGCGAGTCAAATTTGCTTAAAAAAAATTATGGATTAAAGTATATCCATAACCATAAAACATATATTTTTTTTGGAATTTTTCAAAAAAAGGTTCAGAAAATAGGAGTTGACTTTAAACCTTAATACCTCAGTGTCAGGACATACTGGGCTTTCATTTTAAAACTTGCCACCCACGTTATCTGCGTAAAGAGGCATATTTGCGGAAATTGCCAAAACTCGTCAACAAATTTATTGAGGGGGAAGGTTTTCTACGTAAAACTGGACTTCGCCCCTTCAACCCCCTAAGCCCTAGGGCTACCACCCCAAAATTTTCAAATTAGACAGGGGGTCGAGTGTAAGATTATTTTAAAGGGCTGTTCAATATGTACATTTTGCCGTCTTACTTTTACGTTCAATCAAGTACAGAATGGCAAGAGTGCCACTGAATTTAAAAAAATATATAATTAGATTACCTACATTAAATATTGAAGAGTGAAAATTCAGAAACACGCCTAGAAAAAAAATTAGCAAACGATAATCGATAATTCTGAAAAAGAAAAAAAATACCTAGGGCATACAACTCAACCAAATCTTGACATAGGTAAAACTTACTGAATAATTTTTAAATTTAGAACGTGTTGTCCAACTTTGATTTCAGTTCAGGTTATTGATTACGAATAATAAAAGTTAAGTAAAGATAAATCTATGATAAATTCGATAAATAGAAGATCGGAAATAATTATTTAAAGATCACTTCGGTGTTGAGAATGTGAAATTGAAATTTTAAATAATTGAATGGAATGTCATGTAAAAAAAATCAATTAATTTTGTTAATTCATCATACAGTAGATTTCAAAAAAAAAGGTAGGTAATAAAAGCTATAAATGAACTTCAATATAAGCCTCAATTCCGACAAAAAGGAAGAGTACGGTAGCCATCAATTTTTTGTCCCTTGAAGAGGGAAGTTGCAAAGGGAAGTTGCAGATTCTAGCTTTGAATCAAGGTAGATAGAGGCTTGAAGTTCTCAGTTATCGTCAAATGTAGAGGTATAGGAGTCAATACGTGAGGTACTTGATGTCTGTAGGAATCTCTTTAAGAGCTCTATGCCCACGCCTCACGAAAATAATGATCTTTAAAAATGTTGGAAATGGATTCGTCGAGAGAAACGGCTCCTCGGAAAACCCTAAGTGATAGAGGCATTCCAGGGACAACCATTACTTTTAACCCTCCATCGCTCGCACCGTTAGAAAAAATCTAACATTTTTTAAAAATTTGTCATAATTTCTACAATTTTTTATTATTTTTGCTGTGTATCCAGGAATGCTTCTATGACCCAACCTACAACATGCATGTATAGTCGACTGGGTCGATTTTTCTATTTTTGTGCCAAAACGACATATTGTTAGTGCAAATCTAACACGCGAGCGTGTGAATGTTAGAAACAATCTAACGACGCGAGTGACGGCGTATGTTAAAATTTTGTTAATTTTGATCAATTTTGATAGATTTTCAATTTGTATTTTAGTGTTTTTATTAAAACAACACTTATATAAAATTATTAAAAATCAATTTAATTAATATACGAAACTTCTGTTTGAAAAATAATAGTTTAATTGCAAAGAAATGGATGTTAGATAAAATCTAACTCGCGAGCGATGGCGTAAAAAAATGAGGCGCGAGTGACGGAGGGTTAAAAAAAATTAAAAAGGACTTACCACGAGGGGGTTTGAAATTCAAACTCAAATAAAACGGTAATCACAAGACTTTCGATATTAAATTTTGCGGTAAATAATGGATCATTGCCTTATGCAACTTTCGTTCATTAAAATAATGCCTGATTGCCGCTAAGGTACTTTTCTCCACGAGAACGGTAATCGATATTTCACTTAGGAAGATAGCTGTCCTCAGGCCCGCATCCACTTTTTAGGACGAACGAAAAAATTTGAAAGGGCTGAAGAATAAGACAAGCTGAACAAGTAGAGCTTCCCTTCAAAAAATAGTCAACGGAAGTGTTGGTACCAAACTGGTACCTACTTCAAATTTAAACGAAAATCGTGCCCTCTAGTTCAATAATTACTATTATTATTTTTGAAGAAACCTACTCTCAGCATATAGGCGATAATTTAATTTATAAAATATTACATAGAAAAAAAGACAGTAACATTTAGCATATTACACTGCCCTCCTTCAAAAAAAGAAAAAATAGATACGAAGTGTATATGTTTTTTTGATAAACTTAAAAACCAAGTGAGGTAGGTGAAGAAAGAGGAAAGTTGAAAGCGGTTGGCAAGTATTTTAGTCTGATATCTAACGTGTATCATTCGCTTTAACGGAAATCATTACTGGTAGGTCACAATTGAAAAAAAGTAATAATTGAGAAAAAGTCATAATAAGGTGTGGTCTTCTAAAAACTTGACTGCACTTTCAACGTTACTTACCTTTATTTTGCCATTCATAACATTTAGAAGGAAGGGAAACGGAAAAAAAAACAACTACACAGGAAAAGACCCTGTGTAGTGAAAAGATAGAACGCCAATTCAAATATTAATTCTGGGCGGAGTTCCCGAAGAGAGACCCTTCATCTCTTGTATACAAAGGGGATCAGCCGCCATATTCAAGTTATCTGTGAAAAGGCTCAATCAATAAGGGATGGGAAAGAAGTCGGTGTGCGGGCGAACACACCTAGGAATGCAATTATCCCAAGAATGGCTCTTTCCATTGAAATCACCGTTATTCCTCAAAGAACTGGCCGACTACTCCCCACTAAGCCTGTGTCAAAAAGGTGGTAGGCAGCAGCCTGTCCAATTGATTTTCCCCAACGGAGAAGAGAAATCACTTAAACAGCAATCGGCGCAAGTCGTATGGGGGAAAACTTGAGATAAGTTCACCCCGGAGCAGTGGCGCACGGTATTGAATCAAAATTTCAGTTTTCATTTTTCTCTTCTCATTCTTCAGAAGGATTTCCTTCTGAGGAATGGAGAAGCACATTCACATCCATACACCCTAATACAGCATGTATTAGGCCACAATGGTAATAGCCTCGATAACAGCAAAATAATGGTAAGGTAAGGAAGATAGAGATATAAATAGATAGAGAGTTAGGTAAAGATAAGTAGTTAATAAATCTAAAGGGAAAAATTCCGAATAAAATTCATGACGATAATGACTGGTGAAATCTGATTCTGCATTATGTACACCAGCAACTATTTGGTAGATAGTATTATCAACGATAAGCGATAATTAGAATAGGTAATTCAACAAATAAGATATGGCAATTTCAGCCAATTACCAGACGAAAATTTAACCCCAAGCTAACGGAATTGATAAATGAGCTGAGTCGCAGCAACTTATTGAAATCGGTACGGTGATGTGAGGAAAACAAAAACTCACTTCAGAGATAAATCTGTGTAAGCCACGGTAATGTCTTAAAAAAAAAAAAACAGAAGATAATAAAGGTAAGCACCCAATAAACATTTTTCGCAACTTATAGTAACGTCAAGTTATATAATGGGTATATAATAGTAACAAAGGTATATAAGAAGGTTTCCAAGTTTTATAATCTGCAACCTATGGTAACATAGTTTTATAAAGTGTTTATAAGTTTACTATAACTTACAGGTATATAATAAGGTGATGTAACTATTACCATCACCATTTTATAAAACTTTTAGTACCCGTTACTAAAGTATTTATAGGAAATTTTTGTAAAGGTTACCGTAACCTCATTTATATAACTAGAATACCCCTAGTTATATAGAAGTGTTGTCAATCACCTTTATAAAACCTGGAAACTAGTAGTGTTTGCAGTATATGTTATAAAACTTTTGGTAACGATAATTTCTCTTATAAAACCTTTAGTAAAACGAAACTACCTAATTTGACATATGAGAATAATCAGGTGTCTGTTGTTGTTTATTATTGTTATAAGAAAACTTTGCATAATGCTTTTAAAAAAAATGAAGTTCAGCACATCATTTCGCCGAAAATTTTCAAAAAACTTTAATAAAATCCCAAATTCAGTGCCCTCGGTATCCACGAGGACACCATACACAAGTTCCTAGACAAGAAAATAAATTACCCACTTGAGGGAACTGATAAACATGATGATTATAGCAATAACACTATTTTGAGACCAAAATTGCCAATACCGGCGCTGACGGCATCTAGTTAAAAGTTAAGTATATAATGTTACTAATAGTTATAAAATATAACCTTAGGTGATATTATAGTTTCCAGAGTTTATATTGTTACTAAAGTGATCCGCCATATTTTTCCACCCAAAATCATAATAATAAAAAAAATGCATTGCAGAAACACTAGGTTAAGCTGATTTTGATGGAAAATATACAATAATTGTTTTAATACTGGCAAATGACATTAATTTCTTCTTAAATTTTATTTAATATTTATGTGTATATTTTTTTGTGAGAAAACTAATTTGAAATTGATAAAAAGTGAATATTTCAAGGGCCCCTGCGTTTTTTCGAAGTACCGATTTTACTTTTGCAGTAGAAAAAGTTTCCCAACTATATTTTGAGTCTACCAATGCTGTAAAATTATAACAAAGTACCATCGTTTTCTAATAGGTAAATATTATTAATATTTGGACTCCATATTTGTTTTTATTTAGCAGACATCTTGAAATAGAATTCTGGGAATAGAATAGTAGGAGACCATTTAAAGCAATATATTTGAGAGAGAAAAAATATGTATTTATAATGATGACAGAATTGACAAAAGTTATATAGTGGTTACCACAATATTCCCGTTACCAATGGTTACATAAATTAAAGTTATATACCGCTACTAAACACAGGTTTTCTAAACCTCTATAAACGCTCAATTTAAGCTCTTTAAAGGGTTTATAGGAGTAACAGAAATATTTCGGTAAATGGATATAAAACCTTAAGTTATATAAAGAAGGTGATTAACATTTACGGTAAATATTATAAAAACAAAAATGTTTATTGGGAGAGTAGGGAAAGACAGTAAAGCTAAGGGATGAATCAATAACAGTGACAAGGTACAAAACAAAATGTCCATGTCAGCCAAGATACGAAGATAACCTTTTGACAATATATACATCAATGAATGTACTATTGACCCACACCTAGTAATTATTCGCTGAGCAAACTGAGCATATTATGGGCCTCCTGTTAATTTGTTAACAAAATGGGTTACAGACTCTCGCATGAGCTGTGCGTCTTCAGGAACCTCTAGCCCACAATTGCAGTTGCCATCTACCTCTCTATACAGACAGGACCAGGCTACTAGATACATAGGACGACTGCCTGTTCTCTCTACCTGATAGTTTAAATAGTTTTTGTTCCCACTATGAGTTCGCGTTATACGTTGACCTAAAATCTTTTCCCGCTATTTCTAAGAAATATATTTATTTATTCAACCAAAAATGTCGCAATTTCCTTGATTATCGGAGTAAATGGATATCGTGAAAGTTTGAGGCCACTAGGTATCAAAGGAGATATCTTCTGTACACTCAACGGGACGCAGATCAGACCATCCAAGACACTGAAATACCTATACGTATCACAATAGGAGAAAACATAAACGTGCACACGTAGTGAACAAAGCAAATCGCGCAAATTTAGTGAAAAAAGCAACGAAAAAAACAGCACCTCTTACGCGAGTGGACGTGACAACTAATCCCAAACATTAACAGTTGGCACTGTCGGCAGGCTGCAAACACAGCCAGCCTGATTACCACCTTATACAGGTGCTAACGGAACATAGAACCTTCCGCAATAGGCAAAGCAGAAAAAATACAAGTACTGTCCAGAAGAAGATGTTGCTAAACACACTCTTATAGAATGCCTCAGATAGGAAGAACAAAGACAAGACATAACGTATAATTCTCGGGGTCCAGGTGGAGCGACATAGGCCAAAAATTATATCCGATCATGTGCTGGCGAATGAAGATAACTTGACTCAACAGACAATAATCGAGTCCATGAGCACCAAAGCCAAAGAAGAATACGACGAACAACAATAACAGACACGAATCATAAAGACAAACATCTGCCAATAAAGCATGTTCCTACTGGACGATTCCGCTGATAAGAAGGGGAGAAGGAAGGGTTTAGTCAGACGACGAGTCTCCGGAAAGGGCGCCAACCCAACACAGCCAAGTATCAAAGAATGCCGAACTCGTGTCGGTCATAAATAATGTTTTTTTTTTATATATAAATCTGTCACTTGGCAGCCACAATTAAATTACTTCAGCTTTGCGTTCAATATCTTTCCGTTGCCTAATTTATGGGTTCATCTTCAGATACAGTAACCTCGCCATGTCATAAGAATGGTAATTTTTTATTATTTATTATTTTTATTTTGAAGTTAGAAACATTTTGAATATTTGAAACAATTTGTACCTACGCCAATTTTAATTATTTCCATTTTATTGCTACTAAATCAGAACTTCTCTTTAAATATTGGAGGATTGATTAAAATTAGATTAGGCATTTGATTCAATTTAAATTTACAAGTTATTATTTGTAGAAATTTAATTTGCTCGGTTCGATCAATTTTTCACTCAACAGTTTTATATTTCAATTTCTATTTGCTATAACGATTTTTGAAAAATAAATAATATTAGGAAGTTCATATAGATATCTGGGAAGAACTTTTCCGTGATTAATCCCGATTGAAATTACTCTTTTACACAATTATATCCCTTTACAAAATTCCCAATCGCAAAACTATTTTCTGAGGTATTTCCGCAACCATTTGTTAGCTACTTCATAATAAAGTTTTTAATTTGATTTCTATTTAGTTGCACGTTAATTTACTTTTATTTTCAGAAAACTCTCTTTTTTCATTTTAAGTCCCTGCAAATAATTGCTTCATTTTTCTGGAGCACTACAAGGTTGAAAAATATCAAGGTCTATCACAAATTATACGTGGGCAGTTGGAAAATGATTCTGGCAGCAGAGTTGGACTTGAACAGCCACAACATACATACAATAAATACCTCGTTTGAGAAACGTTGTGCTATTCACAAGAAATCTTACCTGTAATGTACGAGTATCAAACCTCTGCCACAATACTATCCAAAATCAAAAAGAGCGATGTCATAACCACCTATAAAATTGTCAGAGGGATTTCAAAGTAGCTATGGAAAACCATCAGGAATAAAAAAGGAAATAAATCATCTACCGACATTTCTAGACAATTCGAGGCATCTTGGTAACATATTTTGTTTGCGGAACTAAATAAGGCTCTACCACTCGTTTGTAAGTACAAGTACATCTTTGAAGGAAAAAAATACAAAACTGACAAGATGAACATAACTAAGCATGAAATGAATAGTGACAGTTCTCATCCAATCCTAGAAGACGTTCCAAAATCAAACAACAAGAGTTGGAATAGTAGACAGTGCGCTTGCAAAGGGCAGTTGTAGAAGAGTCTGAAAGTACGTGGTCATTGTAACCAAGTACGTGGGGAAGTCGAGTGTGTTCGTCAAGAAGTTGAAACGGATTCAAAGTTTCCGTCACTTGACTTTGACCAAAACTTAACCGAAAGTGGTGAAATTAGATGACACATGTAGAAGCAGTACGAAAAGTTACGTAGATTTGCAAAAATTCGAATATATTTTGGATGACGCGTTCCAAAGTTATTATCTAGATAAAATCTAGGTGGGACACCCTGTATATTATATCAGTGTTCTTCATCAATAAAATCTTCATCACATCCTCTCTGTCTCTGACTCTATCACCGTTTTGTATTGCGTTGATGATATTTCTAAATGAACAATCGCGTAGTGATTTCACTCACTTTTCTACATTGTTTAATTGTCTGTATTTGCTACGTGCTTTTCAGTTGTGTTTTTTTTTTGGGCATAGGCCAAGTTTATCTAAAAATTCTATTCCACTTCACAATTTACAATACTCGGATAATAATATTATCGGAGGGAAATTGAAAACTGAATGTAATAGGTAAGTTTAAGCGATAAATAAATTTTATTTTCAAACGTCATATAACAGTAATTTTTGTGATCTTTTTGACAAGGTATAAGTGTCACTTCAATGACTTTCAGCCGGAGCGGCGTATAAGTGTTATACTCCGCGGGAGTTTAACACTTATACGCCGTTACACATGTTTTTCCATAGCGATTTAAGGTAGTTCATCTTTACATACAGGTATAGGTGCTTATAAAGGTGATCCTTCTGAATATGGATGTCATAATTTAAATTAAAAAATGTGCACTATTTGAAATAAAGATCGTTTGGAAATGAAATATTGTATTTCATTCGGAGTATAAGTATTCTTCATGTGACTTGCAGGGATTTGATTCGCCTCGCTGCGCTCGGCGTTCAAACTTCCATGCGCGTCACATAAGTATTACTTATACCTACTCCTAATAAAAGTAATATCTATTATTGAAGATAAATAAATTCTCACCAATAAGTAAATTAAAGCATAATTATCAATAAACCTAAAGAACCAAAACCACCGAAGTAGAAATAACTTCAAAACTTCCTCGGTCGAATAGATCCTTGTAAAATAAATAGTCTAATTTAAAAAATAAAATACACACAAGTAGAACTTCAGAAATATCTTCCCCTCGAAATTGAATAAATATTGAATAAAGCTCAAAGGAAAAAAAAACAGAAACTCCTGTTTGGCAATATTTGATGTTATTCAAGACAATAGACGAACCTGGTTTTGACTTAAAAGCCCTGACATTTCCGAAGAAAACCAATATTCTATATGCCACCAAAGCGAAAGGAAATGAAACATATTTACCCGTCTTGGTTTAGGAAATATTTTCTCGATAAAAAATATCTTGGAATATCAAGTATTATTACAGTTTAAATTTCCAAATGCACCCTTTGGTCAAGAGAACTTGGTGAAAGTGAAAATTTATAATCTATGAAAATTAAAACCAATTGAAGTGATGAGTAGAATGATAATACCAGAACTTTTCTAACAATAATAATTTGCCGACCTCTACAATAACTAGCCAGATCACCCGAAATCTCTACCGGCATTTCCATGGCCTAATGGTTCAGTAATTGCCTTTCCTGTTTAGTAAATTGCTTGATAAGTAGTGACCGGAAACCCAGCTCCCTTGGCAAGGACAATTTGTATTACGAGAAAGATAAACAGCAATGATAAACGAGGTTTAATTCAATTTGCTCAATGACTAATTATGGCTGTTCTATTGCTCGAGACTGGAGGGCCTAAAATATTTCGAGAATACTACGCTTATCGCTTGCTTTTCACATCTCATTTGCAGCAATTCAATAAAATATTTCACAATAATTAATAAACCAATTATGTGAATAGACTGTGAAATACCTATTTATGAATTATTGTTTACAATGCGTTGCGAGTCGTTAGACAAGATCGAAATTCTATTGTAGAACTCTAGGAAACGTTCTATTTGTTTTCCATTAGCCTGTCTCCTTGAACGACATAAATAATTTAAGACTTAATGAAGCCTAGGGGAAAATGTTTACCTATTATTATAGAAATGTGTTTTTTTGTTGGTTGATCGAACGCTCTTTAAACAAACTTGCCAGCCATTACATTTCCTCTGCATCATCTGTTTGTCTCCCCTTTAACTGTTTTCACCAATTACATTTGATAATATTAGATTACCCGATGTCAGGAGTTCCAGAGACAAATTAACTCTGCCACTTTCTTGAAAGGATTGGCCCGTCTTTTCTAAGGTCACAAATTGGATTTAAGCATTTATTTTTCAACCTTTTTTTGGTCGAAGGCACGTACTTTAGAGTAATTCAACTTAGTTGGCTTTAATATTGTAAAACTTTACATTTTTCCAGTAGCTGTAGTTTGTTGGTGGAATGTTGTAACTTTTTCAATTACCTTTTGAAACTTTATAAAATGTGTATCATGCTTGGGACAATATTCTAAGTTTAATGTTTCGACCTTAATAATTTAAAATAGCCAGAAAGCAAAATATACTATGAAGCATTTTATATACACTCTGTCTAAGCTGTTTGCAGTTTCTCCAATAAAGCATAGTTAATTTAAAGTCATTATGTGAGTAATAAATATAATTTTTTTAACAGAAGACAGTACTTTTTGTTGTGATTAAAAAAATTTTAATTTAACTTTCGTCTTAAAGATGTGTCTTGGCAATTACGATGTTCCATCACGCTCCAATAATTTTAATAAGTCTAACAATCATTTATGAGGGTTAGTATGACTGATCTTTCATTATTTTTGAACCCAGATATAGCTCTTTTTTTAATAGGGTTGATAGAACAGCTGATACTTCAAAACTAATTTGATCTATTTTTGATGTTAGACTTAAATAAATAAGTAGATAATTTCTTTGTGAATGACTCTTGGTTCGTCCGCACACAATTTTTTGATTTACTAATTAAAATTTTTAAATTCACTTTTATAATTTCTAATTTCTTCACTTTCAATATCTGCCAATAGCTTAAGTTTATCTCAATAATGATTTCTAATCCACTCGTGTATGGCCTCCTTTAAACCATTCTTGATAGGTACACGGAAGTAAATAGGTTCCTATTTTGGAAAGGAACCAGACACTCTAGACAGTATCGAGAAAGATGAGACGAGTGACACGCGCGACCGAAAGACTGAATATTTTTTGTATTCTCGAATTTTCGAAGTCAAAACCGATACCACCGATTACAACATCTCGGGTGTTCCTGAATATCATGTACAAACGGAAGGTGGGTGATTCTTCTTTGGTTTATTTTATGACTAAAATTTCTAATAAGCATAGGATCTACAGGGTGTTGATATTTCAATAATGTATTTATATTGAAAATGAGCAAGAAAATGGCGGTGAGGTCGTGTCTTACTTCTAGATTCCTATTGAAAATGAGCAAGAATATGGCGGCGGGAACTTTATTGTCGCCATTGTAGGTAGAAAAGATTCATTGAGTCACTGTAGTTTCATCTAGCTAATTACAGTGATTTGTTTTTTAATTTTTTTCTCGATAAGGGTCGGTGATTCGGAAAAACTACGAGAGAACAAAAACTTTCTAAATTACGTAGGAAAATTATTTTACTTTATAGAATCTAGCAGCAGCGCACTGCAAAAAAGTTCAGGAGCAGAAAAGGGAACATGACCCCTGAAAAAACATCACCCTGTGGATTCTGGCAAACGTCTGACATGTGCAACCATTTAGCTCCTATTGCGTAACCTATAATCCAAATTTGCAGGAGCTATAAAGAAAAAACTAAAAAAATATCAAAATTTCAACACCCTGTAGTTCGGTACCTAACTAAGCGTTTGTGGACCTATGTTTAATAAAAATTTTAGTCATAAAATAAACCAATGAATCACCTCCTTCCGTTTGTACATGATATTCAGAAACACCCTGTATATCTAATCTATGGAAACCCCTTATGGCGTTTATATAAAATATATATCGGCATAATTTTAGTGGGGAATTTATCGGGACAATTAATTCACTTCAATGTGGATCAGTTTTAGAGGATTTCTTAAAGCGATCAGTTTTAATAATATATTTGCGACGAAGTGATTTTAAGTTATACAGGGTGTTTGGTACATCGATAGGAATTTTTCAATGAGTGATAGTTGGGGACATTTGGGAGCTGTTTGAGCACATTTACCCTTACGCAAAGTTTCGTCATTTTTGAGATACCTGCATCTTTAGATATTTTTGAGAAACATTTGAATTGTTCCTAAAACTTGTTAGGATAAATTTATCATTTTCGTAACATGTTCCATTTCTTCTAGTTTTCATTATAAAGTTGTATTTTTGCCATTTCAGAATCAGCAAAATAATAATTCATAACTTAAGTACCTAATTTGAAAGTATCTACTTAATTTAATTAATTCAATATAATATCAGTATTGCCATCTTTCCATAAATATCATGAGCATACAAATGCAAATATTTGTTATAAAGAGAAGGTACCGCCATCTAGTACCTAATAAATTTATTCTAGAATTGTGATAGGTTTCTTTAACTATTTTTCTTGTTTTTTATTCATATTTCTATTTTGAGAAATAATGTTTATCCTGCTTTCAGCAAATAAATATATTTCTGTCTTTCTCTAACTTCTGATTCTGAAATAATTATTTTTAACTTGATGACCTAATTGAGTAGTATTTTCGTGTTTCTAACATAATCTTAAATTTAAATCATTATAATTTGTAAACAATAAGGATGATTCTAGTGTGTTTTTATCTATTCCCATTTAATCAGCGTGGTGTTTTATTAATGAAGTGAAAACCGTCTTTTGTGTGTGTTGAATGTTGTTTTCTGATTAGTTCAATGGTTACTACGCAGTTAAGTATAAAAAACACAAGACTGGTTTCCTAAAGAGATTTTGGTTCTAAAAAGGTCTATTCTTTTGCAGACCGTTGATCAGGCAAGTCGATTTTCGCTTTGTAATTTTTTTTTTCTTCTTCAGATTTCTAGATTTTTCCATAATATTTTTCGTTTTATTTCACAATCAGCGTCTACTATCACTGTTGGATTTTTATTACTTGATAAATCTTATCTTATCTACCTTTAAAATATGAATATTGTGACTGACATTTAATTTCCCTGGTTCATTATGTAGAAAAGATCTTGGGTTATGGGAAAAGGAGAAAAAGACCACTTATTTTCTGACGACGTTTCGTATATTATATAGACTTTCTCAAGCCCTGGAAGGCAACAAATAAAATACATAGGACAACAACAATAATTAGTCATTAGGTACAATAAAATAAGACAGAATTCTCCGTTATTCCTTTTTTCAAAATTTTTAACAATTTTTTATTTCATAACATTCAGCACAGATCAACCTTCTAAAGGTAGGAAACTTCCATGTTAAATGTTCGTTCGGAGCTTTCTCGAAAATAACACGTGTGAGAGTTTCATGACTGCCAAAGCTATGCGGCGCTAGTCTACAAAGCCACAAGCAAATGTCATCTGTGAACTGTGAATGTTGAATATAATTTGTCAATGTGTTTGTCGTCCATAGAAAAGTGATTTATAAATTCTTAAATAGAACATTCACTGGATTCATCCCCTCCACTTTTTTTTTTAGTTCGTGACTACACCGCTGTGCGGCCATATCGCCATTTCTCAACGTCCCCCTTATTTTTATTCTAATCACTGACTTCACCGATGAGTTAGCTATCTTTGTTTAGTGAATAGAAAATGACAATGACCGACATAGAATCGTGTATATAAAAACCAGTCATAAAAATGCAGGTGTCCATTTAACATCATAATGCAAATGTCATGTTGTCATCTGAATTAATTTGTTGAGTACATCGTCGTTGATTGTTTTGAATTCGAAGACTGAAAGAAGTGATAAGTGCATCATCATAAGCAGCCAGTTTAAGAGTTGTTGCCACAGTGTGTGACCAGGCGGCAAAAAATAAATCAGTCAGAAGCGAATTGCAGCCACAGGCCAGGGAAATCTACATCAAAAACGACACAGAATCAGAAATTTTGGTTTTGTTCGAGGTTTTGTTGGAGATAAACAACCTAGAAATTGTGTCACTGTATGATGCTCCATACATGCTCGAGGGACTTATAAATAACTTGATCAAATGTGACAGCCTTTTAACTGGAAAAATGGACATTTTCAAAAAGCAGATTGGAAAGTGTTTCAGTCAGCTCATGAGTCAGATACGCCAGATCACCTATGAATAGATTATTGATTATTTTATTCATTAAGTGATTCTCACATAAATATATGGAATAAAATGTATAAAATTTTAGTTTATGAAGTTTTGAAGCACTGCCTTGTTTTGAAATAATTGAAATGTCAAACCAGTCATTTAAAACCGAGATTCAAACGGCCCGCCAAATATCAGTTCAATGACTACACCGCTATGGCAGCACCGTCGGAAATGTCACTTGGCGACTACAACAGAAGTGAGCGTTCTACATCAAGAATATAAATCACTTTTCTATGTTGTCATCAGTTCCATGCGCTTCGCGTCTCGATTGACTATATAAATCTTTTTTATACTTAACTGCGTAGTAACCATTGAACTAATCAGAAAACAACACTCAACACACACAAAAGACCGTTTTCACTTCATTAATGAAACACCACGCTGATTAAATGGGAATAGATAAAAACACACTAGAATCATCTTATTGTTTACAAATTATAATGATTTAAATTTAAGATTATGTTAGAAACACGAAAACACTACTCAATTAGGTCATCAAGTTAAAAATAATTATTTCAGAATCAGAAGTTAGAGAAAGACAGAAATATATTTATTTGCTGAAAGCAGGATAAACATTATTTCTCAAAATAGAAATATCAATAAAAACCAAGAAAAATAGTTAAAGAAATCTATCACAATTCTAGAATAAATTTATTAGGTACTAGATGGCGGTACCTTCTCTTTATAACAAATATTTGCATTTGTATGCTCATGATATTTATGGAAAGATGGCAATACTGATATTATATTGTATTAATTAAATTAAGTAGATACTTTCAAATTAGGTACTTAAGTTATGAATTACGGAAATGGAACTTGTTACGAAAATGATAAATTTATCTTAACAAGTTTTAGGAACAATTCAAATGTTTCCCAAAAATATCTAAAGATGCAGGTATCTCAAAAATGACGAAACTTTGCATAAGGGTAAATGTGCTCAAATAGCTCCCAAATGACCCCAACTATCACTCACTTAAATCTACCTAATGGAGTGATTTGGCTATTCATTCGTACAATAATTAGAGACGATAGGACTAACATGGGGACATAATTACATCAGTAAAATAATCTAATATGATACACACTTATGTAAATGGTATCTAATTTTTTTGGAATGGTTGTGTTTGTATAAACTTAAAATATAATTGTTAGTTGTGCTCAATCCTTTAGTGTCTGTCTTAAGATTGGTGGTCTCAGTTAGGGTGATGTGAATCATCTCACCAATCAAACGTTTAGTATACCTAATTATGTTCTGTATCAACAATTTCTGCCCTTTCAAACTGAAACTGGTGACCAGTCTCGAAATGGTGTTTAGATAAAGCTGTCTTTTCAGCATCATACTGTCTGGTATTTTTACAGTCATTTCTATGTTGTTGTAATCCATTATACAGATACTGTTTTGTCTGGCCCACATAGGTCTTGTCACGTTGGCATGGTATCTTGTAATAGTATATTACCCGAGTAGGGAAGTGTTTCATTACTGTCGAGAGATTTATATAGTCAATCGAGACGCGAAGCGTCGAGATTGACTATTAATCTCAAGACAGAAATGAAAACTTTCCTCCGAGGTTTGTATACTATTTTATTTGCAAGCACACCATTAATTATGATTAGTCATTTAATTTTTTTAATAATAAAAAAATAAAACAAACATGCCAAAATCTGTCATTCACTGTTTTGACGTTTTTACCTGACATGTTTTCATTATTGCCAGCAAAGGTAAATGAATTAGAGTGAGGGAAATCGGTGAGGAAAGTCGAATAGGGAAATCGGTGAGGAAAATCGAAGAGGGAAGTGACACAGGTAAAGTGACACTTCCAAATTTTTAAAAAGTCAGTAATGTCAACATTACATATATGGTTGCAAAGAAATAATATTGCTCTTCTTATCAGGAAGGATTTTATCTTATAAAGGTGCGAAATAGTATATTACATACCGAGGTGGAAAGTTTCTCGAGATTTCAGTTAGACCTCGGCTGCGCCTCGGTCTAACTTAAATCTCTCGACAGTAATGAAACTTTTCACCGAGGTATGTATACTATTTTATTTACAATCATTCGAATTTTGAAATTTTCATTTGGATTAAAACTAAAAAATAAAATAATTAACAATTTCATTTACTTTCGGCCCACGGGTCGAAAGTTTACTTTCGACCCGTGGGCCGAAAGTAAAAGTCAAAAAATACAATAAATTTTAAAAATTTCATTCACTTTCGACCCACGGGTCGAAAGTAAACTTTCGACCCGTGGGCCGAAAGTAAAAGTCAAAAAAGTGACATTTTCGAAGTTTTTAAAAGTCAGTAAAGTCAACATTACATGTATGATTGTAAATAAAATATTTTTCTTGTTTTTGGATTGTAAAATGCAAGTTTGGTGTAGTTTTTTTTGAAACATTTATTGATTCTTTGTGACGGAAACCTGAAGAAACCTGAAATATTTTAAATTTGGTTTTATTCTAGGAGGTACCTCTGACATAAATTTTGAGATATTTCTGTTAATGGAGTTGGTTGGATAATTATTGTTTTTCAACAAGACTCACCTTTTTAATATTTTTCTGGTGGAATTGTGGACTACTGAGTTTGACAGCCCTATGTAGTAAATCGTTAACAATGCCTACTTTATTTGTATTGTATAAATGTCCGAAATGGTACGGATGAAGAAAAGAACATCTTACGAGCCCAAACCACCAATATCCTAACAAATCATTATCGTAGTGGTGACCCAGTGTCACAAAGAGGCATTCTTAAGAAGGCAAATGCTACTAAAAAATTTGAAAAGGACCAGCCAGAACTTATGATAAGTTCAGACAAAGGCAACTCCACAGTTATCATGCTCAAAAATCAGTACCATGAAAAAGTGAACGAAATGTTTAGTGATACTAACACATATGTAAAAGTTTATAGAGATCCTAACATCAAAATTCCAAAAATCAGCCAATGACATTTTCACAAAACTCAATAATGAAGGATTAATAACAAGTTAACAGTTAACATGGTTTAAATGTCATAATGCAGTATCAGCAAAGTTGTATTGTCTGAGAAAAACCCATAAAGATGGACTCCATCTGAGGCCAGTGGTAAGTTGTGTCAATTCCCCAGGCTACGGTATAGCCAAATACCTACATAGTGTGCTCAACCCTATTACAACAACATTTCATTACAATATTTGTGACTCTTTCCATTTTGTTGAAACCGTAATAGGGAACTTGCAAGTGAAATAAAATTTTCCAAATTTGTTTTAAATCGATAGTTTATGCTGCACAATATTCATATGACCAGTTTTTATTTAACTGATACCGCCCTTGTTACACAAAATAGCTATTTATACAATAAGTTGCGAAATGAGTGTCTTTTAGGCACGCGACGTGAAAATTGTCCAACGAGGCAAAGCCGAGTTGGACAACACGTCGAGTGACTAAAAGATTTCGTTTCGTAACGTATTGTATACAAGATTTTTTCTACTGACGTTTCATAATAAAAAAACACAATTTTATTTCAATGTTTGTCGCCTGCTTTTGCTTGACACCTTTCATGTTGGTGACTAATATTCATAATAAATACAAAACAAAATTCAAATTTGCATTTAGTGTATTTTTTATTTCTGAACAATGAATAACACTTTTAGGCACTAGTGCTTAAAAGTTACTTTTACGCACTTGAAAGTCGCTTTTACGCATTTGAAAGTCACTTTTACGCACTGGAAAGTCACTTTTACGCACTGAGTGCCTAAAAGTCACTTTTACGCACTGAGTGCTCAAAAGAATGTCATTTCAAAACTAAAATGACAATCGAAAAGTTGCTATTATGAAACGTCAGTAGAAAAATAGCTATTTATACAATAAGTTACGAAATGAGCGTCTTTTAGGCACGCGACATGAAAATTGTCCAACGAGGCAAAGCCGAGTTGGACAACACGTCGAGTGACTAAAAGACATCGTTTCGTAACGTATTGTATACAAGATTTTTTCTACTGGCATTTTATAATAAAAAAACACAATTTTATTTCATGTGAATAAGTCGATTACACCCAAAATCTTTGTCACCTGCTTTTACTTGACACCTGACACTTTTCATGCGATTTTCTTTTCAAAATTCGACATCAATAATTAAAATCCTAGAAAGTAGGTAATAACACAAAGTTCTGTTTTGAGTAACCCAAACGTTCAATTCAGTAATTCCATTTTCAATATTCATAATAAATACAAAACAAAATTCAAATATGTGTTTAGTGTTGTTTTTTATTTCTGAATAATGAATGACACTTTTAGGCACTAGTGCTTAAAAATTACTTTTACGCGCTCATAAGTCACTTTTACGCATTCAAAAGTCACTTTTACGCACTGAGTGCCTAAAAGTAACTTTCACGCACTCAGTGCCTAAAAGAATGTCGTTTCAAAACTGAAATAACAATCGAAAAGTTGCTATTATGAAACGTCAGTAGAAAAATAATATTAAATTTGAAATAAAAATTTTCCCGCCAAAACAATGCTTCTATGATGGATACCTGTTTTGACGTCACGATTCTGTAACCAAACCCGTCAATAGGGAAATCTGTGATAGGGAAGTTGCACGTTGAAAAAATACAAAAGCAGTCCTTCACAATATTCTCCATCCATTGCGGTAATTTTCATAAAAAGCAAACTTTAACACACTTGAATAACATAAAAATAGCACTGCGTCAGCAGGAGTTCATTTGCTGCGTATTTGATGTTTACAAAATCTCAACGTCACAAGCGCTGTCAAATTGGGATTTTTTTGTATTTTGGTTTCTATTTCTCCGCTGAGGGCCCCAAACGGTTACTTACTTGTTCTGTTTCCATACATCCTTGGGTTTTCATTTGTATCTCTTTTTAATACATTGCATAAAACAGATAGAATAGCTAGAATTGACGTATGATGTGGGAAGTGAAATTAAAATGGGACATAGCCTCAAGTTTCATAAACTGAATGTCATGAAATAAAAAATTGTAAAAAATTTTGAAAAAAGGAATAAGGGAGAATTCTGTCTTGTTTTATTGTACCTAATGACTTATTATTATTGAGTATTTTGTTTGTTGCCTTCCAGGGCTTGAAAAAGTATATATAATATACGAAACGTCGCCAGAAAATAAGTGGTCTTTGTCTCCTTTTCCCACAACCCAAGATCTTTTCTACATATAAATAATATATTTTAATTTTTTATCTAATATGAGCCTCCATTTTGGGTGGTGCCACGTTTTTCTGAGGAGAGTTTTTGCAAATAAACAGGTATTGCTACTTTGGTTTTCGGAATCAATTGTTAGTGTGGGATACTGGACCATTTGCTCTAAATAGAGTCAATGTAAACCAAATTTGTGTGTTCATTCCTATCATTCTTTGCCGAGTCCAGGCAGAGGCCATTTATTGTGAAGGAGAGTACTGAAAGGTGAAGTTTTAAGAGAGGAATCCAGATAGGTTGTAAATTTATTTATAGTTATTTATACACCAAGTGAGTTAAATGAATGTTTATTCATGAGAAGAAAATTTAACCCACGAGCACTAACGAGTGGGTTAATTTTCTTCGAATGAATAAACATTTTAACTCATACGTGATGTGATGATGTAATGGTGAAAATGGGACAACAGACCTTGGTGTCACCCCCGTAAAGCGGGGGTGACAGAAAAGACAAGGGAAAGATAAAGGGCGTTTTGATGAAAGACATAGAGAATTGGACTTTGAAGCTGGAGACAAAGTTAAAGTGTTTATCCCAATCAGAAAGGTTGGAAGAAGTGAAAAGTTACTCTTAAGATGGTTTGGACCATACAAAGTAATTAGAAAAATGGGAGAAGTGAATTACAAGGTACAAAAGATTGGAAGCAGAAAAAAGGATACGGTCCACGTGAGTAGGATGTTACCCTACTACGATCCATGGACAGAAGCTGCGCCTATTGAAGAAAGGGCAGATGAGACAGATATAGCTGAAAACGCAGAATCTGAAGTTGATGAGGATGAAGGAGACGAAGAAAAAATTGAAGAAGAAATTGGAATCAGTGAAGCAGAAAACGAGGAAGAAGAAGGCTGATTGTACAGATAAAACATAAGCAAAAAACTATAGAGTAGGAAAATAGAAATAGGATAGAAAAAATAGGGTAAAACATTAGCTAGGGAGTATAAGATAATCGCCAGAGGAAAAATGGAGAGGAACGGTAGCTCAAGATGAAAACAAATCTTAACAAATTTTACCTTTGTTTACATGATTTTGGTGGTGTACATAGGTGCACACCAAGGGAATGAAGTGGAAGTTTCCGCAGGAGCCTCATGGAAGCTACTGCCGGAAACCATATCATATGGAGGATCCATACCCCTGACATATAGCGTATCATGGCAAGACGAAGTGCAAGAAAAACAAACGACAATGGAATGCCTAGATAAAGGAAAAATAGAGTGCAAGGTAATGAAGCAGATGGAGGAAATAGCCAAGGCAGTGGACAAAGAGATAAGCAGCCTAAATAACGATGGGATCACTACTCGCCTGAAAAAATCAAAGAAGACAAAGAGAGCAATCTCCCTGTCATTCATAGCGGACGGACTTAACTGGTGCTGCGGGGTGGCCACCCAACAGAAACTAGACTCTTTAGTCATGGATACAGATTCCTTAAGATCAAGACTGGACTCAGTAACGCAAGGGCTTGAATCAGCGATTAAAGTAATAGGAGAACAATCATCTTACATGAAACAATCCCAAGAAGAAACAGCAGCGGCTCTAAAAACAACCGAAACGAAAATAAAAAACCTGGAGAATTTTGTAGAAACGGTGGGCAATGAGTTTTTAAAAGAAGAGGCAACACAGCGTAACCTAATATACTTGATCTTAAAAAATAACATAGATCTGGCAAGAAAGGTAGTGACAGTTACCAGAACCATGAAGAGACAAAGTATCATAGATTCTTGTAAACACCACCACATACCAATGGCGGTTGTAACTCCCCAAATACTTGAGGAAGATTTGAAACACCTGAACACCGAGCTCAAAAACAGGGAACACGAACTGGCAATCCAAACGCAGGAAATTTCTAAGTACTATGAGCTCCCAATTTGTGACTGCAGTTTCACAGACAACAAACTAGTAATTCATATAAAAGTTCCTACAAACGAGAAGAACCGTCAATGGCAACTATTTGAATTACAGACGTACCCTTTTTCATGGCAGGGTCAGACATGTATCATCGAACACAACACACTCTATATGGCGGTTGCTGGAGGTAATGACTACCATGAGAGCAAAACCACAAGACAGATAACAGGAACGGGTCTTCATCTATGTAACCCGTATGAAAATAAGCTATGCTACCTGCCAAGGTTTTCAGGCGACACACTCCAGGGCCCGTCATGTGCCACAAAATTATTTCAAGGCACTACAGTGGAAGACCTGACCACCCATTGCCCTATGAGGTGTCACAAATCAACCCTCCTGGTTATCACGGAAATAGGAGACGACCAATTTATTATAGCCCACCCCCAGGGAGATATAAAAGTAGATTGCCCAAAGAAGTCCACAGTCCTAGAGAAAAACGGTACAGCTCAACCAGGGGCAATCAAAGTCCTCATGCCGTGCCAGTGTAACCTAAAAATAAATGATAAAATAATAATACCAAAGAGATTTCCCTGCAAGGAAGTCGATACACAGCTATACATTACTCACGTGATCCCTGCAGCTTGGACAAACCTAAAATCATTCGTGCTCAACCCTTTGACTACATCTACGCCAGTAAAGTTCAACAATATACACGAATGTATAAACCATAACTGGTCGCTGACGATCCCACATCGAAACCTAACATCAAATAAAGCACTATTAGAAAACATTGAAAGAAAACTAAAATATGGACAAGCATCTGCCAGAACTTACCATTGGACGACAGAAAGTCACAGTATAATGACGATATGGAACACAGTTTTAACAGTAATATTGATATATGTTTTATGGAGAAGACCACAACCATTAATCCTTGCACTCTTCAACCCTTGTACAGGCCAAGACTCGGGCAGCCAACACCCACCAGAACACGATGTAATATTCTACACTACATGCGGTTTGTTTGTACTATTCCTCATGTACCTATTGGGAAAAGGGTTTATGTACCTACAAAATAAAGCTAAAAAAGAAAGTTTGCCACATAAACCAGAAAGAAACGATACGGGCGTGGAAAACCACGAATACATATTGCGAATTACAGGCCGTAGACCTGACGGAACGCTGACATGCACTTTTCATAAAAATAAGTGCGACGCGAGCGCACCTTTGAATGACGCTACAGAAATACGTAATGATTAGAAACAAAACACCAGAGGTGGACTTAGTGGAACTTTGATTAGAATAATAAATATTCTCTGAAAGCGAGGGAACAAAAAGAGAGAAAAAAAAAAAAAAACACTTTTTCTTACAACTCTATGTATTACTAAAAATAAATTATGACCAGCGGTCACCTAGCTCGCACCACGGCGCAAATCAAGCAAATGGCTCCACAAAGGGACCCATAAAAAAGGGTACGTTGGATCCCTGGCACGGGGGGTGGCCACTCTCCAACCACCCTCACGTACATTACTACATAATTCTGGAAGAAGACGAATAAATATAGATATTTAAATAAAGAAAAAACAATAGAACTACTTACTAAGCCAATATTGGGGCACTCCTGCCGCACAATTCTCCTGACAGCCCTAAGTTTGGAGCGGGCTACAAGGAAAAACACATGAATACACTAAAACAAACTATACTTCTTTTGAACTTACCTGGAGGGGTCATTTTTAACAATTGGGCGAATTAAACTGATGGGCCAAATGTGGGTCATAATTATTAAACTATGTAATTATAGGAATAAGCAATTTTTTTTTTTAAATATTATTTTATTTTTTGCATGTATATACAAAACTACCAACCAGGGACGGACTACAAAACAAATTCGAGGGAAGGCATTGTAATAGAAGGACCTAGCTCTGGACTGAGCAGGGGCTAGGAACTTCAAACCATAAGAAACAAATGAATACAGCACAATGAACAAGAAAGAAGCATACCAAACCAGGAAACGACACTTAGACCGTGGGACCGTTAACACCCCACGATCTAGCTGACCCACCAAGAAGTATTTGGAACCAGAACAGACCCACAATACAGAAAACAGGACCGGACCAAAAGAAAAAACCCATGGCTGAAGCGGTGAAGTTGATGAAATTTCTTAGTTGTAAGCTATTTTTTTTTTTTAGTAACCTGAATAATAATGCACCCTCACCCATCCCACCATAAAAAACTTTTGTTAATTTTTAATTTTTTTCTCTATACGCGATATTTGGATTATATAATTGTTAAGCATCAGGGATATTTTATAATTAGGCTATTATTGTAAAGAAGGGATATTTTTAGGATAAGGATATTATTGTATTTTTTTGACATTATTATGGTATTTGTATATATTTTGTTGTAAGTGTCTCTTCCAAGCATTGGGGTCCAATGCTTCATGGAGGGGGGGCATATGTCAACTAGCTGCTTAGGAAAGGAGGACCCGGTATTCAACCTTATTAATTTAATTGCCGATTCGATCGAATGTTTATTGCAATTCAGCAATAAATTAATATAAATTGCGCTGCAAGCCGCAGCAAAGGGAGACTTAAACCAGTGCAAGTACCTCTCGTTGGAAAAGCCCCTCTGGAATTAAGTCTCCCCAGTGCAAGTACCTCTCGTTGGGAACGCCCCTCTGGGTATCTTCAGCCTTATCGTTGTCCAGTGCAATTACCTCTCGTTGGGAACGCCCCTCTGGACAAGGCATAAGGGTGACGATAAACTTATCTACAGTCCCCCAAGCAGAATTGACGTGTGGCCCCCTATAAGGACCCCAGTGTACGAAGGGTCATGTATCTTATAGGGTTAGCGTACATGTAAGGTTATATTTGGAAAAATATATAGCATATATTTTTATATAACCTGAGCGAGTTTCTCTCCATCTACCCCCAAAGCTACAAACCCCCCATGTCACCCCCGTAAAGCGGGTAGTTGTGACAATATAAACGGTGGTCGATCTATTGGAACTTGCGGACGTTAAAAGGAAAACAAGAAGAACAAGACTATGGTTTCAGAAAAGTCGACAGGAAGAAAATTGATTGATTTCGTAAAAGAATAAGCCGAGGACTTTCTGCAAGGTAAAATTACTGAATTAACCAACTTATTAGAACATTGATTGCAACGACGCAGGAAGCGCTGCACCTATTCGCCAACCACGCCAGTCGCGGTAGTTCTCTGTGACTTGTCAAAAGCATTTGACTGACTGACTGAGTCTGTTAGTGGATTCTGCTGCGGAAGCTAAACCGGAGGCCGTCTTTTGGATTGGTTTGTCTTTCGTCAGTCAGTCAGTCGTCTAATTAATTCTGACTTAAGATATGTTAGCTGCGGAAAACGCTAAGGCTCCATTTTGGGGACGTTTTGCTGTGATTTTTACAAATGATCTGGCAAGGATAATATAACCTTGGACAAGTGTTTACTATTTGGTGATGATATAACAATTCTGTGGACTGTGGCATTATCTGGACATTGATGTTTAACATAAAAGGTGGCTTCTCGCTTTTATGTGGTTAGAGTCTCTCTCCAGAGATTGGAGTTTATGAGGCAAAAGATAACTCTAAATAAATTTTTGTTTGAGGAGGCATAGCTTCCATGGATTGAGGGAATTCTAGACAGTTATTATTTTCATGTGTACTTTATTGATGAGTTGTTCTATTGATTCTTATTTCACCTATCACATCCTGGGTAAATGTCAATGTCAAGTGTTACCTTTTATCTCAAGTAGTTTAGAAAACCTTTCTTATACTTACCAAAGTTATCATCAACTTAAAAAATAAGAGCATTGCAACATGCCTTAAATTGCTTTATCGCATCAAGCAATTAGTTCACATTTATTGAGCCTCTCTAACGACCCCCTCATGGTTTGACAGTCTTGTTTACAATCCAGACGTGTAGGCTAATGAAATAAAATTCGAAAAAGGTAAAATTGTCAAGGTCCAGAATACATCAAATTTAATTAATCAAATAATATTTCAGCCCATGCAATTCTCAAGTAATTATTTTGAACATTTTTTGACAGTTCTAACAGCCAGTTAGATTTTGTTATTTCTTGTCATATGACACAAATCACCCAAAAACCGTTAAGTTTTTGTTTTTTAAAACAGCAACAAAACAGCAACTCAACTAGTCGGTTTGGTGTAAAACCGCCATAACCCTCGAACATAGATAAATGCTCAAAGATTTTATAACAACTTCCTCAAGCTTGTTGCTTTAAGAAAACAGATCTCCGCTAGCGCGTCGGTCCATGTTCAAACAACAAGCTTTCGAAATCTGTTATAAATTTTTTTCGGACAATTATCAATGTCTTTGGGCTATTACTACTGAAAATACTCCACTCCATTATCATGAAAATTTTAACAACATTTTAATCAGGTGTAACATGGTACTAAACCTAATTAAAATGTAATCAAAGGTAATGAAACGACGTGTAGGTAGATACCTAATAAGTTTGCAAGCATTCCATTACAAATACGCCGCTAAATATTCCAGCTCGGCCCTCAGCTACTTATTCATTCTCACTGCACAAGCACTAATATCGAACAAAACCAGAAAACCGATTTTCTTAATAATTGCTTTTTAATACCATTTTGATTACCTGTTGTATTTGTTCATAGATTATGGAAATATCAGACTAATGAATTTCCAATATTGAATTTGTAAGCCTGTTTGAAAAAGTTTTAAACCCTTCAAGCTCCCTTCTTGATGATAATAGAAATACCTAGAGATTTCGGATTTGTCGAAACTATGTTTACTTTGCTGAATACCATTTTTTTGCGCCAAATCTGTAATCGTAATTAAAATCATGGAGAGGTAAATTAAATTAATCAAATATTTGTGAATTTAGCCCAAAGATTCCCAGATAGAACCCAACAAAGCTCCAACTACAAATGCTAAAAGATAAACTTGCTATCCAGCCACTTAGGGATTAGCCCTTAACTAGGAGATTTTGTGTCTAGACAAAGCATTCAAGTATAGTGGAGGACCATTATCTTTTTATAAGTAAGTAGGTATCATAAGACTGGTAAAGTTGCTTTGAGTGTGTTGAAGTTTAGACACTTTTGAAAATGTTTTGGATGCGTGTTGACAGGTGGTGATTTGACTGGATGATGGAATACTAAGTTCCGAAATGTAACAAGAAACTTCGGCTAGTTTTTTTTTTCATCCTGACTGACTCCCAAAAAATCCTTCACAAACCCTTAAATAAATTTCTAAAAATTCTCATAGTTTGGATTAATTCAACAAATTGAGTGACATCTTATGTTTAACCGAATGATAAAGCCGCACAGTTTATTCAAGCTCAGGGGACTTTAGAGCAAGAATAGAAGTTTAACAATGTTAAACGCCCATTAAACTGTAACACGGTTATGCCTATTGGGACTTTAAATTGTCACGGCACGAGAAACTTATAAAATATTCAATATAAGCTTGTTGCAAACAAAATATCAAGTTCATATTTCGAATTTATCAAAACTTCTAAAAATAAATAATGTATAGTGTTAGCACGTTTGAAAGATATAAAATTTATGTGACTAAAGGTCAGTAGCTAACGTTTTAAACATTTAGGTCAGTGAAAATGTTCCAGGAAAACCTAGGGAATAGTAAAATAGATGTGACGAGAGTTTTGGAAAAGCGTAACAGTCAGAACCCCATAGTAAAACATATATTTTATATTAGTCTGTGGCCAGGATAATATTGAAATTTTTCACCAATTTTGAATATGAAATACACCCTTAAGGTATATTCAGTTTATCATTTTGAATGTTTTTTTTAGAGATACCTATATGCGAGTGTTTTTTCATTAATATTAAAATGCGCTCTTCGTACTAAGTTACCATTTTCAGAATTCCTTATTATTTTTTTTTAGTCCTGCATATAATTTGTAGTACTCATAGTAGGAATTAGGCACTAGCAAACGTCACACACATAACCTCACTTTTGATGGAGGGACAAAGAAAGCGTTTAAGGACTATTCACACACATCAGTTCACGATTATTTCAACATTGTCAAATCACTTTGCACGTAGTTTTTGAAAATGCTCATGTTCATGTCAAAAATTTAGTAGCTATGTTGCCAACACAAGCCTTTTCTACGTGGAAAATTTGAAAGCATTGACGATTTTACATTATATTGCTAACATAATATCATTTTGACTTTTATCTTTAAAAAAAAAAAAGACGTACTATAATGTTTTATAATTTCACTGATTAATGGCTATTTGCACGGCCATAACTAATAGGTATATTTAATCTAAGTGGAGCTGTGAATGCGACTTTGGTTTCTACAAGAGTCCCATTCAAAGCTCTATTTACATTAAATATCCCTTAATTAATAGCCGTGATTGAAAAAGAACGCAAATGAATGTAAATGTCGTTTGTTTGTCCCAATGACATGTCTGTCCCCCTATCGAAAGTGACTTCATGTGATTTGTGACGAAATAGCTATAGCGCGTAACTGATGTGTATGGATAGTACTTAACCGCTTTGTGTATCCTTCCATCGAAAGTGAGGCTATGTGGTTGACGTCAGCTGGTGCCTACCAAGATGTTAATTATAAAAATAATCTAAAATCTGTTTTTTTTTTAAAGATAAAAGTCAAAATGACATTATGTTGGCAATACAATGTAAAATTGTCAATGCTTTTCAATTTTTTATGTAGAAAAGGCTTGTCTTGCCAACATAGTTACTAAATTTTTGACTTGGGGAATAGACCTATCTATTTTTACCTGTATGCGCGCGCAGCACGAGGCAATGCATTTTTATTGGCTAATTAGTACAGGTGTGAAATAATCCTTTTGCACGCTGGGCATCTCCTTCTTCTTGTTCATTGCCCGTGGCCTGACAAGGATAAAATTATGCTTGATATTCGACTTGACGTAGCTTGACAAGTGATCGATTTTCAATTGTTCATATTTTTGATTGACAAATACGTTGCATATCACGCGGTTTTCCTCCTTCCTTTTTTATCCCGTGCAAATAATAAGAACGGATTGCTATACGTAAGTGTAACATAATTTGGTACGTTTTGCCTCGTCTTGCGCAATAAGCTTCCTGCGTCTTTTTCTATCTAATAAAGTTTTCGTATTATTACCTCTTTCTCTGGTAAAATAGATAGGTCTATTATCTTTAAATAAAAAACAAACTTTACATAAATTTAAATAAAATATGTATGTGTAAATCTAAAGCTACGTACGCACTTTGCGAGGCAGCCTCGCGGTGAGCCATGTTTAGTCGGTTTTTTGGACGTGCTCAAAGAAGCCTCGTAGCGCGGCATTTCCCAAATTTGTACGTGTTTGCTGGTTATGAGCGACATTGTTGTTGCCTAAGAGCGAGTCAATGAATTACGGCTCGCGTTGCCTCGTGTTTAACTTCTACTACCTACTACCACTACCAAGAAGTGCGAGGCCGCTTGCACTGCGGCCACTGCAGCCTCGCAAAGTCCGTACGCGGCTTAAGAGATGATATCCGAGGACAGTATACAGCAACATCCTACAATTTTATTATAATGACCATTTCCTGAGCAAATTATGATATATTATAATATAATGCTTTGTTGTTATTTTTGAAGCTGATCCAAATAATCCATTTTTCATTCAAAAGCTTTCAATATTAATTGTATTTGTTTTACCAAAGTAAACGTTTGAGGAGGTGTGTTTTGTTGGCCCATAAAAACTTTTTTTTTTTTTTTCAATAAGAGTCATTTTTTTGTATATTTTACCTCAACTATTTGCGCATTAGTATAATTTTATTTGTCTACTAATAATTTTATTGCCTCTTCGTACGTTTTAGAGTTTGTAAAAGTAGATGCAGACATACAAATGCATGAAACAACCGCAACGTTATTAAATGAAAATTATTCTATTTTTTCTGCCCAGTTCTAGAACCCACCAATCAATACGAACTCGAGTGCCGGGACACGAAATGAACATGAATACAAGATAATAGTGGAGCTTGCTAGAAAATGTGCTGCCGATGACTTTGAACAATTTATGGAGGGCCAATTAAATAGTTCTCGAATGAAATAAAGTTGGTTCTGACAGCGACAATGTGGTCGTCGAGGATAAGTTCGACGAACAATAATTGTTAAATACTACAGATAAATTAATAAAGTTTGTTTGTTTTTTCTGAATATCTGACATTATTGAGATTATGTTGGCAATACAATGAAAAACTGTCATTGTGGTGGCATTTTTTACATGTAAATATGTTTATTTATTTTTCCTACGAGCGTGCGCAAAGTAGTACTTTTCCGCACGCATTACTTTTCTCAAAGTTACACTTTTCCGCACTCAGTGCGGATACAGGCCTTATCCGCACTGAGTGCCGAAAAGTAATTATAATTGTCAAGCAACAATAAGTGCACCTGTCGACTTTGACTTTGAATCAGCCAACATCTATACAAACACCAAATATAAATTAACTTTGACACATTGTCAGATTTGTTCTCTATTTATATGCAAAAATCTACAAACTTTCTCATCAAATTTAAACGCTTTAAGATGAACATCTCTGACGAGGATTTTCTGGTATTTTTTTTTTGTTATGTAATTTTTTGATAAATGCATAGGTTCCCTTCAAGTTAATTAAAAATAACTAAACAAATTATCGTTTTTTTTTTTTTTTTTAAATTTTTGTTGTTACCTACCTGATATAAGCTCGTAGGAAAAATGTTGTTCCTAACACGTGCGCAAAGTGTCTTTTCCGCACGCAAACACAGTTATTCGAACGACGCGAAGCGGAGCACTTGTTAGGAAAATAACTATTTCCTACGAGCGTGCGCAAAGTAGTACTTTTCCGCACGCATTACCGTTCTCAAAGTTACACTTTTCCGCACTCAGTGCGGATACGAGCCTTATCCGCACTGAGTGCCGAAAAGTAAAAATAATTGTCAAGCAACAATAAGTGCACCTGTCGACTTTGACACATGATGATAATTTTTTTCTCTGTTTCTATATCAGCTAACATCTATACAAACACTGAATATAATTAACTTTGACACATTGTCAGATTTGAGTTCTCCATTCACACGCAAGAATCTACAAACTTCTTTCGCATCAAATTTAAACGCTTTAAGCTGAACAGACGAGGATTTCAATTTTATGTTTTTTTGTTATTTAATTTTTTGATGAATGAATAGGTTCGCTTCAAGTTAATTGAAAATAATTGAACAAATTATCGTTTTTTTTTTTTAATTTTTATTGTTACCTACCTGATATGAAGCTTGTAGGAAAAATGTTGTTCCTAACACGTGCGCAAAGTGTCTTTTCCGCACGCAAACACTTATCCGAACTCCGCTTCTATATAAACTATATTTATTTATTTACTCAATTAAAACACAAAATTGTTTGTAGTTACATTAAAAGAGTGATTACTGTCAATACTAACCTGCAAACATATCTATGCTAACATGAAAAAACAAGTGATCAAACAAAAGAAAAAAGAAAGAGAAATATCATCAACATACAATATGGTAAAACAATTTAAAAAGACTATGGAAGTTGGCTTCAAAGGCAAGTTTGATCTCACTTACCAAGGAACTAAAAAAGTCTATATCACATTTTTTTTATCACAATATTACATTCTTCTAACAGTTAGTTCATTGGTGAACAATCAAACCCCTTAGTGAAAAACAGTTCGAAGTTGCTAATCCTTAAGTGCGCCTTTGGGACCAAAAACTTAATACTATTTATCAAGGAACAATCATTGTACTTAATGCTATTAATTATGTTATAAGCAAATAGGTCTGAATGCATATATTTTTTTTTCTCAGCCGAGGTAGACTAAAACAAGTCAACATGTTATTAGAGGAGATCATATATGGGTAAACATTAAATCTTTTTTGAACTTTTTCTATCAGATCACTGGTGTGAGGAAAACCACCTATTTGAAATACTTATATTTCTTATGATAAATGCTGTAACGATGTATGCGCTGTGAAGTAGGGGCGAGCGTAGACGCTCCACGGAAAAAGGTACCGAAGGGAAGAGAGAAGAGAATGGAAGACTAGAGAAGAAGTTTGTTTCTTGGACCGTTTATCCGCCATTGATCATTATCCAATTTTTATTATGTATTGAACTGATTGTTCAATTCAATTTGTGATTAGTTTGTGTCATAAGGAGCGATCACAAGTCAGTTGAATAATAGCTATTTATAGTCAATAAAGCCTGTTTACGTAAGCGTTATATACAAGGTGAGTTACGAAGCGCGCGGTGGTCCATATCTCCTATACTAACAGAGATCGGAGAACAAAGTATTTGCAAAACTTTTAGATAAACATGAGTACTACATTCCTAAATTATTTTCCAGTATACAGGGTGGCCTAATAAGTAGTGGTGACACAGAGCTATGTTTTTTTAAACGACTAGCTCTGTATATTATGAGCTTTCTGGATTCTGCGGAAAATTCTAGACATATTTCATGTACAATGTCATATACCTATCGTCAACTGTTTCGGAAATATTGACAGTTTAAAATTGACTTTTTTGCATCTTTGACATACTGTAAAACCTAAACGGTTAATTTTAAAGGAACACTGTTTGGGAAACATGGGATTTACGATTCACTATTATTTTGAATTGTTTATTTACGACATTATGCGGTTGATGACAATCGCTTAAATTAATAATTTCACAAATAATTTCACTGAATACAAAAATCAGTTCATCTTAAGGACAAAAATGAGGCAAGAATATCTCTAATAATTTTACATTTCTGGCACCGTCGCCAAACAATTTACTATTTAAAATATGCACAAATTTGAATAAATTCCTTATTTTTTGTCGCCCTATCGGCGATGCGAGCACCGATCCCTTTGAAACAGGAAATCATATACGTCCAAGACACCGGTGCAAGAACATTCGTCGTGCCAATTTTATTGTCTTTGAATTGAAGACACGGTCGGTGAAATTAAGAAAGCTACAGTTGAACGCGAGTGAACAAACCAGTGCCTTAGTGGCATTACGAGGGCGCCCTCTCCAAAATCATTCACGGCGATTCACCACAGGTAAGGAACATCGATTGGAGTTTGTGCATATCGTGGTGTTTAATTGTTCTTATTTCATATTTAACTATAGAAACTTACAGTTCACTATAAATATATCTATCGACAAATATCTTTTCATATTTTCTGCACATTTTTGGTCCTTCGAGCCGGATTGATTGAATTAATTAATATTCAAATTTTAAATATTTTTTCTCCTTAAGTTCTTGTCATCACCGACGCCATTTTATCCAGTGATTTTCAGCTTATCATTTTGCTAAAGTCATTGCAATTTTTGGCGCATGTACTTGTGACGTATATCTAACCTGACCTTCGACTAGTTACTGCACCTTGCAGTACGAAGGGATTTCAATAATTTATTTAAATTTATTTATTTTTATCAGCCTAAAGTAAATAAATGTATTGTCATATTTTCACAATATTTTCTGAAGCAAGTCCTTCACATTTTTCAATTTAATATAATTTATTCAGCATTGATAAAAATAAGTTATTTTAAGGCGCTACACTTAGAACTTTATTAGTTGCATATTTTGCGAATTGTTTCCTTCACGGAATAATTTTGTTTATTGAATTTTCCCTATGCTATGATACAACTGGGGGAATCGGCGATTCGTTTAACATTGCTCCTATCCTATGCTGTGAATGTTTTTTGACTGAATTTCACTATTTCATTAGGACCAACATAATATTTAATTATTCTTTGAAACGTAGTGTCAAATATTGATAACTGTGCGATTGGTTTATCTTGGTTGTGTTTTTGGTTGATTTACAGCTGGCTGTTCCGGAAGTTTAATCCCTGATTATTTCATTCATTATAAAATAGACCCATCAGACAACGTCATTTTTTGAATGAATTTTGTTTAAATAAGTGATTATTTCACAAGACCTTGTTTATCAGCGATTAAATTTTTGTTTACCTTTTTTGACAGAATTTTGATAGAAAAATTCTGACATTTTATAATAAATAGAACTCGTTGGATAGGAATGACTCCAACAATTCAATCCTAATTATTCAGGAAATAATCTAGCCGTATACCACTCGACCTATAAATTTAAATGGAATAAACTACCCAAGTATTTTTTGCATAATTTTGCTTTTTGGCAAATAGTCTCATGCACAATAACTTTTAAATAAAAGCCTTCGACCGCTTCGCGATCTCGGGCTTTTATTAAGTTATTGTGCATTCAACTATTTTCCAAGCAAAATCATGCTCAAAATATGTTGGATAGTTTAATCGATTAAATTTAAAGGTCTTGTGATATAATATATGAATAATATTCTTTTATTTTTTTTATTTTTTCTGCACTCTTATACCTGACATTATTTATTGCAAATATCATTATGACAGACAAATTAACAAAGGCAACTTTTAAACGTACTGTGACTCTTAATCGTTTGCAAGAATCACATGAAGCTGGCAAAGCAGCTACCACTGATGATTCTTTAAAGTCTACATTCTTGGCTAGAGCCAGTAAGGCTAACAAGGTATATGATGACTTTCAAGCTGCTCAGAATACGGTCATTTCATGTATTGATGATGATGAATTTAAAATGCATGACGCTATACGAATGCTGGCTAATCAGGCTTACTATGGTATAATGTCAATTACATGTGATCTGTCAATTAATGATTCAACTTCCATAGCCAATACTAGTTTTCCTCAATTTACACCAACCAATACAAGGGTCGCTGCCAATATTCCGAAACTTAACTTGCCAATTTTTGATGGAATCTATAAAAATTGGCCAGGTTTTTTTGACTTATATAACAGTATCATACATAACAATCCTGGTTTTACAAATGTTGAAAAATTCCAATATTTGCTGACGTCAGTAGTCAATGAACCTTTGGCGATGCTCAAAGGGCTTCCAGTCACTGACAATAATTATCCTATAGCATATGAGCTGTTGGAAAAGAGGTACCAAAACAAGCGTATTTTGACAACTCAATATTACAATGAACTTTATCATGCCCAGTGCATAAATAATCCTAATGCTAAAGAGATTCGATCTCTGTTGAACGTCTTCTCAGAAAACGTGGCTGCATTTCGAGGCCTTCAATTGCCGGTCGATCATTGGGATTTTTTGTTATTTAATTTGTTGCTTAATAAACTTCACGGTAACGGTAAAACTAGGACGGATTTCGAATTGGAAAACAGTTTAAGTGCAGGGTTACCTACCTACCGACAGCTTATCACCTTTCTGGAAAAACAATGTATCGCGTTAGAATCAATTCAATATACTTCATCCATGTTTTCAGAAAGAATCAAGCCCAAGATACCTAATTCTTCGACATACAATTCTAAACGACCCCCATGCAATTTTCACGCGGCGTCGTCTGCAATAAACTCCTCTAACGACCCTAAATGTCTGGAGTGTGCTTCTACGCATGCACTTTCTAAATGTAGGCGTTTTCTAAATAGAACTCCTCAGGAGAGATATGCCTTCGCTAAATAACATAACCTATGCGTTAATTGCTTGGTATCGCCTCATGCGCTGAAAAATTGTGGTTCAACTCACAAGTGTAGAATTTGCAAATCTCCGCACCACACTGTTTTACACTTTAATCCAAGCAATAATACTTCTCCCGCTAGACCAACTTCAATGTCTAGTTCAGAAGTTCAATCTGGATCTGGATCTGATCTATCAAACTCCCCAGTAACCAATACTCATTGTATTACCAACACCTTATCTATGCCCCAACACACTAGTTTATTATCCACGTGCGAATTAGATATAAAAGATGCTCGCGGGCATTATCAAAAGATAAGAGTACTTCTTGACACTGGGTCAATGGCTAATTTCATATCCGAACATTGTGCACACAGACTCGGGCTTAGCCATTCTAAATTGACTGTTCCCATCGAAGGGCTCAACGGAATGTCGACTACTACTACTAACGGTCTGATGCATTGTGTCATAAAACCTCGTGGTCAATCAACTCCAGTATGTTCCAATCATCCGAGAATGACAATTAATCATGCGGAATTAAAGCACATTTACAATCTAAACCTGGCGGATTCGCGCTTTCACATTCCCGGGCCTGTTGATATGCTGATAGGCGCGGAATTATTCCCGTTATTCTTGAAATCTGGTCGCATTTTTGGAGCACCAGACCAGCCCATAGCTTTAGAGACAGTTTTTGGGTACGTTCTTCAAGGAAAAGTGAATTGCCTTTTTTCTTCCACCTACTCAGAACCTCTTCAAACTTTTCATGCTTCCATTAATGAGAATGTTGATCTTCAGCTTCAGAAATTCTGGGAAATTGAGCAGATCTCTGAACGCCCCCTTTTGTCATCTGAGGATAACAAGTGTGAGGATATATATTCATCCTTAACCTTTCGCGAGCCTTCTGGACGTTTCTCGGTACCTTTACCTTTTCGTCAGTCAATGCCCGTGTTTGTCGATACCTACTCATTAGCATATCGAAGATATTCTATGCTAGAAAGACGATTCTTGAGAAGTGAAGACCTGTATAAAAAGTATTGTGCCTTTATGCAAAATTATCTGGATAGCGGTCACATGTCCTTAGTGCCCCAACATGAATCTCGTTCGCCTACTGCCTATTATATTGCTCATCATGCAGTTTTTAAAGAACAACTTTCCGGTTCTATCGTAACCTCAAAATTGAGGGTTGTTTTCGACGCTAGTATGCGCGATATTCAAGGATGTTCGTTGAGCGACACCCTGCTTGTGGGTCCCAAACTTCAACTAGATATTTTTCACCTATTATTATCCTTTCGATTTTTCGCTTATGTCTTCATTTGTGATATTAAACAAATGTACAGACAAATAAACATTCAACCAGAGTTTTGGAATTATCAGCGAATTTTATGGCGCTTCAAACCCTCTGAACCTATTCAAGAATATTTTGTTAAGAACCGTCACATATGGAGTTTCTTCTTCACCATATTTAGCCTTACGAACCCTTCGAGAAATTGCCAAGCAAGAGGAAGCGACGTTTCCAGAAGCCGCGGACTGCGTTCGTACCCGATTCTACATTGATGACGGCTTGGTCGGCAGTAATGATTTGCCATCGGCGTTATCCTTGCAAGACGACCTCATTAGTATTTTTAAAAGAGGCGGATTCGAACTGGACAAATGGGCAAGTAATCACCCCGATCTTCTTGCTAAGTTACCTTCCTGTGAAACCCAACAATCGTGTACCTTCGACAAAGAGGAACCCTCTTTTATTAAAATATTAGGTTTGAAATGGGATCCCACATCTGATAACTTTTCTTATAGTTATGTCCCAATACAGCGCCCATGTTCCAAGCGCCATATTCTGTCCGAGATTAGTAGGATTTTTGATCCCTTAGGATTTGTATCTCCTTGTCTTTTATTGGCAAAAGGTCTGCTACAACTTTTATGGGAATCTCAAATTTCATGGGATGAAACTCCATCAGAAGAAATTATTGCTATTTGGAGTAAATTCAAATTTGAAATGCCTAATCTGGCCCATATTAGCATTCCTAGGTACATTGGAGCCAGTTCTATTTCGCGAATTGAATTGCACGGCTTTTGCGACGCCTCTCAAATAGGGTACGCTAGTGTTGTGTATTTTCGTATCGAAGATACTTCCGGCTTAGTGAAAATATTTCTAGTTTGTGCTAAGTGTCGTGTCTCACCCTTGAAAACTCAATCCATTCCTCGCTTGGAACTTCTGGCCGCAGTTTTATTGTCTAATCTGATTTCTTCTGTCAAACTAGCTACTCTAACCTGATTTTATTTGATGCGATTCATGCATGGTCCGACTCCATGGTCACCTTAGCCTGGTTATCTGCGTCCCCACACAAATGGAAAACTTTTGTTGCAAACCGGGTGCGCCATGTACAAGAACGTGTGCCGATTTCTTCTTGGAAATACGTCCCATCTGGTCAAAATCCAGCCGATTATGCAAGTCGGGGTCAAACACCCACTGAACTTATAAACACTCCCGTTTGATGGTCCGGCCCTGATTTTTTATTTCATTCGCGAGATAGTTGGCCAACACAACCAGATTCATTAGTATTACCTAGTAGTGAAGTCTCTGTCGAAGAACAACAAACTGTTTTAAATGTTTCAGTCGTTCCAAGGAATTTTATCCTGTCACTCTTAGATAAATATTCGTCTTTGCAAAAGATAAAACGAATAGTTGCCTATGTGATTCGATTTACTTCAGATGTAAGGTCAAAATCTAAGATTTTTCAACCCCTATCTACAGATGAACTTCAAGCTTCACTTAAAATTATAGTTAGGCAAGTTCAACAAGACATCTTTTCTGATATTTTTCGAAACCTCCATCAAAATATTCTTCTTCCCAAGCCCCTTAGGAAGCTTGCGTTGTTTGTGGATTTTGAGGGTACGCTCAGGGTGGGTGGTCGACTGCGAAATTCCAACTTAAGTTATGACGCTAAGCATCCCTTATTGTTGCCCAAGTCTCACCGATTAACGGACCTCATAATCGAATCAACCCACTCTAATCATCTTCATCCTGGTCTAAAAACAATGCAATATTTGCTGCTTCAGCAGTTTTGGATTTTATCTCCTAGAAGTGCTATATATCGGTGCTTATCTAAATGTCTCCGTTGCTTTCGGTGGAAACCAAAGTCTTACAACCCTTATATGACGGATTTGCCTTCATTGAGAGTATCCAAACTCAAAGCGTTCTCTTCGGTATGTGTGGATTTCGCTGGTCCTTTCTCTTTGGTGATGAGCAAACACCGTGGTGCAAAAACCTTCAAGGGTCATGTTTGCATATTCGTTTGTACGGTGACTAAGGCAATACACCTCGAATTAACTTCCGATCTCAGCTCCGATACGTTTCTTGCGGCCTTTCGGCGGTTCATTGCCCGTCGTGGTAATTGTCTTAGTATTACCAGTGACCAAGGCACCAATTTCAAAGGTGCTTATAACCATCTCCTCAAATTGGCTCACGGTGCGGCACAAGCGCTATCACTTCGGTGGAATTTTAACCCTCCGGGTGCTCCCCATTTCAATGGACTAGCTGAATCAGGCGTAAAATCCTTTAAAAGCCACCTATATCGTGTTTTGGGAAGTCAAATTTTGTCATACGAGGAGTTCGGTACTTGGCTCATGTTTCTTGAAATTTTGATTGGTGCAAACCGCATTTTGATATCTTCAACCGTTTAGCCGCTAGAGGGCGATTCTCGATTTTGAGCAAAACTGTGAAATCTTCATAACCTTTTTGTTTATGAAAGCACTTTTTCAAGCAGAATTTAGTGACATTTTCAGTTTTTTTTTTCTATTGGGCCTCGATGTCAAGATATTGACCAAAATCCATTTTTTTTCAATGGGACACCCTATATATTAATAGCTTTTCAGAAAGCTCTGCTTTTGCTGATTTCAATGATAAATTTCGATAGGTAAATCTCTAGCAGTTTTCGAAAAAAAAAAATTATTTCGTTTTTTTTTTTTTTTTTTTTTCATAAGAAACAATGTGTTAAAAAAGGACTTAATATCCGTAAGGAAAATGAGAAAGGTCCCTTTCTAACTCATTGTTTCTTATGACAAAAACCGAAATAGTGTTTTTTCTCGAAAACTGTTAGAGATAAACCTATCGAAATTTATATCATTGAAATCAGCAAAAGCAGAGGTTTCTAAAGAGTTATTAATATACATATAGGGTGTCCTATTGAAAAAATTCGGATTTTGGTCAATTTCTTGGCCCAATAGAAAGAAACCAAAAATTTCACTGAATTCTGCTTAAAAAAGTGCTTGCATAAAGTTTTTACGGAAATCAGTTATTTTCATAAACAAAAAAGTTATGAAGAATTCACAGTATTGCTTAAAATCGAGAATCGCCCTCTAGCGGTTAAAAGGTTGAAGATATGGAAATGCGGTTTGCACCAATCAAAATTTCATGAAAATTTGAGCCTCGGAGTGGGGTGTTCATTTTTTTGTATCTCTCTCAGAAATTGACGTTTCCTATCAAAACCATCTGAATTTGGACACCCTGTACATGAAATATGTCTAGAATTTTTGGCAGAATCCAGAAATGTCATAATATACAGGGCTAGTCATTTAAAAAAAAAACATAACCTTGTGTCACCATTACTTATTGGGCCACCCTGTATACTGGAAAATAATTTAGGAATGTAGTACTCATGTTTATCTACAAGTTTTGTATTTACTTTTTTCTTCGATCTCCGTTAGTATAGGAGATATGGACCACCGCGCCACAGATTACTTACATACAGATGCGAAAGAGCTGCGAATTCGTGGTTCAAGATTAATTTGATAGACATAGGCTGGCCGCACCAATGCCACATCAATGTATTTTGAACATATTTATTATATAAATGCGGAAGCTCAATAATATAATATTATTTCTTTAATTGGTTCACAAACAGCAAAAAAATATTTTTTTCTACCCGCAAAAATATGTAAACACACAGGCTGGAACATGCTCACGCACTTGGCCACGTTAATTGTCCTGACGCGGGCGATCTTTATCTATGCGTCGGAGCGCTGGCGACCCGGCTTCGTCACAGAATATCGTCGACGACAAGTATACGTACTTTCGCATCTGTATTAGGTAATCTGTGACCGCGCTCTTAGTAATTCACCCTGTATATGATTTTACCTACGATTGCGACTGGTTTTTATTAGAAATTAAAAAAATTGAATGAAAAAATCAAAATTCGAGTATAGCTGTTTCAGCCTGATAGGTTGTCAGGTGTAGAGGAAGACAATAAAGTAGCACGTTATTTTACAGTAAAATAAAGTGCTACTTTATTGACGCAAAACTGTTCTATAAATAGCACTTTATTGGTCAATCGGATATAAACGTTATTTTGTTTTTGAGAGTTCAAGTTATAAAATTATAATTTTTTCAATTTTTATGTTTTCTTGTTTATTTATAATTTTTTTTTATAACATGTGTATTGTTCATGTATTTAACAAAAATCGTTTCTGTTATCAGCATAAACAAAAAGTAAATTAAAAAAACCTAAGAAATCATTTGCTTTCTTTTGTGCTGGGATTTTGATTTTTGGTATTCAGAGCGCACATTAGGGCATTGTTGAATATACTAACATTTTCCTTCCCTGACGAGCGAATGTCCTACCAAACAAATGAAAAGAGATAATTGCTCAAAATAACAACTATAGCTGAGTAACATCCCGTATGGGACCTCAGTACCTTCTGGCACACTGGCTAACTAACCAAAACGCTTCAGTATTGAATTTAGGTAGTGTTTATTGAATGTGGTATGTGAAATTAAAGTTTTAGCACAAGAACAAAGGACGATACCTAAATTTAACTTCCATTGACTCACAATTATTTATTAAAATGACACAGTATGTTTTGACTTTTGAGGAATGTTCGATCGAGGGTTTCTCTGCCGTTCTCTTTCTCCTCGAGAATCCAAATCGAGAACGGTACGATTTACTTCAATAATAAAGTAGACGTTTCAGAAATTTTTCGTTTCTTTTACATAGCACAAATTCCCTTAAATTTCCCTTACTTTGCTAATGTCAGGCGCATGTCAAGAAAGTAAAATTGAGTAAGTTACCACAACGTAGATGCTATTTGTTATGTATTTCGTTTTTCAGGAGATTTGTTGTTTAAAAGGTAATAAAAAATTAATCACAAAGTTTTTAATTCTGTATTCGTTCTCTAAAAGTTATGTTTTCCGTATGATTTAAGGCTGTTGCTAATATTTTATCAATAATGTATTAGTTCAACGTACAAAATGCAATGATGCTAACGATGAGCCAGATACCTCTATGCCAGATAGGTACTTTTCATTTATGCCTGGTCACGTCCATATTACACAATACGTGTAGTTTTGATTGATAAAGCAATGGAGAAACCCGAATTCCTTATCATTGGGTACTGGCGCTAATTGCATGCCAACGAAAGCATACCAATTCAGCGAAACAGGTTCACAGGAGATTCAAACCATAAGAATGGTACAAATCTTTAATAGCGTGTGGCTCCATTTCTTGTCTTACAAAGCAAAAACCGCTCATGTTCATAGAACAAAATTAATACTGAGATTTTCTCATAATTGCATCATTACTTCTACGACATTTTTAATTTTATTCAGGTATTATGGTATTAATTTTATTCGTTTCACGTGTGCTGTGATTGCGATCGAGATGATCTAGTGTCGACAGGCAATTGGTTATGTTCCTTGTTTCTCAAGCTTTGAGTTGCGTTCTGCATTGATTTATAAATATATATTCGATAAGTGGTTGAGGCCAGTTCATTAACAATTCCTTTTCCTTTTCCTTAGCTTTATCTTTTTCTGTAAGTGATAGATGAAACACGCTGAAATAATTTATTCCATCAGAAAGAGAATTTCAAATATCTATCATTGCAGAGCATTTTGCTGTTCTAGATCGTTGGAATAGCTAGTTTATACCTGTGTATATTTAAGTTTCAGTAATGTTATACGAAACATTTTATGGTGTGGAAATAAGTAGATATGCAGGGTATTTCATAATTATTGTGACAAACTGATACGGGTTATAGAGGGTATAAGCAAGTTTACCTCATAAAACCCTATCCGGAAATTTGCCGTTTGACCTCCACCGAAAATAAGAAACGAAATATGCGTTTGTTACCTGTTTACACAGCTTAGAAAAATTGTTCATAGTGTCTTCCACGTACGTTCAGCACACAGCTGGGCACGATTGCTCATTGATCACCGGACTCTGCGGAATCATGCCGATGGCGTGAAGACAGAACATACCACTGTACAACGTGTTGTCTCAAAACCGCCGCGCTGCACCGTGGTATGCTTTGTTATGTGACAGAGCGCCACATCTGTATACAAATCATACCACGCTTCAACCAAAGAACCAAAACGTAGGCACAGCTAGCGTCTGTTTTTCAGTAACGCAACTAAAGTTTCCTACCAGTATGGAGTGGAGGTTATTCGCATGTTTTGTGTAGTGTTGTGTCTATTGAAGGTCGAATGATTGTTCCAATAAAAAAAAAAGCATGAAGAAAATTGAGAACGATTCCGATTCCAAACATGTATAGTTTATCTATATTTGGTTGAGCCGTCTCCGACATATTTGTCTTTAAAGATTGTAAAAATACTATCAAAAAAACCAAGTGCCTCAAATTTTACCTGTCGCTTTTACCTTGATAGGTAGATTGGTTCACAAAATCAGTCAGTAAGATAGTATTTTTACAATTATTGAAATAGGTCGGAAACCAAGCAAATATAGAAAAACTATATACTTACCTATTTCTGGAATCGGAAAATTGTGCTCTTCAAAAATATAGAATATGTATAAGGTATTTCATTTGGAAAAAGTTGAAAATACACAAAATTTCAAATTTCTGACAATAAGTTTTTGTTTCTAGAGATTAATAATAATATCAATTATTCATAAAATAAACAATACAAAATACAATACATATAAACATTATAAATGCTTGACAATACTCGAATATATAATACGAATACAACAAATGTTTTTGTCAATCTAGATGTTACAAACATCTGTATGTGCTGGGTACTTCCCTAGCTTTTTGTTTGTTGAAATAACAACATAGTTTTCATTAAAAATTAGCAAAGAATTAAAATGATAATTGTATCTAAAATGATACCATACCTATTACAAAAATCAATTACACTAATACTAAAGACAATACATTCATGTAAAGACATTCCCGAAATGTTGAAGTTATATAGGTCTCTTAGGACCTATATAATTTATATATTTCAAATTTAGATTATTAAAGCTTTGTGGTATTTTTGTCTTAGTTGACGTTAGCTCGTGTAGTATAATCATGACGTACAAAGGCTCGCCATCCTCTATGACTATGAATATAGGAGCACACAGTTAAGATATAAATTGTTCTGACATTACATATTTCTGTTGTAAAAAGTAAATTTGTAGAGTATAATCTACTTTTTCTAAACATTATTTTTAATATATACTTTTGCACAACATTCAACTTATACAAGCTAGCATTGTAAAGTCCACCCCATACCAAAATTCCATACCTAACTATTGATTCAACAAAAGCCTTATAAACAGTTATCAGTGTTTTTCTATCCATAATTTCTCTCAGAAAGTAAATTTTATGAATTAGTTCGCGAATCTTACTAGACTGATAGTCATAGACTTTTTATAAAATTTTCAATAACAATGCCAAGATATTTAGTTTGGGATACTTCCCTTAGTGAATGATCATCTATCTTCATCCAATCAAAAGTGGACCTATTTGCCTCAGTGAGAGAAAATGCAACATAGTTCATTTTTGTTAAATTTAAAGTTAATTTATTTGTGTGAAGCCAGTTTTCCACTATTTTTTAACTATTTTCAGTCTTAATTTTTACACTTTCCCAGCTGCTTCCCGAGAATACAATTGCAGTATCATCAGCATAAGAAATGCTCAACTCGTCCATATTCAACTGCAGCATAGAGTTGATGTAAGAAATGAACAGCAGCGGACCCAGGACTGCACCCTGGGGAACACCAATCTTTATTTTTTGTTTTTCACTTAAGACAGAATTTAGTCTCACCATTTGATATCTATCAGATAAATAACTCGGCAATAAATCAAACGCACTTCCCTTCATGCCATAGGTGTACATAACATCCGGAAGTCTGTCATGGGGTACAATATCGGAAGCTTTTGTCAGGCCTAAAAATACAGCTAGACATTTCCTATTTATATTTAAATTATCGCACCTCTGTTATGACTTTTGTATTTACAGCTATCATCTCTGTAATGCTAGTTTTACATTGACAATTTAAATTGATGAATTTGTTTGCCAATTTATGTTGGCTTAACAATAGCTTGACTTTGTTTTACACCAGATCAACTTGTTGACAACATAAATTACAATAAACAATTGTACTAACTTAACCAGAATTTCAAGGTTAAGTTTTAATTTTTGATTCACTCTGTCAGAATATATTCAAGGATGTTTAATAATAAAACTAGAAGAAACTGAAGATAGAAGAATAAACTGAACATTAACAAGCAAATGATAAATAATAGTATATTCTTCAACGAACATAATATAATGATGGCTATTATTCACGAGAATGAAAATTCAAACACGAGCCGAAGGCGAGTGTTGGAATCATTCGAGTGAATAATAGCCATTATTTGCGAGTAGAAGACTATACTTTCTCTTCGAATTTTTCGAAAAAAAAATCATTAGTTTTTGTAAGAAATAACAATCATCAAATGTTAGCCGCCTTAATTTTTTCAAATTGAAAGTTCTGTGATCTGACAATAGACGTCAGTAATGTTTTGTTTGTATTGTCTCGTTGCGGCCCGTGTATTCTGAAAATACGGAGAATTTGATTGGTCGACAGGCCGTGGATTCCGGTTTCGAATCCACGGGGCGTGTAGAACAAAAATTGACGGAAAAATAGAACATGCGCTAATCCGTCAATAAATTGAGCAAGAACTTGGACAAGTTAAATTTTTGCCAAGTTGGCATTTTACATTATCAATATTTCTTGACAAGCAACTTCATTAATAAATTGACCAATAAATTGTCAGTGGAAAATCGTCTTAAAGTTTTAAAGGCTGCAGGTGGGGGTGGTGTCTAATTATAACCAGACACCTTATACTTACTGCTATGTCCTGGATGATTTTTTATTTTTGTTAATTCAAACTCCTTCGTTTTTCTTATTTTTCTGATTTGACTCATCCATGTATATTTTATTTATAACTAGCTGTACCCTACGTGCATTTCTTCCCCGAAAACAATTGTTTTAAACTAACCCAAACTAACCGAAGCTAAGTTAGCTAACCCAAATTAACCCAAGCTTTACGCTTCAGATCTATCCCACAGAAATTGTGCATATTTCCTGGGTAAAAAGTAGCCTATAACACCCCATTTATATAAGGACTATGTCTACGTGGTATAGATTTCGAAGATATCGGTTTAGCGGTTTTCGAGTCCATAAATCAAGAACAAACAAACATTGAGTTCTATTAGATTGTAAAATAGCTGTTAATAGTAGCTACAATGATTTTCGCGAAATGGTAATAAAAATAATAACGCAAACATTCGCCAATCCATCACAAATCCCTGCATTTGTGTGTGTTGCACGCATCCTTACGCATTCTCGTAAGGATGCGCAACCTATCCAGAAACCTTCCTGGGGATGGCAACAACAACCTACCAAAGTTTCATCGTAATCGGATATGTGTTTTAGGAGCGCGCAAGGGACAAACAAACAACATTGATTATTATACATAGATAGAAGATAAGCGTATTCAGTTCTACGAAAATATTTTTCTACCTACCTAAATAATCTAAATATCTTCCTAATATTTCAACAGCAACGGACAGTAGGTACAGTCAGTTGACTAATTGATTGATTTGGAAGGGGAACCTTTACAGGCAGCACATAGAGGCGCATGTGGTCCATTGTGCTATCCCCCTCTTGGTGCCGCCCTGTCTTAACTTAGGAGCCCGTAACTACATATTAGGTCAGTTAATGAAGTAATGTCTCAGAATTGAAAATGTATTTACCTGTAGAAAAAAACTGTTAAAAATAATTATATAAGCTTTGGATCGACATAAGCTCTATGGTTGGTGTATCAGCTGTGGGTCACGACAATTATTTTATTGGCTGACTGTACCTACATACACATTATATTCGCATTGCAAATACATATTATATTGTGCGTAGATAGGAGCAGCAAGATGCGTTTTAGCGAGGTTTATAATGTTTTATCTAAAAGCGTGCGGTAAAGTGCACTTTACCGCACGTATTTGCAAATGGAAAGTAGCACTTTACCGCACACTATGCGGTAAAGTTAACTTTACAGCATAGTGTGCGGTAAAGTTAACTTTACAGCATAGTGTGCGGTAAAGTTAACTTTACAGCATAGTATGCGGTAAAGTGGACTACAAAGTGTGCGGTAAAGTGCACTTTACCGCATAGTGTGCGGTAAAGTATAATTTGATATTTATAATCAAAAATCCTTTTTTTTCCAGAAAATGGATTTTTGATAATTTCTAAATCTAATCTTGTTTCATTAATTAATCTGATTCAATAATTAATTTTATCAATGCCCTTTTTTGGAGATGTAGATGCTCATAGGTAAAATTTTGTACCTAACACATGCGGAAAGTGCCTTTACCGCCGCTTCGCGTCGTTCGGTCAACTGCCGTTGCGTGCGGTAAAGTATCACTTTCCGCATTTGTTAGGTAAATAACTATTATCACATTTTTGACAGTAATGTGATACATAACTGCATCCAAAATTGAGTGGTAAAGTGCCACTTTACCTCGATAGCAACACTTTACCACATAGTAACGTCATTGATAGCAACCATTTTGTAAATTATTTTTCATTTGTTAAGCCTTATTCACAGTGTGCGAAATTGCAGCATTTCACGATCTACCTTTTCATAAAAAAAAGCCAACATGAGGTTCTCATTCGGCACTTCTTCCACGTTATTCATTAATTTCCATTGATGGAATTGGCCATATACTTTCTCATACTTTGATTTTGATTTCTCAGGCAGCAGCCTTGCTGTAGCAGCACGAGCTGCTTCCACAATCTTCGCATTCATTTCACTGGATGCGATTCCGAAAATTCTTTTAGATTTTTTGCTTGAATAATGTCACCGGTTTCTAAGTTACCGAAAAGAAAAACTAGCCAGGCATGAGCCACCAGGCACAGGTCTGTTATGATTTCAAAAATTATGTTGTCTTGTCAAAAATAAGAAAATTTCTCAATCATTTGAATACAAAAGGCGATAAAATAGTATAAGCAACGCATTTGCAATGGGTTTTACCAATCTCGTGAGGCCTTAGAGCACTCGCTCGCTTCGCTCGCTCGTACACAAAACTGGCCACACTCAATTGGTAAAACCTCACTTTACTAAACTTGTTGCTTAATATACTATTATCCACGAGCGTGCGGTAACTAAGGTATATTACACGATTTTGCGTGCAGTAATATTACCGCACGCTCTACCTACATAGATACGTACCTTCAATTACCTACCAGATATAAATTACCTACCTATCACCTAAATTCTGCTTGTCCACTGTCGAAAGTGAAAACGCAACTTTTTTTATAATTTCTTGAACTTCTTTCGGATATTTTGTTATCGCATGGTTGTAGATAAAATACTGTATATAATACGTATGGTAATTAGGTTATTACCGCACGCGAGAGAAATTTGCAAACCGAGCCGGTGAGGCAAGGTTTGCAATCTCTAAGTTACCACACTTATTATATAATATACTATTTTACTAAAATCTACTGAATCACGTAGTCGAAATATACCATGGCTAAACGCATAAGTGCGTTGTACAATGGTATGATGTGTCTTTACGCTCCCCGGTGTGTTTAAGATTCCTGCGTACACGGCTATCACTCTTCCCAAACTTTGACAGAAGCTGTTGTTAGTTGGAAACAGGCGTGTCATACACAAAATCTTTCACATGGCCCCAGAGAAAATAATCCAAAGCATGCACATGGCCGCCTTGGCCTCTCCACGTGTTGCCAAAGGTGTCATCCAAAGACTGCTGCGCTTGCAAACTAAAGGGTGGTGTGTTGAAACCACATATTAGCTCTTATGTTCAAACATTCTTCAACAGCTCCGGAAGTACCCGCTGTGAAAATCGAGAATAAGTATGCCCGTCCAAGCGTGCTAGGAGCAAATATGGCCACAATGCATGCACCAATGCAAACTGGTGTTGGTCTCTACGGAGGGCTAGGCATGGGGATTATCTTCAGCCCAACCAAATGTGCCCGCGTAAAACATGCCTCGTCGGAAAACATAGTTACTAAAGTATGGTTCCCTCAACTTCTATCCAAACCACCAACGACAAAAATGGCGCCGCGGCGAATAATCATCCAAACCCAGGCCTTGGACTCGTAGCAGATGGTACGGGTGCACTTGTTGATCTCACAGATTACGCCAAACAGTACACGGAGTCGCCCTCTTAACATCAGCAATGGCACGCACACTTGTCCTCCACATGGTGTAAAACAGCTTCTTCAAACTGTACTGTGCGCACGGCGAACGGCCGCTCTGTTCCCCCCAGACGTTGGATGCTCCCATTTTCACGAAGACGTCCATGAATTTTCGCAAATATGGCGTGGCTTCTGGGAACCGTTCAGACGAAACCCTATCAGACCATATATTGTTCCTTCACGCAATGAGTGGACGGTTTTGACACCATTTTCGCTCTGTTTAATCAGAGGAAATTGAAATTTCTCAAAGTCCTGGAAAAAAGCAACTAGTAATTGAGGCTTAAAAGACCCCCGAGCTCACCAGGACGAGATTGCTCAGACAGGCGACATTATTCTATTGTTTCTGATAGCTTTGTATGGGAAAGGCCGAGAGGCTATTTTAAACTACTTGAGATACATACATCATCTCACAAAAGCCAACCCAACATTGCCGCACCACCTCCCACTGAAGCTGCTGCACGAGAACATCCACAGAGAGTCCACTTTCAAGTGCAGCATTGGTTATCTGGACAAACTATATTCAATGAACAACAAAGAGTAGGGGTAGAAAACAAAAACCAGTGGTCTTTTGCCCGTTCCAAACCAACACCGAACTCAGTACTTCAGCACAAGTCGTGTAAATGCGAAAAAGGCTGTCAGCGGAATTGTGGATGCAGGAAGACAGGCCTTTACTCTCCAATATGCCCAACATGCAACGGGTTGTTTGAAAACTTCAAGTTCCTGGAAGGCACCAAAGAAAGAGACTAAGAACTGTCTGAAGAAGAATGCTCACACGATGTGGTAGGTATGTCTAATCGCAAAATCACAAGTTTGTTTTGCAAATTTCTCTCAATCTCCGATGTTTATTGAAAGAGCCCGATCCTCAGCCAGGACCTTCTAAGAGGAAACGACTCAAATAATACGATAATTTAATAATAAAGTAATGAAGATAATGTTATTTGATAAAGTTTTGCAGATAAAAAGTGGATTTTTTGGAAATAGATAATGCACAACCCTTTTCAACTAACGATTGAGCCCGAACGGTTCGCCCAAAGAAAAATATGAAGGATGAAATTCAAGGGAAATTTTATGTACATACTTTCATTTTAAATAAAGGTATTTGCTCCGGAAAATGAATGGCTTTGTAGTTATAAGCAGTTATAAGCAAAATACTGTCAAAACTATAAAAGATATTTTTTTTGTTTTCTTTACATTCTTTGAACATTCCTGTGCCTGAGTTTATTTATTTGGTGGTACACTTCACAAGAAAAATGCCCACAAGCTGCCCTGAAAGGGATGATGTTAAATTTTAATTTTAGGTGACTTCTGATCTAGAGAGTAAACATTAATATTCTTCAACCAAAGCCAAATTCACCATCGGAAAAAAAACTGAATTTAATTCAGCTAATAGATACGTTAACACAACATTTAATAGGTATTTAATAATTCAGAGGCGCTACGAAGTTCGCCGGGTCAGCTAGTATACTATAAATAGAAAGGAATTTCGGTATAAATTTAACAAAAGTGAATATGCAAATTAATTTCGTGAGGAAGGAAAATGAAAGAAACAACAATGACTTACAATAATGACTATGATCCCAAATGTATAAACTCTTCAATAACATAACAAAATTAAACATGATCATGATAAACTTCCTTCTCCCTGCCCAACACACTGACAACTTCAAATTTGTTTCCTTACCCCATGTTGATCCTGTTTCCAATAGAAAGGTCAATAATTGTATCCGCCAACATGTGGATAATGTGAAGATATCGTTCAAAACCACAAACCAACTGGGTTCTCAGCTGATTATTACAGAAGATAAAGTGGACCAACTCACAAAAAGTGGAATTTACAAACTCTCTTGTGGTATTCGCAATTGCTCTTATATAGGCAGGACTTGCGGAGCTTTGAAAATTCGCATTAATGAACACATGTCTCTCCAAACATACCTTTGATCCGCACAGTCTAACTCAGAGATTACATGGGCAGTTTATTCAAAAAATTTCAATAGACTCGACTTCCTCGAGGACATTGAGATTGAAAAGGAGCCTGAAAATAATGAACATTGTCTCAACACCCAAGTCAGCCTCAACAGAAATTACATACCTTCAAATAGGAGACTTGAATAGTTTCAGAATTAATTAATAAAAATCCCAATTTCATAATTCTGGTCAAGTCAACAAAGCCTCAATTACGCATCTATCAAATGAATCAGCTTGGTTCGAGAATCACAACCCACCCGCTCTGCGTTTTGGCAATTGACAATTTTCGTAAACAGCTGTTTTCCACCATAAGTTTGACTTAAACTTGATCGCAAAGAAGGGATGACTTGCAAAATTTGGGATCTAAATTTAGAAATATCGAAAAATACTGAACTATCACTCTTCCATTCAATGAACACCCAAAGTCCGTCGATTTTAATCTGATACTTCAAAGGAATCTGAGCTGGTGGCTCCCTACATTGGAACGCCAATGGTCACCTGACGTCACACCTGTTTTTGCCATAAGCTTCACCCCCTCGCTCCTCATACTGAAAGTGTCAGTTAAAAAACGACGGACAATAGTCCGAAACACTGACCGAAAAAATCTTCGAACGAACAATTTAATACCACAAATTTAAAATAAAATACGAAGAAATTTTATATTTGAAATCTTGACTCTCTGAGCGAATTATTTTAAACTAGTTTTATATTAAAAAAAAAAGTTTCACATTGTTTGTGACTTTTTATCGTGTAACTTCTGTGTCAGAACCTGACAAGTGAGTAGAAAGGAAAAAGTTAAAAATTTTACATCCACTAATTTGTTATACACATATTAACAATTAGTTTATTATAATTTTGTCTCCTTTTGCTCGGTTGCAGGTAGTGCTGATGATGGAGAATGCCGAGAGGGCTCTTTTACGCTGATTTTCAATAAATGTGAATTTTGCATGAAATACAAATTATTTCTTTCCTTATTCGCACACATGTACGTAGCCTTCTTTCCTTGGTGAATTAATTTGGTATTCAAGTATAAAATTAAAACATATTTAACAGAGGTGAATTATGCAAATTGAATTGGTCATCTAGACCATAAATTGGTCTTCCTGGGCTTTTTAGTTTCTAAGAACTTCAATAAATTTAGTTTTCATCATTCGTTAAAATTATGGTTACATTCGATTAAGACCTTTGCATATTTAAAATCTGGCTTCTTTCATTCTGTAAATGAGTGGTCATGTTCTTTTAAACTACTTTGGAACCTTCTTCTGGTTTTTCATTCGAATGAGCCCAATACTTGTAGCATGTGGAATGCTACTGTTGGAATTGTTTCTTTTTCTTCAAATATAATCTTATATTACCTTTAATGTTGAGAGTCTGGTGACTAGCATTAAAAAAAAGGTTTCTACTGCTAATAATACTAGCAATTATTAAACTAGAGGGCACGATTTTCGTTTAAATTTGAAATACGAGTTTAGTAGCAACGCTTTCCGTTGGCTATTTTTTGAAAGGAAGCTCTGCCTGTAGAAAAAAAAAACATTATCGGCCATCAGGCATAATTTGGCGAAATAAAGTTGCGCAAGGCAAAGTTTCGTTGATTACCGAAAAAATTTAAATCAAAAGTCTCGTGATTACCGTTTTATTTGAGTTTGAATTTCGAACCTCCTCGTGGGTTTTCCGAGGAACTGTTTTTCCAGGAAGCCGTTTTTTCCGAGGAGCCGTTTTTCTCAAGGGATCCTAGAGGATCGATACAGGCTAGAATCTACAACTTCTATTTGCAACTTCCCTCGTCAAGTGATCAAAAATGGATGGCTACCGACTACCGTACTCTACCTTTTTCTTGGAATCGAGGCTTATATAGAGTTGCAATTATAACTTTTATTACCTGTTTTATGAAATCTATTTTAGGATTAATCCATAATTGATTGGGTTTTTACTGACATTACATTTAAATATTTAAAATTTCAATTTCATTCATTAAATTCTTGACACCGTAGTAAACTTTAAATATTTATTTTCGATGTTTGATTTATCGAATTTATTATAGATTTATCTTTACTTAACTTTTAATATTGCCATGTTTTAGGAATGTAAATTTTATTATTCATAATCCATAATCTGAACTGAAGTCAAGGTTGGACAACATGCTCTAAATTGAAAATTATTGAGTACGTACATCGTCGAAAATTGATCAATTTTCAACCCTGGGTCCTATAGCTGAGTCAATCTGGGGGGTCAGGGTGCAACAAATTAGCAACAAGCTGATTCCAGCGGGAATGTTTAGTAAGTGACCTCTTATTTAACCTCCCAAAAGTCCCATTCAGTCCTAGGGGTGGAAGGTTGAAAAAAATGGCCACCATCTTGGATTTTGTTGTTTTTTTCAAATATCTCAGTTTCTATCAGTTTTTTTAGAAAACTTGAAAAATCTTTTGTGTGGAAAATTTAATTCTCTATAAAAAGTGTTCATACCGTTTTTTTGTAACTTAAAGGATAACGGAGATACAGAGCTTTTTATAGTAAATATTTCAAACATTTCTTTACTTTTATCCCTTTCGAAATGTTTAGAAAAGATTTCCCCTGTTCCACCTCCAGCAAAAAGCGCTGGGAATGCTAGAGGTGGAACCGAGGAAATCGTTTCCGTTCTCTATTCAACCTTAGACTTTCTTTAGACATTTTATTCTATCGCATTAAAATTGATATGCAAGATGTTTAGTTGCCAGGCGTAGGACTTGGACATGAATGCAACAAGTTTTTTATTAGAATCCAGAATGGCTTTGCAGGTGTCTTCCAGCCCATTGGATAGCACAACTCTTTTTTTGGTTTTGAGCTTTTCCATCTTTGCTTCGAATTCGTGAAGTCTTGAGCTAAACCCGGGTAGTGCTTGGAAACAGTCCATACAGCTTGGACAACAAAAATATCTTAGGCAGCGTTCTTTCTTTATCAGAACTCGGATCTCAGAGATCCTTACTCCAGAGCAATTTCTGCATAGAATCTTGCGACAAATGTCACATGGTTAGCCAAAAAGCTAATTTTAGTCTTCCTTTTGGAAGCAGGCCTTATCACAGGTAGATCCATATCAGGATTGATTATGGTAGGAATAAAATTTAATACAGAATGTTTATTTGGCTTAGGCCCGGTTCATTAATCTTCAGATAAACTTGCTGGTAACTATCTGAAAGATAAATTTATTGTTCTAACTGGCCAACCAATGAGATTACAGATTGGGTTTTTATATCGTTCTATTATTCTATTCGTTGGCGAATAACTGGCCGACCAATGAGATTGCAAATTTTTGTGCTGCTGATAAGTAATACAAATTGTTTTTTTTTTTTCTATTCATATTTGAGTCCCAATAATTAAACTGGATTTGTTGGCTTATCAAGAATGAAGTCCAGAACAAGTTTTACAAGGTTGAAAAAATCACAATTTCACAAACAAAATAACTCCACACACGATCAATATGACCAATAGAGACCCATAAAAACTTGCAATTTATACAGAGCGAATATACTACTTACTTTGGTGGATCACTTTTTTGGATCTTCAACAAAAGTGAAAAATTTATAAATCAAATTCTAAAAAAAAACCATATCTCCGTTATCCGTCATGGTCCAAAAAAAATGTACAGACACTTTTTATAGAGAATTAAATCCTCCACAAATAAGGTTTGTTAAGTTTTCTTGAAAAAACTAATAGAAACTGAGATATTTGAAAAAAACAAAAAAATCCAAGATGGCGGCCATTTTTTTCAACCTTCCACCCCTAGGACTGAATGGGACTTTTGGGAGGTTAAATAGGAGGTCGGTTACTAAACATTTCCGCTGAAATCAGCTTGTTGCTAATTTGTTGCACCCCCATCAATGTTATGCAGCTACGTTTATCCTACTACTATAACTTATGATATATTTGAGGATTTCAATTATATCTCCTTTATACCTTCAACGTTTTACTTTTGATTTCATAAAGGTGCAAGTCGATTTTATTGAATTTATTCTTTAGCCAAAGCTGACCATATTTTATCAATACAATTGCCATGATTCATTTTTCTTAAGCTAGTTTTCTTAAAACTTATGTGGCAATTATATTGAGGTACATTGTAATGATATATTTTTTTTGGAATATGATGAATTTGATTGGGAGTTATCCTCTTTTTATCGATTTGATTTAAAGTCTTTTACCAACGAATAGTTTTATCTTTTCAAATTATTTAATTCTTGATTTTTAACCTCACTGTGAAAAATATACTAATTTAATTTGAAACTCACTTAATTGTTTTATTGCTCCACTTATGCAAAGATTATGCCTTATTTATTTCCTTTTCAGAATTATCAATTACCGTTTGCTGATTATTTTTTGTTCAAGGTGTGTTTCTGAATTTCCACCATTCAATATTTCAAGTAATTTAATTATTTTTCTTTTTCTAATTCAGTGGAGCTCTTGCCATTCTGTACTTATTAAGTTATTGACCCACCTCTAATAATTATTCGCTGAGCAAACTGAGCATATTATGGGCCTCTTTTTAATTCATTAACAAAAGAGGTAACAAACTACAGTAAACTGAGCAGACCTTATCCCAACTTACAGGAGCTACCGGTGAGAATGACGGCCGCGTACGCAGAAATCTAATGGTGTTTCCGATTGGTAGATCTAGTGCGGAACTAGTGCAATTTTTTCTATTTCTGTCTTTTTCTTCTATAGGTCGATTGAAAGGATGCAAATACACTCAGTGCGCACTGAATCTACCAATCGGAAACGCCATAAAAGGCACCGGGAAGATTCCGCAGCGTCCGGCGATCAATGAGCAATCGTATCCAGCTGTGTGCTGAACGACGTGGGAGACACTTCGAACAATTTTTGTAGTTGTTGGTTCTTTTCTGTTTTTTTTTCTCTAGAGCGCAAACGAAAAATGTCCGAATAGGGTATTATTAGGCAAACTTGATTATTTTGATATTTTACATATAAGTCATGCAGGATAAGTATACCGCACGAAAAATAATCATTAATTAAATGGACTCCTGAAATTATAACTTGAAAATTCTCATCCGAAATTTCATCAGACTAAAACCAAAACAACTTTCATCATAACGACATTAAAATTTAATTAGAGAAATTGGTTTGCGGCGTTTAGGGTACTTTGTGTGGAATATTGCCGAACCTAAAAGTGTTAGTTACAAAATTATAATTTTGGCAACACTTCTATCTGGTTAGTAAAATATTCATTTGAACAGCTTCCAAATTGTTCAAGTTATTAGCACCTTATTGAATATTCAGAAGGATAACACATAGTGTGATTCAGCTTGATAATCACATTAGCAAAAATCCTGCAGAATCGGAGGAATCGTGGTGCAACATAAATCAGAAAGCAAATAGGCAGGCAAACCATTTTCATTAAATCTCTGATACTGATAAAGTTCACATGAATTATGAAAGTGACTTAACTGGAGGCTAAGCATTTAACATTCAACGAATGACTTAACTAGTAGGACAAGAAAAGCTCTTCCGATGACTACAGGAGCAAAGAATAAAATTAAACAAAAACCATCCGCTTAAATTCAGGTTTACTTAAGAGACACTCGAAATATGCATGTGGGTTAATATGCAACAACATAAAAAGGAACTTTTTCTTGATAGTTAATCCCATCAAATAAATACATTCTATTTCCTCTCTACGACATATATTGAACAGCCTAATGATGATTGATTATTTTTGTCCTCGCACGACTGAAAAGCTCTGAAAATACCCTAGAGCGAAAATGGATTCTGCGAGTCTTTGATTAAGTGTAATTTTGTTACAAAAGGAAAAGTCTCCCCAAAAAAACGAACAATTTTTACACAATAGAGAATTTCTGATACATTTTTTGGGCAAACAAAAACAGAATTTATATTCCACAAGATTGAGAAAAAAAAATATAATAGAAAATTATTCATTGAATTTGTATCGCAAAAATATGAATATGACTTTTTTTAGACTAATTTTCAAATTAACATTTTATTGATTGCCTGCTTTAAATATGGAAATCGTGATATATACTAGAATTTAATATCTTTGAAAACTGAGACCTTTTCACATAGAATAAGTTTGACTTTGTATTTTCAATAAAGGCGCTGATGTTCCCTAAGGAGTCCTCTTTCACTCAAACTAGTATTAAAATCAATTTTCTCTTCCACCTTCCACAAAGCATCTTTTGTCGTTATAATAGCAGTTAGTTTCTCAAGTGTACACAGCACCACATAAGGCAAAACCTATTCAGTAAATGTCACGGGCAATCAAGCCTTTATGTCCTGGGATTGCCTTGGAAAATTGCCACTTTGTATGAAAATGTAATAAAGTTGGACCATGTAAATTGTTTAGGAGTTTTATTTGAATTGCTGTAAACCTGGGGACAGCATAGAAATAAATATTGAGAAGCTCTAGGTGACTAAAATTTAACAGCTAGACGCGTATCAAAGTGCATAAGGGTCCAAAAGGGCTAACTTTATAAAATAAATATACTTACTCAAAATTATACATTCAATTTCTTTTCCGGCTTGTCAATATCTTATTTCAAATTGAATTTCTAGAGAAGCAGACTCTTATCCTACCAGTAATTTGATATTTTTCAAGAAAATTTAACTTTAATAAATAAAACCCATCAACACCTTAATGATTTAAAAAGTTTTGGTATCATAATAAAAGGGCCATAATTATTCCCCTCAGCAACATAAAAGCTGGCTGCCACCTATAATCAAACTTCTCCGTTTTGGGGACAAACTTTTGAAACCCTCTGTTCGCTGTGTGTTAACTTTACAATTTCATTTAACGCTTTGGTCCGTTTTGTGTCAAGTTGGAAAAAATAATTGTGATATTAGTCTCTTTGCTTATTGGCCATTTATGTTCAAATAAATTGGAATAAAAATAAGTTGTGACTATGGACAAATTGGAATAAAACTTCATTATTTACAAATTCACCAGTTTCGACCTCTTATTTATGTCTTTATCAGGGCTCTTCATATAACAGAAGTTTTCGAGTCAAAATGCTCAAAATACAAATCCATGAGACACAACCGGACAATGATGTAACAATAATCTTGAACATCCACATTTACAATTAGAAAAATACAATAATTTGAATCTGGGTCTGGTTCGGTCTGAAGTGTGCATTTATTTGCTTTTAATTAAAATTATCATATTTTCCTAATAGGAGGCTCTGCGCATAGTGAACCGGTGGTACCTTGCGGAAGGACTCAGGATAAACCCTAATAAGGCGGAGCTCCTACTCTTCTCCAGGAGACGCAACTTCGGCACACCGCCCAACATTTCCCTGGGAGGTGTGACTCTTAAGTACTCCAGGGTGGTTAAGTATCTAGGCGTGATGCTGGATTCCAAACTGACCTGGTATGAACACGCAGAGAACAGGATGAAAAAGGCTACCTGTGCCCTTTGTGCATGTAGACGGCGGGCCTTTGGTTGCACCTGGGGTCTCTCACCGAAGATCCTTTACTGGATTCATAACTCTATAGTTCAACCTCTTCTCACGTACGGGGTTATCGTTTGGTGGCCTTGCACGGAGAAATCCAAAATACGGGCGCAACTGGACAGAGTCCACCGCCTTTCCTGCCTCAGCGTAACGGGGTCCATGCGTACGGCCCCAACAAGGGCCCTGGAGACCCTTCTAGGTCTCCCGCCTCTGGACCTCGTGATTCAGTTCGAGGCCATGAGAACAGCCTATAGATTGCACGTCCTTGACGAAATGCGGGAGAAGCCGTACACGCGAGAATTTGGTCTCAGGCCGCAGAGAAATGTCCTGCTGTCCTTCTGATAGGCAGCGATATCATGCGACCGGAGCTTGTTCATAGCAAAGGCTTGGAGGCCCATATCACTGAAAGAAGTGAATGGCTGGGCGGCTCCAAGCCAACTGTACTGAATAGTGGAGCTATCTAGTACACGGATGGCTCCAGAATGGATAACAGGTCAGGGGCAGGTTTTTGCGGAGGGTCCCCTAAAATTAGTAAATCCTTTTCTTTAGGGGAACACGCTACTGTCTTCCAGGCTGAAATTTTCGCTGTAATGGAGTGTGGTCGGGAAATTTCAAACCGGCGTCACAGGAATGCAGTCGTTTCAATCTGCTCCGACAGCAGAGCCGCTATCAAAGCCATTATGGCTGACACTGTGCGCTCTAAGCTTGTAATGGAGTGCAAGAAAGTCCTGGGAAGACTGGTGAGTGCCGGCTGCCGGTTCCGCCTCGTCTGGGTGCCCGGTCACTCGGGCGTCGCGGGCAACGACGAAGCTGATTTACTTGCCAGACAGGGATCGGCGATGTCACCTGTGGGCCCTGAGCCCACGCTGGGCATAGCCAAATTTGAGGCTGTCACGTCCCTCAAGGGTCTCCTCGCGGAGAGATTCCTTGGGAGATGGATGGAGGCACTTGGCATGAGGCAGGCTAAGGCCCATATTGATGGGCCCTCTACCTGTCTCATCAAACAACTACTGCGCCTGAACAGACGCGAGATACGGCTAGTGACTGGTCTCCTAGCCGGACACTGGCACCTAAGACGCCATCTCCACAGCATGGGCATTACGGATGACCCGGAATGCCGCTGGTGCATGGAGGATAAGGAGACGGCAGGCCACGTCATCGGTGAGTGCCCTGCACTCACGCGCCCGAGGTTCAAACACCTGGGCAAGTTGTATTGCTTGCCCGATGACGTCAAAAGGATGAAGCCAGGGTGCCTGATTGGCTTTTCTAAGGACATAGGCCTCTGGTAGAACTCAGTGGGGCACGACAGGTCCACCGCAGGAGACCTATGTGCACTACGGTCGCGGCCGCCCACTCTTTCATTCATTCATCACCGAATTATATTTTGCGCCTTTTGACTTGGAAACTTATGTTGTATAAAAAGCCTTGATGAAGTCCTAAATAAAAGGTCGAAACGTCGGCAAATTTGTAAATAAAGAAGTCTTATTCCACTACGTTCTTTTAACCCACAACTTCTCCGTACCAAAATAAAAATACTTTGGAGGACACTATATTTTCTTTATCTAAATAAAAATATAGGTGAGTAGTTTTTCAAGAATATATGTACAGGGTGTCCGAATTTGGATGGTTTTGATAGGAAACGTCAATTTCTGAGCGAAATACAAAAAAATGAACTCCGAGGCCCAAATTTCTTGAAATTTTGATTGGTGAAAACCGCATTTTGATATCTTCAACCGTTTAGCCGCTAGAGGGCGATTCTCGATTTTGAGCAATACTGTGAAATCTTCATAACTTTTTTGTTTATAAAAATAACTGATTTCCGTAAAAACTTTCTAGAAGCACTTTTTCGAGCAGAATTCAGTGACGTTTTCAGTTTTTTTCTATTGGGCCTCAATTTCAAGATATTGGACCAAAATCCGATTTTTTTCAATGGGACACCCTATATATTAATAGTTCATTGGAAAGCTCTGCTTTTGCTGATTTCAATGATACAAATTTCGATAGGTTTATCTCTAACAGTTTTCGAGAAAAAAAAATATTTCGGCTTTTGTCATAAGAAACAATGAGTTAGAAAGAGACCTTTCTCAGTTTCCTTACAGATATAAAGTCCTTTTCTTACACATTGCTTCTTATGACAAAAACCGAAATAATTTTTTTTAGAGATAAACCTATCGAACTCAATATCATTGAAATCAGAAAAAGCCGAGCTTTCTAATGAGCTAATAATATATAGCGTGTCCTATTGAAAAAAACCAGACTTTGGTCAATATCTCGGAGTTGGGACCAACTAGAAAAAAACTGAGAACGTCACTGAATTCTGCTTGAAAAAATGCTTCTAGAAAGTTTTTACGGAAATCAATAGTTTTCATAAACAAAAAAGTTATGATGGTTTCACATTATTGCTCAAAATCGAGAATCGCCCTCTAGCGGCTAAACGGTTGAAGATATCAAAATGCGGTTTGCACCAATCAAAATTTCAAGAAACCTGAGCCTCGGAGTGGGGGGTTCATTTTTTCCTATCTTGCTCAGAAATTGATGTTTCCTATCAAAACCATCCAAATTCGGACCATGATTAAAAATTCCAGTTAAATTTAATCTCCGGTTAAATTCAAAGTTGGTGTCAAATGATTCATCATAAAAATCTAAGACAGGAATGTAAAATCGGTTTTCGTCTGAAATTAACCGTTTAGGTTTTACAGCCTGTCAAAGTTGCAAAAAGTCAATTTTCAACTGTCAATATTTCCAAAACAGTTAAACTTAGGTATAGGGTATATTACATGAATTCTTCTCAGAATTTTACGTAGAATCCAAATATGCGATAACATACAGGGTGTTCCATTTAAAATTCTGGTTTTGAAGTCGGTGCAGCACTTTTGGGACACCCTGTATAAATAAAACTCAAATAATTGACAACATTGCTTAAAACCAAATAACTTTTGTATTTATATTTTTTTTGTACACCCTGTAGTTTCTGAGAAAAGACATAGGCCCCTAATAAAATGCCCACCCTGTACATGGTGGGGCACGAAAAACTTCCCACTCAGGTTATTATGTGTATTATTATGTATTTCCTCTGTGGGAAGTTTTTCGTGCCCCACAATGTATATAGACAATGTATATAGATATTAGGGATACTCGGCTGAAACTTCAGCAACAACTTAGTCTTAAACATGGGTTGAGCTATTTCGGCAATAATGAAGGGAAACTTTAATTATTAGGTAATACCCTGTCATACCCATGCCCCAGCAACCTACTTGAGATACATTAATATATATTTTTTAAGGGATTGATAGTTAGATGCACAATCGCATAAAGTGAGTATATGGTGTTCAACCAACTTATAAAGAAAATTTTAATCTATCAATATAATATCGTTCCCATTTAATTAAATGTTTGAAAAAAATTTCATTGTTGAAACTTCTGACCTATAATAATATCTGGAAATGTTTCTCTGATAATGACCCTAAATACATTTTGGAATTAACCTACTTTTTTCTACAATTCTTGAAAAATTGAAGGCTATCATTAGTGCTTATCAGTTTATACTTTCAAAAAAAAAGAATCAGAAGATCAATCATAATTTTGGTAATCATTACCAATTTATTGAAAACTTGTGCCATTTTAATACATTTTTGTTATATTGATATAGCCTTTATGATGAATATGATACTATTTCATCTATATAAATAGCAATGCTATCTCTTATCAAGTAGCTATCGTGTAATCTACATAATTAACATAAGTAACGAACCCATAATATATCAACGTCAGAAAAGCTTCCTCTATATACAAAACGAATCGATACACATTCAACTTATGAAAGCATTAGCAAATAGGTATACAATTTAAGTATCTATTTCAATTTTCAATAATCGTTCTACCGCATAAATTTCAATATCTATGTAGACTTTATTGTGGAAATTCAGGTTTACAACATAAATTACCTCCATTACTTTCAAGTTACCATTAAATATCAATTCTAAGTAAATATAGGTATTTATCCTGATGTAGTATGACAACATTCCTTTTTGAGAGTGTCACAAATAACACCAGTTATTTGATCTTTAAGATAAGAGAACCTAGGGTCGTGGAATTCAAAATATTAAGAAAACGTGTAGCCCGTTTATGTGCAAATGAAACCACTCAAAATCCAACAAACAATAACTTTATTTTGTTTACAATGTAAGTAACAGTCAATGTTACTTTCTTTAAAATTTGACAGTTCACAGCTTAGTTGTTCCGGTGAATCTGATACAATGTACCTTTCCAATCCGGAGCTCTTCAATGGATGTTGGGGTTTCACTTTTGTGAACTGGAGCTCTTCAGGTTGTTTCCTGTATCCAGAAAAGAGGATAGATTGCTGGAGTGACGTCACTCCAGCTGATCCAGACTCAGAACAGTGATCTTTATGTCGAGTAGGTACCCAGAAAAGAAAAACGCAGTATCAGGTTCACCAAGATTTGGAATATTAAATCCCTGAAATCTTTCAAAAAGAGAGCGTCTTGCAAGGAAAATTTAAATTGAAATTTAATATAAAACTATTGTTGTGCAGACACTTCTCTCCTACAGAATCAGGTAAGTATGAGCGACTATTGTAAATTGGAGAAATATTTTGATAAAAAAGATAAAATTAAATAATTGAAAAACAATTATAAAAATAGATAATAACAGCAAGATTAAATTAAAATGCTTGTTGCAAGTTGAGCAGAGTGCTGCTTTTTTGGCAGTAGCAATAACAGGCAAGAATAAGAACAAAATCAGATAAAAAAAAATAAGAAATTAAATCTCTAGATTCTCCCCCAAATAGACAAAATTTTCCTTTTTAGTTAAGGTAGCCACCATAGGTACTACAAGATAAACCTGAGGGTGAAATCAATCAAATCCAGAATATGTCAAAATTCTTGAGATGTTTTAATTAAAACTTTTTAAATGAATTTTTGACCTATCTGGATTTCTATTTTAGAAAACACCCTTTTTCAACACTCTTCTCGAAGAGAAGATAATAATTGACGTAGTCAAACAGAAAATGGCTATACAGGCCTCTGCCTGGATTCAATAAAGAGTGGATAGGGATGGACGCACAAATTTGGTTATCACCGATTTTATTTAGAGCAAATGGTTCAATAATCCCACACTAACAATTGATTCTGAAACCAAAATACCAATGACTGTCAATAAGAAATAATAATAGTTATTTGTATACCAAGGCCGCGAAGTGCCTTTTAGCGTACGTAGAGAAAATTTATCGCCGAGGCCGCTTGCGGCCGAGGCAAGATAATCTCGAGGACGCTAAAAAGTTTCGCGGTCATGGTATACACACTATTTTTTGTGCAACCATGAAAATTATGTGGAATTACAGAAAAAATTTACTCCTTTCAACAAACATGTGGAACTAATTACTAGTTTGATGTATAGCCTGGTGGCTATGGTGCTATGGTGGCACAGCGTTTCTATGGATGTCATGGATGACATATTTTGCAAGTAAACAAATACACAAAAAATTTTGACGGTTCTCAAAAAATAGTGAAAATATCCGACAGCGATACAGATGTTTCACTCTCTTGCACTCCTCCAGAGCTAAAAAATATGGTTCAATCAGCTATTTCTGAGTTAATACCTGGAAAACTAAGCGGCAATATGAAAATTGTTACTGCGAGTTCAACAAATTGGTGTGACAAACAAAACGTCAAAATGGTGTCTGAAAACATATTGGCTAATTTAATGCAGAAATGGGAAGTTTTGAGAGTTCAATTCTAAAACACTGGATTATTAGTTGCTTCAGCTCCAGGAGTAAATATTAGTTATAATGCAAACTGTCATGTAAGTGTTAATATTTATCCTAAATAATTTATGTTGTTCTGAAGAATTTGGAAATAAAATTTACTCATTGTTGTTGTCAAAGTGTCAAATTTTGATTTATAGTTTCGCGGCCGTCACCAAGAGCAACGGCCGCGAAATTGAATTTCGCGGACTGTGTGGCGGCCGCGAAAGCTTATTTTGCGGATGGTTGCACAAAAAAATAGCTGAGGAAAACTATCACAATTTAAAAAAATAAATTAATCCGGTACTAGATGGCAGTACTGGTGAATTAATAATAGATATTTGCATTTTATGCTCATGATAGATAGACGGCAGTACTGATATTATCTTGATCCAATTAAATTTTCTTTTGATACTTTCAAATTACTTAAATTAGGAATTATTATTTTGCTGATTCTGAAATGGCGAAAATACAAATTTATAATGAAAATAAGAAGAGATTGAACATGTTACGTAAATGATTAATTTAGCGTAACAAGAGTTAATTTATATTTTATTTTCTACTTAACTATCATAAATCCATAATACCTAGGAAAAGAAATTCATTAACATACCTATACCAACTCGAGGGCATTATAAGCCCAGCGGGCGTTATTATCTATAACGCCCGCTTATAATACACAGAGGTGTTTTTGTTGATGTTGGTACATTAATTTGCACTTTACACTAGGTAGCCACTAAATGTCCGAGCGAAAATAATTTTCGGTCTGTGGCCAGGATTCGAACCCGGTCTACCATCAACGTTTCCTATGTAGTCGAGCGCGTTAACCCACACGACCACCGTTGCCTTGCCTTGTGAGATGTTTATAAGTATATTAATTTATTTCGTTTCTAGGTACAGGTACATGTCAAAATACAAAACAATATTCTGTCACACAAGTTTAACTGATTTTGTTTGATACTAAATTGATGAAAGAACATTGTTTTGCGTAGAAAATAAAGCATTGTATGCACCACGGGGATTTTTAGATTATAATGCCCTTCAGGCGGAATATATACCTTGGGCCAGAAGCCCTCGGGCTAGTTAAGCCTTTCGGCATTATAATCTACATAATACCCTTGGTACATAAATAGCTATTACCTCTGTACATATAAATTGAGAATTTTTATTGTTTCCTATTTAAAGTCATATCTTTTTTTTCTAATTCACAAAGTGTTGCCAATTCAATTTTTTTGCAATAAAATACGAAATTAACATCTCTAGTTAAGCTATAGAAGCAATTAACTCAAATCTCCATAATAAAATTAAATTGACTTGGCATTAAGCTATGGTCAATTTCAAGCGGATCTGGATGGCACTTCAAGCGTGACTGATTTGTAATTTTCCTTGTTACTCTTTTTCTTTGGTATTTTTATAGACTTCTTATTAATTGTGGAGCTATGAAATATTATCACATGATTATTCTGTCATTGACAAATGATTTATAAGATCACTAGAAATAACTAGGAGATGTCGAATCTTTTCGCTGATATACCCAATGCAACTTGAGGAAAACCACCTATTTGAAATATTATTTCTTCAAATTTTAACTTTTTAAAACGTTCACTATAGAAAAGCAAGTGGTAAATTTTGCAACCATGTATGCGCTGTCAAGTAGGGGCGAACGAACGACTACGCGTCATAGAAAGCGTACCGAAGGGTAGACAGAAAATGAGAGACCCGGGAAGAAGCTAGTCCGCCATTATCAATTATTCAATTTTTATTTTATATTAAACTGATTGATCAAGTTTGTGATTAGTTTGTGTTTCATAAGGAGCGTTCACAGGTCAGTTGAATAATTGTTGTTGTTTTTTTGAGAATTCAATTTATACAAGTATTATTTTTTTAATTTTTATGATTTTTTTTGTTTGTTTGAACCATATTTTATAACAGGTGCATTGTTCATGTAGGTAACAAAAATCGATTCATGCTGTGAACAACGCAGATAAAAAGAAAATTTAAAAACTAATAAATTATGGGCTGTCTTTTCTGCTGGGATGTTTTATTATTATTTGTTGAATCTACTAACACTTTCCCACCCTGACTGGGCGAAAATCCTGGCAAACAAATCAAATAATCAGTCTAGAGATATTGGCTCAAAAACAACAACTATAGCTGAGTAGCCTCCCGAACGAGACCTCAGTACTTGCTGGTGAGACTGGCTAACTAACCATTAACTCTTCAGTATTGAGTGTAGTATGTGGAATTAAGATTTTAGCACAGGGACGGTACCTAATTCAATATCTATTCTTGAATTACAATGACATAATATTATTATTATAGTATCACAGTATATTTTGATTTTTGAGGAATGGAGATCGAGGGTTTCTCTGCCGTGCTCTTTTTCCTCGTGAATTTCAGGTTGAGAACGGTACGATTTTATTCAATAATAAATTAGATGTTTCACAAATTTTTCGTTTATTTCACGTATCACAACTTTCCTCTAATTTCCCTAATTTTGCTATTGTCGGGCGCATTTCAAGTCAGTAAAATTGAGTAAGTTTCGACAACGTAAGTATTTGTTTTCTAGAAGATTTGTTAAAAAAAGAGATAGAAAAATTCCGTTCAATCTTGCTGAACGAATCCCGAATCCGAAAGCTACAAACTATTACTAAACATGGCAACAAAATATAAGAAATCTTAGAGCTTCTTCCCAAATAAACCTTGATATTATGCCTTTGAACGTCAAATGGTAAGAACAGTGAAAGAATAACTAAATCACTACTCAAGTGCTTCATGAATAACTGAAAATGGCATCATGATCGTGATTCATATTTTCAATTTTATCTTAGGAATCAACTGTATCCCAAACCAGTGAAAAGCTGCTTACCACCAATATCTAATTATCGAGCTATTTCTCAGCAATAGGCATTATCGTGTACTAAACAAAATACACAGAATTATTATTTTAAACAATCGGGAGTACCTACCACAAGAAAATCAGAAAAGGTCATGGAACTTAACAATAACTTGCTGTCTAGATCAGATCTGCCGACAGTGATAAAAAAAGCACTATAGTTGCTAAATTCGTCGATAATACTATTGGAGTAGAATTTTATGAAGACCTAGTTATAGCATCCCAGAATTTACAGATAAACCTAAATAGGATAATTCCGATATGCCAGTGCCACGCCTTGGGACCCATTGCACTAACGGGAAAAAGGAGGCGGAGGAGTAACACTCTCGAAAGAAAACCACAGTGAGGTTAAAAATCAATAATTAAATAATTTTAAAAGATAAAATCAACTGTTGGTAAAACACTTTAAATAAAATCAATAAATAGAGGTTAACTCTCAATCAGATTCATCAAATTTCAAAAAAAAAAAAAAAAAATAATAATAATAATAATGCAATGTACCTCAATATACTTGCCATATAAGTTCATTAACAGTCGTTGGCCATATCAATATCATGGAATGAAAATATAGATTTAAGTTACCAGAAAACTAATTAAAAAAAAATTGATGATTGAAAACTGTATTGATAAGTATGGATAGCAACTGCTTAAAGAATAAATTCATTAAAATCAACTTGCACCTGTATGAAATCAAAAGTTGGGTGAAATGGTCAGGAGATATAATAGAAATCGTCAAATATATAAGTTATATGACCGAGGCTAAAAATTTATCAATTTTCGACGATGTAGGTACTCAATCAATAATTTTAAATTTAGAACATGTTGTCTAACCTTGACTTCAGTTCAGATTACTCATTATCATTTAAGGTTAATGGGCAGAGCGAAAGACGATCTCTGCAGATTCTGCTCAGACGCAATAATGACTGCAGAGCACCTGCTCTGCGAATGTCCAGCCCAATTCTGCAAGAGGCTCAAATTCCTCGAGGGGGCAACACTATCACCAGAAGAAGTGGGCCAACTGACACCCAGGAAAATAGCTTCCTTTGGCAGAAGTCTACGCTTCCTGGAGACAAATTAAGATGTAGAGTCACGCACAAAATATCTGCAAAGTTAGCAGTGCTGAGCGGCTGAAAAGCCGAAACGACTCCCCCGAAATCTACAATTATTGATAAAATATAGGTACATTCTTCAAATACGGCGGTACTAAAAGTTAAGTAGAGATAAAATCTATAGTAAATACGTTAAATCACAAATCGGAAATAATTATTTAAAGTTCACTTCGGTGTTAAGAATGTGAAATTGGAATTTTAGATATTTAAATGGCATATCAGGAAAAAAATAAATAATTAACTTTTAATTGATCATAAATTCGATTCCATAAAAAAAAAGGTGATAATAGTTATTTATACACCAAGTGCGTTAAATGGATGTTTATTCATGAGTTTAGCCCACGAGCCCCAGCGAGTGGGTTAATTTTGTTCGAATGAATAATTATTTTTTTTATTTTAACTCACGTCATGTATAAAATTTTATCCCATTTTGTGGAAATTTAAAAAATAAAGTAGGTACAAGGAAAAATGCCAAAAGTGAGTTAAATAGTACATTACATACCGAGGTGGTAAGTGTTTCATTACTGTCGAGAGGTTAGTTAGTTAACTGATACGCGAAGCGTCGAAGTTAACTATAATCTTGAGACAGGAATGAAACTTCCTACCGAGGTTTGTATACTATTTTATTTATAACACCGGGGTGGAAAGTGAGCACTTTCCACCCTCGACCACTTTCCACCTGGGAGGAAAGTAAAATTTTAAAAAGTGTCAGTTTCAAACTTTTAAAAAGTCAGAAATGTCAACATTACATGTGGTTGTAAATAAAATATTTTAAATCACTGGGGTGTCAGATTTTTAGTTGGGCAGAGTGACTTAAAATGCTGAGAGTGAGTTTTTTTTTTTTTTTTAATCACTGAGGTGATAAATGTCTAGGTACTTACCTTTATTGTTATGCGTTCAATAATGTCATTTTCAAACGTCAAAATGGGATAAAAGTTATAAATGAAACTCTATACAAGCCTCTTTCATCAAATCTAGAGGTACAGGTATCGACACGTGAAAGACTTGATTTCTCTAGGATATCACTTCATGAGCTTCAGACCCACGCATCCACGAAAATGGTGTTCTTTAGAAATGTGGGCTTGTTAGAAATGGATTCCTCGAGAGACACGGCTCCTTGAATAAACGGCTCCTCGGAAAACCCTAAGTAATTGAGGCATTCCATGAACAACCATTACTTAAAAAATAAATAAAAAGGACTTACCACGACGGGGTACGACATTCAAACTTGAAACAAACGATTAACCCGAGACTTTTGATTTAAATTTTTTCGGTAATCAACGGAACTTTGCCTTGCGCAACTTAATTTCGCCAAACTAGTGGCTGATGACCGATAAGGTACTTTTCTTCACGAGAACGGTAATTACAGTTGGGGCCCCCCAGGCAAGAGTCGGCCTTTCAGGGCGAGCGGCAAAATTCAAAAGGGGCGAAGGAAAGTACAAGCTGAACAAGCAGTCCTTTCCTTAAAAAAATAGCCAACAGAAAGTGTTGGTACCAAACTAGTACTTCAAATTTAAACGAAAAGCGTGCCGTCTAGGTTCATAATTGCTATAATTATTTTCGACAGAAATCTTCTTTTAAGTTCTTTGAATAATGGCAGTCACCTCTGTCAGCATTCAAAGCGATAATTCAATTTATAAAATAATATATGGGAAAAAGAAAAACAGTAGCATTTTGCATGTTACAAGATGACGGATGTGGTTTTCATGATATTGCTTTATAATTTAATATTGTAGACTTTATATTCACTTCATTCTGTTCAGCAAATTCGAATTGGAACATAAATCTCAAATCTAATTTAAAATGAGAATGCACTCTCATTATATTATACATCATTATATTAATAATATTAGCTCTATTCCGACCGACTTGAAAACCGTTCTAGAAGGGTAATTTCCAATCGATCAATTCATTTGTTAAGTAGGATAAACGTTCAATTTATTGAAAAATAGGTGGGCAACTGGAAATTACTGGTTCTGGAACGGTTCTCATGTCGGTTGGAACAGAGCTATTTTGTACTCTCGTGAGCATTAAAAATGGAACACCCAATTTTTCCTATTATAAAACGGGCTCACCAGCTACACCGTCGCTAATGACAGGGATTGTCATATTTGACAAAAAATCCGTTGTACAGAATAATTATTTATGATATAACTGCTAAAAGTGACATTTTATTTTGTGAAAGGGGAAGTTTGGGACACGACGCCGAAAGCGGAGTGCTCCATCTCTTTGAACAAAATAAAATCACTTTTAACACAAGTGTCATAAAATGGCATTTTAGACACTGACAGCATCTGTTAAAAATTACTTTCAGTAACCTTTGTAGAAAAAAGACTGATTTACCCAAAATAGCGAAAAATGACAAGTTCTGTCAGTCGGGTGTCCCACTTTTGATGTGCACCACTGTATAATATTGTATAAAGCATATAGAGTGGTCCAAAAAAACCGGACTTTTGTTTTTGAACTGTAACTTTTTTTGTTGTTGACCAATTTCCTTTCGTTTAGGCTTGTTTAAAAGAGAAATGAACAGACTTACGAATCAAAATGAAACTTTTGACATTTGAAAAAAATTGAAAATATCGGACTTCTTCATAAATTAACTAGTTTTGAATAGCGCTGAAGCTTTTTTGTATGTATTAATCATTCTAATAAATTCTCAAAGTTCATCATTTTGCTAACATTTTAAGACCTCGACAGGAAAAATCGTTCAAAAACTAAGTGAAATATTGAAATCTTTGTAATATCGAATATCAATTTTTCATATTCAAAACTAGGTAATTTTTGAAAGAAGTCCGCCATTTTGAATTTTTCTCAAGTTTTAAAAGTTGCACTTTGATTCGTTAGCCTGTTCAATTCTCTTTCAAACAAGCCAAAACAGAGGGAAATTGGTCAACAAATGAGTTACAGCTCAACAACAAAATTCCGTTTTTTTTTTCCGCCCTATATATTTATTTTTGAAAGAAACAATAATTATTAAACGTCCGAATCGGCTTCGGAGTCGGATGAATCTTCGAGAACATAGTCTGGCTTTATTCTGCATCAAAATGATACCTACTTTTACTACTCACAAATAAATATCGACTTTAGAATGGTAAACTGCCTAGGATTTAGGGGCAGGTAGAAACGATTGGAGATTGGAAATCGGAAGACGGAGAATAGTATGAAACTAATTTATCGAAGATGACTTGAAAGGGATCTATGGCAAACAAAATGCTAACAAAACGAACATGTCATAATCATGTAAAAAATAGAGACTCGTCCTGATGTGAAGCTCACTAGTCCAGTGATGATGGTGGTGCTGAATACAGAACGCTAACTAGGATAAGCGGAATTGGTCTAAGAGTTATTATATCCGGGGGATTAGCTCCATCTTTTCGTTCGCCAACAATATTTGCCATATTATCATGAAATTGTAAACTGCTCTTGTTAAGCATAAAAGTGCCATCCTTTTAGTGGTCAATACACTTAAATACATAGTGCTTTTCAAGGATTATCCATTATCTTTTTATCTCCAATAATTCACGTTGTCGCGTATATCAGTGATGTGATGCACGAAAAAGATCCCTAACATTGACAACGATGGGTCCGGTAAAATTTCCAGATGGGGTGTGACAAATTCCCTAGCGTCGGTGTTTGGCCTTGGTTGCGGAAATAGGCCGAAGAAAAATAAATGAATGAAAAAAAAAAAACTTTCATACAACAATCACGTATTACATGAGAAAATAAGAAAAATCAAGGAAATCCATAAAAAAAAGTCTTGGGAATAATAAAACAAAGTGTAAACGTGTTAGGACATTTATTCTTTCTGTAGGGTTCCCAAATACATGGGTCGGGTGTAATTGTGCGGAGACAGATAAAAACCCACGGGCAAGGAAACTTTTCTGGAGAATCTCTTTGTTTGTGTACAATTATTTTTGGCCATTATTATGTTTACTTTGTAAAAATTTGTAAACTCTGCACAGAACTAAACTATATCATTATTATTTACCTATTGTTCTCCCTAGTAATATCGCAGGTATTCACCAAACATTCCACAGACGATCACAAAATCCATTATCCAAAAAATAATTGGCTTCGTTTCCGACGATCCCCTGGAAATCTTTTTTAAAATTGGTCAAATAATTTGCATCATTCAGTGAAATCTACCTTGGATCCTCATTAAAACGAACGAACGAATGGTGTAAGGGCACGAAAATATAACAATAAATTATTTATTTCCAAGTTTTGGAAGTTTTATTCTATCGTGCGCAATATAATAAAAAAGCTGCTTTTGTCAACCTGACGTTAACCATTAACAAGACTGATATATTTTTTTGTTTTATAAAGTTATAAAAATTGTTGTTTTTGGTAGTCACTTGTCAGCTTTGCTCCAATTAAAAAGAAACCGAGGCACATGAATGGAGCCGCAAATCCAATTTTCTCTTAAACAAAGCAAATGATTGTTTTTTTTTTTTTGTTACAAATTAATTTTGACCGGAAACTTTTTTTGTAAAGCACGTACGTAGTGAAGCGTCGGATCAAAGTGGATTGAAACGAGATATAATTTTTCTCCCTGTCAAACTCAAATGATGTAGGTATATACTTGTTTTCCGTTCTTTTTTTTTTGTTTTTTTTTTCTGGACTCATCACTTCATGGTCCTTGTAGTTTTGCAGTATTTCTGATTTTTTAAATTAAATTCTATTGTCGCTTGCTGATTAATTTATCAATAACCATCAGTAATAAGCTATGTTTCAAATTCTATTGATTGATCGACGGCCGTACATATAAGTTTTATATAAACAAACCCTGAAATTGGTTGTTTATATCAGATTGGGCATGTTTAGGTTTCACGCAGTGTTTTATTGTTTTATCGATTTCATCTGAGCGTTTTTGATCAGCTTTAGGCTATCCACGATATCATAAAGGTGCTGAATAAGGGATTTTGCCTGGAAAAGTACTGTCATATCAAGGTTTCGACCACACAAATGCATACGGTGCGCGGAGCTCTATGTATTCATTTTTTTGTTTTTAGTTGAACTATAGCAATTAGAATCAAGATTCTTTTGTTTTCGGCTTTTTGCCGCAGCAATTTAGTGATTTGTTTGTTGTAAATTTTTAATAAAATAAATAGTTTTTAAAAACAAGATTTACTGAACGAAAAATATAATTGGCGGTAAGATCGATCTTCAGAGTGCTAGAGTCCTTAGATTGAATTTACGAAAAAAAAGTTTATTCCAAGTTCGTTCCACTTTTTGTAAAAATTAATTGAAGAGAATAAGCAACAAGAACCAACGTACAAAGTTAAAGTGATATATAGTTTTAAGCATCGTGCCTTAAAAATCAAAATGTTCCTGGCAAACTTCATCGTCCTCCTCATAGGAATTTCCAGTAACGCCTACACGTTAACTCCATTAGGAAATCCTATTTCACTAATCTCTATAGAAACCACCTACATCATATCAAAACACAACATAACAGTGCATGTTATCACATTGATACAACCCTTATTGGAAAAAGTATTAAAACTATCGAAATAACTTTAAAGAATTTAAGCAATAGTTTAAATCAAACCAAATGGTCTAATAAAGACGCAATTGTTACTTCATTACAAGTTAATATTGAAACTAGTCAATCACGTATCAATGTATACACGGTTGGCAAGCCAGCTTCTTACATGCGGAGATTTCCAGTGCTATAGAAAGAGATGTCAATTTGATAGGCAAAGGCTTTAGTGAAATAAGGACAGAGAAAAAGCGGGCTCCAGCAGATTCCCCTTCCACCGGCCCGAGGACTCAAGAGAACGCTTTCTTGAGGGAGGGGAATATTGTGGGAACAAAACAATTCCTCGTTTCAACGTTGCCAAATGTATCGTAATATGTACCAGCCTTTGTAGTGTGTTATTTTAGTTCAAACTAACCCGTCCTTGTGATAAAAAAAAAAAAAAAAATCTGTTCACGCGAATAGTTTTTTTTTTTTAAATATCTATTTAATATTTCGTCCGCAAAAGGCTATGTTAGAATAAGCGAGCCGCCGAACAGCCAGCGCAGCCAGACCGAGTCCGCGATGCGCGCCTTTGAAAGGCGACGGGCAGAGTTGCCATGCTTCCAACCATTAAAAACGAAATCATGTTCTTTCTTTATCGTAAATAAATGTTATCTTGCGAGAATAATAATAAATTATTTTTGACCATTCTTATGTTGAAATACTAGATAATATTTTTTACAAATTTCTTTTTTCTTTGCTAAGTGCATAACTTTTTTTTTAAAACAAAATGTTCTAAAAATGTAGATATGTATAAGAATTTCATTCATATCTGTCAAAATATTGATTTCAATAACCACCAAATCAAGGTTACATGATAAAAATAATTCACGATGCATTACTATCCCTAATCATGCATCGTGCATAAATATTCTATGGAACGGCAACACCGGCTAGTCTTCTTCGACTCCGCCGTCGGCCGTCGTCTTATTGGAGGTGGAACAGGGGAAATCGTGTTCGTTCTCTATTTACCCTTAGACTTTTCCTATACATTTCATTCTATTGCATTAAAATTGGCCTGTAAGATGTTCGCTTGCCAGACCTGTATAAGGAATTTGTAAGAAAATTCCCACACGAACGAAATAAACGTGGAGTATTCAATTTTATAGGTACAGCACAAAAATGGCTGTATAATAGATTAGACGCAAATGACGGTGATAGATATGATTCTTACATTCAAACATTAAATGAGAATCAGAAAACTATCGATAAAAATCTAAAAGATCAAACAAACATACTTAAACAAGTTACGAAAACATTTCATGATCAATTTTCAAATATCGGAAATAATCAGATATTAATTTCAGATAAGATAAGATAAGAAATATTTCGACAGATAATCAAAATATTCAAACTATCTAAATGATGAATCTAATTTTAGAAAAAAATAATATGCACAGTAGTAAACTACGCGAGCTAAGTAACCACCAATGAAGTAGAAAGAGGTATGGAATGAGTTTTGCGTCATTCAATTGATTCCAGAATGAGATAGCGCTAGTAAGGGCAAGAAAATCTCATGGATCTCTCCTGTTCTCTCACTCTAATGATGGCCGCAAATATATGTATTGAGTAGATAGGCGAAGGGCTATTCCAACCTTCTTACTACTTCATTGGTAACCACATACAAAACGGAATCAGTTTTGCACACACAATCATAATGCATTATACAATACTGCAGAATAATGAATTAAACTTGATCTAACCCAAACTATCTAAATGATGAATCTAATTTCAGAAAATAATAATATGCACAGTAGTAAACTACGCGAGCTAAGTAACCACATACAAAATGCAATCAGTTTTGCACACACAAACATAATGCATTATACAATACTGCAGCATAATGAATTAAACTTGATCTTGAAAAACATAACCCACGAGTCAACAAATACCGTTTGACAATGTAATTAAATACTATGAGACAATGTTTTCTCATGTAATAATTGAGAAGGAACTAATTATAATTATTATGCATTTATATAGTATAAACTATTTCCTACACCCATCCAAAATTATTCAAATATTAGTGTCAAGTATCCTTTCCTGTTACTTACCACAGACACGTATTACAATGCTCTACAAAAATGTCCAAATATTGAAGAAATTTATTTGTGCAAAATGGAACTACACATTGAAACAAGATGAGCCCTGTGTTCACGATATTGTAGCTAGTGGACAATTATGTCCATCTACGAAAATTCAATATGAAGAATCAACAATTGAAGAAATACCCAAATCAAGTATTGGCTATTCCAAAACGACATGTGACAGCAACGCTGCAATGTGACCAGAAGAAATACATGAAAATCATTTCCAATCGTAATTTCCAAAGGTAGGTAAATGTTCAATGACAATTGAAAGTCGAACATTTTTGGAAGACACGCATAAGAACTTCAACCTAGAACTTGAACTACCCATCATCGACATTCCTGACATTCCAGAGAATACCAAAACTGTAAGACTAAAAGCACTCGACCATGAAGCTCTTCAATCAGAGATTAAAGAAGCAAACAAATTGAAGACTCAGCCATTAAAAGAGTTAAATTTTAAAACCAATAATGTCAACCTATATTATAATCAGAGTATTGAGTTCTATTTTTATAACAATTATTCCTATTCTATATTTTAAAGGAAAATGTAGCAAAACTAAAACTGAGATGCAGATTGAATTGCTCAACATTGTTAATCAATCCCAATTTGCAAACACTCAAGGAAGGAGGAGTTATATTATAAAACCTTATGTTATTTTTATACAAATAATTCTCCTTTTCAAAGTTAAATATCAGCATACGCCACTGTGAAAACCCACGATATTATAAAGGTGCTGAGTGAGGGATATTGACTGGAAAAGTACCGTCATATCAAGGTTTCGCCCTCACAAATGCAGGCATCAGCAGTATTTTAATATACACACATCAAAATAGTCTAGGGAACAAGATAATTCCTATACTAATCAGAAATTTTTGCTGATTTTATTTTTAAAATATTTAAACTAAATAAGTTTGCAAAAAAAACCCGACATGGTAAATTTGACAAGATTTGTTCAATAAATAATACTCACTTTGTCTTTTTTAAAAAGTTGTTCTTTCCTAAAATTGAAAGACAGATATTTCTTGTTCCCTAGACTATTTTGATGAGTGTAATTACAGCGCGTGGAGCTCTCTGTATCTATTCTTTTATTTTTAGTTGAGCTATAGTAATTAGAATCAAGATTCTTCTGTTTTCGGCTTTTTTATTTTATTTTAGTTCTTAATAGAATAAATAGTTTTTAAGAACAAGATTTACTGAATGAAAAATATAATTGACTCTTATTAAAAAAAATATATATAGACTTAACTTGCATTAGCAAAATACTTTGTAGCTTCAATTAGAATTGTTTTACGTTGAGAATTTCATACATCTAACAAAACTAGTATTCGAACAATAAACTGGCAAGTTTTGATTATTGATTTGAACCAATCAGATTGGAATTACGCAATAATTTGCACTAGTGCAAATTATCCGATAATTGCATACTAACTGGTTCGAAAACTGGAGTTTTGACATTTTTTGACAAAAAATTTGAATTTTTGATTTATGAAATTCTCTCATTAAATACAACTCATGCAATGGAAATATATTTATAATTTTCGACAAATTTGCACTCATGCGTTTTTAACTGAAAAAGGCACTCAATGCATTCGGGAAAATTTTCCAAAAATTATCAATAATTTCCATTGTACTAGTTATATTACTATTGATAAGTTTGTCATCTATATTTTTTTGAAATGTAGGAGACACGATTAACATTGAAAATAGGCCCCCGTAAATTTCAACCAAATTTCAATATTTTAATAGTATCATCATTGCCAAAAAAAAATTTGAAATGTAAAGAGGATCGTATGTCTGTGATAGCAGATATAGCTTGTCAAAGTACCTAGGTTCTGATATGCTATGCATAAGAAATATCCGAGAAAATATGCCTACGTAGATTTTCTTGAACATTTCGAAAAATTCTATTCCGATTTTCACTTTTATGGGGTCATTTTGTAGGTATGTATTTTAGCAAGCAATGTATCTAAACTCAAATATTTCAATACAGGGTGTTGAAGTAATTGTATATTTTAATAAAATCTCGTAATCAAAAAATAATGTTAAATACAACAATAAACCTTCATAATGTTAACTGCCCTGAGAGCATGTTTAAAAAAATATTATACAGGGTATTGTCCTAATCAAACCTATTTTTAACTTTCTAATTAAATTATTTGGGGCAGCATGTTCCTCTCAGCAGCATCATTTATTCCATTGAAAATATTATCTTGTGGATAACTAATGTGTTGTTGGTGTCTGCCATATCCTAAAAACCATAGTACACTAGACACGTGAAAACAGGTACCAACCGTTTTGGCCCCAGGACGACACGTGTAATAATACCAGATATTTGAATATTTGGATCTTGATCATATCTTATGAGTAGATATCCCGCCGCTACAAACCATCCCCACTCCTGCCTCCTGAGGGGGCGTGGCCCCGCCCTCCTGCTGTATAGCTCCTCCCCTTTTCCCATTTATGGACTCTTTTGCGATGTTGCCCCGCCCCTTTGCCGCCATTAGGTTTCTTTGTTCGGCCAATCAGGGCTGGTCCCGTCCCTCCTGCTGAATTAGGCTCCTCCTCCTGTCCATTCATTGGTTGTTGTTGAAAATGGCGGCCGTCCAATGGTTTCTGTTGGCGGCGGCGGCGGCTGTGGTACAATATGCCCGCCAACTTATGGCCGTCGCCCAATAGCTGATGGCGGCGGCGGCCGTGGCGGTGGCGGCAGTACTGACGACTTTTTTTTTTTTTTGTATTTTATTAAAAAAGTCTGAAAAGTCTGGGCTCGAACCTGCGACCCCAAGATCCAAAATCAAGAGTGCTAACCACTGAGCTATCAGGGTATCTCAAGAAATTGTGTCCTAAGCTTGTAGACATCATGATGCGAGCTAATTGAGGAAAATTTGAAAGAGCGAGAGGGCTAAGGGTGAAGAAGATGATTTGATAACTTGTATGGACTTGTCCAGCTGATAATTTTAATGTAATTTGGTGTACGGGGGAAAAATAATATGAAAACTCAATTTTCAATTACGGAATTTCTTTCTTCTTTCCTAATTCCACGGTACACAAGTATGTGGCCATTATCCATATTTATGAGGAAAATTTGAAAGAGCGAGAGAGCTAAGGGTGAAGAAGATGATTTGATAACTTGTATGGACTTGTCCAGCTGATAATTTGAAAGAGCGAGAGAGCTAAGGCTGAAGAAGATGATTTGATAACTTGTATGGACTTGTCCAGCTGATAATTTTAATGTAATTTGGTGTACGGGGAAAAATAATATGAAAACTCAATTTTCAATTACGAAATTAAACGAGATAATTGATTAAGGTATTACCTACTACTTTATTATTTTACTGTATAAACATAAATAAAACTAAAAATTAAAGTTTCCAGTGCGTACGCTTCCATCCATCGGATTGTAGGTGAGAAAAGCATAATGTAGAATAAGTGTGCAGAAATTCGCCAATATCCATTATTGGGTCATTTATTTCTCGCCTATAATAGCTGCTTTGGAAGTTTTCATACGAGTCATAGACGGAGGTAACGCAGCAGGGGTAGCGGGGGCCGCAACAGCAGCACGAGCATTGGCATGGAGCCTATCATCAATTTGGAGAAAGAAGTTCTGTAAATTTAAACAAAATTTAAAAACATGAAACAGGGTGTCGTTTTGTAGAAAAACTTACTATAGGCCAATCCAAGACTATCGGCTTACTGATAAGTCCCTTTTCTTGCTGTAATTGCTGAGCCTGTAGTAAACAAAAAAAAAAAAAAAATATGATCAAGGGGAGTAAGGTATTTCGGAAAATCGCCTACCTGAAAGGCATCAACGCTGAGGTCTCTCAAACGCTCCCGCCGCAATCGTAATGTCGCTGCTGCCGTGAACGGCCCATAGCACCAGTAACACGTTTGACTGCGAGCGAAGCATCTAGCGCAGAGATCCCTACCGCAGGAACAGGTTAAAATTCGCTCCATTGGCACGTGGCAACGGTAGCAGTATGTCGTCATACTAAAATGAAAATATAAGGTTCTGGAAAGTGAGCAAGCGTACGGGTCTGCTGGGGAATTTTCACCAAATATTTTCAAGTGAGAATCATCCTCTTAGACTCTAGATAAATTAACGAAATAACTTCTATACACTACAGAATTAAGGAATTCACTTACCGGTTGTCCATTTTGCAGAGTTAGGTATTGAAGAAAAAAAAAAGCAACAAAAAAAAAATTAACTTTACTCTAAAAAGCACTGCAAAATCAAAAAAAAAAAGGGGGAACTTAAGAGAGCACTGCACAAACTGATTGCACTGAAAGTTCAACCTGAACTAAGAACGAATCAGGTTTTTTTTTTTCTCCCCAGCATTTTGCGTCAGAGGAGGGTGGTCTCGAACCACCTGCTCGCCGTTAGGACAATTCTTCTCACGATGTACCATGATGTCCATATGTACAATCAAGATAACGATAAGTGGCGAATCTTTTCTCAATTTATTAAACCCTTAAAAGCCCTTGTTATCCCATAGGGCTTTTAATGATGCAACCCACGACCGACAGGGGCGTACAGTTCACGCCGAATCAAGTGACAAAAAAAAAATACCTACAGTCTGAAATCGGAGAGAAAAATAATTTCGTAATATCAAAAACGTAAAAATCATCACAATTACCATTCCATAACCTACGCGTCTCGTCATCCCGGCTGCTGGCGAATAGTTGAAAATCCGATATTAAAATTTCATCGTCCGTCTCTGTGCGGTTGAAAAGGCTAAAATGAAAATTCTCATGGATTCCACTCGTCGTCGTCGTCGTGGCGCGGGGGGGGGGGGGGGATGAAAAGGCAGGTAGCACCTGCTGACGGATCACTCCGATCTTGGGGGTGGTCATAAATTTGAAGCCTAAGGACTTCGTAGAGGATCAGACCCTAACCCTAACGAAATCGTTATTTTTTATTATACAATTTATATCCTTTATAGTTATTTTGAATGTCTTGAAGGCATGGGAAAAAAACAAAATTGCGAAGCTTACCTAAAAACTCTGGACGTTTCTGAAAATCATTTTCGTAGCAAAGTTGAGAGGCTACACATGTATACCTCTTCTACTCGTTACTAAAATTTTAACTTCTAATTTCTAATTTATTATTGATGGATTTGTATCTACTTCAACATAGATTCCGCTAGTATTTTTATCCCTCCACTAGTTCGCGACGTGCTAATTGGTGTTGTGCTAGTGAAAATTTTCCAGCGAGACAAAGTAAGTGATTTTCAATGTGTAGTTGTATTTTTCTATCTACCTATATTATTATAATTACTGGCATAGGTATAGAAAAATTATCGTTCACTGGTTAATAAGGGTTTTAAACAGTGTTTGTCCACATCTCTTTTCAAAACACGTAATTTTCTAGTAAAACTTTCCAACTCTAACTGAAAAGACGACATTGTTCAGTGTCGCGCACCAACAAACTCGATACTAAAGTCTAAAGCTATAGTTCCTATAAAATATTCGAGATAACTTGTTGCGACAAGCTTAAACCCTTTCGTTCTTCTCCGTTACAGGAGCGAGCGCGGGCGTGCACACAGAGCAGCAATATTCAAAGAAAAAAAATCTATCGTGAACCATCACTATTAATTGAAGTACAATTTTGCGTCACAGTTAGTATAGGTTGGTAGTTGGTAGGTACACCTAGATTAAGAAAAAAGATTTAAATGGAGAAATTTATCATCATCAAAGAGTTTTGTAAAAAAAATCGCCGCTTTAAACTTCAAGGTAGGACTGTAGAATTTAAATTTAAAAAAAATCCCTGAAAATATGGAGCCCGCGACGTGGATTAAGGAGGCGATTGGCGATATTATTAGGAAGACTACAAAGGATCTTCTCCCCTCGGATCAAGTTGCAATCAGTTTTGGTTGTAAAGATTTTGCACGAGGCGACGGTGGGATTAGTTTCAGACCGGCCGAAAAAATTACGATGGACGTCGTCTGGGATGTAATTGCTAGTATTTACCAGTCCAATTCGTCGGGTCTTGACACGGAAACTTTTTGCTTGGGAGTAACTTCGGTGAGATTGCCTGTAGGACGGGGAAGAGGAAATAAGTACAACAGTTTTCAGGAAGAGTGTCAACATCGTCGCGGAATAGCAGTAGTAAAAAACGATGATAACTTATGTTTACCTCGAGCCCTTGTTGTAGCCAAAGCATTTGTCGATAAAGACCCTGACTATACGAAAGTGCGCCGCGATATAAGGAAAATTCAAACACTTCGGGCAAAACAACTGGTGGAGCAAGCTCGTGTAGAAATTCCCGGAGAAGGTTGCGGAATTCACGAGTTGGAAATTTTTCAGCAATATTTAGAGGACTATCGAATTGTTGTGTATAAATATGGACCTAAAACTAAAGGACGTGACTTGATTTTTTCGGGGCCACCATCAAACCGTGCAGCCAATAATAAGAATCTGAATTTAATTCACCACGCAGGACACTATAATGTAATTACTTCGGTAACCGCTGCGTTTTGCTGTAGCTATTTTTGTCAGGATTGCCATGTACCATACGACCATAAAAATGAACATAGATGTGTGAGATCATGCCCCAGCTGTAGACGCCCCACAATTTGCAACAAAACGGAGAAAATCACATGTAACGACTGTCTCAGATGGTTCAGGAACGACAATTGCTTCAACCACCATAAGAGTGAAGGCTCATACGAGAAGGGTAAATCCCTTTGTAATGAAATTAAATTATGTGATGGCTGTCTAAAGGTTGTGAAATCGAAAAGAGACCATACATGTGGGGAAATATTTTGTACTATTTGTAAAAAGCATCAGCCACATGGACATTTATGCCATATTCAGAAGGATTCAGGAAAACCCAAAACGGAGGAGATTTTATACATTTTCTACGATGTTGAAACTATGCAGGAAAAGCAGTTGGAAGATGGGAGTTTTGAGCACCAGCCAAACCTGTTAGTTTTCAAGCAGCGTTGCTCGGAATGCCTAAATAAAAATATCGACATATGCAGTAGTTGTGGTGTTCGTCTGCAAATTCTAAAAGGCCAGAGATGTGTAAGTGGTTTTATGTTTCACCTTCTACAAATTAGGAAAATTTTCAAGGCTGTTATAGTTCTTGCACATAACGGTCAAGCATTTGACCATCAATTCGTCCTGAATCATATTCTTACGGAAACTGATTTATCTCCGGAACTTATAATGCGAGGATCTAAAATAATAATGTTACAGATAGAAAACGTGAAATTTTTAGACTCTTTAAATCACTTTCCAATGAAATTGGCCGCGCTACCAAAGGCTTTCGGGCTAGAGGACAATTTTAAGAAGGGGTACTTTCCGCATTATTTCAACACATCGGCGAATCAAGACTATGTTGGAGAGATACCTGCCATCGAATACTATGGTCTCGACTCATTAAAAGAAGAAGATCGGGAAAAACTTTTAATCTGGCACGAAGCTCAAAGAAATAAAATTTTTAATTTTCAATTAGAATTTATCGATTATTGCATTTCAGACGTCAATATTCTAACTGAAGCCTGCCTTAAATTCAGGGAGCAAATGATGACCACGACCAATGTTTGCCCTTTTACGGGGGCCGTCACAATAGCTTCGGCCTGCAATAAAGTTTTTCGGAGAAACTTTCTCAAGCCAGGCACAATTGGAATCATACCCAAGGGGGGCTATAGGTTTCGCGATAAACAGTCTGATATAGCTCTGAAATGATTGATTTGGGAAGAAAATCAGAGAGCCATTTCCATGCAGCACGCCGCTAAAGGACTAGAGGCAGTTTTACTCGGCCGAAAAGTGGATGGTTTTTGCGAAGACACGAACCAAGTATTTGAATTTCACGGATGCTATTATCACGGCTGCCCGAAATGCTATAAAGCTAATAGAAATGCTCCTCTACACGAGGATCCGACATCGACCCTGGAAAACCGCTACGAATCTACAATGACGAAAACGAGCAGACTTAAGGGTCCATCAGGTGGCTTCGAGGTTGTAGAAAAATGGGAATGTGATTTTAGAAGAGAAATGAAATTGAACCCTGAAATTGAGCTTTTCACAAAAGATCATCCGCTGCTCTCAACGACTACGACGCCACTTAATCCACGGGATGCATTTTATGGGGGCAGGACTGGAAACTGTACAACGTATTACAAAGCTAAGGATGGCGAAAAAATCAAATACTTGGACGTTTGCTCTCTGTACCCTTGGGTTTGCAAGTACGGAAAATTTCCTATTGGCCACCCGGATGTTTTCGCGGGGAGAGACTGCACGGAATTGAACTTGCAGGAATCAGAAGGATTAATCAAAGCCAAAATTTTACCCCCGCAGAATTTGTACCATCCGGTGCTCCCGCGAAAGATGAACAACAAACTGCTGTTTGTTCTATGTGATAAATGTGGGGAAACTATGAACAAAGAAGAAGAATGTGTCCATACGGAAAAAGACCGTGCGATAACAGGGACTTGGGTTATTGACGAGGTTTTGAAAGCTCTGGAAAAAGGCTATAAAATATTGGAGATTTACGAAATTTGGCGCTATAAGGTGGTACAATTTTGTCGGGAGACGAACACGGCCGGCTTATTCACAGACATGATGAATACATTTATTAAAATAAAGCAGGAGGCATCGGGATGGCCTAGAAATTGCTCGAGTCTAGAAGAAAAGGACCAATATATAGAGAATTTCTTGCGGCAAGAAGGCGTTAAATTGGAATTTGAAAAAATTACGAATAACCCTGGTTTGAGAGCCCTGGCAAAGTTGATGCTAAACTCGTTTTGGGGTAAATTCGGACAGAGGGAAAATATGAAGAAAACCTCCATTATAAACCAACCGGCCGAGTTGTTTGAGCTGCTGAATAATCCCGGCAAAGACGTCAACTCAATAGTCCCTATCAATGAGAACGCAGTTGTGGTAAATTGGGAATTTATCGAGGAGGCATCGCAACCGTTATCTTCGGTGAATGTCTGTATTGCGGCGTACACTACTGCACAGGCCAGGCTTAAACTCTACAGCTATTTGGAGATGCTAGAAGAGAGAGTACTCTATTACGACACAGATTCGGTCATTTTTAGACACAAAGAAGGCGAGTTTGAGCCGCCTACAGGCGATTTTATCGGCGACCTGACAGACGAATTGGCAGGATATGGAACTGGAAGTTTCATCAAAGAATTTGTCAGTGGCGGACCCAAGAATTATGCGTACAAACTATATGCAAGTGAGGAAAAACAGGAGAAAGTGGTTTGTAAAGTTAAAGGCATTTCTTTGAATTACAGTGTCTCGCAACTGGTTAATTTCGATAGAATGAAAGAAATGGTTCTTAATAATGGCGAAGAGTCTGTATCCATCACATCGAATAATTTCAGGCGTAACAAAGACCACTGCGTGATAACGAGGCAAGAAACTAAAATGTACCGGCCTAATTCGACAAAAAGAATTTTTTCCGAAGATCATTTCTCAGTCCCATTTGGATACAAGAAAAGCAAGAAATAAGCTCGAATCAATCTAGCAGAAGAAGAAGATGATGAAGACTAGATCATGAAGTCATAGCCGGAAAAAAAAACAACTCTAGTTTCTTCGTTTGTTAATTTTTAAGTGATTTTTTTTTTTCAGCTAACTTCAACGGCGAATGTTTGTAGGAATTAATTTTAAGGTAGAACGATCTAACTATAATATGTTGATTTTATTTTTATAGGTCGATGATGAAAAAAAAAAAAAAGGAAAACAGAGGCAGACACAGACTTGTTCTTAAATTTAGGCCAGGCAAACTGATCGACCCTCCGCAGTGAGCCTCAGCATACAATACATCATAAAGTTATAATACCAATGGAGAAAAACACGATTTTATTTTTCTGTTAATTTTTTAGGCGACTTTTTGTTTCAGAATTCGACCGAGCCTTAATCAATATCGTTTTTAATAAAATAATACTCGAAATATTATTTTATTAAAAATAATAGAGATAGGTCAAATAGTTTCTCAGAAAAATCTGGGGGCGTGCGTAAAGCCTGATTCATAAACTCTGGCGGTCAGACATGAACGGTGGAGTTTATGAATCAGGCTTTAATAAATCGGCTTCAACGGCGAGCCCAGCCTGTTGCTGTTTTTGGAATTAATTTTTTGAGGTAAAATTGAAAAATCTTACTACGTAGGTAGTATGATGATTTTATTTTTATAGGTAAATGGAAGAGGAAAACAGACAGGTTCAAACATGTTCTTGAAATTGACTCAGGTGCACGACAAACTTATCTCGATCAACCCTTCAGAGAGAGAGGGAGAGAGAGAGAGAGAGAGAGAGAAACCTGTAAAAACTTCTCGTCGACGGCATCGTCGTTGTCTGCTGAAGGGACGGACCTCCCGTGGATTTCAGAAAACGCCCGAGCCTAATTGGGAATTAATTTCAGGTAAACTAGAAAAATCCGTGTAACTATAGTATGATGATTTTATTTTATTTTTAGTGGCGGAAGCAGACAGGTCGAGACTAGTCCCCAAATTTTGGGGCTGCAGGTACACTACCGTGTGATTGGCTGCAGGTGGACGAACCATGAGGGTGAATGGGACGGTGGGGGCGGAAACTTGAACCTGAACCATTTGGTAATTCGAATATATAAACCGGAGGAGGTTAAAAATCAGACATTGTCCCCCGAATCCAACTCAGTGAACTCAGTAGTGAACGAGCAGAGAACGAGGTAAAAAAAAAAAAAGTTGTTGTGTTTGCAGTGTCCCCTTATTGGTGCAGTGAAATTTATTTGGCTTCAGCATTTTCATAAACAAAAGGTACCTATTTAAACATTTCCAATTATTTTTCAATTTGTTCCTTTTAATTTTCAATAATGGCTCTTTCGAAAGATTTTCTTGAAAAAATTAATGCTATGATTAACAAACTCGAAGTACCAATTGAACGTAGATCTTTGTCTCTGCTAGATATCGGGAAAGCGTACCCGGTAAAAAAGATGCAGATTTTCAATAGTCGCTTTGGAAAGGCAATTCTTGCCACTTTGTTGGATAGTGAGAATAATAATAAAGTGATAACTACTTTTTTACCAAAACGCTGTCTTGAATATATTACCGAAGAATATGTTGAAACTATCAACGATTCCAATACTGAATATCAAATTAAATATTTGGGGCAGAGTGAGCCGGCTTACGCTGGAGCGAAGACGCTATCCCTTTTAACTATCGAAGTTGTAGACTAAATTTTTCCAAATATCAATATACCGTCATTGTTTTATTTCTGATTGCCACATGTTTCAATACCAAATTAACACTGGATTATGCAATATTTAATTTTTTTTCCTTTGTTGTAGAATATGAGCGATACCATCAATAACACCATGCTCAATACCACCAGTCAAAACCAGATGATATTCGTTGCCGGCCTAGCAGCCGATCTAAATCAGATGGAGGAAGACATTATAGAATTTTGTGACCAGACTCTAATGGGCGTCAACGCAGCAAATTACTCAAAGTATCTGAAAAATGCTCTAAATTTTTCCATTGGTGCTTTTGTATGCAGAAAATATTTATACGGAAGCATCGATTTAGACACATTTGTAAAAGAGATGCTTGCTGAGGATCTATATGATTTTGTTGTAAAAGTGCCCCATATACCCATCGAAATCATCGACAAATATGGACTTTACGAAGATTATGAAGACCTGATGAATCAAGAAGAAGAAGACGACAACGACGACGAAAGCAGCAACAATGTCGAAGGTGTAAATTTGAGCACCGACGATGAAATTTCAATGTTTCCTTTGTTTTCTTAATCTTTTTTTTTTTTTTTTTTTTTTTTAGCTAGATATAAGGCCATCATATTGTAGATATTTTTTTTTTAGCCAAGACGATTATCACTGTCGATGAAAAACTGGGCTTTAAATCTGTTTTTTCCACTTTTCACAATTGTTTGTAACAATAATTAATTTTTTTTTCCTTTGCATAGATGTATAAGTCGAATATATTGTAGGTATTTTGTTTAGTTAGATATAAGACGATTATATTAATAGTAAGTAGCTATTTTCTTTAAATAAATAAGTCCAATTTTCTTTAATAAAGTCTTTTTATTCAATTAGGTTACATAATAATAATAAATCGAGAAACTAAATTGCTTGGTTGACATTTTGTTGCAGCCTAAAAATAATTTTATAATAAGTCCTTCTTGTTTATCCAGGAAGAGTCTTTGAATCCAAGCCATTTCACACGCACCTGGTCCACTCCATTTCTTTTTCGTTGTCCAGTTATATTCTCTACCAAATACGCATTGGGATAGCGAGTTTTCTGAATTTCTGTCTCGTAGAAACTACCCAAAATGGGTGAATCATTCAAATCTCTTAGGAGGTAGGTGACTGGAGTTGCCATATTTATTTTATAAATTTTGAATAAATCCGGAGACCAATTTATATTGTAGCCCTTATTAAAAACACCTTTATGCTTGCTGATTCTCACAATGTCTCCAACTTTGTATTTTCGGCTTTTTGGAGCAATTTTCGGAGAGTTGAAAATAGCCAATTTCGTGTGTGGAGTAACTTGACTTGGTTTCATTCCAATTGTTCTATGCTTGGTATCGTTGTATTTTTTCGTCACTCTGTCTAATATCGAGAGCCACTCATGCTTCCCCGCTAGCGAAAACTCTTTGTAAATCATCGATTTCAGAGTTCTGATTACTCTCTCAACAATAGCTGCTTTCTTGGTACTGTACGTAGAATAGTGGTTTATGCCGTGCTCCCTCATCAATTTTTTAAAATGACAGTTGTACATCTCAGTTCCATGATCTGATTGTAGGTTACTAGGTGAATATCCAGCTTCTGTTAGAACAGATTTCATGGCTTTGCTAACTTCTAGTCCTGACTTGTTTTTCAGTGGCTCGGTCCAGACATATTTTGAATAACAGTTAATTACCACTAGAATGTAGCGGAATCCTTTGTTTTGTTTAGCATATGTCTGCATCTCGGCCAAATCCACCTGGAATAGATCCCGGAAACCTTTAATAATTGTTTGTCGTCTCTTGAAATTTTTTCTTGTCGGTTTGTGAAGTTCATGAACAATTTGTTTTTTTTCCTCTGATATCATTATAATATGAACCGCAGTTTCTTTTCTGTAATATACTCTAGCGCACAAGCCTCCGTCAACCTCCCGAACAAAGGCTTCTTACGAAGTGCGTATGTCTAGTCGAATACAACGGGTCATATTAAATTCTTATTTTCTTACTATCGAGAATGGAATCTACTCCTTTGTTTAGGTCCTGAAGAAACTTCTTTTTTACATAATCTCGCAATTGTTTATTCAGCACAGTGCTAGTATATGCTGCTCGTAGCTCTGTCACTTCTTTGTCCACTTTTTCATTGAACGCCTTGTGTAATTTTCCCAATTCATTATTGATTGTATAATTTATCTGGTTCTGTAGTTCTTCAAGTTTTTGATCTGTATAAAGCTTCGTGGCAGCATCATCACTTTTTCGGGGGTCCAAAATATTAGATAAATACTTCCCCTTCAAGTCGTAAGCCCCCTCAGATGTTAATTTAATTTCATTACTTTTCAAATCAGCAAATAATTTTTCTATTTCATAAACTCGCTGCTCGGTATTGTAGTTTAGTAGATCGACATATTGTTTCGTCACTGCCTGCTCCATAGATTTTTCCATATCGAAAATCCGAACTTCGACATTGTAATTTAAAAGGTCAGAATACTGCTTGGTTACTGCGTCGCCGCTAAATTTAGGCTCTGCTACATTTCTCATAGACTTCCCGTCCATATCGTAATTGCCGTCAGACGTGAGTTTGAATCCTATGCCCGGTTTGCCTCGAGTTATTTGCTGAACCTTTGTTTTATCCGACCGACGACGGCCGAATTTATCGATTGTAGAGCTGTTCATCGTGGAAAATGTTGTTCTTTACTAGGACAAAATAGTTGACGCATTGCCTTTAATACCTAACCTAGTCTGCTTTTCAATAAATAATCTTCTCTTCTCTCAATTCCTCGATTATAGACAAAATTTCATTATCTAAGCCTGTATGGCCGGCTAGTCTAGAACTCCAGAGAAGCCTGAGTCTATCCACCAACTCTGTAGCTTTGTTCCAGTGAACGTATTCGAAATTTTTCCCATATTTGAATATTTTCTCAATAGGCAATGTCGGATGGTAATAATTGTTGCCCGATCCTACTTTATTCACATACGGCTGAATTAATTCCTTATATTTGCGTGTATAGCTTCGTTTGAATGGCTGCTTCGGGTTAAAGTTCTCGTGTAAACAATTTGACTTGCGCAAAATTTCGAAATATTGGTTTCTCGTTTCATCAGAAATTTCGTCAGCGTTAGCAAGTGCTTTGGGCTTTTTCAGGAAAACTAAATCAAAAAGTTCCTCGGAAGCTTCGTAGTTTCCTATATTTTTAGAGCCTCTCCATAAAGCCATTTTTCCGGGTGGAAAGCGCACGCGAACATCTCCTATTTTATATCTATCATCCCCGTCAATGTAGACGCCAAAAATGTTATCATAGCCTGCCGGTTTTTGCTTCAACCCGTCGAGGTATTCCATCGTCAAACTGTGTAGGTTTTTACGCCGCCTCTCTGAAGAAAAAGTCAATTGCCTGGGCTGAACAGTTTGATTATTCATGGGAGTTTCATATTCAGCTGAATGAGCTATTTCGGAGTCTGACGACGGTGTGAGGGGGAAATTTGTAGTTTGTAATGATTGCAACGTTTCATCGGGCACAAATTGTTTTCTCTGATCGCTGGCCAGTGTCTGTCCTGCTAGAGGTGAGCTGGATAGCAAGGGTGGCGAGAATGTCACTTTTGGATGTTTACTTATTGTTTCAGATAAAGTCTTCAACTCTGCAGTAACAGGCTCGTGAAACTCTTCATTATCGTGCCTGTTTTTCGACAGGCGGTATTTCAAATTTCTATACTTATTTCTAACAGCTTCGGTTGCTTCAATTAGCTTGCGCTTTAGACTAATCTCTTCCTGACCAGTAGCTCTCATAATTGCTCGTTTTTACACTACGCACGACTGTCACAATAAACATGGAAGCAATTTTAGAAATCACGGGCTTATATAGCAATCGAATCTCTTGCGATATCTTCCTTTGTCTATACTACTATCCTTGTCAATAACTAAAAAACCATAATTCTCCTTCCAGCATTCCATGCACATCTCCAAGAATTGGGTGAATGTTACGTCTGGGGACACATGATCGGTGAAAATGTGCTTCAGATTTGTTTCATCCTGTCTAAACAATATTATAAAATTGGCATTATCTCTTATCAATTGTTTAGGAATACGCGAGTATGTTTGTGCTAGATAAAAACTTGAAATATTTCTGTGACGTCCCATCGAAAAATACGCCCGAATAGGGTCCTGCTGCTCGCAGATGACATCATCAAATATAAATATTGAATTTTCCCTGGCCTCGGAGGGTTCGAGAATTTTATCGCTGGTGGTGTAAGTGTAATATCCGATTTCTTTTATTGGGGCCAGTACATCACGTAGAAACTGGTATTTCGGTTGATTGAGCGATTTGGCGTATACATATATGTTTTCGAAAAATAGGCCCTCAGGGTGAGTTATCAACCCGAGCAGAAGATTGGTTTTTCCACACGCTGAAGGACCAACTAGCAAGGCCCTTATGGTTGAAGGGAACAACGGGCCATGAGTACTGAACTCCTCCTTTCCAATCCCCGATCCCACTATATTATCCAAATTATCTACGCTGAGTTTGTGTTTCGATTCAATTAGCTTCATAGTTAATTTGGTTTATAAGACCTGTCACTCGACTTAAATGTTTATTCCGATGAAGACCACAGCAAAGTCAACACGACAGAGATCCTCCTACCACAGCACTTGTAAAAAGACTGGCCGAGGAATTGTGAATACTTTAATTGATAAATTACCTTTTGAAATTCACTTGCCTGGAGGATACCAGTTCTGTGGCCCTGGCACGCATCTCAGTCAAAGAATAGCAAGAGGTGACCAAGGAATCAATCCACTTGATGCTGCTTGCAGGATCCACGATATAGCTTACGCAGAAAAAAAAATCTTTATTCAAGACACAAGGCTGACTTTGCTTTAGAACAGAAGGCCTGGGAAAGATTTGGATCCAAAGACGCATCGGCAGGAGAGAAAACTTGCAGCTTGGTTGGTTACAACGGCCATGAAGACCAAACAAAAATTAGGCCTCGGTCTCAAAAAGGCTTCGAGATCAAAGAAAAAGGGCTTATCGAAAAAGAAAGGAGTCGTTAGAAGAAAACATCCAAATAGGGGCAAAATTAAAACCGCTACCCTTAAACAAGTTGCTTTCGGAAGTGGATTAGTGAAAACAGTAAAGTCCGAACTTCGATCAATGAATAAATCTAATAGCCTTTTTGATTCGGCCAAAACAGCTCTTGCAGCCGCCCGCCGATATATTAGGAAAAAAGGAGGCAAGAAGAGAATAAAATCGCCACGAGTTATACCTATTCCTAAGGTCGGGGGGTTTGTTACCTCTTTTACCTATATTCGCTGGATTATCTGCTCTAGGAACAATTGCTAGCGGAGCAGCAACCATCGCAAAAGTTGTGAATAAAGTGAAAAGTGCAAGAGAGGCATTGTCAGAGTCTAGAAGACATAATCACGCTATGGAGTCTATTGCTCAAACAAAGCAGGGTAAAGGACTCTACCTGAAACCGTATCGTAACGGATTTGGATTGTTCCTGGTGAGCAGGCCAAAAAACTGATTTTATCCCTGCCTCAAAAGCCGCTGTCAAATATTGATTTAACCAGATATGCAGTGAAAATGGACATACCCCACTTTAGAGGAGTGTTTATGAGAGACAGACTGCCTTTATCTGGGCCGAAACAGTACGAAAGAGCTGTAGTAAATTTGGACAGCAATAAAGGGGCGGGGACTCATTGGGTAGCATATAAAAAACACGGATCTGAAACGCATTACTACGATAGCTTTGGCAGCCTTCCCCCTCCGAACGAGATAGCTCGCTATCTCTACAGTGGTTCTTCACCAACAAGTTCTATCTTGTACAATTACAAGAGGGAACAGTCTTTCGATTCAGTCATTTGTGGGCACTTGTGCTTGAAGTTTCTCGCAATCGACGCGTAGTTATGATTCGTCAAGACTTGGAAAAAATGTCGGCTTCGTTGAAAGCATTCTCGAAGAAAAAAAGTCTCATAGATTTGACAGAAGAAGAATTGGCCGATTTACCTAAAGAAGTGATGGTGTGCTGTGTACCCGAAGAAATTGTTTATGTGTATAATAAATTGCCGGAAAAGTTGAAACTAGATCCAGATATTATTCAATATTTATATTGCACTGACCACTATGGTGAAGAAAACTCTGATGAACACGATGTTGCAGATGGGCCACCACCGAGAAGAATTTTCTGCTGTTATTGCAAAATCAGTGAAGTTTCAATGGGATCCGATAATGCAATTGAAGTCTCCAACCAGACGGAAAAAAGTACTACTAACTGTTCCGTCTTATAAAGATTTAGGAATTAATATACTACTCATCAGTCATGGCTAGCACCTTTACTTTATCGGATCATTCCAGTGTGTTAAGTGCCAATTTCTTTCCCCCCTATTGAGCTAGACAAAAACTCTCGTTATGGACTTGGACTGCTGGGATTTTATTCATATAATTCGGTTTTTAACGTGGATAAAACCAATAATTCGATAAAATTTGTAAATACTGGATCAGACGAAATTAACGTGCAGTTGAAGCCCGGTGCCTATGAATTAGAAGAAATAGAAAAAGCTGTTTTATATGCTCTGAAAGAAATAAGCGACCCATCAAGTCTAGAGCGAGGCGAAGAAGACAATGCATTGTTCGTTTTGAAGCCCAATAACAATACACTTATATGCGAAATAAAGTCAAAATATGACATAGTGTTTACTACGGAGGCATCCCTGGGAAAGCTACTAGGATTTAGAGAAGGTAAACTAGAGGCTAATTATTGGCACGAGTCCAATCTCCCTGTCGATGTTATGTACGAAACATTAGACTTTATTTAAATTCCGATGTATATCCGTACGAGCGATGGAGTCTCGATTTTACTAAAAAGCTAATTACCTCCGTCTATGACTCGTATGAAAACTTCCAAAGCAGCTATTATAGGCGAGAAATAAATGACCCAATAATGGATATTGGCGAATTTCTGCACACTTATTCTACATTATGCTTTTCTCACCTACAATCCGATGGATGGAAGCGTACGCACTGGAAACTTTAATTTTTAGTTTTATTTATGTTTATACAGTAAAATAATAAAGTAGTAGGTAATACCTTAATCAATTATCTCGTTTAATTTCGTAATTGAAAATTGAGTTTTCATATTATTTTTCCCCGTACACCAAATTACATTAAAATTATCAGCTGGACAAGTCCATACAAGTTATCAAATCATCTTCTTCACCCTTAGCCCTCTCGCTCTTTCAAATTTTCCTCAATTAGCTCGCATCATGATGTCTACAAGCTTAGGACACAATTTCTTGAGATACCCTGATAGCTCAGTGGTTAGCACTCTTGATTTTGGATCTTGGGGTCGCAGGTTCGAGCCCAGACTTTTCAGACTTTTTTAATAAAATACAAAAAAAAAAGTCGTCAGTACTGCCGCCACCGCCACGGCCGCCGCCGCCATCAGCTATTGGGCGACGGCCATAAGTTGGCGGGCATATTGTACCACAGCCGCCGCCGCCGCCAACAGAAACCATTGGACGGCCGCCATTTTCAACAACAACCAATGAATGGACAGGAGGAGGAGCCTAATTCAGCAGGAGGGACGGGACCAGCCCTGATTGGCCGAACAAAGAAACCTAATGGCGGCAAAGGGGCGGGGCAACATCGCAAAAGAGTCCATAAATGGGAAAAGGGGAGGAGCTATACAGCAGGAGGGCGGGGCCACGCCCCCTCAGGAGGCAGGAGTGGGGATGGTTTGTAGCGGCGGGATATCTACTCTTATGGCCAGCTGGTAATTGGTAGTGTTGCGATGACAGGAGTTTATTCTAATTCTCAAAAAAAATTGGATATTTAGGCGTCTATCTATTTCGAAGTTTGAATCTCCAAACTCCTGGGCGTTATCGTGAACATAGGATGGAGCCATAGTAATTTGAAAAGTGCCAAAAGTAAGGTTTCTCAAAAAGTCCAAAGTAAGAACAGGAAAATCAGCCATTTCCTCATGTTCCATTGCTTGCCAGTTAGCATGGCGTCTGAATAAGCCTTCATTTTTTATCCTTTGCTGCAAGTTGTTTGGTTGTCGAGCTTTTGCTAGCATTTTCTCTGCTCGCTGGGAGTATTATTTTCACAATGAATCGTCGGATGATATCTGTTTATAAGAGCGCAAGCCACATTTAAAAATTTGCCTAAACGGGGCACCAACCTGTTTGGAAATGTATTTTTGAACAGTTTAAAAATATTTTTCAACTGGCCATTACGCGTTCCTATAACAAATCTAGGCTTCTTCAACAGGTAATTGGGGTCTACGTCCTAGGTGTGCAGGCATTTCGATTTCAATACCAATATCTCTTGAAAATTCTTCGGCATCCCTGTAACCTCGGTCTAATACAAAAATGTCACCTTCTTCAAACCAGTCTCTTATTTCAGCCACCTTTGATCAAATTCGTGTAAAAGAGTAGCTGCATCGTTGTTATGACTGTCTGAAAAGTATGGACCATGCATTGCCAAAATGTGTCCATCAGGGGCACATAATATTGATATATGTAGCATCTATCACACATATAGCCTTGTGAATTTCAGGTGTTTCATTATACAAAACAAAATGTTATGAAATTCGCTTACGTGATTATTTATATATTCTTCTCTCGCTAGATGCCCATATCCCAAATTCATCAGTAAAATATTGTTATCTACAGATATTAATACCTTGTCAACTGTACTACTTACTAACTGCCTGGAAGAATGGCCAAACATAGCCTTTAAGAATGTGTCTGAGATTCCCTGTCGAAGTTTGCACATAAATAAAATTAAATCAATTTTTTTTATTTTCCTATTCCAGTTGTTATGTTGCACTGGATGGCAGTGATGACATAGATCTTGAAATTGTTCTTTATAGGTTAGGCTATACATATAGCCTCGAGAATTGTAGGTGTTTCGTTATACAAAATGTTATAAAATCCGCTTACGTGGTTATTTATATATTCTCTCGCTAGATGCCCATATCCCAAATTCATCGGTACAATATTGGTAGGTATCTGAAGAGATTAATACCTTGACAACTGTGTTATACTTACTAACTGCCTGGAAGAATAGCCTAACATAGCCATTAAGATGTATCTGAGAGTCCCTGACAAAGTTTGCATCTGCATAAAATTAAATAATTTTTTTTTACATTGGAAATGTTTATGGTCTGGCCAAAAGACGGCGGTGTCGCCAGAGGCGTGCGGTGAAATAACCCGAAGCTAACTATTTTTTAAAAGTACCTTTAAGTACTTTTGAAAATAGTGGAAGATATTGGGTGGTATGAATAAAAACGAAGTACTTGCTACTACTACAAGTATTAGTATGTTCTACGAAGTATTTACTCCAAAACGAAGTAGATACTACATTTCGACATTACCGGAAATTAGTAAATGCTTCTTTGTGAAGTAAATACTTCGAAGAATATACTAATACTTGTAGTAGTAGCATGTACTTCGTTTTTATTCATACCACCCATTGTCTGGCATGTTTCAATGAAGATGAAATTGATCACGTGACATTAGCGCTCCGAATTGATGTTTTTATTAAATCAGGAATTTTTGTTCCGCCTCACTCAAAAGAATGCAACGCGCATTTGGATTCAAAAGGGCATGTACTTCAACCCCTCCTAAATGGTTTACAGGCAATAAAACGACCATACGATCTGAAAGGTGTCGAGCTAGCTAATTTCTTGGGACGTTTAAGGGAAGAGTGCAATCGGTCTTGGATAGATAGTGAAGAAAACTTCTCAGATGAAGAATTTGTGGCCTTAACTTCATTAACTAAAGAAAAATTTCAAGATCTATATCATCACTGCCATCCAGTGCAACATAACAACTGGAATAGGAAAATAAAAAAAATTGATTTAATTTTATTTATGTGCAAACTTCGTCAGGGACGCTCAGACACATTCTTAAAGGCTATGTTTGGCTATTCTTCCAGGCAGTTAGTAAGTAGTACAGTTGACAAGGTATTAATATCTGTAGATACCAATATTGTACCGATGAATTTGGGATATGGGCATCTAGCGAGAGAAGAATATATAAATAATCACCTAAGCGAATTTCATAACATTTTGTTTTGTATAATGAAACACCTGAAATTCGCAAGGCTATATGTGTGATAGATGCTACATATATCAAAATTGAGAAAAGTCGCAACTTTCAAGTACTTAAGCGATCATTTTCTATCCACAAACAATATCATCTTCCGGAACCGACAATATTATGTGTCCCTGATGGATACATTTCAACAATGCAAGGTGCATACTTTTCAGACAATCGTAACAACGATACAGCTACTATTTTACACGAATTCAATCAAGATGTGGCTGAAATACTAGACTGGTTTGAAGAAGGTGACATTTTTGTATAAGACCGAGGTTGCAGAGGAATGCCAAAGAATTTTTAAGAGATATTGGGATTGAAATTGAAATGCCTGCACACCTAGGACGTAGATCCCAATTACTTGTTGAAGAAGCAAATAAGTCCAGATTGATGACTATATCTAGATTTGTTATGAAATCGCCTAATGGCCACTCGAAAAATTATTTCTTAACTGTTCAAAAATACATTTCGAAACAGGCTGATGACCTGATAAGTCCAATTTTTAAAAGTGGCTTGTGCCCTAATAAACAGATATCATTCGACGATTCATTGTGAAAATAATACTCCCGAGCGAGCAGAGCAAATGCTAGCAAGAGTTCGACAGCCAAACCACTTACAGCAAAGGATAGGAAAATTTGGCACTTATCAAATTACTATGGCTCCATCCTATGTTCAGGATAACGCCCAGGAGTTTAGAGATTTAAACTTCGAAATAGATAGACGCCTAAATATCCAATTTTTTTCGAGAATTAGAATAAACTCCTGTCATCGCAACACTATCAAGTACCAGCTGGCCATAACATATGATCAAGATCCAAATATTCACAAATATCTGGATGCGATTGCACGTGTCGTTCTGGGGCCGGAACATTGGCATAGAATAATAAGAAGACGCTGTCATCATTTGAATAGTGTAATAGAAAACGACATCGGTAGGCGAGGCTTAGTGTCGAAACAATATGGCTACTTAAACAGAGCCGAACTAAATGGATTCTTTACAATTTTTATCTAAAAACGTAAAAAAAAAACGAGATTACACCAAGAAAGAAAAAGTTGCTACAGAAACAACATACTAAAACAGGAGATCCTTCCAAGACCCAAAATAGGAATTCTGGGCTTCAAACATTTTTCGCATTTAAAAAAATCTTTGAATGGAAAATGCGGCCCTCATACAATTCTGACGCGTTGCTATGACAAAGGTGACAGAATCTTGGACAGAAGTGCCGTAACAATATGGTGGAAGTGGATACGCTTTTTTCTCCTCATGTCGCCCCCTTATTATTCTACCTCAATGGGCCAGAAAGGTTGGTACCTGTTGTCGCGTGGCTAGTGTACTATGGTTTTTAGGATATGCCGGACACCAACATATTAGTTATCCACAAGATAATATTATCAATGAAATAAATGATGCTGCTGATGGAAACATGCTGCCCCAAATAATTTTATTACTAAATTGAAAATAGGTCTGAGTGTATATAGAAACACCCTGTATATTATTTTTTAAAACATGCTTTGGATCTAGAATACATTAGGCCCCTAAAAACGGACAATTTTTCTATGTTCAAATTTGCATTGGAGTAATTATTAGGACACAATGAAGAAAAAAAAATATGGATGAGTTCATTTTATCGATAAATAAGATAGTATTTAAATATACATTCTTACATACCTACTATAGGAAAATAAAATACATGTCTTCTACAGTATGAATATCCATTATCAAGTGCCAGAAAATACACAAATTTATAACTTCTTCACTTAGAATACCACAAAACAAAATCGAACTTGTCTGACGTTTTGGTCTCCTTTGTTATGAAAATCTGAAATTTAACACACACAATAAAACACCAACTTTTTTTAATATCAAACCAGCCTAACACCATCACTCAAAAATCAGTAAAAAACCTCAAAAAACTCTCCATAAACAATAAATATTGTAAATGTTTACCAAGGTAGTATGCTAGTTATATTAACCAATTGCCACGCTGATTTATAATCAATTATCTATTTTTTATATGATTTAATGTGCTTACCCCTTTCTTCTAGGACTTTTTAAATACATTGTTGTAAAATAAACATCAAATTGCTATGTCGGCATTAAATGTTATTTAAGCCGATGCAGCCCCATAAGGAGCGTTCATTTGTTATCTGGCTTTAGCCTGTAGCAATTTGATCCGAATATTTTCTTTTGTCACCTCTGTATTTTAATCAATAAAATAAATGTTTTTTAAAATACAAGTTTCTGAATCGAAAATATAATTGGCGCAGTCGTTCGGATGCTCAGAGTGCTTAAGTTTCGGGAGAGTTGATACAGTCGTAATCCGTCGCGAAAATTTCAAAAGACTGTGTGCTGAAGGAAGTTCGAAAAAGTGAATTCTTCGGAAAAGGGAAATTTGGATTATCAGTGCTGCTATTAAACGTTCCAGATACTGTCCACTTCGAATTGGTTAACTGAGTAAAAGGAATGACAAGAAACAACGTGTGAAGAAAGACTACCGTTATTAGCTTTGCCTAGTAAGTACAACCTTTCTCTTTACAAATTTTGTAATTGGTGTTCCATAGTTAAGATTTTTGGATTTTTGATCTTTTGTAATTTCTAATTTTTTGATTTACTGAGAAGACTTGAATTCAGATTTTTGTTCTTTTGCAATTCCAAAACGGTTTGCTGAAAAGACTGAAATCAAAAATAAAGAGTAACAAAGAATTTACAAACCCACAACAACAAATAGTTTTTAGAAAAAGCAACTCACAAGACTGATTAATGAATTATAATTTTAATTTTAATAAAACTTTTTAATTTTGAATTTAAAAAAAAAAAAATTCAAATTCTTTTAACAATTCAAAGAAATATATATGTCAGATTCTGAAGAAGAAATCGAGAATCATTTGACTCAATTTAATTTAACTCATCTTCACAATTCTAATTCGAGAAGTAACAACCAAAATCAAAGATCAACCGTAACAATGAGTGAAAATTTAAAATCAATTGTTCAACTGATAAAACCTTTCAGTGGCGAAAGCCAATATTTAGAATATTTCATAAGAAACATCAATGAATTTCATCAAACTTACTATACTGGTGAAAATGCTCAAAAAGAGTATGTGGTTACCGCCATAAAATCAAAATTAATAAATGACGCAGGAAATTTTCTTATGGCACGTCCTGATTTACAACCATGGACCGATATAAGAGAAGCGTTAAGAATTAGGTATGGTGATCAATATTCTAGACAGAATTTGGTACAAGAGCTTATGTATACCACAAAAACTAATAAAGAAACTATTATTGAGTATTTGGATAAACTAAAAGGTTTAGTTCAAAGAATTACATCTAAAATCATGTGCGACCCGAATTTAACGGTAGTTGCAAATGTCTTAATTGAACAAAACGAAATTATTGCTATTCAAAATCTAGTCACTAATTCGCCAACCGAATTAAGAACAATTTTAATGGTTCAAAATCCACAAACGTTGGATGCAGCTAACAAATTTGTGTTAAATTATCAACTAGCTGAAAACCACATGAAATTTAGTAGAGGACTTACTCATTCTACTAATCAAAATCAAAATCAAAATCAAAATTTTTCAAATTTCAAAAATAAAAATACGCAATTTCATTCACAACAATCACAACAAACCTATACTCAACAAAAACCTCAATATACACAAAAAACATCGTATGTACCACAGAAACCACAGTTTCCATCCCAACCTATTAATATACAACCTAGAAAGGACTATGTACCAACAAAATTTCCTACTAGTTCAGGAACTTTTGACAAAAACTACAATAATGCCTTTCGAAAAAACACTAATCAACAATTTTCGAAACCCACACCTATGTCCGGTGTTTCAGTGCAACCAAGAGCACAAAATCAACATCAATACCCTTCTAAATATACAATCGAAGAAATTAATAATATCTTTGAAATCGAATTGCCTGAACCTGATGAAAATTTCGAAAATGACGAATGTTCTGAAAATCAAAACTATTATGAAGAGACAAATTTTGAAGAAAATCAAGTCGCAACTGAAGACGAAAATTTTCAGTTACAAGCCTTGGGTGCAATGAGTCAGCATTAACTTTAAATGCTTATCAAATCAACCAACTGCCTTTTATTCAAATAGACTCTCCACCGTGTAAATTATTAATTGACACAGGAAGTCATGCCTCTTTAATAAGACCCTCAATCGCAGAAGAATATTTTTCAAATTCTATAATTAATTCAAGAAACAAGCTAACCACTTGCATGGGTACAAGAAAAACGCATGGAAAAATCAATATCCCAATTTTACAGGAATATAATATTCAAAACAACATTGAAATGATAATGTATAATTTCCATGACTATTTTGATGGAATTATTGGAATCAAAGCATTACAAGAAAATAATTTAAATATAGATTTTTCTAATATGCTTCTTTCTAATAATAAAACAACAATTCTGTTTCAATATAGAACAGATTTCGAAAATCAAAACTTTGAGATTCCAAGCAACTCAATTCAAGTATGTTATTTCAATACAAATATAGCTGATGGCATTGAAATACTTACACCACCGATAAAAAATGAAACGTATTACATTCCTTCGACAATAGCTACAGTTATAAACGAGACAGTAGCTCTAGAAGTACATAACTTAATGAATAAGCCTATTATTGTCCCATATAACATAAACAACTTAGCGGAAATAAATTTACCTTACGCTGACGAACAGTTTGAAATATTTGATATAGAGCAAATGACTTTATTAGAAAATGCTGAATATGCAAATGACCCCATTAAGTCGTTGCGTATTAATCATTTAAACACTAAGAATTTGATGCTTTAAAACACGTAATTAAATCTTTTCCTAAAATTTTCCACAAGCCAAATGAAAAATTGTCATTTACCAATCAAGTCAAACATGAGATTAAAACAACACATGAAATACCAGTGCACACGAAAACGTATAGATACCCACATGTGCATAAACAAGAAGTAAATTCTCAAATAAAGAAAATGTTAGAAGATAACATAATCAGACCATCCTGTAGCCCTTGGTCATCCCCTGTGTGGATAGTACCTAAGAAAGAAGATGCCGCAGGCATACAAAAATGGAGAATGGTCGTTGGTTATCGAAAAATAAACGAAAAAACTATTGATGATAAATATCCATTACCTAATATTACGGATATATTAGACCGACTTGGTCGTAGTAATTATTTTACGACACTAGATCTAGCCTTTGGCTTTCATCAAGTCGAGATGCATGAAAATTCGATACCCAAAACAGCATTTAATGTTGAAAATGGTCATTACGAATTTAACAGAATGCCCTTTGGTTTGAAAACGCCCCCGCGACATTCCAGAGAGTGATAGATAATGTATTACTAGGATTACAGAATAGAATATGTCTAGTATAACATGGATGATATAATAATTTTTTCCACTCCACTTCATGAACACGTGAAAAATTTAAAGAAAGTATTTGAGAGACTCGAGAAGTTTAATTTGAAAATACAATTAGACAAATCAGAATTCCTACACAAGACAGTCGAATTCTTAGGACACGTAATTACACCAAATGGAATAAAACCGTATCCAAAAAAGATAATGGCAATTAAAAACTTCCCAATACCAAAGACGGTGAAGGAAATAAAATCATTTTTAGGATTAGCAGGTTATTACCGAAAATTCATAAAGAATTTTTCCAAATTGACCAAACCAATGACATCTTGTTTGAAAAAAGACAAAAAAATAATACACAATGCAGAATTTCTTAATAGCTTTGAAACTTGTAAATATGTATTAATAAATGACCCAATATTACAATATCCTGACTTTAAGAAAACTTTCTTATTGACAACCGATGCCTCAAACTATGCAATTGGAGATGCTTTATCTCAAGGTCCTGTCGGAGCTGATCTTCCCATAGCATACGCATCAAGAACTTTAAACCCAGCTGAATGTAATTATTCAACGATTGAAAAAGAACTTTTAGCAATCGTATGGGCAACAAAATATTTTCGACCTTATCTTTTCGGTAGAAAATTCACAATCTTGTCAGATCACAAACCTCTACAATGGCTATTTAATGTTAAAGAACCAAGTTCTGAACTAGTCAGATGGCGACTAAAACTATCTGAATTTGATTATGAGATGAAATACAAAAAAGGAACATTAAACATGAATGCAGACGCACTATCAAGAATTCCTGCAATACAACTTCATAACATTCAAAAATCAGATCCAGATGCCAGATTAACATCTTCAGATGAAGAATTTCATAAAAAATTAGGATTAATGCTGAAAGATACACCACTATGTAATGATGAAATCATAGCAAAGTACTTTACAGATTCTAAAGTATATCTTCCTAAACAAAGCGAGATAGCTAAAGAAAAAGAGATAACAATGTCTGAATCATCTCAATCAACAAAGACAGCATCAGAAAAAGAACCTGAAGAGGAACCTAAGAAAGAAAAACCCAAAATAAAAATATTATCACAACTAAATATACCTCCAAGAAAAGAGAAAAAAGAAATTCCCAAAGAAGGTTCTCCTAAATCTTCGAAAACTCAAAAAAGTAACAGACAAATAACACCAACTAATCGTTCTTCAACAATTTCAGCCTTGTCTGAAAATGACCAAACAATACATACATCTATGGAAAATCCAATATTAGGAGCTCCATATACTAAGAAACATGTAAATGTATTTGGAAATCAAATTGTATTTCGATATTCCAATAATAACACAATTAGAAAAGAGACAATTAAACTATTTGGTAATAAAAAGAGAATAATATTCTTCTTACCAAATAATCCAATATCACAAATTACTAATTTAGTAAAGGAATACATGCCACCTGGTATTTATTGCCTTCATTTCCTAAATAAATCTCTAGAACCTGTTGTGATACGAGCATTACAAGAATCGTTTAATTCGAATTCATTTACTTTGTACATCTCGAACTCTTTATTAGAAGACATCACAGAAGTTGATCTTCAACAAGAGAAAATTCAGCAATATCATGAGACTAAAACCTCTCATAGAGGAATCACTGAAAATATTGCAGCCTTAAAGAAAAGATTCTATTGGCCCAATATCGAGAAAGACGTACAGAATTATGTCAAAGTATGCGAGATATGAACGTCAACCATACAAAATCATATTCAAACCAACACCCATTGGTATGAAACCCTTTGAACATATTTATATTGACACGTATATAATCAATAACCAGAAATTTCTGACCATTATTGATAGCTTTTCAAAATTTGGTCAAGCCTCTCCTGTAAATACGAAAACAGCTGTTGAGATATCATCACAGTTATTGAAATATTTTAGTGATCATGGAATACCTCAAAAAATCACATCAGATAATGGAGTTCAAAAATGCTATAATGACAGATCTTTGTACATTACACAAAATTGAGTTTCATTACACAACTCCAAGAAACCCGAACTCGAATAGTCCAATCGAATGATTCCATTCGACACTACGTGAAAGTATAACGAGTTTGAAACTTCAAAACCCGAATAAGAGTATTATTGATTTAATGACAATCGCTATATTGAATTATAACAACATTACTCATAGTACAATGAATCACACCCCTTTTCAAGTGATTAAAGGAGATTTGAATTATGCCATACCAATCGAACAAACGGAAAATAAACTAGCAACTGACTATATAACAAGTTTGGCAGAATCCCTTGCGAATTTGAATAAAGAAATCCAAGAGAAATTATTAGCGAAACAAACAAAGTCTTTAGAATCACGTAATAAAAATCGTGTACCTGAACCAAAATTACAGGATCCAATCTTTGTAAAAAAATTTAATAGAGACAAGATAAGTCCGCGTTATGATAGCAAAACACAGAATCGCTTTGCTAAACAAAATGTTAAACGACAATAATTTATTTCAGGTACTCCGAGATGAATCCTTTAGTATTCCTAACTCTCGTTGGAGTCACCCAAGCGTATACATTGATGACGGTAGAAAATCCTATTTTACCAATTTCTTTAGGAACTACTTACGTAACAACTCAACATAACACGGCCTATTATCACATAAACACGACAATTATCATTCAAAGTATCCATAAACTGGAAATCACAATAATGAAATTATCTGACACTCTTAACAAAACAACATGGTCAAACCAATTTGTTGCACTGTTTCAAACAAATATTGAAAACAGTCATTCTCAAATTAAGATTATGAAACAAGTAATCAGAACGTATCAAGACCGAAAACGTAATAAAGGAGATCTATTAAATTTCATGGGCACAGCACAAAAATCAATGGCTCTACGGAACCCTAGATGCTGAAGACGGCGCAAGATATGATTCCTTTATCCAGGCGCTTAATGATAATCAAAAAACTCTCAATGAAGATCTAAAAACACAAGCTCAAGTATTGAAACAAGTTACAAAAACATTTCACGATCAATTTTCAACTATTGAATCTAACCAAAAGGTTATCACAGGAAAATTACAAAATATTTCCTTGGAAAACCAAAATTTCCACTCAATGTTAACTTTCAATCTAATATTGAACAATATCAATATTCAAAGTTAGAAAATAAGGAATCTTATTCATCATGTGCAATTAGCAATAAATTTTGCTCAATTGGGAATAATGCATTATACTATTTTACAGCATAATGAATTAAATAAAATATTAACAAATATACCCAGAAGTCAGCAAATACCTTTTGATAATAAAATCAAGTATTACGAGACAATGAAAACTCAAGTAAAAATCCAAAATGAGTTAATTATATTTGTTATACACTGTAACGTAGGTTACTAGATTTTTACTAATTTATCCGCGTTTCCGTTAATTAAATTAATTTGCTACTGATATTTTGTGGCTACGCGTGACCTCGGTTGCAAAGCACTCTCCAGTACAAACCGACGTGCGCGACGCGCTTCAAAAACTCAATTCCCCACCGCTGATATCTGCGCTGCCGATCGACGACGACATGACGCGGTGCCTCCCGCTTATAAATATAGCAGCACGCACTGCGTTTGGGCACTTCTCTCCGAGCTCCGAAACCGACCAGACCTACCAGACCGCTCCGACCTGCCGCAGCCGACCGATAAGGTAAAACCACCGCCGCCGCCGCCAGTACCGCCGCCGTCAGCAGCGCCGCGACGCCAGATGTTAGCCGACCGTTTAATGTAAGTACGGGTAAGAATGCAGGTATTTCTTCTTTCTCTCTTCTGTACACGGGTTGATCGGAGCTGCTGGCTGGAATACGGACAGGGCAGCTCTGCTCCTTCCGTGACAGAATAAAGGACGCTACGGGCTGGTGATAGGGTAGCGCTCTTTATTCTACACATTTCTTCTTTCTCTCTTCTGTACACGGGTTGACCGGAGTTGCTGGCTGGAATACGGACAGGGCAGCTCTGCTCCTTCCGTGACAGAATAAAGGACGCTACGGGCTGGTGACAGGGTGGCGCTCTTTATTCTACACAGTCCTTCTTTCTCTTTTCTGTGCACGGAGTGACCGGAACTGCGGGCTGGAACACATAAACAGGGCAGCTCTGTTCATTCCGTGGCAGAATAACGCACGCTACGGGCTGGTATCAGGGTGGCGCGCTTTATTCTACACAGTTCTTCTTTCTCTCTTCTGTGCACGGAGTGACCGGAACTGCGGGCTGGAACACATAAACAGGGCAGCTCCGTTCGTTCCGTGACAGAGTAAATAGGGCTACGGGCTGTGATACGACCAGGGTAGTGCTCTTTACTCTTCACACCTATTCTCTCTGACCTGCATTCTGCTCGGAGTAAGAAATTCGCGCACGAGGCCCAAAGGCCTAATCCTGCAAGCTGACGGTGTAGATACTGGACCGATCCTGGTTCCTGGAGCTTTCTTTTGCCGATTAACCGTTACCGTAACCGTCACCGTACCGTAATCTCGAACCGCTAAATTCACGCGACTAATCCGTCACGTACACGCACTTCGTTCGCTCCCCCTCACTCTCCGCTTAGCATTTCCTTTTATAAAACCTGTATCTTAATTAAGTTTTCTTGCATTTCCTTTTTGTATTATAAATTATTGGGTAGTCAATAAAAACTACTTTCTTGGTTGGATTGTGTGTTTCATTTTTGGGAAATGCGTAGGGACACCTGGTTTTCCGTCTCCACTGTTTAAAAGCTACCCAGAGCACGTGGGCCCTTAACCACATTAATCCTAAGGGTGGCGCCCGAGTTTTCCGAAAATTCCGAAATCAACCGCTTTCCTCCTGGAAAACCAAAGTAGCGCTACAAATTTGGCGCCCGAGCAGGGACCGTTCTGCGCATGTCCATGATTTCAGCACATGACCGAGTTGATTACGTCATCACTAGTCCCCATTTCTACAGAGAGGCCGTTTGTTTTGGCGACACCCGTAGGTCTGACCGTTACCGTACCGTTCTTTATGTGATTGCTAGACCGCATAGCGCCGGAGCAAATAAACCGCTCCTTTTGGGACAGTTCCGCGCGTGCCTTATCATCCGCCCCAGGACCTGAGAGTCTTAACCAATGCCGTCCGACCGTGGAAAAAGAGTTCCTGTAAACCGTACCGTATTGGACCGAAGTCCTCCGTTTTGGGAAGTATTGTGCACGCATGCGCGGGCCAAAATCTGAGCATCCGCTCCTTTACACGTAATCCACGGTAGCTGATTTCAATTTCTCCATCTGTAAATAGTCTCCCTAATGTAGTGAGACACAATCCAACCGTCCGCCGCCAGTTTCACGAAGCCGCACTCTCCGAAAACCGATCAATCTATACCGAACCCCTTTTCCGCCCGAACGAAGTTGCGCTATCCGAGAACCGATCCACCTAGACCGAACCCCTTTTCTGCCCGATTCATTTTGCGCATGCGCAAACCGAGTTACACATCTTTTCCGACTAATTCGAGGTTGCCGAGTCTAATTCCCTGGAGGGAATAACTGTATCTTGCAGAGGTTGCCACATCTCTCAAAATTCCGAGGTTTTCCGTAAAAATCCCCACCAACTTTTGGTGGCCGAACCTCTCCCTACTACCGCAAGGGAGTATATGGCAAGACGATTAAGCGAGATTCACACTCACCGTCCGACCATCAACCTGATCGCTTGATCACTTGAGCACTTCGGACACTCACCGTCCGACCATCAACCCGAATAGTTTTCAGATACTTACCGTCAGACCGTCAAGCTGAACACTTCAACACTTACCGCCCGACCGTCGAGGTGATCACTTGGCCACTCTAGACTCAATCGTCCACCGAAATATTTTCCAAACACTTACCGTCCGACCGTCAACCTGATCACTTGGTCAGTCTTGAGCCACCGTCCACCTGAATATTTTTATTTTTTCGACCGCCGCCGAAAACATTCCGAATCTTAACCGTACCGTACCGTCGAGTGTAACCGTAACCGTAAGCCTGCTAACGACCCTGCTGTTAACTAGCCGCTGAAGGCCGTTGTCATTTGAGCCCTTAGTCTATATTCCGCTACCGTTTACCGACCAAATTACGATGCCAGGAGGCACCGGCAACAATGGCAACCCACCAGTTACTAGTACACCGAATACCGCCGCCTCTACCGTAGTGACAACTAGTCCAGTGAATCCGCCCGTTAGTGTATCCATAACCACTTACCCCGCTTGGTACGATCCCAACGATGGCCGTGTTGGTTTTGTCTACCTATTAAAGAAGGATTAACTGACTGCGGAACTAAATAAATTCGGACTAGATACTACGGGTTCCGTTGACACGTTGAAGAAGCGACTGGTAACATTTTATCGCCAGGGAAAGGCTTCACCAGCACCGACTACTATGACAGGGTTCATCTTCCCGACATTTGCCAGTATGCATCCAACGCAGGCAAGTGGTACCGCTGTCCAGGCTCAAACCAGTACCGCAAATATTGGAACGCCGGTTACAACTCGAATACCTAATCCGCCGCTACCGACTATTACCGTTCACCGACCGCTGTCTTCTCCAGTCACATCCGGATCTCCGATAATACCACTGAAGGTGCAGAAATGGAATGTCAATTTCAATGGTCGAACCGACCCAGTGACATTCATCGAAAGGCTCCAGGAAATTTGTGCCTCCCAAGGGATTGCCATAGACCGTTTATTACCACACATGCCCGAAATTTTACAAGGGGATGCATCCCTATTGTACCGAAATAACCGAGCACACTGGAATTCCTGGGATGAGTTCCTGCGAGATTTCCGAAGTTTTTACTTTCCGATTAATTATGCCGCCGATCTAGAACTCGAAATTAGCCGCCGCCTTCAGAAACCGCATGAACCGCCGCACCGTTATATAACCGATCTACAGACGCTTATCAGAAGGCACGGTGGCATAACTCCAGAACAAGAACTTCAGTGGTTGTACAGGAATCTATTACCCGACTACCGCCAGCATATTCGCAAGAGTGACGTCACCGATGTGGTTTCATTTTCCCGCACCGTAAGGGAAATTGAAAGTTTACTATCCGAGCTAAAGGCCGCCCCGTTCACTTCCCGAAGAGCGTATTCACCACCAGCTGGTCTTTCCGTAACCCAACCCCGTACACCAGACCGAACCGAAAAGCCTAATCGAATGGAATTTGGCAACCGAAACCGTAGGTCCGTTAACGCAGATGACCGAACCACAAGACAGCTTTGCTGGAGATGTGGGGAAACCGGGCACTTTAGAACCGAGTATCCAGGCACTGCAAAGCTATTCTGCTCCCGTTGCGGGAAAAGTGGCGTAATGTCCCGAGACTGCACTTGCAACCGTTCACGTTCACATTCGGGAAACTAAGAAGGTGCTGTCCTAATCAGAGGTCAGCCCAGCACCGTCCGCCGAAGACCTCACCTAATACCCGAACCGTTCCGAACGAAATGAACTTGATTCGCCTCCCAGACGTTAGACCCCATGTATGCATCTACATTGATGATGCCCCGTTTTTAGCATTGATAGATACCGGAGCTGCTAATTCGTATATCGGGGACATCGCTGCCGATAGATGCCGTCTGAACCATTATCCGAAAGTACCACCGGTTGTCCGCAGTGCTAAAGTAGCCAATGGTGGTATAATTGACATCTCCGAAGCCTATCAGATACCGCTGAAATTCAGAGATATCACCTTGGTAGAATCCCTCAGCTACTTCCCAAAGCTGACATCCGAAATCGTACTTGGAATGGATATTTTAAACCGCCACCAGTTCCATCTAGATCTAGGTACCGGGGAAGTCCGCCTAGGCAATCAGCTTTTACCGTTTCCGACCCTATGCAGTCCTATCGGATCCATAGATTCTAAACCGAGCCTCGTTTTAACACCAACAGAAGAGCAAAGGTTAACCGAATTTTTAGATCAACAATTGCCCAAGTTTGAACAAATTAAAGGCACGACACCTTTAGTAGAACATCATGTCCATCTACTAAATCCCGAACCGATAAAGCAGCGTTACCGACCGCAAAATCCACGCATGCAAGAAATCGTGAACACTGAAGTTAAAAAAATGCTAGATGATGGAATCATCGAACCGTCCGCCAGTCCGTGGAGCTCTCCTGTGGTAATTGTCCGAAAGAAAGATGGCAAGTACCGGTTCTGTATTGACTTTCAGAAAGTCAATGCCATTTCCAGAAAGGATGCATACCCCTTGCCATTCATCAATGCCATTCTGGATAAACTCCGCCGGGCTCGATACATCTCTAGCATCGATTTAAAACAAGGATATTGGCAAATACCGCTAGCTGAAAGTAGCAAACCCGTCACCGCTTTTACCGTACCCGGCATGGGTCTTTACCAGTTTCGTGTAATGCCGTTCGGATTACACTCCGCTCCTGCTACCTTTCAGAGACGGACCGAATAATAGGACCCGAATTAGATCATTTCTGTTTTGCATATCTGGACGATATCATTATTCTCGGCGAAACTTTTGAGGAACATCTCAACAATTTGGCAGAGGTATTCCGTCGTCTGAGGGAAGCCAATTTGAGAATAAATCCCGAAAAATGTGAATTTGGGAAACGCTCCCTCCGTTATCTTGGTCACCTTGTGACTTCCGAAGGTATCCGAACGGATCCAGACAAAGTTGCCGCCATTCGTGAGCTTCCCGCTCCCACCAACCTTCGAGGCTTGAGACGCTTTTTAGGCGTGGCTTCTTGGTACCGCCGTTTTGTACCGAACTTTTCCCAAGTAGCCAGCCCGGTAAACCGATTACTCAAGAAAGGAGTCCGCTGGACTTGGAGCGAGGTAGAACAAGCGGCTTTCGAAAAGCTCAAAACATGCCTCACCGAAGCCCCAATATTGGCTTGTCCCGATTTTTCGAAGCCTTTCGTATTGCAGACCGATGCATCCGATAATGGGTTAGGTGCGGCATTGATACAACATGGAACCGATGGCGACCATGTCATAGCTTACGCCAGCCGTACTCTCAGTCCAGGAGAGAAAAAGTTTTCCGTCACTGAAAAAGAGTGTCTCGCAATCGTTTGGGGAATCGAGAAGATGCGACCATATCTAGAAGGCTACCGATTCACCGTCGTTACCGATCATCAAAGCTTGAAATGGCTGCATTCGATGAAAAGTCCGTCCGGAAGACTAGCTCGTTGGAGCATTTATCTACAGCAATTTGACTTTGAGATCAAATACCGCAAAGGAGTCCTCAATAAAGTTGCTGATGCTCTATCCCGAGACCCGATACCTGGCGAGGAATACCTCGAACCGGAACCGATTTTAAGTCTGGAAAATTTCGCACCGTGTGCTTGGTACACGGCAAAGAAAACTTCCGTAGAAAACAATTCCGCCGCCTTTCCAGACTTTTGTGTTAAAAATGGGCAACTATACCGACATTTCTGGGACTTAACCGATCTATCCGAAACCGAATTATCCGATCCGTGGAAACTTTGCGTTCCCAAAGACGCCCGCCCGGCCATTATGGAAGAAAATCATGACTCCCCTATGGCCGGACACCGAGGCATTGCCAAAACCACATCCAGAATTTGCCGTAAATACTATTGGCCAGGAATGATGAGAGATATAGCACGCTATGTTAGAAGCTGTCAATCCTGCCAACGGTATAAGCCGTCACAACAACAGATTCCCGGTAAGATGCACCCGTCCCGAAACCGACAACCATGGGAAACCGTCACTTCCGATCTGATAGGCCCTTTACCTCGATCCTCGAAAGGTAATAACTTCCTGGTTATGTTCCAGGACCGATTCACAAAATGGGTAGAGTGCCGACCGATCCGACAAGCAACTTCCAAAGCAGTTACACAGGCTCTCTACGAGCAGGTGATCACTAAATTTGGGTGTCCACATACTGTCCTGACGGATAATGGAACCCAATATACCGGCCGACCATTCAAAGAGCTTCTACAGGAAATGGGTATCGCTCACCGCCTTACCCCAGTCTACACTCCCCAAGCGAATCCTGTAGAACGCACTAACAAAACAATTAAGGTCATGATCGCCCAGTTTTGTGACGAGAATCACCGGAAATGGGACGCCCACCTGTCGGAACTCGCTTTCGCTCTGAATAGTTCCCGACAGGATTCAACCGGATTTTCACCAGCTTTCCTGAATTTTGGCCGAGAACTAGATCCGCCCAAAGCGTTATACCGTGATCCCGTACCGGAAGATGCTCAACCGGAAGATACCGAACCTGCTGACGTCATCGCACGATCTGGACGTTTGAAACAACTGCACGACGTTTTTGAACTCGTCCGTGTCAATCTTGGCAGAGCCTTCACGGCTCAGAGCCATAACTACAACCTGCGCCGCCGAGATTGGAAATGTCATGTAGGAGATAAAGTAATGAGAAAGGAGAATCCGCTCTCCTCCGCAGCTAAAGGATTTGCCGCAAAGCTAGCACCGAAATACTCCGGACCTTATACCGTAACAAAAGTCGTGTCACCCGTGGTTTACGATTTACGGGACGGTTCCGGTAAAAAGCTCCGACATATACACATTAAAGACCTTAAGCCGGCTTACGTGTAACCATTTTCCTTCTCTTCCGTTTTAGATCGTAATCGTCATGAATCCGCCGAGACATTCACCGAAGATTTACCGCCACCGAACACCGAAGATTTACCGAACACCGAAGACTTACCGCCGCCGAACACCGATGATTTACCGCCACCGAACACCGAAGATTTACCGTCACCGAATACCGAAGATTTACCGCTACCGAATACCGAAGATTTACCGTCACGGAACACCCTGCTAAAAACCGCTCCAAGGCAAGACTCACCGTCTACCGTATCCGATATGATCCCCGCTATTGATACAGTCGAAGCTGGAACCGAATCATTGTACTCGGGAGCTGATTCCGTAGACCCACCCGTACGGCGCTCGCCAGGACCGTTCTATACCGACTTCGACCAGTTCGACCACTTCGACCATCCTTTTGGACAGACCGTATACGGCCGCTCTCCTAGTCCGCCATCCACAACATCTAAACACCGTCGGACATCCGTATCCGCACCGTCGTCATCCGTAACGTCCGACCACCCTTCGCAACAAATAATCGACACCCCGACTAGAAAGCCGACCGCAAACCCCCGTCACCCCAACGACGACATCTACTTACCAGTAGATCACGGTCTGTGCTGGAGGTGTGGACATCCTGGATACCGCCGGGACTCCTGCAAGAACAAGCCAGTGGTGTTTTGTTCTCGTTGCGGCCGCGTGGGTTGGATGTCAAAAGAATGCCAGTGCTCGAAACAAAAGCCAAAGGCCTCTCAGCCGGAAGCAGCCGTCGGCGGCTTGGTAGCTGAAGCTTCCAGGCCCCGCTCCTCGGGTAATTCACGTAACAAACAATCGGCACAACTCCGTTCCGCATCCGAACACTCTGGTTCGGACACTCGCCGACACCGTGCCCTACCCGAAAGGAGTGAAGGGACTCGTCTCCCACCCAGACGGTCCAGTACCCGCAGGCATACCGACGAAGCGACAGTGGAAGAAGGGGACCGTTGTTGCAAGACCCTTCTCCGTTTCCGGCCCTGCAGGGTTTGTGGATGTCCTTATGGACAAATGAGCCACGACACGAGCCGTGAAACCGAATCGCTGGTGAGGTGCCAGGGGGCGCCTGAGGAGCCACCAGTTGTAACCATCCTCGACACAATGGATCGTCCACAGCTAGAAGCTTTGGAAGAAGAGTTTTTTTTAGTGAGTTTATTTTCATTTTTATTATTTTTGTTTTAGGGAATTCAATGGTATTTGAATTGTAGTCAATTAATTTAATAAAATATTTTAGGTTAAAATATTTTTTCCGAAGAGGAGGGGGTGTGTAACGTAGGTTACTAGATTTTTACTAATTTATCCGCGTTTCCGTTAATTAAATTAATTTGCTACTGATATTTTGTGGCTACGCGTGACCTCGGTTGCAAAGCACTCTCCAGTACAAACCGACGTGCGCGACGCGCTTCAAAAACTCAATTCCCCACCGCTGATATCTGCGCTGCCGATCGGCGACGACATGACGCGGTGCCTCCCGCTTATAAATATAGCAGCACGCACTGCGTTTGGGCACTTCTCTCCGAGCTCCGAAACCGACCAGACCTACCAGACCGCTCCGACCTGCCGCAGCCGACCGATAAGGTAAACCCACCGCCGCCGCCGCCAGTACCGCCGCCGTCAGCAGCGCCGCGACGCCAGATGTTAGCCGACCGTTTAATGTAAGTACGGGTAAGAATGCAGGTATTTCTTCTTTCTCTCTTCTGTACACGGGTTGATCGGAGCTGCTGGCTGGAATACGGACAGGGCAGCTCTGCTCCTTCCGTGACAGAATAAAGGACGCTACGGGCTGGTGATAGGGTAGCGCTCTTTATTCTACACATTTCTTCTTTCTCTCTTCTGTACACGGGTTGACCGGAGTTGCTGGCTGGAATACGGACAGGGCAGCTCTGCTCCTTCCGTGACAGAATAAAGGACGCTACGGGCTGGTGACAGGGTGGCGCTCTTTATTCTACACAGTCCTTCTTTCTCTTTTCTGTGCACGGAGTGACCGGAACTGCGGGCTGGAACACATAAACAGGGCAGCTCTGTTCATTCCGTGGCAGAATAACGCACGCTACGGGCTGGTATCAGGGTGGCGCGCTTTATTCTACACAGTTCTTCTTTCTCTCTTCTGTGCACGGAGTGACCGGAACTGCGGGCTGGAACACATAAACAGGGCAGCTCCGTTCGTTCCGTGACAGAGTAAATAGGGCTACGGGCTGTGATACGACCAGGGTAGTGCTCTTTACTCTTCACACCTATTCTCTCTGACCTGCATTCTGCTCGGAGTAAGAAATTCGCGCACGAGGCCCAAAGGCCTAATCCTGCAAGCTGACGGTGTAGATACTGGACCGATCCTGGTTCCTGGAGCTTTCTTTTGCCGATTAACCGTTACCGTAACCGTCACCGTACCGTAATCTCGAACCGTTAAATTCACGCGACTAATCCGTCACGCACACGCACTTCGTTCGCTCCCCCTCACTCTCCGCTTAGCATTTCCTTTTATAAAACCTGTATCTTAATTAAGTTTTCTTGCATTTCCTTTTTGTATTATAAATTATTGGGTAGTCAATAAAAACTACTTTCTTGGTTGGATTGTGTGTTTCATTTTTGGGAAATGCGTAGGGACACCTGGTTTTCCGTCTCCACTGTTTAAAAGCTACCCAGAGCACGTGGGCCCTTAACCACATTAATCCTAAGGGTGGCGCCCGAGTTTTCCGAAAATTCCGAAATCAACCGCTTTCCTCCTGGAAAACCAAAGTAGCGCTACAACACACACCAATGATTGATCCCAAGCCCTTTATATTGTATAAAATCTATCCAATTCCTATCCAAGAACTTACCATTAGGAATAAGTACCCTTACCTATTACTTACTACGGACATTTACTACAATACTTTATGGGAATACCCGAAAGTCGAAAGTGTGTACCTTTGTAACCAAGAAGAGCTGAAGCAAGAAGAATCATGTGTCTATGACCTGATTAATGACCTACCACAACAATGTCCTTTCACTAAATTGAAATATGAAAAACCAACAGTGAGACAACTCCCGAATGGACAATTATTAGTCATCCCTAAGAAAAGTCTGACTATAGTTATTCAATGTGACCAGACAAACCATATGGAAATAATAACAAATCCAACGCTAGTTTCGTTTGAAAAATGCTTTGTGAAAATACAAAATCAAACATTTTCAAAAACCAGCGAGAACTTCAATTTTGAACTGAAGATTCCTAGAATAGACATCCCTGAACTTCCAGAGAACGCAACAACATTGGAACTTCAAGAAATCAACCAAGAAGACTTAGAAGAAGCCTTCAAGACGACGAAACAGATAAGAGTTCATAATCTAAAAGAATTGTCTTTTGAACACTCTTATTTAAACACATATGTAATCATAGGTTTAAGTCTTGCTATTTTATTTTTAATTTTACTGCTTTACTGTTTTAGGAAGTTTAAAACTTCAGAAAAAGGTTGTGCAAATGTGCAAATTGAATTGTCTGCTTTGAATTCACAACAATCCACGTTTGCAACATCTTAAGCAGGGAGGAGTTATATTAACCAATTGCACGCTGATTTATAATCATTTATCTATTTTTTATATGCTTTAATGTGCTTACCCCTTTCCTCTAGGACTTTTTAAATACATTGTTGTAAAGTAAACATCAAATTGCTATGTCGGCATTAAATGTTTATTTAAGCCGATGCAGCCCCATAAGGAGCGTTCATTTGTTTTCTGGCTTTAGCCTGTAGCAATTTGATCCGAATATTTTCTTTTGTCGCCTCTGTATTTTAATCAATAAAATAAATGTTTTTTAAAATACAAGTTTCTGAATCGAAAATATAATTTGCTGATTTTGCCATAAAATAGAAATCTATTAAAATTAAACAAAATAAATAAACAAAATAATAATAATTGTAAAAAATCACTAGTCACTGATGCCTTATATCCTCTCGCTTCTCAACCTTTGACACAGATCAATAAATAATATCTATTCTTATCAGCTTAATATCGCTATACCTATCAAAAATACGCAATCAACAAAAAAAAAATTAAATTAAAAAAATCATATTGAAAATCGAAGGGACCTAAAGTGATCTATCACCCATGCTTTCAGGGCAAGTTAAAATTATGAAGGTTTATTGTTGTGTTCCACATTATTTGTTGATATCGAGATTTTATTAAAATATACAATTACTTTAACACCCTGTATTAAAATATTTGAGTTTAGATATATTGCTTACTCAAATACATACCTACAAACGGACCCCGAAAACGTCAAAATCGGGTTGGTTTTTTTCGAAAAATTCAAGAAAATCTACGTAGGGATATTTCCCCAGATATTTCTTATGAATAGCATAGCAAAACTTACGTACTTTGACAAGCTATATCTGCTATCACAGACATACTCTTTAGATTTCAATTTTTTTTTGCAATGATGATACCTCTAAAATATGTATTGAAATTTGGTTGAAATTTACGGGGGCCTATTTTCAATGTTAATCGTGCCCCCTACTATATTTTCTTGTATTCATCTTCTCTCTATCCAATAAACATTCCCTCTAATCAAGTCAATTCACAGCAAAAATTTCCTGCTTTGAGTCAATTACCTTAATAAAAAAAACTTACTGCCATGCACGTCAGATAATTATATCCAGAAAGGATTACACGATACATCGCTTATATTCCAGATAATTTCATAATAATCTAGAATCTGACACTGCGGTAGCTTAATGAGATTACGATCTAGCTATGACACACTAAGCTAAATTTTACGCTACGCTACGAGGGCGAACAACGGAAATGAGTTTTTAAAATTTATGAGGGAACTTTTCGTTTTAAAAAGTAAGGAGCTGCTCTTTTTTTAAAATTATTATTTCATGTATTCAATGCACGTTCGCTGCTATCAGTATAACCGAAAAAAAGAGATTAAAACGTTACGTCACAATGCCTGCATATCTCTTGAATGTTTGATTTAACGCCCCCAGTCAATTAAAATGCGAGACACATATCTGCAAAAATCAATGGATAAAGGTTTTTGTTGCATCAGGATTTAATGCTACGTGAAAGATTATATTTTTCCATTCTACTTTAAAGTCAAACCAGAGTTGTCAGGCAGATTTGAATAAAAAGTTTCAAGTCGAATACGAACAAAGTTTACGCAAGCAAGCTAAAATTGCATATTCCCAAGCAATCGAATTTGTAAAGTTCCTTGGTTTTGCTATAACTTTAAAATAAGTTTTGAGCGTCTTAGAGCATATGAAAATTGACGATTTTTTTAAGAACTAGATCATAACTATCTCGTAAAAACATCATGTATTTTCAATTTCATAGTTCTTTCTCGCGCTATATTTATGAGCCGCAAGAAGTGACGTCATCTTATAATTACGTTTTTTGGTGATCTAAATTGGTCCATCTTAGTCTCAATGGTAAAATAACTAACTTGCGCATACAATCTTCCGAAATATCGTACTTAGCCTAAAATTCCAGAAAGTTACTAATTGAAGATTTAAAATGCTTCAGGAAAATGGAACTTTGCTGTGAACTTCACCCAATGGATCTTTTCTTTGATTCCCATTATGATTTTTTTTCTCTACAATTTCTGTTTCAACCCTTTTTGTCTATCTATGCTCGCATTTCTATATACGAATTCTGCCGCTTTAACATTACCCCTGCGACGAAATTAACTGGATTTCGAGCCAGCTGACGGTTCATTTCGCATTCACAGTATAAAAAACTGATTTTAGTTTATAATTCGGTTTATTTCAATAAAATTATACCAAATCCAACAAAGGCAAATGTTTGCTCAGGTATTTTCTGTTACAAACCACCCTATAATTTCAAGTTGACTTTAAGCGTTTACTTAATTTTTTGAATAGATCTTATGTAGCTTTCCTGAATTTTTTGGAACATTAGTCTTCTTTTTTTCTGGAATTCGATGATACGTTCATACAATTACCGAAACATTTCCAAAGATTAAACATTAGAAACCCAATACGTTACCAATGCAAATTACAAATTTTCGGTTATTGATGAATAATAGAGATACTTTTCCGATTGCTATTCGTTTGGTTTATACATGTAACTATTATACACAATGGTCCAGAAAACTAGGGACTAAATATGTGTAACTAACCTGAAACAATCATGAAAATTGTACAACGATCGGGGCAGAAAATATGCTATAACATAATGGGTAAAACCCGATACTTACAGGTTGAAAAAAGGGAAAACCAAGTTGAAGCGGATGTTAGCACACATTAATAGAGTCAGTGCGTAGGTTACAGATAAGAGCCTTTCTACGTGTATAAAACCTTTGACTTTCTCTGTAATTTCGGTCTCTTGGTGTGGCTGATACAACTAGACGGAGTCGCCTGGATCAAAGTGCAATGACTGCCTTGTGTTGGATTTCCATTCTGTTGCTGCTCAGATGTAACCTGCTCCTGTCAAAGTCATTAACTACTCTGAGTCTGTCCTGGAGATCAGCCACGTTAACTGGAAGTACAGTTTCATCGTCATCGGCTGGTGGTACACTGATCTACGAGAAGCTTCATTTCTCTTCCAGTCAACTTCATCGATATCAGAAAGCCGGTTAATTCGTGCTAAGAGCTTCCATAGAACTATAAGCCAGATAGAAACTGGCACCAAATTATCCCAGCTTGGTTTGTGCTCATCCACGACCATCATTCTGTGTATTTTTGCAGTATTTCCTCTTGCTCTTGAAAAAGAATTGCCTTGGTGATCGGGTTTGCTTCAGAAATCCTGACTACCCTACTACCCTTCTTCTATTCTGCGAAGCGTTTTTGGCAGATGACGACTGCATAAACAACGGTTTTGGCAAGGTTGTTATGCCTACTCATTCTTAGTGCTTTGTAACGTTTTTAATTACTTTGGATTAAAAGGATGGTATTGTTATGGCAGCTAGGTATTCATCGGAAAGCATTTCTGGTCGTGTTTAAGGAGTGTTTACTGAGGACGCCACGAAGTTTTTATTTATAAGGTCTCAAACCTCGAAATAGACCTTAATGTCAAATCTGAAATATTATGTATGGAAAGAAATAATACAGCAACGCTCTCCTCTTAATTATGTTTGATAAAAGTTTAGTGAAAAATTACAAAAACTAGGATGTCAATTTAATGAGAATCATAAATATAAGAATAATTCAATTCCAACCCAGTACCACCATTAACTAAATATTAATGTGTAAAACAATAATAATGATCGATCATCTTATTTAAATTCGGACACTTTCTACTGGTCTATCTGCTCATTAAATTCAGATGCTCAACCGGACATCGAACTGAACATAGAAATGAGACATTCCATTTAGGTAATGCTCAATAAAAAATTAAAAGGCCGTCGTTGGGTCTATCTGCTCTGAAAATTCATGTGCTCAACCGAACAGCGAACTGAACATAGAAATGAGACATTTCAACTAGGTAATGCTCATAAAAAATATAAAACGACTTCGTTGAGTCTATCTGCTCTGAAAATTCATATGCTTAGCCGAACAGCGAACTGAAGATAGAAATGAGACAACTAGGTAATGCTCAATAAAAAATAAAATATAAAATGTAAAATTTAAACGTAAAGAAACCTGTGGTCACTACTTTCAAGTCGAGGTGTCATCAAGGACGGCAGGCAGTATCCATCAGGGACCATGGAAGTGGCCCCAGAAGTAGGAGCACATGAAGTTTAGGGAAGCATGCCGTCTTTATTGAATTGGACCAATACTAGGCCTGGATGTAGGACCCTATCAGAAAACTAAGTTACTGATGGTCTCTTTTTTTTCAAAGAAAAGAAAGGTGAAATCGACAAAAACTTGTCTACTGGTTTATTATAAGGCACAAAAGTACAGGGTTACTATATTTCGACTCCCCACTTGCAGCCTTTACCTTTACAGGTATATGAAAGGTGTAAATATAAAAGTTGTGCAGTTTTAGCTAAATCTTTAGAATCCATCGTCAGAAACAAAAAAATATTGTCAGAAATTTAAAATTTTGAGTAATTTCAACTTTTTTCAAATGAAATGCCCTTGAAGAGCACAATTTTCCGATTACAAAAATATATACTTTTTCTATATTTGGTTGAGCTGTCTCCAACATATTAAGCTCTAGAAAATAATAAAAATACTATCAAAGGAACCAAGTGCCTCAAATTTTATCAGCATCTTTCACCTTCACAGGTAGAAAGGTTCACAAAATCTGTCAGTAGAATAGTTTTTCTAGAATATTTAAAGCCACATGTTGTAGACACCTCAACCAAATGTAGACAAACTATATATTGCTGGGATAGGAAAATTGTGCTCTTCAAGAATATAGAACCAATTATAGGGCATTCTATTTGAAAAAAGTTGAAAGTATGCAAAATATCAAATTTCTGACATTTATTTTCTGTTTCTGACAACGGATTCTAAAAATTAAGTGGAAACTGCTCAACTTTTGTATTTTCACCTATCATCTACCTGTAAAATAGCCCGGTACATGACTCGCCCAGAACAAGGGGCTTCTCGTATACTATGATTTGGTATACAATACAGGCACTGGCATCACCAGAGGTGGTTGCAGATAGAGATAGGCTGGAGAAATAATTATTAACTTAAGGGATGTCCAAGATATAAAAGGATTTGTCACATACATGTTCCAATAAAATCACAAAAAAGGTGACCAAGTCGAAGAGTAAAACTATTTATTTATTTAATTAGCCATAACCACTCCGAACCACAGAGACAGAAATTTGAAGGATTCACCCCTTCAAGAAACTTTTAAGAAAACTTAGCACATTCGCCAAAAATCAAAAGGGCTCGCCGACGTCACTGCCGTCGATTTACTTAACCAAGCTCCTAAGGAAGAGTGTCCCGTTCTCAAGCAAGGTCGAGCGCAATTCAGATAATTGTCACTATTGACCTCGACGCACTTGCAGGATGAAGCTAGCCGAAAAGGTGGCATTAGCTGCTTACGGAAACACTGATCTAGGATCAGTTCGATCAGTACAGTACTGCTGTTCAAGGATTAGTAAACTACCTATCTAGGTGGAGCTAGTTTAGTTTCCGAACGGATGGATCCGCTGATGAATCTTTTCAAATGACACCTCCCAACAATCTCCTAACCTCAAGAAACATTATTTTGGTTTTCCGATTTTAATTTCAATCTCCAATTCTCAAATTTCCATTTTTTTGGCTTCTTGCTGTTGAAAATGCCTGCCACATTTATTTTAAAGGCAAAGCAATCAACAAACAACTAAGAAGTTTGGTTTAGAAAAACAGCTGACGGCTGCCAATCCCATTTACCCCGCATTTTATCGGGTCGATGAGATCCAAACCTATGATACTGAACCGAACAACCCGATCACTTTCCGTACAAAAGTGAACTGATCCTAGATCCCTTTCCGTACGTCGAGATTGGTGATCCTTATGATCGGGTTAACCCGATCATAGTTTCCATGAACAGCTCTTAGCAACTGGAAGGAATGGTATTATTCGAAAGGATATAGAGCTGCGCGAAAGTCATTGAATAGAGATGGTATGGTGCCACCTGAATGGAAGTATCACTTACATAAAAATCAGGTCGAATCCTAATTGTAATCTAAACCTAAATTTAAATAGGAATAAGTATACGTGCTTGAATTACATTACAATAATTAATGTAGGCAGCAATACCAGTGATTACAATAAAAATCACCCGAAAAAAAAAATTACATACTTGAAATAATAATAAAATGACAAAGTAGCTTAATTGCTACATTATTCTTGTACTTGCAAAATGTTAGTCGCTCTCGTTCCTAATTAATAACGAACCACTTTTGCCTGGTTCCTAGAATAAATAATTCATCTTCGACAGTGTATTTCTGGATTCCAAAATCCTTGTCCGATCGATAACTATGCAGAAATTGAACAACAACCGACAAGATAATAGGATGTAGTACTCAAGTCTAAATGGTCCGTTTCCAAATTTTATTTGTGAAAGTCTGCATGAGCAAACCGAATCAAAATCTCATTTAAATCCGATTAAACTATATTTTATAAAATATACGGTTTAATTGACGCAGATTTACATTTCGAACAGGAAATGTTCGAAAGAGAGTAGGTAATTTATAATTTAATTATTAATGTAATTTTGGAACGTTATTTGAATTTGTGCACAAACACCTACGCTATTCTGATTTTGTATGCGGCCATTATAGACCAAAAATTTATCTGCACTATGTAATGAATACAAGTTTTTCATAAATACCTATTTCCAACTTAGGACGAGAGATTTACAGCCTTATATCCGGGAAGAGTAAATTGATCGTCAACACATATAGATTCTAGAAAACCCTTAACCCGAAGCCGCACTGCAGGAGGGTAGTGGGGAGCTTGGTAGGAAGAGGGTGTAAGTTAATGGTTAGAGGGCGGATATACCTTGGCCGCACTTGTCGCGGGGGAAATATACCAATCCAATAAAGTTCACTGTAAAATTATTGTAGTTTCCAGTGCTCAACAGACGTCTTTCAAAATTTGCTAGAAGGCTTTTCCTCTGTGACAGTTCTTATCTAAAATATGTAAATCTGGGCAATGAGAGGAGGTGGTTGTATGAGTATAACTTTCACAGAGACCATGATGGTGATTTTGCGATTTTACAAGAAGATGCGAAATTATCTTTAAATATTCTTTGATTATGCACGTATGAGTGTTCCTTAATTCTTTTGCTGGGTCCTATATAGCTTTCCGTTTATAAACAGCCGAAATTAATTGTTCTTCCATGCCGGTTTTGCCTTGCGCCTGGCTGAAAATATCAAACACGACTGATTACCAGGTGGTGTGCTTGGTGGGCCGCTAGGCTGGTTAAGGTGGTGGGCGATCGCAGTGCGGCTGATTCGGTTTAATCACCTGTTTCGGAAACACACTAGTGGCACCAGTGGGTTACTTGGAGTCTCGCTTGGCGCCTCGCTACCCAATACCCTCCAGATAAACCGCTCGCACTGCTGCCGCAGCTTTACAGATGTGATTTTCAGTAGGGATAACTAATAATCCAAAGATGTTTGAAAAAATGCTTATAGGCAACAGGCTGTTTTCTATAACCTAGAAGATTGAGAAAATGATGAAAAACATTTTGAGCATTTATCAATGTTCGAAGGTTATTCGGAAAGAAGTTTTCTTGCTAATTATAGAAACACAAACTAACCCAAGCTTAAGAATGTCCTCCAGACTTTTTGGAAGATAAATATGTATCTGCTGTAGTATATAATATTATAAAATAATATACTTCAATAATGATACGAAAGGAAGTTAAAACTTAGTCACAAAGACCAAGAAAATAATATATTTTCTAGTCGTTATTGTTTTACGTAATAGAAGATATGAAATCAGAAGGTTCCTATATTATTGCATGTCCTGTCCAAATTATCACAAAATCAATATTGTGTCTCTTAACAATTTTATTATGCCTAAATACTGTGTATATTTACTCAGTTGAGACTTGCACGCACAACTGGTTAAAATATGACCCACATAATACTATAACAACATAAACACAAATATTAATTTAATCTATTAGATATTGTTACAAATTGTATTAAAATGTTATACATCTCTATCAGAATGTAATTATTGCTCCAATAATAAATTCTACCTTGGCTTTCCAATATCCATCCTGCATTATTATATTATCTGCGCTGCGATATCGACCTTAAGTTCATTAAATCCTAACACGCAAGGATGGATACAAGTTTTGCCTTTGATTAATTAAATTCTAACATGGATTGATGCAGTCAATAACTACCTACGCTTGTATTTTTTTATAGAATGATTCTTATTTTGGGAAGTATTATTGACATGTGGCTTAAAATATTTGATTGCGGTTTCTGATTCACTAGTTTACCAAAAATAATCCTATTATGTCATAACCCCAAACTTATAGAATATAAGTAGACTTCCAAAAATCGCATAGGTACATTCTAGTAGGCCAAGCTAGATTTGAAGGACAGCAAAACCAAAAATGTCACCATGAAAAGTGGCGAAAACGCACAGTTTTCTAATTTTTTTCCAATATGTCTTCCAACAAAATGTTTTTCCGATTATTCCACTCATGTGTTAGAAATCCCATAAGACAAGTGACGATTTTAAGAATTACAGCGAAAATTCTTTTTTCCATTTGTTTAACTAGAGAGAATTACAGCGCTAATTCTTCCATGTTATTGTATACATGGTTGTCATGCTAATTTTTGATACAAACAAACGGTTCCTGATAGCAACCATTTGTTTGTATTGATTGTTAGGATGTTCAAATCGTTTAATACATATTTATTTCCATATTTTTTGCATTCTCATACGTGAAATAATCCTGAACCAGATAATTTGTCACTCATGCGTGTTTTCTCTGCAAATTTCACTCGTCCTTCGGACTCGTGAAATTATAGAAAACACGCAATCGTGAAAAATTATCGGTAATTTTGAAGCTCTCGTGGTATTATCTCCGAAAATACCACAAGTGATTAAAATTTACCACTGTCCAAAGAAATAGCAAAACATGTAACTAGTTTTTGAGTTTTCTACTCACCTACTAAATTAATTTGGACAAACTTATTGGAAAACCATGAGTGACTGTATTGAGTAACAATTTAACAGGAAAAGGTCTTCTATTAATAATTAGGAATTGGATGTATGGTATTTTATACTGTAATTAAAATGAGTGAAGTGAATTTTGCAATAATATTAGATCAATTATGAAATGATCTTCCTAGCATAATAGGAATTTTTCTGAATATTAATTCCTTTTCTCAAATAAAAAGAAACATTTTGGCAAGTGAGTGTTTTACATTGGAACGGTTCAATTGAATTTTAATGGCCATGTCATTATTAGCATTCAAGTTAGGGTCACATGCATCCTCTATTGCACGTAATCCTGTTACACTGAACAAAACCCGAATTTTTCCATAGGAACATTTGTGTACTTAGTATATTTGATCTGTTTTTAATTTCTTGAATAAAACCCAAAGTTCTAGATTCAATTTAGCCTCATCCCACATAAAATATACACCCATAGTATCTACGAAAAAAGCACAAGCAATAATCGTAGCACCAAATGCTACTAAAACTAAATGAGTTTGCATTGATTCTGACACGGCCAGAATACATAGTTCGCGTGGTTGTGCCTTGTAAGGCAATGAGGAGAAACCTAATTTAAATTCAAAAGCATTCGCTTATGAGAGCTAACAAGCTTGAAACTGGTCCGCAGCTAGCGTAGCATCTAGTAGATGAGAATTCGCTTTCTTCTGATTGTCTTTCAAGGTACAACCACACGTATTGTGTATTCTTGCTGTGTCAGAATCAATGCTAACTCATAGTATGAGCTATTAGCAGTTGGTGCTACAATCAACACCTGTGATTTTCGTAGATACGTTTTTTTATTTGATCTCATTGGAACGTAAGTTTTATAATTTCTTCGAGACTAATGAGTTTAACAAAAGATTGGTTCAAATTCCAAATTACATTATTGATAAACTTACTGATTATTTTAAACCAAAGACCGCATAGAGCCTCAAGGGCCTGAATCAAATATTTACAGCTGTCCACCAACGTAGCTCCACAAAATTGATTTAAATAAAATATCAAAGCCCTAGAAAATCCGTAAAGTTAAATTTGATATCTAAATAATTGAATAACAATTTAAATATTGAATTAAGCACGCATACCTACTAAGGGCAAGTTTTTAATTGAACTGGTCTCTCCCTTCCACCGTCTTTTATAAAGCATATCCGAGATTCAAGAATATCAACAGTCTGATAAAAACAATTATTATTTATACATATAATAGGTATTAGTATATTATATACCTAGGTAGAAAATTTGGTCATTATACACCTAGCCCGAGTATTTCTAATGCGTGAGGTATATAATGACTTTCTCTACCCAGGAATATATAGATTCCCTGTCATTGCCGTAGGTATAGCTGATGAGCTCGTTTTACAATGGGAAAAATCAGGTGTCGCCCTTTTATTGCCCATACAGAAACCTGTTTAATTGAAATTGAAATTAAACCGATAGAAACCTGATATGTCACAACGTCATTTTCAACCAATCACAGGTTGTATTGAAGGTCGCCAGACTGTCAACCGAAAATCAAGTAACACATTTTACCTGTCATTGTTTGGGGCTATGCTTATGCATTGTGCAAAACCGTATGTGACGACCTTAACCAACGTTGCTGTAAAAATTTTGTATTGGAGATTTCCTCAATACTCGGGGATACTCAAGGGGACATTTGGAGTATGGTTACCACATTGTAACATTGCAAATGTTACTTGTTCTTTTTTCTTTCAAATATAATTTTATATTACCTTGAATGTTGACAGTCTGGTGACTAGCATTGAAAAAAAAGGTTTCTGCTACTAATAATATTAGTAATTATTAAACTAGAGGGCACGATTTTCGTTGAAATTTGACGTACCAGTTTAGCAGGTACCAACACTTTCCGTTGGCTATTTTTTGAGGGGAAGCTTTGTCTGTTCATCCTGTCCGTTTCTCGGCCCTTTTAAATTTTGTCGCTCGAGCTGAAAGGTCGATACTGGGCTGAAAACCGCCATCTTTCTGTGACAACCGTCCTCGTGTAAAATAAAGTACCTTATCGGCCATCAGGCATAACCTTAACGGAATCAAGTTTCGTAAGGTAATAATCCGTTGATTACTGAAAAAATTTAAATCAGAAGTCTTGTGATTACCGTTTTATTCAAGAACTTCGAACACCTCGCGGTTAGTCCTTGTTAATTTTTTTTAAAGTAATGATTGTTCATGGAATGCGTCTATTACTTAGGGTTTTCCGGGGAGCCGTTTCTCTCAACAAATCCATTTCCAAAAGATCACATTTTTAAAAGAACACCATTTTCGTGGAGCGGGGCATAGAGCTTTTGAAGGGATTCCGGATTCCTAGAGGAATCAAGTCACTCACGTGTCGATACGTGTACCCCCACATTTGACGAAGAAAATTGAACTTCTAACCTTGATTTCAGGCTAGAATCTGCAACTTCGATTTGCAACTTCCCTCGTCAAGTGGCCGAGAATGGATGGCTACCGTGCTCTACCTTTTTGTTGGAATGGAGGCTTTGTATACAGTTTCGTTTTTAACTTATTATTTTTTTAATGAAATCTGCTTTATGATCAATTAACAGAATTAATAGATTTTTTTTTCCTGATATGACATTTAAATATTTGAAATTTCAAGAAGTCAAGGTTGGAAAACATGCTCCAAACTTAAAATTATTTGATTAAGTACCTACATCGTCATAGTATTTTACATTATTAGCCAGGTAAAACAGTTTTTACTGGTGATTGAAGGAAATGACTAGCGAGCCGTCAGGCGAGCTTGTCACCTTCAAGAGCCTATGATGTACAATAATTTATTTGTTACTCATTTGTAAACAATAAATAAAAAATTAATGCATAAGTAAAACAATTTTGAAATTTATAATTTTTTCCTTAATTTTTTTGTCATGCAAGCCTTGGTTGTTGATTGTTTGTATAACTATGACCACGGGGCGTTGTTAAGGTCGTTGTTTATAAATAAGTTGTCAAAGTTTTGTCAAATAAGTTTGCTTTGAGTTTGATGACAAATTTGCTTTTCGCATTTTTTTCTTCGAAAAATGAGTTTACCAGAAGCCATTATCAAAGAAGCCGCAGTTGTAGCAAATAGCTTATTACCAGAGAAGTCTTCAAAAAGGTACGAGCAAGAATATACAAATTTCAAAACTTGGCAAGAAAAGAATACCGTAGTTGGTGTGACAGAGGATGTTTTACTAACTTATATTAACCAACTTGCTAAAAGATTCAAACCTAATAGCTTATGGTCAAAATGGTCAATGTTGAAAAGCTGTCTGAAAATTAAAGAAAATATTCCAGTTGACAGGTTTGTTTTTCTTTGGTCAGAATTACCAAAATAACTAATTTTTTGTTTGTTTTGTAGATATTATAAAATTTTGGCTTTTTTAAAGAGGAAGAGCGAAAATTATGTCCCGAAAAAGGCAAAAGTATTAACTAAGGAGCAAGTTGAACAGTTTATTATAGAAGCTCCTGACGAAAATTGGTTGTTATGCAAGGTTATCACCATTTTCGGACTCTTTGGTACTTGCCGATGTGACGAGCTGCTGTCTTTAACCCTGAACGATGTGGAGGATGCTGGAAAATACATTATCGTCAATTTGAGAAATACAAAGAATCATACCAGTAGAAGATTCACTATAACGGACGATGACTGCAGCTTTCAGCCCTGCAATTTATATCGAAAATATGCAGCTCTTCGCCCTGTTAATGCAGAAAATTTGCGCCTGTTCTTAACATATCGCAACTTTAAATGTATCGCACTTAACGCTGGCCAGCATACTATCGGCGGCGTTCCCAAAAAAATTGCGGAATATTTGGAGTTACCTGAGCCGGAATTATATACTGGTCACTCTTTCCGTCGATCTGGGGCCACCATGGTTGTAAATGCAGGCGGTGATATTTTAACTTTGAAACGTGCCGGTGGTTGGAAGTCCAGTACGATTGCTGAAAGTTACGTGGAGGACTCCATCGATAAAAAAATTGAAATTTCGAAGAAAATGTTTCCCGCATCAGAAAGCTCAATAAATTCAACTGATTCATTTGAGGATTCAGCAGCAGATAAATCTATGTTAACCCATTCACCATCTACAAAATTTAATATCACCGGAAACCAAAATTGTAAATTTATTTTTAATATGTATTCGTCAAACAAAACTGAGTTTTCCAAAATAAATAATTCTACTGACCCTACTGACTTGTAAAAAGTTTTTACAGTTTAGCTGTCAATTTTACAAGTCAGTAGAGCCAGTAACTGGTAAAAATCAATTTTCGTTGTTTATGTTTTGACTTGATAAGTGACGTTTTACAAATGAGTGACAAATAAAAAATTTATCAATTTTTAACCTAGGTCCTAAGTATAACTTATAATAAAATTAACACTCTTTAAATTAAATACCAGACGATAAAAACTCTAAAAAAATAACTTATATATTTGGGTGTTTATATTATATATCCTGACCATTAAACCCAACTTTTGATATCATACAGGTGTAAGTTGATTTTATTGAACTTATTTTTTTTTAAGAGGGGCGTTTAAATGAAATGTCATTTACAGACCTTCACAAATTTCTCTTTAGTTTCAAATTTAGACCACTTTTCAGTGAAATGAAGTTATGTTCATAACAATAATAGATTGGAGTATGAGTCGAAGCATTTTTGGTTGCAAAATTCGCAGTCTAAATAGTAAAATGATTACGAATTTAGTTGAGAACAGTATGCAAATTTTGGTCACGGATTTAAATGAAAAACGCATAAACATATAGAGTAGCACACCAATAATAAATTCCCAGAATTTCGGATCGTCAATTGCGGGAATAAATGAATAGAACAGAATTTACGAGAATTATAATGTTTTCATAACAAAATTAATCAAAATCTGCCAAACAACGAGGTGATTGCTGTCATTTTCAGCAGAGACTCAAACCAAACGTGTGTTCAGCGCTTCTCTAAAAGATGTCGCTGAGTTCGGGAAGGATAGTCGCTTTTTTCAAACGCCAGTACAAACTGTTTTACCTAGCTAAAAATGTGAAATACTATTGTTTCATTTGCATCTAAATAAAATTATTTAGTCCACTGTAAATTACTGTGTGAACGAATTGATATTGAAGATGTCGCCATCTACTGTAAATAAGTCAATCACTTACAGAGAATTCGAACACCTGTGATTAAAAAATATTTAATGTGTGTCATAAAGCCCAAAAAATGGCGCGCTAGCTCTTATCTGACGCCCTTCTTAAGCAGAAGCTGACCACATTTATCGATACAATTTTCAATAATTCGTTTTTTTTTTTTTAATTAGTTTTTTGAAAACCTAAATCTTCTATATTTTCATTTCATGATAATGATATGGCCTGCGACTGGTAATGAACTTATAACAACTATATTGATATACATTGTAATATTATTTTTTTTGGAGTTTGCTTGAGGGTTAACCTCCATTTATTAAATTTATTTAAAGTGTTCCACCAACAATTGATTTCATCTTTTGAAATTTGATGCTTGATTTTCAACCTGACTGTGAAAATATATACTAATTTAATTTGAAACTTATTTAATTGTTTCATTGGTTTACCTGTGTCAAGATTTGGTTGAGTTATATGCCTCATTTATTTCCTTTTCAGAATTATCAATTACCGTTTGCTGATTATTTTTTTTAAGAAGTGTTTCTGAATTTTCACCCTTCAATATTTCATGTAATTTAATTACTTTTTTTTAACAAATTCAGTGGCGCCCTTACCATTCTGTACTTATTAAACTATTGACCCAACCCTTAATTGAGCATAATATGGGCCTCTTGTTAATTCATTAACAAAAGGAGTTACAACATATATAGGGTGGAGCCTTTTGCGGCACCAGGGTCTTTCATTTGCATCCAATCAATGTTCTTTTACTTTAAGAAGAGTCTCAATATCATCGTTGCTGCCAACATAATTTGTAGGGAATTTGATCGTTCGGGGAGAGCTACCGGTTTATCTTCGGGTAAAATATTGTTTTCAACCAGGTACGTGCCTTTCCACTGGTCTACCATTTGGGTATTAATGATGACATGAGGTTCTGATTCGGTATAATGATTTAGAGCTGCGGTATATAATTCAATCGTGGATTTTTAGCTGATTCTACAGGTTTGGCCTAGAATAATGTTGGAGCTCATTTCGTCGGGGGTATAGGCTCTGGCCTCTCTAATCGCCATCAATACTTGATTTATTTTTTCTAGAGGTAAATATATCTTACTTTTTTCATCGGTATAACATTGCGATTTACGATGGGACTTTCCATATAGCTCTCTTGCCCCTCAAAGTATTATCAATGTGACTTGAATATGGAGTAATTTGATGTAGGTATACAATTCTTATTTGCAGTGATTGCTCTCATGTCCGTCTGAGCATCATCTGGGGTAGGAATATTCTCTAGTATCACATTTCAAGTTCAAGAGAAAAAATATGAATGGTAGTTTATCCTTCCATTCTATATGATTCGACCAAACTTACCTACTTGGGGTTTGGTGAATAGCTCAACATGTATGGGACAACGAACAACCAATACATAGTACAAGGGTGTCAAATGGAAAAATAATTGACAAAGTACAATATCAGGAAAAAATACAGAGAAATGGAACAACTTCTCCAGTAAACTATCGGTTGGGATTCCAAAAGAGTTTCGACAGTAATCCTGAACATCAAGTTCGTTAAGGATAAATAATGTTGATGAACAATTTATTATTATGATAATATTACCATTATCTCACTGGGTAGCTCACTAACGCCAATTATGAAAATCAATTAAATGGAGACAATCCGGAGCATAAATACAAATAAGCGAAAGAAAATAGCGAATAATCCGATTTTTTGAAAGGCTGTAAAATATTGGTATAAAAAGTTCTGGCTTACAAAGCCGGCCTAATATCCGAGAAAAAAACATGACGGTATACGTATTATTTTTCAGATTTGGGAGAAATTTGAGCTATTTACCTAATCTCTCTCCTAAACGTTACACAGTTTGTCTTTATGCTCCAGATCCTCCACAATAATAAATCCGAAAGCGGCTCCTGTATATCTTTTGAACTGCAGTTTTAGAGACGGATATACAGTTACTGGTATCTGCTGTGACGTCTCTATAATTTAGAGTCTGAATCAGGGACATGTGAATTTCACATAAAAAATCCACTTACCAATCTACTTTGTCGACTAAATTTCTGTGTGCGATATAGCAACCCTCGCGTCTATCAGTCAAATGAAAATGAACCTCTTATAATTAGAAGATAAAATCTCCTCACAGATATTTGAACACTTGAAAGATTAATATAAATAACGTACAAATATTATTGACATTCGCGATCGAGAATCATCATCTGCTTGTGAATTCAAAACCTACACGGATATTATTCCTCTTAACAATAATTTAACCAATTACCAGCCTATATGTATTTATTTATTTCTGCTTGCACGGATCTAATGAACTCAATGTCGATATTGAAGCAGATATGATGAGTTGATTAACACCAAGTTATTGGGATTAAATTTCCGCTACACTTGATTCGTAAATCGAAACATTTTCACATTTTTATGCAAATGAATGGCATCCACATGCTGCAAAAAATTTAGCCACGCACCTCCCAAATTATGTAGTTTCCGCAAATTCCGCAGTTCGTTAACAATTTTCATCACGAATCCTCACCAAAAAGTAAATATTATTTTGCAGTTTTTATTTAATATTCAGCGGAATTTCCATAGGGCCCATTTCCATAATTTTGAGTTCGACCAGGCAGATAAATGTCTATATAACATTTTAACCTTGACCCTTTTCGTTTGTTCGTTTCTAGCTTCATATGTCGACGAGAAAAGGCGTCGATAAAATACCAAAAACCTAATTAGATTTCGGTGAAAGTAAACAACACTCATCCGGGCGGTTAAATAAATTAGCGGCGATTCGATTTGGCAGATTTGTTTTTTGTGTGTCATCTACTTTTCGTAGAAAAAAAAAATCCTTTGAACATTCTAAATTTGTTGCTGCACGTAATTTCACGTTTCATTCCAGACGATATTTACATTCACTCAATATCCCCCATTAAGAAATTCCGAGCACTCTTACCATACCCCAAGAATCGACGCGCAAATCCCTTCCAAAGTCCTCAAAAAGCCGTTGTGCAAATTGTTCATTCCGGCATTTTCAACTTCTTTGGTGTTTGCCTATTAGTATTCCTGATGAATTCTTGTTCTCTTTGGAAGTAATTTGGGGATTTTAACAAATCATCATTAATTAGATATAATTGGAATGAACGGCGAAACTTGAATTGGGCTAATTTTTGAATTAAAATTCCTCTGCTTTGTGCATGTATACCGAATTTAAAATACATATTATGATATTTATATGGGTCGAATGGAGGGATACCTGAACAGTTTACTTTATTAAAGTGCTCCTTAATCTTTAAGGGTATGATTGCAGTTTTTATTAAAACCTGTGTGACCTAAATAAAATCTAGAGAAACTTACTTAGGATTCTTAGGAATAATGAGAGAAAGATTCCAGTACGGATAGGAATATTCACAAAATAAAAAAATCCCGTTTAACCATCATCAAATTATTAAGAAGCATTTCATAAGTAAATCTACAAAATTTTACGAAAATCAGAAAAAAATTTCTATGAGAAAACCGGAGACGGAATAATAATATTCGTTTGAACGCACGAAACGCTCTCTGACGTCACAATGCGTAATGAGCTAGCATTGTAACGAGTTAGCGCGTGCAAGTACAGTGGCGCTACTAGCTACAGCTACTTGGATTAGCTTTTTGTGACCATGTTGCTTTTGCGATTTTTGTTCGCAATAATAGTTATTTATGGTACTAGTGTGTTATCTTGAAAATAAGTCACGCGAGAAAGATTTATACCTCGAGGCCGTCAGGCCGAGTGGTATAAATTCTCAAGTGACTTAGGAAACATAACGCACGAGTGGCATACAATGTTTTATCCAACAAGTAGAAGAAATCGGTTTTTCATGAGATAATAGAAAAAAAAAAACAAGATTCTATGCGTCGGCGTCTTCCAGCACGATCAGCAGCTCCACCGATATGGGAGCGTCTGGTTTCAAAGAACCAACGAATTTTACAATGACTTCAAATTCGAATAAACCGTTAACGTTTCCTTTAATTTCAATATCAATGTGAATTCTGCTTGTAATAGTAATAAATAAATAGAATACTACTTTAAATATGAACGTGTGTTATAATCCATAACTCACTAATAAATAGAATACTACTTCAAATATGAACGTGAGTTATATTCCATAACTCACTAGTGAGTTATATTCCATAACTCACTAGTGAGTTATGAATTATAACACACTAGTGTGTTATTTGATAGATTACTTGTCTAAGATGACATTAATAATAATAGTCATAACTGTCATGTGTTGGATAAAGAATATTAATATTAATATTATTGTTAGGTACCTACCTATTATTATTAGGGTTAGGTTTTAATTTAACGAGAGAGTCTGTTTAACGTTTAACAACTAGGTATTTTGATATTGCTGCTATCTCCTCCGTGTCGATCTCTGTGTCGGGGTTTATCGAAATTAAGATAGAATAGATACTATGGTTGAAATGGAAGAAGTTTTTCAAAAGGCCGATTCACATAATCTGCCAACTGTGGACGTTTCTATGATATTAGAATTTTTGTTCAAGTGTCAAGACTTGAATCAGCCCCAGTCTAGTGGTGTGAAAGTAAAACAGACGTATTAATTAGACGTAGGTATAGTTGAGTTTTAACAGTAATATAGTTATTTACCTATATCAAGTGCGGAAAGTTATACATTTTCCATTTCCGAACGCAACGGCATTTGCACGAATGACGCGCCAGCGAAATTCATTCAGGCACATTTTTCCTACGAGCGTGCGGAAAACGCGTCTTGACGCACCGATTTGCGTGCGGAAAGTACCACATTTCCGCACCTCGTAGAAAAACACGTACCTAGGTATGTACCACTTTTTTCGACTGGGTTTAACTTTGTTCGAGTCTCTCATCATTACACAAACACAGATAATTAGAATTAGTGAATAAAGCCTCTTGGGAAAAAGGGGATAAAGCAACAGTCAGCAATACAATCAATGTGAACTTGTAATGTAAACAAATCGCGCCAACGCGCCAGCTGATTGTTTGTTCGGCCGTTGTAATTTACTGATTTTAAAATCCGGCAGCCGCATTCACTATTCTGTCACTATTCAACCATTTTTTACACAATATGTCGTTTTTTTTTTTTAAGGTGGCAGCACCAATCAATCAATCGCACTTTTAGAGCGTGGCTACCGCTCCGCTAGTGTTCAAAAAAAGACGGAAGATCGTATTTGCATTCGTTGGAGAAAGATGGGAATATTTTCTGTCTGGAGTCACGTTTATTCCTAATATACAGTGGGCATCTTCCCACCACTACTCAATCAACGGTTCCGCACAGTGACGTCACAAGCGCTACTCTCGCCGCAGGGGGTCGTTTTGTTAGCCTCGCCAATTTCGTTTTTTTTTTGTTTTTGACTTACCAGAAAAAATAAAGGGTTCCTAGATGTTTCAACGCTTAATAAGTGTTTTGTGGACTTAGAACCGCCACTTTTTATTACAATTGAAAAATAGTGAACATTCCTATTAGACTGTATACCTAAATATTGGTAATTTTGTCTTCTGTGTGAGCGATAATTGTATCTGATAAAATTATGGCATATTCATATTCAATAACTAGATTCTCAGAATATGACCTGGTTGTAACGAAAACACTCTTCCCATAGAAAAATGAGAATTCCTGGCAAAACCCTAGGTCAAAGCACTGGCATGTAATCCATTATATAATTGTACGTTCTATAGATCGAAATGATGTATGCATTACGAGAGCTTCAACACGTGCGGATGATTGCTGGACTGACTATTGGCTGATACGAGCCAGAATGAACTTGCGCATTCCACCATAGCGTAAAGGTAAAAAAAAGCAGTTCGAATCGAGATTCTTGCAAAAACCCAATTTTTATGACCTTTGACCTTCGATATCTCAAGACGCATCAGGGTTGGCATGTGAGATTTTTTTGTGCTTCATTAGAGGCCAAAACGAAGGTCTCTGCAAAAATTCAGCTTGTTCGGCCTCATTCCGCAGAAGGTGAGACTGCTTTTGTGACTCCGGACTCCCACTATGAGTTTTTGCGTATGCCGTTTGGTTTAACCAACTCCCCTGCCGCATTTCAACATTTGGTGAATAATGTTTTGGGAAAACTTATAAATAAGGTGGCATTTCCATACATTGATGACATCATAATTCCGTCAAAGACAGTAGAACAAGGACTGGAAAATTTACGTTTGATTATGCAGGTTCTAAGAGATCATTATCTTACTCTCAACCTTGAGAAATGTTCTTTTTTTCAAACCCAAATTTCCTACCTTGGAAGGGAAATATCAGCAGACGGAGTTCGACCAGGTCCAGACAAAATTAATGCAGTGCTGCAGATGTAACCGCCAACCACTATCAAACAAGTACGTCAATTTGTAGGGTTCGGTGGTTATTTCAGGTGATTTGGTATGTTAATTGTAACGATGAAACAATCAAAAATATATTGGTATCCCACCTTTTAACCATATTTGATCCTAACTTGTCAACAGAGCTACATACAGACGCATGCTCATTAGGATTTAGGGCTATATTGATCCAAGTTAAGAACGATGAGACTCACCCAGTTGCTTATTACAGCAGACAAACGACAATAGACCAAAAACAACATCATTCCTATAAACTTGAAACGTTGGCTGTCGTACAAACGTTAGCACATTTTTAAACTTATTTACTCGGATTGCAGTTTACTGTGGTCACTGACTGTAACTCTTTACGTACAACTTTTTCAAAGAAAGATTTGATACCAAGGTTAGCTAGGTGGTGACTAGATGTTCAAGAGTATTCCTTTGAAATTAAATACCGACCTGGGGCCTTATTCTGTATTTATTTTTTGTAGACCGAATCTCTCGGTTCGGTACACTATCGAACGGCGCAGTAATCGAACATTCGGTTCGATGGCGTACTTGGCAATTCAGTATGGCTTTTCGGGAACCATTTCGTTCGGTTTGATAGGAATCGAAGGGCAACCGGGAAAAATTTGCGAACGCCATGCAATGTTGTCGGATTGTTATGCTCCCAACCAATCAGAGTGCGTGTATTCGTGCTTGACATTTGACAAAATTATAGTTGTCAGGGTATTTTTTTGATTTTGGTTGACAGTTAAATTGAAAGTTTGTGTTGTTTACGTTTAGTTTTCAATTTTCTTCTGCTTTTTAACTTTAACGGATTCCGCCAGTGATGGAAATACATTAAGGGTCACGGCTATAGCCAAAGCTAAGAGAAGAGCGTCCTACTCTTGACTATATAGAAACGCATCTGCTGCTATACAAGATGGATTGTTTTAGTAGATCAAAAACGTTAGGAGGTACGATACAATACTCCCCCAGTCGGATCTCCGAGGGTTTCTGCTCATCGGCTCAAAAAAAAATCGTTAAACTTTGTAGCATGGAACATTCGGACTTTGACTCTGCAAGATACTGACACTTCAATTCACGCGGAGAGAAGAACGGCCATGAACTAAATCATCCCAATATTGACATTGCTGCGATGAGGGAGACAAAATTCCTGGATGAAAACACTGAAAACAGTCCTAAGACTCGAGAATTTTCACTGAAAGAGAAATCCCTGAGGAGCCTCATGATAATCCTGTTATTACTCGTCTTATCTGTTTCCTTTTGTGCCTAAAAATATAAAATTTATATTGAAAAAACTGATTAAACATCCAAACACGCGTCACCATAACGTCAAAAACCTTCACCGAAATTCAAATCGAAACCCACAGTGCTATCGGTCAGCGAATCGAGGCTTCCATTGATTTACCGATCGGTTTGATGCTACGGAATAGCTTCCGCGCTATCAAACCGAAAATGACGTCACAGTCGAAGAAATTCTACCGAATCGAACGGTTCGTTCTTTACAGAATAGGCTTCCTGGAAAGTGCATGCCTCATGTAGACGCTTTGAGCAGGTACCCAATCAAGGAAATTGAAGCGTCGATTTGACTGAAGGTGACTGGATTGTAGCTGCGCCACTCCAGGATGGGATGAATAGTTAGCAAGAGTCCGTGAAATATTAAGTGGTAATAAATGGATTCTAGTACAAAAAAATATTTTGAAGAATATGCGTTGAGTTAAGACAAGGGAAAGTTTAGAGGAAACTTCCTAACAAGAAAGGATTATGGGTGGTGCCAATAGTTGCAAAGTGGCAAATGGAGGAATATAGCAAACCATAAATCAAATTAGGAATAACTATTGTTTCGCCAAATGCGACGGTTTGTTTAAAAATACGGAGCTGCATAGTTGAATTGTTCCTACTATAAGGATACTAGACATAAGAATCGAGGTATATTGCATCCTATCCAAAAAGCTCCCATACCCTTTCATTCAATCCCCATTGACCATTTGGGGCCGTTCGAAACCAGTTCGACAGGGAATAAATATTTATTTGTGATAGTAAATGGATTTAGGCACCCCGCAAATTTAAATGGAAATTGGTTACCCGTGATATTTGGATGAAATTTAAATATATTATTGGGGATGCCTTTAGCAACATTTTTTACCATAAGCACAACCCTGTATATATGACAGGTGAGGCGCCGTTAGCTGTCAAATATTGAAATCTTATATCCAAAAGCAGAGTGACTATGGCAGATTCTGATGAACGCAGTTAAGTCAAAAAATGTCATCCATTTTGACACCTGTCAAAACCATGCCAAACGGCAGCACTCATCTTTTCCCGTTTTCAATATTTTATGATGTCATTTGACATTTTCAACTTGTATGTAAATTCTGAATTCAAAAATTGAAAAAAAAAATGACAGAACTGTCAAAACCTGTCATTTGTTTAAGTAGAAAAAAATACTCTAATCTGGTTCTTTTTTATTTCAAGGTAGTTTATTGGTGATAAAACATTAAACAAAGTTCATGCATGTCATATTTTGACAACTGTCAGAATCTGTTAATAGCTTTTTGGTTCATATTGAGTTTGTTTGCTTAGTGAAGTTCTACAACTGCTGCGCGCTGGTAGGTAAACTGCCTTAGTAGCACTCACCTATTTATTCGGATTCCTGTAATTTATAACAATGTTGAAATTATAATTCTTGAGATTTGATTAAGGTTAGATTAAGGTTAGGAAACAAAATTGTACACTTTGAAGGAATTTGAATAAATTTACATTACATTACATTACAACTAGAATTATAGAATAATACAATAATACAACCGTTTGGCAGGGTTTTGACAGGTGTCAAAATGGTTGACATTTTTCGACTTAACTTGGTCGACTTAGTAGACATCGATACTTCGTTCATCAAAATCTGCCATAGTCACTCTGCTTTTAGATATAAGATTCCAATATTTGACAGGTAACCACGCCTCACCTGTCATATATACAGGGTTGCGCCCATGGTAAAAAATATTGCTAAAGGCATCCCCAATAACATATCTAAATTTCATCCAAAATCAACAACTGCGAAAACTGTTGTAAAAATACTATATTCTGTAATGTGTCTATTTAGTGTATCCAATGGTATTGTGAGTGACCGAGGATCTGCATTTACATCTAAAACATTTTGTGAATCCTACTCGATAAAGCATGTATCAAACTCAGTAGCTTGTCCAAGAGCCAATGGTTAATGTGGAAAGTACCTACAACCGAAAAATATTAACTATGTTAGCAACGTCAGCAGCGAACAACGAATGTGAACTTTGGGATACAAACGTGAAAAATGTTCAGAGCGTTATAAATACAGCTTTTAATAGAGCCATTAATACTACTCCTGCTTAAGTGCTGTTTGGACACTTACCAACATCCACAGCTGAAGCCAAACTAATAAATGCCATTCAGATTGATTTGAATAGAATAAATATAAAAGAGTTGAGAGAACATGTTAAGGAACATATTACTGAAGATCAGAGACGGCAAAAAGAAAGATATGAGAACAGAAAAGAATAGAAAAAATACAATAAGGGAGATTTAGTATTGGTGTCAATTAAGAGCGAAACCAATACAGGTTGCAGTAAAAAGTTAAACCCAAAATGTAAGGGACCTTTCAAGGTTTCAAATGAATAAATCAATGACCGATATGAAGTGGAAGACTTGAACGAGGGTCGTACCAATTCCAAAAGGACTGTTGTTGCTCCCGACCGAATAAAACCCTGGATTACAGTGCAATATCAAAATATGTTTAAACATGTTGTGGAGAGTGATTAGCTTATAAGATTTGGAATGGTTGTAGCCATGCCATAGTGCGGAGTTTTAGCTCCAATATAAAAATTATTTATTGGAAATTTTAGTTTCCATGAACTAGGTATACTAGGGTTGGAGCCTTGTTATGTTCTCGTAGCTCCGAAGTAAAAATGAGTGTTTGGAAAATTGTTGTTTTCTTGATTTATAGTAAAGTTGGAGCTTTATGATTTTTTTCGTAGGAGTTGTTGCTCCGAAGTAATAATGAGTGATTAGAAAATTGTTTTCTTGATTTATAGTAAAGTTGGAGTTTTATGATTTTCTTTTGTAGGTGTTGGAGCTCCAATGAAGAAACGAGTGATTGGGAATTGTAAGTTTGGAACTTTATTATGTTTTATTTAGGAGTTGCAGCCCCAGTGGGAAAATGATTGGAGATATAGTCTCCTACAAAAGAGAGTCGGTATTCCAGGTACCCACAGTAGCTCAGAGATATTTGGAAGAGTAGATTCTAATACATGGAGTTAGCTCCGTAAGTTAAGGTAGTTTGATTTGTGTGATGACAGCTAGTATTGTCGCACTGTTTGAACAATCAGTAATCAGTATGAAAAACTTTTAGGTTAGTTATTGAGTTGTAGCTCCGTGAATCTGATTTGAGTTGTACCTCCATATATTTGATTGAATTATAGTTTACACAGAAAAAACACTAAGGTATTTTTGACAATAGTCTTATTATTGTCAGCATCCCTGTTCATACAAACGAAGTGCAGTTAGCTTAAGTGTTGAAATCAACTTAGTTCAAATGTAGACAAATTGTTAGATTTCCAATCTCAATGGTATTGGATTTAAAAAAATACTATTCACTAAATAAAAATACGTTTTCAAGCTAAAATGAAACCTTCAATTGAATGTAGTATAAACTAATAGCTGATGTTAATACTATATATTTTGAAGAAACATTTGAATATCATTGTTACAAGTAGCAATGCTTTATTTGCACGAAACGTAGCATATTTTTTTCAATGACGTGCTATTGTTCGCTCAACGTTAGTACTGTTCATCCGATTAGATAATTTACTTTGGGTACTTGTTTGGGTGGGAGAATGGAAGAAGCACCCTTCGTAGTCCGTTCTCTCCGGCCCGGCCGGCATTATGATATTTGGATTTTTTTCGACTGAAGGATTCATGGGGCCTGTCCGATCAGATTTCGTGTGTTCCAATCCCACCCCGTGGTTTAGAATTTGCATCAATTTGCCGAAAATTCAAATATTTCTAAACATTATTCGAATATGTTTTCAACCTAAAAATTCTTGGTATTACAGGTAAGTACCTACTGAATGTGTATTTATTATTTGATATACTAATTGAGCTTGTTTGAATAAAATATCATAACTTACTTCATATTGTGAATATTTCTTTAAAAAAAAAGACAAGTTTTATGAAAAATATTCCCAATATCATGTCAATTACGATATTTTATCCAAACAAGCCCAATTAGGGCCGATACTTTTGCTCTCGATTAACGAATTTGATACGTTGTCAAAGTTTTGCATAGACCAAGGTCTATAAGTATGATGTGGTTAAGAGAACATTCTAACTCCTGATTATTTTTGACGGCTGTTAAATGAGAACAAAAGTACCGGCACTTAGTATATCAAATAATATAAATACACTTTTAGTAGGTACCTGTAATACCAAGAACTTTTAGGTTGAGAACATATTCAAATTGACGCAAAACAGGGTTAAGTTTACTCAATATAATTTATTATTTGCAACCAAAGAACACTCTCATTGAAATCCAATAAACAATAAACAATATTGTTGAATGTTTCATTGGAAACTCAATGAGTTCCTGTAGTTGAAACAGTAACAGTGCAGATTCCGTAAGCAATAACATGATATTTTTTGAATCAAACACTGGTATACTCGAGGAATGGGGAAAGTAGTATATTTTTGTCCCAATAATATTATCTTTGTAGATACGATAGTGTTTTATGTGTATAATATTCGACGAATTCAGGTATTCAAAAGTGAACATTTGAATTAAGAAAATTTAAAATAGTTTAGCAAGAATAGTAAATCCAAAGTTTATAAGTTGGAAAATCAACGGTTGGAATTACATAAAGTATGTACAAGGATTTGCTTATAATTAAGGTATTCCATTCATGGTAGTTGAGGACAACTTCTTGGTCAGGTTGGCCGAATGTGAAATTCAAAAAAGGATACTCCAGGCAAAGTCTATACAGGGTGTCCCAGGGAAAACAGTCCACCCCGATTTATTGGGTTTGGGATGAGAATCTGGGAAAACGGCGTGCGCGAAATAGCTATTTTCCTAACGAGTGCGGAAATTTCTTCCCGCAAGAGTTAGGAACTATATTTTTTCTACGAGCATACTAAAGCTGATGTTAGGAGAAGTTTAATTTGAATAAAATGTGATTGTGCAGAAGGTAGAATCAAAAATGTATTGAAAGGTATTAATAAAAAAAGGTAAAGGTATAGGTGTATCAATAATACAAACAATTCCATGTCACAATGATTAATTCAAACTCTTCCCGCACTGAGTGCGGGAAGAAATCTCTTCCCGCACTGGTGCGGAAAGAAAGTCTTCCCTAAATCGTGCGGGAAGAGCCATTTCCCGCACGCTCGTAGAAAAAAAGTTTTTTCTAAGAGCGTGCGGAAAAGTGTCCTTTTCCGCACGCATTTTAGGTCATGAAAGTATCACTTTTCCGCACTAGTGCTTTTCCATTTTTTTCCGCACTGAGTGCGGATAAGTAATTACTTTTCCGCACTCATTGCGGAAAAGTAGAATACCTGAAATTTTCAGGTATGCAGGTACTTACAGGTAAACAGGTATACTACAGGTACAGGTACGAAAAAGTGGAAAAAAAATCTTAAATTGATAAATATGTAGGTAAAAATATTACCTGTCATCTCGTAGAAAAAATAGTGTTCCTAACTCGTGCGGAAAGTCTCTTTTCCGCACTTGATTGCTTGCCAAACTCCGCTGGCAATCGCGTGCGGAAAAGTGGTACTTTCCGCACTAGTTAGGAAATATACTATTTCCACACAGATTTTTTTTCAATTTTTCTCCCTATGTCATGGTTCTGAAAAATTTTAATTTTTTTTCGAAATTACGTTCCTGCGTTATTTCTCTTCAAGAAAGATATTAACTTTTTGTACTGACTAATATCGACATCTTCAATGAGTGTAGAAAGTGCGGTGAATCGGTGTGGTCAAATAATACTCTTCATGGTTCGGAATAGACTGATTTATTATATTTGATAAACATGATGGACACGAGTATAACAATTTATTATTATTGTTACAATAACGCATATGACCTAGATTTAGTTGCTATGTCAATGAAATATATAAACCACACCTGGTGGCCTTACATGAGTTTTACCTACGAACATGCGGAAAGTGCACTTTACCGCACTCATTTGCAAATGGAAAGTAGCACTTTACCGCACACTACCTATGCGGTTAAGTTACTTTACCACATAGTGTGCGGTAAAGTTAACTTCACCGCATAGTGTGCGGTAAAGTAGACTGCAAAGTGTGAGATAATAGTTATTTACCTAACAAATGCGGAAAGTGATACTTTACCGCACGCAACGGCAGTTGCCCTAACGACGCGAAGCGGAGTTCGGTCAAGCCGTTAATGGCGGTAAAGGCACTTTCCGCATGTGTTAGGTACAAAATTTTACCTATGAGCATCTACATCTCCAAAAAAAGGCATTGATAAAATTAATTAATTAATCAGATTAATTAATAAAATTAGATAAGATTTAGAAATGATCAAAAATCCATTTTCTGAAAAAGAGAGGATTTTTTATTATAAATATCAAATTCTACTTTACCGCACACTATGCGGTAAAGTGCACTTTACCGCACATTTTGTATTCTACTTTACCGCATACTATGCTGTAAAGTTAACTTTACCGCACACTATGCGGTAAAGTGCACTTTACCGCATAGTGTGCGGTAAAGTGAGACTTTTCATTTGCAAATACGTGCGGTAAAGTGCACTTTACCGCACGCTCGTAGGTAAAGTTACTTTACCGCATAGTGTGCGGTAAAGTAGATTTTGATATTTTTAATCAAAAATCCCTTCTCTTCTAGGAAAGGGATTTTCGATCATTTTTAAATTTAATCTAATTTCATTAATTAATCTGATTCGTTAATTAATTTTATTTTTGCCTTTTCTTGGAGATGTAGATGCTCATAGGTAAAATTTTGTGCCTAACTCATGCGGAAAGTGCCTTCATCACCCTTAACGGCTTGACCAAACTGCGCTGGCTTGCGATAAAGTATCATTTTCCGCATTTGTTAGCATATAGTATATGTTCCGCATATTATACCATAAATAATTAATTATATAGTATTTTTAATACCCATTAGAATAACCCTATCCCTATTTATCAATCACGAATCAGATGAAATAAAATATTACCAAGAAAAACGAACGTAGATTGCTAATACGTCTATAATTGACGTTTTAGCAGTCGATTTCATGTACCATCGTCACCAAAAGTAACTGAGACAGCATCACATTAGCTCTTGTCCTATTATATGAGTTTTATTGTCAAATATTTGGCATACTATGAATTAAATGCATTAAAATGAATGACAGTAGAATTAGTCCAGGAGATTATTATGCATTATTTGTGTCCCAGATACTTTTGGTGACGATGGTACATACAAATAGGAAAATATTTTTATTTGTGTGTTCAAGAAGCGACATACGTTTTAAAAATTCTATACTTCTTCTAATTCCTAAAAAATTAAATTTTTGACCATTTCTTTTATCAGTAGATCCAAAAAAAAACAAAAAAACGATATGTCAATTTCCGCACGCTCGTAGGAGAAATGTTGTACCTAACACGAGCGTAAAGTATCTTTTCCGCGCTTACGGCTTGCCCTTGCGTGCAGAAAAGTATAACTTTCCGCACTCGTTAGGTAAATGACTATTTTCGGACAAAGTGAATGAGTTTTCATTCCTAAAATGTCTTTCTATTGCTGACACCTTAAAAAATATATGATTGTGTTTTAATTTCATCAAATCGCAAAAATTTTAAAATAAAATTTACTACAATTTTTGCTTGGCGCACCCGATATAGAAACCGACGCAAGCCACCCTGTAATTAAAGGCCCAGGTATAGTTCATCTATTCTCAATTGAACCACCACAAAAAATAAATCTCCATCAACAGTCGGCGTTTTCTTTATGAAGCATAGACGGCGAGGTTTCCAAAAATGTTTCATAATATAATAAATCAAGATAATTTAGATATTATTCTACGTAAAATTTAATTTATATTTATCATTATATTTGTGATACTTTGGAATACACATGCCCCAGTGCCGTTTAGGAGATATTTTTTAAAAATTTTATACAATTATTTCATAAAAATATACACACCATAAACCTGCCTCCACCTCTGACAAAAAGAACAAACTACTGTGAAGGTACACCGCCGGCGCCGCGCCGCGCCGTCGCGTCGCCCAAGCTACCCCAAGCAAATAAACAGGAAGAAATCTTTTCGAAATTTCGTTCCGACAACCATTATTTCATTTTGTCGATTGTAGTTTCTAGTAGGGAATATTCAAAACATTTATATAGGTTTTTTGAGTATTAATTCACGCCAAAGGTGCCTAATATTCGATCGTACTTTATAGATAGCTTGAAAATAAAGTGGTTCAATTTAGAATAGATAAACTATGCCTATAGTAGTTGACCCTTTACAAAGTTTGTTGCCACAAGCCCGCATTATTATCCAATTTTAGGGTGTAAAATATTCGGAGGTCAGATACTATCGTGAGTCACGGAGAGTATCCTTTTAAGGAAAGAGCTGTAAGATGGTGGAAAAAGGGATGTGAGAACTTAGTTGGATTGTAACCTTTGTGCAAAAAAAGACTTTTGACAAACGAATCTTGATTAATTTATTTCCGAACTATTTAGAGAAATAGCTTATATATTTCTTTCATTGCTGCATCAGAAATTGTTCCTTGGTATTAATTTTTCTCTCTCTATACACTTTAAACTACAAATTAAAATTTGAAAAGTATTATGCATTTTGCATTCGAAAATCCATTACTTGAAAGTCCATACAAAAAAACTGAAATGCGGCTCAATAATTAGATAATATGTAGAAAACATTATTGGTAATACAATTTTTGTATCCACGGGATTTTCCCAGAAAATACTCTCATTTTACAAATTGAATTAAGTACAGATTTTAAAAACATTGGAAATTTCAATTCCATTTCCTAATTAGTTTCAGTAACAATTCAAATTTCATGAGCAGAACCCCTTATAATAAAATTCGCCTTCCCATTAAATCGTAAAAACTAACGAACTTGATAAAGAGCAAACAAAACGAGAGTAACTAATTTTATGATTCATTTCACCCAAAGTCATAGCAAAGTCTATTAGCTCGTAAAAACGTCATAAAACTTTCATCTATAATACATATAGAGAACAAAATGTGTGAAAGTGAATATAGCAACAAACGATTATTTTTGAAGTGCAAACTTTGCTAAAATCCTGAACTTCTTATTGTGTCGTAAAAGAACAGAGACTTGAGTCTCTTGATTGCAATCCTTATGAAGGACGCTAAGTTCGATTGGCGAGTTTTTCTGTTTTTTAAACAAATACAGCATATAAAAAGAAACTCATACCTACAAAAAATTGCCGGGTGCACAAAAGATTATTGTTATATTAACAGAATTATTTTACCCTTTGAAAATCTGAAAACGTATCGGAACTGATCGATTTCACGCTACGTCAGTTCTTGTCAAACACTAACCCGATGATTATTTATTCTGATAACAGATTCTATTTATGGGCGTTTTGATAAGGGTCGAAAAGATATTGAAAAGCGGAGTTAATTAAAAATTTGCATATATTTTCTAGTTTGTATACACCAATGGTGCACATATTTTTATTTGTGTCAGACTGGATTACGAAAAGTATAGAAATGGGCAATATGGATATTGCAAAACAATATTTACTTTTTGTTAAAAGATAATAACGGATTCGCGTGCTGATCAATAATCAATAATAATGGAAAAGCGAAGTTTTTGTTCGAGAATTATTTGCTTGGAATCGAATAAAAGATAAATTATAAACATATTCCACACAATCCAAAAATGTATTTTCTTGACACAATATTTTCCAGTAGGTAAGTATAGAAAGTCACAGTTCAAGTGGCAGTGAATTTGTACACGTAGCTCTTGTACTGACACTTTTCAATTCAATTCAATACAAAAAAAGCTTAAATTTCCTCGTTATCGTTTTTCAAAATCAAATTTCAGTAGGTTAGAAAATTCATGAGCAGTTAAGTACCTCAAGCAAGCCAATTCGCTAAGCTTAGATTAGGTTCTTTTCACCGTTATTCGGTTGAGCATATAGCCCATAACATTTCAATAAACTTTTAGGTAGGTATTGATGGTAGATAGTTAATATTCGTTTCATCTTTTTCAGATATTATCCTTTATTTTCAGGGGTTGGAAATTTATATTAAACCTTTTCACGGTAAACACACTTCATTTATGCTCACCGACGAACACCTGTCGTTAAAACATCTTAGTAAAAGAGATAGATTACAGCTCTTTAGAGTCGCATTTTGCAATTTTCTCATTCCTTCCCTTTGAAGTGTATCTATATAGTTCAAAATATTATGTTTGCCTCTTGCCTTATGTTTTATTCTCTCAAACTATATTGTAGAAAATATCGGAGTGGCTATTTTATAAGAGTTATGTCAAAATTTAGGTTAGTATGGTCTTTTTTTTAATTTAGCCTCATTTGTTTTTTTGTGATGCACAATTAAAGTCACATACTCATATTCATATTTGCTAAATCAATCAACTTATTCAGTTATCCATCTATGCCAGAACAACTCGTCAAAAGTAATAAGGACTAAATCTTCCGTATCCTGTTACGTCATCGATCATTTCAATAAAACCATTTCAACGTTAGGTTGAAATTCTTGCATCTGTACCTATAAGTTTCATCATTTTTATTTTATTTTTACATTTCACATAAATCCGCTAAAAGCACCTCGAAATTCATTCGAGCATAAAACTTAACTCCCTCGGCATACAGCCTGCGTTGAAGTGAAATTTTTGGGTTTCCAAGGTGGAATAATCCTTTTTTGGGGCGTGAGGTTGTGATGATAATGTTTGCTTCATTCAGCATTACGGTTGACCTACTCTTTTTACCTTTTTCATTGCCACATAGAATTTGAGTATGAATAGTAAAAATGTTCCTCTAACAAGTTTTCTTGCTAACTGAATTACCGTTTACCCCTGTACGAATTATAATCTAATGAAAATTTTTATGAGACTGTTTCAAATTTCAAACTCTTTTCATTTCAATGTGAAAGTATTTATATAACAATAATTCAAATGTTCTCACAGTTATACACTCGTATAAAGGTCATTAATGAAATAAAAAGCTTCCTTGCAAAAATATAATCAACGTTACTAAAACCGTCTCCGGAATAAATAATATGAAAAAATTAATTAATATTTTTTCGATACCGTCTCATGGACTTTATTCGGCACCCCATCATAGGCGATCACTCGATACCGAGTATGATTATTTTCTATTCCATCCTTATTGTCGTCGATTGTGCGTTTTCTGATGGCTATATAAACCAATTCTGGAACCGCACACTCTTCCACAGTCTGGGCACATTCAGGCTCTGATAGCATTGTCTCTTCCTCTGTTCTCTCGCTGCTTCCTGCAATCCCTCTTTTGAATTCGTGTCTGCGTCGCTGCTCTTCAAAAGTTTTTGGTCCGTCATGAGCTACTCGACGCCATGAAGGCCATGAAGGCCTATCATGGGCCGCCGTCTCCCAGTTGCTGGTATCGATGCGCTAATCTACTATATTCTTCCTAAAGAGATCGTTGTAGCGTTTTTGTTGATCTCCCTAACTTCGTTTTTCCTCTTTCAGTTGACTAACTGACTGACAAGAATCTATCGTGGAAGACGTATTATGGGCATACGGATGAGGTGACCTTTTCCAGTGAACTTCGTGCTTGATGATGAGGGCTTCAATGCTAGTTTTTCTGGCCTTCTCTAGAACACTAATGTTCAGTCGTTGGTCTTGCCATTCAATCCGTAGGATCCTTCTTAGGCATCGCTGGTGGTATTTTTCTAGGCTTTTTATGTGTCTTCTATAGGTGGTCCATGTTTCGAAGTCATATGTTAGTGTTAGTATTACAACTGCATTGTAGAAAAGAAGTTTGGTCTCAGCGCTGTGTCGTGATTGTTGAAAACTCGCTCTAGAAGTCACCCGAATGCCGCGTTAGCACACTTCAAGCGATGTTGAATTTCACCGTCAATGGTTGCATTCGCTGACAGATGGCTGGCAAGGTATGAGTAGTATTCTAAGTTCTGCGAAAATGGTCATTTATAGTTATATTTGGGGCTTGGGGATTAGTATCTGTTGGTGCAGATTCTACGTCTTGTTAAAGTTGACCTCTAGGCCGATTCTCCTGTATGCCTGGTTGATTGTATTGATAATTGCTTGAAGATCTTTCTCTATATTGGCCATCACGACGTTTTCATCCGCATATTGAAGTTCAATTATCGGTGTCGTCTTGGCTCGTAATCTGTTTAGGTTGTACAAGCTGCCATCAAGTCTGTACAGGATTCAAACTCATGACGATAGATGACCCTCGAAAGGTCCATCGTTGCTTAGGATGGTTGCATTCATATTACCATGTAGCAAGTGGATTATCTGGATGTACTTTTGCTGACACACAACCTTCGCCAATATTTTCCAAAGAGCTTCTCTGTTGACCGAATCAAACGCTTTCACTAAATTTATGAAGGATAGAGGGTAATTTTGTCCTCTGAATTTCTCTTGCATTTGTCTTGCACTGAAAATCATGTCAGCTGTACCTCGGTGGTGTCTAAAGCCATACTGTGTCTTTGGGAGGTTCTCTTCGGCAGTTGAGATTAGAAGATTTGATAATATCCTGGCAAGTATCTTTCACGCAACAAAAAGCAAGATATTCCTCTGTAGTTTCGACATTGAGCCTTGTCTCCCTTTTTAAAGTGACAACTATGAAGGCATCTCTAAGTTTGGCAGGTATGGTCTCCGTAATCCATATTTTACTTATTAGGATGTGGGTTTGGGCACTTAGTGTGGGGCCTCCTTCATTGTTTAAATAATTCAGCAGAAATGCCGTCAGTACCCGCTGACTGATTTCCTTTTCAATCTCCTCTAATCTGGGAACCTGGCTCAGTTCCCGTTGTATTGGTTCCTGTGGAATTTCTTTAAATACCTATGCCATTATTAATTTGTGATTCTCTGTCAAGTAGTTCATGAAAGTGTTCCTTCCAACGAGAATTAATGAAGGAAGTGTCTTTGAGCAGTCTTGTGCCATCTTTGGATCGGGAGGGATTGAGTCCTGGAGTGGTTGGTCCGTATACCATCTTAGTATCCTGCAAGGAGGCCCTGGTACTGGTGGATTCAGTTTGCTTGCTTTTGTTATTCTGCATCTGGAGTTTACGTGGAATCAGTGTTCAAAAATGAAATACTTATTAATAATATATTGGAGCACGATTGCAGAATGGCAAATGGGGAAACTGAGGACGGGAAAAAAAAGGCAGCAGAAAGAATTGTGAAAAAAAGAAACCCTCAATTCAGCCGGTGATCGTGAATGAGGTTCCATACATTCTTCGAACGTTTCAAACCTTTCAAATCCACAATTAGCTTCATGCTCCGCGTCAAACTTCAAATTTCGAAAAAGCCGTGCCAAATTTACAACTGCTGTTGTCAAGCTGTAGGTTGGAGTTTCTTGCACATAAGCTAACCACATCTTGACTAATAATAAAATAACAAAACAGCTCGTGAAGCTTAAATATTACTTGTTCAGTGGAGGGAGGTGATGAAGAGTAGGTATGTTGGTATTAATACTTTTAATTTAATAAAAGATTTTTTAAGTAAATTTCAATACTTATTTATTTCCAACTTTTTATTTTGCAATTTATTAACAAATTCGTTATATACATATATGTTTCCACATCTTCTATAATACAATCAAAGTGGAAAATTAACGATTCCAGAACACAAGAAACGTTTTCATTATTTGGGTTAGTTGAACGTGAAATATTCTCGTATACATTTTGGTTCAAATTACCATTTTTATTGGATACCATGCTTATTACTCTGTTGTAATAATTTAAAAATTCTTGACTCTCAAGTAGATCAAACGATATCAAGTTAACCAAATTTATAAGTTCATTTATAGTTTCGCCAGCCAAAAAAATTTCGTTTCCACCATCTTGAGTAATCTTGATTATTCTGGAGTCATCAATAAACACGAACTGAATTTCGTAGCCATTTGCTGACAAAGACTGACTTTTAGAGTAAACAAAGCTTAACAAATTTTTTTGATTATTCGAAAAGGATATCCATTATTCCTCATCAAAAATCACATTTTGCTTATTTCTTTATCCTCCCAGCTTAACAACATGAATATATTTTCTCTCCAAGGAAAATCCAACGCTGACCCACTTCAATTTTGATTTGTTGATGTAGTACTTTTTTTCTTCAATTAGGGTTCCATTTCGGTTCTTACCAAATTATTCCATTTTTTTTGGTTGTTGATAGTAGTTGGTTGCTTGGAACATTTTATTATTGATACTGACAAAAGTTTGAAACTGAATGATATCAACACTTTTCATTTTTCATTTATATATCAAGGCAAAGTAGTAACATGATAAAAATTTTAAGAGGTGGGTATAGAAATAAGGTGGCGGCTAATTCGGCTAATATTAAAAATAATTAGGAAGAGAGGGTATTAGTATACCTTCCCTTTTACACAAATTTTGAATGAGTTTGTTAAGGGAAAATCACACACAAATGAAAATAAAATCACTTTTATTTGTGATACAAATATACATGATATAAAAGATAACATAATATAGTAAGAAATGACATTCAGGCCTATGATGTATAATTTTCTGTTATTTTAACAGCAACGTTATCTGTCACTCTCTATTCTATATGTTAAAATAGAGACAGAAATAGATATTAAGCCTTAACACAGCCGTTAAAATAACAGGACAGGATACATCATAGGCCTGATTATTATGGAGAAAATTATTAGACTTACATCTAAATTACTTTCACGTGGCTTGACATATAATTTATTCCATTCTTTTGTTTCTACATAGTTTCTATCTACAAAATAAATCCGTAACTTGTAATCAACATTAGAAGAATTATCAACATTTTTCCCAAGTTTGTAATAATAAAGCCCATTATTCAAATAATCCATTATTTTCCATGCTGATGGCCATAATTCATTTTTTACATTGTCAGCTGATAAACATATAAACGTCACTCTTACATTGTAGTTGACTTGTATAAACAAAGTACTATTTAAAAATGCAGAAAGAAACAAGAGTCCTGCTGGTAGCATGATTACTTTCAAATGATTATATGTTTTTAATAATTATCACAATTTATAGGAATCACAAGCTAATCCTTGAAGCACTTTAATTACGTCATTAACGTCTTCATCGTCACAAATATTATCATCGCTAAATATATTAATGTCTCTATGATCCAAGCCAAAGTCCTGTGGATGCATGGGGAAAGGTACCAATAAGTTACAAAAACAACTTTCTTCTCCAGTTTTTTCTTCGATGGTCCAATATTATAGTACAAAAAAGTATATTCCTTTAGCAGCCGACCTGCCTTAAGTAGCACTGGTAACCGCTTACGTACAAAATATATTAGTTCGAAATTATTCGGTTTGAATTGTTGTAAATAATGTTTAAAATTATTTTTTCAAATTTTCTTGAAAAATCTTTCAAATATGTTTACGAACAGATCGGAAATGGGATAGGTCAAAAGAAAAAAGAATCTGTGATAGAGGCCTACTGCAATTTTGCATTTTAAATCAACTTAATTAAAACCCTATTCGTGAGAGACTATAAACAGATCCATAATTTACAAACTTGTATTAAAACCAACCGTTTTACTGCACCAGAATGTAAAGTGCTTAGACGCTATAATTGATCAGATAGTGAATTAACCTTGGAACTATCTTTACCGATAATAAGAAGCAATGAACTACACAAAGATGCAGATAATTTCATATTTTTTACAGACTGAAAACCACTTATTTATAGAATTAAATTAAAAGCCAACGTATATAAAAGAGCCAATATTTCTGAGATTTCATTCAATCGCTTTTGTTTCACAATTACTCAAAACATGTTGCCAAGTAGCAATGCTCAAACTAGTCAAACTCAAGTAAGTTTGTTTAATATAGAACATCAATTTGATTCGTATTGTTTTTTCTTCAAAATAGCAAGTGCCCCAAACGTCGGTTGATATATTTCGGTAGGTTGAAAGATCCCTGTAACCCCTGGTAAGTATAATTGAACATCACAGCATGTTTATTATTTGTTATAATTTTTTCAAACCTAGAGAGAAGAAGATCAGTTAGTATTAATGGGCGACAATCGTTGGGTAAGGTACCCAGATTGGAAAAGGCATCTGGAGGAGAAAGCGGGGGGCGTAAAAGTGAAATAATGAAATTGTGTGTTTACAACATTTAACTGATAATCCTCGCAGTTAACCATAAGTCAGGCTGGACGGAGCACCCCTTCTGACGACGGGGGTAGTCAGCTTGATAAGGTGTCATCAAATCAAGTAAATAAATAAGTGAAGCATAAAAGACATAATACAACTATAAATATGAATATTTTCAAACAGAATAAAGACCGTACCATAGACTACCCTTGGGATGAGGACCCTCCAATGTTGAGATGTAATCCACAAACATATGTATTAGCAAACAAAATTATCCGTAGCCCCCCGCCGAAATTAAGCAAAAAAGCGAAAAAGAAATTTAGACAAAAAGAAAGAGAGAAATTTGCGAAACTGTAGTTTATAAGTTTAATTTTTCAATAAAATAATAACTTAATTTATTGTTTCATTGGGTTTTTATAAAAAATCAAAACATATTTTTCGAAGATCACAAAGCACAATTTTTGAGTGGATTTTAAAAAATGCTGGCTTATCACGGATTTTAATGAAGTTGGTTGTTTTTGTAACTCATTGGTAACTTTGCCCATGCATCCAAAAGTTCAAACAATGCGGTGTCATCAGATCAACTAAATTAGTCGAGCATAGCAGACATAATAAACATATAAATATATTCAAACAAAAAAAACCCTACCATCGACGATTCTTGGGATAAGGACTTTGTGGTAGATAGCATTAACCCAGAAGCAATCCGTTGTGCCCCGACAAAAATGAGCAGATGAGCAAAAAAAAATTAGGCAACAGGAGAGAAAAAAGATGTTCAAAATTCCAATTTGTATAATTTTTTTAATAAAATAATAACTTGATTTATTGTTTTATTGTGTTTCAATGAAAAATCAAACTATATTTTTCGAAGCTGTATCAATAAATTAGCAAGGTTTTTCACCACTTGCTTCCACTCAAAAATATTGAGAAACGCAAAACTGAAATTTTGGGGATTTGAGCCGGGTCAACTCCAAAATTCACAAATATAAATGCAGGAATTGTTTAGGTATTCTTTAGTTTTTAAGAAAGTGAAGGGATATGGTACCTCTTCAGAGTAGTAGTAGGTGGGTATTGGTTTGATAGCTGAAGGCACTTGAGCGTGGGAACTTTTTCGATACCGTGGGAAAATCGGCGCCTTTGATGTGAAATTTTGGGAATTTGACCCGGGCCAACCGTGGGAACTTTTTCGATATCGTGGGAAAATCAGTTGCCTTTGATCTGAAATTTTGGGAATTTGACCCGGGCCAACAGTGGGAGCTTTTTTGATACCGTGGGAAAATTGGCAACTTTGATCTGAAATTTTGGGACTTTGACCCGGGCCAACCCCAAAATTTGTGAATCTGGTGAACCATTCACGTAGAAGAGGTGGGTATTGATAGTTGGGGGGCACTTGAGTCAAAAAAGTGCTCAGGAGCTTCACGGAAGGGGGTTTACAGTGGAGGTGGGTAGTGGTATGATGGCTATGCTGGAGGGGGGTTTTACGTGGTAGAGGTGGGTATGTGGTCTGATAGCTGTGAAAACACTCTACTCCAGGCAGTTAACTATAAATCTGATGCCAATAATTTAGGTGCCATCTATTACAATTTGATAAATTTCTAATTTGTTGCTTTCTTTATAGTTAATAGTTAAATTATAGCTAATAATAACATTTTTTAGAATCTTCTCGTTAGGTGTCACTGTGTTGACTGATAATAATTAATTTGTCATTGTTTTACTTATATCTCTGTAATCACTTTGTCCTAGTTTTTGTATTTTTCATATTTTTATGTGTTGTGTTTTTTTTTTTGTCTTTTTACCATTTTTATCAATGTATCGTGATTTTGTTATGTGCAATCGAATGTTCCATCCTGAAAATCTCGTACTGTTTTATATAATTCTGGCCACATAATTTTTTTTAAAAGTACAATGTATATAAACTTCAGTTTTTTGTTAGCACTTTTTTTGATGTTCCCAATATATATTTTAGCCCTGATGAAGCCCTAAACTTTTGGGCGAAAGTTTGGCAAAGACTTAACAGGCGTTTTATTTTTCTTGTTCTAACGGACGAATCACCTTCTTCATTAAATAAAATAATTTTGACTATAGTTAAAATTATGACTAGATTATTTGTATTTAAAAGATTCCAGATACAAATTTTGCGATATACTTCAACCGTGATTTGGCGCGTTAATTAGGTACTCTGGAAAAAATTACCTACTATTCAAGTACCTAGAACTACAACATTTAGAGCAGACGGACACTGAACGTTTGAAGACGAAATTTACACAATTACAGTCAGAAATAAAATAGGAAAAATAAAGGAGACTCATAACTTTCAGCTTTCAAAGATAGCATAGCTTATTTTTGTCAAAAATGAAAATATCCGATTCAACGAAAACAGCAGGTTTTAATACACATAAACCTACCAAAAGCAACCACAAAATTCATCCTTGCATAAAATCTGATGCTCCCAACCATATTGCTTGAGTAAGGGGAAAATTTTAGTATTCCGAGATGGAATAATCCTTATTTATGTTGTGGGATGATGATAATAATTTATTTAATTCCCTATCACGCTTGACCGGCTGCTTTTGTAGCGTGCTCATTGGCAAGTACAATCAAAATTAGGCAAAAAAGGAATCGTCATAAATATATTTGATGTTTGCTTTTAACCCGTAGAAATTGAACTTGCGGAAAGGATCCGATGTAAGGAGAGAATTTGTGATTTTTATAAAATGAGAAGTGGAATTAAGTAAAACAATATAATACCTACATTCTCTAGGGCTGAATAATTAAGATGAACATGAGCGCAATGTTTAAAAGAAGGCCAAGAAGAAATTTATTGTAATGTGGAAACAGATACCTATCTATGTCTAAATAATTTTCGAAATTAAATTGGAAGCTTAATGATTTCAAGCAAGGTGGCTTCATGCGTCTGCTGTTTCACAGGAGATGCGTATTTAGAATTAGTCTGAAAAACTTCAAGGCCTGATGACCTATCTTTAATTGATGATTAAATAATTTAAAGGGAATTATAAAATGAGGCAAATCCTGTGGCAAATGGAGTAGGCCATAGTTTGTTAGTGTAACAAAATCAATAGCAAATTCATAGTCTTGATTCAAGCCTCGATTCAAGCTCATGTTTCGTGAGAAAAGTTTTTTTTTTATAGATCTTTAAAATGTGACCCTAATGGATTTACAAACACATGGAGTTCTGCGAACCACCTAATCTAGTAAAAATCACTTGATAGCCAAAAAAGTATCGAATTTTATAGCTTCAAGATTATTTTGCTGAGCCCGAAATTGACAAATATATATAAACACTAAACTTAAAAATAATCTGTCGACTGAACCAGATTCCATGTGGTTATAATAATTTATCCAAAGTCAAGGGTAATCTTCTGAATACGCACGTTTTATGACGAACCCAGATGTCAGGTAACTGATGCCGTTGCTGGAAAGAATTTATATTCGAAGCATGTGTGTGTGGTGCGAAGCAATGATTACATGAGCTGGATTTTTAAGATACAATAACAAATTGTATAGCAATATATTTATCAAGGGTTATTACTTGGGTGAAATATTAACTGTAAGATACTCGAATGCTTATTTATAATTGAGATATAGGTAGGTTAAGATAGGACTAATTAATCAATTATTTTATTATTAAATTATTAGATGATAGTTTAATTCATTTCACACCCTTGATAGTTAGATTAGAAATTAGGGAACTTTTATTTTATTCACTTGATTAGGTTAGAAAATAGGAAATAAGAATAGAAAGCATAGGTAATTAGAAAAGGGAAAGGTTTTCAATTAAAAGGGAAAACATTAAATGTTCAAATAATAATTTGACCACATGTTACTAGCGAACTCTATTGGAGATCCATCAAACTGGATCACAGGATGGAGCAGTTTGAATGGGGAAGGTTGAATAAACTTGAGAACCAATGGGAACACCACAAGAAACCAGAGGGTTCTTTCAGCGATTCGCTGAAAGCTGAAAGGATTGGAGATTTTCGACTTTGTCTCTCAAGCCCGGTACCAAGGGGTAGCCAATGAGCTTCTAAAGTGGTACCCAGAGGGTGATTCCTTTCGCTTATTTAGGCAGATGTTGAGGCCAGTTAACTTCAGTTATCGTCAATTAGTTTTTTCTACTAGTTATCGCCGGACATTTAATTTGCTAAGTCTCAACGAGTTCTCGATCCGTTTCTCATCCTCTAGTTCATCTGCCGCCCGGTGTTTTAGTTAAAGCTCTCCAAGAGGTGATAGTTTATTTTTAATTTCAACTTCATTAAAGTGTCAGATTTGGAACCAAATCTTTTAATTGGGAAAATCCTCTCTTCTCTTTCATTTGTCTTTAATTTTTCTTTAGTTTAAATTGTTTGTGGTCCATTGTTTGTGTGTTTTGTTTATATATTTGACCTTACCTTTTTTTTTATCTTCAAATATTTAACGCCAACTTTTCTTTCTACTCATAAATAAATGAATTTTAATCTTTCAAAATTAGTCTTTCCTTTTCTGGTTTTAAAATTCCCTTTAAAATACTGGTGGTGGCATAGAAAGATCTCACGTGCCAGTTTGTGCGGTTAAAGAAGGTTTTTGCAGCTTCTGCAGAAAAGTGGTCGCTAATAACATCTTTCAATAACCACTCCAAGAAGAGAAGAGAGAAGATTTCGTTCAGATTGCCTTCGGTTCAGAAAACTGTTTTTCACTGCTTCAGATCAAATTTAATTTTCAATAGTAATATGACGAGTGCAATGGAAATTATCGATAATTTTTGGGAAATCTGCCCGAATGCAATTTTAGTTGAAAAAGGGCACGAGTGCCCTTTTCAGTTAAAAACACATGAGTTCCGATTTGTCGAAAATTATAGATATATTTCCATTGCACGAGTTGTATTTTATGAGAAAATTGCATGCATCAAAAATTTGAATTTTTTGTCAGAAAATGTCAAAGCGCCAGTTATCTACTATGCAATTATCGCGTAATTCCAATCTGATTGGTTCAAATCAACAAGCAAAACATGTCAGTTTATTATTGGAATGGCAGTTTTGACAGATGTATGAAAATCTCAATGGTAATATAACAAGTGCAATGAAGATTATCGATAATTTTTGGGAAATTTATCCGAATGCATTTTTAGTTGAAAAAGAGCACTAGTGCACGTAGTGCACGAGTGCCTTTTTCAGTTAAAAACGCATGAGTGCAAATTTGTCGAAAATTATAGATATATTTCCATTGCATGAGTTGTATTTAATGGAAGAATTTCACGAATCAAAAATTTAATTTTTTTGAAAAAACACCAGTTCTCGCACCAGTTAGTATGCAAATTATCGCGTAATTCCAATCTGATTGGTTCAAATCAACAATCAGAACATGTCAGTTCATTATTGGAATGGCAGTTTTGACAGATGTATGAAATTCTCAGCATAATTCACCACGGAATTTTAAGATGTGACAGAATTATTCACGCTTCCAAAACATAAATTCTCTCATAACATCTCAGTTTTGTCACATTAGTGAAGAATCCATCTTCTCATGTGTAGGAGTTTTTTGCAACGTTTTCATAATAAATTTGTCAAAATTTCAGTCATTCTAGCAACAAAGCTTATGTTCATGTATCTCTCTAATAGAGAGCTGCAGCTTTCAGAGTTAGACTCTTTTTCAATATAATGTTGAGACGTATGAAATAGTATAAAATTATACCAAATCCGATAAAGATTTTTGTTTGTTTTTAAACAAATTTCAAAAGAAGTTATTATTTTGCAAAGTTGGTTTTTGAAAGGACCAACTAGAATATTTGTTGAAGGTATTATACTTTTCTTAATTGAATCCCCCAATTTAAATTTTAAATAAGCTGCGAAGACACAGCCAGCATATTCCCAGCGTATAAGTTCTTGCGGCAAATTATAAAGCGCTGGATCATGGTAAAATCATTTATTTTCAAACCGAAAATAAGAGCTTCCATTAACTCATTAAAATAGAAGTTCATTCATCATGTTGGGAAGTGGTTTGTTGTTTTTATGGAAATAGGTTAACATGTTCAGGTAAATATAAACTTCTCGTAAACAAATGTTAATCTTCTCAAAAATTTCATACTGAAAAATGCAGACTTACCTTTATAGAAGCCACCAAGTCTTGTCAAACTGGAAATACCAACAACTAATTATTATCAATTTAATCCACAAAAAAAAACACTAGAATCACCACCAAATGAGCACTAGAAAGTATAAAACTTTTCGATAAAAGTTTGTTTTGCGGATTACCGATGTAAATCGCGCACTGCTGGACGCGTTTCCTTGTCGAGGACGCGCAAACTACTGGCGTCCCGACGCCATGAGCCGCGTTGCGGAGGACGTCGCTTTCCTTCTAGAAACGGCGACGATGTCCTTTATTGTTTGCTTCTCAACTGTTTACCAGCCTTAAGCTTTTGTTTGAATAATAATTATGTTTGCAAATAATTCCAGTTTATTTTACTTATAGTGTATATTCACCTAGAAATAATATTAAATTTGTTCGTAAGCTTTCAATATAGTTGGTTGATTTAAAAAAAATTGACCACATTATAAATCTCCTAAAATAGGCTATGTTTTATTTTCGGGTAATAGTTTTTGTATGTTTTTTTACCTTATTTTAAACACCTCATGAAAATTTTTAAAATTTCTTCTTCCTTTTCTTCATAAACCATAATTTCTCCCCTATTGGAGATAAGTATCTTCAAGTTTTTTTTTCTTTCAGATATCTCTATCCTGCGCTTTTTGTGAACAATTGCTACCTGCAATGGTTTCAATATCATCGGCTCATCTCTTCATTGACCTGTCTACATTTCATTTATTTTTACAGGGTCTTCATTTCAAAACTCCAGATGTCTATCTATCGCTTTCCATCCTGGCCACGTGCCCTGCCCAGTGCCTTTTCATTTCGGCGACTCGATTCTGGTTCTGCTTCTTCGTTTCTTATAATTCTTTAAACTGACCTAGAAATGTATTTTTTGAGAAGCACGGTGAAATTTGTCAGTCATATTCTTCAATTCATATGGGTCTTCCTTTATTAGTATCACATAGTCGCGAAACGTTGCTGATGGAGATATTCGCCATAAATCCTCATTTCTTTTCCTTCCCAGTGTTTCAACGCCAGCACAAACAATTCTGTTTTCGGGTCTTCGTCTACTTTAACTGGCAAACAGAATAACGGCAATCGAAACACTAATTTGGACAGGGCTGCAAGCGCGTTTGCAAACCTGTTAGAAAATCCTGGTCATTCGGCGAACGGTTTGCGGCGCTCCCATCGATCGTTGGATTTTTGATTTTTCTTCGACATCGTCGACACCAAAAAAATGCGCAGGTTGGACGGATCAGAAGAAAAATAATTACTGAAAACAGCACGAACATTCCGTTTGTGGTTCGGATCGGCGTAATGTTCAAGTAATGTCAAGCCCAATGTTTTATTGAGTAGAAAGCTTTCTTATAGTCGACAAATGCTAGGTGGATATCGATGTTGCATTAATATGCTTTTTCTAATTAGTAGACACAGAGTTTGTGATACGGTCAGGTATGCTTTAGCCTTTGCTGATTGATCTGTAGTTTTCAAGATTAGTTTGATCGCTTTTTTGAATGGAAAAATTACCTCACTTCCTTGCCAGTGTTTAAGTATTCTTTGTTCTTCGATACACTCATTAATTACAAAAATAGACCAAAATCCTAATGTTTTATACATAAACATAAGAAGCATTAAAAAGAAGCTAAACAATCTTAATGACATTATGTTAAAACAAAATAATATTATACGTATTTGAGTACTAACAGAAACATAGATATACTCAAATGGAAAAAATTGTTATAACTTAAACAACTACACTGCCATTAATAATTGCAGAGATACACGTGGAGGAGGATGTAGCATATACATAAGAGAGAAACTAAATTATATTCAAAATAATAAGTATGAAGTACAAATTAAAGGACTATAATATTGTTTTTATTCATCTGCCTGAACAAAAGCTTTCTATCATAGCTATATGTATATAGACCACCACAAAGTACCTAATTGTGAACTTTTTGCTAATGAACTTGACAAACTGCTGGAGTAACATAAAAGTGTATGCGTTATTATAGGAGATCAAAACTTCGACTTATTAGAGCAATCACATAGTATCAATAATTATAAAAACATAATAAAAATTAATGGCTTTAAATTCCAAAATGTTATATTACCGCAGAATGCAACTAGAAAGACTAGCACTACAGCATCTATCTTAGACCATATAATAACAAACCAAAATTTAACTTGCACCATTGAACTAGAGGATAGTGATATATCAGACCACAAAGTAATGTTCATAGAAATTTAAAAAATCATATTTATAAAGAAAAAAGAAAAAGCGAAAAGTAGTTATTCAATCGAAGATAAATGGCTCAATAGTATGGAAGAAAAGATACAACAAACTGAAATAGCGACTTTACAGCAACTAGCCCAAATAATAAATACCACTAAAAAAGTATGCACAAAAAAAATACACCATAAAAATTAAACAAAACAATTATTGGATAACTAAAGAATATTCAACCAAACTTGAGAAAAAGGATAAGCTCTATGTTAGGTGGAAAAAAATTGAAAACGAATATTTTGAAAATAAATATAAAAAAGTCAGAAATGAATTAAACAACTTGAGAAAAAACCTCCAGAAACAGTATAAGGAAAAAAAAAATGAAGCAAAGGGCAATTCTAAGAAGACATATCCTGAAGAGCTGGAATGGAATGGAAGAAGCTAAAATGATCTCCAAAAAGCATTCGACACAGTTGATATACAGCTAATGATGAACAAATTGAATAAAATGGGATTTAGTGGAGTATGCTATAACTTGCTAAAATCTTATTCGAATGGTAAGAAGCACTGTACTACAATAAATAATGATTGTAGTGAAAAACTTGATTTGAACGTCGGCATCGCCCAAGGCGCGGTATTGGGGCCACTACTATATTTGTCCTATGTACAGGGTGATTCATTAAGAATGGCACTCGGCCATATCTCAAAAACTATTCATCGTAGTCTTGTCGGAAAAAAATTATCCCATAAATATGGCCAAGAGAAAATGCTGGAAATATATTTCAGCTTTCTAAAATGACCGTAAGGGGGCGTAACCCAACTGTCAAAGTACAAAAATGGTTTTATTTTTGAAATTTCAAATGAAAACGTATCTTGAAAATGCTAGCAATAGATTTTTGATGAAATTTCACACAATTTTGATTCATGACTTTTTACCAGAACTTATCGGATAAGATAGTTATGAGCTGTCAAAAATTGCAACTCAAGAAAGCGGATAACTTCAAAACGACTCAACGAATCTGGTCGATCTCAGGTTTGTTGGAAAGATAAGAGTCTGTTCTTTAATTTTGTTGTGAAAAATTCAAATTCTGGTTAGTAGGACTGACGTTATGGGTCAATATTTGAAAACCATTGAATGTTTCCAATTTTTCTTGAAATTTTGAAATGGAACGGTATATTTAAGATATGTTCAATCGATTTTTTAGGATGTTTTACACGGTTTTTTTTTATCATACCTTCCTACAAACGAATTCCAGATGGTGTTGAAATTAATTTTCTTAAAAATAATCAGTATTTATAAAAAAGCCCTCGTAAATTGAACAGATACCAGTTAAATATGTCAAGCTGACACATTTTTAAAACTTCAAGGGTGTGTTCGAAATCACCCTGGGCGTCACACCGAGTGCACATCAGCCATGTATATAATTTACAGCTGGTGTGCACTCGGTGTGACGCCCCAGGGTGATTTCGAACGCACTCCAAACGTTATTTTCTAAAGTCAAAATGCATTTCCCAAATGGAGAAGCACAGGACATCCTTGAGCTGCATGAATATAACGGAAATGCAGCAATCGCAACACGTATTTATTCAGGACGTTATCCCCAAAGACCTCACCCTGACCCTAGATCCATCAGGAGGTTGAATAATCGTTTAAGGGTTACAGGTAGTATTCATACCCCCTTTTTCACTCGAAGACGTAGGGCAACGTGCGAGGAAAATACAACCAACGTTCTGGCGCTATAATTTCCTAACGCACTTTTTTCATTATTTGACGTTCATCAATGATGACAATCAACTGTCAGAAAAACGAAGTCATTATTTACGAGGGCTTTTTCATAAATATGGATTATTTTTGATAAAATTAAATTTAACACTCTCTGGAATTCGTTTGTAGGAAGGTATAATAAAGAAAAACTGTGAAAAACATCCTCAAAAATCGATTGAACGTATCTTAAATATACTGTTCCATTTGAAAATTTCAAGAAAAATTCGAAAAATTCGATTGTTTTCAAATATCCACCCATAGAGTCAGTCTAACTAACTGGAGTTGGAATTTTTTACAACAAAATTAAAGAACAGACTCTTGTCTTTCCAACGAACCTAAGATCGACCCAATTCGTTGAGTCGTTTTGAAGTTATTCGTGTTATTAAGTTGCAATATTTGACAGCTCATAACTATCTTATCCGATAAGTTCTGGTAAAAAGTAATGAATCAAAATTGTGTGAAATTTCATCAAAAATCTATTGCTAGCATTTTCAAGATACGTTTCCATTTGAAATTTCAAAAATAAAACCATTTTTGTACTTTGACAGTTGGGTTACGCCCCCTTACGGTCATTTTAGAAAGCTGAAATATATTTCCAGCATTTTCTCTTGGCCATATTTATGGGATAATTTTTTTCCGACAAGACTACGATGAATAGTTTTTGAGATATGGCCAAGTGCCATTCTTAATGAATCACCCTGTACAGCTTGAAACATGCAAACCTTAAAGCAGCGTATTTTAAAGTTGCTAGTGACACTGTATTGGTTTACTGAGGTGATGGTGAAAAGCAGCTTGAAGAACTTGTTAATAGTGACTTAAAGCAATATTTCAAATGGCTGTGCCATAACAACTTTTCCTTAAACACTCAAAAAACAGTCTATATGGTAATTAAGCAAACAGGGAAAGCACCATGTAACCCCAAGATAAAAATCAATGAACTAGCTATTGAAAAAGTGTGTGAATATAAATACCTAGGTTCACTTATCTCTGAAAAACTGACATGGGACAAACATATTGAGATTGTAACAGGAAAGATTGTACCAATGTTGGGGGGTGCAATAAAAAGATGCTCATATCAACTTAACCAAACAACAAGGCAGTTGCTATATAATAGTTCCATAGAGCCACACCTCAGATACTTACTAACATGTTGGGGAAACACAAGCGTTGTGCAGCTAAATAAATTACAAAGATTGCAAAATAAAGCACTTAAGGTGATTTTTGGGCCAGACTTTCATATACCTAGTGAAGGAATATACAAATAACTTCCTTTCCTAAAAATATGTGAACTTAAAGTGCTAGAATAATCAAAATTATTTTATTTAATACAAAACAAACTACTTAAAACAAATATGGAACTAAATGAAAACAGTCAGTATTACAGCTACAACACAAGAAATAACAAACAACTACGAAATACATATACAAGAACTAAGAAGAAACAAGACTCGCTAATACACGCTAATAGATGTATACAAGTATTTAATACAATACCAAAAAGGATACTGGAGGGTACTATCCGGAACATTGGTCATAGCCCTAAAGACTACTTGAGAAGAAACAGGATATAAAATATAAATTTAAATTTATCTTAACATATAATTAGAAAAATATCATGTATTTATATCTGTTAGTTTTTTTATAGGGCCTCGCTGCCAGTTTATTGTAACTGTTTAGAGGTCCGGAATAAATTGTTAAAAAAAAAAGTTCTTATTGCTTCTCACAGTTCACTTCCTACTAGTTTCAATATTTCAGTGGCTCCTCCGTCTTCTCCTGGACATTTTCCACTTTCTATTTGCTCAAATGCCATTTCAAATTCGTTTTAAGTTATTTCTGTATATAGTTTCTTTGGAAGGTATGTCTAGAATTTGTCTTTTTTCTGGGTTTGAAAGGGTGGTTGAATAAAGGTCTGTATTGATTTGTTTTATTTTTTTTCGCTACTGCCTTTTTTCCCGTAATAAGATTTTCCAAGTTGTCTCGCAATTTTATTATTTTATTATTTCCTTGTGACATTTTGGATTTCAGTATCTTCGTACCTTCTTCAATGGTGTTAATTAGTTTCGCATTGTATTTCCTTGCTTATTTTCTTGTCTCTTTTTTTATTTTGTTTCCTGAATACTTATATTCTTGCGAGTTTGTTGCTCTTCTTTCGTCGATGAGTTTTAACATCCTAAATTTGTTTGGTTTTTCTTTGTGGAATAACATTATTTCAGTAGCAGTGTAGATACTAGATTTGATTTTTTTCATTTAGTTGTTTTTTTATTTTATATTCATGGTCTTCAGGGCATCTAAAGGCTCAGTTAATTTTCTAATGGTCGCTGAATTTGATATTGGTTTCTTCTCAAAAATGTCTATTGATGGTAGTTTGTTTTTTGTCCATCTACCATGTTCTTTCTTCCAGCTTTTAAGTTTATTTGAAACATGGCTCTTACTGGTCTGAGCCTGGGTCAGACATAGTACTGATACATTTTTGCAATATGTTTTTTGTTTGTGAAAATAAAATCAATCTCATTTTTTGTGTGAC